>OX465284.1:111762622-113099466 GCA_949987705.1 Thereva unica
CCACATACGCACGCACACACACACATACTTCCTCTCAAATTTTTGCTTAAAATGCTATTGGAACCTTGAAAAATGAAAATACGTTGAAAATTTCGATTTCAATTTTCGGACCGATAACTTCCCTACAAGTTAAAAATATTCACACCACTTCTCTCACAACAATTTTCTATCACTAGTATCTGTCAACTAATCGATCAACACTTTACTTACATTCCAAAGCCCACATCTCTCCTCCAGAAACTCCTTTCAAAATCGCCGATAAATGCTCTCCACATTCCGTATTATTATATTCTGGCACAGCCCTTTGAAAAACCCTTGCACCAACCGATTCCAGAGGATTGTTGATTGCAATCACTGATTTCTCTGCAGCACTTTCACCACGTGCCGAAATCGATACGACACACAAAACCCACCACAATTTCACCATATTTCACCATAAAATTCAATTCTTTGTCACCTCCTAATCCCGGACTAAAACTGACGCCGAACTCGTTATTTTTGGCTAATTTATAAGCGCGTTCGCCCAATCATCTTAATTCGGATTGCAACAATCTTTTCAATTTTGAATTATCACCGCTGATAAATGCTGCTCTCCTGGAAGTGGTCTTCGCTCGAGTTTCCAAAAAACTTGGAAGACATTTTTCGATAATCAATATATTTTATCGCGGCGCGTTTCGAGTGGCCGCTTCGAGCGTTTTATCGCGGCCATATTCAAAAATTAACAAAAATGTCGTGATTAGACGAAACTGGAGCGGTTTCACGAAGGAGGTCAATTTTATCTGGGATTTGATAGCAGCGCGCTCTCTCTCTCGAATATTGGAATTGAAAAGTGCAGCCCCGGCGAGTCGTTGAACTTGGAGCGCGGGGGTGATATAATGTGTTGCGTGCCGATTAGACGTGGAATTGACCTCGTTCGCGCCCGATAAAGTTTGGCGCAGTTTGACGCGTGCAACTGGAACGCGGCGACTCTGCCTGGAGTATCAACGTCCTTGAACCGCGGATGTAATCGGGTGCGAACCAATTTCACGGTATTTGGATTTTTATCTACCACGTGTCGGATGCTTGGATGGTGGCCAGGTCACTGACTTCTGCTGGTGGCGGATTTAGATTTGGTGGTAGGAAGCAATTGAATTTTGAACTTTTGGACTTTTTGTGATGCACATGCCAAGCACTCGTAAAAAAGCTTTATTTTGTAGGAAATGTTTGAAGGGGCAATGACCTGGGAAGGCCGAAAAATGGCCAAAACAGTTTTCATGGATTTTGGATCGGGGTAAGGACCTATAGCAGCATGGAACAAAAATTAGTGATTTTCGAAGACGTAAGTATAATTATACGTAAAATGACATAGGGAAGCTGAAAAATCATAAAACTGCAGGACCAGATGGCATCTCAACTGAAATCTTAAAATTTCTCAAAGGCCTTGACGTCATAAATCCATTGGCCCTGATGGTATACCACCATGGTCCTTAATAGTTATATGGATTGATTTTTTGGTCGAAAAGTGATTTTTGGAAACTTTGACCTTGAATAACTTTAACGGTAGGGTTAGTCAAGTCAACATTTTTGTAAGAACTAAAGTTTTAGAGAATTTTATTGTCAACATTTTGGGTCCTTGCACGGGGTTGTACGACCTATAGAAACCGAGATACAAGGAAAACGGGAAAACGCAATATCTCTGGCGGCCATGTTGTTTTTTTGTGATTCCGAAATTGTTTTCTTAGAAAGTTTAAAGGAAGCTGTGAACCAATTTTCAGCCATTTTGAATGTTGTCTCCTTTTGTGCGTTTTTGCGCTAGTTTCCCCGGATTAATGGACCGTATTTGAAATAGTTTTTGGTGGGCCTGGAAACACAGGACGAAGAAAAGGGGCAATTATCGTTGTGACCATAAAGAGTGCCAACAGCATATTTAGTAGAATGGTTCTCCTTCGATTACGTAGGTCAAGCAGCATTGGACGTGGTTAGTGCTTAGCTGGGGGGCTGCTTGGTAAAATAAAAGTCGCGTTTGGAATAATCTACGCCGATGCGAGCGCATTAATAAATTATTATGTCTAAATTTTTGTATTTCCGTGTCTGTTGCGGAAGCGTGCGTGCTTGTGGCGGGAGAGTGTGTACTTTTGTGACATGCCTATTTGTTCGCTAAGCGTGCTAGCTGCGGGCGCGTGCGTGCTAGTAATAAAATTAACCAATACATTATTTTTGATCGGGAAGAACTGAACTGAACTGGATCCTCCAAGTCCGAATATCCCTTTTTCGAGCACGAATCCGGCTTCAACACCGATTGAAAGTTGGCTTTCAACCACGCCTGAAGGTATACTCGTCCTAAGAAATAAACTGAACAACAAAAGTCGGCAGGCGCAGTCTCCAACTTCGTGCTAAGGAAAAGTTTTTTAGTGCTGACTCCCCAGCTAGCGGTTATCTTCAGAAACTGCCTTATTAATAGTTTCTTCCCCAATGCATGGAAGAAAGCAAAAATACTGCCGGTGCCTAAAATAGCAAAGCTAGTGAAACCAGAGGACTATCGACCTGACCTGCTCTCAAATTTGGGGAAGCTGCTGGAAAAACTGATCCTGAGCAGGCTAGAGGATTTCTGTGACGACAACCAAATCATCCCGCGGGCCCAGTTTGGATTTAAAAGGGAGCACTCAACGGAGCAGTCAATCCTCTTCCTGCATGACCATATAACGCAAAACCTTCGAGACAAGAAATGCACTATAGCGTGTAGTATTGACCTCAAGCAGGTGCTTGATAGGGTTTGGAATTATAGCCCGTTTCTAAAGAAGAACAACACGGACTGCCTATACCCTCTTGTTAAACTAATTCATAGCTTCCTGGCCGGCAGATCGGGAGTAGTGCAGATAAGGGACTCTCTTTAGCCCTCATTTGGTATATCTGCGGGGGTTCCTCAGGGTTCAATACTTGTCCCGAAACTATTTAACTTTTTTTACACGACTTCCCGCATACAACCGGGCTTGCTAACACAAGTTGTTTCCAATACGCGGACGACACACTGGTTCTTGGGGCCAATGTATCCGCATTGAGGGCAGTAGAGAATATCCAAACCCACATAGAATAGAATACTTGAAAATATGGAATAAATGACAAATGCGTACTGATGTGTTCCAGGAATGCTTTAGGTTGGGGCACAGAAATGCACCAAGGGAGGCGAAATCAATACGGGTCAAGATCCTCGACCACATACTATCCCTGAAGACGAATATGGTATATCTGGGAATTAGCATGCGTCCGAGACTCAAATGGAACCCCCATGTGAGACTCAAAATTAGGAGAGCGTGCGTAGTCATGTCCAGCCTAAAGCCTAATTGACTC
Source organism: Thereva unica (assembly GCA_949987705.1). Taxonomy (NCBI): domain Eukaryota; kingdom Metazoa; phylum Arthropoda; class Insecta; order Diptera; family Therevidae; genus Thereva; species Thereva unica. The sequence goes on from OX465284.1 coordinate 111,765,950, forward strand.
AAAAATATATACCCCGTTTATGACTAGGTTCAACCCAGGTTGATCCCAGTCATAAACTGCGATCGAGATGAAGCTGGGTTTATTCAACTCAACTCAGCTCTCCTACTGCGGTCGGGTTACTGTATATAAAGGTTATGTTTTGGTGTGAGCTCAACTCTATTTCAACCGAAACTGAACTCAACTCGATATCATATACTGTGTTCGAAATTTCAACTCAACCTCGACTCAACTTTTCAACCTAGTCATAAACGGTTTAGTAGTGAAACTAAGACCCTATTTTTCAAGACGATAATCAGGCTGGTTCTGGCCTACGCGTTCCCTGTTTGATGCTCGTTCTCCTCGACGATGGCGAAGGAGCTACAGATGTTTGAAAGGAATATGCTGCGACACTGTACGTCTCAATACATGAGAGAGGAAAATAGATGGTACTTGAATGAACTTCTATACAGGGAAGCCAAGATTACTGCTTTGATGCAGCACCTAAAGCTCTGAAACTTATGAACAATTAGGTATTTAAAGAGACTAAACGACCAAAGTCATCTTTTGCGTAACTAAAATAGCCTCGGCACAAAAATATGACGTAAATTCGTCATTAAATAACGAACTTTATTATATTTTGACAGTTGCAACAAGTACATATAGTGAAAAATGCCAGTGAAAGTAAAAAAAATGATTTCCTTGAACACTTGAAGAACGCCTAAAAGTAGGCTTTTTACAATAATATATCAACTGACAGACAGATGGCCCTTTTCCTACTTAATAAGGTTCATATTCATAATAAATGATGAATTTTCGTCGTAAATGCGTGCGTGTGTCGAGGATACAATAAAAAATAAAGGCTAAATCAAAACAATTTTATTTAATAAATAAATATCACTTTTTTTAAACTAAATCAAACTACAACTCATGTTCTGTGTCCATTTTCAATGCTGAAGGGCTCTGGTGCAGAAGGTTCAGGCTCTTTCGGTTCTGCTGGAGCCGACTTCTTTTGTGGTAAAAGTATCCTTTCTATGCCGATTATAGGAGCTTCAAAGGTCAACGATACAAGGATGGATATCAAGAAGGTGAAGGCAAAATCACCCCAGAAATGGTACATCTGCAATTTAAAATGCGTAATTATGAATAAATTTCCGATAATAGTAAAGAGTCTATACTTACACTTTCAAAATCTGAAAAATGCCTCTCGGTTCTCCCTAGACCGGAAACAATAGACTGCAGTGGAAAACTGACGAGGTAAATACAGTATGAAAGTCGACTGATCGGCTGCCAGAATGGAAAGGACAAGAAACTGTTGATTGGTCCTCCGTGTCCCTTATGGCATGCGAAAATAACCCATGATAGCGACACAGCCCATGCTGTTCTGCTTAAAGCCTCATAGAAGGCCGATTCTAAGGTAGACCTGGTTGCATTTGGCTGGTGTTTTGGATACACTCCAAACAAGACAATTAGAGCTATTACTATAGATGCCATCCAAGCGAGGACGACTGTAAACTAAGGATTAGAATAAAGTTAAATATAATTAAAATACTTATAAGGAAATAAACAAACCTTCGACAAGTGCAATCTTTTGTTTTTCATATGAAATAGAAAGTATCCAAGTAAAATCCCCAGAAGCCACGGAGCCATTCTGGTGTGTGTTGGATAATAGATTTTCTTCATTCTTTCAGTAATTTGTGCCCTGAAATTTCGCCAATTAGTAACGATACGAACTAGTTACCTTGCTCTGTACTTACAAAGCTGTCAGATCAAACATGAACATACTAAATTCATTTTTCATGAATGTAGCAAATGTGCAGCCAATTGACAATGCCATTAGAACAACAATACCTACAGCAGACTTCCATCCCCACTTCCACAGGGCGAGCATTAAGAACGGTGAGATTATAAACATTTGAGTATCGCAAGCTAAGTACCACGTGTGTGACAGGCACTAAATTGCACAAACGTTATTAATAATCAAACATTGTCTGCTTCAAGACGCCGCCATCTTACCAACTTGTCTTCATGAACATAATTCTGCACATATAACAAAGTTGCCCACCAATTCTCCTCGCAGGCTGGCGCTGTAAGCATTTGAAATTGCGACCAAAAAGGTCCTGATCCAAGGATTTTGCCGAATGTGATAACAAATAGAATAATCGCTGCCAGTACGGGCGTCAGTCGAATGTAGCGATGGAAGTATAGCATGAAGATGTTTAGTGAGCCGTTTCTGGAATTAAATTAAAGAGGTTGAAGGGGGCGAAAGGATGAAATGTACTATTTGATAGTTACCGTTTCTTGAGCTCTTGAAGAGTCAGCCACGACACCAAAAGTCCACTCATCAGAAAGAATGAATCGACAGAAACATTGCTTTGTATAAGCATTGAAAATGGTGATTGTACCCACTGGAAAGACAGTTGTTGTTTAATGAATTAATTCAAGATTGTATGATTAATAATGTAAATGATTCTTGGGCCTCATGGTAAAAAACAAAATTCCATCGAAATTTGACATGCTGGACCACGCCACAGAACGCCAAATTTCATTTTTTCAAGTTTGGCAGTACTTTATTTCTGCCGGTGAATGAATTTTAACATCAAAATTAATCTTCAGAATAAAGGCCGTAACATAAAAATTATCCGGATATTTCAAGGTAGTTGAAGTTGAATTTTTTGTTAAAAATTAAAAATACTAAAAAATAAGCTTTTATTTAAAATGAAAAAAATAATTTTGAATGTAAAGTTTTTATTGCTGCAGGCCGCCATCTTGCTCTTTTGCAAAATTTGATGTTGATCGGTTATATGAAAGTGGCTCAAAATTCAGGTGCAAGATTTTACCTACACAAGGGGCTGTTTCACACGAGCCGACGGCCAACCAACAGAAATCGTATGAAAACGTCATTTGTTGAGAAGACGGTGAGAGAGGACGATGGGGAGGGAAGATTTTTCCATTCAACTTTCTCACACGATTTTCGATACGACTTTTTGACAGCTGTGTGGTTGTTGTTGGTTTTTATTCCTTTGGGAAAAAGAAAAGAAAGAGAAAAGACAAAACAATAAAAAAACAACAACAATAAGCTAAAGCATTTTGACGTAGAGTTGGTTGGAAAAATTGGCCCGTGTGAAAGCACATGCGACTTTTCGTCGAGTTTCAAAAGGGAATGGATGATAACAGCCGATTTCTGTTGGTTGGCAGTCGGCTCTTGTGAAACAGCCCAAGCTAACAAACCATTGCAAGTTAATAAAAAGTCTAACTCTAAAATTTGGTAGGGTAAAACCACTGACATATAGAATGGACAGCTCATGAGGAATTTTTCATGGCACCAATTTGTTCCATAGGCTACAAACCTTTTTTCACTCCATGTAAACACCGGAATCACTTTTGAAATTTACATTTTTTTAAATACGTACTTAAAACAATAAAATAACACAAATATTTTGTTTAAAAAAATTAATAAACACTATTTTCACTTTTTCACCTTGTAAAATGCCTTTTTTCATTAATTTCCAAATTTTATGTGTATCTGATTTAAGTTCTTAACGCCTGCTTTAGCAACTGACATTCTGTATGTCAAAATCCGGGGGTCTATGGGGAAAAGAGCAAAAGATATAAACATCACTAGTGCAAAAGGGAAAATATAAAATCAGGTCTGAGTGCTTATGTCAGTTTGGGGGTCTATGGATGAGTGCGGCAACTATACTTTTGGGTGCCATCGATTTGTATGGAATAATTTCAGATGAGCAGTCCATTATTATATGTCAGTGGGTAAAACCAAAGATTACCCACAAAGATACGACACTCTCAAAATTTCCCATAAGCTCCCTTGCGAGTGAATATATCAATCGACAAGGTGCAAGCGAGATAAAATTCAATTTAAAAACAAAACAAAAATCGAAGAAAGAAAGGGTAAATAAAGAAATGTTATTTCACGAAGTGCGAAAGAGACGCACTGATTTCTCTTCTCCGCAATTTTTTGTGCCGTCTGGACTTTTATTTTGCTTGTGTCAATTCATGTACCATTTTCGTGTACTTCCTGCTCTGCATGTGTTTGTGTAGTTTGCCGTTGCTCCGCCCTCTCGCCATTCCGGAGCGCGTATATGAATAGAGAAGTTGATCATAGATTTTTACTTTCCTTTTTCTTCGCACAGAAAGGATTACAGTGTCGTATCTTCCTGAGTAATTTTTGGTAAAACCATCACTTTTAGTATTTTAGAAAGGTGAGTGTATTCTGCGGACACTGCTACTTTATTCAGGTCATAGGGTTACAAAAACACATGGTGATATGCAAAACTAGAAAAAAAGACTTCAAAACGCCCTAGCGGCCAAACCATTAAGGAATATAAATAATCGGATTACATACTTCGAATTTTTGAGCGTTTTGGCATGGGGAACTGCAATTCGAACAGCGCTCCCATGGAAGTAAAATGCAATTTAAGTAGGGAAAATAAAACTTCAACTAAACATCCGTACAAACAAGACCTGAGGAGAATTAGTATCTGATGTTGGCGACAGGGCCGGATTTGTGTTTGAAAAGAATATTCGATACATAAATTGTACTAAAGATTTGAAACTTGTCTACAGAAGAAATGAGGAAGAGCCGCTGGTGGAGTTTGTTGATGCAGACAGGCTATCTATTTAAAGTATTTGGTAACACTGTACTCTGGAGCAGCATGAAACAAGGAACATCCACTACAGAAGCCGAATACAGTCAGCGAAATTGATATAAAGGCACCCAACACTTCTATGTTTCAGAGCGTTTTCCTCAGCCCCATTTTGTTGTGGAACCCTGAATTTTAACATAGTTGCCTTTCTAGGGGTTGCGAATAAGTGGTAAAAAAATTATATCGCTAGCTCTCTTAATAACGGTATAATGCATACCGGAAGTAAAAGCATTTCAATTTGAAGCATTTTTAGTGCGAAATTGATTTAAGTTCAGTAAAAAATATAAAGAAAAAAAGGGTTCTTATTGCCATAAATGAACTTTATTTAATATTTAATCGATTCTCCATTGCTTTTATGACTGTAAAAATTCCTTTTCTCATACTCGTCACTAATGTGTGGAGCATTTCTTCCGGAATTAAATTCCTTTCTTTCTTTCTTTGTGCCCCTTTAATCCCTCATGGGACATAGGGCGGAAACAGTTGCCCTCCAGCGGACTCTGTTTTGCGCGACAGCTCTCAGCTCTGACCAGGATCTCCCAGTTGTTGCGGCCTCTGCTAGTAGGGTTCTCCTCCACGTTGTTCTAGGTCTTCCAACTCGACGGGATCCTTGCGGGTTCCAGTCAAGGGCCTGTTTGGCTAGGTTTTCGTTATCGCGTCGCAAGGTGTGGCCAACCCAATTCCATTTCCTTCGCCTGATTTGGTCGTCTATCCTTTCTTGGCCGGCACGGCGCCATAGCTCTTCATTTGAAATTCTATCTGGCCAGCGGATTTTTAGGATACGACGCAGGCATCTGTTGATGAAGACTTGTAGGCGCCCTGTGATGAATTGGGTGACTTTCCATGTTTCGCAACCGTACAAAAGAACTGCCTTAACGTTGGAGTTGAACAGCCGCAATTTGGTGTTAGTTGAGATCTCCGTTGATCTCCATATGCGGAACAGGCATGCATATGCGCCTCGTGCTTTATTTATTCTGGAACTGACGTCTTCTTCTGTACCGCCATTTTCGGTAATAATGCTACCGAGGTAGCAGAATTTATCTACCAGTTCCACGTCACGGTTATTCAGCGCAGTTCGTTCAAGTGTGTTTGCATTTATCCGCATTTCTTTGGTTTTGTTCGGATTCAGCCTTAAGCCTGCTAGACTACTTTCTGTTGCCAAATTGTTTAACATGTTTTTTAGCTCCTGATGTCTGTGGGCCAGCAAACAGATATCATCCGCGTAGTCGAGGTCCTTAAGGCGGTCTAGCAAACCCCATTGTATGCCGCCTGTTCTATTATCTAGAGCGTCGACAAGGATGTCATTTATTACTATAAGAAATAGTAATGGCGAAAGTAGACATCCTTGTCGTACTCCTGAATTCACCTCGAAGCTGTCGGATAATTTTCCATTATGGAGAACTCTGCATTTGGAATTGTTGTAAAGGGCTTTTATCAATTCTATTATTTTATCAGGCAGTCCACGTCGCCGTAATGCCTGCCATATAAAGCTCCTATTAACCGAGTCGAACGCTTTCTCATAATCTACGAAAGCTAGGTAAAGGGGGGATCGGAATTCAGTAGACTGCTCCACTATGATTCTCAAGGTGTTAATATGGTCTATACATGAGCGGCCCTTCCTGAATCCGGCCTGCTGCCTTCTAAGCGTTCGGTCTACTGCCTCTCTTATCCTTGATAATATAACGTGGGACAAGATTTTACCCACAGTAGATAATAGACAGATGCCTCTCCAGTTGTCGCATATTGTTAGGTCCCCCTTTTTTGGTATTTTGACTATGATACCTTCCGTCCAATCCTCCGGAATGGTACAGGTGTTCCATGCTATTTCCAGGATTGGCTGAAGCGCATCTGCTATGAGGCTTGAATCGGCTTTCAACAATTCTGCCGGGATGCCATCTTTTCCAGCTGCTTTACCATTGGCCATCGCATGAATTGCGGTTACTATTTCCGTCTTGGATGGGGCCCGGGTGTTGATTCTTATCGGCTGTGCATTGTTGCTGTTTTCCTGAGGTTCCTGTGCAAGTGAACCATTCAGGGCGGCGAAGAAGTAATCTCTCCATCTTTGGAGTTGCTCCTCGTCGCTGCACAGCAGCCTCCCATCCGCACTCTTTACGGCATGCTTTTTAGTAGAGTGCTTTCCCGAGAGCTGTTTAGTAATTTGGTACAGCACTTTACTGTTGCCTGTGTTTGCCGCGTTTTCCGCTTTTTCTGCGAGCTCATTTATCTGCTGCCTTTTATCACGCCGCACACTTCTCTTTACTTCCCGGTGTAATTGGGAATATTCCCGTTCAAGTTGGTGACGTCTTTCCGGGTCGCTTGTAGAGTTTACGTTATTTTTGAGGGCCCTCCTGCGTTCTATTTTTTGCCAGGTAGTGTCCGAGATCCAATGTTGCATGTTTCTCTGGACATAACCGACGCTCGTTTCCGCAGCCGTCAATATAGCGCCCTTTGTTCTACTCCACAGCTCTTCAATATTTGTGTCGTCAGAAACGGTTTGCTGGTTTAATATTTGCTGCAGGTTTCCAGCAAATTCTCGCTTTTTAGCGGTCTCCTGCAGAAGGTCAACGTTAAACCGTCTACGGTTTATAACATCGCGTTGAACGTTTCTGATTGCAGCGATTCTAAGGCGAATAGTTGCTACTACCAAATGGTGGTCGCTTCCAGTGTCCGCTCCCCTGAAGCTCCTGACATCCTCCAGAATGGTTCTCCATCTGCGGCTGACGGCCACGTGATCTATCTGATTTCTCGTTCTACCATCGGGTGATACCCAGGTCTCTTTGTGTATCTTCTTGTGGCAAAAGTAAGTTCCACCTACCATTAGTTGATGGGAACTACAAAAGTCAACGAAAAGCTCACCATTGTTATTGGTAACTTGGCTTAGGCCTTGTTTTCCAATTGTTTGTTCAAGACCGGTGTTGTCGCGGCCGATTTGTGCGTTTAAGTCACCCATTAGTACAATGATGTCTCCCCTTGGAATAGAGCGAAAAACCTCATTCAATCGCATATAGAAATCGTCTTTGATGTCATCTTCGGCATCTTCAGTTGGAGCATAGCATTGGACTACCGTAGTACTTCTTAGCCTGGTACGCAGGCGCACGGTAATAATCCTCTCAGAAACTGGTGACCAGCTAATGAGGCTGGACCTGGCTTCTTTGGTGAGTATTACGCCAACGCCACTCCTACGGCTTTCAGTTTCATTTCTCCCAGAATATAAGAAGGACTCACCATTTGGGCAGATATGTTCCCCCGCATCGGGCCATCTGGTCTCGCTAAGTCCCATGATCTTGATTTTATATCGATTCATCTCGTTGAGGACTTCATCCAGCCGTCCCTCAGCAAGCATTGTTCTCACATTCCATGATCCGATTCGTGTCCTTGTTCGAAAAGCAAAGGTCGTCGTCGTGTTGTCCATCCGGTTCCGAGGCATTGTTTGCCGATTCGTAGCAATGGTGTTTTTTATGGGAGCGGGTTGCTAACCCTCAGCCCAACCGACTTAAAACTCTGTTTTGTGGCGCAGAGAGCTCGCCATTCGCCCGTCTCCCGTTAGCTCCTTCCGAAGAAGTACCCCAGGGGGCACCGCGGGGAGGTGGGATTAGGACTTGCTAACAGGTCTGCTAGGTGTTTGTATGCAGTGGATCTTCTCGGATTTTTACAGTAGTGACAAATCGGGTGTCACCACCTTCCAAGGTCTTTGTTAGCCGTTCGCCCCCCCATTAAATTCCAGGCATGTTAAATGCTTATTTTGAGCGATTCTAAATTTTCAAACCGCCTTCCAAGAGCATACACCTTTCTGAGTACAATTCTCCATAAATCTTCTACCAAATTTAAACCCGTAGAGTGTGCCAGCCAATCCAAAAGGGGATACTTTTGCTCCTCAAACCACTTCATAGTAGCTCTTTCTTTATGGATAGGTGCACTATCCTATTGAAAGGTCCAATTATCGCCAAGCGCTTCGTCTCCAAATGACACCAAAACATCGTCCAAAAGTGAAATCTAGTGTACAGCACACATTCGGCTACTTATCCAACTAATTGGACTCTTGTATGAGCAGAAAAGCGACCCAAACCATCACTGTGCCTCCTCCGAAATTTCGGCTCCAAGGAACTTCAGGTGTTTTCTTAAGGTCATGCCAAAAGCATAAATTGCTAAGGCTTAAATTTGCAGAGAATGTAATGTCATGGGACAAGGAATGGCGAAATGTTATTTTTTCTGATGAAAAAAATTTAATCTCGACGGGCCAGATGGCTGCCAATGCTTTTGGCATGATCTTAAGAAAACACCTGAAGTTCCTTGGAGCCGAAATTTTGGAGGAGGCACAGTGATGGTTTGGGCCGCTTTTTCTGCTCGTACAAAGAGTCCTATTTGTCGGATAACTACCCGGATGTGTGCTGCCGACTGCATTGACCTTTTGGACAATGTTTTAGTCGTATTGGGAGAGAATGCACATGGCGATAATTGGACATTTCAACAGGATAATGTACCCATCCACAAAGCGAGAGCTACACTAAAGTGGTTTGAGGAGCAGCAGATCCCAGTTTTGGATTGGCCGGCACGCTCTTCTGATATAAATCCAATAGAAAACCTTTGGGGAATTGTAGTCAAGAATGTTTATGCCCATGGAAGGCAATCTGAAAATGTAGAAGCGCTCAAAATAAGGATTTAACATGCTTGGAATTTAATTCCGGAGGAAATGCTCCACACATTACGTGCGTTCCATTGGGAGATTTTTTCTACTCCCGAGTACATTCCCAATGGAACGCGATTTTTGATATAAAAAGTAAACAAGGGTATAATAAAACAATTTTTTTATCTTACCGCATTATATCTATCAATATTATGCATTTTATAATTTTTTAAATTCCACTGTTATTTATTTTATACACTTTAAACTATTACTTGTTTTGTTTACTTTAAAAATACACCATAAAATAATGAATCTGACAGTTTATTTTAACTGAAAAAACAAAAAGCCATCTACTTTTAAGTAGGTAAAGCTTGAAAACCTGGCGGAAATTTTATGCGTTTCTACTAGGAGTGAAATCCCCCAAAACAAGAGCAGGGGTAGTTGGAGCTCCTCGGGAGTACTCCGGAGTAGCAAAAATCGCCCAATGGAACGCACGTATTAGTGGCGAGTATGACAAAAAGAATTTTTCCAGTCATAAAAGCAATGGAGAACCGATTAAATATTAAATAAAGTTCATTTATGGCAATAAGAACCCTTTTTTTCTTTATATTTTTTACTGAACTTAAATCAATTTCGCACTAAAAATGCTTCAAATTGAAATGCTTTTACTTCCGGTATGCATTTTACCGTTATTAAGAGAGCTAGCGATATAATTTTTTTACCACTTATTCGCAACCCCTAGAAAGGCAACTATGTTAAAATTCAGGGTTCCACAACAAAATGGGGCTGAGGAAAACGCTCTGAAACATAGAAGTGTTGGGTGCCTTTATATCAATTTCGCTGACTGTACGTTGCAGCTACCACAGCTACGAACGAAGCTAGAGGGAAAAGTCGCATTTCTGAATCTGTGGGTGATCTTTCACTTTTGGAAAAGTTATTATCTGTAGTAATATTTGAAAACAAATATATAACATTTACCGTTTCACTAATGTATCTAAAGTTGATATTTTTCACAAATATCGACATTGCATAGGAATGACCAAACACCACCCAAATAACCGATAAGCTTCTAATTCCATGCAGGCATTCAATGGCATTTGGTGACGAAGAACTTTGCATTTGGAACATCTTCCTCCCATTTGATATCACAGAAAATGCCACAAAAATCGGTTTTGCTTGTCCTTAAAAATTAAAAGAAATTAGAAGAAATGAATATTAGTTGAATCTAATCAATTACCTCCTCTTGTAATTATGAAATACTCGTACAAGGTAGAAAGTAGCAGCATTAGACCAAATATGGAAAATAGTGCTCTAAAATTGATCCGATACGATCACTTTATACTCGTCTAATTAATAATTAAAAATAAAACCAAACTTACAACGCAACCCAGTCTATTGGTCGAAATTCTACTTTGGCGTTGGTCGAACATCCTTCTTCGACTATCACTGGTCCAGTTATGTTCAGGTTAAGGTACTCGTTTAAATACTCAACCATTACTGAACTGATCTTGCTGGCGTTGCAGCTGTCCGGAATGCAGGTTCCTATGTTCAATCCAGCCATGCCGCCAGATGGTGTTGGCATCATTCTAGATTGTTTGCCAGATATGCCATTTAATAGTCCCGAAATGGGAATTGTGGACATACAAAACTTGCCATGAAATTGATTGGTGCCATTTGGTTTAGCGGTTATACTTAGGCATTGGTCGAAGTTTCCAATGCTTGCCAAATTCCCGTAAAGGATGCCAGATGGGATTTTTCCCCAGGAGTCGATGACTGAAAATTAAATAAAAAGGTTTTTAGTATTTATTTAAATTGGTTTTGATTTGTTGATTTGTGATTAGAGTTCAAATTAGTTTAGGAAGGTAAACAGCCACAACCCAGAAGATTCCCGTCGTGTAAGCGTGAATAAAATTGCGGAATTGGATGTTAGGAGTTCAGAGTTACGATATCGACAAGAACGGAAGGAGGTAAGTGAACAATCCCGAATTGATCGACGTGACTTTAGGGATCAACGAGATATTCAAGCACATCTTGATCGGCAAAACGGAAGGAGTCGAATAGATTTATCAAACCGAGCGATTGCGGGAAGAAAGATATTCAAATGGAGATCTTCGCAAGGGTAGACTCAAGCCAGTCTGGAGAAGAACGAGTAAAACTTACACGAGATTCGCGAAACGATTTAAGACGTCAGGAGAGACAACAAATTAATCGGCGTTTGGACCGTGTTCGTCTTAGAAGCGGCGTCCGAACAGCAGAACTTAGGAGCTCTAGAGCGCTAAATAGAGAAGAGGAATCCTCCCTAAGGCGACGAAATACTTACGGAAATCAAGTTTGCACCGACCGACGGTTTGTCCGATTGCAAGAACGAATTTATTTCATCAATCGAAGTTCAAGATCGAGTTTAGAAGTCAGTCGAAAAGTAGTACGAGCTTCTGGACGTGATGAACCACGACGAGTAGATAACTCTCGTAGGGTTAACATGATTCCCAAGCCAGAACTCAACCGAAACAGAATTGAGCGAGAAGTTCGTGGAAGTTTGAACATAAGACGAGAAGAGCTTCGCGTGCGTGAGGTAAAGGGATGTGATGTTGATCGGCTTTCTACTGACGCACGTCGAGACCGAGAAGTTCGAGGAAGTTTGAGCATGAGACGAGAAGAACTTCGTATCCATTCATCCAATTGCGCTACAGCCCAAGAACTTGGCGTACGTGAGGTAAACGGGCGGGATGTTGACTGGCTTTCTACTGACACACGTCGAATGCGAGAAATTGCTCTAAAGGCTAGACGAGCGGAAAGCCAAGAAGCAGTACGAAGAGAACGACTCCTGACTCATGAGCCTCGAAGTCGTTCAGCGGATGCCCGTGGTTCTGCAAATACTAGACGAGAAGGAGAAAATACGCGCGATTTAAGACAATCTAGAAACGAACGAGAGTACATCAAGTTCGAGTAGTTCGGTACCAGAGGCGGATTACATTGGACCAACGTGACAGACGAGATCTTCAGTGGTCACTTATAAGTGAACGGTTAGATCGAAGAGATAAGAAATGTTAGACGTGGATTGACGAATTCTTATAACCAAAATAGCCGGAAATCTCTTATGAATCATGCGAGTTCGACGAATCGTGTGCGGCTTTCAAAGATGATCGAACTGTTTCACATGATCCAAAATGTGTTATGCTTTTGAACATGCTGCAAGAATATTCAGAAGTATCGACTTGCCGAACTCCAGTACCAAAATTCGAAAAATAGTTTTGGCTAACTCTTTGTGCTCCAGGGATCACCTTAGACTTAATTGACGCCGCGTAGTACATATGAATATACAATGAAACTGCATTGATTTATGTGTTGCAAACCCCTCTTATCTCACATATTTATTGTTTGCGATAATATAATATAATATCTTACGGTAGATAACTATTACGCATTGTCATAATCTCAAACTTCTTCTGACGCACAACAATCTTTAATTAAAATTTAAATCCTCTTGTTTTTACTACTTAACGGACATTGTACGTGTAGTAGACTTACTTTCCATTGCCCACATTTGTTTATCTAAAATCCCATTTTTAATTGCTTCCATATGCAAATCGCACTCATCAGTTGGGCTCTCCTGTCGAGCAGCGGCTCGAATAACTCTAGAACCAAAACTTTCATCATAATTTCTAGGCAATGCTACTCCCGAAATCTCAGCACTGCTTCTGCTGCTCAAAACTATTTGCGCAAAACATAAACTTATTAACAAAAACTTCACCATTTTACACAAAAACAAAAGAAAAATATTCAATTATCACCTTCGAAATTAAACTGAAGGTAATCGAACCGATTGTGGTCAATTTATAAGATTCCAAAACACTAATCATGATTGGCGTTAATTTGTTGTGGAGAGTTATCAATTGAGATAAGTTTCTGATACTCCTAAGTCTTTCCCCAATGGTTCAGGCTAAATCAAAGCGCCTTATCTTACTTTTTGATGTAAGTAAGCACCTGTTTATTGAATGATGCTGAGGAGAGAATGAGTAATTTGGTGGTTCGTGGTAAAATACAAGTATATCTCTTCGATTAGACGTATATGATTGGAACTAGATATATTATAGCTTATTCACACAATCTGGTTCTATAAAATTATTTCTGGTTTATTTAATTGAAATCGCCTGGCCTTCGATGTAGAAGTGAGTTAGACCCCCCCCCCCCCTCTCGCTCTTCCGCGACAAGTGATAGATAAGAGAAAGTGAGGAGGCACATTCATCCTCCTCGAGATAGTTTAACTGCAGTGTCCGGTACTCAAGCAAACCAGTGGCCTGATGTCTTTACTACTGCATTTAATATCTCACACTATTCAATTCTATTTATCGTTTTTAATTCACTATTTAATCATCACTTTCGCTTTAGGTCACTTTGATCATTTTAGAACACTTCAATCGCTGTTCAAATTCAAACTGACTCTAAACGCCGTTGCTACTGCATTTATATATCCAAGCCCAATTTCTAGATCGTTCTTTTTATATCGAAATTGTTCTTTTTATCGAACATTCGAGAAACTTCGGGAGGAAATTTATCTTTAATTAGAAGTTCGTTCAAATTCTAACTAATAGATGGCGCAATGTTAGCTTAATTTATGGGTTTTATTACTTGCATTTGAATATTATATTCTCTTCTTCTTTTACGGCGCTACAACCGGGATCCGATCCTGGCCTCTCGCAGCTGTTCTCTCCACCGGTCTCTATTCTAAGCCGATGTCAAGCAGTTTGGCATGCCTAAGCTTTGAGTGTTCTGGTCTACACCATCCTTCCAGTGGAGGTTGGGTCTCCCTCGCTGGCACACTGCATAGGTCTTACCGCAGGGAGCTTTCCGAGCAGGCTCATCTTCACTCATACGACCTAGATGCCGATGCTCCAACTTCTTTAATTCGTCCGAAAAATACTGTTACGTTTTTACGGCTTAACGGATTCGTAGGATTAATTAAGGAATACACTTTTTAATTATCCACACAAAAACTTATTTGTTACAAACCAAAACACAATTTAATAACAAAACCAATTCTTAACGTTCACTATAATCACTTTCAATTTAATATCTCGCACTATTAAATTCTATCTATCACTTTTAAATCACCACTTTTCACTGTTCTCACTTTAGAACATTTTCATCGCCTTTCAATTCAAAACTGACTCTCTCAGCGCCTGCAAGTCGCTTTTATATCTCCAAACTCCACCTTCATCTAACTTCTAGAACCTTCGTCCATTTTCTAGCTCCTAGTGGTATGTTTTTTTCCTTTTCGGCAAGTTTTTGAGAAGCTTGAAGTTGTCTTCAATTATCGCTCGTTCCAATTTTAGCCTAGAACATAAATCGTTAGTACAGACTGCAACCACAGTCGTTACCTACAATCTTTGATTCAACCTCTAACAAACAGATGGCGCATAAATCATCACTATACGTTTTCTGGAGGTCTGCAAAGTAGGCCTCCGTCGCTCCGATAACATCCTCATTGGAATCAAATTTCTACCCGGCGAGTGACTTTTTTAAGTTTGGAAACAAATAGAGGTCGCATGGGGCCAAATCTGGAGAAAACGCTGGATGGGGCAGTTCGTAGCCTAATTCGACTAATTTGGCCGTGACAACCAATTTGGCCATGGTTGTCCGGAGTGAGTAATCGCGGCACCCATCGCGCCGACTTAATTCAACAATATTTCATGCAGGATATGACCCACGCTGTTTTTTGAGATGCCTACTGTCTCAGCTATCTCGTGCACCTTCAATCGTCGGTATGCCAATGCGAGATCGCGGAATTTTGTCACGTTATACTCTTAACCTCCGCGGTAGCCATTTTCGCGGCACATGCTACCGAAGGAGAAGAGTCATCGTACACAGGAACCAAGCGCTCTTTGATTTCGCTGCGCAATTTCCTTTCAAAAATCCTTTAAAAATTCTAAAATCCGGGGACACGCCCCCTTCCACACGCGGTCAAAACAAAACTACGAGTCCGATTCGGCTGAAATGTTGACAGTAGATCTCAACGAGAATGTAAATTTCTCATGCAATAGTAACGCCATCGGGCGGTGAGGCAAAGTACTTATCGGACTGCCGTGGTATGTAGCCAGTAAATTGTTTTACATGGATTCCCTTTGCACGATTTTCGAAGGAGCTTGTAAATCGAAGGATAGTGTGTTATGACACATCAATTTCTGTTTAAACCGCCATTTGCACATTAAAAACTCCATTTTAGACTAAATTCACCTAAAATAATACATTCAATCGTGTCTGCAGAGCTCAAGTGTTTATTATTTTAAAAACGTAACGATTTTTCAAAAAACAAAAAAACGAACTAAAATCGAAACCGGATATGCAACATCTTAACACAAAACCACTGTTACCAACAATCAAGCACAAAAATCTCCACGTAGAAAATCAACTTGTAAATCTGTCACTCCGGGTTGTGTGTGCCAAGATTAGTTTTATCTGGTGGAAAATTCTCACAGAAACTCATCAAATTCCCAGCAATAAACAGCAAAAAGTGCTCAATTACCCAAAAAATAATCAATAATCAGTATCCTTTAGCAATTAATCGCGTGTTCATAGTAAAATTTGCTGGAAACATTTAAAAATTAGTGCTCAAGGTATCTAAGGTGTCAATAATTGCTCTCATATTTGTTTGTGCCAAAGTATTGTGCAAAAAAAAAGAAAAATCTATTTTAAAATTAGTGCGTGTTGTCAAGGTGTTCAGGGAAGCAGCATTTTACCGCTAAATATAGCCCTGCGGGAATATTAAATTTGCACCTTTGGAAAACAAATCTCGATGTATATACACATATGAAAAAGTAATCGTGGCAAATGCTTTTTGTTTACGTCTAACTGTGCGCTTAAAACCCTACAAATTCCAAACAGCTGACTTTTGTTTGGATTGCAGGGTGACACAAGTCAATTTTGTTTACTTGTCAAATATAAAGCTGCGATCTTGTGCACGATATTGAAAAATCACTTGTTCGGAAATTTTATGTTTTTCATTTAATGTTATTTGTTATTACTATTGTTTTATATTAAAATAAAAATACTTACAAATACATCAGATTGTCACGAGGATAATATATAAAGTTTGTGTTTAAATTCTATCGATTTTAAAATAATTGTATCTCAAAATATAGTTGATAAAATAACTGTGTGTGTGGTAGAACTCTGTCCTAGTTTTTATCCTTAAATATTTTTATTAATTTAAACTTGTTGTTTACTCCTATTTCCACAAACACCACAAACAGCAGCTTAATCTGTATCAAACAGGTGTAATCCCACTCAAGCATACCTGTTACATAGAAGTCACCCACTTTCCCCATTGCTAAAGTAGTTTTGCATTTGAATAATACGCCCAAGAGTTTGTTAAGAAAGCTCTCGATAGCGTGTCCTCCAGCCACACAGCAAAATACACACTCTACACACACTTTTTTTAGTACATAAACACTTTTGGAACACACGGGATCTCAAACACACATTTCTGTAAATTAAGCCAAAACTATTTGCAAGTATGTCTAGGACTGGATTTTTCGATTATTGTAATCCTGTAAGTATGAAAACCATATTTTAAATGCCTTAATTTTATAGGGATGGATAGTGTGATCTAACAGTTTATAGTACATAATTGGAGTTGAGTAGATTTGATGAAGTATAAAAGACTGAAGTAAGTGAGAATAAATTATTATTAATTGGCTTTGTAACACTATCCACAGAGTTTTTAGCTGTAGTCGAGCATGTCGCAAGTGATCATTTTAAAAGTAGCGTAGTGTTTTATTTTTTTTTGGAATAAATACAGTCTGCTCAAAGGAAATGTGCTCTTCAAACCACATACTTATATGCTCATTTCCATTCAGCCTCTAAGAATGTTACTCCCACAACTACCTTTACTATATCTTAAGTCATGTGGACAATAATCGACGCTGCTCCACAATTTGATTTCTATTGAATATACACTGGTGTCGTGGCCAAAATCTTCGGTTGGTCAAAACTTGCCCCATCTCAAGAGGCATAACACTCTGATGTGGACAAGTTTTATTAACGCTGATGGTTGTGGCGACTGCTTCCCTAGGAAGAAAGTGGCGATTAAGCCCGCGCAACCGAAGTCCCGTTATAAGTCTCGGCTTTGCGTTGACTTTTCTAGAGTGATACTTATCGAATTATAAACCCCCGATTCTCGCATTTAGTGAAACCCAAATATCCCATGCTACTGACCTAGGTCATAATCATTATGTACTTTAGTGCACAACCTCTCACCCAATAGAGATATAGCCTATCTACTTGACCTATCTCTTACTTCTCATCCAACGCGATACTCTGTCGAAGTTGATTCACCTCAAATTCCAAGGCCAAATGGCTATGGCTTATCAATCTTTTCCAATCCGCTGACTGGGACCGGTGTTTCCTAAACAAAAACGTCAACTCTACCCCTATCCGTATCACCCGGATCAGGAAGATTTCAGGAGGATTTCTTTATTCCTCATTCTACCAAATCTGTGAAGCTTAGGCGGAACAGATGGTTTTAATCGGGAGTGCACGAAAGCAATCAAAACTAAAGAAGCCGCCTTCAAACTTTACAAGAGCACCCCGACCGAATCGCTCCGTCGAGAGTATATAAAACTAAGAAATGCCGCCATCAGGAACGTGAAAACTTCATTTGACAACAAGTTGAGAAGTAAGCTCATTAGTGCAAGCGATAGTAGCAAAATTTTCTGGTCTTTGGTAAGCTCCATCAACTACCACATCCACTACCCCTTCCTTCATCTACGATAACAGACAGGTGATAACAAACAGCAAAACCAAGGCTGATTTACTAGCACCTCTGTTAGCCTCAAATTCTTCTTTAGTTGAAACTGATACCCCCGGTTCTCGAGCACAACGCCCATTCAATGGACAGCATATTCTTCAGGACTAGCTAGGCTTATGGGTGTCTCAAAGAGCTCGATGCCAAAAAATCCGCTGGACCCGATAATCTACCTCCTATCGTCTTAAAACAATGCGCCTCACCTTTGGCTAAACCTCTGCGCAAACTTTTTTACTTCTCCTGAGTTTATCCAGACTCTTGGAAACTTGCCCATGTTCATCCCATACCGAAAAAATTTGACTCCAGCCTTCATTCCAACTACCGCCCAATAGCAATTACTTCTATTCCCTGCAAAACCATGGAGACGATAATCAACAAAAAGCTTATATGATATCTAGAATCCAACCTACTCATAAACGGCTTCCGACAAAAAGAGAGCTCGGAACTCAGTCTTGTTAGCTAAACTCAAAGCTATTGGTGTTAACCCACTTCTACAGATTATTGAGTTTCCTTTCTGGCCAATTAAAATTGTATTGAATGGCGTCAAATCCGGACCACATTCGATCTCTGCGAGGTTCCTTAACGTTGGAGTTAAATAGCCGCAATTTGGTGTTAGTTGAGATCTCCATATGCGGAACAGACATACATCTTTGTGCTTTATTTATTCTGGAACTGCGTTCAAGGGTGAATGTATTTATCCACATTTCTTTGGTTTTATTCGCCTTTATTAAAAGCCTGCTGGAATCTTTCTGGAAACGCGGGTTGAGTAAAGTTTCGTTAAACCCATGAAAACTTCACGAAACACGTGGGAGTCAGCCGGGTTTTGCATTTGGGTTTATTTAAGTGCGTTTATTGCACATTCACCAACAGCATTGAAGCAGCTTCGGGCTAACTTGAGGGGAGTAGCTTTCTGTAAACTCTGCTATTAGATGTACACGTTGGCCAAGCGCCCGTGAAGCGTGTTCTTCGGGGTTTTCGTAAGAACGCGCGTTTCATGGAAGCTTTGAGATACATGATCCGCTATCTTGTTGTACATTTTAACGCCTGCTTTCATAACGAATAAACGCATTTACTGGGAAATACAAAAATTGAAAACCAACATTAAACTCCGAGCTAAACGCATGGTGTGTACACTACCAACGCCGCTAAACGCAACGCCGAGCGCTCAATGTGAACTTGCCTTAAATGTTAAGTTACCCTACACCTACGATAAGGGATTCCCCAAGTGCATATGGGTTTTATATGTATTCAATCATGTTCCAAAATGTTTCAAATTGGGGTTACAAACCAAAATCGCTCCAAAAAATTCCATGTATTCAAAGCAGTTTTTGAGTGCTCCAATATAAATTTGCGGATTGCGAATTGGGACTCCAAAATCGTCCTACAAAACTTTTTAGGCATTCTGAGTGATTTATCATCCTCCGCCCGCCGCTGCTGCACGACCTGGACGCAACACTAAAATTGATAAACATTCAATTTGTCAGCACTCAAAAATCACTCTGAATATGAGAATTTTTTTTGGAACGATTTTGATCTGGAGCCTTAAATCTTAACATTTACTTTTTCTTTATATGATGTTTCCTTGGAGGCGGACTCAAGTGCTGGCACGGAGACGTTGGCACGGCCCTGACTGTATGTCAAACGAACTACTGAGTCAGTCAAACAAAGTATTCAAGCCAATTCTAAACCACGCTGAAATGATCAATAATAAATTTCATGGACCCGTTAGTACAAACTGAACAGATTTTACAGTCCTGTAGGACTCTCATCTCTTGAAATCTTTTCTTCCAGCCGTTTCTGCGTGTTGGCCAGTTCCTTGAGTTCGTTATACCAAGTTTTCGTCTATCTCAGGTCATCCATCCTCATTCATTTTTTGGTCATTGTACGCTTCTTTTTTCTGGATGGTTTACCATTGAAAATACGGGCTAGCATCCTTTCTTCCGAAGCTCGTACAAGTAGTTTGTAATACAACGGGGCATCGTAGTCTACTCAACTTTATGTGTATAACTATATTTATTTCATCTATAAGCTTGTAGTTTAACTTGTTCCTGTTAACAACGGCAAAATCAAGTATCATCTTCTGTTAGCCAAATTTGTCTTATCTACATTAATTTTTTGTGAGAATTTTATTCTGTAGCCTGTTTTTGATCACTTCGAAAATGGTACTGGACGTTTTATCGTCTCATCCTCTTTTATACTTTTTCGAAGTATTATCGTTACCTGACATTTTTCATGATCTGACGGACTATTAAAAGCAGGAGCGCCCGATGTTTTTAGTCTTCTGAAAATTCTCTCCGGAGCTAACTTTAAAATTTTCAAAAATAGGATGCCAATTAAGCACAAAACTATCCTGGAATTTACTAAGATACCAAACCCTATTTGCATTACTATTAACATCAATTAACACATTACTAAAAAGAGTTGAAGTCAAGGTAACACGATTGAGATTTCATTAATTGTTTTCATTATAACTTTGTAAATATGTAAGTTGTATTGATTGTAATTTGTGCCTTACTTTGTGTCTTTTTTGTTTTACTCCCATATGTAGATGCTGCTTTAAACTAAATACTTCTTCCTTAAAAATCATTATTTTTTTTATATAATATATTACAATTTGAAACATTATTGATTCCAGTACAACTACAGCATGGAAAACGCATCATATGACGCAAGCGCCCCAACATCACCATCAGTAATAACCCCAGGTGATGGGCCAGTTCGTAAATACTACAGGAAAGCAGCTCATAGGTGAGTACACAATCAAAAGAAAAGACATTATTATTTTTTCTGTAACTCCACAATGCCCGGAGATAACAACTACAGTTCGCGACATAATTGGGCTGACACTATCACGAAAAAGTTCGTTGGTGTCAAACTGAGCCATCACGTGTGCGCTTTACAATCTTACATCAGCCAAATGTTATCATCGATCTAATTAAATCTTATCAAACAGGATTCTAGACTTTTGTTGTTGATCAATAGATTTCGCTAATAGCAATGCTTTATTTGAATATTTCAAGTTTTTTAACTGAACATTAAGTTGATGTGGTGATAATGGCAGCCGAAACGATTTCACGGCTAGAGTCGTAAAACATCTCCCCACTGGGAGGTCAGTGAAATAGAACGGCCATGCACCATTTGTTATCATCTGTTGAAAATACTTTTGATGATATTGTTTCGATGATTGGAAAATTTCTCATTGAGTTTCTGGAGTAATTATAATTTCATTGATTGGGGATTTATGGTATTTATAGACGACTTAATTAGGGTTATTTTTGTTGTTGCAAATATGTGACACTCGTGCGGTGATAAGATTTATCATTCTTTTGTGATTTATTTTGAACTGTAGCTGCAGCTTGTCTTTCTTTGATAAACAGGGACCCAGGCCCGTGCGGATCTAAGGAAGGGGGAAAAATATATGAATTAGAATAAAATTGCGGTTCCAGACTCACACCATGAATCCACTAATACAAATCTAATAAGAATTCAATCTCTAGAACTGATCGTCGTGGTAGAAAATATCCATAATTTTTTGGATTAGCATAGCTTGGATATTTGGCGCTTTTTTCATATAAAAAACCTTGCCTAGAAATAGCAAATGTTAGTATACTTTTTTTTACACCGAATTCTTCAATTCGAATCAGTGCCAATGGAACCATAAAAAATTACTGACACTTCGAGTATATTCCAGAATTTTCTGCACGACTATAGACAATTCTGGAAAATTCGAGTAAATTCGAGGAATTACAAAATAAATTATCAGTTCAAAATGAAAATGTGAACCAGAAAAAGAAGCGAGTCAGGTGCAGGCCCGTTGGGGCAGAGTAAAACTTTCGTCACGCTTGATCAACCTCTCTATCCTAGGGCGCGAGATGTGATGCGAGTCATGTGCGAGACCCTGAGCTACCATCTACGTAGTCAACAGTACTGAAAATAATATGACAGGCACCGCCATCAGTACTCGGATCCAAAGAGGCCTTGAGGTCGACCAAAAAGCTATCCGTGGAGATACAATTTGGAAGCATCATGACTCCCATAGCTTCACAAGTATGCCAAAAACAAAGATAGGCTAATCACCATACTGGCGACTGCAATGCAATGAAAGTAGAATCCTTCAGATCACTTCATTTTTACACAAACACGCTAAATACTTCAACACGACGTTTTTTCAATGTTGGATTATCTCACTGAGCCCTGCCTGCCCAGCGTTCATTGCAGGCGGCTAAAATAAAAGGCGGCTAAGATCCACACATGCTGTTGTCGGCTGCTACTATTGACCCAAGGTAAGTAAATGATTTTACCACTTCAAACTGGTGTTCCTCTACCTTAATTGTGGGATAAATGTTAGGCGTTCTTGTAGACGAGGTCACCATGCACTTCGTTTTGCTTTCGTTAATATCAATGTCGTCTGCACAAGCCAGTAATTGGGTGGACTTGTGGAGGATTGTGCCCCTTGCTGTCACGCCCGAATCTTGGATCACTTTCTCCAACGCCAGGTTGAAAAGAAGGTAGGTCAGACCGTCCCCTTGTCGGAGTTCATTATAGATGTTGTGGAAGACAGCGAGGGAGACCCAACCTTCGGAAAGATGGCATATACCAGGACCCTCAGAGCTTAGGGATGCAAAACTGGATGACATCGGCTTAGAATCGAGACCAGTTGAAAGAACAGTTGCGAGAGGCCAGGACCGGATCCCGGTTGTAGAGCCGTCCAAGAAGAAGAAGATCCACACATATCCTTAACGGCACGGCGTCGAGGCTTTTCCTGTCAGTGGCTTCCGTGATAAATTTTTCACTGACATTTAGACCGCATTTTCCCTTATTGGTGATCAATGTTCAATGACATTCGACGTTTTAGTTTTGAAATTTGGAAAGTGATCTCAAATGCAACATGGAATTTAATGCAGAGAGTGGGTTTGACTCAGGTGAAAACTTCGGAAAGTAATCGTGTATTTCAAATAAACTTTACCTAAATTTCTGTTGAATTCTTACAAAAATTTTCGTTGAATTTAGTAAATATTGGTTTCACGCCCGGAATAAATGTTTTTCACGGACGCCTGAACAGCACTGAAGTCGTCGGTGCCCCACTACATCGGATGTCAAGAAACATGTCGCGCCTTTCTTAAGTTGTTTGCATGGGATTATTTCGTACCGATAATTTCTTTTCACTGATGCTCCCGGTACTGCACTGAAGTCGCCGTCACGACACGGATATATGTGTGGATCGACCTTAAGTGAACCACATTCAGGTTTTTATGATCAAAAATGGTCTTGCTCTTGCATCCTTGGTCTTGTTCTTTCCCAAGACCAAGGCGACGTATTCGACGAAAGGTCAGGACTTACACAGGTCGCGGCAAGGAAAGATCAAATGCAAAAGAAATGTAATAAGTTTTTTTCATCAATATCATTAATCAACATAAGAAACAAGTAAAAATATACATAATACTAAAAACCTGCAAAAAACGATTCAATTAAACATTTTCAATTGACATATTTCAAGTTGTTATGACTGCCACCAAACTTTCAACAAATACAATCGCTACTTTTCCAATAAACTTCCAGCAGCACAAGACCCAATCATCGGTCACAATCAAGCCATTGGAACAAGTGTAAGTTTTATGACATTTACCGGAAGATAATTGAAAAACTTTGATTAGATTACGACACGATATCTGAGCTGACGACGATGACGAAGTCGACTTCAACACTCAGTCTGCTCGAATCCTTTCAATCTATTAATAATAAAAAGTTTTCTGAACTATATTTATTAATATATTCATTCCCTTTATATAAAAAAACAAGAAATTGTAAGCTGTTTACCATAATTTTGTATTTCCTGATATTTATAATGTCAAAACAAAAATTTTTGCTTTCGTCAAACTCTCCAGATAATTTCCAGAATCGCCGTCCATTATCATGTTTTCGTTGAAAAATTTCCGCAAGTTGAGTTGAAATGGTAAATAGGATAAGGGTCAACAGCACCCAAAAGTGTCATCAGAGTTTTCTGTGTTTTATATCGATTAATTAATGTTTGGCGACAATTCCTGATCATTTTTCTTTTTAAGGTAAATAACGTCCTTCTTGAGAGAGAGAGAAAGAGTGATGTCGATCGATTAAAGGTGCTAAAAATAAAATGAAGCATATGAAGACGTCCTAAAAAGACAGACGATGCCAAGGAGTTATTATCATTGTCACCTTTTTATGTAGATGAATTTCACCTTATTGCGTCCATTGTTGATCAATTGATCATGACGAAAAAAATATTATGGTGAAATTGTTATCTGCGATTGCCTACATGTTGACGATCACTGAGCAGCCAGTAACTGACCTTATCGGTGAGCAGGTCAGCTGTAATCAAACTACGTTAGCCAGGGGCCAGCTCTATAGGGGATCTTGGGATAATCATTTGGCTCAGTTTGCTTGAACACGTTGTGCTGATCGCATCAACTATAGCCGCGCACTTTAAATCTTGCCACAAAACGCTGATTGTAACTTTTTCTATATATATATACATATAAAACTCACAACAAAGCTTCACATACTTCCGCCAACAAGCGAGCGCACACCCGGCTGTTGAAATCTCTCTACCTTACCGCTTTGTGACTAAGGCGGTACTTGAAAAAAAAACGTCGTTCGTGCGTACATTGGACATAGTAAAGCGCATAAAAATAGACAAACGTAGAAACAAAAAATTCTCGTGAATCGTTGAACTCGTTGTTTTCATCGTTGATCGATCTCCTCTCTGCTTCCAAGAAGAAACGGCGAGAAGCAATGTAAATAAATTTCATCATTTTCGTTTCGTTGTTTCGTTGATACATTTTCAGAAAGAGAGATTTTTATTTATTACCACGTGTATTTTCCGGATTTCTTGTTTTTTCGTTCAATTAAAATAAATTGAAAGTTTTTGTTCTCGTACCGCGTTCGTACCAACCATTCACACAAAAAGAAAAAATGCCCGAAGTCTCACAAGATGCATTCGAATGCCTCAATCCTGGAACACCGCCAGCAACACCCCAGGAATTGAGGGCTAGGGCAAACTCGGGCGGCATGCGCCCGATCATCATTAACGGATGCAACAGAAATAACGATATCAATTCTTTGGGCGAACCAAGGCCGCGCAAATTCACCTTTGGCGAACAGGACATGGATACATTTGTTCAGGCGAAGAACGATCAAGTTCTTGGGTATAAGCGGGAACTTGGACACAGGTGAGCTTTATTCTATCTCTCTTTGATATAATAAGTTGAAAGTGTATAAAAATGCTTCCTTGCGCTAGAGATGAAAACGCAAAAAGAAAAATTCTTTGTTCTGCAGCAAAATTTCGCAACTTCACGGAATAATGATTCAGTGCTTCGTTGTTTGATGGCGCGCGTGGACGGTTGAATGCATTTTTCTTGTGTAGTTTTATTTCAGTTTAATTTTAACGCAAAAACTCTAAGTAAAAACCCAACTCCAGTGTTTGTTAGAGTAACCTGCAATCTACACCTATGTTAATCAAAAGTTGTTCTTGTAAAAGTGCGATAGAAATATTTATTGAAATCAAATTTTGTTGCTAAAAGTGTTTTGGCGTTGCGATAAGCGCGCTATAAAAAAAGTTACTTTATCTTAATTTGTTATAATTTTGATATCGTCTGATTGTGTTTCATAATTTCTGATTAAAATTACATTAAAGTTGTAAGGGAAACTTTTCTTAATCTTGTAGACGAACGACTTTGAAAAAATTCTAATTTGGAATAACATTGTAAACGTATGAGACATTGAATTCCAATAGTTGACGCAGCGTGGGTGTGCCTCTTTTTCTCAACTTGACTATAAATGTCTCAGAAAGAAATATTGCTCTTTCTACAATTTATTTCCGTTCCCGAAGTATTTTTTTTTTCATATATAAAATGCTTGAGTAGAATTTTCGTAGAAAATATATAAAGAAAAACAACATCTTCTAACATTATTACATTCTTTAAATTTATTGTTTTAGGCTATGCTTTAAGTGATCCAGATCTGCAAATAATAGCCAAGAAATCATGCTAGTTCAGAGGGCTCAAATTTGGAGTAACATAGTTATTATTGAAATAAGCTATCCTGGAACCGCTTGTTTGTGGTGAAAGCATGAAAGTATTGTTTTTGGTCGAAAGGTCTCTGCAGATAACCATAATTATTTTTAATTTTTTCTGCAAATAATACATGAATGAAATCATCTTTTGTATTGTAAGGTTAGCAAGTATAATTTATTTTTAATAGTTTTGATAAGTAGATATATATCTATCAATGCCAATTTTTGAGTGCGCCTTACAGAACAGATCAATCACCGATGAAGATAATCGATTAATCTTTGAAGATATCTAGAACAACTAGGGTTTATACAAAAACCGACTTTTTAAAAAACTGGGTTTCTAGTTTAAACTCTTCCAAGAAACCGGTTTTAACCGGTTTGGAGTTTTTAAGGATGAAATACAAGATATAACGGGTAGTAAATTTAGAGGTGCTTGTTCAGTAGGGATTTAAAGACAGATCATGCTTGAATTGTGTCAAACTGTCATGATATTTATGTTCAATATTGTTTGACATATCATCATGAATAGACTTACTCCTGCACAGCGTCTATAAATTATTCAGTTGTATTACGAAAATTGATCCACAGTTTTCGGCCCAAATTTTGTTCAGCGAAGAAATTCAGTTCTGACTTAATGACAACGGTCGGGTGTGGTTTCTTCAAACGTCCATATTTCTTCAAAAATGACTGAGTGGCCCCCGTTATCGTGCCATGACAAAGGACTATTTGCTGTTAAAGCCTGTGATCTCGATGACCCTACTTGTCACATACCCGCGAAACTATGGCTAAAACAATTCATATTTCGAACAGGTGCATCGGCCGCCTAGATCATGTGATATGACACCTCTAGACTTTTTCCTTTCGGGCTCCATAGAATCCAACGTCTACATGGATAAGTAGGCTTCGATTGAGGATTGGCTTTACACGAAAAAAGGGTTGGACCAACTTGCATTTTCACTTTAACGATCCAACAATTATAGTACTGTAAACACTCGTACCAATTTCGCATGTGACCATCATATTAGGCCGATATCGTACCAATCGTTGCATCGTGTTGAATCCCCTTAACTCGTGTCATTGGCAAAATACCAGTTCAAATGCTCGAACGTTTCATAGAAAATTTCAACTTCAGAATAGACTATGTAAGACCCATATAATATATGTAAAGAATTGTTCTGTTGTATGAAAGTAAAGATTCAAGCTAATTATACTAACGCAGCTCTAATGAATGAGATTGAGAGTTTCCATTCTGGCCGTTCAATCAAAACCTGACACTCCTCAGGGTTCAATTCTATCACTTGCCATATTTCTCAGGCTGTAATTTACAAATCGTTCAAACACTATTACTCGCTTACTTGAGTTGAGGCCTTCAAACCGGAGTTAGTATGTTTAGTGTAATTGGATAAGGGGCATAACCCCCAACTCATCGGATTTGTTTCACTATAATCATTGAGTCAAGATATAGATGAAACAACAACATGGGCATAACTAGGCAGGGGTTTCAGGGTGGACCCAGCTCCCCCATTCTGCAGAAAAAAGCAAATCGAGTACCTGGATGCTAAAAACTGATGACTGGTCACAATTTAGAATAGGGTTAATTTGATCAAACCAGTTTGTAGTTCTAACATATAGGATGACCACAGTTCTCTGGCCGCATTACTATATCGATTGAAAGAAATATTTCGGAATAGACCATGCCAGCGGTATATTGCATCAGAACCGGAATATCTAGAACCGCCTTCGTCAAACTAGTTACGGACCTATGAACACATTGCCAAAGCTTTGTCTGAAAACACTTGTCTCAAACAAGACTGGCTTGGTTGAGAATGCTCAGCCCATGACAGCCCATGTGGGTCGAGGCCACACGTCTACAGACATTATGCTTTTTGATCATCCTATTGTCCATGAATTGGTTCCAATGAATTTTGACATCTTATGTCGTATTTGGGACTTAGTGTCTCATGGTAGCGTATCTGGTGGTGCCCAAATTAAGTACTTGTTGCATGCGCCTTGGAAGCCTGTTTCACCGATTACCACAATGTCAAATCATTTCCTTAACGTTCGAAGAAAAATTCACTGAGCCGCTATAGGAGTAAGTGTAGGGCTGTCTCCAGTGCCATGGGAGGTCCATTTAGCGCTTAAGCACCTTGTTCGGATGCAACAGCTCTTGTATCTCAGGTTTGGTGGTTGTTTCTCCGACTGTGGTGGGTGCGCGTTAAGCCATATTGTAGAGCTAAGGCAGCTTATCAGAGCCCAAACCCATAGTCTGGAGATCTCTTTTAGGCCCTTCAGAATGTAGCTGCCTAGCGTGTGCAGCCTGGCTTTGTTAGAACCGGGCACTGATTTGCTTTTGGGACATTAAATATATGACCAGATACTCGGGCTACTATTGATCGTATCTATATTTCCTCTGACTGTATCGGGCCCGTTCGATGAGATTTTATGTCTCAAGGGCGGTGGATTTCCATATAAAGATGGGCCGTGACTCAATCCAATGATTGCCTCCATAGCAGTTATGGGGAAGGTCCGCATAACTCTTGTAATAGATTTTACCAAATTATCTTACCCTAAACGAGCTAAGATTGCTCCACCGAATGGCAGACATCATAGACATGAGCTCGGCCTCTGTAGATGATAGTCCTATTGTTTGTTGACGCTTAGTTGCCCACGAGACTGCTCCACCTTGTATGATGAAGAGGTTTCCATTTGTGGATCTTCGTTGTTCTGAATCACTGGGCCAGTTCTTACTCTTGTGGTTCACTGGTCTAGACTAGCCTTTTGTCCCTTACAATTATCGTAGAATCCAGTTAACAGTAACCCAATGTGCCTTTCCTGGCCTGTTACTAACTAACGACTAATTAAGTTTACAGCGTAGCATATATCTGGCCGGGTGATTACAATCTTTCATTCCAACTATTTGTCATTTCATCAATGCATTGAGTTTGGTCCATCTCGATGGTACTGTTGGAGTGGTCATGAGTCACTTGAATCCCCAAGAGTGATGAAGCCTTACCCATGTCCTTCACTTTTTTTACAAATATATGTAGACATTCTAAATCGTTCAAACTTTTAGAACATATAGTTAATATCTAAACAGAGTTAGGATTTCGTTTACTTGCAACTCTTGCCATGAAGCCTATCGTTTCATTGTTGCTTTTTTTGCCGGAAAATGGAGACAACCGGATGATTTTCATCATAACTTCGTCAGTTTTGATGCTATTGATCCTTACCAAAGCTTTACTTTAAATAAGATCTAATCCAAAAATTCGTCGTTTTTCCGTTATTTAACTTCGAATGGTTCGAGTTCAGTTTTCGACGAGCAAGCAGTCATCTTTATCCACTCATAACTCCAGTTGTGTTTCATCTACAGAAATAAATAAAACACCAATCGATTCGTTATTCTAAAAGCTTCATTTTTGCGAAAATTGTTTCTCAATGGCAAATAACTCGGAAAATATTGATTTAAAGAAAAACATAAAACATTTTTTGCTTACAATTCATCATTCGTCATTCTATCGATTTTTGTAGTTACTTTGAATGTGCCAATTTCCACCCCCTAGAAGGGCTGGCAGTCCCCCAGGGCAAAAGCGCACATCAGCACTATGAAACTTTTGTTCCTTGGCCTTCTACCTACTGTCCAAATTTTACATCAATCGGTGTTGTCCAAAAGAATACGGAACCAAAAACTGTTAACCAATGGACTATTAAGATATACTCTATCGTTTATTTCAAATCAATTTTTGAATGCAATGTCGATTAATTGATCATATCCATTCAATATACAAAAATCAGCTGTTTTTCGCGCATTCTGCATAACATTGGCCAGCATTTCGAGTGTTATAGCAACTGTTTCGGCTCGAATGTTAGCTTTAAGTTCGTCAATGGCCTTCGGCTTGCCGACATTAACCTTTTTCATTAAATATCCCCACATAGATTGGTACAGACCCGTACTCCAAGAAATTCTTCACCAAACTACGAATTGTGTGTGTTGTCTGAACGCGCCGAATTTCTCCTATATTTTTACAATTGGGCGTTCTTTCGTTGTGTATATTAACTCGTAGCTAAAATGGTACTGAATAACCTTTGAGAATCTTGTACACTTGGTCAAATCGGCTAAAAAATGTTCGAGATATTCAATGTTGAAATACCGAAGGTCTAGAAGGCGCACCCTGTTCTTACATATACTTGTGGCCTAATACTCATCAGCATCACTGTCGATTTAGTATGGAATCGTATATGAAAAGGCATTCCATTAAAATATTTTCTGTCAAATCATTTGGTAACCGAAGATCGTGGGATAGTCACTGCTGGACATTGCACCATGGCCAAAGCAATAGTTTGGTACAAAACGAATGATTCGACTACAGTGAAATGCATTAGCCGTAATTTCCAGATTGAAAATAATTAAACAAAATTTGTAAAAGACGTACTACGAACACAAATGCTTTCTGCTGCCATCCCAGAGGTCCTGGGTTCGAATACTACTCAGAAACAATAATTGTTGCCTTGCTTTCTCTGAGCACGTTAATCGATAGTACATTAATCGTTCCAACAAAGAATGATAAATTGAACCTTGAAATATATTCCATAGAATTTTTGATAACTTTTCTAGTTCCGGACCAGCATAGAGATAAGGCAAGAATTTGACTGGCCCATAAAAAATTGTCTTGTCGGGAATACTTTTACAGCGCACGTTTCTCATAGGAGCAAATATAAATAATATAGAAGTGGAAAAATTCTTATCAGTAATCATAATTTCGAATTTATAAAGCACACATTTTTAATAATTCCTAAAATAAAATCAAAGCTCAATTAAAATTCTCCAGCAAACATTTCGCGATTACTTCAAAGTTGAAATTCAATTCAGTCGTTATCACCACTTAGTGAAATTTCGTGATCTATAAGAGAGCCCACTTGAAGCCCCACAGTCAAGATGCTGTGGATAAATACTTACAAGACTGGGGCCTTATCAGAATAAGGTCAGTGTTTCGCACTCTGGTACACTGGTGCTATTTGAGCTAGACAAACGTTTCAATAGCGATAAATCGATGATATGTAAATATTGTATGTATAGTTGCGACTCTGTCCAAACTAGTCGTTGTCTTCACAACAACAGTACAGTATAGCTTTACTATAGTCGCGCACCAATGGGATTAATGGAGACACCTAAGCCAAATTCATAACGTGCTTTTAGCATAATCTGGATTTATTAGGTTTCACTTTTTATGGACGACGTGCGCGCCTGCATATAGTAGACGTCAAAGTCGTCGATTGTTGTTTTGTTTTTGTCGGTTGAGTTTGAATGGAACGCGCCAATGGTGAATGGTGTAGTAGGTTCCAGCGGGCATCGAGCGTGTTTGTCGAGGAGTGTCTATAGAGTCTAGAGAGTCTAGATATGACACAAGAGTATGGTGCAGATTATGCATTTTACATACTAAGCTCCACCGATTTTCCACACATGGAGCTCCAGTCGCGCGTTAATTTATTCGACACGGTTTGGTGCGTTTTTGGACATAGTCCAGCCGATATTCGATTTACCAAACTGCGGCCATCCATCATTCAGTGCAAGTGTCAACATCTAATTAAAATTCGTGAATTGTAATGAAAAATTTTTTTTTTTCTGAATGAATTTTCCGCCATAATTCTGTCGGTGTCGGTGACGGTGTCGGTTGCCCCGATTTTTGATTGAGGGATAGAAATGAAGTGGCCAATTAGTGGGGGCTCTACTTGAAAGCGAGAAGTGCGGCTTTTGCTTTGTATCGGATATGCTAGATTATAGTCTAGGTCTGTCTAGAGTCTGGTTATGGGTGGTGATTGTAGGAGGGAGAATGTCGGGTGGTTGGGGTCTATAGAGTATAGAGACAATGAAAGATTGTAGACCTTTTTGCTGGTCGTTTTTGTTGAGCTTAGTGTAGAAACGGATGTACATATATACACGTGTATATTTTTAACACTAGCACTTTTGTTTCAACGATTATATTTTATATATATTGTTGCTGAATGTCGCGCTGTTAGTTGTGTAATATGTGCACAACAGTCTCGCTTTTTGAGCGGCGCGTGAACAGTCTTGGTCTTGAGCATGACTTCGTACTGGTTTTAACACTGAAAGCGGAATTTCAATAAAAGCTTCGTATCAGTTCACGTTCAGCTAAAGAAGCGCGCGGTTCGGAATTTTAGTTTTTTCGTAATCCAGGTTTTGTTTTTTGGGTTTTAGCAAAAATATTTAAGTTTTTTCGGTTTTTTGAATTTATCTCAATTATTTTCGAAACATTTCCGATATTTTCGAATGTTTTTTTTATGATTTTGGAATAACTTTTCGTGTGTTTCGTGGTTTTTCTTCGATATTGAGAATATACATAGTTTTGGTTATTGTGATTGTTTTTTTACTACAAATCTTGTGTAAGGCACGTTTTTGTTGATATTGTGGAGTTTTGTATACAAATAGAAAAAGTTTTTTTTTTACTAAAATAAATAAAAATAAATCAAACAGTGATATATGTTTGCCAGAAATTTGTGTGTGTCGAAAATGATGAAAAGTTGTATTTCAATAGTAGCGTAATGGCACCGAATTTCGACCAACTAAGGATTGACTCATTCATTTATTAATACTGAATAAATAGTATAATTAATTTTATTTTTGCCAGTGGTTTCAGGAAGAGAAAACCGTTCATAATTATAATAAATTAATCCCGTTCTTTTATTTTATTGATGACATATTAAAAAATTGATTTTCAACAAAGCCCTAACCAAAGAGGGGGCTAGGACCCTAATTCTCATATCACTAACGGGAAAAATAAATTAAATCCGATTACGAGGGTTAAATATGGGGAGCTTTAGGGGGTGGGAAAAGGTTTTCGAGATTTTTAGCGAAACTAGACCTGCTATCGAAAAAAATTAAATATAAAAGTTGTCGGTAATAAAAAGATCTACAACTTTTGTGCAAACCACTTTTTCACATAACCTCAAATTTTCCGAGAAAAATCGAAAAAACTTTTGCTTTTACTTTGAAATGAACGAAAAAGTAAAAAATAATTTTGAATGTAAAGTTTTTATTGTTCCAGCAAGTATATGGGAACAACCTACCTTGGCTCTGCGTCAGCCTTCACCGAGTCTATCAATCTCCTCTTGGGTCTACCTACTAGCCTACTACCCAAAATTTCTGTAGCCATAAGCCGTTTTGGGATACAATTGTCGTTCATCCAAGTCTCGTTACCAAAACACAGTACTGCTGGTAACGCTTTTTTATAGAGTGAGAGTTTTGTTTTCCTGTGTACAAATCTTGAGTGCATTATTTGTTTTTGGGCATAAAAGGCTCTATTAGCTAGTTATTAGTCTTAGCTCGTCTAGTTATTTCTTCTTTTTCTGCGTTTTTTATTCTGTGATTGTAGACCCAAGGTAGGCTGTTTTATCGACTACTTCTAGGTTATGTTCGTCGATGGTTATATTTCTTCCCATTCTAAATTTTGCAACTGTGGATTGTTGCACCACCTTCATTTATCTTCAGGCCATGTCCTTTGCCACTTCTTTTAATTCGACAAAAGCTTATTTTACTGCCAAAAAGGACCTTCCCACGATGTTCACGTCATTCGCATAACCAAGTAATTGTACCGACTGGGTAGCTATTGATGCACTTCTCTGGACTGACGTTTTCCTCATCACCTATTCTAGGGTCACGTTGAAAACCATGGAGGCCAATCCATCTCCTTGTCTAAGTCCGACCCCCCGACATGGGTATCAAATGAAAGACCATAACAGGTAGAATACAATTAGCTGTGTGGCGTCATTTATAAATGATGAGTGAGTAAGTGATGATAAAATGATGAGTTGGACTTTGTCTAGGGACTCTGTACCATAATTTACCACAGTGAAATTTTGGTCAGCTGAATTTGAACGTGGCCGTGAGAGTTTGAGAGACGATGAACGTTCGGGACGTCCAAAAACTGCAACTACTGATTTTCACAAAAACACTCACTCTGACTCACTCAAACGCCTGTCAAATAACAACTGCGCGTCCAAAATGGCTGAAACTTTGGTGAGTAACTGTCAAAAGATGCACAACTACGTTCACTATCTTTTATTGAATTTTAATAAATGAAGTACGGTTTGATTAAATGAAGTTCGGTTAATAGTTGTAATGAAATTTTGTTAATAAATAAAAATAGCATTATTAAGCACTATTTTCCGTTTTGCTGGCAGTCTTCCCTTCATGACTGCTGGAATTGATTGACGCATTAATGTGTAATGAATACGCTAGGTAAAGATCTAACCCACTTTGGTACCCCCATTAACCAGCTAAGCCGTCAAGATGCGTCATTAGAGCCGTGTATACCCTTACGAGTGTCGGCTAATGCCTCGGCTTCACCTACCTCAATAATATTCAGTTTAATCCACATAAGCGGCTTCACCGGCTAAAGTCCAGTTCAGTTCGTGCTTGAAATGGTTGTTGCTTTTCCGCCAGAAGTTAGAAATGCAAAAGCTAACTGGAATGGCATTCCATTATATTCCACTTGATTACTCTCTTTTCATAGAGCTTTACATTTAACTTCAGTTCTAGTCCAGTTAGGTGAACTGAGGTCTGTTTTATTCTCAGTTGAATATGTGGAAAATGTATGGGAACTAAGGTTATTTTAAAGTTCTCTTCACCAATTTGCTGGAACCTGCGGTCCGAAAATCGAAATCGTAATTTTCAACGTATTTTAATTTTTCAAGGTCCCAATAGCATTTAAAGCATAAATTTTATAAGAGGTATGTTTGTGTGTGTGCGCGTACGTATGAGGTCATTTTTTTCCTGCACGATATCGCGTGAACCAAAAAGTTATCGATTTCGTTGAGATGTCTTTCAAAGGGAATTAACGAAAATGTGTCGAATATCTCTAAAAAAATTTCATAAAATTCGGTCGAGACTTTTTTTTGTTGAAACGACGTTCGTAATTTTTGTACATGCATGATATCGCGCGAACAAACGACGATATCGATTTCCTTGAGATGCCGATCAAAGAATATTAAAGAAAACATACTCTGAAAAAAATTCCACAACATTCGGTCGAGCCTTTTTTTTTAAATGTTTTTCTAATATCTAAATATTTTTGAAATGAAATCCGTTTCAAACGAAGTTACATTTTCTGTATTCATCAGAGTCATCAGAGCTTCCCAACAAGGCGTCACTTAGATCAGCAATTTTTTGACGGGTCGATATTGGGTGCTATTACGTAACGACAATATATCATAAAAATTCTGACAAATTTTTGGTTCAAATCAAAAAACAAAAAAAAGAACATATATTTCTTTTCAACACTATTTTTAGATAATTTATTGTTATACAAATTTTTTCTTTTATGTAGTCTCGACATCAACTCGAAAGCCAAATACAATTTCGCTTATTTGACTTTCTTTCATCACCTCATGCACATCTCTTAAAAATTATTGATTTACAATAATTGCAGGTGCTCGTGCCTCGTGATTTTCTCCTTGCCTTTCTCTTCGAGAACTATTTTTAAACACTCACATTTATTTCAGCCAGCATTTTTATGGCATGCGCTTGTGCTCAACTATTGTTGCTAGACGAAGTTAGGTTTAGATGGAACAGAAGTAATATGTACTACCCCAAAACTATGTACTACCACCAATTGCCTTATTACCAACAAACGAATCCCAATTGAACATTGTTAGTTCCAATCTCCTAATTCTTTTCACTAGAACCATCTAAGTGAATCACTGCTGCTGCTGCAATATACGTCATTGTTATGATAATGATGATTAACAAAAATGATTTTCTTGATTAATACGCCGCCGCCGCCGTCGGATCATCTTCTTGGTAGACACACGTTAATAGGAAGATCAAACTCAACAAAAAAAAAGATTTAATCTTGTGGACATCCATGTAATAATATCAATAATAAAATTCATTCCCAGAAATGATTAACATTTTTGCAAATAAACCCATGAAGAATAATTTTCGTCGTTATTTATGAGAGTTGACTTTAAAGTAAGAAACTAGTTTTCTTGCATTTTTATTTCCGAAATTCTTTTCTAACACTTTTAATTTAAGCAATTTTTAAATTTTAATTTACATGCAAATAGTTTGTAGCGTTAAATAATTTTTTTTTTAAATAAAACTTCTTGAATATTTATCGTAATCGAATTTTTTTAAATTATTTATTTTTATCTAAAAAGAATTAATTTTTTTTTGTTTTTTTATAAAATTATACTTTAAAATGAAAAATCGTGTTTTTTTAAATTAACGATCGAATTGAACTTTGCATCTTTTTGGTATGCGTCTGCTCGTGATCAAAAATAATTTAGTAATAATTTTTCAATAAAATAAATGAATCAGTGGCGGATTCAAGGGGGGAAATGAGGGACATTCCTCTGTGAGCTTTTTGATTAACAGATTTCATACGTTAAGACTTAAGCAGGACTTATCCTAGGTAGTACATGTGCCCATTACACGACGGTCAATTGTATTGACTGCTCAATTTTTTTTAATGTCCCACTTGAAAAATGTCCTACTACCCTTGATATGAGCGTGTATACCTGAACCCAAAGATCATAAATAGCTCCACTGCCTGTTATTGACCTTGGCTTCGTGCAGCATCATCCTCCATGATTGTTGGTCCCTATGTTGAAGCCTTATACTAGAGTACATAGATCTTCTTCTATACTATCCATATATCCCCTTGCACCCAAAACCCAACCCACGAATATGAAGGGGCACAGAAACACGTTCACTTTAACCACAGGTTAGAGGTTGAATAGAATTTTCGACTCGCGGCACAAAGCACAAACAAAACACATTGATTCTTCTGTCAACTAAAACTCATATATGCATAACTTCAACTCAAGCCAGGTAGCAGAGTTGAGTCGAGCTCAGTCCTAATTCAACTCGATTCGCGTCTACATGTAGTTGGACTTGGGTTCAACCTGAGTTCAACTCATCATGTATATGTACTAACAGAAACTTGAGTGACTCCATTTAGAAGATATGTTCGCAGGTTCAAAGCATGAGGAAAATCCCAATATAACCTTGGTTTTTTAAGCATTTTGCGATTTACAATGATTTTTGTGACCCGAGTAAAAATAAAAGATAGCCTAATAGCTTTTAAGAGGTTTATGATGGTCATTGAGTTTTTAATTATTTTTAACGGTGCAGATACGGGCCCAAGGCGGCAAACTTGTTCAAAAGTATTAAATGGCCGAGTACTGAGCTATACACACCCGGCAAACGACGGTAAATTTGAGCTAAAAAAAATCTGCACCAATGTATTGTTGAGTGGGAACTTGATCGTTTTCGTTATGTACAATCGGCCTTTCGATTATCATACTTTTTCTTAATAAATATACGGCCGTACAGTCCGACAAAAATCCTTCTGATGACCGGCACATGTACTAGGACTATGTTCCAAACACGGCCGATGTTCGCCCGTTGTAAGGCCATCTTTTATTTTTACTCGGGGAATTATTTTATTGTGTACATTTTTTTACTATCAATTTGAACTGCACATCCAATAATATTTTAGATAAGATAATCTCCAGATTTTAAGTAAAATTCCATTTCCCCCCCAAGAATTGTTTCTGGATCCCCCCCTGAATGAATCATAAATAAATCAATAATTTTCAATAAAATGTAAATGAAGCAAAAATCCAGACTTTTTATATTACCGTGATTTTTATTTCAGTTTTTTTTTTCATTGAAGTTAATTTCGTTTCTTTACATTGTAGAGGAGATTATTAATAGATTCGAGTTGCAGTAGTAGAGCGTATCAAGTGCTTCATTAATTACTTACACAGAAAATAAGGTCAATGATGAAAAAATCAGGATATTTTTCTGTTTTTTTTTTTTGCTCAACATTGTTTATTGGACGTGACAAATGTTAATTTTTATTTTAGTCATAATTGTAAGTAAGTAGGACGTCCATGGATTTGCGTGATTGATTTGCTTCGCTCTGTCAGAATTTTTGTAATTGGTGAAGCTTGTAAATGGTGAATGACGAATTTCATTTCCCCTCTAGAAAATAGCACTGTTTGAATATTAGTGCGGTGCGTATTTTTAAATTTAAATCTTGATTCTCTTGCTCGTTAGTTAGCCATTATCACTTACAATTGCTTTCAGAAACTAGTTTTGTTGTATAAATAGCTTGATTGGATTGTTTCGTGCCTCTTGTAGCATATGACATCTCATTCATAATTATTGATCGCTGTATTAATTTCTTTCTGAGTTTTCATTGAGGTCCTATTTATATACACATTCCTATAGTATTAGGTATGCCGCTAGTAGCTTGAAATTTTTCTTCTATTCTCGGTTTTTTTTTTAAATTAGACTTGCTTGTTGCTGGAACATTTCACCAGGTTAGGTGGGCTGGTACCCTTACTCTGTCTTCCACTGTGAAATTCTTACCCGAGTAAAAATAAAAAAATGGCCTTACAACGGGCGAACATAGGCCTTGATTGAAATTTTAGTTTTCGGTCATGTTGATGCAATTTAACTACTCAAGAAAGCCTAGCCTAGCATTTTCAGCCTACGAAAAAGCCAGTGTCCTGTGAAAAGCATACCATCAGGGATGATATGACTTTTCACTCCAGTTTTTATATCCGGTTTATAGGGGTAGCTGACGCATGAAATACCTTCTGTTGTCAATTTTGTCAAGGTGAGCTATTCCCAGAAGCCAACAGCTGACGCTTGTTTTATTTAATAGTTATGTTCAAACTATCATTTAATACTAAAATTAAGAAGGGGGAAATGCCGATCGAAGCCCGAAATGCAACGCTGCCTTCCGGACTAAAAACGACGACTGGCGAGCTTGTTTTTCTTGTGCATCGATTGTGTCTTTAAGTATGATAAACCTAAGGCCGATTGTAAATAACGAAAATGCTATGCACTTGGCTGTCGTATGCCCGTGTGTACAGCTCAGTTCTTGGTCATTTAAATCTTTTGGTCAAGCTTTGGACGTTCTAGGGCCGTAGGTGTTTCCGTTAAAAATGGTTAAAAACTCTACGGCCATTATAAGATGCATTAAAAAACCACGCGGCCGGTGTTCGCCCGTTGTAAGGCCATTTTTATTTTTAATCGGGTGCGCCTAATCCGAGACCCAAAGCTCAACTTTAAGTCGAGCATCGAGAATGGGTAAAGAAATTTTGCATATCCTTCTACGATCTTTAGCAAGATATAGGATCTCAAGCCAAAGACGGCCCTGTGGATGAACACAGCCATGACATGTCTAATTCTCACGTAGGTCTTGCTAGTATTGTGGCCAACACTGAGCAGGACCGTCGAAATACCTTCAAGAAGAGAGTGGAAAAACAGAGATATCCTAAAGAAATTTGATTTGATGGCTTTAATAGCCTCGACACATCCACGCAATTATGACGGAAGTTCAGTATTAATTAGGAATTTAAACCTCATCAATTAGGACAACTAGGGGTAGACTCAACATTAAATCAAAAATTTTGGAACCTATATGACTCGAAGATGCCGACTAGCGACTAGATTCATTTATTAATTTACTAAATTCGTGTTGTTGAGGCTGTGAATGTTTACGATAACTTAAAGATTAAAGCCAGTCTATAATCTGTTCTCTATTCGTTGACAAGTGCGCCTGCCACACCGGTATGCACGCTCCCTTTTCTTCTTCTTTGATCCGTTAGCTGGCGGTCCGAGCGAGACTTCCCCGCAATCGGATACGCTTCTGTCGGTGCCGCTTTAAAAAATGCGGTTTCTTGCCTAGTTGCTTCGGTTTCCTGATTTTGGAAAATTCGGCAGGTCCACTACCCCCCTGCTTTCACACCTTGGACTTGGGACCAGGCAACGGGGGAGTTACGCTCCCACTAAAGGCATGAAAATCTAAATATACCCTCGTCAGACGAATGCACGCCTCTGATCCACAAAAAAAATGTATTTGTAATCGACCATTTCAAACGCGAGTGTTATTGTACCAGCGGTCCCCCAACTGAGTACTAAACATGTCCAACGCTGCTTAACCTACGCATTCGAACAAAAACGTGTGCTAATGGTACCCATTATGCATACCAAGATAATTGCCCATTTTCTTTCGTCCTATACAATTTCTTAAATCTCCAATTTTGCTTTAGTCTAGAAAAAGTGTCCGATCCGATAGTCGGAGGAAAGGGAGTGGCAACTTTAATTGTAATGATCAAAGATTGGAAACAACTTATCCGATCTTAGGACTTTTGCGCCACCATTATTTTCTTAGGGATGTTTCAGGGTACCTTTTCACTCGCATCCGACTATCGGTTCAAACTTGATCCGATAGTCGGAGGAAAGCGAAAAGAATAATCGGGCCAAGGGGTAGGTTCTGCACAGGGTGCCAAATGTCCCGAGGAGGTCAAATTCTATGCACACGAGACATATCCTTATGCACGTAGTAAAAAAAAATTCCGATAGGTGGCGTTCAACATCGAGTTCAATAAAAATAAATTTATAAATGTGGTTTTAAAAACTTATTGAATATGAAAAAAAATATTCTTGTTCACACTCAATCAAGCCCTCTTATCACTCTCTACCGCAAAATTAATTCATGTCTAAAACATTCCACATCATTAGCAAGATAATTTGCCTTTTCATCGCAGATGTCGCTTGAAATTGATACAACCATTGCCAACCAGCCACATGACTTTTTATTCGCACTATCGCCTCATGAAACGGCGCACCACATATGCGCCCGAGGCCCGAAAACTGTTGCACAACGAGACGAGCATATTTTGCACACCCGCATATTATCTATCACCAAGTATTCATGGCCACATCACATTTTCACGACCTTTGGGATCCATTGGAGCTAATTTTCATAATTACATGCCGCCCCGGGTTCGGGGTCACCAGCCCCAGAAAGCAAGAGGCACGACAGGGGTGGAATGAAGTTGCGAATCTAGACACTGTCGTAATGGGGAGAGCAAGCATTAGGTCTCATTCAACAGCATTCAGAACTGTCAGTGATTGTATGGACAGAGACCGACAATTCATAATCTCTACAATAAAAACTGCCGTTCTTTGGACAGGAAATCACTAAACCAACAGGGAAGGGTCTTTAGTCCCACAGTTGCTACCCATTTGCGTTTCGAGTGTCCGAAGTTGTTTGTTCCAGTCTAATCGTCCTAATCTTTACTACCGACTTCAATTCCACCAATTCTGCACCGTTCACAAAGAAAGTATTGATTCATCAATGGGTGGTCTTTTCACCAATCTCAACTGTTTTTTTATCGATCAAAAGAATTCCTAAGATCTGCTCGGAAGAAGCTTCGTCCGTGACATTCAAGCCGGTGTCAGTCAAGGTGTTTCGAGCTGCGAGTTATGAAATACGTGATATAAGAAATTATCGTCGAGAGATTATTCATGTCGTTCCGAAGGTCGCTCACTAAATTTAGAAATTTTTTAGTGAAAGTGACGATAATTTATGTGAAATTCGCGACTCTTTTTTTGAGGTTATGTAAATTCTTGTTTGGATTTGACATTTTTTTTGTCGACGTTTTGTTTGGTCTATGGTAAAATATTGAAGCCGTTTCGGGGGATCTGTTTAGAACGAAATCAAATGCACGAAAGCGTCGTGTGTTTGATTATGCAAATGCAAAGTGTTATGAAATAAAGTACATATTTTTTAAGTGGGATGTTGATGACGTACTTGACAATTATACTCGTTTTTAGAATGATAAGAAATTGTTGCGTATAATCTTATTGAAAACAAAACTGTCTAAAATTCGGCTTGTGCTCATCTCAGTAAAAAAATATACTGATATGTATAAATAAACTTCGCGACGAGCCAAACGCTAAATTAATTCCTTAACATCCAATTCGAGATAAGAAATAAACATTCAACCATTCATCATATGCAACGTGCGATCACAGGGCTTTTAAATATACATTATATCATAGCTTTTGATAGTGAATGACGTCAGATCATTCACAAAATATCGCTGTTGTGCCGCAAAGTTGTTTATGCTGCATTTGCAATTATAATATCATAATTGAAAATTAAACGTTCATTTTTCAATCCGTTCTGATTGCGCACATCTGTTACCGTAGCATTTAGTAAGTTTCCACCAGATGCGGCTGAAACGACAAAACATGCGCCAGTGAATGGTTGATTAGATATAACAAAGCATGTGAAACACCATGAAATTCAGAGTAACTATGATAAGAGTCATAGTTCAATATCTCGATCATGATCAAGGTGTCAAAGAGTTATGTTAGGTGTAGGGTCGCCTCCAGTGCGACCAGGGTCCCAATTAGTGAATTGGAGCATCGTTTTGATGCGTGTACGTAAAGTTAAATGGTTGTTTTATCGATTGTGGTGCATGTCTAAAGCCATTCTTGTGGATATTAGGAAGCTTATCAATATTCTGTCGTGTATTCCACTTACAGCTGACGTGTATTCCACTAAGTTACAGTCAGCTGACATTTTTTATTCATTTTTTTATCATGTTAACTGTTATTTGACAAACTTTCAGCCGGAGTGAAATCAGTGAAACCATTATTTTTTACGTGATTGGAGCGCTGCCGTTGCCCCACTCACCAACGGTGCCCCAGCTGACGTTCATGATGCTTCAAAGTTTACCTGAATTGAGCGTTCCACGCAGAAGGAGATCTTGCGAAGTTTTAGCCGAAATAGAATTGGTCGCCAAAATCTGTCACTTGTTCCCAGACTATTAGGCAGGCGAACCTAAATATTTAGATAGAGAGACTTTGAAGTCTACAATTATAATTATATAATTGTCTAAAGTGACAAAAAAACTGTTCACTCTCTTTCCTTTGACTATTGGTTCAAGTTTACGGTCTAATCCGGTAGTTGGGCACGATAGTCGGAACCGATAATCGGATCCGATAGTCGGTCCTAATAAAATATAGCCTTAAACATGCCAAAATTATCGGAGAATGAAATTCCGTGAGGTGGCTGAGTCTGTAAGCATCTCAACTGAGTGGGTACATCCTCGACCATAAGCGCAACCATCTGAACGGCGATATTCACCCACAATCCGAACGACTTTTTGCCCGGTTTCGTCACCGTTGATAGAACTTAGATCCCAACACACCCCAGAGACCACGGATCACTAAAGACAGTGGGGTTTTTCGGGTGAACGTGCACCAAAGAAGACCAAGGTCGGTCTGTCGGCCTAAAAGGTCATGGCCTCAGTTTTTTTGGGTTGCGTTGTTTCATTCACATCGAATACCTTGAAAAGGGTAAAACGATTACCGACGAATATTTTTTATAGTTTTTGGACAGAATCGATATTGTTTTGAAGCAGAAACGACCGCGTTTGGTGAAGAACAAAGTGTTGTTTCATCAAGACAATGTTTACGTGATGAGTCACCATGGCACAAACTGATAAATTGGGCTACGAACTGCAACCCCATCCAGCGTTATCTCCAGACCCCTGTGACTATTTCCGTTTTCAAACCTAACGTAATGGCTGGGTGGTAAGAGATTTGGGCCGAATGAAAAGGTTATGATTGAAACAAACGCCTACTTTGAAGGCCTAATTTTCTCCAATCCGATCCCGAACAGATTTCCCACTGGGCTTGGATCTTAAGGCTTAATTCCACCATATCTAATCCACACACGTCATACAATTATTCAATTGTTAAAATTTGAATATACTAGGTTAGACACTGAATTTAGTCTTGGCTCACGTGAGGCCTATACTGCATGTATTCATTCTGTAGCCATCCTAAAGGATCCCAAAAAGGTTTCAATTTTATTAATATAAACTGAAAGTTCTCAAAAGTTCTCTGATAAATGATACCAAACATTGACTGGATGGTCAACTGCAAACAAATAGCCTGCCCTCATAAATTTCGTCACATTTGGAACGCACACTAAAAAAACATTCGCACCACTTGTTGCAATTCATACAGCAATAGCCGTTCTTAAACGAATCGATAAATCAACCTTACAACTTTTTTTCTATTTTATAAATATCTCAATCTACAATGTTACAATTTTATCTCTCAATCCACCGCCAACAAAAAACCCGATATCAAACCCACAAAAATTTTCGTAAATGTGGATCAAACCACTTTCAAACCAGTTCTGTTGTGTACCTCTCGGGGGCAGTAAGTACGATCAAATTGACTTAGCAATTTCAATCCCGACCTCCTCCTAATCAACGTTTCGCCCACCCAAATTGGCGACCACACAAAAAATGGGGAGCGAACAACCTTTTTTTTTTCTGGAACCACTTTGCGTTCGCCAAATATTTGCTTATACTTGCTCCGCATCGAGTCAATTGATTGATTGCATTGACACCCATTGACACAGAAACCATCCATTACCACAGAAAATGTGCACAAGAGCATGCCACAGGATTTCAATAGCCCCAAATGACTACAGGTCGATGAGATGGCAACCCCGCGTTGTAATTGTGTGATTTATCCCCAATTTATTAGGTTTTGTTGACGATGGGTGCTCCGGTAATTATGTGGCTCTTAACAAGTTGTCCTGCCTTTTGTGGTGGGACACAAAGTGGCCATTGTTCTGGCAGCAGTGCAATTATTCGATTAGTAAAAGTGGTCAGAGTTTTGCGGTCTCTAATCGATGGTGTTAATTGCTCTTTATTTGCTCTAATCGCTCGCATTAATTGGTGATGAGTTTAGTTTTTGGTGATGCTAATGGATCTGTGAAGACATCTGTAGCAAGATCATCAATATGTAGTAACAGGAATGCCAAATATAGTGTGAAAGGTGGCGATGCCAATTTGTAAAATATCTTAAAGAATCTCATTGACTCGATTACGCTTTTCTTCTAGTCGGCGTAGGTACTTTTTTTCGTGTGTGAGGTATTGGGTCCAAAGGTACTGCGGCTATTCATTTGGCCTCATTTGGCTTATACCTCATATTTGTAGGCCAGACCGCTTCAACAAGCTCAGCA
Source organism: Thereva unica (assembly GCA_949987705.1). Classification (NCBI taxonomy): domain Eukaryota; kingdom Metazoa; phylum Arthropoda; class Insecta; order Diptera; family Therevidae; genus Thereva; species Thereva unica. The sequence goes on from OX465284.1 coordinate 111,810,936, forward strand.
GTTTGCCTAGTGGCGTGTCGCTTAGACTTGAGTGTTCGAGCAGGGACTCCTCGAACAAAGAAGCCCTGCTCCTCGCTATTGCGGGGCACTCACAGAGAACGTGGAGGGCAGACTCATCCTCTTCCAGGCAACATGCGTTCTACTCATCAGAGTGTCCATGTGCTGGTTTCAGTTGAGCTTGGCATCTAGCGTCACTCCTAAATATTTGGGTGGCCGTGAGAAGCCTATAGTTCTGCCTGCGAGTGTAGGTTCCAAAACTCCCGGTAGTGATCGTTTCCTGGTGAAAGGAACCAGAACTAGAGACCAGATCTAGTGCCTGCTGCAGGCGTCTTGACATGGTTCTTTCAGTTTCACCTGTACCTACTATGTATGACGACATCGTCAGTGTAACCTTGGGCGAAAAAGTTTCGGCCGTTGAGCAGCTCTAGGAGTTCAACAAAGCACCGATAAGATAAGGAGATAAAACTCCTTCTTGTGAACAGCCTTTTGCTATAGTGCCCTTCAGAGACCCCTCAACATGAGAGATCATTAGTTTGTGAGTTCTCAGTATAGAGTCAATCCAGTTGCAGAAAGTGCTACTTAGACTGCGTCTACTTAGAGCCCTAGCTAAAGTATCAAAGGAGCATTGTTTAGAGCTACGCATTCAAGCCTGAGCACCAGATTGTGTAGTGCTGTCTCAGTGGACTTGTCCGCCTGGTACGCATGCTGATAGGAGCTTAGTGGTTGGCGTTGAACATAAGTTTCCCTTATCGGCCGGTCGACAATTTTCTCCATTGTCTTCAAGGCAAAAGACGAGAGACTTATCGGCATGAAAGGTTTAGCCAAGGTATAGGTACTTATTTTAACGAATCTATAACGGGGATCCGCTTCTACCCTCTCGCAACTGTTCTCTTAAAATTTATGAGATGTTAGATTAAGGCCCCTGCGCTGAAAGTCGATTGGTCACGACACGACAAATCGTTTGAGTTGAAGACAGTGTCATTTCAGTCAAACCACGTCATGCAGTACTGGGCCCTAAACTCTTCTTAGCATTTCAACCCTACGCCCCTGTGCTGAAAGTCGTTATTTGACTGAAACGTCACCGTCTTCAACTCAAACGATTTATCGTGTCATGCCGACTGGACTTTCAGCACAGGGACATGAGATTTGAAACCTGTTATCTAGGTCCAGAGAATTGATATTTTATAAACAGTTGAATACCTGCTTTGTATCAATAATATCACAATGCCAAACTCCTTTAGTACTTAGAGGTTAACCCTCGTTAACTCTACCCCACAAAATAACTAACAACAAAACTCTATTTTAATCCTTCAGAATCTTTGCAAAACAAAAACATTTCAAACAAACAATTGTGAAACTTATTTCTTGTGTTTAAAACAAAAACTATAAAACATTTGATTAAATAACTGTGAAAATAAAGACAATGTTTCCAGAAGATTTGGACATTAGTGGTAACTTAGTGAATTCCGAAAATAAAAATTCAACTCCACCACGAAGAAATTTCCCACTCTCGTCAGAAGATTGGAATGAGCGTAGGAATTACAATGATATTGTCAATGTGAATGGTGTTAGCTTCGACTCGGGTGACATTTCCGATGAGGAGAATTTCGAACGGAAACGCACAACATCTGGTGCACAATGCAGCTCAAGCTTCGAGGAAGATAGCTTTGTACTACCACAGAAACATACACAAAATGAGTAAGTTTTAATTTTCGAATATATTTTGTTAATGGTATATTTTGATGGAATGAGGTTTTCAGTGTATAACAATAATATGCAACTACTGTATCAGTATCTATACTTTATTGACTTCAAGGTTTTCCTGTCCAGTTGAAGTGTGTTGCATAGAACTAAACAAACAGTAGTCTATTTTCACTGGCAATATAAAGCTTACGTAATGCTATATTTTTGTAAGGAGTCCACAGTTGGCAAGAGACTTACTACTACTACTACTTACCCTTTCCCAATTATGTATAAGAATTAAACAGTCTGCAATCGAAATCTTCCGTTCCTTTATATTAACTTATCCAATGCGATGGGTCAGCTCGGAGAACCACGGAAACTGGTGAGAAGTGGCTTGCTGGCCGAAGACCCAAATTAGTCACACCGATAATGGAAACTCAATTCGCCGCGTGAAATGTACGAATAGGACCTCACGTCGGTTAAAAGGAAAGCCACGGAATTACCGTGATGCAAAATCTCAGTTGCTGCGCTATCGGAACTATGACTTACTGGATCCGGGCCATTGAAGATCGGGTTTACGGTCGATCGACGGGCTGCCAGCAGCGTTATCCCATTCCAATCGATATCCGAGGGTGGCGGTTATAACGATTGGTGGAACGATCAAGACTTATATCGTGTCCGTTTATGCGCCAACCGAGGCCTACCCGGACGCGAACAAGGACGAATTTCACGATCAGCCTCAATAGACACTAGATGCGATAGCTCGAACCGAATTAATCACACTCGCGGGGGACTTTAAAGCACATTCAGGAGCAGATCGAACCCTCTAGGAAGGAACGATGGACAAAGTCGGACACAGATATTAACGACAACGGCTTACGCTTCCATTCATTCGCATCGTCAAACAATTTTATCGTTGGCAACAGCATCTTCCGACAACGACTCGGCCTTGTTAGATTACGCTTTCTGTGGGGTCGATTGCGGATCGGACCATTACCTTCCACCAAATGTACAACCACGATCCGCCATAAAGTCGAACACCCAAACCGCCGATTATCGAACAGCCGACGAATCACTTTCTCGATTGCCAATTATCGAGGTGTAGACGGCAATATAATCGCTGAAAAAGAACGGAAGAGCGCCGGGAATAGATCATGTCACACATGTGGCATTCGGATCGTGTCCCATCGGAGTAAAAAATCGATCGTTGTGCCTATTTTGAAGACAGGGGACTGCGAAAGGGAATGCAAAATTTGACCCTCCCTTCGCGGCGAGCGGGATTTATACCAAATCGAGGATGCATTGATCTTATATTCGCACTCCGTCAGCTAATGGGAGAAAGAATTTGTTGCGGCAAAAAAACTGTCAACTGTCCATCGATTTCAAATCCGCTTTCGATTGCATCGATTCGAACAGCTTGTGGAGATCCTTTGGAAACCGAGCACGTGCCATTGAAAATCATCCAAATTCACCTAGAGTCGTACGATGGTGCAACCAGCAGTGTTCGTATTCGAAACGACTTATCTAAGGAATTCCCGATGGAAACGCGTGTCCGACAGGGATATGTCTCTTCGCTACTTCTCTTCAACGTTTTTATCGACGCGATTATGCGTGGAACATTCGATGGGCGACGCGGAGTTCGATACGACGACAACTTCGTAACCGACTTGATGCTCGCGGACACGGATGCCGAAGCAACAGACATCTTATACGACATTTCCGCATCGCCCGGTGATACGGGTTAAACTTCAATGCGGAAAAGACCAAAGTGCTCACAACGGACGGATCAAAAGCCAGATGAAGCCCAAATCGAACAGGTTCCGATGCTCAAACATTTGGGATTATTGGTTGAGGAAACGAAAGTAGCCAGGCAATATCAACATTCGCCTCGCTCAAGTGGTGCATATGGAAACGAGCAAATATTTCCATCAAAACGAAAGTAGGCCTTTACCGAACGTTGATCCTTCCGTTTCTTCTTTCTGGATCTGAAATGTGAACACTGCCGAAGTCGGACGTCAACAAGCTCGGAGTCTTCCAAATGCGATGCTTGAGGCAGATCCTCGGTGTCTCACTCTGCGATCGCCTTCGAAACGAAATAGTTCGACAAAGGTGCCATCAGCAGACACTGATTGAAGAGGAATTGGAAAAACATCAATTATGGTGATTTGGCCATGTTTTCCCATGATGATAACCGCTTCTCTGTCGAGACCGCCCGGCAGAAGAATTCAGCGATCGGCACCGAAGAAAACCTGGCTAAACAATATCGAGGGCGACTTGAAGAACGATTATCAGTTATCGAGGCTCGAGACGTCGCCAAAAATCGTCAAGATTGGAAACAAATCGTAAATAGAATTCGAGACTCAGCGGCACCGACAGCAGCGTATCCGTTGCGGGGACGTCCCGCTTGTGCCGCCAGCTAACGGATCAAAGAAAGAAGAAGATCTAAAGATGTCCGAAGAAGAGTAGAAAATTATAACAAAACCTGGACTAAAACAAAATAATAGCTCAAACAAACTCACATAAAGAAGCTTTGTGAAAGCTTCGTGTTTCCAAGAGTGATGAACATAATAATAATATTCAAATACTCCACTATCTTTATCTAACTCCATATATTTTCTTAGCCCAACAGATTACCTTCTTAGGTTCGACATATGTAATAATCGGTTGATAACAGTGCTTTCAACTAATCTATTTTTGCAATTCAAATGCACACCAACTCGCCTTCTATAGATAGTTCCTTATCAGCGCTCCAACTATCTGATAACTTCAGATAAATATAATTCCATTAAATTCCTTCCATTTTATACTTGTGAGATTATAAAACATACTCAACTAATCACCGCGGCCGTGCGTTGTTGAAAGTGTCTGCAATTGTCAAAATTTTTAGTTCAATACATTTGACATTTTCCTCATCATTCAAAATTATTAAAGTTTATTTTTTTTATCAAATTTCTAAAAATTAAGCAAAAAATTAAGTTTTTAATTAAATAAAAATTGTAGAAACTTTCTTCTATATTTATTATTAATATTTTTGATTCATTGGTGATTTTGTAACAAAATATAGAAAATGTCAGTCCATGAGAGTGATGACTATCCCCAGCAAAGACCTGCTAGTCAGTTGAAATTTAGTGAAGTTGAACGGCGGAGTGCGTTCACAAGAAACTATCCTGATATTTTGGGAAGTAGTATTTCCTCGACGAGCATTAATGACAGGCGGAGTCCTGAAAGAAGATTGGTGAACTATAATACAGATGATGATGAACCCGATGTTTTTGTTCGACAAATTGAAGATCCCAGGAATAAGTGAGTTTTGTTGATCTGTTTTAGGTTTAATTTGTATACTATGAAATTCGGTGTCAATTCGGTTATGGAACACTTATCGCAATACGCAAACACCTGTTTTGTACTCTACGGTTGTTTTCTCAAGTTCAATTGTCAATATTGCAGGAACTTGTTGTTTGCACTGATCAGAAGTTGTTGTTCGATCGATGACTTTAGTAGAACAAGCTTTTTAGATCAGTGTGGGATGTAATATCTAAAAGTAATGGATGTACTATCAACTAACTTCTTCTGAGAACTAAAGCTTCATCGAAGGAGACCTGTTAGCTGTTAACATAGCCGCCGGGTAATGTGGGCATGGGGGGTAGTAGTACCCACCCAGAAAATTTCAGAGTAACTGAGCGTGCGATATAAAGAATGTCTATGGTTTCGGCCCGTATTAGCTTATTAGCTGAAACTGACACAATAAAAAAAACTTTCCCTGCGTTATTTTGGATTCCTAGTCATCAGACACAGCGCTGAGCCATCGTGCTCGAAACCAGGGAGGTATTTTCCATATCCTCTATTTCCACTCAAGAACAGCGTGAGATCGTAACTTACTTCCCCATACTCCCTCGTAACCCATCTACGTTTGGGGTAATTCTGAGGTTCACCGACTCCTAACCGACTTGTTTCATTTGCCTTCACTTTACTTTGCTGCACTGAATTTGTCTTCCCTCTAACATATTTTGGATCTTAGTGACGCATGCCTTCTCTCGCCAATATCTCTATGGGTATAGTTCCCACGCAAGCCGCATCGTTGGATATGGTCCTCTATGCGGAGTACGTGCGAAGGACGCTTAAGCTGGATACAGGCACATGTTGATACAATAGAAGAGCGTGTATTCAAATGTAAACTGACATATAGTTACGTAAACGGAACGCATGTAACGCAAAAGTTGATCTATTTCCAACGCAACTTTTCCGCATTGCCGTAGCGCGCACTCAACAGATATATGCACTCGCCGCTTAGATGTTTTGGTAATTTGTAAACGACTAGACGAAGTCCAAGCTCGCAAGTGATTGTCAGCGAAAATTCGTCGCATACCCCGCACGCACGTATCTTTATCAATCGGTATGCAGAGCTCCGGTGCTATGGTTTTCTGATGTTAGCCCTCTAGTTCAATGCTGCTGACCACACTGGCACTGCGTATAGCTAGACTGAGCCATCAAGAGGCAACGGATCAGTTGGAACCTCCAATTTGGACAGCATTCTTGGAAATGCTTTATCTTCCATGCCCTCCAAGTGTGCTAGGCCTCTGGTTGTTCAGCATTCTCAGGTGCTTTAACGCGCCCTGTGAGTCAAAGATCTGTTCCGTATCTTGATTCTTACGGACACTTGTTTTCCCAGGTTGCTAACCAGCGCCACACGTAACTCTGTGCACCATCGACCCCCGATTCACAATGAAGTGACCAACCTTCTTTCCTTTTTAGCAAAAGTTGTTACCAAATAACAGTTTCGGAGGAGGGGATATGTTTGTCTGACTACCCACCCGGGCCATCACGATCCCCCGGTCCTGACTATTACCACCACTTCATCTATATTAATAAAGGAAAATGTCGGTTCGTCTGTGTGTGTCTTCTTGTGCATACCGTCACGCGTTGGGGCCAAACTAGAAGAGTTAGAAAACTATTTTTTTGTAGATGCATGGATACCCCAACAGGTGGAAGAAAGTTTCCGATTTTTGACCATTTTTGCGTTTTTGCACCTCTTGCAACTTGATTTTGACCCACTCACGCGTGTAAAAGCAATATGATATTTTTGTAAAAAGATCAAGATGGCGGCCGAATTTCGCAATTGCGTTTCCCAATCCCCGACATGGGTATCAAATGAAAAGGTATTATGAGTAGAATACAACTAGCTGTGTGGCATGATTCCAAATTCAAAATGGCGTCCAACCCAAGATGGCGGAAGACATAACAAAATAAAAAGTAGAAAATATAACCTATAAACTTGAAATTTTGCACATTTGCATAGTTTACGTGACAATGCAATCGGATTATTTTGTAAAAAAATCAAAATGGCGATTCCAAGATGGCCGCCATATTTTGCAATTATGTGTAGCAAATGGAAGGGTATGTTAAATAGAATACAATTAGCTGTGTAGCTTCATTCCAAATTCAAAATGGCGGCCAACAAAAAGGGGTGGACTACACTTTACAAGCTACTCGGTATGGGTATCAAATGAAAGGCTGTGACAAGTAGTATACTACTAGCTATATGCCATCATTCCAAATTCGAAATTTCAGCAAACACAAAATGGCGACCAACATAAAACAGGGGATACTATTTTTCTTTACATGCCACTGGGTATAGGTATCAAATGAAAGGGTGTGACAAGTAGAATACCATTATCTGTATCGCGTCATTCCAAATTCAAAATGACCGCCACTACAAAATGCTGGTTTACCTTTTTTTTACAACGTCTCGGTATGGGTATCAAATGAAAGAGTATGACGAGTACAGTAAGCTGTGTGGTGTCATTTTAAAACAAATATGGCGGTCACCACAAAATGGCGGAAGACATAATAAAATGAAATAGAAAATAAAAATATAGTTTACAAACACTAAAAAATACGATTTTACTTTAAAATGAACGAAAAGTAAAAAATAATTTTGAATGTAGAGTTTCTATTGATCCAGCCAGTAGCGGGTTTTTGCTAATTGTAAATAAAAGAGGAACTTGTCGACGAAGTGAAAATCTTTAGAAGCCTTGAAAAAGATAATGGTCTTTGTCATTTTAATTAAATATTAGAATTTCCGTCTTTTTGATCATCAAAATGAGTCTCGTAGTTCGGTTCTTCCTTTATCTCCTAGGATTGCATCGTCGGAATTGAATGGTCTTGTCTTTCATCAAATGTTGGTGGATCACAAAATACTTAAGTGGTAATGTTGGCCTTCCTCAAAGTTATAAAGGGTAATTTTATAAATGACGAAAATTAACTTAAATTTGCTTCATTACAATTTTATAAATATAATCCCGCTGCGTATGAAAAACACAAACCGTTGCCAATATGCCTTTCAGCAATAATTTATCAAATTAAATCTCAAGCAATTAATTTCGATAAAAATCATTATTCAAATTAAATCTGCAAATCGTTATAATTTCGCAGATTAAAAACTCGAGATTAAATTTTAACGAAATAAATTGAGACAGACGACAGCTTCGCATGTGACGAAAATGAAGAATTTCGCACTGAAAATAATGAAAACTGCTTCACGGTTGAGCTAAAAAAGATTTCGTCTAAATTTAACCAAAAAATCGGTAAAAAGTTATAAACAAAAACTTTATTCATCAACAAATTCCGCCAAAATAGTCCTCCAAAAAAATTGTGTTAAACTTTGTAAAATGTTTGCACTTATAGTCAACAAAGTCTTACGCTTGCTTGTGAAATACTCTTCGAATTATGGGGTTTTATCCGAAGGTTATCACAGCGCGTTTCAGTTGGATAAATTTTATTATGGGTCCGCGCATTTCCCATAAGTAAATGGCGCCGTTTAAAATCGCGAATTTGCGAAAATATTAAGATGACATTTTGGACGGGGGCCAATGTTTTTCGAAATGTACTTAAGGCAGGATTGATTGAGTGTGACATTATTGAACTGCTTGAATTTTCAGAGAAATCGTTTTCGTCATTTCGGAGACGGTAAATTTGTCGATGCTGTTAACATCTGTTGGCAATAAAAACACAAGTTATGATTTCTGTTGATTTGTTTGTAAATATTGATGGATTTTGTTGTTGAAAGAGGCCTATGTACTGTTGAAGTTGTGGTGATAGACAGATTGGTGAAAGGATAGTGTTGTACACCTGACGTGATTAGTCTGTTTTCTTTGTGTTTTTTACATAAGTAATATTTTGTGTTGTGACGATCATATTTTTGGTGAAATTTACAATTTACACTTAAATAGATGTAATCGCTTTTTGACATTGAAAGTTCGCCTATTTTCACTGGGTATGGAAAATATATAATTACGAACAGGTGAATGGATATGTGGAAGTACGTATTTCTGTTTTTAATATATACTTTATGTCTTTGAATTTTAATGGCGCTAGTTGCGCTAGTGGTTATAAGTTAGTCCGCAATGATCGGCGAGATCGTACAAGTGGCAGTATGTCTATCTATCTTCTTCTTCTTTGATCCGTTAGCTGGCGGTCCGAGCTGGACGTCCCCGCAACAGATCCGGCTGAGTCTCGAAATCCATTCACGATTCGTTTCCATTCTTGAAGATTTTTGGCGACGTCTCGAGCCTCGATAACTGATAACCGTTGATACTTTAAGTCGCCCTCGATATTCTTTAGCCAAACATGTCCAAACCATCGCAGTCGACTTTTTTGTATTTCTTCTTCGGTAGGTTAATCGCATCTTCGTCTAACTGCCACATCTCGAAAGCGATCGGGAATGAGACACCGAGAATCGGCCTCAAGCATCACATTTGGAAGACCTCGAGCTTGTTTTCGTCCGACTTGAGCAGTGTCCACGTTTCCGATCCATAAAGAAGAATCGAAAGGATCAACTTTCGCCAAAGGACTACTTTCGTTTTGATGGCAATATTTGTTCGTTTCCATATGCACCACTTAAGTGAGATGAATGTTGCTGTTGCCTGGCCGATGCGACTGTGAACGACGACCGTCGATGCCACTTTCTTTTCCTCAACCAATAATCCCAAGTATTTGAACATCGGAACCTGTACGATTTGGGTTCCATCGAGGTGAACACTGGCTTTCGATCCATCCGTTGTGATCACTTTGGTCCTTTCCGCATTGATTTTTAACCCGTATGGCCGGGCATATGTCGTATAAGATGTTCGTTGCTTCGGCGTCCATGTCGGCGAAGACGGTGATGTCGTCGGCGAATATCAAGTCGGTTACAAAGTTGTTATCGTCGTATCGCACTCCGCTTCGTCCATCGAATGCTTCACGCATAATCGTGTCGATCACAATGTTGAAGAGAAGTGGCGAAGCGACGTCTCCTTGTCGGACCTGTTTGAAACGAGAATTTCTCGGATGAGTCGCTTCGAATACAAACGCTGCTGGTCGAGCCATCGTACGACACTTGGAAAAGTTAGATGTTTTCAATTGCACGTGCTCGGCTTCCAAAGGCTGCCCACAAGCTGTTCCAATCGATACAATCGAAAGCGGATTTGAAACCGATGAAAACGGATATGTGCAACGTTATTCCAGTACGCTTCCCGTTCCGATTTCATTTTCTGTCGAACTTCTTTGTTCAATCGTCGGTATTGCTCAAAATCGACGTGTTTCATTCGTTTCCGCTGATCGACGAGGTCCAGAGAGCTGTCCGAGATCCACGGCTGCGTCCGTTTACGGATAGGTGCACACAACTTCATTGCACACCCCACGATGTACTCCGATAATTGCCTTTCTTCTAATTCGATATCGTCCAGTATTGCAAGCGTATTGCACGTAAGTCTTTGAGCGTCGTTCGAAATCTTGCGTTGATCAAAGATTGCGTTGAATATCGCCGATTCGTTGCCGGATATATTTGGCCAGATAAGTTGGTGTTTGAGTGGTTGGCGGAAGATGCTGTTGCCAACGATCATATTGTTTTACGCTGGGAGTTCATCGTTTCTTCCGAGCCGGTTCCATGTGCACCCCAATGTGCATTGAAAGTCCCCTGCGGGTATGAGGTATCGAGGTATCGTATCCAGCGTTGTTGAAGCCGATCGTAAAATTGATGGTTCCACCGATAGCTATAACCGCCAAACGCTCGGATATCGGTGGGAATGCGATAACGCTGCTGGCAGCCCGTCGATCCATCATAAACCCGAAGCCGGCCTCTCATTTCTCACCACCGGAATAGTAAAGTCGATTATTGGCGGGACGATCGTCAATGTCCCGGATCTCGTACGTCGTAGTGCCGATGCCGCAGCAACTGAAGTTTTGCATTTCGATAGTTCCATTCCTATGATTTCCTTTTGACTGACGTGATGTCCTGTTCGTACATTCCACGCGGCGATTGAGTTTCCATTTTCGTTGTGACTACCATTTGGTTCTTCGGCAAGTAACCCACTTCTCACCAGCAATCCCTGATCCCCAGGGCTGGTGCATTGGCTGCCCGGGTGCAGTAACATTATTTCGTAAATAGTTAGTTTTTATATCCACATATTCTTGCATAGTTTCTTCGGTTTGTCGATTCTGGTCAAATCGGCACATCGACCAACTTCCTTCTTTCACACTCTGGACTTGGGACCAGACGACGGCGGAGTTAGAATAGAAATAGTACCCCCAAAAAGTGGTTCTCTCAATCGATCGATGTATGCCCTTACAATTAATTCCGTCTAGTTTTATTCGTAAATCATGACGTTATACCATTTTTTCGTTTGTTACAGTGAAAAGGCAATAAGATTTACCATGCTTGGGTCCGAAAACAAAAAGCACTCGCCTGTCACGGTGTCGGCAAATTAACTATCCCCTCCTACAATCCCAAAAACTCAATTTCCCACTCACGACAGACTCCTCTAAAAGTCACACAAAAAGTCGTTGCCTACCTAAAATGCACACTCGAATTACCAATTACCATTTGATTGGACTACACATGTTCCACTAATCGATGTCCTCACTGAACTAGACCGACAAAACTTTAACCTCTGAGTCGGCATATAATTTCCCACAATCGGATTTGATAGTAGGTTTTGTGCAGCTAAAGACTTCCATATCCATTAACCCCTAAACATTCCTCAACTCAATCCATGAACTACTCACTATCTTCTCTGCTAATTGAGTTATCGCGTGCTAAGCCCGCAATTAACTATTTACGATGATGGTTACCAAAAACACTGTGCCCTTCCGTTTATAGTGCTCATTATCCTGGTGCCGCGCCAGATGAGGACAAGGTAGTTTGCTCCATCGCGAAAAGTATTGCAGGAAAGTAGGTATACTATATAAAAATGTAAATGACTGATGACAGGTGTTTCGTTACTTCCTCAGGTGTGTGTTTATCATGCTGGGTAAACAAATAATTTAAATGAAATCATCGTCGTCTTAAGGGAAGTCGCAGACGTAAAATTACGGCGGATTTTTGTTTATTAAATTGAGCTTGTGACAGCTGAGAAGTAGTATGGATTTATTTTGGTGTTTACAAGTTGATTTTGGTTGTCGAGATTGTGCCTTTCTCAATGATTCACTTAAAGTAATTATTATTAAAAACGATTTGAAAGGAGTGGTATTGATTTGTCAAGAGACTAGGTCGTTTGTATGAAGACACTCTTCAAATTCTGCAGATTAAAACAACAATGGCTTTTCAAAGGTAGATGTTTATGATAGCAAATTTAAATTTCACTAAACGAGCAATAATATTGAAAGATATGGCATTAGTCAGAGACTTGCAAAAACGCTTATCTTATATTTAATAAATTCTTTATCTAAATCCACTTAACAACTTTTAAAATGAGTGATAAATTTTCCAGCTAAGTAAAAGAATTTTGACCGCGCATTAGTCGTTTTTCATTACTATTCACAGCTGTTAATGTTTGCCTTAACTTATTTCGTAACTATCCTAAGCTCATTAAGTGATAAATCTCAGCAACGTCCTGAATAATGCATTAGAAGCAGCCTGTCCCACTAGGAAATATGGGCGTAAAAACTAAACCCCCTTGGTGGAACAGAGAAAAGCCTTCAATAAGACCAAATGGTCTAACTTGGCTTCGGACTGGCACAACTGCAAAGGGTGTCTCAGGGAGTTCAAATACGAACTGCGAAAGCCAAAGAGGGAATCCTGGAAGACCTTTTGTGCGACAATAGAAGGTTTTTCGGATACCGCAAGACTGAGAAAGGCTCTCTCGAAAAGCCCAATGTGCCAAGAACTGCTGCAACAAGCAGACGGTACATGGACCACAAGCAGCCAGGAGTCATTGAAACTCCTACTCGATACCCACTTTCCTGGCTCCACATCTCTTGCTGCATCTGCAGAAATAGGTCCAACTAGTGAACAAAATTTAGCCACCATTGACAGATTGATAAACAGGGATTTACTCCTGTGGTCCATAAATGGCATTATAAAACACCTGGACCAGACGGAATTTATCCCATCGAAATTCAGAAAGTCAGTGATCTAATTCTGAATTGGGTCGCAGCCATCTATAGGAGCTCCCTTCGCCTAAGCTACATTCCAACATCCTGGAGAGTAGCGAGGAAGGCTTTCATTCCATAAGTGGGTAAACACTCCTACCACAATCTAAAGAACTTGAGACCTATATGTCTCACCTCCTTTCTCCTCAAGATACTTTTTTTTTTTTTTTTTTTATGTGACAGACTAGATACTAGAAAGACTTGTGGAAATTCATATTAACAAAGCATTGACAGAAAACTGCTTTCTCCCTTGCAGCATGCCTACACGAAAGGTAAATCAGTAGACACTGCCCTCCACTCCCTGGTAGCGGCCATCGGAAGATCCCTTGAATTCAAGGAATTTACGTTGGATGCTTTCTTAGATATCGAAGATGCTTTCAACAATGTTGAACCTTCTGCGGTCACGGGGGCACTCCAGCGTCTGGATGTTGCTAGGTGATCCAGGTCCTTTATTGATCAACTGCTGAGATGTAGGGTCATAAAGTCTAGCCTGGGGCTTTCGGAAGAAGTCAGACGGGTTAGAAGAGGCATACCACAAGGTGGGGTCTTCTAGGTTTCGTACTCGATAGGAAACTAACTGGAGGTCAAATCTTTTAGAAAGAGCCAATAAGGCTAAAAAAAGCTCTCTTCTTATGCCAGAGAACGATCGGACTCAATTGAGGTTTTAAACCCCGCATCGTCCATTGGCTGTATACAGCCGTAATCAGACCTATACTTATGCATGGCAGAAGATTACGTATCGTAAGATACTGGAAAGGGTCCTAAGAACAGCTGAGCTGTGTATCAGTGGTGCAATCAGAAGCACCCCAACAGCTGGGACAAAGGCTTCTCTTGGATGAGCTCCATATTTATATGGCGACTCATCCATCCTTAGGAGGTTCGCCACCGGTGCGAACAACCTAGACTATACTACACCTACGTGGACCTTGGAAAAATGTTTCAATACCATCATTCCGGCCAGAGATGACTGGACAGATGGTGTTATCCCAACTGGGTCATTATGTATCTACAGGGATGGCTAAACAATTGAGAACAGCGTAGGCTCTGGCATTTTCTCCGAGGCATTGAATATACATACCTCTCTTCGTCTACCCGACCACTGCAGCATCTTCCAAGCTCTTAATTCTGTCGTCACCACATCCACGACTCTTCTGAACTGCCGCAGGTCTCTGTATGAGACTGCCACTCAGTTTAATAAAACACTGTGTTGGGTTCCTGGATACAATGGGATTAGGGGAAACTGTAGGGCAGATGAGCTTGCTAGACAGGGAACCGAAGTAGAAAGGACACCCCGCTTAACCCGGATGGAAATGCCCTTAGCCACCTACAAACTAGCTGTGAGGAAAATCAGCTTAGCTCGAGCTGGGTTGAAATGAACCACTGCAACAGTGTGCTGCACTCTTCCTGCAATGTGGCCAACTTTGAACGCAAAGCGTTCAAAATCTCTTGTTCAGTTGAACAAAAGGAGATAAGCCATGTAGTAAAGGTGCTGACCGGTCACTGTCCTTTTGGCCCGGACGCCGAGAGGTTAGGACTTCTCCACAACGACTGATGCAGAAGTTGTGATAATGAAGATGAGGAAGAAACTGCCATCTTCTCTGTACATGTCCCGCTTTCGCAAGGAAAAGGGGGGCCTTCCTTGGCTCACCCTTCCTTGATGGATTGAGCGATCTGCAAAATATTGGTGTTCCTAACCTCTCTCGCTTTATCAAAAAGCCAAAATGGCTTGAAATGGCCTAAACTTTGTCCCAACACTAGAATGGCGTCACAATGGGCCCAAGGCGTGCCGAAGTGGCCTCCCTAGTAGGGGCAAACATTTCAACCTAACCTAAGCTCATTAAAAAAGTTATCATCTTTCAAACTACAATACTAATAATCATTTATTTCTTTTATTCCAGAATTTTCGTAAATCGGTCTCTACATTTAGAAAACATCAAGTTCTATGGCTTCGATATGGACTACACCTTGGCGGGTAAGTCAACTATAATATAAATTCAAAGATTTCATTCAAATACAAATCATTTATCTTTACAGAGTACAAGTCTCCGCAGTATGAACAATTGGGCTTCAATTTGGTTAAAGAAAGGCTCGTAGTTATGGGTTACCCAAAGGAAATTCTCCAGTTCGAATATGACCCTTCGTTTCCAGTAAGAGGTCTTTGGTTCGATACATTGTATGGTAATCTTCTGAAAGTTGATGCCTATGGAAACATTCTTGTGTGTGTACATGGATTTGAATTCCTTAAGCAGTAAGTTTTCGTTTTTGTAAAATAGTTTAAAATTGTGGTTATAGAGGTCAGTCAGGGTCTGGCATGTTCAGAAACAAATCGATACCTATATAAGATCTGATGAAGTTTTTAGCATTTCTATTTTGCAAAATTTTCAGATATTAAATAAATCTTTAATTTACACACTACAAACAAAAATACTACTTAATTTTTTCTACTGACTGACCTAGCTTAAACCATTTAAAATTAAGACTTCAAACATTTAATTTTTTCTTTTCCTTACAGTTCCCAAGTTTACGAGCTTTATCCGAACAAATTTCTAAAATTAGATGAATCCAGAGTTTACGTGTTGAATACATTATTCAATTTACCGGAAACCTACCTGCTGGCGTGTCTAGTCGACTTCTTTACAAATACTAAAGATTATGTCAGGTAAGTTCGTTTTTGTTTTTATGATATGATAATTTTTCATTGTGATTCAAACTTTGTCCTGGCATTCGCGAAAGTTGTAAAACCAGTTCAATTTACCTTCGATAGACACTCCTGTCTGTGTAGGAATGATTGCTGTCCATAAAAGATTATAAAAATTATTGTGTCCCTCAAAGAACTTGTCTTTGTCAGAACATATTTGCGTGGTTTCATTGAAGTAAGCCAATTAAAATTAATAAAGCATTTTTGTTCCGTAAACTAGTTACAAGAGAGAGAGAAGTGAAGGAAGAAACTGCCACAACCTAGCCGCGATTCGATTTATTCCACCTACGCAAACATTACTATCGCGACCTGGCATGGAGGCATCGTGAAACAACTCGCTGGAGTGTTATGCCTCCTGAAACGAGTTGAATAACAGCAACCAACCGATGACATGCGGTTGGTGAAACGAGAACGGCTACGGAAGGCAATGACAGGTGAAATCAGGAATGTAAAGAAGGAAGAAGAAAGAAGGAAAGTTATGTAGGTGGGTAGAGTGGCTGCCGAGATTCGAACCCGGGAAATCTGGGATGGTGGCCAGGCGCCTTACTCCCTAGACTACTAACGCCCTGATTTGATCGTTACTTTAAAACTATGAACTCTTTTTCTTCTTCTTCCAATGGCGCTCAAGCCTTGGCCTCCTCCAGTCTTCTCTATTTCTGGCCGAAGTTACCTAGATCGATATGTGCAGAAGTGTCACCGCAGCAGCTACAACCGCGTTTCTTCAGCTATTCCTTGGCCTGCCTATGCGTCTTTCTCCTTCGATGGTGCCAGTGAAGACCTTCTTCTGCTGGTGCCAGTGAAGACCTTCGCTGCTCTGAGCTCTTGGTGTTGTAAGAGTTCATTTTTTTTTAAACAGGCGGCTGATCCACAGATGCAACCATCGGGGCTAGCGGCAGATAGCCTCGTCGGAGTGTTATGCCTCCTGAAACAAGTGAATCGTGCTAACCAGGCGACAAAGGCTGGGACATCGGCAGTGCCAGTCTACCAGGTGAACAAGGAGGTGTAACGTCCGCTAGGTGAAGCCTCTACCTAAGTGAAGCTTTGGTACCCTAATATTAAACGGTTAAGCCGGCGGGATGCCTTACTAAGGCTACCTCCGTGTAATGATGAAGGGAGAACTGCAGATGGTGAGAGGTACCACCACACTTCTCCCTTTATCCAAAAAGTTCGAGAGGCACATGTCCTGGAGCACACCTTTAAACCGGCTCATAGATTTCATATAATTCACTGTTAAATCAGATTCTCCGTGTCTCTTCCTGACAAACTAGGCCTATTATCCTTCTCTTTAATCTCTGAGAGCATTCCTTAACTACTCTGATTGACCTGCCTACTATGTTGATGTCATCTGCTTACCCAATCACAGGAACAGATTTGTTTTCCAGGGTGTAGTTTTCGTTGAATTGACTTTTTTGTAATGACTACTTCCAAAGGCCAGGTTGAATAGCATAAGCGCCAGTCCATCTCTTTGTTTGAGCAATTGATTAACTTGGAGTTGTTACTCGGACATTTGTGCCCAGGTGGGCTAACTAGTTTAGCTGGCACACTTAGTTCGAGTAGGATCTGAAGTAGTTTTTTTCTCTGGATGGAGTCGTATGCCTGCACAAAGAAGTGTGAAGAGTAGGTCAGTGGTTGACCGTCCTCTCCGAAAGCCGGCTTGGTATTCGCCTAGTAAACTTTCTGAGATAGGTCCAGCTTACTTTTTATGAAGCTTGTAAATATATTATATCCTATAGAAAGTAATGAAAACCCGCTATAGTACTTACAGCGTTGTTTATCCCCTTTCTTATGGATAAGTATGCCTCCATCCATATTTTGGGGATCAGTTCATGCAATTATTCTACCCAGAGCTTTGTTATTCTTCAAGCTCTTAACTATGTCTTTTATTTCTTCAAGCGTCGGGGGTTCCATGATAATACCATCATCTGGTATGTCCGCACGTTCGTTGGTATACGTGGTGTCAGTATTATCATGGAGGAGCCGTTGTTAGATATTTTCTTTCTATCTTGCTTGGATTACAGCGAGCTCTGCTATAATGCTGCCATTATTACCCTTGCATGGGGTTGTCCGGGGTTTGAAGTTACTACTGATGGTTTTGACTTCGCGGCAGACGAAAGAATCGTGTCGAATTCAACCCACCAAAACTAAGTACTTTCTTATTTCAAATAAACACCTGTCCAATCGTGACAGTGGGTGAGGTTGAACTAATGGCCAACCCATCCCTACACATCTTAGACGAGACATTGGGCAAAGACTTGCGGTGGAATGACCACATATTCCAAGCAAGCATCCCAGGGCTTGGGATTTCTTGAGAGGTGCAAATTCCCTTCAGCCATCGGCTCGTGCTGTTATTTATAAATCCTGCATTCGGCCTCTTATGTAACGCAACTCCCTCGTTTAGGGCGGGTACCACCTTTGGCATGGTTAGATAAGGTGCAAAAAAGGGCCCTTAAATCAATCGACATAGCTTGCTCCACCATCGATCTCTTGAGCCACGTAGGAATGTAGCACGGCAATCGTATACCCGCAACACCAGATTAGCCCACTCGTCTCATTCCCACCATCTGCAGTCCATCTTTTCACGCACTCAAGGAGATAGCAATTCGTTACTAAATAGAAATACTCGACTGTGAAATAATCTCTCGCAGTCAGTATTTCCCAGCTCCTACAACATCCAAGAGTTCAAACGCGGGGTTCATCGCCACCTTCATCAATACTCCCAAGACATTGCACCATGACGTGACAAACGACATGACGGACTGTTGGTATACAAAGGGTGACTCCTGGGCTTAGCACTGCCTCATAAAAAAGGCCTGCCTATGAGATATGATGAACTTTGCCGAATGTTTAATCATAAAACGATTTCCTTCTCATTTTTAACTTTCTTCCATTTTATATTAAACTAAAATGCCTCATAATTTTATACTTTTCATTCTTATCTCAATTCACCAGGGAAAAAACCGGCTGTAAATGTGGTGAGCTCTTCATGTCCTTCAAATCGATCTTCCAAGACGTAAGAAGAGCTGTCGATTGGGTTCATATTCAAGGAGACTTAAAAGCAAAAACAATAGAGGTGAGACACTGATCTTAAAACACACAAACACAATCAACGGCGATACTAACGATTAATATTTTACAGAATCTCGATGAATATGTCAAGAAAGATCCACGTCTTCCAATGGTCTTGTCTAGAATTAGAGAATCCGGAGCTAAAGTCTTCATTCTCACAAATAGCGATTACAACTTCACCGATAAAATCATGACGTATCTCTTCGATTTTCCCCATGGAGCTAAGCCAGACGAGCCACATCGCAATTGGAAGACATATTTTGATGTGATTGTTGTTGATGCTAGAAAACCACTATTCTTCGGAGAAGGTACAATTTTGCGGCAAGTGGATACAACAACTGGAGCCTTACGTATTGGTACACCGGTGGGGCCTTTACAGCAAGGGCAGGTTAGTTTTGAAAATGGCTTCTAAAATTGTAAACAAATTAAATATTTCAATAAAATTATTTCAGGTATACTCAGGAGGCTCGTGTGATGTCTTTACATCTTTAATTAATGCTAAGGGCAAAGATGTTCTCTATATTGGAGATCATATATTTGGTGATATTTTAAAAAGTAAGAAAATCCGAGGATGGCGCACATTTTTAATAGTACCAGAACTCGTACAGGAACTTCACGTGTGGACAGATAAGTGCCAATTATTTGCAGAACTTCAGCAATTAGATGTTATGCTTGGTGATATGTACAAGTAAGTAACTCCTGCCATATAAAATTTCTATCAACAAAACTCACTTTCATTCAAATTATTTCAGAAACCTTGATTCAAGTACCAAAGAGAAACCAGATATTTCAAAGTTACGAACATCGATTAGAGATGTTACGCACAAAATGGATTTGGCATATGGCATGATGGGATCGCTATTCCGTTCAGGATCTCGTCAAACATTCTTTTCTAGTCAAGTTGTCCGATATGCCGATTTGTATGCAGCTACATTCTTAAACTTGATCTATTATCCATTCTCATATATGTTTCGGGCTCCTGCAATGCTACTTCCACATGAGTCGACTGTTGCGCATGAGCAAAGATTTATTATGGATGCACCAATGATATCTAGAACGCGATCAAAGACTAATTCGGTGTTTATTGATAATAATCAGGCGGATTCGCTATCGCAGGTATGTATTTGTTGTTGTTTTTGGAAGGTTTTTTTAGTAATGAATACTTGCAACCGTAAAATGGGCAAGTTGCAAATCATTTGCGCATACTGACACGTATTCGTCATGATTATATCAAGTTTAGAAATTCCTGTAATTTCAGAATCAGGAAGGTCAAATCATCATTTGACGACAAGTTTAGAATTAAGATTCTGAACGCAAACGCTGGCAGCAAAAACTTCTGACTCCCACACTCAATGGACGGAGTTAATGTCTCAAAGATCTCGCCGTTAACAATATTCCCCCTATCGTACTTAAGAATTTCTGCTGTTCTCTCTAAAATCTTGGAGACAATAATCAAAAGAAAGCTGATGATCTAAAATACAACCAAATTGTACACGACAAGCAGTATGGCTTTAGACCAGATATAGTTCTACTGGCGATCTCCTTGTGTGTTTGACCGAACATTTCAACCAAAGCATTCATCGCTTCGGTAAGTCTGCTCTGGTTGCTCTGGATATTTCCAAGGCTTTCGACAGACAAGCGACAAGCTATTGGTATCGTCTCAGTTTTAAAGATCTGGATTGACAGCTTTCTTTTTGACCGTTCGATCAAGGTAGTATTGGATGGCGTCGAATCCAACCCTCACTTCATCTCGGCCGGCGTTCCTCAAGGATCGATCCTCTCTCCTGCTCTCTTTCTTATATTCATTATTTATTTGTGGAACTGTCTACCACAGTCGGTGTTTCCGAGCTCATATAATATCTCAGAGTTCAAACACAAGGTTCATCGACATCTACTCATACACCCACCAGACCGCTAACCTATCCTCACAGGACTATTAATCATCAATAGCAATCCAGTTCGTTTATTTTCATTCAGTGCATAAGGAAACCCTGCTCCATTTATGAAGAAATCTCATCAAGTGAAGATGGTTGTTTCCTGGGTCAGTGGTCAGCACATCGCGGCTCCCGAGGCTCATGTGGCTCTTTGACCTGCTAAGCGTGGCTCTTCCACAAAATATCATGTGGGGATGGCTCATGCACTGAAGTCGGTTTTCGCCCTAATTACCCCTTCTCCCGGCCTTGGATTTGACTGCATTGCTAGGCAGGCATGATAAATTGCAAGAAGCTCTGCCTGGAAAACGCTGGCGAAATTTGACAGGTGGAAGCCCTTTTGCATGTCAATTGATAGGGAAAACACTCTAGCTCCTTCACTCGACTCTGATTTGAATCCGTCGGTGTACAAGACAACGTTACGGTCCGGCATCTCGCTTCACGGATCCAGAAGGTGTTGCAGGCGGCCTGTTGCCATATACATATATAACTACATTGTCAACCGCTGCATCTGAGCTTGTAGATGCTAACTTCCTCTCAGCCTCGATGACAGTTAACTCATCCAAGCGCTCACTGAGCTCTTCATTGAAGCCAACCTTTTCGTTAGATGAAGCCGTTTTGAAAACCTTTCTTCATGTCTACTTTATTCTAAAATGGAGTTTATAGTCAACTCTTTCAAGCCCCTCTAGGCACTCGTCGTTGATTAGCAGTACCAGGGTTCCTTTATTTCGATGGGCTTCCTCGGCCTTGAGTACCTTCCTGTTGTCCGTAGGGATGTCCCTGCTGTTGCACCGAAGATACTCGAGCAATTTGCCCTCTCACGAACTCCACAACCTTTTCTGATATTTTGGCCTCGATGCCGGCTCAGAGAAGGTCCGGGAGTCTGCCGGTACTACAATTGGCATCGGTTACAGCCTCTAGAAGGTGGTCTTTCACTACTTCGCTCATTGGCCTGTTGCCCGTTGAGCCTGATTGTAGTAGTAGCAGTAGAAGCTTCCCCGACTATGGTTGGTCTTGAGAGTTTTTCATTTTGGGTCATTATTTGTAGGCGCTGAGCTGTCTTCCCAGGCTCTCTTCCTTGTAGTGCGGGAGGCTACCGTTCTGTTGTCCTTGCGTTCTGAAGCGTTTTCCACTCCTCAACAACTACTTGAAATTTTGCTTTGTTGGTTTTGTCGGCAATTCTGCCGAGAAAGAAGAGAGCACGATTGTACCTTCTCTTGCGGACGCTCGTGATCTCTGTTTCTCAGATCTGCCATTGTCACTGTGACTGGTGACTCCTGGCACGCCTGTGGTTATGTTGCCTGACTTTAAGGTACTGTAGGTGGTACTCACAAAGCCAGAGGTGCCTATTGCCCCACTTGGAGTAAGCTGAGACTCCTCCGAGGGGGAAAGATTCGTAGTCATTGATCCTTATAAGTTAGACGACCTACGAAAGTAATGTACGAAGTTGAAACTTCTTAAGTGGCGCTACAGTTCCTGACTCTGTCTTCTTGAAGTTTCTTCTTCCAGTCGTCTCTACGTCTTTTTAGTTCTCTCCAGTTTGATCGCACTTGAAACATTTAAAACCTTCACAACATTCGACTTATGAATCAAATGATCCTATTTCCGTTTTGTAGAGGTTGCTCATTTTTCAAAACTCAAGTAACATCGTATTTCTTAAGAATTACGTTCCTGTGGAACGATATTGAGTAATTGCCAAAAACTATAATAATTAATCACTCTACTATAATTTCAGCACTTAAACAAGCCTTCAGTCCCCCACACAAGGCCAGCAACTCCACGTTCTGTAACTCATACACACGATGAAGATTATTCCGATGAAGAAAGTGATCCTAATAACAAAAACGATGATGGCAAATGCGACGAGACTGATGATGAAGAATGCAAGAAAATATAATTATATTAAAAAAAATGCTTAAAATTAACAGGAATCAACGTTTGCATATATATTTAAAAAGAAAGTAAAAAAGTACAATTAAATACGTTTCAAACCAACAATGGCCTAGAACTGTACCAAGCAGCTTAATTCCTAATATATTTTACTATATACGAAAAAAATAAAATTATGTTTTCAAATTCCAATTTATTAAAACTCAAGAAAAGTAAAGTATAAAAACTAAGAGCTGGCGATATTTTTTTTTTTTGAAAATTGGTAATTAATTATTATTGTTAAATATTCGATTAATTAATCGTTTAATAGTTATGCATTAGTTATTTTGTTGTAAAGTAAAAAAGAAATGAGAAACGAAATGGCTGGTTGGTATCATCTAATTTGAAAGGATCGTAGTAAAGTGAACAACATAATAAATTAAAAAATAAAGTGTAAAATATTCCTTTAAAAATTTACTGTGAATTCAGCTATTCTAGGCTGAGGGAGAATCTCGTATGTTATGCCTTTAAATATATTCAGCAAAAGCTGAATTTACATAAGGACACGTAAACATGTTTTTTACAATAACGAAAAACCCCTATTTCTTTCTTATGTTCTTTCAAGTTACAAATACTTTCCAGTCCAGGGTCGTATTTAATAAATAAGCTATAATAATAAAAATTACTACTACTAAAAATAAAAAAGGCTTAAAGAGTTTTAACGTGCCGTACAAATCTACGAATTTTCTTGTTTACTGTGAATAATAATAATTGTATATTTAGTAAAACGCGGGCAATTTTATTATGTATTATAATTATAAATATATTAGAAATGAAATCATTGTTTGTTTAACCCTTTTATCTGGGATCAATAATGACGAATTTATTTGTAATAGGTTGTGTGTTTAATTTTTTTAATTTTTTATTTTAATTTCGAGTCTCATTCAAAAGCAAAAAAACATATTTGAGAAATAATGTAATATTATACATACATATATATATAAAGAGAAATCTACAAATTGTAACTTTTTGTTTCCAATTTTTTTATTATTGATAATTCTTCTTATTTTTTTTAATGTAAATGTTATTTTTAGTTTTCTAAATGAGTGTTTTTGTTAGTCCCTTTTTGTGAGAGTTTCAGATACTGTTTTTATTTAGAAAGTTATTGAATCTAGAATATATATATATATAAAATAAAATAATGGAATTAATAAGAATAAAAGCATTTTTAAATATTTATTTGTGATGAGAAGTATATAGACTTTGGTAAAATATTAAGCATTTTTAAATTTAAGAGATATTTGCTCAAAAAAATCAGTGATGGAATCTTATAACATAAAAAAATATTGTGTGTGAAAGAAATTTGATTCGTTAAAACCCAAAGATAGTGATAACGAGTACAAGTCAGCAGCAGAACACCGTTTTTTACGAGGGAGGTATAGAAAGGACAAGAGGGTAGTGTGGTAAAATGTTCACCAGAAAATTTCGGCGTGAAAACTTTTTATTTGCCTCTGCTTAGGAGTCGTCCATTAAATTTTCGATTTTGATGATTTTTCGACCCCCCTTCCACTCTTGGTGTGAGATGTCGTGAGAATTGGCTCAACCCCCTTCCCCCTAATCGCACATGAGATTTTTCAAATTTTTAACAATCTAGTATTTACACTAAACACGCATTTACGGGCGTAAACACAGCAAGTCGGGCCTCTCCATGGGTCGCTGCCACCCGGCTCGAACGCCGTGGGCTGGCCAGTGGCGAATAACTAGGCGAGAAAACCATCCGCACTCACTTTCACGGGTGTTCGCGGTTGTTCACGGCGTGAGTCTGGAGCCTCTTACTATACTACGGGTAACTTTAAGGCGTCCATTACACGTTCATCATCATCAGTCATGATTGATTGAAATCACAATATTCAGATAATTACATCAATCATCACCTTAGACGGTAGGTTTACCCTCAGTTATTGCAGTAACTGTGGTAAAACCGACGTATAATGCATTGTTTCTCAACCTAGGGATCGCTATAAGATACAAGGGAGCTCGCAGTCTGTTTAAAAAAAAATTAAATTATAATCAAGTGTTACATATATGTATGTGAGAACGGTTTTCGTTTTAATTAAAAAAACGACCATTCGTAATTCAATTTTATTCAAAGTTAAAAAAGTAAGTCTTTATTAATTCCCTTATCACATATCACAATATACCGTGCTTAGCCTACAGCGTAACAACTTTAGAAGACTTGACTGACTCTATTCTGCCTTCTAATTCAAATCCGCTGTCGTATTGCATCTGCGCCTACAGCTTCATATTATCAGCTGTATTGTAGAATCGGGACCTTCATCAGTGCCAACTTTCTGGGCATCATATCTGTCTTTTCCCTCATCTGGCCCATGAAATTTAGGGAACGAAGTGCGTTGTTTTAGTTACCAAGTCGTGAGCCTTGCATATCCACGCGATCTTTCTTATTTCCTTTGAATAACGGCTATTTTCGTCCTGAATGTTACAGATCTACTGTCTTGCCGCTTGTCGTATTTTTGTTCTGCTCCCTTCAAACAGCGATATAATTTCCTCCTCGAGTATCTGTCTTAGATTATCCTTAGATTATTATCATTATCGAACAATTCATTTCTTCTTTCAACGGGTTCGTTGTAGAGCGTTTAATGCTTATTCTATGATTAGGGTTCTCAAGTTGTTCCATTTAACTTCCATGTCTTCAGCGTTGTCACTTTGCTCACATCACTCTATTCGAAACGGAATTGTTTTGATTTCACTTTACTAAATGATAAAAAATGGATCATTTATACGATACAAAAATGCTCTAATTACTGTAGGCTTAGAACAAAGTGATTCTTTCGTCGCAAGACGTCACTGATCCTGAAACTGGGAGAATGCATTAGTGACATCTCATTTATTACAGTCAACTAGAATGTATTCATAACCGTCCCCAAGTATACCTTTGCGCTTTATATATTCAATGGATGAAGTTTTGTTCAGGCCTCCCGAAGTTTATATGCGTCTTAAAGTGCTTGACTGTGACTTAAAGGCTGTTCCTGACAATATAACGCCTATGGTCCTCAAGAAATGCCTCACCATTGGCTTAATCTCTGCGCAAACTTTTTTTCCTTCTCATCTTTCCCGCGAGTTTATCCTGAGAACTGGAAACTAGCACATATTTAGCCCATGCCGAAAAAGGTAAATCCAACAAACCCTCCAACTACCGCCCAATAAAAATTACTTCTATTCTCTTCAAAATAATAGATTTTGCACGACAGACAATACGGATTCAGACCAAAATGATCTGCTGGCGACCTTTGGAGACAACTCAACCGAAGCATTCATCCCTTTGGCTAGTCGGGTCTGGCTTTTCTAGATATCTGTAAAACTTTTGCCAGAGTATGGGACCTCGGAATGTTGACTAAAACCCAAGCTTTAGGTATCGACAGGATTCTAAGGAACTGGATTGAAAGTTCTCTTTTCTCTGCACGTGACTGGCTTTGTAGAATAGCGTCGCATTAATGGATCAGCTTATTATAGCAGCTGATGTTTCTTAGCCCTTTTCCCTTTCTTCGGCTTCTTCCAATATCAACTTCCTGTGTATAGCCTTCAGCTTCGTTTCCACTTTCCTCCATCCATCCACGTTCTTCACTATGTGTTCTAGGAAGTTTTTCGGTATTAGTCGTGCTTCGGCCATTGCCTCGTTTCTCCCTAGATTCGGTGAATCTCACACCATAAAAAAAGACATGGTTTGCATTATTAAAATCTACTCACCTCCAGCCAGGAGACGATAACAGAGACCACCCCCGGACGACCGAATTCAGAAAAACCGAGGTCGATCGGTATGCGCATGTAGACGCAGTACCATAGATAAAGAATGCCATGAATGAGAAGGCTATGTGACGAAATGTGGGGCCCTCGGGCAGGGAATACAACAAACACCTTTTACAAGCGTTCTTATTAAGGTAAGCCAAGATCCTGTAACCTAGTTAAAAGGCACATCAAAGCCTACCTTGGCCGAACTTCAGTTCAACGGACTTAATGGTATGTACTATAGTTAGATTGTAGTTTAGAGTTTGGATAGGAGTTTGGTTGTCTGGCTACCCACCCGGGCCTAACACGATCCGCCCCGGCACTGCACTCTACACCGACGTTCCTTCTGTCTCAATGGACGGAGCGAGTCTAACGAGTAACTCGCCTCTTAATATCCTAGGCGTAACTGCAACCGAAGATCTGTGATGGAATGCTTTGGGATTTCAAAGAATTCCAGTTTCTTCTTCAGCCAGCTGTTCTGGCTACAATTTACAAGTTATATATTCCTCCCCGCCTTGAATATAACTCTTTTATTTGAAAATCCACTTTGGCATGGCTGAACAATGTGCAAAACTTATCGCTGATGGCAGCCTTTGCAAGCTCAATGGTCTCTTTAATCCACTTTAGGAACGTAGCAGCTCTTGCCAAATTAAACAACTCATTCAAAAGTGTGCGAGCGCGTCTGAAAATTTTATAATGAAACAAAAAAACACTCTCCTAACACTATATTAATTATTTTATTAATATTATTTTAAGTGCATTTCAATTGTTCAGCAGCGTCTTCGTCGATCTCGTTCACTTTATGAAATTCCGTAACAAGTTCGACTGCATCATCCTACAACCGAAAAAAAAGCGCCATTAGTACAAAATCTTACTGGAAAGCCAAAACGTATTAACTTACGGTAAATATCACATTTTTGTAACCATCTTTGAATATTCCAAACAACTCAAAGACATCTTCAAGTTTCCCCTTAGGACTGAATCTGTCCGAAATGGAGCTGAAAGCGTGGATAAGATTTCTTGTTTCTTGATTGGTCATTCCTTCCCGGACAAAAACTGCATTCGGTACAGTCGCTTCAAAGTTGCATGTTTTATATTCAGAAACTGGCTTCTTTTGGAAGTCCTGGCAGATTAGTTCCTTGTCGTGGTAGTTCTTCAAGTCCCTAGAGTTAATAATCTCCACTTGGCCTTCTTGAGTGTACTCATCACAACTAGTCTTTCCACGCTTGTGATTTAAGAAGTTGGCAGCGTTTTGTGCACGACGATTGTCTCTGTCGTACTTACTGAAATTTAATGATATTGTTATAAAGGCATGTCTTTTGTGGATCAAGTAGTCTTACAGAGCAGCTTTTTGTACTATTTCCGCGTTAATATTAGAGTCCACAATTGCGACATAGACATCATCTCCGTAGGATTCGTAAACGACTGGCTTAAGTTGATGAGATCTGCCTTGTTTGTATTCCAGTCCAGTTAGAACAATAGCATCGGCTTCATTTTGCTTGATAGCTGTAAGGCAATCTTCTTTTGGCTTTTGTACGCATTCAAATTCTGGACGAACATCACGAGAATATGCGGCACGTTTAAGTACTTCACACTTTTCCAGCTCAACATCGGATGTGACGCAAAGTCTAAAAAGATTTTTATATAATATCAATCTGAATCTATAGTTTTTAAAATTATACTAGTTCTTACCTCACTTTCTGAGTCAAGCTACCATCTCTTTCAATAACATCCTTGTATCCAGCCCTCTCTAAGAACTCCTTAGGCTGTTCGACAGTTTCCTTCTTATGCAAAACCATATCAGGCTCAACAAAGAGATTCTTCGCCGCTTCCTTGTCTTCGCTTTGCATTCCATGGGTGTAGAAAGTGTCAATAGTTTTCTGAAGATTGTCTAATCCTTCTTTTACATCTTCTGTGTTGCTTACATATCCCCTCCATGGTCGCTGTGCCCAAGAGCATGGTTTTTCGCCAGTAATTGGACGACGTGAGCCGTCTTCACACAAATACTCATAATCTTGTGGATTATCGGCTTCACCGGCGTTACCTAGGAGCTGAAAGGTTGAAAGAGAGGGGATTAATACTTTATTACTGAAACTCAATCCGACACTTACTCCAAAGTATTTCTTGATGAAAGAGGTCTTTGTGAATGCAACATCCCCCTGTCCTTGTGCCAGACATCTGATTGCGCCGTCATAGCCTGAATACTTGTCGGGGTAGTTGCATTGATCGGGTTTCTCGCAGATGGCGCAGAGGCTTGAATACCGTTTTTCTGTAAAGTGGATGATTTATTGAGTGAATTTATTTTGTAACAGGTTTTTGACTTACTGTATAGTTGATCTACTTCTGGATTAGGGGAGTATGTTCCAACTAGGCATGCTTGAGAGAAGAACTCGGATAATGCTCGTAATTCTCTTTCTACGGGTGCTAATTCCGGATCTGTTGGTACTTTAAGGACTCCGCTGTTCTTTAGTTTTGTGAGTGGAATCTGTGAGGAGAAATTCGGTTGATATTAGTTAGTTAAAAGAATGTGATTTGTTGTTAATCATTGATTGTTGTTAATGCAGTGCTTTAGAACAAAATTAATACCAAGAGCTTGGAGTTTAGTCAATAGAACGGGGTGCTATACTCGACCAGAAGCCTTGTAGATATCTAGAGCAACCAGGTCAGATTCGCCAAATCGGAGTATACTTTGCTGGTTGAGATGCTCTGTTAAGCATACAAGAAGGTCACAAATAGATCTCTTCGGTCTAAAGCCGTACTGTTGTCTCCTAATATTTGCTTGGAGTCCTTAAGCTTTTCTGTGTTTCTGCTTTTGGAGAGGATAGAGGTTGAGGTTGAGAGGTTGTTAGCGTCACCTTTTTCGGTATAGGCTGAACATGGGCTTAGAGTTTGCAGAGGTAGCAGGAGCTCTTGGTATAAAAAACCTCACTCAGTAAGGAATTTTGGACGCCCGACACATGCTCAGATCTTCTCATATGAAGAATGAACCTAATGCAATCATTAAATGCTACTTTAAGACGATGACGGTAGGATGAGTTGAATGAAATATACACCAGCGAGCCGTAAAGAAAATGAGGAACAACAAGAGATTTGATAACTCTTTGCCATGTAGCCAGCGTGCTATAGATCTTAGAGAGCAGCAATGAGACATGATTGCAGCAGGAGAGTTTCGAATTGGCAACAATACCCAGATTTTTGGAACAGTCAACGATTGGAGGAGGAACATTCAGACGTGCTCCACAGTTCGAGTGGAATGAAATCGAAATCGGAATTCAATTTCACTCGAATTAAATGTATTGAGACAAGATGCTATTGAGTCAAGAAAAGCAGAACTCAATTTGATTAGAAGGGCAAGAGATATATAGATGGAGATCATCAGCATATAAATGCAAAGAGCAGCGACGGATAACGGAAGGAAGATCATTAATTTAGAGGGAGAAAAGCAAAGGACCAAGAACTGAACCCTGAGGCACACCTGCAGGAACACTTAGGAAAGAAGATGCAACATTATTATGCCGAACACACTGAGATCTTTTAGAGATAAAAGAAGAGAAAAGGCGAACAGAAGAAGAAGAAGAAAAGTTATACGGTTGACTAAGTTTACGGATGAGATGCGAATGAACAACAGAATCAAACGCTTTGGAGAAATCTAGAAGAACTATTATGGCAATATCACCTCGGTCAAGGGCGGAACGAAGATCAGTTGTTACCTTCAATATAGCAGTTTCGCAACTGTGGGATTTACGGAAGCCAGATTGGAGTTTAGAAAATATATCAAAAGAATCATGCGTGATGATATCAACAATTAGAGGGAAGAGAATCGTAAGAAAACGAGGAGAGATTCCATCATAATCAACGACATTGAACGAAATGGAAGGCAATATTCCAAGAACTTCAAGTGAGTCAACACAATGAAAATTGAAACCATCAGAATATAGAGAGTTGGAGGAAGGGGAATCGGAAAGAGAAGAGAGTACTTAAGTAGAAGGAGGTTGAATGAAAGATGCATTGAGTGAGTTTACATCAACATCAAAAGAGTTAAGCTCAGAGGTATGAATGCCGAAAGGACGAAAGCTAGACCGAAGTTGTTTTGTGAACAGAGCAGGGTCAAGTTTACGGGAGTAAAATTCACGCTTGGCTGCTTTCACTTTGCTATTGATTAAGTTACGAAGATTTTTGTATCCACTGAGGTAGCTCAGGATCCTTGTTTTGCTATAGCTTCTGTACAAGAACCTACGCTCAACAATCAATTTGCGGATTTCGTAAGAGATCAGGGAGAGGTTGGTGATTTACAACCTCTTAACCGCAAGACCAGTTATATCGTATTTAGTGGCTAATGTATGGTGGTCGACCCGGTCAAAGGCCTAGAGTCCGCATAATGAGGGCCAGCAGATTTATTGATGTCAAGTTCATTCTGATTTGCTTCTTAAAAGCCACGGGCTACAGACTAGAGTTGAGCTGTACTTACACGAGGCAGTACATTAGTCTCTTACACCAAGGTAAATTGTACTGAGGCCTCAATTTTTTTGAAATGTCCTGGTTGAATAATAAGGTCCTACTGGTATATGAGCGGGTTTCTAGCTAAATGATTGTGTGATTGCAAATACGAACTGGAGAGACATATCTTACATTTTTTAGGAAGATGAAATTTTGTACTGGAGAGACTTTTCGTACTTTTTTTGAGGCAATGAAATTTCCAACATGAAATAAGGTGAGGCGAGATTGTAAATAAGGACTGGGGAGACATTTCTTATTTCTTATGCGGCAACAAAATTTACAACTTCAAGTTAAGCGAGGAGGCGTGGATACATAGTTTTCCCACCTACTCTGAGGCAGTTTAATGCATATGAGAATGAAGCTCCTCGTTGTTTTCTTTCTTTTTTAATTTGCTTTATTTTGTCACTTTGACATTACAATAGCACCTCGCCTCATTCGACCTATGGCATTGTACTGGCTCAAAAAAAAGAGGCACATCATACAAACTTTATTTTATAATCGTGTCCTACCCCAACAGACTGCAATTGTAGTTCATAGAAAAAATCATTGTTATAACATTAGTTCACAATAACCCAAGAGACAATCTGATTGGATAAGTAACTTTTTGCATAAAAAATCCACAACCTCACTCAACTCAAATTTAAATAAAGACACCTTGTTGAAATCAAAGCATCAAAAGTATAATCCGATTACCACTAAACATTACAAAACACTCCACAGTTGTATTATGCAAAAAAATCAAGTTAATAAAATATTGTCCATTGTCTTTCTGTGAAGCGAAAACTTGTTCACAGTCGGATCGAATCTGCCGACGACCATCGATCGATCGATTCAACAAAACATGTTTTGTATTAATCAAATAATCATTTCTGTTGTGTGAATATTTAGAAATAAATTATAGAAAATAAAAATCCCCTACAACGTGACCTACTGCCATAGTATCTTTCACACGCCTCACTAAAGTGGAAGTCACACAATCAATTCTAGACCAACAAAAGCAATTTTCCTCGACTCTTAAGAAGAGGAGGCGTCGTCGTAAATGATAATAGGAATAAATTTACATGTCGAATGAAATGAGTATATGACAACAATAAATAATATGTGTTCAGAAAGACACCACCTACCTTGTATCCCACATTTCGTCCAAATCCAGTATGACAAGATTTTAGGCCTTTTAGGTCTTGTAGCTTGCTGATGGTTGAGGATTTCTTGATTAGAATGACACCTTCGTAACGGAATTCAGCTGTTTTATGTTTTGGAATAGAAATAAGAATGAAATTTACATAAATTATGATTTTTAAGTGTTTTTTGTTTACCGTCTTTTTCAACTTGAGTACGAATCTCCGAAACTACATGGAAGTTGTTGTTGTTGATGTGATATGCAACGTACATATCCTCGGGATCAACTGCGATCACATCGGCCTCGTTTTTGTTCACTTTTTCTAAGCAGTCCATGCTGGAAAGGAAAATAAAAGTAGCAGTAGTACGTTTTGATATTCACACTTTGAATAAACAACACCGATCTTCGTTTAAGGCACGATCACCATAATTCGCGAGTTAAAATGTAAATTTTGATATTAAAAATTCGCGAAAAACACTTTGATTGTCACCAATAAAAACACTTTGATTGCCACAAATATAAACGGTGATCTTCAAGATCAAGGAATGAACTGAATTGAACTTACCGATCGCGTCCTGCAACGCATTCCATCTGGTTTCCAGCCTGTGACGGTTCCTTGGTGAGCTTCTCGCAATCGGCGTGATACTTTTGAGGAACGCACATTTTGTCTTCAACAAAGGATAATAATTAGTAAACCCAAAAAACACAAATTAGTGAAAATCTTACAAACTTTCTGATTGGCCGAAGCCAAGCCCAACAGGGCAATACTGATGCAAATTACTGTTGTCTTCCACATTGCGAACGCGTTGAACTCTCGTCGATCTTCAACTGCGGATTGATGCAAATCAAGAAACCGGCTTCGCTTTTATACGTCCCGCTCCAGTGTTGTGCTGTTTTCCACATAGGAGAATCCCCCGTGGATCTCGTCTATTCACTCACGGTGGAAGTGTTTAAAGTGATAAGAAAGTGATCTTCAAGCGAGGCTGGCCGGGAGGGGCCGCGGGCAGTTGAGTTCATGCTTAATTGCGACAAAAAAGAAGGAAAAAGTTCCAGTTGGGACTTTTAACTAGAACTGATTTAATATTTATAAATTCGGACTTTTGTAGGTGATCTGCACAGTCATAATGTGGAGAAGAAGTTCACAAATCTAATTTTAATGCGAAATTTTTATTTTAGATTTAATTTTAAGATGGCAGATCATGTCCAGGATTCTTGCTTACTAGATATCAGGCTTGCAATCACAGGTACTAAGGTGCTGAAGACGAAGCTGAATAATACCTCAAGGAATAGGTTAAGTTCCACTTGAAACATTTTGATTCTTTCCATTTGTATTAAAGTGTTGTTGTTGCCTCAGTGAACTATGTCAACAACAACAACAGCACAAATTGAGTTCTTGGTCTTATTGCCAGAAAGTCTTTATCCATAGGAAGAAAAGTTTGTGTACGCATATATGTATGGCTGTAATCGTAGCTCAGGAGATACACTTTGTATTATCAATACATCATGCCATTGTGTAATTTTATTAGTCATGTCACGATGTCTGATATTGTGGTTAGTTTGAAGGAGTATGTTGAAGATAGGGCGGTCTGATCGGAGTTCAAACCGTGCTAAAGAAGAGTACGATGAATTATGTTCTTGAGCTGCAAGGTTTTTGTGAATACTGACTGGAAAAGATTGATCTAGGGCTGAGATGCTATATTTATGAACGAATTTTTTCTCTATAGCCTATAAATAGCGTGAGCGAAAAAGGTAGCTTTGTACTGTTCATAGAAGCCGGGTGGATTTATATGGCAATATGGGTGTAACATTGTCGGTGCAGGTAAATTACAAATGTGGAACCAACTTTTACTCCCAATTTTTCTAAACTTAACAACCTTCGATACAGGGCCGGCGTTTGGCTTTTTTACGCCCGGTGCAGTATTCCCTATTGCGCCCCCATCTGCTGTTCATTTTTTTATTGCGGTTAAGGACAATGGAAAAAAACACAAAAACTCAAATGAAAAAAAAAAACAAAAAAACTTAAATATATAAAAAAGGAGGCACGGGAACACGTTTTTACTTTTTCTGAAATTGCGCCCGGTGCAAATGCACCAATTGCATCTATGAAAACGCCGCCTCAATCAGGATTTGCTTCGCGATCTTACTTTTGTGCTGATTTCGCTTGCGCTTTAACTACACAAAACTCTCCCGCTAATGCTGATTATTGCACCAGCATGTTTTTTGTTGTTGTCGGAATTTCCCCAACTATAACCAGCATAATCCTGTACTCAGAAAATCTATAGTACTATATACTCGAATCTCCATAATAGAGATCCCTATGTCGTCCTACAGCCCTTCATATTTCAAGGGATAATAGGTGATCACTGCACTGCATGTATTAGTTTCTACTGCAGAATCCTGCTTAGAAAAGAAATTGGCCACCTTAACAGCCTTCCTGGACATAGAAGACGCTTTCAATAACTTCAGAACAGCGGCGATCCAGGTGTTTCTCGCCGCATTATGGATTTATAATAGTACTACGACTAGACCACTTCCACACGCTCCCATATTTCCACGTTAGGGATAAGTCTGTGGATCCAACGACTCGTCGCCATTCCCTTACGGACATTCCCTGAAATCTGCCGTCGTACCTTTCTTGGCTCCCCTCTACCATATTCTGATTTATAGAGACGCATGCCCTCTTTCGCCTGAATATCTATGGGGATATCACGCACGGGCATGGCCGGACATGGTCCTGTACGCGAACCAAGCACGATTCCTTTCCATTTTTGACGATATTTGGCGACTTTTCGACCCTCGATAATCGATTCTTTAAGTCGCCGATGGCTAAATTATCCAGTCGTCGGACGGTCTCGCTAAAGAAGTTTACGTGGCAAGCGGTTCATCCATTCGGCAAACATGTCCAAACCAAAGTAGTCCACGTTTTTTGTATTTTTTCTTCGATCAGTGTCTGTTGATCGCATCTTTGTCTAACAGTGTCGTTTCGAAGGCGATCGCGGAGTGATTTTGATGACGTCCGGCTAGAGCAGTGTCCACTTTTCCCATCCATAAAGAAGAATCGGAAAGATCAACGTTCAGTAAAGGCGTACTTTCGTTTTGATGGTAATATTTGTTCGTTTCCATATGCACCACTTGAACGAGGCGAATGCTGCTCTTGCCTAGCCGATTCGACTGTGCGACCATAACTCCCAGGTATCTCAGAGCGGGCTGATGATCTCTTTTCCTATCTTTAATCTTAAGGACACTAGCCTTTCTCCGTTCATCCGATCAGCCCATCTCGATATAGCTACGCTTTTATTTCGCAAATCGCCTCGTTCGCATACAATTCGACGTCATCTGGGCGTTTTCCTACACGATCACCACGGTTTCCTATAGGAAAACAAAGCCCCAGCATATCATTGTACATTGCAATCCACAGGAACACCGCATATTGTCCCGAACACCTTGGGCCCTCTTCAGAACAATGAAGCGACCTACCCTGAAGGTAGCCAATACTCGCACTAGGTACCTTGCTGTGCCTAGCTTGATCAAAGCCTCAATTATTTTGCTGCAACTCGCTGAATTGAGGGTTATCAGTGCACAACAGTGGTTTTTCTCTATGGCGGCTCTTACTATGCCTATTCTCTATGTCCCATGCCTCCTATTTTAACCTTGGAGGCCTCTACTAAGCCATGTCAGAAAAGCTTTCTCCCTACAGCTACGGTAGTGGGTGTATATAGAACTCTCTCCTGGGCGCATGTTTCCCAATTTCGCCGTATTGGCATCAGTTCTTCTTTCATTCTTGCCTCTACTATCTCTCCGACTAGAGGTTGATGTTCGACATTGTGATTTCTTTACTTCGCTTGCCTTGTTCTTCTTTTTAAAAATGGTTTTGTTTCTGCAATTAATATTCTAATTACTTGCATACTACACAAAACGAAGTAAATTTTACACAATAATGATTTTCTGCCGGTGAAGGCCTGGTCGTAAATGAGTAAAATTGTTTTTCGTTATGAGTTATCACAAAGTATTAATTCCAGTGTCATATTACGTAACGCCTTCGACAAATTGCAACCAAAAATTTGAAGTTGATTATTATTTTGCAGGTTGTTATGAATGCCAAAAGTTTTCTTTAATACAATTTAGCGCTCAATTGATCAAACTTTGAATAAACTCAAAAACCGAATTCAAAGTAACACCTACCTCAGTATCCATGCACCATTCAACCATAATTTTATATATTCAACTTTTATTAGAAAATGACTACCTTTTTGAGGCAAAACAAATAAAAGCTTCTGATCTCGTGCAATGACTAACAAGTGTTTATCAACATCATGTGTTGTGGCTTGAGCTGCTTCTTGGAATACTGAAAATATGGAAAAATCCCCTCACGTTGGCTTGACGTTTATTGTTCGCGCTCCATCAGAAAATAAAAGCATGTCAGCCTCTAATTCTGAATGCGTCGTCCGAGAGTTACATTTATGCATAATAAATTGCATCTCTTGATAAAAGTGTTTTATGTCCATTTTACATGTGTTTTTTTTTTTTTTATAACCTAGTGATTTTGTACTTTGCTTATTTGTTTTCCTGCGAGCAGACCTGAAATGATCGGCCTTGAAGAGAAATGAACGACTGTCAGTTTCCTGAGGAGTAGGAGTGGTCGAGCGATCGATGTGATAACCTGGGATCAGAATCAGTTAAAGCAAGAGATTTTCGAATTTTATATTTATACTTTTTTTTCTAAGATTTCTGATGCAAGCGTTGAAGGAATGTCGTAGGTGTGTCGAGCAGATTTTTGTAGTCCACTGTTAGGTCAGTTGCTATTAAGGCTGTATCAGAACCTAATTTTCGAGCAGCGACAACAGCAGCAGAACAGAGAGCGTGCTGACATCTGAATCAGATCCGGGTAAAGCAGCAGCAGCAGACTTTTTATTTGACAGCTACCTACCTTTTTTGTCGAATTTATTCGATCTACCGAATTGACCGAACAAACAAGGCAAGAAACCGCATTTTTCAAAGCGGCACCGACAGCAGCGTATCCATTGCGGAACGTCCCGCTCGGACCCAGGGCCGGCGCTTGAGTTTTATGCGCCCGGTGCAGTATGCCAGTATGCCTCTCATTTTGTGATCGCAATGAAGGACAATAGAAAAATTGGGCCCAGTCGAATTGCGCCCAGTTCCCAATATGAAAGTGCCGCCCTGTTTAATTGCAATGACCCTCTTGACGCATTGGCGAAAGCGGAAAATAGTTCGCCAAGCCGCGATTTCTTGAATTTGAAAAATGTTTCTATTGCAAGTTTCAATACCTCTTCGGTCACGATCCTATCAACCTAATCTCGGTTCAACCTCGTTTTCGTTTAAATTCGAATAATGGCAATGCCAGAAGAAGTTTCCTGGCCAGTGAAATTCCATCATGATTTTATTAGTTTCCTTCAGCTTTTCTGCCATTCTTCTCAATGTTTCATGAACTTTGAGACTTTCCGATATATTCTGCAGAATTTTGCCGACCACGACACTAATCTTCCTCGACGTATAGTTTTTTTATTTCTTTTTTTTGGCCTTGTAGTTCTCCCAGGCAGATGAGTTGTCGCCCTTCTTCAATACTCTAATATCCTTCCAAGTTTAATTTTTTTTTAAATGTAGTATCTCAAATTGCGCCCCTGTTCAATTGCGCCCGGTGCAAGTGCACCATTTGCACCTACGAAAGCGCCGCCCCTGCTCGGACCGCCAGCTAACGGATGAAAGAAGACAAAGAACTTGTCTTCCAATTTTCTGTCTCCGTTTGTTATAATCAAGTGAAAGTTCAAGCAAAAACGGTATTTATATTTAAAAACAACAGAGTTCCCTTCATTGTACGTCACTTGCTTCAATCCACGGAATACAGAAACAAAGTAATGTAAAAGAGAGTGACAGCTTCGAACACCGTCGAAAACGGTCACCAAGTGACGTCAGCACTAATGCAGAAACAACAGCCACAGCTTATTTTATAAGGAAAGTGACATCTGCTCTAAAATACAGTCTTATGGTATACAGTCTTTTACAAAACCTTGTTTCTGTATACCGTACTTCAAACAAACCGCCAAATTTTGAAATGTCAAAAATTGCTGCTTTCTGAGCAAAATTAGTCATGTGACCACCATTAAGGCTCAAACAGAACCAATCCGTTCCGTTCGCTCCACACGTTTTTTTTTATTGTTTTTGACATCCGTTCGCTTGATTGTGGCTACCGCTCCGTTCGTCTCATGGAAAGTTTATGGAAATTTCAAATATCCAACTTTTAAAAAAGGACGGAACGGATTGGTTCGGTTTGAGCCTTTAGCCCGGTATGGCTAGACTCAATAAATTACACCAGAAATATCGTATTTTTTTAATGACATACAGATGTCGCTTTTGATAAAATTTTGTTTTTCCTCCAGTTCCAGTCTCCTAAGTGTCAAAACAAAACATTTTCGTACGATTTATTTCATTCTTTTCGTTTCAGTTCGTTTTCGTTTCTGCTATATGCTAGGGCCTTTAAGTTTTAGTCAAAATTCGATATATAGAAACTTCGAGATCGATTATTATCAAAACTGAAATTATAAAACAAGATCAGCTGTTGGCCATTCCTGACCTATCTATAACATAGCATAGAGCGAAATATCACTTTTATTACAATAGCGATAAGAATTCTCTGGACAATGTAACGCTGACTGTAACCATAATGTTATCATTAAGTCTTAACACATAATCAAAACTGTTATTGAAACTTTAATATAAGAAAAAGTCTTGCAGTCACAATCACAACAAAATCTCCCCACATCTTTGACCAAAAAAATCTTAATACCAGAAGATGATAAGCACAGTGAGAGAATGTCGATAGGTCAAAATATGGGTTATTTTATATTAATTGCAAGCTTTTATATAAATGATAACAGCGGGAATTCCAAAAAACATTCCCCCGGCAAAAATGTAAGATTGTTGATATTTTGAGTTTATTAATAAAAAATGTATTTTGGATGATAATTGTTGTTATTTGAAAGTATGAGCTTTGTGAGAGATGGTTTTCTGCTTGCAATGCATATTTTGCTATGATCTGATCTGTTAGATGATCTATAATTGCGATCTTCGG
Source organism: Thereva unica (assembly GCA_949987705.1). Taxonomy (NCBI): domain Eukaryota; kingdom Metazoa; phylum Arthropoda; class Insecta; order Diptera; family Therevidae; genus Thereva; species Thereva unica. The sequence goes on from OX465284.1 coordinate 111,850,097, forward strand.
TGAAAGGAATTCATAATTCAACTCTCTACTCATCCCAATTAAAATTACCCCTACAGTTATCTACATTAATCTTTTACCAATCCTAACTATGAGGTACTATTTAAAAAAAAGTCAGGTTTCTTCTTCCATCTTTGAGGGAGTGTCTACGCAGGCACTGCGCGACCTGGAGCGCGTTCAAAAACCTTACTATAGTAAACCACGAGGTAAGCTGTGGTTATGCTACATCACTTCACTTAACCACGAAAGTTTATGTTTAACCATGGAGGTTTTTGAACGCACCGTAGTTAACTACGTGGTAAAGAAAATTTAAAAATTTTTCCATAAAATAGTGTCGGCTATTTGCCTCAATTATTTCCAATAATTATTTATTTAAAATAATCTCACAAATCCCACTTTGATTTGTTCATTATTAACATTAAAACAAGTGTCAAAAAATTGTATTTATTCTTCTTCTTCTTAACTATCGCTAACCATGCTCCCTAGCATGGTTAAAATTTAAATACACCATGGTTAACCACCGGAGTTTTTGAACGCCAAAAAGTTATGCTCGTGGTTATGTTGTAGTTAACCACGGAGTTTTTGAACGACAAAAGTTTACCATAGTTAACCATGGTTAACCATAGTAAGGTTTTTGAACGCGCTCCTGTTAGGTATAAGGCTGATTCAGAACCTCATGCAACGCTGCAATCACAAGTGTTTCTATTGGCTGAGGCTGCTAAAATGACAAGCAAAGCAGCACCAGAGCAGCGTGCATGTTCATCCAATTTTTGATGTTCTGATGCGGCCTCCTGGCAATAGAAATACTTGTGATTGCAGAGCTGCATTAGGCTCAGAATCCGCGATCAACCGAATAACATCCAGAATAGCCTGAGGCTTGACTGGTTTCGCTGGGATCCAAAAACACGCTTTTGCTCGGCATCTCCTCCCTCATAACGACCTTAAGCTTAGCGCCTGGCCTTAGAGCCCTGATGCTATCCGACATCGCAACAGTAAGAAGCAGTGCCAGCCAGGATACTCCTGAAGAACTGGGAGGAACATGGTCGCGAGCCTGACTTCAGTTTTCCTCCATTTATCAGGAAAAATGGTGCCGGTTAAATCGATTTCGTCGATAGCGGCGATCACGGTCAGACCTAGCTTTTGGTATATGCCTTAGTAGTAGGAGGAAGTAGATTGTTACTATTCCTACTACGGTTAACCTCAGGGTGAATCAGTTCCTCAAGGGACCTCTTATGCTTTGTTACTGGGTTGCCAGTTTGCGAAGTATGCTTACTGACAACCTGCGTCGCCCACCTTATTGGGGCTTGTTGCCACTCGGCCATTTCACTCCTTACAACTCTACATCATCTTGTAGTACATTCTTCTTTTCGTTTTCATTTTTTATACTTTTTCAGTTTTCTTTTTTGTAATGATGGATTATTATTGCTTCGTCTTAGAATTTCATTTTTCAAACATCGCGCATCCTTTACACTTTCTGCCACCTCGCACTGGCGACCTAGGTAGTAAAACCTTACCTTTTTGACATGAACAAAATTAGAACTTTGCTCAACATATTTCAAAATAGGGCTCATGGATTAAATTTTTGTCACATCAATGCGAGAAGCCTACGTAATAAAATTGATGAACTGCGCGAAATTTTTTTTGGGTCCAACATCCATGTCTTGTTAGTGTCCGAAGCTTCACTTCGCGATCATGTTCCTTCAATATCTGTATCAATCGATGGGTACAGTTTATTTAGAAACGATCGGAAGGATCGTCCTGGTGGCGGCGTCGCTGTTTATGTTAAAAAAGGTCTCCGCTGTTTCAAGGTAAAAGAATCTATATCCAATGCTCTGGAATTCCTTAGCCTTGAAATTGTGTGTGGTGTTAGAAAATGCCTTGCGACCGTGGTTTACTGTCCTCCTCGCACATTCTCGTTACCTGTAGCCAGTGAACTAGAAATGTGGCTCTCCGAAGCAACTCACAATTATGATAGCATCATTGTTGGAGGAGATTTTAACGTCAATATCTTATCATACAGCTCTCTGCGCAATAATTTCCTAACCTTTTTCAAAACTTTTGACCTGAAACCAATCAATCAACTTCCAACGTACTGTAACACCTCTAATCCATCCTTACTGGACATATTTTTCGTGTCGGATAGAGGGAATGTCTTATTTCACAATCAGATCAGCCCCCCAAGTTATCTTGATCATGACATCCTATATCTTTCCCTCAACTTCGCAATTGAAAGCAGTGAGAATAAAACTCTTTCCTACCGTGATTATAAGGCCATTAACACTCCTGATCTGTTACATGAATGCTCCGTACTTTCTTGGGACAATGTTTTCTGGTTTCATGACGTTGACGACCAAGTAGCACACTTTAGCCTTCTGTGCAAGCACCTTCTCGAATCGTTTGCCCCAATCAAAGTTAAACGCATACTTCCCTCTACCTCACCTTGGCTCTCCCCTCAAATAAAACGTCTTATATCTGAGAGAGAATACTTGTTTAGAAGATATAAGAGAAATAAAACTGAAGCCAACCGTAGAGCTTACACAGCTGTCAGGAATGTAGTCACTTCGACTATACGCAAAGCTAAACTGAAGTTCTTTTCAGCTAAACTCAGTCCATCCCTACCCTCGAAGAAATTTTGGGCTAACGTAAAGAAACTTGGGGTTCATGGTGATGACTGTGCAGCCCAGAGTAGTCTCACAGCAAACGAACTAAACAACTATTTTACCACGGTTGTCAACAATACCAGTGACAATTCCTGCTCGAGAATAATTGATGGCAATCTTAGGCACTTCAGTTTTCGCAATGTGGATTACTCTGAAGTTCACAAAGCTTTTTACTCCATAAAGTCGGATTCTGTTGGACTTGATGATCTTCCGCCAACCTTCCTTAAGTGCATTTTTCCTGTGATCTTCCCCTATCTTACACACATTTTTAATAACTGCCTCACAAAATCATATTTTCCAAGTCAATGGAAAAAAGCGAAAGTAATTGCCTTACCCAAATGCAAATCCCCGAAAAACCCCTCTGATTATCGTCCCATCAGTACCCTATGTTTCTTAGGCAAAGTACTTGAGAAATTAATGTCATGGCAAATCCAAGCCCACTGTGAAATGTGGTCTTTGCTGTCAAGTACACAGTCCGGCTTCCGGAAAAGCAGTAGCTGTGAAACTGCGCTGCTAAAGGTAACTACTGACCTTCGTATGGCTCTTGATGGTGATAAAATTGCATTTCTGGTGCTTCTCGACTTCAGCAAGGCATTTGATAGTGTCAACCATAAGCTTCTCGAAACTAAATTATCAAACTATATGGGTTTCTCCCCCTCAGCGATCTCCTTAATTCGGAATTACTTAAGTAATCGTTCCCAAATGGTATGGTTTCAAGATTCTATCTCTGATCCATCACCAATTACATGTGGGGTGCCGCAAGGCTCCATTCTAGGGCCATTACTTTTCAGCATCTACATTAATGATATCTGTAATTCTGTCAAGGATTGCAAACTCCACATGTATGCGGATGATGTTCAGCTTTATTCATATAGTCCCCTTGGGTTAGTGGAAAACTGTGTCTACAACATCAATGCTGACCTCGAACGAGTATATCAATGGTCATTAACAAATCAGTTACATCTAAATGCCGCCAAGTCTACATGCATCGCAATGTACAGGAGTGAGCTAGACACCTCGTATTTACCGCCTATTACTCTTATGCATACAACCTTACCCTACCAGCCACGAGTCAAGAACCTAGGTGTTTACCTGAATACACAACTAACCTGCTGTGATCAAACCGATCATACTTTATCCAAAATATACGGTAATTTGCGCCGCCTCTGGCTGTTCGCGTCCATTCTGCCTGCAAGTGTGCGGTCAAAGCTTATCAAATCCTTAGTGCTGCCTCACTTTACTTACGCTAGCTCAGTCTTTCCGTCCCCAGATGCATCATGCCGGGCCAAACTTAACGTTGCCTTTAATGATTGTACCAGGTTTGTGTATAACCTCCGCAGATTTGACCATATAAGCCCTTACGGCTCTTCTATCCTGGGTTGCACGTTCGACCAATACCTTTCCCTCAAGGCAGTATTATTCATCTATAAACTTCAGCGCTTTGAACGTCCGTCCTACCTCCTCGAGTATCTTCATCGCGGTCGTACAACTAGGAAAATACTTTTTATCCCGCTCAGAGTCCATCACCTTGTTGGGCAAAGGTCCTTTTTTGTTCACTGTCTTCGCATGTGGAACAATTTGCCACACGCCATTCAGAGTGCGAGGTCTATGAATGTGTTCAGGAAGCTTGTATCTAATTACCTTACAAGTCAATAATCTTCCATCAAATTAGTTTTAGTTTTTTCTCTTTAACATTTCTTCCTTTCTTTTTTTCTTTTCTCTCTCTCTCTTTATCTTATGTAACGTATCTTAATATTAAGCCAATTTTTAGTTTAATTTTTGTTTTTTATTTTGATTTATATAAACTTTTATCCATTTTTTTGATGTACATACGTGATATAGCGTGTTAAGATTGTAATTATCTTTATGTACTAGTGAATTTTAATAAATAATAATAATAATAAATAATAATAATAATAATTCTTGTAGACGGTTACTGTCGAAATTTCAGCCGAATCGGACTCGTAGACCTCCAGAAAACGTATTTCTCGGACGGGTTAAAGAAGTTGTAGCATCGCTGAGTCAAGTCTTTCGAGCTAAAAGGAGACTATGCTGAGAAATAAATCGCCATTTTTCCAAAATTTTCGTTTTTCTTTTGTAGGCTAAGTACTTATCGGACCGACCTCGTACACTCCAACCTTGCCCGAGCATCGAAGAGTACCGTTTGCGACCAACACATTTTAACTACTGGCTGGCCACGTAACCATCAACACGGTAAACCCTTGGCTTGGAAGTGGGGAAATGGAAAGGGGGAAAAAGGAAAAAGAGAAAGGGGAGGGACAAAGGATATACCTAGCGTTGTCTGGCCTCTTCGCAATTAGCCTGTTCGGCATTGGTGTCCCTACCGATGGCTTGCTGGTTCCCTGGTTATTTCAACACTATTGTTTTTGGTGATTGTCCTACTTTGACCTTCTCAATATGTGGCAACCTTACCTACGTTGATAGTACATTCACGCAGTACCATTTATCCCTTTAGCACGATTGTTTACACCTTGAAAATTCGGGTTTCGTTGAGCATATCCTCTTTATATCCACCGTATTCAGCTTGTTCCATGACAGGGCACGATCAGTTTGATGACCCCTCAACTGTCAACGCAGTACTACAATTTCTTGTAAATAATACTGCGCCCTCTGCAAATGGCTAGTCTAATACAAAAATTTAAAAACCAAATCTGACCCTAAAAGTATGCAAAAAGCCGTCGATGACAATATTTCTGTAAATGCCCCCTTTCAAATGTAAGAAGAAGATAACCGGCCCACAGAGAAACTACTAAATTTCATTATTTTTGTAAATTCAAAGCATCTATGCTAAACAATTTAACATTAAAACAAATAATTATAAACAAAAAAAAACTGAAAGCTTTCAAAAGCGCTCTTAAATTCCCAGCGTGTCTTTTCACAACTATTCTTAAAAGTTTTCATATAAGAAGAACGCGACAACGTGACGCTCCTCAACCAGTAAATGAGTTTCTTCTATTCATCCCCAGATGGTTCTGCTGGTAAATCTAATTAATCAGAAATTGATCTAATTAAATCAAAATTACATTTTCTAATTTTACAAATGACATTCATTAAAATTCATGAATTTTCATTAAATAAATCCAAAATTCCAAAGAGAAACTTATTTTCCACAACACAATCATCATGAAAACGCAGAAACCATTTCGCCGCAAAAGCTCCATTTTAATTTTAAATAAGATAATAAAAGGCACGGCTATTACATAAAGAAAGGGGTAGGTGAGAAATATGCATACATATTGTGCAACACACAACTACTAACGCACGCCGATTTAATCATAAAATAAACCAAAACAAGTTTTCCCTTTTCCAAAACAAAATCAGCCGGCATTCCCGTTTCGTGAAAATAACTACGCATTTACCATTTCCACCAGTTTTCCCCAGTTTTGGAAATTCAATTGAATGACCAGGACAGTGGCGGCGCGAGAATTTTGTTGATTTTTTAGAAACTTTTGTTTCTTTAGTTGCATGTTGCCGGAGAGTGGTAATTTTTGTTTAAGTAGATTTTGGTGGGGAGTTTTGATATTTAACAACTATTTTATTGGTTTTTTTAATGTGGAAGACTAGATCTTAGATGTGAGCCTTGTTGGAATATCATGATATAATTACTAGATTATATTAACTAGACTATAAAGGTAACTGCGCCTTCGCCTGGTCCCAAGCCCAGGGTGTGAAAGGAGGAGGCTGGGCGATCTGCCGAATTAACCAGAATCGGGAAACCGAAGAAACTAGGCAAGAAACCACATTTTTCAAAGCGGCACCGACAGCAGTGTATCCGTTGCGGGGACGTCCCGCTCGGATCGCCGGCTAACGGATCAAAGAAGAAGAAGAATATAATGGTACAGTCATAGGTAGGGTGGCCATAAATATTGGTAACTGATAACGGACGCTTGATATATTGATTAATTCTCCAATCAAATTAAATGAGCTGCTAGTTGAGAAGAAGGTCCAGGAAGAGGTTCATGCTTTTTCGCTCAGTCATATTTTAAAGCAGATTTGCTGCGTCTGGGGGATGCTAGACCTTTCGGACTGCAGTCACACTGCACATGTGCTGGCGTTTTAAATATATTGTCATAAAATAGTTGTTTAAACAGTGTGCAGTGAGTGTGTGCTTTCCGTCTTCGCCAGGTCAAAAGTAAGAGAACAAAAGTCTCCACCGAAGCACGAAATTCTCCACTTATTACATCCCCGCAAGCCTCCATTGCCCAAAAAAAAGCTTTTGCTCCGGAACCATAGAACCTCGTGTATGAACGGCCTATGATAAAAATCTTAAATCTACTTAATCATTAACTTACTTCGAGAACTAGCTGGGTTGGGGCAGCGAAGAAGATAAAATCGTCTCAGATGACCCCCGTCCAGACCAGCTTCCACAAGCTCGAGTGATGCTAGAGCGCAAGCTCAAGCCAACGAGTTTCCACAGGCTCGAGTTAGCAAAACTAACAAAAGCTCGTGGTAGCCCGCACGTAATCTTACTTAATACTAAAGCTATTACTAAGTAAAAACTACAACTAATCCTATCTAAGCGCTAAGCTAATCATTAAAACTAAATTACAAGCTGAACTAGTCTATATCTAAGGTTTTTAGGACGAATACGCATTATCTAACTGTCCTACAGCCACCAGTACAGATTACTTGCAGTGGAGGCGTCTCGTCTGCCTCTCCCCGATATTCGAGTACTGAACCTCAGGAGCTCCTGAACTTACGTTTATCTGTCGCGGAACGATGCAGGTGGTAAAAGATGGGCACTCCCGAATCATCTTGGACCCATCTTTTTCTATCCACAAATGCCTCTGGAGGAATAAAGCCGCGATCACAAGCAGATCTATGATATTCAGCGTTTTGGGTAGAATTTTCCCTGAATAAGAGGATTTTCTCTCTCCGTCGCTCTAGCATGTCTTCGAATCAGCTTGATTATGAAACTGTCGATCCTAACAAATGTCTTATCGTAAAGGACATTGTTGGCGTGATACTTCGTAAAGCCAGACGTCTCATTCTCTATGCTACCAAGGCCCCCAAATGTGTATGTAAACATAGAGATTCTTTTTATGTTCATATTTGCAGTTCTTTTTTCACTTGTCGATGTCCTATTTATATTTTTCTGGTGGATCCCTCAAGGTTGACAGGTGGTGATTACTGCTTTACGCTAATTTTGGAGAAAACAGGACAGGTATTAATACGGGGCACGTCAAATGTCATGTCAAATACGGTGACAGTCAGAATTTACTGGACACATGGCAACCCTAGTCATTGGACAATTCCAGCCCGCCGAAGGATCTCTGGGAACATCTTCGTCGGAGACAAAGTTGACAATTTACTTAACTATTAAATATTGACAAATTCACCAGGAACAATTATTCAAGAAAATCCGATTTTCGCTTAGGTTCAGCTACGCCATTGTCTTGAAAGCTCCTCTGCTGCTAAATTTTTCTTCAATTTTTTTCAACGGCGAAAATGTTACATGTGTTAAGCACTGTTTGCTTCGACGGGGCTTGCCTCGACTCGTATATATATAGCACACGTACACAACACACTCAAATTTAGCCGGTTTTCGTTGGCTACGTGCATACGGTCACCAATAACAGCAGCGGCGGGCGGGGAAATCTCTACATCTCGCTTCGCTCGCTTCCAACGGCCGCGAATCTGTTTATGTGGTGTAGTCAACTAGAGGACATCGGTTGAAGAAAGTGAAAAATTTTTTTCTAGTAAAAAATCGAATGTTAAACCCGTTAACAAATTGAATTTGTTATCTGCGACAATCGGCAACCGCTCAGCATCGTGTCAAAAAAGTGAAGCCATCCCAGGTTTTATTTTTATTGTCGCGAGTTTCCCGTCGTGTGCGAAAAATCATAAGCAAAAAACCCTTTTTTCCAAAAAAACAGTTTTTTTTTATTCTTTCGTCGTCATTGGGTGGACTTTTTTTTGTACAATCGCTGCGAGTTCTTGTTCCAAGAGTGAGAAAGTGTCGAGGATTTTTTACTTTGTGTGCGATTTTTTAAAACAGCTTAGAAAAGGTGTGCTTGAGTTGAGTCCGTCGCGATATTTTTGTGTTTTCGAAGCGGGGCGGAATCCGAGTCGATATCACAGGAATTTTCTTAATACGCAGTTTGCGGATTGAGTGTGGTGCGGTCGCGGTGCGTTTAGAACATTTTTGCAAAAGCACAATTTTTTTATTTTGAACGATTTCGTTTCGTGTGTTTGTATTCTGTTACATTGTGGAAAAGGGACAAGGTGGTTGAAGGGTATGTATTGAAGCGAGACAGATATATATTGTTGTGTGCATTCCCCCCTACGGGGGTTCTTTCCAAAAAGTTTAATTTCCAATAAGAACAAGAAACAAAACCATTCTTGGTTGTTGGTAAATAATCTGGGGCTTGCATAACAAGTGCGACAGGGATGGAAGTACCGGCGCGTCGATTTTTCCAGACTGTTTTCATAGTAGGGTGGTAACGCCAAAAAAATCATTTTTTTTCTTATGTTATTTCGTCGTAGATTTTTCGTAATTTCCAATTGGGAAAAATAGGGGGAGAAACGTTTGAAAATTGGGAGATGTTTTTTTTATTGATGAGGAAGGGTTGCGTTCGTAAAGAAATTGAAAAAAAACTACACTAAAAAAACCTACGCCGTACCCAATTGTGTTGAAAATAAAAATTAAATGTGCGGCCATAATACGAGCGACGAAAAAAACATAATAATGCCGGAATAAATAAAAAATTCGTTGTGTGCGGCGAGAGTTTAATGGAGCAAAAGTGTGCTGCTGCTATACTAGTTGTCCCTCATCATTTCTTTACTTCTAGAAAATGGACACGTTGGCATGGAGTTCTACATACGAAAAAGAAAAAAGTTCTCCTCCGGCGACGACGACAAGTTTCGACACGACAAGAAAATCCATTTTCAAGTTCAATTTTGTCCCTCTGTACGCGCCCCGAAAAACCCGGATTCGGGGGGGGATTATGATAACGAGAACAGTACACACATTTTTGACATGTAATCGAATATGGTTACCTAACACTTTTTGGTGTGTTTTGAAAACAAGTTTTCGAGCCCCCTTGTGGCCGCTGCTGTCGTCGCCGTAGCCGTAGCCGCCTTGGGGGATTGTCCCACCGTTCGAAAAAGTTATTTGGGTGCCAAACCATGTGCTTTCCGGACTTTTATTTATTGTCGAATTTCGACGTGATAAAATTTTCCGCTCTCTCCCCGCCCGCCCGCCGCCGCTGCGTTGCGCTACATTAGTAGTTTTCTGGACCTCTTTTTCACAGCTGAATAGTCTGTTTTTGGGGGGAGGGGGGCAGTGTGTTGCCAGTTGATAAGACGCAATTTCACATGTTTTCCCTTTCATTCAACGCTGAAGGCTGCTCGTTATTTATTTGGTTTCTTGTTTGCATTTTTTGGGAATTTTAATTTCTTTCAAAAAAGCGCTTTACATATTATAGACGCAGTTCAGAAAGTTAGTCATTATTTTCTACAAAAAAAAATACCGTTATCCAATGTAGAAATACAAACCCGCCCTTTGAACTTCCAACAAACAAGAATCTCCAATGTTCCATGAATGAAAGGGAAATGACATTACAAAAAAAAAAACGATTGACCCACATTCTTGTTATGAGAGTGGGAGGGGGGCGGCATTTGACCGTCACCACCAATGTTCGCAGAATCAGAAAATCCGATTTAGTATTCATTCTGATTTTGGCTTGTACGTATTTCTGTCAATATTCATTTTTTTTTTATATTTTATAAATATTAAATAAACCCCCCCCCCCCCCCCAAAAAAATGATAGAGGGGCAATAAATGTTTACTTCACTGTGGAAGTGTGGATCAGCGATTTCTGTTCTGAGACTCTTGTGATAACTTACACCCAAACAGACGACGACGCAGCAAGGAAATATAGTATAATGTCTGTCGATTCTTGGGTTTCATATTTATGCTTTTTGAGCATTTTCTTGGCATATGGATTATCTGTTTACATTTTGAAGGTCACACTTACCTAGTTGAAGAAGCATAGGGATTGCCAGGAAATTATTTAAATTTGATTTTCGATGATTTTATGTAATCATAAATTAATATATTTTTTTAAATCGTATAGTAAAATAAGAAAATTTCTATTAAACATAAATAAAAAGCTTTTATGGCGATACAATTTGGATAAACATTTCGTATCGTTCAGGCAGGAATGCATTGATTCATTAGGCTGCTCGCACACTGGATCAGAATTTGTACGAATTTGTGCGAATTCCGATGAAATAGCATACAATTTCATCAGAATTCGCACAAAATCGTACAAATTCTGATGCAGTGTGCGAGCAGCCTTAGGGGTCGCCCATAAATTACGTGAGGCGATTTTTCGAACCGCCCTCCTGCGCCTACACCTGCGTGGACCTTAGAAAACAGGTTTCAATACTATCGTTGGGGCCAAAGATAACTGGACAGGTGCTGTTATCCCCACTGAGTGACTGCTCGAAACAGATGACTTGAAATTGAAACGACTTCTGTGCTTCCACCCCTGGGCTTCGGGTCATTTTCTTCTCTTTGGTATGAACTCCTACAATATCCGCAAAGTCCATCGCCTTCTCCAGACTATTTTATCCTTCGAACCAAGCTTACCGCCAGACATTGCACAATGACGACCTGGTTGTGCAAAGGGTGACTCCTAAGCAAAAAAAAACACAAAATATGATTTCTTCGTCCTCAATCCTACCTTGATACGTCGAACATTCTCTGTTTTGCACAACACAAATTTGGCGACTTGTTTCTCTCAGGAAAAGGAGAGAATCTACATGTTTTCGATTTTGACACGGTGTTTCATCTGCAATTCTCCTTTCATTATTCCGACATTTTCGAAAGTCGAAGAAGTCTTTTTTTAAGGAATGAGGGGCAACCCACATGGTGAACACTGCGGCCAAGTTAGGCCTATTGTGTACGTACCCCGCTAGCGGAACAGAGTATCAGCTTTCCAGACAAAGGCAAAAAGATCTTTAACTGACGAAGACCGGACTTGAACAGGGCTCATAAACTCTCTGATAAACGTTCTTCTTCTAAGCCAGATCAGAGCAGGACATTCGCAAAGAATATGTGGGGAAGTCTCGTCGCCTTCCAAGCAGAGTTGACATTCTGTCTCTTGAAACAGTCATAGGTTGTGCAGCTGACTCAAATAACCCACCAGCAGCCTGAAGTCCGCTCTGTTTAAAGACAGTGCTCCTTAAGGCAAAAGATCTTACAAGATCTTAAGCCTGTGTAAGACTTGGGTTTGATTTCCATAAGACTAGGGTTAGGCCCCTAATCCACTCCTTTATCTTCTTCTTTCTTCTTTGATCCGTTAGCTGGCGGTCCGAGTGGGACGTCCTCGCAACGGATACGCTGCTGTCGGTGCCGCTGGGCCTCGAACTCTATTCACGATTCGTTTCCATTCTTGCCGGGTTTGGCGACGCCTCGAGCCTCGTTAACTCCTTTATCAGGAACTTGAAGGTGACCAAGAGATGCCACAGAAGGATTCTGGGCCCTGGACCAACATCTCAGACCCCTCCCTCGCGAGGCTGTCTGGAGCCTCATTTCCCTCGATATCCCAGTGTCCGGGGGCCCAGCAGAGCGAGAAAAAATTTCTTCTGGTCAGGCTTTAGAGAACGTCAAAACATCCTGCAACTATGTATTTTGAAAGAAAACTACGTTGAGAGTGCCTTGATCGCAGCTTGGCTGTCAGAAAAGATTTTAATGTTGGTTCCTTTCAAACCTTTATCAAGGTCAGTCTAGAAAACGGAGGGGCCACTTATCCATTGCAATCGAGACCTTGGAATCCTGCGACACCAGCCCCTGTACCATGTTCCATCTTTGATCCGTCGGTAAACCAATGATGTTTTGGATGAATCTCTTGTCTAGCTTTACTCCCAAATATTTGACTGACCCTGAGTGCGGTGGTACCCTGGATACAGATAGGACCTAGGTTCACCTTGTAGCGTTTGGAGAAAGGTACCAGGACAGCCTTATTTGGGTTGATTGACAGACCCTCCGGTACACCATCTTTGAACTTCCGCTGTTCTCATGACCTCTGTAATGGTCAAGTCAAACTTCCCAGAGACAATGATGGCAAGATCATCTGCATAATCGATGACATCGACACCAGATTCAGATAGTTTGGTTAAAAGTATGGCATTCATCCACCCAATCGGTTCCAAGTTTCTGAGAGCCATTGCTCTAGAAATAGACCTGGGAGTGTTTCCATCGTTCTCAAAAGAAAAGAAGTTCTCAAGAGAAAAGACGATTCAGACAGCTGCAGGGGTCTGTTGCCTTGTTGGCTCTAAAAGACAGACCAGGTTACCGAGAATCAGATTGAGGCACTTCTGAAGGATTGCCGGAAAAATTCCATCTTCTCCCGGGAGACCTTGTCACGGAATAACGGTCTGGGATGGTCCTCCCATGACTTCACCCAGCATACAATGAATAAGCAGTCTGGAGGATTAACCCTGGAAAGTGCTCGCGGAGCAGGTACCTTGAGGTGTTTTCATGGTTAAAGGTGTAGGAGCCATCCTCCCACTCCGTTGAAAGGGTCTTTGGGAAGTAGCTTTTGGAGTCTAGTCATTTCTGGTAGAGTCTGAAGGCTCTCACAGTGTTCCCTCCAGGCAATCTTTTTGGAACGTCTCAACTTCTCGTTGTAGGCTGTTAGGAAGAACCTACATGTATTCATCCCAATGGGTGGTGCTACACGAGAGACTAAGACGCACGGTGAAACCGGTTTTAAAGGCGAGAAACGAGGAAGGGAAAAGAGAAGTTCGACGCACCTGACGAAACTTTAACGAAAGAATTTTCATCCAAAAATTTGGTGGGTGAAAACTAACACATATGCATATTTCTTTCTCTTCTTCTTTTTCGGTCCGGAAATTTTCTAACACATTTACAAAGTTTCATATACGATACAGAATTACTCAACGAAGGCGACCACCGCGTGTAGCACTGAAAAAGGAGGAAAAAACCGGTTTAACCAGTGCGTCTTAGTCTCCTGTGTGGCATCCCCCAATGCCCGGTATGTTTTGCCTTATTGAACAATCTCCATCTCGACGTATTGCAGCTAACCTGTCGTTCCACCAAGGCACTTGACGCGACGACTGAACGGAAGAGACTGTGTTGCTGTCATGGTAGGAAGATATCATCAGATCACATCAGGGCCCCGTCCAGAACACGCCAGTTTTCAATCCTGTCGGTAAGGAGCCTGTGGTAAGGGTGAGGTCCAGCATCTCCTTTCTACAAACAGTGACAAAAGTAGGTTGGATCCCCTATTTGAAACATCTGTTACTTATAACAAGATATTCTAGGAGACACTCGCCCCTATCGTTTTACATCGGTATTCCCCCAAATGGAGTTGTTGTTGATTTACATTACAGCCGATGACGAATTGCCGGTTCGCCTTGCGACAGAACTCAATCCTCCTATGGTGGCACCATTGCTTTATCCCCGGAAAGTCGGCGGACACAAGGACGATTTCTTGGAATCCGTTGGCGAGATCGCCACTAGATCTTTAGAAATATAAGTCCAAGATCTCGATAGTCGACCAAAATTGGACAAAAATATAAAGTGAATCTTCTTTAAATCGCTTTCACTTTCGATAAAAGTAATTCATCGCAAAACCCCTCTTCAGCATGTTCAACGATTCAATACAAGAAAGCTGCTTGGCACCATTGGCAAAAATGAACAAAACTTCGTTATTTATAGCCACCAAAAAATTATCCGAAAGTAGATTTGGGGTCAAGAAACAACATCGGCAGCCGTAAACAAACAGATTGACAGGTGGCGCCAAAACTTTACGTGATAGTGAGGATTATTGGCAACAACCTTACACCAATCACACCATAATTGTTTTTTAATTGTCTTTCTCGGGTTTTTTATTGCGACAAACAATTGGTTGAACAGAATAGACTTAACATAATCAACCACAAATCAATGCTTCCTTTAAAAAAATGGTAATGTAACTAGCAATTGCGGAACTTTAAAACAAGATGGCCGAACTTATATTTATAATCGCCATTGTTTCAAATTAAACTTATCTGCAATTTCAGTTCAGTGTAAAAAACCTTAGTAATATCTTCAAAAACGGTTCATGATCGAACTGATTGACACTGACGCCATATTGGATCTAGATATTTTTTGGTAATCGATATCTTAATCCATGTTGATATATTTTTAATTTACCAAGATAAGTTTTAATAATAAATAAAAGGTCAACAGAAGGTTAAAAATTATTTACTTAAAGACTTAAATTCTATTCTAGATAATGTGAGAAATTATCTCCTCTAAACAAAAATTCCGATCTTAACTCGAGATAAAATTATAAAACGATAAAACTGGTTTATCTTATCTGCATGCATTTAATTGAACCCGTTAGAACTTAATTATAATATTAATTTGTTTAATTATATAAAATGCGTTTTTATTAATTTTGTTTTTAATTTCTCTCCCAAAACAGCACCTGATTCCGCCATCACAAGGTTCGGCTGAGTAACGTTTAGGCTACCGAACGTGACTTCAATTTCTTATCAGTAGTTCATCGGAGGACCAAGGGAGGGCCCCAGTAACGAATAACATGGATACTGAAATTATTCCATCAATAGAAGTTGAGTCGCGCAGCAGTTCGGCTGAACGTGAACTCAATGGCATTTCTTCTGCGGATGTTATCAAGAAGCCATTGCCACCGCACGAAACTTGTGATCGGATCAAAAAACGGGCCAAACGCTTAATCAAACAAAATAGCCGGGAAGGCGTCGTTCATGTGAACGGTGTTACTAGCTACGTTGTACCTCACCGACGTTGGAAGAATAGTCGCCGATCTCGTAATGGCTACGGTAGGGGATTACCAAAGAAAGGTGGTGCTGGTGGTAAGGGAGTTTGGGGTCTGCCTGGATCGGAACTGCTGGAAGAAGCCTATGAAGATATGAATGATCCCAACTATGATAGTGAATGTAATGATAAGAACGTTGAACTTAAAGAAGTGATCCCAGAATTAACCCCCGAAGAATTCTTTAAACAGGCTGAACCCATAATATTAGAGTATTATATGCACGGAGACACCCACGAAGTGGCAGTCAGCTTGGATGAATTATTGACAGGGCAGCTGAGGCCGTACGTTACCAGCGTTGCTGTTGAAATATCCTTAGACCATAAGGATTCACAGCGTGAAATGACTTCAGTTCTCATATCAGATCTTTACGGTAGAGTGATTACCGGCAAGGATATAACTAAAGGTTTTGATATCCTCCTAGAGAACTTGCCAGATTTGATTCTGGATACTCCCGAGGCGCCAACGTGGCTAGGTAATAATCTCTCTTGTTCCTCTTAAAAAAAACTTATGTAATAAAATCCTTCTTTAAATATTTCATTACAACAGGGAACTTCCTTGCCCGAGCAGTGGCTGACGATTGTATTCCACCGAAGTACGTTACAAAACCCGACGATATCGAAACATTTAATGAGTACGCCCTGGCTGCCATTAAACGTGCTGACACCTTGCTTTCTATGAAACATGGCTGGGCACATTTGGACAATGTTTGGGGAATGGGCGGCCCGCTCAGGCCTGTGAAATTTATTACCAAACAGATGACGCTCCTGCTCAAGGAGTATCTATCATCGAGGGACATAGCAGAGGCACAGCGGTGTATTCGTGAGCTGGAAGTTCCTCACTTCCATCATGAGTTGGTTTACGAAGTATGAAATTCGATATTTTTTCCTTATATCTAAAATTTGCTTAACTCGAAAACATTGTTTCTGACCAAATAGGCGATTGTGATGGCTTTGGAGTCCCTGAGCCAAACAACGGAGGAAGCCGTTTGTGATCTGCTTAAATCTTTGGATCAAACGTGTCTGGTGTCTCCAGCTATGATGGAGCAAGTAAGTTGCTTTTAAAATCTAGAATTTTTTTGAGCTGAAATTTAATATTTTATTTTTGTTTTTTGTTGTGTAGGGTTTCCAGAGGGTGTATGACGACATGGCTGATATTGTTTTAGATGTACCTCTTGCTTATATTATACTGGATCGTTTTGTGGAGCGCTGCAGCCGCAATGGTTTTCTGCCAGATAAAGTCATCAGAAATATGCCCTCTAGGTAAGTTGAAGAGTTTTTTCTGTTGATTTATGTTGAATACTACATACATTACATATACATCTACTTAGATGATTTTTTTGGTGTCCGGCATGCTTAGTTTAAGGGCAAGACACTGAGAGTACCTCGATTAGTCAGAAATTATTTTAGTTCACTTTTTACGAAAATATTGCACTTTTCTGTTGATTTAAAATGACGTCAATAAGAATTGAAAGACGCTATGATATCGTAGGTAAGTAGGTGGAGGACTGCCTCCAGTGCGAACGGAGGTCCAATTAGCGCTTGGCCTGCCATTTTGTTGCCAGAACTCGTGTACCTTCTGTTCTGTTCGTCCTAGAGATAGTGCAGGTCTCCAGTGCTCTCCACTTTTGGCTGGCTAGCAGCAGGTGATAGTCAAAAATATCTAGGGGGTAGGTAGGTAGTTTGTGGTTATAACGACCATACCCTCGGGTAGCAGATTCAAGATATTGGTATGTCCGTAGGGTTTAGAGATCCAGGCCCCGGATTCGCTCAATGTGAGGGCACTACTCGAAGCTAGATGTTTGTTGTGAAGGTCGGAGGAAGTAGATGCAAGAGAAAAACAAGGGTTGTCGTAGGGCGTGTTCTCATGGCCCCTGCTAGGGGTCGTGCATAAATTACGTGGGGCGATTTTTCGACCCCAGCCCCGTAATTCACGCCGTATTCACTTGGAAATGAAAGCAAGGTGCGAACTAGGCACGACACCATCCACACTCGCGTTCGCGCTTGTTCGATTGGCGCGAAGACCGTGACGGCGGTCCCCTTCGAGAAAATTTCCCACACATTTGATTTCTCCGCGTCGCCTGCCCATTCTGTTAGCAAATATGGTGTCCGTGCATTTTAAACGCCTCCGACGGATACCTGAAGTCCTCATCGCTCAGTCAGACTGAGTAATGTGTGCCCTTCATCGGGCCGTGCCTGCCGGCTTGGCCTAAAAGACCACGGCCTGCCGGCGGCCTGTAAGTGAATGGCGGACTTTATGGGAGAAGCATGTTTTACTCAGTTTTTTAGTAATTTTACGCTGTTTCTTGAGGAAAAAAATTACGTGATATTTGCCGAGACCCCCCTCTCCCATACGCGACAATGGGTTCGACACCCCCCCCCCCCTAACTTTATGATGTTAAAGGTTCTATTCAGCGCTGGTCACCTTACCAGCGAACTACACGTGAGGATTGGGCGTATCACAGCTATGTACATCCACAGGACCCTCTGGTTTGACACCCCATCTCTTTAAAGTCTTTTTACTGGCGTAGAAGGCTATACAGGCCTTTTTTTACCCTTTCGTCGATGTTCGCCTTCCTTCGCAGAGTGTGCCTCTTCAACCTGGAGGTGTTGAAGGGGGGAGGGAGATTTTGGTTTTCTCTGCGAACAGCATCAACTCAGTTTTTCCCGGATTGACTGCCAGACCGCACCCAGCTGCCAATTATTATTTCACTGCCAGAGTAAATTGTTTGTAATATAGAATCTTTTTGATAGTTCCCACCACCTCGTGCAGAGCTGTCTCGGTGGATCTACCACTGAGGTAGGCATTTTGAGCTGTAAAGTCACATCTACCGATTAGCGGATGTGGGAGTCGATGACCATTTTTAGTGTCTTGAGCACGAAAGATGTCAGACCTATAATTCTTCGCGGATTCGTGACCTCTTCTCTCTATGTTTAGGATAAAGACGACCCTTGCCCGTCTGTAACTCCTGGGCACCACGCAGCTCTTGAACACGATCACCAGCCATGGTACTACCAGTTCAGGTATTTTCTGTAGCATGACTGGTAGTATGTCTTCCGGGCCGGGTACCTTGAAGAGGTAGAAGCTGTTGATCGCCCATAGGACCTTTTCCTTTGTAATAATAGCGGAAATCTCCTCCAGGGGTGTCGCTGTCCGTTCCCCGATGCTTAGACCTCATTTACGTCTTCGACCCTTCGGATGCTACTTCGTGGTTTCGCAAGACAGTTACTGTCGAAGGCTGATGGTATCCTGCAGATTGGCAGAGACAAGGTCGAGATCGGCCTCAGTGACGGGGTTATTACCAACTCGTTCTCTTGCTGGATGACAACGGCTTAGAATGGGTATCGGTGAGGGTAACAGTTGCGAGATGCGGATTCGGAGAGGGTACAGTTGTGAAGCCGGCAAAGAAGAAAGATACAATTTAGTACCTAGATAATAGATAGTTGCCTGCAGCGAATTTAAAACATAATGTGTGTCTCTGGAAAACATAGCTGGATGTAACCAGTAGAAAAGTCAAGATTCTATCGAGCGTGAGTTATTATTAACTTACTGTCAACTATTTTAATTACATACCATCTCGCACAATAAGCTTGAGGTAACTATTGAAGTCAAAAGTAACTTCTACTTGAATTATGCTTTTAATAAAAACATTACTTTGTACTTAATTTCTACATAACTTATCAAAATAAAAATACACACTGTTCTCCATAATAAATCCACATCTACAACAACGTATCGCCCCTAATAAATCCAATATTCTATAAATAAGTCAATCCAGCAGCGATTACGATCGGAATTAAACTCCATTCTCGAATCTCCACCAACCTTGAGTGTGCGTTTCTTTTTCTCTAATAAAGTAAATACATGCCCCCTTCGCGAGATCCGCAGACATTTCACTTTTGGGCAGATTTAGTACGTTTCTGCCCAATAACCTGGCGATTTGGAATTTATTTTCGCTGAACTCTCGCGAAACGTAAACAAACGCATTTTTATTTTAGATCCGCCACCACCAAGCAATTGCGTCTTAAAAACTTGTGCACGAAAAATAATTCTTATCGGCAACAACTTGTTCTTTATCAAGCGAGGAAAAATTTGTTTTTTTCTCTCGCCAACAACAACACGAGAAAAAACGCGAAAAAGAAAAACATCTGCGATAAGTGTTTTGTGTTTGATTTTCGAATACGAAAACGACGCGAAAATTTGACAAGCGCAAATGATAAAATTTTTTAGCATTGATAAATTTATATTTAAAAAAAAATGTTGAAATTGCTTTTCTCTTTGACCTTGGTACAGCGCCAGTGGTGGAGTAATTATTTCAATTTACTTCAAAGCGAAATCGAAATGCAATCCTCATTTTTCCATATTTTTTAGCTTCTGAATTATTTTTAAAGAATCCTTATCACGTCGCCTTTAGGTGAGAGATAAAACAATTATAGAAATGGCTGATAAGCCAGGCCCATTATAAACTACTTTGTTTTCGTTCTATTTAACGATACTTATATAATATAAATCTTTATGTGTTGTTATATGATGAAATACAACATTGCGATAGTAGATCGGAAAATCCTGGCGAGAGAGTGAAAGTGAAATTTATAGCGGCTTTGATTAAACGATATTCCTGGTGAATGCATGTGTGAGTTCCTAAAAATAGCGATTTTATTGATTAAGGTAATAATTTTGTGATAATTAATCGCGCAAGACGAAATTGATGAGAGTGTTCGATCAAAACGTTGTCATCGGCATGATCAACACCGGTTGTTGACGCTAATATAGTGGTAATTGTACGTCGGTTTTTGCGGGGAATATTAGTTAAATAATTTGAAAGTGATTTATTAGTCACGAAACTGATAAAACTTGACAAGTTTCTTTGCTTTTACTTGTGATACATCACTATTTTTTCTAGTAGATAACAATTCATTGGCATTCCCTACAAAGCTTTAGTTAGACGATCCCACTGTAAGTTTCGATCAAATAAATAAATGTTTAGTTACGACACCATACTTCACCGGCTACCTCCTATACCTTGCCATGGTGGTGGGGCTTGCGTGCCTCGAGGTAGCATTAGGATATATTGGCGGTGGTAGGCTGAAGAACTAGCAAGCCACCGGTAGGGACAACCATGCAGAACAGGCTAGTTGCGAAGAGGCCAGACAAAGCTAGGTACAACCCCTCGCTCCCTTCTTCCCTTTTCCACACTTCTAAGCCAAGGTGTTTACCGTACCGATGGCAGCGTGGTCAGCTAGTGGTTAAAGAGTGCTGGTCGCGAGCGGCTCCCTCCAATGCCCGGCAAGGTCGGAGTGTGTGAGTGCCTTATCCTGGCAAGGGGCTCTGGCAGGATCGACTCCCTCAGATCCTGGCTGGGGTTTTACTAATCTATCGAGAGTCAAGGAGACTGCCGGGCAATGCAGGATGCTCTCCAAAGAACAGTCCAGTCGGCCCTTTATAAAAGATGCGACCGGAGCTTGGACAGAATCGCAGGCTCAGTGCGTGGTAGAACAATGATCTCTGCAGACAAAGGAGAAAAGTTATATAACTATTTAAAAGGTCTTTGGCAACTGGGACCTCTACAAGAAAGCTCTAACGAATTATAACAAAGGTTTGAGAGGATCCAAAGAAGGTCATGGAAAGCCTTCTGCGAAGAAATAGGTAATCTTCCAGCCTCCAAGGGAGTTACATAAAATCCTGTCTAAGGATCACTCCCATGGCATTGTATCCATCAAGACTCCTGAAGGGTCCTTTACGGAGAACTTCAGGGATACCATGGAGCTACTAATGAGCACTGATTTCCAAAGCTCTCAAGTTTCTGACCCTGGATTGGGCTTAAAATCTAGCATTGGATCGGAGATAGTTCTTGCCCAACAATACTACAATAGGAGCAAAGGCCTGCGACCGGGGTTTCCCTGCCGGTACGATAGAACGGGCCATCTACATACATCATGATAACCGCTTGCCTCCAACTTCTCTGGCGAGACCGTCCGGTAGACTGGAAAATTCAGCGACTTAAAGAATGAACGATTATCAGTTATCGAGGCTCTAGACGTCGCCAGAAATCGTCAAGAATGAAAACGAACGTGAATGGATTTCGAGATCTAGCGGCACCAACAGCAACGTATCCGTTGCGGGGACGTCTTGCTCGAACCGCCATCTAAAGGATCAAAGAAGACCCATTCTAGGGCCAGGTTGAAAAGCATTAAGGCCAGTCCATTCCCTTGTCTTAAGACCTTATCGCACTTCGATCTCTTCTGTTTCTGCATTTTGGATCCTAACTTTCGCCAGTAAGCCATTCGTTGCGCATTTGATCTGTCGTACAAGCTTTGAGAGGGTTCCTAGCTTCGATAAGATCATATACAGTCTCGCTCTGTTTTTAGAGTCATGCCTGTTGAAAGTCGGCAAATATCTGTTATATACATATCTACACTCCTTTCCTAGGTTTTCTCCAGAATTTGCTTTAAAGTCAGCAACTAGCCCCATGTTGACCTGTTTGCCGTTACCACCTTAATATTTTTCTAGGTTCTAATTTTTGTTTTACAAGGATTGTGGAGATTTTGTACCTGGTGTTGAGGAGTGGTTGCAAGGTAACTTATCTCCTTTCTTGTAGATTGGATATTGGGTAATAGTTTTCTTCCAGTCATCTGGTATAGCTTTTTCCTCCTAGATATTGCATATGAGTTCGTTTAATGTTCTTAAGGGTTGTGGTCCTCCTTCCTTTAGCAACTCAGCTGCGATTCTATCGATGCCTGGCGATTTGTTGCCTTTCACAGCTTCAAGCACCTCATCCAGTATCGGTGGTTCTATAGGAATATTATCTTTACGGACTACAAATGGATAAGGATAGGTATAAATAATGAAGATACAGTCGAGGGAAAATGGATGAGATTGAAGACGGTACTGACAGATGTCACGAAGGAAACTGTAGGGTATAAACGCACAGCCAGAGCCAGTGACTGGTACGACGAGGAATGCAAAGCAGCTATAGAGGCCAGAAATAAAAATAGGAGAATATACATAGAGAGACCGACGAGGAGTAAGAAATTGAAATACGAGAAATACGAACCGCAAAAAACATCTGCAGGAAGAAGAAAAGGCAATTCCTCAACAATCACATCCTGAGAGCAGAGGAAAACTTAGCCCAAAACAAAACACGGGAAGCATACAGGGAAGTAAACTTCTTCAAGAAAGGCTTCAAACCCTCCTCCGGTATATGCAGAACAAAAGAAGGCACTATAGTCACAGGCAGCGAAGATGTAAAGAAAAGATGGAAGGAATTTTTTAGCGAGCTGCTGAACGCAAACGAGAGCATCAGACATGTACCAGAACCCCGTCTACAACATAACGATGAAACCAGAGAAACAAATGTACCCACTCTGGAAGAAGTACAAAGTGCCATACAATCATTAAAAAACAATAAATCTCCAGGAATTGATAACATCCCAGCAGAGTTGATCAAACAAGGAGGCGAATCGCTCTCAGCAGCTATACACGAATTACTATGCTGTATATGGAGGAATGAAAAAATGCCTGAAGAATGGGAGCAAAGCATTATCTGCCCAATACACAAGAAAGGGGACAGATTCAACTGTGAAAACTATAGAGGCATATCTCTTTTAAGCACAGTATATAAAATAATGACCAATATAATTAAGACCAGACTGGAACCTTACGCAGAAGCTGCAATAAGTGAATACCAAGCTGGATTCAGAAGAAATAGGTCAACAATGGATCAACTTTTCACAATAAGGCAAATCCTCCGAAAGTGCTGGGAATACAACATTGACGTGTATCAACTTTTCATCGACTAAACAAGCATACGACAGCATCGACAGGGAGCAAATGTATGCAACAATGCTGGACCTAAACATCCCCATGAAGATAATAAAATTAACAAAAATGACAATGGAAAATACAAGATGTGCAGTCAGAATACAAGGAGAATTGACGGAATCCTTCCCAGTCAAGCAAGGCTTAAAGCAGGGCGATGGGCTGGCACCCATGCTATTTAATCTCTGCCTAGAAGGAGTAATTCGCAAGGTTAACATTGATGCGAACGCAACCCTGCTTAACAAATCCAAACAGTTGGCAGGATATGCCGACGATATAAACTGCCTTGCAGGATCACTGTCATATCTTAGAGAAACATTTACAGAATTAGAAGATGGAGCAAAATATATAGGGCTGCAAATAAACGCAGAGAAGAGTAAGATTCTAATTCAGTCAAGGGTGGAAAGAAGAAGAAGAAACCACAATACCACCCGGGGGAATATAACTTTGAACGGGTAAACCAATTTAACTACCTGGGGTCCACAGTCAGCGAAGACAACGATGAAACGATAGACGTACAAAGAAGAATAAACGCCGCGAACAGAACATACTTCTCACTACTGCCAGTAATGAAATCCAGAGACATCCACAGAAAAACTAAAATAAGAATCTACAAAACCATCATACGTACAGTAGCTACGTATGGATGTGAAGCTTGGAGTATCTCCCAGAAATCCGCAGACAAGCTGGATATATTTGAGAGGAAGGTTCTCCGAAGGATATACGGCCCAATCAATGAAGACAGTGCATGGAGAATACGCTACAATCACGAATTGTACGACTTATACAAAGAATGTAAACTTTCGACCCATGCCAAACTACTACGTTTACGTTGGGTCGGCCATGTCCAAAGAATGGATGACTCAAGGATACCAAAAAAAGCCCTGTATCTACTACCAGATGGCAAAAGACCAGTTGGCAAACCACGGTTAAGGTGGGAAGATAATGTTAAGGCCGATGCAGCAAAACTGCTCAACACAAGAAACTGGAGACAAGCTGCGGAGCAGAGAGACGTCTGGAAGCTGATGGAGGCCAAGGCTCGAATTGGGCTGTAGAGCCATCGAAGAAGAAGGACTACAAATGTACCCGTCTGTGGATCTTCGATGATCCATCATTGATATTAATTGTTTCCTTCAAATAAGAAAACTCTTTATAAAAAAAGATATTATTATTATTTTAAACCGACTTAATCAACACGATCAAACTTCCTCTGAATTTATACTGGACAATCTGTGCCACGAATTTTAAACAAAAGTCATAAACTATAATCAATTTGTTGCCATACAAGTTTGAACTATTTTTTTTAATCACATTCGTTTGTTTATATCTTTTTTCCTCAGATAAACACGTAACTTGAGGAAGCTCTGCGTTATTTATTTATATTTTATTTATTTGATTTTTTTTTTTTGTATAAAACAAGATTAACTTAATTTGTATGCATTTTGTCTGTTATGTATTGCATATGAATATACATATATTATAGAGTTACTTATACAATCTCAAATTCTCATCGTACATGTACAAGGAGATTTGATTAATATTTATTTGGTTATTTGGAAACACTTTATTAAACTTAATTAAATTAAAATCGTTTTATTGGAGGCTTTTAGTAATCAATGACTTAAGGTTTTCTTTCGAGTGTCATTAACCAAACTCGGTTCAAAAATATAATGGTGGAATATGATAATTGGTATTTTTTGGTGTATTAAAACGTGACCAAATTTGATTAATACGTATAACTAACAATGGGCTGGAGAATTTTAATAGTTTAAATCCGTTTTGGTTTTAAGTAAGCAACTGGTGGAAAAACTTCATTTGTATTTATTTTTTGTCATATCTATTTGTGTGGAATAAGAAATTCATGTCCCAAAGTTATTTTTATAAAGTATAGTCTAAAAAAAGATACACGGGAAGCATTTGATAAGTTAATGACTTCGAAATGAGTCAATGTTTACGTACACCTAAAATCGACTTATATTTTCTAACCTCGTACACTTTTGGATCGATAGATTCAGGTCTTCAGGGAAAAAGGTTGTGTTTTTTTTATAAAATCTTCTTTGGACTCCTTTTGCGCCCCAGCGGAATTTGTTTTGCGCGACAGCGCCGTCCAGAATTTCCCAGTTGGTGCCTCTGCCTCTTCTAGTAGTGTTCTCCTCCACGTTGTTCAAGGCCTTTCGACTCGTCGGGTTCCTTGCGGATTGCAGTCAAGGGCCTATTTGGCTAGATTTTCGTTTTCGCGTCGCAAGGTGTGGCCAATCCAATTCCATTTTCTTCGCCTCATTTGTGCGATTCAGCGCTGTCCGTTCAAGGGTGTTTGCATATATCCGCATTTCTTTGGTTTTATTCGGATTCAGCCTTACGCCTGCTTAACTACTTTCTGTTGCAAAATTGTTGAACATGTTTTTAAGGTCCTGGTGTCTGTGGGCCAACAAACAGATATCTTCCGCGTAATTGAGATCCTTAAGGTGGTCTAGCAAACTGCATTGTATGCCGCCTGGTCCGACGACAAGGATGTCATTTATTACTATAAGAAATAGCAATGGCGAAAGTTGGCATCCTTGACGTACTCCTGAACTCACCTCAAAGCTGTCGGATAATTTGCCGTAGTGCCTGTCATATAAAGCTGCTATTTACCTAGTCGAACGCTTTTTCATAGTCTACGAAAGCAAGGTAAAGGGGGGATCGGAATTCAGTAGACTGCTCCACTATGATTCTCAAGGTGTTAATATGATCTATGCACGGGCGGCACTTCCTGAATCCGTAGCCTGCTGTCTTCTAAGCGTTCGGTCTACTGCCTCTCTTATCCTAGATAGTAATATATGAGACAAAATTTTCCCCACAGTAGATAATAAACAGATGCCTCTCCAGTTGTTGCATATTGTTATGGGCCGGTTTACACGACCGGACACTGAACAGACACCGAACAGACAAAAGGAACGAACAAACTGGGTTTATGGGGAAGAGGGTGAGAGAGAACGATGGGGAGGGCGGACAATTTTAATGGACATTTTCAGCGGACAGCGGAACGAACATTTTGACAGTTCCTGCGTTGTTGTTGTTGGCAGGAAGAGAAGAAAAGAAAACTTCAAAGGCAAATGTCAAAAAGCAACAACAAAAAGCAAATTGCTTTCACTAGTTCGTTCGTTGGTTCGTTCGTTGGAGTTTCGCCCGTGAAAACGCTCATAGGACTTTCCATCGGACTTCAAAAGGGAATTAACGATGACAGCTAAGTTTTGTCTGTTCGGTGTCCGGTCGTGTAAATCCAGCCTATGTCTCCTTTTTTGGTATTTTGACTACGATACCTTCCGTCCAATCCTCCGGAAAAGTGGTGTTCCATGCTATTTCCTGGATTGGCTGTAGCGCATCTGCTGAGGTTTGAATCGCCTTTCAACAATTCTGGCGGGATGCCATCTTTAGCAGCTGCTTTACCATTGGACATTGCATGAATTGCGATTACTATTTTCGTCTTGGATGGGGAGCGGGTGGTGATTCTTATTGACTGTGCATTGTTGCTATTTTCCTGAGGTTCCTATGCATGTGAACCATTCAGGGCGACAAAGAAGTAATCTTTCCATCTTTGGAGTTGCTCCTCGTCGCTGCACAACAGCGTTCCATCCGAACCCTTAATGGCATGGTTTCTATGGTAGAGCTCTTTCCCGAGTGCTGTTTAGTAATTTGGTACAGTACTTTACTGTTGCTTGTGTTTGCCGCGTTTTTCGCTTTTTCTGCGAGCTCATTTATCTTCTGCGTTTTATCACGCCGGACACTTCTTTTTTACCTCCCGGTGTAATTGGGAGTATTCTCGTTCAAGTTGCTGACATCTTTCCGGGTCGCTCGTTTACGTTATTTGTTAGGGTCCTCCTGCGTTCTATTTTTGCCAGGTTGCGTCCAAGATCCAGTGTTGAATGTTTCTTTGGACATAACCGATGCTCGTTTCCGCTGGTGTCAATATATAGCTCTTCAACTCTTTGTGTCGTCAGAAACGGTTTGTTGGTTTAGTATTTGTTGCAGATTCCCAGCATTTTCTCGCCTTTTGACGTTCTCCCGCAGAAGGTCTTCGTTAAACCGTCTTCAGTTTATAGCATCGCGTTGGACGTTTCTGATTGCGGCGATTTTAAGGCGAATAGTTGCTACTATCCAATGGTGATCGCTTCTAGTGTCTGCTCCCCTGAAGCTCCTGACATCCTCCAGAATAGTCCTCCATCGTTTTACCATCGGGCGATACCCAGGCCTCTTTGTGTATCTTCTTGTGGCAAAAGTAATTTCTACCTACCATGAGTTGATGGGAACTACAAAAGTCAACGGTATTGTTATTGATTGCTTGGCTTAAGCCTTGATTTCCAATTGGGTGTTGTTCCGATGTTGTTGGGGCCGATCTGTGTGTTTAAGTGACCCGTTAATACAATGAAAACCTCATTCAGTCGCTTTTAGAACTCGTCTTTGATGTCATCTTCTGCGTCTTCAGTTGGAGCGTAGCATTGAACTGCCGTAGTTCTTAGTCTGGAACGCAGGCGCACGTACCCTCAGAAACTGGTGACCAGCTAATGGGGCTGGACCTGGCTTCTTTGGTGAGTATTACGCCTACGCCACTCCTACAGATTTCAGTTTCGTTTCTCCCAGAAATAAGAAGGACTCACCATTTCGGCAGATATGTTCCTCCGCATCGGGCCATCTGGTCTCGTTAAGCCACATGATCTTCATCTTGTTGAGAACTTTTTTTTTGTGGTAAGATGAAACTTAGGAGTCACCCTTTGTACTACTAGTCCGTCATGCCGTTCAAGTCATGGTGCAATATATAGTAGTAAACTTGATCTGAAGGATAGATGAGTAAGGCTTAGGAGTCTGGAGTGTGTATGAGTAGATGTCGATGAATCTTGTGTTTGAACTCTGAGATGTTATATGAGCTCGGAAACACCAACTGCGGAAGACAGTTCCATAATCAAGTTGTTCTATTTATAAACGAACTTCTAAACCGTAATGTGCGTGAAGAGGAGGGCTGCAGGGTGAAGGGAAACTCAGAAACTCGTTGAGGACTTCATCCAGCCGTCCATCAGCAAGCAGTGTTCTTCATTCCATGATCCAATTCGTGTCCTTGTTCGAAAATAAAATACCAAATCAACAGTTATTATATACAAACACATACTCTTTGTTGATTACCTTTAGAAAAGCACACTTTCACATCGAAATACTCAATGACTTAACATTTACTACAAGGTCTATATTAATCAAATCACCAAAAATATCTACATAATGAATTAAATTATTAGAAACAAAATTTGATCTCTATCTTGTACAACTAGAAAACTAGATTTTTATGTGAATTACTGCTGAAGCAAGTTTAACTCGACAAGTATATTCTCCTCTTTTTTTTCAGTTGATAAAGAAGCACTCTCTCACAAAGCAAATGCTAATAACAAAGCATAGAGACCGCCGCCGTACTACAGAAGGGCTTTGAGTTAATAAAAACCTACGAGGCCATTGCTTTCGAGGGCTTTTGTGTATCAATGCCGACTTGAACAACTCATTCGATTAATACATTTTTATAATTCAAACTTTTCGCAAATTGGGGCAAGGAAACGAATTTCGAAGCAATCTATAAACCTAGTGCTTTTGAAGACTGTTAGTATTGGGAAAACAAAATTCTAGCAAATTACCCGAAGTAGACAACGTCTCTATAAAGCTTTATTATATAAATAAACTCTGTCGAACTTTCCTATTTTCGTTAAATCAAAATGAATGGTACTACCGCAATATTTTAAATGTAAACTTTTATGTTTCTTCTATCTTTAGCAAAATTCCTTGCGGAAGAAAAACAATCCTTGGAAAATGTCGCCGCCGATTGCCCCGCTGCCCTCTATTTTCCTTTTTCAGAAGTATCAAAACCACAAATCTTAAGGCTGCTCCATCTATCTCTCAGCATCCAGCTACTAATAATATAAACCCTTTGAGACATATTTTTTACGTAACCGCACTCAAAAACTTGGTCTTTGCACACTTTTGTGAAATCTGCACGTTTTGTCGTTGTCGTCGTCGTCGTATCGTAGTCGTATGCTGCAACAGAAGAACATTATCGATTGGAACTTTTCGAAGAATGCTACACAAAAGAGTTCAACAAACCTGAAACTAGTTCAAGATCGTCCATTTATTAAAAGCTTGCAGCAAGCAGCTCTCTGCTGGGCTGCTGCTCTCTAGTCGTCGTACAAAGGCAAAAGCATGAAAAACCCATAACCAACCACCACCACACAAAGCAGCGCGCACAACAACACCATATGCGAAAGAGCTGCAAAATAATGCACACATCATTTACGCCGCGGAACGACTATAATCCGCCACTCGATGAATTATTATTGTTGTTGTGTTTGTTTGTTTTTTTATCTTCCCAGCTGCGAATCGAGGTGGCGCTCTAGTCCGTCCTCTATGCTGGAAAAAAAGTGAAAGTCTCTAGCAGGCAATATCGTCGAAACGGCAGAGAATGCGAGTCTCGTCGTCGCAAGCGCGACTAGATAGTCACTTACTAGCGCTGCAGCAGCGGCGGCGGCATCGGGCCAGCAACTATACATTTATTGCGGCTGCAATAAAAAGGTCAACAGGTGAACGACCTATCTCGAGGTTTGTTTACAGCAGCAAGTATTGCCCATAAAGAAGTGCTCACGGCCATTAGTGTAGTATATACACTCATATACATTGCGTACTAGCCTCGCGCGATAAAATTATCTATCGCAATCGTTTCACTACTTTTCGCTATTTATTTTTATCTATTTGTTGGGCAACCTATGTATCCACCGGACATGGAGGCAGTCACGAGCAGCCAAGACCACTGGATATATTGTGGGTTAAAAATAAGTTTCGTCTTGTAATCTTGGGTCTGACGTGAATACAAATATATACGAAGTAAATTGTCTTAGGTTTGGATTTTTCAGCTGAGACGAAAACTGGGCTCGTTCATCACACCACGTTTCTCTTCCTCTTGTGCGCCCGCTCATTGTCGAAAACAAAGCGGTGCAACGGTCGGAGATATATCGAAGCTTGGAGGGTCTTTTTCGATGTTGAATAAGCTTTAAATGGATGGATGGATGCCTATGATTGTGGGGAATGAAAGGGAAAGTTATGTAAGCGCCGCTATCACATCAAGATGCGGACGAAAAGCATTGGAAGAAATGTTTTATTGGTGATTGCACAGAATTCGTTTTCACATATTTGTCTTTGGGGTAAAGCAAATCTTTCGTTGTCAGAATAAAACACTTCAGCAATTTTCTTTAAAACATGTATGCTACAGCTTCTTTAGCGGCGATTACACTGAATTAGTCACTATGCAACTTCACAGTTTGCTTTCCATTACTGATTAAAGTTTAATATTCACAATTCGATGCAATGTGCACATTTGCAGTATATTACAACCATTGGTTCAACTGTTTGATGTACAGGGTTGCGCTGATTAGAAGTTTGATCTCGTTGAGCTCTCCATTCGTAAATGACAGGCTCCTTATAAACTAGTGTAATGTTGAATAATCTTTAATAATTGTTTTGTTGCCTAACGTCACAAAAGTAAATCTTTTTGCTTATAATACCCTCGAGCATGCAACTAATTTTCTCCCAAGATTTTTTACTGTCTTCAAATTATGGAGCTATTAATAACTACTTTGAACAAACAAATCCTGAATCTTAGGCCCCTGTGCTGAAAGTCGAGTCGTCACGACGCGACAAGTCGTTGAAGTTGGAAAAGTGACATTTCAGTCCAATCGTGACTTTCAGTACAGGGTTCTAAGATCAACTTAATATTTCCATTCTAGGCTCCTGTGCTGAAAGTCGAAATTCGACTAAAACGTCACTTTCTTCAACTCAAACGACTCGTCACGAATCCCAACTCCACTTTCAACACCTTTCTTATGCTTAATTTAAAAGCATAGGTAGGTAGATGCAATTGGTATCATTAACTCGACTCGTCAACGCATCAGATAACGCCATAGGTGCAACCTCAAGAGCTCGATTTCGTCGATCAGCTCTTAACGAACATATGATACATTTAAGGAAAGCCCAAAAACGTAGCAGGTCTAATATCCAAAACTAAGGAAATATGTAAATGTAACATAGAGACAATGGGCCTAGTTCGCCAACTAGCATTCGTCTGAATTCGACAAATGTCAGTTTTTTCGAGAATTGTGGGTGAATTCAAAAACTCGACACTGCCGCAGTACTGCAGAATTCAGCAATTAGAAGTTTGTGGCTGAATTCTGCAGTATTGCGGCGGTGTTGAAATTTTGAATTCCGTCTGTGATTCCGTTTTCCAGTTCTCGCGCCATTTGTCATTTCAACGGTGCGGGTCTCTTCTTTCTTCTTTTGATCCGTTAGCTGGCGGTCCGAGTGGGACATCCACAGATACGCTGCTGTCGGCGAGATGAGAAATCGAGAATCTGCCTCAAGCATTGCATTTGGAAGACCTCGAGCTTGTCGACGTCTGGCTTGAACAGTGTCCACGTTTTCGATCCATAAAGAAGAATTCGGAAGGATCAACGTTCGGTAAAGGCGTACCTTCGTTTTGATGGTAATATTCCATATGCACTAGAGGGAGGCGAATGCTGCAGTTGCCTGGCCGATGCGGCTGTGAACGTCGGTCATCGATGCCTTGTTCTTTTCCTCACCCAATGATCCCAAATATTTGAACATCGAAACATGATCGATTTGGGTTCCATCGAGGTGAACACTGGCCCTAGATCCATCCGTTGTGAGCACTTTGGTCTTTTTGGTACTTTGATTTTTAACCCGTATGATCGAGCGATACTGGAAATGTCGTATAAGATGTCCGTTGCTTCGGCATCCATGTTGGCGAAGACGGATGGGTGGACACAACTCCATTTCACACCCCACAATAGACTCCGATAATTGCCTTTATTCTATAGCGAATCTGTTAGATAATGTCATTTGAAACTCTCGTCCGTTGGCTGGATCCCGTAGGCACTACCAATTCTTCTTGGCTGGTGATGGCGCCGTTTTCTTCGTTCTTTGTAATCGCATCTGCAATTTCGCTCGAACAAGATAATGGTCCGATCCGCAATTGGGCCTTGGTCTTTGAACGTCGCCACAGTGGTCTGAAATCCCCAAAACCTGGACAAAATTAATTTACTACCGTAAGAAAAATTATTTTTTTTATGAAAATCGGTATATGGGGGTTTTCGGGGTCGCTGAGTAAGAATCCGTTATCAGATTTTCAAAAAACAAAATGGCGGATCCAATATGGCGACCAGCTTTATGAAAATTTAAGCAAATTTGATCAAAATTGGTATATGGGGGTTTTCAGGGTCACTGAGTAAGAATCCGTTATCAGATTTTGAAAAAAAAAAATGGCGCATCCAATTCAACTTCAAATACATTAGGCTTTATTTGTTGCAAAGATTTGTTATAAATACTTTGTTATAAAGATGAAAAAAAGTTAATATATAGCGCCTGAATAGGACGTTCAAAACTATACGTTGAGCAAATATACGCGATATACTGGATTTTTCTATTTCTTGTTGAGGGGTGCCTTTGCCGGCACTGCGACCTATTTATTTGGTCTATTGTGCCATCCCCGTCTTTGAAAACCCTCACGGTTAAGGCTTCTAATATAGCCTAAAGCTGATTTAGGATTTCTGTCCCAAATGTCCCTAGGGGTAGGGAAGTCCCGATGGAGGAGGCCCAATCTCTTCCTCGCTGTAGCCTCACAGTCGCACTGCAAGCGCTCCGCAGCTTCGGGAGCTGCTCCGCAGAACCGACAGCTACAATCAGCCACCAGACCTATTTTGTTTAGGCGGTAGTTAAGCGAACAGTGGCTCGTCAAGAGCTCTATTATTATTTTTAGCTCCCACCTGTTGAGATGTAAAAGTTTTCCCGCTTTAGCTTTATCGATTTGGATGAATCTTTTAGCTTGACGAGCACCCTGGGTGTTTATCCAGCTGTGAAGAAACAGCTGGTCGATTTTTGATGGCCGTTCTAACGTGGTAGCTTGCTAAGCTACAGAAAGGTTCCGGACCGATAGGTGATGAGTTTGCGCCAGGCTGTCGGCAATTTCAGTACCAATGTGACCTTCGTGGCCCGGAATCCATATCAGCGTGACACTGTTGTTCCTGCTTAAGAATTTCGGAGATCGGAGACAATCCAGGACAGTCTTTGATGACACCCTGTGAGATTTAATGGCCAGCAATGCAGCTTGACTGTTGGAGAAAATAACAATGTTAGAGCTATTTGGAGCTCTATTAAGACTCTATACAAGTCTAAGCACACACCTGGATGGCAAGTATTTCGGCCTGAAACACAGTGGGGTTAGTGCCCAGAGCCATGGATATTTTGCTCTATCGTGGATAGAATGACATGGAGCAAGCAGGAGCAGCTGATTTTTTTATATGTTTTGCAGAGATGATTAATAAACAATTACATGCTTATTACTTAGTGGAAGTCGATGGAAGTTTGTACTTAGCCATCAATTTATAAGCCGAATCGTTAATCAAATCACCACAATTTACTACATATTTGATCATAAATAAACAATAAAATTATTTATTTATGTTCATTTCAATAACACAGTATAATTGTACTTACTCTTAGGAGAAGAAACCTTTTTACAGAAAAGGAAACGGGCAAACGTACTGCAATCTACACGCAAAAACGTAACAGGTGCTTTTGCTCCGAGAAAGCGTGCTGCGTGTAGCGTGTTCGACACTCACTTTCCAAATGGAATACAAAAGAGGTTTCGAACATCTGCCTCTTGCCAAGGGCCTTGAAATACTCCAGGGGGGCCACTATACCTAACCCACGCGAAAAAAGTCCCTAAATATAAACTTTCGTTTTGGTACTTTTGTCCAGGTTTTGGGGATTTCAGACCACTGTGGCGTCGTTCGGAATCTTGCGTTGATCAAAACGTAGTATAACATCGCCGAGTCGTGTTGCCGTATGGATTTCGCCAGTTGAGTTAGAGTTTGAGTGGATGTCGGAAGATGCTGTTGCCAACGATCAAATCTTTTACGCTGCGAATGAAAGGAGGCGTAAACCGTTGTCGTTAATTTCTTCGTGTCCAAATCTGCCCATCGTTCCTTCCCAAGCCGGTTCGACCTGCATTTGAATGTGTATTCAAGCCCCCCGCGGGTACGATTAATTCGATTCGAGGTATCGTATCCAGCGTCTGTTGAAGCTGATCGTAAAATTCGTCCTTGTTCGCGTCCGTGCTGGTCTCGGTTGGTGCATAAACGGATGCGATATATGTAAGTCTTGATCGTTCCACCGATGGTTATAGCCGCCAAGCGCTCGAATATAGGTTGGAATGAGATAACGCTGCAGCAGCCCGTCGATCAACCATAAACCCGTCGCCGGTCCCTCGTTTGTCACCACCGGAATAGTAAAGCGTCACCCGTCATCGTTTCGTCGATTGTTGGTGGGACGATTGCCAATGTTCCGGATCCAGGAAGTCGTAGTTCCGATAGCGCAGAAACTGATATTTTGCATTTCATCATTCAATTGCTATAATTTCCTTTTGACCGGACGTGATGTCCTGTTCATACATTTCACGCGGCGAATTGGAGTCCCATTTTCGCTGTGACTAATTTGGGTCTTCGGCCAGTAACCCACTTCACACCAGCATCCCTGGCCCCCAGCAATAGCATTATTTCGTAAATAGTTAGTTCGTATATCCGTGCAGTTTCTTGCCTAGTTTCTTCGGCTTCTCGATTCTGGTCAATTCGGCAGGTCGACCACCCTCCTTCTTTCACACTCGGGACTTTGGACTTTGGCGGCGAAGTGGAAGTCGTCGATACTACTAGCTATAATACCATCCTATTTTCTTAGCATGGTGCAGATTGCCTTGTATCCTTTCTTTATCATTTTTACTTCTTTGTAGAAACTCCTATCATCTTTATTTATTTTACTAATTCTATTTTCCTTAATAACTTCGGGCTACTGCGTACTTTTGGAGTAAAACTATGCAGCTAAACTATTTTAAATCTGTGGATGTGGTGTATTTATTAGAAGAGATTAATGTTAATACTATACTTAAGGAAACTATTAATTCTGAAAGTCAGTGCTCCCAAATTAGCCTCTATTCTGATCAAAAACCAAGGCGACAATTATTCTCTTCCACCAAGTAAAGTACTCCAAATCTAATAACATTAGATTCGGTATAGCTATTATTGTAGGTCAATTGGGATTCTGTTTTATCGTGTACAACATATCATTCTGACAAATACACCAAGAAATTCCCTCTCTGTAAAGCTCACTTGTGTCTTCCATTTTTTTTTCCTTTGTCATGAAAACACTTGATATATGTATGTAAGCAGAACTTTCCATCTAATAATAAATATTTTCTTTTTATTTTTTCAGGGGACGTAAACGTTTTGTCTCCGAAGGAGATGGTGGCCATATCAAACCGCAAACAATTCCAATTCGTGACTAAAAACAAAAAAAAATATGAATTGATAATTTTATTCAGAATGTATGCCATGAGAGATCTTCTGTATGTCTCTAATTGCTTAAACTGAAGAAATGTATGGAAACAAAACTGGACACAAACAAAAACAATTTAAAAATAAATAAAAATAAAAACTAATATTAAAAAAAAGCATAATTGTGGAGAATAATAAAACAGAATTCATCCCCATTTTTTATATCATAATATTCCGTTATTTTATTTTTGTGAGATGTGAGAAAAAACATACTCGCGGTACAGTAAGGAGGAAAATTAAAAAACATTTTTCTTTAATTTTTTTTTATACCAATTAAAAACACTATTTTTATTTGCAAAATATTGCTTAATTTCTTCTTCTTCTTCGTAATCACAATTTTTTATTTTGATTTTTTTTTGTAAATTAAAAGACGTTTCTCGTGTAATTGTTTATAGTTTTCGTTTTTCGATAATATTCTGGCCCTGTGCTGAAAGTCGAGTCATGTGTCGTGACAAGTTGTTTGAGCTAAAGAATGTGACGTCTCACTCGAATTTCGATTTTCAGCGCAGGAGCCTACAGTGTAAATGCTAAGTTATTTTTAGGCCCCTGTTCTAAAAGTCGAAATTCGACTGAGACGTCACATTCTTTAGCTGAAACGACTTGTCACGACAAATGACTCGACTTTCAGCACAGGGGCCATTGCTTTTGCGCATTTTATATATATAGTATATCCACTTTTATTATTACATGAATTGTATGTTTTTTAATGTGAAACGATGAATCCAATAATTATAGTATAGTTTTTTTGATTTTGATTTTGAAATTCCGTTAATCTTCAATAATATTATTATTACTATATTATTATCTTCTCTCATTCTTTTGTCATTAGAAAAACAAAAAGACGATTAAGAACAGAATTGACTCACTTTTACCTTTTATCTTTCTGCCTATATTTCTTTATATTATGTATGTTAAGAATTAAAAAGATTTATTGAAGCAATTAAATATCTGGTGTTTTGATTAACTTTGTAACTAGTAAATTCTCACGTAAATGATTTTTTTGTTTTCTATAAATAATAATTTTTTATTTTTGTTTTTTTCAAACCAGATAAACTTTTTCTTTTTTTTTTTCAATTCGTGTGCTTCTGTTTTTCGTATAATATAAAGAGCATGTTGATTCTAAATCGAATGTCAATTAACTCGTTTAAACAAATTTTTTTTGTTAACGTTTTTTTTATATATAAAATGGCAGGAATTTTTAGGTCTATTGTTGATCTTACGATATATAAGGTAAACTTATCAATAAGTAGGACTATTTATAGCTGGATGTGTTCAGCTGCATTAGATAAAACGTATTTGAGTATGATCGTGTGATAGAAACGTCAGAGAAGTCGGATTCTTTTAATTTAGTACTTTAACTTCAATACGTATAATAAATAAATCTTCAGTGATGCTATGTTTGCGAGAAGATCCATAATCTAATGTAATCAATGCTATTCCCAACATTTTAGAAATTACGAACGTTACTGATTACATGAACTACATGATTGCAATGTAACCGGAATAAAAGCGATGGTAGAGACGACCGAAACATCTTCCATTTTACTTTGTAAACACCTTGTTTTAGCAGAAATGTTTGTTTGGTTTAAATTTATTTTTATCTCAAGCCGCGTCTCCACCAGCCGAACATGTTCGCTGAACAGTGTTCGACAGACATTTGTGATGTCCGCCGAACATTGTTCGATGTTGTAGCGAACATTGATTTGTTCGCCGCTATTGAGCTATTGAAAATGTTCGCCGAACATGTTTGGAAACCAAATGTGGAATGTTTGTCCGTTTTTATGTTCGCGAACACTGTTCGGCAAACATGTTCGGTTGGTGGAGACGCGGCTTAAAGTGATAATAATGGACGAATAAAACTATCGTGGCCTACTTTTCGAAAATTCTGTACATATATTAACAACCTTGCCAAACGTGATAGTTTGTTTCAAATAGTATATTTATGTTGACCTCTTGATCTTTGATCTCGTTTGATCAAGAGTTTTATTGTAATGTGCATGAATATGATGTCATGTGAATATAGAAGCAAAGCTGTTTTCATGTGGCAATTCGTAGCTAAGCCACCGCCCTTTGTTGCAATATATGGCCCCCTGTGCTGAAAGTCGATTCGTCACGACACGACAAGTCGTTTGAGTTGAAGAAAGTGGCGTTTCAATCAAATCACGAACTTAGCATTTCCACTGGATGTCCATGTGCTGAGAGTCGTAATTCGAAGGCTGCGTTGAAGTTACGCAGTTGACTGCAAATTAAATGCAGCAGCTGATTATCATCACATCAGCATTCGAATGCAGAGTATTGAAGTATTTTTGCAGCTGTTTTCATATTTTGAACGCATAAATGCAACGTTTTGCAGGCAACTGCGTAGCTTGAACGCAGCCGAATACTTTTGCATTAGTTTCATTAAAGCCAGCGAGCGTTTGCACAGAGTTCATAAATAAAAATATGCGAAGCAAATGTGCGCAAGCTTTGCAAGTTTTTCGATACCAAGTTTCAAAGCAGGGGCCGTATTTGGTTTCTCGAGTCGATGGATCGACTCGACAAAAAAAGCTTCTCGATTTTCTTTAAGTTTCATATTTGGTTTCACGACCAAATCGACAGCTAAGCGCAGCCATACAAAACCATCAAATTGGATGGTATTACTCCAAGGCAGCAAATCCCGTATATTTAATTAAAATAGAAATTGTTAAAACTTTATTGCATGCATAAATTGAGCTTTTTAATAATCGTCAAACGTCTTTATCGACACGTAAAGAGACGATATCGTGTCGCCAAATGCCAATTTTTATTTATCGACAGACGATAATGTCGACTCGAGAAACCAAATACGGCCCTAGAAGGGAAGACACTTCGATGTCAAAGTATTAATTGACTACATAAAACTGATGGAACATCAAAAATGACAATTAATCAGCGCCATATTTTAATATGGCGAAACAAACAAGTTCACTAAGGCATACTTGCTTGCATGCGTATATGATTTTTCCGCAAGTGGATGCGGGTCCAACTTGCGCAGTTTGTGCATGTAAGTATGCATTACTGAAAACACCCATTCTAATTCCCTTTGACTCCTAATTTCGTTTCCTATTGGTCAATTCATTATAAATTGAAGATCAGACAATAACCCACAAAAAGTGTGTTTACTTATGGTATCGTTTTCATTTTCTGCGTTGATACTTTTACAATTGTTTCATGATTTTTTGGTTATTCCTGTGTAGGCTGTCCTTCCATATTTTAGTAGCCTCGCCGGAATGATATTTGCACCGAGATTGGGCCTTTTCGTAAACGCATACGTATGCTTTGATACGATGAAACGAGTTCGTAAACGTAGATGATCCAAAGTCATTCGTTCGGAAACGTACAAGATTCAAGTTTGTTGCGCAGTCAATGCAACAGCGCAGACAATTTCGAATGTATGCATACGTATGCGAAAAATAGGTTGCGCTGCTTTGTTGCCGATGCACTGTTGCTCAGTTGCTCTGTTGCTTTGACGTTTACGAAAAAGCCCATCTTTATTCTTGTGGCGGCTTCTAGTTTTGCAAATTTCTTCAACGTTTTGAGGTCCCAGAGTAGAACCCAGTACAGTCTCCAATTTTTTTTACTTAATAACACATCGTTTGAAAAGATGCCTTTGAAATCGGTGAGACTACCCTCTGTTCATGCGGTATGTGCAACGTCATGTATATTGGCCTCGATTCCTAAATCCGACGGATCGGAAGTGAGTGCGGATTTGACACTTTGCGATTCTCAAATCCGCAGTCGCGAAACTTTGCAGCAACTTTGACCAGATATCGAAGGCTAGCGCGTTTGGTATATCCTAATTTCTGTCAGACTACATTAACGAGATAACAAGAGAGACTCTTCATAACTCGTTTGCCGACCGGGATCTCCGAATGGCAGAAGAATGGTGTGTTCTCGGTTTGGACTTTATGTCAACACACAGAATCCTATCGGACATTGGAGAAGGAATGATGAAATATCGCAACGGGGAATTCCCGATGGATACTGCACTGTAACGAGGAAAAGTGCTCAACGCGACGACCCAGGGGCCAGTTCGTGTATGTCGAAAACGAAATTTCTTTTTCGTCTCGGGTTCGCGTAGGTCGAAAAATTGAAAATTTTCGTCTGAAGCCGACGAAAGGCACTCGAAAGGTCTTGGGTTATCGAGTTTTTGCATTAGGACACGAACAATTTTCTTTCGACCTACGCGAACGCTTAAATTTTCGTCGACAAAATTTTTCGACTTCAATTTTTTTTCGTACGATTTTCGTCATTCGCCATACACGAACCGGCCCCAGATATTTCGCCAATGGAAAGAATGCGAAGAAATGCCTAAATGGAAGAAACATCGCCGAGAGAAGCGAAATCCTGGAGAGCTGTCGGGCCCAATGGGTTTCATTGCACAACGAAGGAGGAATATTGAAACGCAAATGGGAAACCGCTGATAGTACATCTCATAGAATGCAAATGCTAGTCCCTCGTGCTGGAATAAGAGATATTCTGGAGGAGTGTCCTAATAGCCCGCCAGGAAGACATTTGGAAGTCAACAAAATTCAGAGCAGAAATAAGAGAAAGATTCTGCTGGCTTCACATCCGAAAGGATGGCGAACTGGTATTGTAAATGCACAGTTTGTGTCGACAGCAAGAGTCCTCGATTAAGAGCAAAAAAAGAAATTCAGCAATACAACGTGGGAAACCCAGGAGGAGACAATTGGATATGCAGATTTGGTATTCCTCAAGAGCCTCATTCTAACTAAGGGAGACACTTCGGATCTCAAGTTTTTCAAGAAGTATATAAGATACTCGGAGTGAAAAAAACGAAGACGGCACCCCTTCATCCCCAGTCCGATGAAATTGTAGAATGATTCAACAGGACAGTGCTAGAGCCCCTAAGGAAAGTTGTCAACGAGAAGTAGCACGACTGGGATAGTTGCATCCACATTTTCCTAAAAACATCGAACAGATCATAATTTCACCCCTTCTAGTGGGATTTTGGAAGATAAATCTGGGTGGTAAGCGGCCTGAAACTTGGGACACCTGTGGAAACCAACGAATCTACCACGGGTTATACCTACAGGTAAACCTTGTGATCGACTCGCATATACCCACCATCTGGCAAGGAAGAATCTTAAGATAGCCAGCGACACTTCAGCGCCAGTGGGAGGAGCCCTGTAAAATCCTAACACGAATTAACGACGTCTACAGGATTCAACAAGGACCCAAAGCAGAGAAGAAGATCGTGCAAATAGACAGGTAGTGCCCATATCATCAGCCGGATCCAGAATGGACAACTGTTTGGGACGAGAACCCTAAGAAGGGGGCAGTGTAATGATTTATGCGTCATCTGTTAGAAGTTTGAAACAATGCTATTTGTAACGACTTAGGATTTGAATTAACGATTTATGTCCTAACTAACCTGGCGCCATCTATTAGATTAAAATGAGAACGATAGAAGTACTTTAAATAATGTTCTATTATGTTCCAGTATATGGTGGAAAGCTCTTAAATTTGGATAGAGGAGGGGCTTGGATAGATAAAAGCAGTCGCAACGGCATTTAGAGTCAGTTTGATTTGAAAATCGCAGTGTTGTAAAGTAACGGCCTAGAACTACAAGAAAAAAATCCAAAGTCATCATTTTTACAAATATATTATAATAAATTATATTATTAACTTAACTTACAATTAAACAAATAACAAGCTATGAGTACAATGTCATTATAAATGGCCATAATTTCCGGTAATATTGCTGTCTGAGACGAGGAAGTAATTTTAAAGCAACGCAACCCCTCCAATATTCTATTGATGTTGCTCTTATGCGCTATTGTTAAATTTGTGCTGTACTTAATATTTTTATAACATAAGAAAACCTCGAAATTCTTCGTCATATGCTTCCGTGAGTAATAAACTCGATCGGGCTCCACACGAGACAAAAATCGTACAAATCTCCCAACCGCTTCTGTCTTACTACTTGTCGTATATCCTTTCGATACGAAATTAATAAAATTACAATTCGTGGAAGAAATTAAAAATTTCATATCGACTTTCGAACATGCTGGTGATACTTCTTCCGGATGTTCACTCTTCGGGCTCGTCTTGTAGAAGGAAGCGTTGAATGTTGACACAATGGACTCCTTTCGGTTGCCCTTTGGCATTACTTTCATAGTTTTACGAAATAGTTTTGCAATTTTTACTGAGGACTCGAGAAACGTGGCAAGGGCTTGTTCTGGTGATAGTCGAAAGAGATCGGCCAACATCTGCATGGATTCGTTGAGACGAATTTTCCTTATCACAAGCAAGACTTTTTCTCTCGGCATTTCGCAGTGGGTTGATATCAGTTTTAGTAGGACCAGTTCTTTTCTACTTAAGCCCAAGTAAAGGGAGCAGTTGGTTTCGGTTATTTCACACGTAAACGAACTGATGTCGAGCTTCTTGGTTACTTGAATTCCGCCGGGTTGGAGCTTGTCTTGACCGAATTGCGAATGGACGGCAGAAATGCGCGGTAAGTCGGGCTTGGGTTTTTGCTGGTATGTAGTTGGATGTTTTGCGGTAGTAGGTGGGGAGTTGTTATTGCATTTGGAAAGGGTTATTTGGTTAGGAATAGTTTGCAGGATGGTGGAGGATGGCTGTGGCATTGAGTTGACCACAATGTTTTTACGCTGTTGATCTGTTACTGGGGGATCCATGACTTGCTTGATGATTAAATTTGATCCAGACGGGGTAATGACTGAAAAAGAAAGAGAATATTGGTGTCATTTATTTGTTGATGAAATTAATTCTACTTCTATATGAGCCATGGGTTCACTATCGGTCATTCTATACGCGACTGCAAAGTGTGAAAGTGAAGAACGGACTTGGTCGTTAATTTCAATGGAAGTAGGAGAGCAAAAGAAATGATTCTGCACTTGAACGAGCCATCTTAAGACGAGTTTCAAAGTGCCAGCCCATATAAACGAGCTGTATACAAAGCGGGGATGAATGAAGGACCTGTAGCTTCTGGCTAAAGCAGGATATTACAACCTTTGAAAAATTCCGCACATTGGAAAGCTTATTTGGAGATTGGGAATAATTAATCCTTCCATCGCCTAGGATGTTTACAGATCAGCGCTTATAAACGTATCATTCACTGACATAGGTGGATCTTTGTTGATAAAGCAATCATCCCTAACTAGGCAACTACACTTATCACATAAAATAACTCACCAGCAGTTTTCATTCCATTCGCCATCATTTGCTGAGTAATCTGCTCAAAATCCGGTCCTGTCATACCAATCGGAAACCCACTTGAATTAACAGTTTTATTCGCAGGAATATAAGTTTGACTATGACTAGCACAGAGTCTATTTAATTGTTCTGCCGTAAGCGGATAACTTACAGATGCTGAAGCTAAAATCAAGGAATGTACAATATTACATGCTCCAAGGCAATCATAATCAAAAATTCTTACCATTTGTGCCTAAATTCCCCAATGGAATGTTTTGCTGATGCACAATCTGATTTTGGTTATTTGGGATCTGAAGATTGTAGATTTTGTTCATTTGTGAAACATTGTTCCCTTGTATTACAGTGGTCGGCTGGGATACTAGTTGATTTGTTGTCGGAGCGATTGGTCTGATTATAATGTTTCGCATGCCTCCTTGTTCTGGGGAAATACAATCGGTAAGTAAATACAAAATAACAATTTTTGTGTTTTTTTACCTGTTAATAACTGATTTATATTTGTAGTTTGCTGTATGTCCTGTTGTTGTGGGCCTAATGATCTAAAGATTATGTTTGGTGTTACGTTCCTTTGTACTACAAAACAAAACAAAAACATTAATTGGATATTATTCACCTTTATGGCAGTAGCTTGGAAGATAAATTTATGAATTTGTGAAAATATAAGAAACGAAGAACACCTATCGTGCGAGCAATCCGTTAAATACTGTCTCATTTCTTAGTATAAACTAGGTGGAGTTCGAGTAGAGAATATATAGAGAATTTTAATTGGAATCGGGTGGTGTTCAAGACATAAGTAAGACATTTTGTACTTGTAATCTTGGGTGCTCTATGAATTGAAAAATACTAACTTTGCGAAGTTATCTCTATGGCCTACACAACCTAGGACGTCTCAGGAGATAGAAAGCCGATTCTGCATAGAAGTTGGCGATACTTGTTCCCTGAGAAAGTGCTGCTCTGACCTAGCTTAGAAGAAGAACGTCAGAGAGCTTCTGAGCCCCGCACAGGTCCAGACTTTTTCAACTAAATACCTTCGAAAGTTTAGACCCCTTGTACGAAATTCGATTCGTCAATTGAAATGTGATTCGATTGTAGATTGTGATTAGGAGTCGAACAAAAAATGCTGGGGCCGGTTCACGTAGCTCGAACGACGACAATCGTTCGAAACGAATTTGAAAACGAAAAAATTTGTCTCGAAAAAATTGAGCGTTCACGTAGCTCGAAAGAAAATTTAAGGAAACCACATTACTGAAACACGATTTTCTTTACAAAAACCGCTGTAAAATTATACAATTTATTGGCATCAACTTAATTAAATTTTAAAAATAATTTACATATGTAATAACTTATAAAAGTCTACTTTTAAATTGGAAAATTAATGTTAATAATTACAAGTGTTCGATAACATAAGAGCTTTCGAGTCAACAAACGAAAATTTGCAATTTTTTCGAGTTACGTGAACGCGAAACGAAAAAAAATTTTCGTTGTCGAGTTACGTGAACCGGCCCCTGGGATTGTAACTGAAAATTTTCTGTTGTTTTACGAAACTTGTTGTTGTTGTGAACTGTCATCGACTGCAATCGATTCGGTTCACTAAAATCGAGAATCGGACTATTACTTTTTCGATTTGATATTCGTTCGACTGTTTGACGAGAATCGGACTAGGGGCGATAGAGAATTGAATCCTCAGAAACATGTCCGTCAACGAAAGCCCGATATGGCATCGATCACGTTAGGTTATATATGGCTGAGCTGTTGGTTTAAGCTCGTACACTTAGGCCAAAGGATAGTGATGCCATAGTGATCCCACTTTAAATTTTAAGTGTCGTTTCTTCACTAAACTATTTCGGCTCACCACAAACGATTAGTCTCCTTCTGCTTAGGGTTGGGCAGTGACGAAGGAGATGTAGAACA
Source organism: Thereva unica (assembly GCA_949987705.1). NCBI lineage: Eukaryota > Metazoa > Arthropoda > Insecta > Diptera > Therevidae > Thereva > Thereva unica. The sequence goes on from OX465284.1 coordinate 111,894,995, forward strand.
CTTTCCTCCTCGTCCAGATTCTTACAGCTTCTTAAAAAATCATAGATCTCTAAACCTAGGTGACCGGCCACCCATACGAGGAGGGTTCTGAAATGCTGAGCCATCTCAAGCAGGAACGTAGGGCTTTCAGAGCCTCCTGACTTTGTGAGAAAATGTAGATTCCTATCGAGCTGTTTGGTTGATTAGTAGAACAGCTTCTTGTATGGCTAGAGCCTCCGCTTGGTATACACTACAGTTATCGGGTAGTCGGAAGGAAACTTCAATCCCAAGCGGAAAAGACTCCTCCTCATACCCCACCTTTGAGTTTAGAGTCATCAGTAAGGAAGTTTGTGGCAACTTGAAAACTGTGTGGTCTATTTCTCCATTCACAACGTGAAGGGATGTGGACTTCGTACTTCCTCGTGAATGTAATCTCGGGTATACAGAAGTCGGTTTTTGTCAGGATAATAACCGAGTTCAACACCTTCATGTGCCCTCCCTTGATAATGGTCTCAAAACCAGATTCTTTTATTCTAAGAGCTGCGATAGTTGTGCCTTCCCATGCCACAAAATTTAAAGGAGTCAAGGTATAACATAACATTTAGGCCATCTGTAGGTGTGATCCCGCACTCTTGTGATCCCGCACATTTTCATTTTTACGTTCTGTAATTTGTTTATCACTGTAGATTTACTCAGGGTTGGCCACCCTACTAAGACCCCGTAAAGACGGACGATTGCTATGTGGATCCATCGTACTATTTTAGGGGAAAAGCCTCATGTCTTCCCAACGGGTTTTTTGCAAGCGAAAAGCAACTTGTTCGCTTTCTTAATGCGCTATTCTGTGTTTTCATTCCAGAGGAGTTGCTAAATTTGAGCCTTATATTGTTAAGCCGGGGGGTGTTAAAGGAGGGATTATGTGAAGAGCACCAATCCTGTTTTTACTGGGTTAACGCAGAGTCCGCGGGTGGCAGAGCAGCTTAAAAGGGTTTGTAACGTCACCTCCACCACAGAGGACTTGAAAATTTTTCCCTTTGTGATGATAACAACGTCATCAAAGTACGCTACGACGTGATGCCTGATGCGTCGCAGCAAATGGTTCATAGTTTCGACCTATAAGGGTGACGAAAGTACTCCTTGAGGAATGCCTCTATTTACGGCCTTTCGGATAGAGCTGTTGCCTTAGACCGAGCTCGCCATCCTGCCAGTAAGCATGATGGATGAGACACCAGCGAGGCCTCGATCCTCTGTTCTGTCAAGGCCAGGGTAATGGCGGTAATGTGAATGCTACTAATGTATACTCCTTGACCTTGAGTGATTTTTCAATAGCTGAAACCAATGAGTGAAGAGCACTATCAGTAGATTTGATGTTGAGTTCCTTGGTTAATATGGTTTACCTCAGATATATTTCGAATAGCCTTTCTAGAGTCTTTAATAGAAGGAATGATACCATGGGGGTTTGAGGGTCTCTTTATACGGTCTGTTCGGACAAGCTTTATTAAAGGCGTGAGTAGTTCCCATTAATATCAAGAATAATGACATAAATATAAATGCACGTATACATACCAGGAAGAGTGTTAGTGGGTGTTATTGCTGGCTGTTTTGCAAATCGAGTTTGAACAACTTGATTTGGAATTACCGGTTGAATACGAACACCACTGTTGGAGAAAAATGACGATTCTGAAAAAATATAATACAGATTATTATTTTTATTAAAATTCTTAATACAAATAATTTCTTACCACCAGGAACAACATTTTTAATAATAATGTTTGGTGGTTCAATTTTCGGAGTTTTTGATATTGGCTGGGTTTGCACCGCTGCACTATTTATTTGACCTGAAAAGCAAGGGTTTAATAATCTATATCTTAATTTAATTAAAAAGCAAATATTTCTATTACCTGGCCTAGAATATGTTTTTATCTTAACATCGGGAACGGCGGGCCTTTTGACACCTCTCTTCAATTTACGTTCCTCTGTTTTATCTAGAAAAGTTTGTTAGAATAAAATAATTTTAGTATTTTTACGTCAAAACCGATATAATTTATGGACATTTATTTAATTTATTTATTTACCAATATCTGTGACTTTTTTCTGATACGTTCCAATCCTATCGCCAAACTTATTTAGTATCGCAATTCCTTGTTTCGACATTTCTGCGCATAGATTACCAGCTAAAATTGTTGGAATCGCATTATATGATATTCATTGCTTTATTAAAATAAATTTTATTTACATTTCTGAAGTTCTTCAAAGTCTTTCTTTTGTATAACAAACTGAATTTTCATTTTAGGTGATATACCTAAAATAATAAGGAAGATTTTAGATAAGGATCCATCAAGGATAGTATGGTCTAAAACTAGTTTAATTAATTTTTTTTTATATGTAAATAAAACAAGACATAACTGCTTTTTTGAAACTACACGAAAAAGTCTGTTAAAAGACTTAGACTACTACTGAATCCAAATTCATTTTTTCCGACCTTAAACACCCTAAAGAGCGATTTTCAGTGAAATCGAATCGTAATTGCCAAAATCGTATCGCCATGTTTGTGATGCCATTTAGAATTTTCAAATTTCGACCACAGATTCGTCATTTGTGACCTTAAAAACTCCCCGATACTGAATTTCAATGGAATTGGAACATAATTGCAAAATTTGTCCGCCATCTTGATTGTCAGCTGTCATCGACTCGGTTCACTACAATCGAGAATCGGACTATCACTTTTTCGATTTGAAATTCGATCGACTGTTTGAAGAGAATCAAACAAAGGGCCATTAAGTCCAATACCCTCGCTCTAGACAAGGGCCTTTGCTGAAAGTCGAGTGGCGTGGCGTAACAAGTCGTTGGAATTGAAGAAAGCGACTTTTCTTCAGTCGAATAACGTCTTGGCGCAGGTACCTAAAGCTGAAGCGCTAAGTTTAGTTTAAGGCCCCTATTCTGAAATCGTTCTTCAACCGAAACGTCACATTCTTCAACTCAAACGACTTGTCACGCCATACGACTCGCCTTTCAGCACAGTGGCCACAATTCTAGAGCCCAAGAAAAATCGAATTATTTCTGTATAAATACTTACTCTCTATACTTTTGGGCGGACCAGGATACGCATTCTTTTTCAACCGGTTCGTTTTCTTTGGAAGCATATCTTCACTGAAATGCTTTTCGCATACACGGTAATCTGCTGATATTTTTTTATTTAGCAAATCGCGATTATTTAAATTCTCCAACCACATTGTTCTTTTAGCTTCATCCTCCGGTAATTTAAAAAATTTTACTTCTAAGTTATCTTGTTTTGTCGCACCACATACCAAGCATCTAATATGATGCTTGCCCATTTTTAAATATTGGTAAAAAAAATCACTTAATTTTGTATTTAAAAAAATGTTTTAACCCTGTTATCACTGTTAACATTAATATAATTGTTCCAGGTCGTCTTTAAAACTATGCTATCTGCAAATTTAAAAATTGTAATCGTTTCGTTATATTTCAGTTCCGCATTTCCCTATGTTTTGTATTGCGTGTGAGCCCCCTTACCTACGCCCAGCAGTTACAGTTTACAGAGTATGTACTTCGAAAACCATTCTTTACCACCCCTTAATAATTTTTAATTTTCATTCAACAGCAAAATTGAAAAATATTCAATTTGGCATCTCCACCTAGTCAAACTTTCCAATCATCAGAACGAATTCATCTGACCCCGTTCCCTCATCAAGCTTCCCCTCGCCTAGCCATTTACAAAATTCTTAAGTTGAAAATTCAGGAACACTAAAAACTTCACACAACAAAAATTACACTTTAACTTTACTTAACGAAACACAATTTCACAATGAACGCTCAAATTTTCTATTTTCAATAAAATGTGACACTCGATTTAAAAAAAAAACCCACACATACAATTTCTAATAAATACATCAACAGAAATCTCCCATTAGTTGAAAAAGAATAGCCACAGTCTCTTTTTTCTAAATACCTCCCTTATCAAAATTCCCTTTAATAAGAAAAAGAACGAGATGGCATCACAAAAGACACTCACACATCCATGCAATCTGTATAATATGTACATAAAGTTCCATTTTTGTTCTCTAAATGGTGTTTACAGGCGGCCTGGAATAATCGTCGTTGTGTCGGGTTTTCATTCTCAAAACGATTAAAAACTATAGGGAAATACGGAATTGAAACAAAATGAACGCACATGCATGGCATTACTGTTTTTAAGTTTTTTTAATAAAGGCGACTTGGAGCAATCGTGTTGATGTTGGTAGTGATAATAGCAAGATATGTATTACAGCTTGTATCAAAAATGTTTTAATATAGGGATTCATGATTTGTGTTAAATCGAGAAAAAAAGTTTAACAAAACGAACAACTTTCGTTAGGAAATGACATTTGGTTCGATTTTAGCAAGCAACATCTGAAAAGGCGTGTGTTAATTCAAAAACTCAAGATCGAAATAGAAAATGGCAGGTATTTTTTTCCTCTTTTAATGTCAAAAGCTGTTTAGAATTTATTTTGATTGCAAGCTGTATTTAAAATGTGCAAATTAATATAAACAATATTTAAAGGGGTCGTTCACGATCTTGTCTATTTCGAAGATAACACAGATCTTGAATACCCCTTATGTATGTAATTTAAAAAAATGGGTGATTTTTTTTATCAATTTATATTAAAAATGTGCAGTGTTTGGGATGTTGTGGGAAAAAAAGATAAGAAGTAGGAAGTAAAATTCTCTGACAGGTTAGTAGTGCCAGGAGAACAATGTAGTTGGTGAATTTAAATAATCCGGACTTGATAAACAAAGAAGATTACCGGATTTGAGGTGAAAACATTTCAAAAACAACAAACAGGTTGAAAATTGAAAATAAAGGTGTATTCACATAATCTAAAGGATAGAACCGATCCGTTCCGACCGCTCCGCACGTTTTTCCTTTGTTCTTTTTGGCATTCCGTCCGCTTGATTGTGGCTACCGCTCCGTTAGTCTCGTGGAAAGTTTATGGAAATGTGAAATTTCCAACTTTTAAAAACGGATGGACGGGATTGGTTCTGTTTGAGCCTCTAGAGACACGTCACATGTAATTATGTCGCGGATACTCAGCAACTGCGCATCCAGTTGTGACTCGACATTAGGGTTTGTCGGTTTCTAAAAACCGGTTTTTAAAAGAAAATTATGGAATTCGAAACCCAGGTTTTTCAGCAAAAATAAAACGGTTTTCAATTAATATCTATAACAGCGATGTAACAAAAAGTGACGAAGAAAGAAAATCTAGACATTTGTAATTATTACATCACTCAATAAGTTTATCGGATAGTATATAGATGGCGCCACTATTGACAAATCGATATTATTATTTTTGGGTATAGTACCAACCTTCAAACGATATGTGTCAAAATTTTATGACCTTGCCATTGACTCTACTCCATTGAGACAAATTGTAGAGAGGTGGTTTGCTGATTTTAAATGCGGCCGCACAAACAGCGATGATACTGAACGCTCTGGCTCGGATCAAGCTTACTGCTAGACATTACACCAGTCTTGATGGGAAGTCATCTGAGTGGGCAGCAACCGCGCATGCCATCGGCTGGTTTCAGGAGGTATAACACTCCAACGAGTTGTTCTCGACGCCCCGATGTCAGAGTCGCGAAATGGTTGCGAGTAGGTGGAATAAAAAAAATATCGCGGCTAGGTTGTGACAGTTCCTTGCTTCTCTTCTCTCTCTCTTCTATCTATCTTTCGGCTAGAGCTGCTGTTCGACATTGTCATAGATTGTCGACAGTACAAAGGACTTTCCCTACACCTCTAGTCTGTCACATAAAAAAAAAGTCGTCCAAAGCGGAAAAAAACGTAAAAGTCGGTTGAGGAGGTTATAGAAAAAAGGATCAGTAGTGAAAATTGCGTGTCGAACGATGATATTGCGAAAAAACAAAACAAAGCGTAACCATGTCGTTCCTTATTATCTTTCATCTTATCTTCATAAATAACCCCACAGCCTGTTATTGGCCCTGGCTTCCTGCAACATCCTCCTCCAGAACTGTCGGTCCCTGGCTTGAAGCCCCCAATTTCTTACGCCTAGGGTTCGTAAGTCTTCTTCTACGCTATCTGTATATCTCTTTTTTGGACGTCCCGTACCTCTGCGTTCGTCTGGTCTCTTGTTCATAATAATTTTTGTTATGCTGTCATCACTGCTACGTTCGACATGTCCTGCCCATCGAATTCTGTTAATTTTTATAGTTTTTATGATGTTTGATCCTTATACAACTGATAAAATTCGTGATTGTATCTTCCCCTTCAAACACCCTTTTCGTTGATTTCTCCGTATATAGTGCGCAGGATTTTTCTTTCGAAGCACCCTAGGAGGTGATCTTCGTTACTTCTTAATATCCAGGTTTCGAATCCATTCAGTAGATCTGGCCTTATAAGAGTTCTGTATAGTTGCACTTTAGTCTTCCTTGATATGTTAAGAAGTGTTTACTTAGCCCGAAGTAAGCATAGTAAGCACGATAGGGCATCTCCTTGTGGTAGTCCTAATGTGGCGGTGAATGGTTCTGAGGGCCCTCCTTCAATTCTTATTCTGCATATTACCTCTTTCACTGTCATTTTTGTCAAATCTACGGGGTGTTTGGGAAATCTTAAGTACTCCATAGCTATATATAATTTTTCACGTTTTATTTTATCATATATCGAATATATGTTTATGTTAAATTCATTTGCCTTTTCTAGGGCCTACCTAAGAGTGAAAATATGGTGGTCGTATAAATAGGGGACAGCAATAGAAACTATCTAATTCTTACAATCAAGGTTATTTAAATAACTGTACGAAGGACAAAAATTGATAAGTTAACACTTGGAATAACATTTGGTTTGATATACTGCTCCGAATTTTTTCCTATTTCATCACCAATTTCGTTTTGAAAATTTTTTCGAATCTTTTCTAAACTAGTTTCGAGCAGACGGTCAAATACCTTAGTACAAATAGTTCCTTTTGTTAAGTTACTTTGCTTCCGAAAATCATTCGACTTGTAGGCATTCGAAAAGTTTAGTTTGCTGGGACCATAGTGAAAATATAGATAATCTATGATTCCAATAATAATATTTACATACACATACATATATGTATATGATAATACAAACGTTATCCGTGCATCCTTAAATACGCTAACAAGCTACTATATGTATATATGGTAAACAAACTTCCATTTAGATGAGTCATTATGTGTGTCTGTTTACTCACACTCTCATCGTACTGACATTCACTAATGTCTTTTTTACGCACACAAATATATATGTATATCCACGAAAAATTCTACCACATATCCAAATATATTTTTGTTTTTTTTATACATATGAATCTTAAAGCGATTTAGCAATTGTAAATACAAAACTCTAAGCTGTCAAGTTTTCTCTACCTTTTTTTTATAGAATTTAAGAAAAATTTTCTTCTATGTCATGCAGTTTGTAAAATGCTAAATAAATTGTTATATAAACAATAATCATATAAAAACAGAAAACTTACTTGAGAATAAAAAAAATTTGTTTTGAACTTCTCTCTTTCTCTAAAACTTTACAATATAATTAAGGTCAAGACTTTATACATATTTCGAACTTATACAAATTCTCTTCAAGACACTTTAAAAAGTACAGTTAAACTGTGAATGATACTTAAAAATATGTTGCCTCATTTACTTTTGCCTCTTCGTAGCAAAAGAAGGAGACAGGCGACATCTATCCTTTAATGAAAGAAATCGGCATGTAAACATACTAATACTAGAACAAGACGCCGTTTTTTCCTGCACACACAGCGAACAATTCAATTTGTGCAGCAAAATTTTCCACATACAAATTTGCTTGAATTTCTACACCTACAACATATTGTTATCTCTCTCTCTCACACAAATTTCTCTTCACCCTCTCTCTACTTTGGACATTGGTGTTTTTTTTTGTAAGTTTTTGTTGTTGTAAATATTATGGTATGTCAAGGCCCGCACAGGTATGTGTATACATATCTCTTTTTGTTTTAAGAGGCGTGTGCGTGTGTGTGTGTGACACAATAAGTATAATATTGAACGTCCAAACATAAAAGAAAAAAGCAAACACACTGAAGCAAACCCATCTCTATTAAATCACGTCCGAAAGTACACTTTTTAATTACGACTAAAGATGGCACTTTTACTACTTATTTCACTCACCACATATTTAAATATTCCGCTTTGCACCTCTTTTAACCTGCACTAGAGTTTATTCGTGTGATATATACCAACGCACTCTCTCAAAGTAAAAAATTATAAGTTTGTAAAGCTCGGCATAGCAAATTTCACTACACAATCACAAGCTTTACTGTGTGGACGCTTTTCTCGCCTGTTGCGATATTTCGGGGGCGAATACTGAAACAAAAGCTTGTAGAAGCGTGCGCGTTGCAAGTAGGAAAAAGAAAAAAAGTTTTCCTTCGTATAGAGTTAATTGAATATGGTTTTCTCTTTCCATCGCTTACTACAAAGGCGGAAAGACCAACACAAGAGAATGGGTAAGCAAATCGATTGGCTACACATTCATAAATCACAACGCGGCGGTTGCATTGCTACATAGCAGTGGAACAGGAAAGAGAAGAGTAAGTGCGTGTGAGTGAAAGAGAAGAAAATTGGTTAAAGAAACAAAACAAAAATTGAGACTTTTTCATCAGCTCTGTGAACTTGGAACCCGACTTCAAAAAAATGAAAAAAAAAATATTGTTTCCTATACTACAAACGACGTAGAGGATTGTAGTAAAATCCATTTTTTTGTAGTTGTAAGAAAAACCCTTGAAAATTAAAAAATATGTTTTTTCCAGGTAAAATTTATTAATTTTGAAAAACCAAAGATATGATAGCGTCGGAAATCGTTTGTAGTTAATTGTAGTATTTTTTTTTATAGCTAAAAACTCAAAAATTTACTACGTTCAAAAAATTAAAAATTTTTTTTTTTGGTTTCTGAAACTACAAACGACGTAGATGATTGTAGTAAAGTTCATTTTTTTGTAGTTGTAAGAAAAACCCTTGAAAATTAAAAAATATGTTTTTTCCAGGTAAAATTTATTAATTTTGAAAACCCAAAGATATGATAGCGTTGGAAATCGTTTGTAGTTAATTGTAGTATTTTTTTTTTATAGCTAAAAGCTCAAAAATTTACTACGTTAAAAAATTTGAAAATTTTTTTTTTTGGTTTCTGAAACTACAAACGACGTAGAGGATTGTAGTAAAGTTCATTTTTTTGTAGTTGTAAGAAAAACCCTTGAAAATTAAAAAATATGTTTTCTCCAGGTAAAATTTATTCATTTTGAAAAACCAAAGGTATCCTAGCGTTGGAAATCGTTTGTAGTTAATTGTAGTATTTTTGTTTTTTTTATAACTAAAAAATCAAAAATTTATGTTTTTACATAATACAAAAAAAAATAAGTAAAAAAACTACGATTTCGAACGCTATGACAGTTTTAGTTTTTCAAAATTATTAAATTTTACCTGGAAAAAACATATTTTTTTAATTTTCAAGGGTTTTTCTTACAACTACAAAAAAATGAACTTTACTACAATCATCTACGTCGTTTGTAGTTTCAGAAACCAAAAAAAAATTTTTAATTTTTTGAACGTAGTAAATTTTTGGGTTTTTAGCTACAAACGATTTCCAACACTATCATACCTTTGGTTTATCAATTTAGTTATTTACATTTTAGTTATTTTTATTTTTTAATATCTAATAACCAGAAAAATTTAGTACGTTAAAAAAAATAGACAAATTTTTTCTTGTCTCCGAAACTACAAACGCCATAGATTATTGCAGCAAAGTTTGCTTATTTTTAGTTATGATAAAATCCTTTAGAATGATGAAACATGTGCCGCTGTGCATAAGAATCGAGGCACTACCTAATTCCTTCCGTAATTTAAAAAAAATTATTTAATATAAAACAAAAAATTAAAAAAAAATATTTATTGTAAAAATATAAATTCGATAGAAAAAAAGTCCCGCATGGCCTAAGAACCGAACTCGGATTCCTTTGGACGGAAGAAATCTGTCAAGCCACTACTCTCTACGGAAGATAATTACCATCATGGTACAATAATACCTGTGACACACTAGCAAACATAATGAAAGTAACCTTCATTATCGTGGCAAAAACCCATCATAATAAAGTACTTTACCTTCATTTGGACTGTAATTTTGTTTAAGTGACATCTGTTGGAAAATTTGAAACTACATTTTATAATATTGTATAATAATTTGATTTGATGTTAGTTAAGCAACAATTTGTAAGGATTTTCTCTTTTATATTTTAAAAAAACATTTTTTTAAATATTGCAAATTAAAACAACTTAAATATAAAACAAAAAACATGCGGGTTTGTATCCTCACTTGATATTTGGGATGCAAATGAAAGTAAAGTGTAATGGCCTCGATTCCCAGATCCGACGGCGGGGAAGTGAGTTGCGGATTTGACACTTTGCGATTCTCAAATCCGCAACCCCGAATTTCTTTTTGACATTTTCCGCGCTGTAAAAGTGTGATCCGCAACAAATTGTCTGCGGATTTGAACGACAAATGCGCCTAAGATAATCCGACATCGTATATTACATTATCGCGTGAGTCTTCACTCCGAATTTTCGATTTAAACCAATCCGGGACTGCGGATTTGAGAATCGCAAAGTGTTAAATCCGCACTCACTTCTGAGCCGCCGGATCTGGGAATCGAGGCCAATATAAATTAAAGCTCATAAGGAAGGTTTAAAGCTTCTTTTCAAGAAGGAAACAGCTTTTTTTTTAGCTATGACAAAAACCCTAAAAAATAATATATTTGAATTTCAAGCATAATTTATAAATTTTGTTAAACCAAAGGTGTCGATAGTGTTGGAAATCGTTTGTAGCTAAAAACCCAAAAATTTACTACGTTCAAAAAATTGAAATTTGTTTTTGGTTTCTGAAACTACAAACGACGTAGATGATTGTAGTAAAGTTCATTTTTTTGTAGTTGTAAGAAAAACCGTTGAAAATTAAAAAATATGTTTTCTCCAGGTAAAATTTATTAATTTTGAAAAACCAAAACTGTCATAGCGTTCGAAATCGTTTGTAGTTAATTGTAGTTTTTTTTACTTATTTTTTTTTATATATGTAAAAACATAAATTTTTGATTTTTTAGCTATAAAAAAAATACTACAATTAATTACAAGAAAAAACATATTTTTTAATTTTCAAGGGTTTTTCTTACAACTACAAAAAAATGAACTTTACTACAATCATCTACGTCGTTTGTAGTTTCAGAAACCAAAAAAAAAAATTTCAAATTTTTTAACGTAGTAAATTTTTGAGTTTTTAGCTATAAAAAAAAATACTACAATTAACTACAAACGATTTCCGACGCTATCATACCTTTGGTTTTTCAAAATTAATAAATTTTACCTGGAAAAAACATATTTTTTAATTTTCAAGGGTTTTTCTTACAACTACAAAAAAATGGATTTTACTACAATCCTCTACGTCGTTTGTAGTTTCAGAAACCAAAAAAAAAAATTCAAATTTTTTAACGTAGTAAATTTTTGAGTTTTTAGCTATAAAAAAAAATACTACAATTAACTACAAACGATTTCCGACGCTATCATACCTTTGGTTTTTCAAAATTAATAAATTTTACCTGGAAAAAACATATTTTTTAATTTTCAAGGGTTTTTCTTACAACTACAAAAAAATGGATTTTACTACAATCCTCTACGTCGTTTGTAGTTTCAGAAACCAAAAAAAAAATTTTCAAATTTTTTAACGTAGTAAATTTTTGAGTTTTTAGCTATAAAAAAAAATACTACAATTAACTACAAACGATTTCCGACGCTATCATACCTTTGGTTTTTCAAAATTAATAAATTTTACCTGGAAAAAACATATTTTTTAATTTTCAAGGGTTTTTCTTACAACTACAAAAAAATGGATTTTACTACAATCCTCTACGTCGTTTGTAGTTTCAGAAACCAAAAAAAAAAATTTTCAAATTTTTTAACGTAGTAAATTTTTGAGTTTTTAGCTATAAAAAAAAATACTACAATTAACTACAAACGATTTCCAACGCTATCATATCTTTGGTTTTTCAAAATTAATAAGTTTTACCTGGAAAAAACATTTTTTAATTTTCAAGGGTTTTTCTTACAACTACAAAAAAATGGATTTTACTACAATCCTCTACGTCGTTTGTAGTATAGGAAACAATATTTTTTTTTTCATTTTTTTTAAGTCGGGTTCCATGTTCACAGAGCTTTTTTCATCGGATCTCTCCAAAGAGAATTTCATAAAAGGGAAAATAAAAAACGCGCAGGGAAATTCGTTTTTTTAGTTCATTTTATTGAAGAGTGTAGGAAGCTCCCAACACTGATTTGATCAGTGCAGCCCACTGACATATAATAATGGACTGCTCATCTGAAATTATTCCCATACAAACCGATGGCACCAAAAAGGTATAGTCGCTCGCTCATCCATAAGCCCCCAAACTGACAGAAGCACTCAGAAATAAAATCAATTAGAAAAAAATAGACGGGTATAGTGATGTTTATATCTTTTGCGTTAAATCAATTAGAAAAAAATAGACGGGTATAGTGATGTTTATATCTTTTGCTCTTTTCCCCATAAGCCCCCGGATTTTGACATACAGAATGTCAGTTGCTAAGACAGGCGTTAAGAACTTAAATCAGATACACATAAAATTTGCAAATTAATGAAAAAAAGGCATTTTAAAAGGTGAAAAAGTGAAAATAGTGTTTATTAATTTTTTTAAACAAAATATTTGTGTTGTTTTAATGTTTTAAGTACGTATTTAGAAAAATGTAAATTTCAAAAGTGATTCCGGTGTTTACATGGAGTGAAAAAAGGTTTTTAGCCTATGGAACAAATTGGTGCCATGAAAAATTTCTCATAAGCAGTCCATTCTATATGTCAGTGGTGCAGCCGCAGCCCAACTGTCAACATTTACAGTTATTCGGTACAAACTCCTAATATATTTCTTTTAAATCTTCAAATAATAATTTTACTTTATTTTTTACTTTCAGGGGTTTTTAAATTTTAGTTTATTTTATGGAAAATTAGCAAAAAAATGGAAGGATTTTTTTGGCGAGCTGCTGAACGCAAATGAGAGCATCAGACATGTACCAGAACCCCGTCTACAACATAACGATGACACCAGAGAAACAAATGTACCCACTCTGGAAGAAGTACAAAGTGCCATACGATCCTTAAGAAACAACAAATCTCCAGGAATTGATAACATCCCAGCAGAGTTGATCAAACAAGGAGACGAATCGCTCTCAGCAGCTATACACGAATTACTATGCTGCATATGGAGGAATGAAAAAATGCCTGAAGAATGGGAGCAAAGCATTAACTGCCCAATACACAAGAAAGGGGACAGATTCAACTGTGGAAACTATAGAGGCATATCTCTTTTAAGCACAGTACAAAATAATGACCAATATAATTAAGGCCAGATTGGAATCTTACGCAGAAGCGGCAATAAGTGAATACCAAGTTGAATTCAGAAGAAATAGGTCAACAATGGATCAACTTTTTACAATAAGGCAAATCCTCCGAAAATGCTGGCAATACACAATGACGTGTATCAACTTTTCATCGACTTTACAAGCATACGACAGCATCGACAGGGAGCAAATGTATGTAACAATGCTGGACCTAAACATCCCCCTAAAGATAATAAAATTAACAAAAATGACAATGGAAAATACAAGATGTGCCGTCAGAATACAAGAAGAATTGACGGAGTCCTTCCCAGTCAAGCAAGGCTTAAAGCAGGGCGATGGGCTGGCACCCATGCTATTTAATCTCTGCCTAGAAGGAGTAATTCGCAAGGTTAACATTGATGTGAACGCAACCCTGCTTAACAAATCCAAACAGTTGGCAGGATATGCCGACGATATAAACTGCCTTGCAGGATCACTGTCATATCTTAGAGAAACATTTACAGAATTAGAAGATGGAGCAAAATATATAGGGCTGCAAATAAACGCAGAGAAGAGGAAGATTCTAATTCAGTCAAGGGTGGAAAGAAAAAGAAGAAACCACAATATAACTTTGGGGAATATAACTTTGAACGGGTAAACCAATTTAACTACCTGAGGTCCACAATCAGCGAAGACAACGATGAAACGATAGACGTACAAAGAAGAATAAACGCCGCGAACAGAACATACTTCTCACTACTGCCAGTAATGAAATCAAGAGACATCCACAGAAAAACTCCCAGAAATCCGCAGACAAATTGGATATATTTGAGAGGAAGGTTCTCCGAAGGATATACGGTCCAATCAATGAAGACAATGCATGGAGAATACGCTACAATCACTAATTGTACGACTTATACAAAGAATGTAAACTTTCGACCCATGCCAAACTACTACGTTTACGTTGGGCCTGCCATGTCCAAAGAATGGATGGCTCAAGGATACCAAAAAAGCCCTGTACTTACTACCAGATGGCAAAAGACTAGTTGGCAAACCACGGTTAAGGTGGGAAGATAATGTTAAGGCCGATGCAGCAAAACTGCTCAACACAAGAAACTGGAGACAAGCTGCGGAGCAGAGAGACGTCTGGAGGAAGAAGTTGAAGGAGGCCAAGGAAAGTCACTGTTTGGACCGGAGTGTGCTCAAAAGCCATCTTCTTCTTTTTATTCCCCTTTAATCCCTCATGCGACATAGGGCGAAAACAGTTTCCCTCAAAAACCATCATCGGGACCATTTTTCCTCAAAAATGAAAAAACAGTCGACGGCGCAAAGGAAAAAATTTATCACATTTGAAAATGGCTATGATTGTTGCAACGTAAAATTTGTATGATGGACTAACAATAATATTGCGCACAATTTTGATCTGCGCAATATTATTGACGGTCGGGTGATATTGAAAGATTGTCTGGAGCAAAGAAGGAAACCGACAATCTCTTTCTCAATATTATTGCCCATATTATTGATAGTCTAGGAGCCTCTTTATATTTCAATAATGTTAGTATCTCGGGTCACTTCTTGCCTAGGGACATTTGTATTGAAGGACATTCACATGGCTTAGCTCCTACCTGGATTGAGTTGATATTTCGCTTCAAGACGCGCGGGTTGAGTTGGAATGGAGTTAAAGTGACCTCTGTTTTGTTTGTTTACAATCCGTGAATTCTGTCTTATAAAACTATTTCGTTCTGTTACCTTCCACTAGTCATAAACGGTGTAATATTCACGATCATTCCACATAACAATTTATGTTATTATTTCGAAAATAATAAACTTTCGAAATGTGTCCAAACGTGTCCATTTTGTCCCATATGATAAAAAGATCACAAAGTCCATACAAATTTAAAATAATATAGGAGCACAAACTAAAATAAAAATAAGAGAGAAAAACTTTTATTGACTAGTATATGCCCATACATTTTTCAAAGTGGTAGTACGGATCAATTTCTATTTGTATTTGTTTTTTTTGTGCGCATTCCACACACACACATTTATCACGTCACAAGTAAACAAAGGACGATTATTGTTTTGCGTCCTTCTCTTTAACGTACGTCACTCAAAATAAACTAAACTGCCAAATATGAAAGAGCAGAACAAAAGAGATAACCTACAGCACTTGTTCTCATGATAAAAGGAGTAAAAAAATCCTGCATTGCCGCACTCTACTTAAACAGAATTCCAGAAGCACCAACACCAGCACATCGAAGATTTATTTATTTTTTCAATACACGCTCGTTTGTTTTTTGTAGCACGTGCTTACCATAGGCAGAGAAAGAGGGACCCTGCTTAAGCTACAGGACTACGATTGATAGATTGATATAAAAGTACATGTACCTGCCAAGTTTTGAGTATTTTCCATACTATCTCAAGCTTTTCTCAACAGAATTCCCTCAATTAAAGCTACCTTGATTTAGGCCAGCGAAAACATCCGGAATCCAGCAATAAACTTTCAATTCGCCACTCTCTCACTAAAAACTTTGAAAACTAAAATACGAGCTTGAGCGCAAGAGATTAACGCAGTCAGAAATCGCACACATCAGCGAGAGGATGCCCTGTTTAACAAAAGCGCCTGCTCAAAATTTTTGCAAAATTCGCCAGGATTTGCCGGTTGCGAGGCAATTTGTGTCGGAGAACACTCCTCTAGCAACGACACTTCACATCCACACGCACTTGAAAGGGAGAGCGGCTTAGGCAGAGGAAAGAGCTTTTCTCCGGGGCCACACGAATAAGAGAGATAAAAGCGAGTTAAGAATGAAAGGGCAATTCTGGGGTGTTAGCAGCACTGTTCGAATTTGTATTGGGATTTTTTTGTTTTTGGTTGAAAGCGACTGCATTTTGACATTCCGCAAGTTTTAAAGATATGAAAATTTAGTGTCTGTTTTGTGTAGTGGGTAAAATAGAACCGTCACCTCCACGTGGTGCCCACTGGATAAACAACCAACGACGATAGTAGTTAGTTAGTGGGACGCTATAATCCTGCCTACCATCGAAGGACTGGGAATCCTCCTTGGCAATATCAATTGCTGTGAATCCGACAGCAGAGTACGGACGGATAACGAAGAGGCAAACGGAAAGAAGACAATGATTTCGGAATATTTACATGGAACGTGCGAACTCTATACCAATCTGGTAAGCTAAGAATACTATCGGACCAGGTTGAAAAATATAAGGCCGATATAACGGCGATTCGAGAAGTTAGATGGTGGGGGAAAGGCATAATGGAGAAAAGGAATTACACAATATACTACAGCTGCAGAGATGAAGAGCACACACCCTGGGTACGGCATTTATCGGTAGAAAAAGCTCAAAACCTGCTGTAATAGGATTCTAAGCAGTAAGCAGAAGAAAGTGCAAGATACAAATAAAAGGCGAATTCCACAATTACTCCCTCATTAACATACATGCTCCAGCCGAAGATAAGTTTGATGAAGATAAGGAGGCCTTCTATGAAAACCTTGAGAGAAACCTCAGAAAATGTCCCAAGTATGATGTAAAAGTAATTATAGCAGACGCTAACGCAAAAGTAGGGCAAGAACGAAAACGAATCTATTACCCAACCATTGGAAAGCACAGTATACATCCTGAGTGCAATGATAATGGTCGTAGACTGGTGGACTTCGCTGCTGGAGCTAGCATGATAGTGGCCAGCACGAAATCCGAAGAATACATAGAGTAACCTGGAAATCTCTTAATGAGGAGAGGGTCTGTGCTATCGACCATATACTGATTAGTAGGAGTAAGGACCGCACCGTGGGGCTGGCCGGGATTCGAACCCGGGACCTCTGGGATAGTAGCCAGACGCCTTACTCCCTAGGCTACCGAGGCCCCCTCAATATGTAGCAGAGCTAAATAGAAGATTCGGTGCATCGAATAACGAAGCTGCAAGTATCATTACCAATATTTACGAGGAGTGGGCAAAACTAAGTACCATAAGAAATAAAACCGCTGTAAGCAAGTCATCTGGTTCGAGTTTTCCATTTGAAACTCGTAACAAATGAGTTGAAACGACTTCTGCGCTCCCAGTCCTGCAATCGAACTCTTGAATGTTGATCGAGTTTGGAAATACTGACTGAAAGAATATTCCACAGTCGAGTTGTCCTATTTATGAACGAAATCCTTGGTCGTATTGTGCGCAAAAAGAGGAGGAGGGATGAGTTGAAAAAGGCATCACTCCGGTATCAATGCTGTATCCAGCTACAGACTTTTCCAATTGCTGAATATTGCAGTAATACCGCAGTGATGCATTTTCGAACTCACCTGAGCTGAAAGCAGAGGGAATGAGTCGAGCGGGGGTAGTCTTGTCTTGAAACCCGTTTATGACTAGGTTCAAAAGTTGAGGTTGAGTTGAAATTTCAACCATCTAATATGATGTCGAGTTGAGCTCACTTTGGGTTGAAATAGACTGAAATCACAACATAACCTCAAATTTTTGTGTAAAATTCTCATTCAGAACGAAATAATTGTTTGTTATTGTGCCAGAAAAAACACAGAACACACAATTAACGCCTAAAGCGGACTTCACGGATGATAAACAAACAAAACAAATGTCACTTCAACCCAGTTTCAACTCATCCCGCGTATATGAGGCGAAATATCAACTCAATCCAGGTAGGAGAGCTGAGTTGGGTTGAGTGGACCCAGTTTCAACTCGACATCCGTTTATAACTGGGTTGAACCTAGTCATAAATGGGGTATTGGTGATATAAGATGTCCGTGGAAGCAGGAGAGCGTTTATTTTGTTGGAACAATCGTTGTGATACAAGTATATACCCCCACCTTACTTCCTCAATAAAAATTCAAAAACGATCATCCCTCTTCTTAACATTAATTTATTGGCTTAATTCTAATCTCATCACTTTTTGTATGTTTCTTCTTCTTCCCAAAGCTCTTCAACTCTGTAAAATCTGTCTTGAAATTCTTCAGTGAATTTGTTATCCTCTCCATTCGATTGAACTTCTGTCCACCATTTAAGTACTTCACGCTATTATATCTCAACAATTCATCCTCATCTTGTGCACCACCACCATGCGAAACAACAGAACTGGTCGAAGCACTCTCCTCGGATGACAGTTCGACGAAGAACTTTCGATTGAAATTGACTTTTGGTGTCGAGTTAACCATTTGATTGACAAAAGACTCTAGATCTGGATCACTGTCACTGTCATCCTTAGGACTAGTTGTCCTAGATGCCAGCTCCATATTTCCATTCTCTGAAGGCGTCGGCGGTGGGGTAATCGGATCCTGTTTGCGAGTGACAATGATATCTGCTGGAACACTCTTGTGATTGACACCTTCTATGGATGTTGTACTAAAGTCAAGTGGTAGAATTTTTCTGACGTCATTCGGACTAGTTAGCTGCCTTGGGGCTGGGCGTTGTATTTCGTGAATTTGTACTCGATAAGATAGAATCTAAAGGAAAACAAAAACAATCTTATCTCCGGGTTTAAAGCTAAGTCAATCTAATCACCTTATCGCAGTTGACGAAGCGCAAGATATCACCCATTGCTACTGATACACAACTGCCCTCCTGAAGAATGTCCCGTTCATATTCGCTGTGGCAAGGATATCGCTGGCAGATTATCTTCGACGCATCCAAAGGACTGTAGATTTGTATTTCGAATGCGTACTGCGTAGTGCTAGTTTGTCGTAGGGCGGATGCCCAGGTCATAGACCAGATAGTTCTTGAGTTTGTCTTATCGTAT
This sequence comes from Thereva unica, assembly GCA_949987705.1. Lineage (NCBI taxonomy): Eukaryota > Metazoa > Arthropoda > Insecta > Diptera > Therevidae > Thereva > Thereva unica. The sequence goes on from OX465284.1 coordinate 111,914,179, forward strand.
ATTTGATAAAGATAAAACACTTCATCGCCGACGTAGAATACATAGTACCCAGCTAGAGGAATTAATCTGCTATTGACGTCCCATGTCAGCTCGGCTGGGAAGTTCGTGAAGAGCTTGTCACTGTGCTGGTTTTGAATGTGCTCCTTCCAATCCAGCTCACGACAGGAAAAGTTGCAATTGCCCCAGACTTTTCCCATGAAGCATTTCATGATCTTAAAGGAGCAATGCTGTTCGTGCCAGTCCAACAGCTTCAGCGGAAGCCGTACTTTGCAACCGTTCGATGAGTTGGGACACTTGAACTGAGCTTTTGCGCATAACGCCTCCAGAGTGAGAGATCGAACGGTGGTGAATTTTTCCTGCAAGTAACAAAAAACTGTGAGCGCACAATTGCCACAAAAAAAACACAATCTTACTTGACACAGAGGACAAAGCGGCAGTATCTTAGTACACCTGTGACAAATACTGTGTCCTGTAGTACAAAGCAGTATCGGCGTCCTCATCGGCGAGGCACAACCAGGACATCTTAATTCCGTTATAAGCCTGTCGTAATTTTTCATCGATATCGTTTCAGATGACTTAGAAGAGCCACTCGTTGGCGAATCCTCCGAGCTGGTGCTCCGCAATTCTAGATCCATGGCAGCAGTCACGACTACTCAATCTTAACTGATGGCAACTGTTAAGTCGCTGCCTAGGTATGGAGGTGTAATCTTCACTCTAATCTTATCTCGGAAGCCCGCTTTTATCGGCAGCTGACAATAATTTAAATCTGATAAAAAAATATTTTAATTAAAGTTGAGCCGTGATGCATGTGGAGATGGCGGAGAGCTAATTTATTTGCTTGGTGAAGTTTCGCTGTGTGGAGCATTGAAGAGGGCTTTTCGAAAGTAGATGGCAGGTGTTAGTCATTAAGATTGATTATATAATTTAAATGACGTGCAGGTTAAACTGATTAGAAACCACCTATGTCTTTTATTTTCAATTAGATTGTACACCACAGAACCAAAAATTAATAAAACTTGAACACAATTTCGCAAGTTTATAATTTTCGTTAATATCTACACCAAAAACACTATAAACACTCGTTGAATTCGATTTTTCCCCTTAAAAAAAATCAATTAACGTCGCCAAAAAACAACAACTACAATTACAACCACACGCGCGAACGAATTATGCACCAATTAAAATCTTGCCGAAAAATTTAAACAGCATCTAACGAACCGCCAGAAATTTAGTCACGTACCTTCAGAATTTTGCCACAAATTAAAGCAATAACAAAAATATTAAAATACAAACTAAAACAAAACACAAAAATTATAATTAAATTACTGATATTAATAGGCTTAATAATTCCACTGCCAGTGCACGGGAATTTGAAAAAAAAAATTTAGTTAGGGCTTCAGTCGTGTGCGATTATTCTTGGCGCAGACAAACTCACAATTTTCACAATTTCCATAGAGCCGTGATAACAAAGAAGCTTTTGTCAAACAATGCGCTTCACCACCGTCACGCTATGCTAAGCCGCCGTCGAGAGGAAATTCACGTAATTAAGCGGTAAGCGGACGACGGTCGGTGGCTGTGAATCTGTGAATCGAAACCGCTTTTGTGGGAAGAGGAGTTAACCGACGATTTGTCGATTTGCAGATTTGTCGATGTTAATTGCAAAATTTCTACGCATTTTTATATGCTTTATATTAGCTTCCCCTGTATGTTGTATGTTGTTTGTAGAATGTTATCAAATCTTGCAGCTTGATTTTGACCCACTTCCATATAACCGATCAACTTAAAATTTTCCACTTTATGTATACATAAATCGCGTGACAATGCAATCTCACCATTTTGTAAGAAAAATCAAGATGGCAGTTCCAACATGGCGGCAGAATTTCGCAATTGTGCTCCTCGACACTTGACATGGATATTAATTGAAGGGGTGTAATAAGTAGAATACAATTAGCTATGTGGTATCATTCAAAATTCAAAATGGAGGCCAACCCAAAATGGCGGAGTACCATTTTCTTTACAACGCGCTCAGTATGGGTATCTGAAAGGATACTATTAGCTCTGCTCCAGAACTCGATTGTGTTATGCTGCGAGAGCAAGAATTCACCCGAACTTGCCCAATTTGTGTTTCTTTACTTTCTCATGAAAGAAAGAAAAAGCGGAGACATTTTTACTTCCCTTCGTACAGGAAATAGCCGGAGCCCGGAGTTTTTCGGTCCTGTGATTTCTTGCAAGTGGTCAATTGGCATTTTGTTGTATGTACTTGCACCCTAAAAAAGCGGCATACACATACACAAACGACATTTATGCTATCTTCTTCCTGATTTGCGAGATTTTGCCAAAAAAGCGTTTCTTTACTTTCCGGATTTTTGGCAAAATTATCCCCACCATTCAAGTAAGTCTTTGTCGAACAGGTTTTTGCAGGAAAAGTACTGGAATAGACCTATTAGCTGTGTGGGGTCATTCCAAATTCAAAATGGCGGCCAACACAAAATGGCAGATTGCCGTTTTATTTGCAACACTCTAGGTATGGGTACCAAATAAAAGTGTGTAGCGAGTATAGTACAGGAAGCTGTGTGACGTCATTTTAAGTAATATGGCGGTTGCCAGAAAATGGCGGAAGACATATGGAATACTATTCATATCGACGTCTCTGAACAAATCCTATTCATTATTAAGGAAGATTTAGTAAAGTTAGAGGCTTACGTAACTGGAAGGCATTAGCCAGGAACCGAACCGCATGGAGAAAAATGCTGAAGAAGCCAAGGCCAGTAATAGGCTGATGCAGATGATGATGAATGTTGAGAAAAAACGTTCAGCACTGCATTTAGTGCTCATGAAAGACAAATAAATGAGCATATTCTGTTCGCTGAGGGTATTCTTTAAGCATTTTTGTATGGCTATTGTGGTCAACTTCGGTATTGAACTTGTTTCGGACAGGAACGTTATCGTTTATGACGTCCAAAGTTAAGCAAGAGTGTGACAGCGGCATAAGCTCTAACGTCTTGAGTTAGTCCGTTTATAGCGGTAAGTTGAAAAAATCGCGCGCGTCGTATAGATTTTAGCAATGTAGTGAAGTGCACCAACTGCAGCATGAGGGTCTTGATCAGCTGACTGAAGCGAAGCATTAACCGCTTGCAAACGTTCTAGGATTCCGTTCCACGCAATTGCCATTATTTCGGCTTCCAATTTGCTCATCTTTGAAACTAGTCGCTTAGCTTGAATCTAGGCAAACAGGCCATTGATCCGCAAGGATCCCGTCGATCGGAAGACCTAGAACAATGTGAAGGAGAACCCGTGAAGGAGAACAAAACAGAGTCCGCTGGAGGGCAACTGTTCCCGTCATATGTCCCATGAGGGATCAAAGGGGAATAAAATAAAGTTCCGCTTAGCGGCTGCAACGATTCCACAGACACACTCCATCTCAGCAAGATCACGTACTATGAAAAGGGTATCTTCTTTTCTATGAGCAACCAGCACAAGGCTCTGGTACTATGCAAAAGTCCCATTTTACGCATTCGCAGTGCAGCGCTCAGCAATTTGTTGTTGTGCGGTGAGAGGCTTTCATTTATATACACCCGGGAGTCAGCTGTAGAGCCCTCAAGGTTGTTGAGAGCAATCTTCAATTTTGTTCTTCGTCGTGCAACAGTCATGAAGGCCTTTGCTTCACGGAGTCCTGAAAATTTGACGACAATTGGGTTATCGCCGGTCTGTTTACCCCGTTTGAGGCGAAACGCATATGGTGAGATTGGCGGTTGACATCAGCTGATATGCATTTAACAATGCTTAAAGCATCCTCCTCTGCCTTCCTTGCGATCCCTCTAATGATGACGTCACTCAGCCTCTGAGACCGTTTCGCATGATCAGGAGCGCGTTCAAAAACCTTACTATAGTAAACCACGAGGTAAGCTGTGGTTATGCTACATCACTTCACTTAACCACGAAAGTTTATGTTTAACCATGGAGGCTTTTGAACGCACCGTGGTTAACTACGTGGTAAAGAAAATTTAAAAAAAAAAATTCCATAAAATAGTGTCGGCTATTTGCCTCAATTTTTTTCAATAATTATTTATTTAAAATAATCTCACAAATCCCACTTTATTGTTCATTATTAACATTAAAACAAATGTCAAAAAATTGTTTTTATTCTTCTTCTTCTTAACTATCGCTAACCGAGCATGGTTAATTTAACTACACCATGGTAAACCACGGGAGTTTTTGAACGCCAAAAAGTTATGCTCGTGGTTATGTTGTAGTTAACCACGGAGTTTTTGAACGACAAAAGTTTACCATAGTTAACCATGGTTAACCATTTGAACGCGCTCCGGCTAGACTAGACGCGGTTTTTGAGCGCGCTCCAGCTAGACTAGACTTCAAGGAGGCAAACTGACTGGTTGGTGCTGTTGACGTAAAAATTACAATCCGTTAAGCGTTTTTTTAATTTTAGAGGTTTTTGTTTGCACTGCGTTGTTTACGTCCATCAGCTAACTTGAGTATGAGTCAGTGATGCTGCTCATTCCTTCTGTTAGACGGGGCTCCAGAGTTCAGTCTGACGGTGAGAGTTTTAAAGGTTGTGAAATGCTTCAGAAACTGAGCCTCGGACTTTTTTAATTGTTTTAACAGGTCGTCAATCTTTTCAGCGTAATTTTAATTTTAATAAAAAAAAACCAATTTTCCGATTTGTACAAAATAAAAATTTATTTATTTTTAAAGATCATAATCCTCCGGGTGATAAAGCTCGCTTAATAATCTATAAACATATGAAGGAGCATGTCCACCCCTGCGGAACAAGAAGAAATTTCGTTATTTCCTGCCAAAACTACATCAGCGCGATGATACTTACATATTTGAAATAAAAAGCGTAACTAACTCCGGAGGCACATAATCGAAAATGGGGCTATAAACCTTGGCAAATTTAGCCGCTAACGAATCGTACGGGATCACACCTTCAGCACATCCGACCAGATTGAATGCGTCCTGCTCATAGCTGCACAAATGTAGAGGTGAAAGCTTGTACATTGGTGATAGAACAATAACAGGCACCGAAAAGTGTTTGGCAGCCAAAGCAACTGTGTAAGCGCCACACGCTGCTCTTAAGCCTCCATTTGCTAGTACGCTGTGGGTGCCTATAATGACTTTATTCACTCGGGACATCATTGCGAAAATGGCTGAGTCTGGTATCACTACGATTTCAACGTCTTTTGTAGCTAAATTTGTTGCTAAATTGTGGCCCTGTATGAGAAGAGTTTTACTTCAAAGTGTTAATTCACAAATTCCTTAAATACCCTGCAATCAGGCGCACATTCGGCTATGATGATTGTTAAAAATTGTCGTTTCTTAGAAGCACGCTTTAAGAAGTTCTCCACACTCCTCGAGTGCCCTAGCGTCAATATAACCTCAGATGAATGAATGTGTTCCTCTGCCTGCGCGGAAATATTCTCAGAGCTTGTTTCCAGTTCTGTTTCGATTTCCTGCAGGTGATCAACCAGAGCTTCACGTAATCCATCCTGAGGTTTTGAATAGTCTCTAGTGACATCGCTTTCGCTAGTTTGTGTGACAAGTTTGTGAAGGGATAAAGATGCCTGTGAATCGTCTGCGATTTGGTGGACCTAAAGGGAATTTTTTCTAGTAACTGCTGCAATAATACTAAAAAACAAAACCTTTGCTTGTAACGAATCAAATTCTTCACGAATTAACTTTAATATTCTCCTCGCAATGTTGGCTGTTACTGCTTCCTGCGGGAGGGCAGCTGCTAGAGCTCTTCCTTGTCCACGAACCAATGACATAAGTTCTCTGAAATATTACGGACAATATTTAACCAAATTCTAAACACTAGCGCGTGATTTATTACTCAGCATTCTTCCACTGTTGACTATTAATGATATTCTTAAATAATTTCAATGTTTTTATCGTAATATCGTAAGAACCTTCCAATTTTCTGCAAAAGAAAAGTTTTGATTGATTTTCTATTTTCACTTATTTAAAGATAATTACTCTAGCTTTATGTCATGAATCAATTCAGAAATTTCCTGGCAGGGAATATCATTTGGTGGCCCCATTAATAATTAAACTACGGTGCAACTGTGCACACTTATTGAATAAATATTAAAAAGTATAAATATGAAAGGCCCAAGTGGCAGACCAACCTCTTGACCAACTTTTAGATGAAATGTCACTTTGACGTTAGGATTTTATTTTATTTGCCACGGTTCTTGTGTACAGGGTGGCTAAGAATGTGATTGACATTAGAAGTGGTAACATGTTATAAAGAAATGGTGGATTTATTTATTTAATAAATTGTACATCAAGATTATATAATATTTGGACGCTGAAAAACGCTTGTACATTATAATTACAACACGTTATAATAAAAAGCGGAACGAGTGAGTGAACTAATAAAAAGTGAAAAAAGGTAGTTAGATAATTGGAACAAACAAAAGTATATTCATGTAGATAAGATGGACGGTCCTGCCGCCCGCTCAATCTGGTAAGTCCTATTGTGAGGTTAGGGAGGTCAAACCAAAGTCTAGTAATAACAAGTCTTTCATCTTCATGCAAAATTTTCACCCGGTTGGTTGTGTGCGTGCATATATGAACATCACTGCTGAGCAAAACTGAACGCATACTTCGTGAACTCGGCGAGACAAAGCCAGATTCTCTCTTTACGATAAAGTATGCAGAACAGAAAAGGAAAGAAAATTGAATCAGCTGTTTTCTTTCATAAATCAAAACAAACGAGCAAATATGCACCAATACATCAACATTATCCCTATAGAAACTCATAAAACTTTCTGTTGGGTAGTTGTATGCTAGCGCTTATAAAAATATCGCATTCTCTCTCTGATAGCCTGACATCGTCGTTTGAAGAACTTATGGATATAGCTGTTCGTCTTTCACTCATTAACCATAATGAAGATGAAAGACTTGTTAATTTCTAGACTTTGGGTCAAACTGGATGCATCGGTTCAGAGTCGGGACCGGTGGAGAGAAAAGTCACGAGAGGCCAGGACAGAATCCCGGTTGTAGAGCCTTTAAAGAAGAAAAAGATGGAAGGTCGGAATGTAGAAGCTTATAAACAAATGTTAACGCTCTGAAGAGTAAGTAACCACCAATTATGCATCCCAGAAGGGAATAACGATATCGACTGATGTGATTGGATCGGCGAAAACTGCAGCAGTTGTTGAAGGCCACATTAAGCATAGCACGGCTTGCAGCATCAAGAGAAAAAAAGACCAATCTAGCATAACAAAAGTATGGTAAAACTAGAGTTTTAATTTATCTTTGAGCGCAAGCCTAAAGGCTCAAACAGAACCAATCCGTTCCGTTCGTTTTTAAAAGTTGGAAATTTGACATTTCCATAAACTCAGACACAATCAAGTTGACGGAACGTCAATAAAAAAACAAAGGAAAAACGTGCGGAGCGGACAGAACGGATTGGTTCTGTTTGAGCTTTAAGGGTAGGATCATAAATGCGCTTGAAATCTGCATTTTTGGCCGCAATACAGTTCTCAGCCAGTCCAAAGCGGCTGTTTAAATAGATCTGATCATCTGCATACATGTGGAGTTTCCGGCTTATCACGACACTGCTAAAATCATTTATGCACATAGAGAAGAGTAATGGTTCTAGTAGGGAGCTCTGCGGAACGACGCACGTTATCGGTAAGCTATCTGAAATCGAGTTATGCAACCATCCTTTTTGGGAATGTTTCTGAAGGTAACTACGGATAAAAGTGGTAGCAAAGGATGTAAACCTCAAGTGGGTTGCTAAAAAAATCGTGAAAATTCGAAGAGGACAGTAAACTACAGAAACAAGACTTTTACTGTAGCTATTATTAATTTCACTGCTAAGGAACTCCAAAGAATTTGAAACGGATTCTTTAATTTTCAGGAATCGAAAACTGTTCTTAACATAAACAGCTACTCTACCATTAGAGCGATTTTTCCTCTCATTTCGGAATATAGAAACAAGGCTGACAGCGTCGTTCATGTCGAGTGCTGGTGTAAATAATTGCTTGCCTTTCTTACATTTCCAGCCTAAGATTCCAGCTGTCGGAACTTTAGTGGTAGAAAAACATTAACGTAAAGCGTCAAATCATGACCAACGGTGGATTCGAGCTGATCTACAATCTGCCTTGGCTTGTCGTTGACGACACCTTACGTCGTAAGACCACATATTTAAGCCTCGACTGCCGGCGCATGTCCTTTAACTCATTGGATAATACAGCCACATCATGTTGTACAGAATGAACATTATCTTTCAATCAACTTACTTCTCTGTTGAAGGAGTTGGAAACTTCTTCAATTTGCCTAGATATACAGGTGTCGAGCTGCTTCAGACGTTCCTCAAAAGCTGCAAATTTGTCGTCCAGTATACGATGGAAGTTGGATAAAAGCCTTTCATCCAGACGTTAAAGGTTCGGGGCTGCAATGGGCGTCGATCGTCGTGTTCTGCTGCTGTCATTGCCCTAACAGGATGAGTGATCCGGTGTATTAATTTTGGCGGAAATTGCGGTGTCTGAATCAACAAATGAATCAGAAAATGATTTTATGAACTTTTTAAAATGGTTTTAAGAAGTAAACTGCAGTGCACAATGTACCACGCCGCCAATTAAAAGCTGTCGCTCAAAACAGTCTGCTGGAGGGTAACTGCTTCCGCCCTATGTTCTATGAGGGATTAAAGGAGTTTAAAGAAGAAGAAGAATTGAGTCCGGGAAATTAATGAAAATTTGAAGGACTACGGATAATTTTTACAATAATTAGGGAACTTCACGACACACGTCTACTCGATAAGCATCACTCTCACAAGCAATTATTATTTTAAATATTCAAAAGGTCCAAATTATTAAAACATTTTACGTTTAACAATTTTTTTAAGCAAAACAAAATAAAAAATCCGATTATCATCGAATGCCACATTGCACGTAGATTCTACTACAATACACCAATTGAGCCGCTGCAAAAGCATACTCGAAGACTGCTAGCTTTCCTGCAATCAACCGGGACCCGTGGAGTTTCTTTGCGATTTTCGCTGACGCTGCTCGTAGTTGATGAAAACAAAACGTCGGTGCGGTGTCGTCGTCGTCGTCCGGTTGTGCGTGGATTCTCGGTGGCCAAGGAGCCAAACTAAAATCGGTTAATTATAATGAACATTGTCAAGCACAGGTTTCCGGCGCTCGCTTAATTAAAAGTGCGATTAAAGTGACCGAATTGTCTCTATGTGAAGGTAGGAATAGCTGGGGATCAGTCCTCTTTTTAGTGAAAACAAAGTAAAGTGTCTCGAGGGCAGCGCGACAACGTTGTCTCTCCATTTATTGATTTTCTGTTGGAAAAGATCATTCTATATTTCCGACGAGAGTTCCCATTTGAGAAAAACATCATTTATTGCTTTTAGTTGCCAAGCTCATGTATTAGACAAAAGCCAGAAAACTACACTTTAACAAAAAAAATTAAATATTCACTCCAAAGAAGTCTTTTTAGACTCACAAAAAAATGCTCAACGAAAACAATTTACCTCCGCATGTAAGTAGCAAAAAGACAAACAATTTTTTAGCGTAATTCCAGTGAGTTTTGTTTCAGCTTTTTTTGCCATTTATTATTATTGTTATTTTACTATACTTTGCCGCAAACTTTTGTTCCGCCTTAATCTCGGCCAAAAATTTTCATTTTTTTCAGCTTCTTTCGAGTTTGGTTCTTGCTTGCTTTTGTCCAGCTTTTTGCTCTGTTCCAGGGGAGCCCCCCGAAGTTTTTGCAGCTCGCTTTTGATTATAGGCAGCTTTTGTGTGTATTTATTTACATTTAATTGGGCTTGTTTGGTTGTGTTATCGCGCTTCCTTAGTGAACGACCGACGACTGTCTGCTATCAGCATTTTCTTATCGCCCATCAAGATTATCGCAGTTCGGCAGACGAAGCTGATTAGAGTTGACCGCAGCAGCACAACCAAAGGGATATTCGTTATAGGTTATCATCAACTGCACAACAAAGTCTCGTGCTCATTAGGGGTCGTCCATAAATTACATGAGGCGTTTAGGGGGGGGGGGGGGGGAGGGGGTCGAGACGAATCTCACCAAGTCTCGGCAAATATCACGTAATTATTTTTGTGAAGGAACAGTGTAAAATGGCAAGAAAACTGGGTTAAATTAAGTAAAACATTTTTCTCCACTAAAGACCCCCATTCACTTACAGGCCGCCGGTAGGCAGTGGCCTGTCAGGCCAGGTCGGCCGGCACGACTAAGCTTGACTCAGTCTCGAGGTCCCGCCAAAAGAGTTGATGCCGGAGCGCGCAGCTGGGGAAATTAAAGCTGCACACAAATAAAAATTGCGCGCATATCGATAAGAAATGCGCTTATGTATGTATTTGCAAATTTCCCCTTCGAAATTTGTTGCGACTAGGCTAAGAGACGGGAACGGCATGCGGGGATTCTACTGCGCATAGAAAACGCGACTTTCTCGGCATCAACTCTTTTGGCGGGACCTCTAACTGAGGGATAATACTTCAGGTATCCGCCTTAGAGGCCAGTCCCACGCCGTGAACTCCCGCAAACAAGCGCGATTGTGAATGTGGATAGTTTTCATACTAGGACGCGCTTTGCTTTCCGTTAATATAAGGTGGCCATAGACGTCGTTCTTTTTTGGCAGTTTTAATTGCACGGGTAAAACTGTACGGGTAAAACGATCGGCGTGTGGCCAAAAACCGTCCTTCTTGCCGGCGTTCAAAAATATCTGCTGCAACTTGATTTTAATAGTTTGTTTTCAATCGTGTTCGTTCAAGTCGGCTCGTGTGTGTGACGACCCAGTTAAAAAGGACGGATTTTGTCAGTTTCGACTCCTCATAGCTTTTTTTTGTTTTGATGTTAATAGATCCATCATAGCAGATCAGATGATGATAATGCCACGATTTCAGAAAACCTGAACGAAGCAACGCCTCGGGAGTGAATAGAAGTTCAGATCTTCAGGCCCGAACTGACGATAAATGCGATTTTTCTTAAACTGTAGGAATTCTTGAACTTCAGGCCATACAGTTGGCGGCCGGTCAGGGTATAGTAATCCTTGGTCTCAAGGCGAAAACTTTCAGGTCACAGCCTGTGGTCGAACTCTGTGTAAATTAAGGCCTTAAGCTGGCCAAACGCGCGACTCGTCGAATGCTACAGAGTAGTACGAGCCAAGTAACGCTGAACCGCGAAAAATCGCAAAATCACCTCACGTAATTTATGGACGACCCTTTAGGCTGTCATCAACTGCACAACAAAGACTCGTTGCTCATTAGAGCATTAGTTGTCTATTTTAATTAATTTCTGCGAGTGTTAACCTATGCTGGCCCGAAAGTGCCTCTCCTGCTGCACAAGCCGAGAAAGTTAAGGGGAATCTTGGCTCGCGGACACTTACTTCTTAGGACGAGCAGCACACAGCGCGAACAAATGCCAAAAATTATTAAAATATTGTGCCTCGTTAGATTAATCCGCGTCTATTTATAAAGTAAGAATTCAAATCGTAAATAGACATGGCCACACAATATAATTGCAGAAAGTGTTTTTGGGGGGCTTTAATTAAATATTGTTAGGCCACCTCCTCTAGAGATCTAAGTACTCACAGTACAAGTGACATATATTTCTGCACAAATCAAGAGGCCAAAGGCTCGCATCCGTCTCGGCCTCGCACCCCAGCCCCTTGGACGCGGCGGCGACTAGCGAGATGACTAGAATCGGGAGTCTGGCGAACGGAACATATACACACAATAATCAATGTTATTTATAGCTAAAACGCATTAGAAAAGTATTTTTAATGATAATCATTACAATATCGATGATAGTCACACGGTTAGAGGCAGTACTATCAGAAGGGGATCCGCGCGGAAATCGCAGGACATGTGGTCGCTTGAGGAGACTTCGCGAATGGGTTTTGTTATAATTATAGACGATCCAGCACTTAAGTGTGAGATTCCGCAAAATAAATAAAGCTTAGAACGTTCTGATGTGGCTAGTAGAGAAATGTGAATCGCGTCCGTTTTAGGACTTCTGCAGAGGGATGCTTGCTCGGTGGTTATTAAAGTGTTAATGCTCCTCCACCGAAGCTTTTATATGTAAATGGCATGCTATCTTTAGGTCGAGGGAGGAGGGCATTCACTGCAAGAAGCATAATTCCGCTAATGATTTTTTAAGATCTATTAAAAGTTAATGGGCTAGTATTAATGGCTATAACTCCTCGTGTTCAATGACCCCCAGCTTTGGCACTATTTGCACAAACTTATTATCATAAATATAATTTGTAATAATCGAAACGAAAACTGTTTCTAATGTAATGACTTGAAGTGACGTCCTATTTTCTGAGCTATGGTAGAGAAACTTGCAAATTATAATAGTCCTTTTCCCATTAGCGTTATCATCTTTCTTAATTATGATTTAGGAAAAGGTCGTACTCCCCAGCTCATGGATTTTATTTTTTTTATTTGGCAGTTCTAAGTCCCTTTGCAATGGTGCAATGTCTATATAGTGTAGCAAGCTTAGTTTGAAGGATAGAAGAGGTTTTTGGCTGCAAGGAATCAGCAGGGTATTGATGCAAATGGTTATGAACTATGCGTTTGAACTCTTGGATGATGTAGGGGGGTTGGGAAATACAGGCTGCGTAATATTGCTCGCAGTCGGGGTTGTTCTATTTATGAACGACTTCTTTGTCTGTAGCTTGTGCAGAAAGGGGGACCGTAAGCTAAAAGAATGACCCGATGTTTTGGAATGCTATTTGCTACATCGATGTATTTTCATAAAACATAGAATCTATCCTAAACTTTAATAAACCTTGTTTTAAAAGTTAAACCTGTTAGAATCGAAGACTCTCTTGTCAAAGAAGTGGAGCCGCTTGTCCTTAAAGATATTGATAAGAGAATGGGTGTTATAGATATACTTACTTCCTTCGCTATGGTTACGATATTGGATTCGAGGTTCAAGTTCAATCAAATTCATTTAAGGAACCTAATCATTTGCTTTTTGGCTGTCGAAAAAGTTAAAGAATTGATGAAGAAAATTATAGCAAAAAGTGAGATCGGGGAATCGTTCAGGTCATTCTGACAAATCAGAAGAGAATTTTACTTTCAATCCAAATTAGTCTGCAAGCGATGTTATTTCTGACGAACTGTCTATTTAGTTGCGTAGTCAAAGACTCAATGAGAACCCATTGGAAATTTGGAATGATCTTCAGCTTCCTGAACTTCATACAATTGCTTACAAATACTTTACCATGGTGGGAACTTCAGTTCCATCTGAACTTTTATATTCTAAACCAGCTCAAATCGTCGGGGGTTGAATATAGTTTAGTGATGAAATGTTAGAAAACGTTGTTGTTGAGAAAATGGGGCCTCGGTAGTCTAGAGGTAAGGCGCCTGACTACTATCCCAGAGGTCCCGGGTTCGATTCCCGGCGGTGCCACGGTCCTAGCCTTTCCCAATTTCCCACCTACATAACTTTCCTTCTTTCTTCTTCCCTCTTTACATTCCTGATTCCTTCTGTCATAGCCTTCCTTAGCCCTTCCCCGCTCCACCAAAGCGCATGTCATCGGTTGGTTGATGAGATTCAACTCGTTTCAGGAGGCATAACACTCCAGCGAATTGTTTCTCGATGCCCCGATGTCAAAGTCGCGACAGTAATGGTTGGGAGCAGGTGGACAGAAAAATATCTCTGGTAGGTTGTGACAGCTCCTTCCTTCCCCGACTAGAGCTGCTGTTCGACATTGCACTCTATATGCAGAAAATAGATTGTCGACACAGTATAAAGTGCGTTTTCCTGAGACTAGTCTTTCACATAAAAAAAAAAAATTTGGAAAACATCGATGCAAATTACCGACGAGTTCTTGAAATATTGTTTTCCATTTTCTCTAATTGCCTTGGCTGTGGTAAAATTTCTCCCTGTTTTCTCAAACTCTGAAGGTCTGAAAAAAGCCATGATCCCTTTACCAAAAAATTCCTCACCCTCTGACTTATCAGATCTTCGTCCTATCAGTATTCTTCCATTTATTGTTAAGACCTTCGAGAAAACTTTCTTTATCCAAGTACTCCGATATCTTGAATCCAATAACTTCCTTTCTAAATTCTAATCTGGTTTCTGTAAATCTCTTAGCTGTGAGAATGCAGTATCAAAGGTGACTGCGCTCGATATTAGTTCTTCTTGATTTTTCTAAGGCTTTCGATCGTGTGGTACACTCGCTTCGACTTTCCAAACTTAGTCAACTCTAACACTTTTCTTCTTTTGATATTTGGCTTATCTCTTCCCTTCTTACCAATAGGCTTCAAGTTCGCCATTATAGCGCTATATCCTCGTTCCTTCCCGTGCCTTTGGGAGTGCCACAAGGCTCAATTCTTGGCCCTCTACTTTTCTCATTGTATATTAATGCCCTTCCCTATATAATCAATCGTTGCTCCTTTCATCTGCACGCTGATGATCTTCAGCTATACACCTCATGTCCTCCGAATGAGATTGATTCCTGTATTTCTCAACTCAATAGTCCTCTATCCCAAATATAAGTGAATGGATTTAACTTTTGCTTTCCAAGATTTGTGGGACATTACGTAAGCTTTGGCTTTATGGTAGCCTTCTGTCGTCCGCTGTTCGGCTCAGGTTTTGACCTATTTCATTCTTTAGTCCTTTAGCTTTAGTCCCCTGAATTAAGGTTCTATATTCTAAAAGCCCTTCTTACCTTTTCGCCTTTCTCTGTCCTCTTGGATCTTTGCGTTCTTATTCCAGCTCATTGTTTGATAATTGGTAGTCGTTTCTTCTTTGGCATTCGTTTAGACTTTGGAATAATCTTCCTAGTCTGATTCAAAGTATGAGCTCAGCCGCGGCTTTCAGTAGGCATCTGTTTTAATTTCTTCCTCGTCTTCTTAATTTCTAATTTTTCTATCGAAGTAGTATCTCAACGGGAAATGGAGTGCTGCAATAGCTATGTTTGAGCACTCCTTAACACCTTACAGCGCTATTGTATGTACTTTTTAACATTACATGTCATTGCAGAAGATCAAACCTTTTTATGCTGCTTCAAAAGAGTTTTTGAAACATGATAACGGTTTTTAAATAAACAATATTCATGGACGCCTGTGGACATGTGAATAAGCTTCTGGTGTCGAAAAGTTTTTAGGTTTGTTCGCCTTTATCAATTGTTTTTTCGTCTTTTTCCAAGCGCAAGTGTCGTTTTTCCAAGCGGTCCCCGCGCCAAAGACTAACCCCGTCCAATGCTGCTTAACTTTTGTATAATCGGGGTTTAACAAACTGCCCTTTTACCATTCCTGCTATTATTCGTGCGCTTCATCGGACGTGGTATGGTTCTTCTATGGTCTTAAACTAATGTTTAGACAGACGTTACCTACCTATAGGACTGACAACTGCATCCATTTTGCACGTTCTCCAGCTGCGACTTTATCTCCTATATTCGATTTTATCGAGCCGCTTCTCATAGTGGGCTTCATCCTACATGATGACCCCTGTGCTGAAAGTCGAGTCGTAATCCATCACCGAGTCGTTTGAGTTGAAGAAAGTGACGTTGTAGTCGAAATATGACCTTCAGAACAGGGCCGAGAGTGGAATTGCTAAGTTGAGTTTGGGCCCGTTTATTGAAAGTCGTGATACGACTGAAACGCCCTTTCTTCAACTTCAACGACTTGTCGTGTCGTGACGTCTCGACTTCCAGCACAGGGGCCATAATGATCTACAGGAAAAGGCTCAGTACGGAACCTTGTGGGACTGCGCAATTGTCCACTACTCCCTTCTCTTACTACAAGGAATTTTAATTTCCATCAAGCTAGCGAAACAGTTTTGGCGAATTAAGTCGTAAATGTTCGAATAATTTGCCGTTATTAGGCGCTAATTAGCTGTGATAATTGTGATTTTGCCGGTTTTTTTTATTTGTTTTTTTTTTTAAAGCTAGGTGATATCAAGTTAGCGAAACACCTGTGCAAAATTGACTATTTCAAAAATTCTTAGTTGAAACATGTTCGTCGAATTTGCCGCTAATTAGTTGTGGTAAGAGCAGATCTCTAGAACTGAAATGGTTGCTAAGAACAATACCGTTCCGCAATTCCACAATTTGTTCTTCCCTTAGCAACCACATGCATTGATTGCGATCAATCTGTCCGAGCTACAGTTCCGTGGAACAGGGTCCGCCTGATAGCTTTCAGTATTACAAGGCAGGCCATACCTATCAGGTTAGGTTAGGTTGGGTTATCTCGAAGGGTAACTAACTAAAAAAAACAGAATAGAGTTAAAAATTTATTAAAAAAGAAAAGTAAAATAAAAAAACGCTCTACCACAACGCTAGTGCACAATTCAAACAATCCAAACTAGAAAACTCTTCTCTGTGTGCTCTTTTCTCTCTGTCATCTATAGAACTCGTCCGACCTTGCACAAACTGACTACCACTTATTTGCTTCAGTGGCTAAGGGCACTTCTTGCAAGAGAAAATATTCAAATCTTTCTAAAGTGCTCAAGTGTTCATTGTCACTCGGTCTCTCTACAGTTGCCCTTCATCACTGCTGCAAGCATGAATAAGCGCCGCCATTAAAGGTAATAAAAGTGTGTCAATAGGTTAGAGGTGAGAGAGACTACCTTGATTAATATTGGGATCTTGGTGGCTTGTGATGTAATGAGATTCTGGAATCTCGTTCAGATCCACAGGAACACAACCGAAATTTATCTTAAAGTAAACGTTCTTCAAAAACTAATAAAAAAATTGATTATAAGCGAAAAGGTCATCAATACCCAGCGCAAATCTGCTCCCAACTCAAACCACACACAGCCTTTAAGCCACCAACACACGCCTCACATCAATCAGTCGCAACAAAAAAAAATCCTTTGAAAGGAGGAAATTATGCAAAAAGGAGTAACTCCGGAGGCTACGAGGTGTGAATGGAAAAATCGTGGAAAAAGTCATATAAAAATTTCCCTTTCAGATCCGCATCCTTCCACCCACCAGCCAGAGATCTCCTTCGTCCCACGGAACAGCCCGCGGCTTTGATTGCATATTCACGACCATATTCCCATTTGGACTTAGAAATCCGCGTTTTGTTAGCTAGTTCCCATCCCATTGAATCCCCCCCTCCCTCCGCATCCGTGCGTCCGTCGTCCTGTACCATATTATATCCTGGAAAGGCTCACCCCGCATGACCGTTTTAATTTTTCGGAAGCACCGAAAGAAAATCGTACGTGGCCGAGGCTAGTTTAATATGAGATGATGGATGGCCCATGGTGAGGCTACTGGCGGAGAGACAGAGCGTTTTTGCGTACTGTGAACTGTTTTTAGGATACTGCTGCAGAAAATCCATTAAAGTTCCGACCCAAAATTTCGGTTGTACAATCCCTCAATGCTGTTTCCCCGCTCCCCCCACTTCATGGCATCAAGGATTCATGTCGGTCATGTAGCTGGGATCCAGGAACGTTGAATGCAGCCTTTGCGATTTCACCTTCTCCTCGAAATGGATTCATGATGGACAGGAGCTTGCTTTTTGGTATTTTGGGCATGTTTCAGCAACTTGTAAACAATCCTAACGATGCATATGGAAACTTAACACTCCTGGCTTAATTGCTCTGTTCAATTGTTATCGGAATATAATGTGAATAAAATTAATATTAATTTTGCGGGGCTTTTGGCAGCTTGCCAGAAAGTCTATCACATCCAGAAAGTAGCGGGCCCAGGGAAGAGATTCTCAATCAAACTAATGGATGGTTATTTCTGACACATTTATGGGTCAATGGGTACTTCTCGGGGATGTACGACTGTAATAATGTCGAATTTGTAAAGAGGCAAATGAACTGTGTATCTGTCGACGTCTTCTATGTACAAAAAGCATAAGGAGGACGTTTTAAGTACACCTAAATTATTAGAACTATAAAAACGCGAGATTTTGTTTACAAAGTTTGTCAAGAGCCGAACTCTGAAATATTTTCTCAATGAGCCTGTGTGAGCCAAACTCTTAATGCAAAAATATTTTTACAGTGGCGGATACAAGGGGGGAAATGAGGGACAACCCACCCCCCAAGAGCACTAGCTCATACCTCGTTTATGACTAGGTCGAAAAGTTGAGTCGAGATTGAGTTGAAATTTCGACCACCGTATATGATGTTGAGTTGAGTTCACTTTGAGTTGAAATAGAGTTGAATTGATGTCAAAACATAACCTCAAGTTTTTGTGTGAAATTCTCATTTGTAGATACGTAAAAATTCCTGTACCAGAAAAAACATCGAACGGAGAATATGGACTTCACGAATAGTAAACAAACAAGACAAATGTCAGTTCAATCCAATTTCAACTCAACCTGGGTATATGAGCTGAGAGCTGAGTTGGGTTGAGTGGACCCGTTTATGACTAAGTTGTACCCGGGTTGAAGCGAATGTAGGATTTGTAGATTGTAGTCAAGGCGGCTGGCTAGAGGAGTAACTTGCACATCTCTTGATAAATCCAAGACATTGGGAGGCTTGTTTGGTGATTTGGAATATGTGATCATTCCATCTCAGATGCTCCGTTAAAGTTACCCCTAGGATGTTGAGAGTTGACTCAGCCGTTAGATTCTCTTTATCCACTGAGATAGGAGGAGGGTCGGTACAATTGTTGTTGGAGATCAGGCAGTACTTCGTTTTCGTGGCATTGAATTCGACGAGCTTCATTTCGCCTCAACGAAGAATCGATTCGATATCCCGGTTGATCGAAGTGGACATCGTGTCAGTTAGACTTAAAACATAGGTCAGTCAAAATAGATATTGAAACAGAATAAATCGAGAATTAAATGTCGTATTTCTCCAAAAATGGGTGGGAGCAAAAAAAATATTCAAAAGGTCGAGTAATCTGTTTGCAAATATGTAACTCTTAATGTCGTAGCATAAACTAGTTTTTACAAAATTTGTAGGTTATCTGATTATTCTCGTTCGAATTGCCATTCATGAGATATCGCCGTTCTGAAAATAAAAATACTCATATGTCCTCAGAGGTTGCCCTAATGAGGCATTTCGCCATCCAAAAGGGACGAAGAAAACAGACAAACGTAGACAGTTTTCGTTCGATGCGGTGGTCAAGCAGCATATTGGACATGGTTGGTACTTAGTTGGGGGACCACTCGGTTCAACTGTTGTCGACAATAGTGATGAGCACGACTGGTCTTGCAATCTTGTCTGTAAGTTGTTTCAATCGACCTCTTCATACAAAAATCTTGATTCAAGCAACCTACCTCTTGTCGACCAACCTACGTGCTACCACCCCTGATCTTGCACAGTTAGCCAGATCAAAGCAAGACAAGACAGGAGAAGAAATGACAATACTGCAAGATCGAGATAACAAAACATTTTGCTCATCACTAAGTGCCAAAAGTCATAAGCCTG
Source organism: Thereva unica (assembly GCA_949987705.1). NCBI lineage: Eukaryota > Metazoa > Arthropoda > Insecta > Diptera > Therevidae > Thereva > Thereva unica. The sequence goes on from OX465284.1 coordinate 111,933,520, forward strand.
CACTTCACTACTCGCGAAGTTGATCGAAGTTGGTCGAAGTAGAAAGTGTAGAGAGGCACTTCGATTCACTTCGTGTAACTTTATTTCGCCTCGGGAACCTTCGCTTCTTTGGCGGCTTTTGCGCCCGATTCAAAGAACCAGGCCGTGTGCTCGGGTTTTTGCGCCCGGTGCACTATACTATATTGCGCCCCTTCTGAAACCCCATACGTTTCTTCATCGAATCGAGAATGGGCGATAGCCAATTTTTGTTGGTTGGCCGTGTGGAACTGCCATATTAATTTGTTACGACAGTAAAAGCACCAAAGCGGCCAGATATTACTGGACAGATGGTGTTATCCCGACTGCGTCATTATGTATCTACACAGATGGCTCAAAAATTAGGAACAGGTTGTGGTATCTTTTCCTTGGCATTGAATATAGATACCTCTCTTCATCTACTCGACCATTGCAGCGTGTTCCAAACGGCCGAGATTTTTCTCTCGGAGAGATTGCTTCTGATTCTCCGAGACGAAGGTCTGTTCCTTCACTTTTTGAGTAAAATCTTGAGTAACATTTCTTGAGTTTAAGAAGATCTCGAAGCTAAACTTCCTGCCCCGGGGAGAAGTAAAATTTTCCCGGTTTTTTATGCATGAGAAAGTACAGGGACAGGAATTGGGTTTAACACTTTTTTTAAATCTTAATTTCTGAAATTGCGCCCCCGTCAAATTGCGCCCGGTGCCAGTGCACCATGCGGACATATGAAAAGCGCCGCCCTTGCAAAGGACTCGAGGTTGGCTTACACTACTCGGCTCACTTCGTTCTTCTTAATTTTCTTTTTATGATAAGTCTGTACGTAGTTATAATACGTGAGAGTGCACATTGCAACTGCAGCTGCTTCGAGAACGTTATCCATGTTGCATTGCGTGCGGGCGCCATGCGAGTCAATTAGTCGTTTTTTTTACAATAATTACTGTACTATACTATTTCAGATAACATTATCTCCAGATTTTGAGTAAAATTTCATCCCCCCTCCAAGAATTGCCTCTGGATCCGCCCCTGATATTTATGTAGACTTTATGTTCCATAAAGAACGTCCTGTCTATGCAGAATCAACTCCCACATTGACTGTGGTCTGTGAAACAATCAATTTCCCTGTAACAACCCCGTTAATTTTTGAACAACTTGACGCAGCAACTAATTGCTACCACCTCTATTGATTCTGTCAACGTCCGACCATTACACCACTATACTACACTACAATAAAAACCGTTATAAAAATAAATATCGATTTCATAGTTTATAGCCGCGACGCAATCTATGCCAGATTTGATGTTCCAAATTAACTGATATCCTTCCTCTAATTTGTACCAAGCTGCCGTAATAAATAATTCGGAAGCCTGCCGCCGCCGCACGACTCCGCCCCCGGCGATTGCTGTTCACCTTTAATTTTGAGCACGACACACAATGGTATTTAGAACACAAAAGTGGAGAGATTTTGCTCAATTGTCTGTGCTAAAATGAATGAACAAATTATGCAGAGATGGAGACGGGAGAAAAGGCAGCAAAGGCGCTGGCTTAGAATGTAAGAAATGACATTGTTTTTTGGGCGAGGGTGGAGGGGGTTGAAGGGACGTCTATCACTTGTCAAGATAAATTTTGGAGCTTAAGGTTTTTATCTCTCTCGCTCACAAACACGTAAAACACAAGAGAATACATCGAATTGACACCATGTCTGTTCTCTCGTGTTTATTGTGTGTTTTTGTGTGTGCTTTCGCGCGGGTTTATGGGAAACTTGTTATGGGAGACAAATGTTTGTGCAATTTCTCTTGTTCTACATTGGTTAATGTGCATATAAAAATTATATTTTCCTTGTGATATGTTGGTCCACCTGTTTCGTAAAGTTGCGTTTATTTCTCTCAGTCTCATAGTACGTATACATGATAAGTTGAATATTTGAGTTGAGGTTGAGTTGAATTATAGACTGGCATCACAAACAAAACACAATCACTGCTGCTGTCAATTAAATTCAACTACTGAACTCGCGTCTATATGCATAGGTTCAACTCAACCCAGGTAGCAGAGCTGAGTCGAGTTCAGTCTACCCTAACTCAATTCGACTTGCGGCTACGTGTAGTTGTACTCGGGTTCAACCTGAGTTCAACTCATCATGTATGCGTACTCTAATATTGGAATGTTGGGCTGACATTTTTTTTGATACTTCCTAAATATTCCAAAACTCATACGTAGAAATGTATTCAATCAGTGGTAGTAGCTCTAATAAAGGTATGCTTAAGTTTGGTCTATCTAGTTCTGCTTAGGTTTGGTCTACCTAGAGGACGATACACATCTTTGTTAACCTGGAAGTCTCGTGCTGCCGGTATCAGAGCCGGCTAGTAAGCGGGACTCGCAGCTCCCTTGTCGAGCATCACGTATGCTGTTTATTGTTGCTTGATTTTTCAAAAGCTTCTGATAGTGTCAATCATTCTCTCCTTCTGGAAAAACTTTCCTCTCAAGTCTGTCAAGCTGTTCTCCGACTGCTCTTAAACTTTTGCATAACATTTTAACCAATCGTTCTCAAATAAATAGTTGAACTCGGTGAGTCTAGTTCCATCATTGGCCTTCTTACCAATGGCGTTCCTCAAGGCTCTATTCTTGGGCCACTTTTATTCAGCGTTTTTATTAACAATCTTCCCTTAGCGATAAAACACTCTTAAGTTCATATGTGCAACTATATATCTCTGCGCCAAAAAAATCAAATCCACGCTCGTATGGAGAAGATTGCATCTGTCCTGCGCCGTGTCTCCTGTTGGTCATCATTGAACTTACTGCAACTTAACCCATTGAAATCACATTATATTCTTCATGCTCTCATTCTCCAAATCCTTACCCTGACCTTCCAGTAATCTTTTTAGATGGATTTCCCCTCGACCGCGTCGATAAAGTAAGAAATGTTATTCTTAATACCAGTGTGACAACATCAATTTCATTGTCGCCAAGACATATGAGCTCCTGTGGACTACTGTGAATACCGCTGCGGTTTTCTTAAAAGGACGGTCCACCTTGTATAGATTAATAAGGCCCAATAAGTTCTTTAACTAAAGCAGGATACAGATATATGCGTGCGTGCGGTGCGTGCGTACGATAGATATTATAGAAGCGCGTGCATTGAAATGCGAACTGCATACAGTTGTGCAAACGAAACGCACTCAGCATAAAAGTTGGTCTGCTTTCAAATTTTTCCGCATATTGACATTCGATATAACCTCAAATTTTCAAACACAAGTATTAATCGATTTTTTGGTTATAACTATGTGAAGGATGATACATAACGCAAACAAGCAAGTGTCTGTCAGCGAAAACTTGCCACACACTACGAATCGACCGCACGTACCGCATGCCAGCATGTTTCTGTTTCCAGCTTATGATCTGAGATTGAGTCCCAATAGGCTAAAGTCACTTTCTTAACACAGTCCTCAATTAGAGACCTGAAGGAGAACCATGAGATGCCACAGAAGGATTTTGATCTCTGGACTAGAGCATCTCAGACCGCTTCTTTGTGCGCGGCCTTATTGCCGTCGATAACACAGTGTCCGTGGAGCCAGTAGAGTCAGACCATAATTTTCTGTACGTCAAAGCATCGTGCAACTACTTTGGAGGAGAATTTTCACAATGAGATTGTCTTGGAGCAGCCGGAATAAAGTTCTAATAATGGCGGCTTTCAAATCTTTCATTAAGCCCAGACAAGGTCTCAATGGCATGTATTTCAGTCTAGAAAACAAAGTGCCATCTACACATTGCAATCGAGACGTTTGAGTGGGATGCTGCAGCCCCTGTACTACGTTCCATCTTTGACCCATCGGTAAACCTGGGACCCCTTGGAATGGGTTCCTCCCACTCGGGGATATCCGGAATAATCGCCCTGAATGTCATTTTAGACCGCTGTTGGGGATACCCCTGAGAATATCCAAATGCCCTTTAACTATATAGGGCCAGTTAAATGAGACCTAAAGTCTCAAGGCACTTATGGCGACGGATTTCAATATGCAATGGAGTCAATCCGCATAGCTCTAGTATAGGCAAGCAATAAGTTGCAATCTGCTGCACTTGAGGATCACGATCCAAGATGGTTTGTCTTGGACCGCCAGACCATGGCGGCATAAGTCACATCAGGTTTAACGATCGTCTGGCTCAAAGCCTTTTATAGGTCCATATAGTCCTACCTGGGGTTTACTGATAGCGTAGTCGAGTTAGGCGTTCCAGTTCAGTCTCTTACCCAGCATTACTTTCAAATTTTTGACTGAATCGGTCTACTCAACTGTCGTACCCTGGATACAAATAGGACCTAGATCCAAGTTGTAACGTTTGCAAAAAGGGACCAGGTTGGCTCTGTTCGGATCACTTGATAGGTCCTTTTCCCTTGATTTCAAATGACACCTCTTGTTAAAAGACCCTGTACTTAACAAATTCCTACACTATTTTTTATAACCCCAGGATTAGCTAGTTCAGTAAAGTATATTTTGATGGGAAATATTCTGATTCTAATGAGTTGGAGTATGCACTGAGCGCGCGGAAGTTATGAAAGTTTGTAGTTTCTCACCTGTCGCATGCCCAACTCTATATCCTCACTGAAGGAATAATTCATTCCTTGATTAGCACACAACTGAAATTCTGATTATGCTAAATTGCCAAAACCTAATCCTGTCAATCCTTTGATCCATCTTTCCTCCTGCACACCGCTGAAATCACAAAAGGCACCGAGCATTGTTTACGCATGATCTGGAATCGCTCTGTGCCAACAATGGCCACGCAACAATAACGGAAACAATATTCCGCATTTAATTAAATTTAAATCCCTCATTGCGAAATCCACGAAATGATTTCCTCGCCAATTCCAATTCGCCGAGCGTGAACAGATTTCGCCGCGATTGTTGTTTGTGCAAAAGTATCAAAAAATTCTCTAAATTGAATCGAATTAGAAGAAAACATTGGGCGCGATAATAGAGGAGGGATTTCGGACAAGTTTGAAGATTTCGAATTGATTTATACCAGAAAAAACAAGGAAAATAGTGGTGGGGGGAATATATTGTATTGGCGAAAGTTATTCGGGTGGGCAACAATAAATTAGGCCCCGAAAGAAGCGTCTTTGCTGAATGGAAGCCGAGTATCGATCCACGTTTGCGGGGAAGTGGACAACCTGAGTCAGAATCCAGGCAATCACTGGGATTCCACCTAATTTTTCCGACCAGCGACGCCAGGATTCTCCTCCAGCAGTTCGGCAAAGACATCGACGGCACTGAAGCAATTCAATTTAGAGAAAAGGACCTTTTCACTAGAGTTCGGCAAAACAAATTTCCACTCTCGCCTTGTTTTAGAATTAAAGAGCAAATGTCCAGCTTAATTAGTGTAATGCTGGCAAGACTGGCTTCAATTAGAATTGGCCCGGAGCAGCTGGCAAGTAGCTGGGACCTTTGCAGTCCCACCTAAGGAATTGAGCATTCCTTGACGTACCTTCGAAGAAGCCATAATTACATTGTTAAAGTTACGGCAATTTATTTTGTAAGGATACGGTGCGGGGGTGGGGGGAGACAAAGTAGCAACACAAGCCAGTATCGGAAATTTGGAATGATTGGGAAATTAGGGCGAATTGTGATTTAATGGCACTCAGGGGTAATCTGATGCATTGTGGGACTAACGATTGCCGAAGAAAGGAAATTGAATAGAATGGAAATGAGTATCGAATTACACACCTGACTCCTGCGAGAAGAGGAATATGTGCGAGAAGTATATCCAAGAAGTGGCAGTCATATTGATATCCTTAATATTTATACGCGCACATGTGGAGCAGTATCGGCATCCAATTGGGTAGGCAGTATTGCCACAATGATGTTTGAGAATGTATCAAAGCATCCGGCAATTGAGCATTATTTGAATAATTTGCGGGGCGGAGGGGGAGTGTATACTCTGAACAATTATATTAGGGAGATCTACTATACCGCAGTGTGAGATTTATTGGACTGGATGGGAAATATTGTTCTTTATCATTAGTTTAATACCTTGTGGAAACTGTGTAACCAATGCTTGTAATGCTATGCTGCAATCTAAGGCCCCTGTGCTAGAAACCGAGTCGTGTGACGCGACAAATCGTTTGAGTTAAAGAAAGTAACGTTTCAGTTGAATCACGACTTTCAGCATAAGGATCAGAGAGTGGCAGTGCTAACCCGAGTAAAAATAAAAAATGGGCTTACAGCGGGCGAACACAGGCCGTTTGGCTTTTTGAGAGAGATATGATGGCCGCAGAATTTTTAACCATTTTTACTGGGAGCACATACCGGCGAGCTAAGGATGGCCAAACTTGACCGAAAGATTTTAAAAGCCGAATACTGTGGTGTACATACGGGCATACGACGGCAAATTTGAGCGAAAAAAAGAATCTGTATAGTTGAATGCGCTCTATGGGAACTTGATCATTATCGTTTGTACGATGGCCCTTTGGATTTATCCTTCTTAAAGAGTTATCGATGTGTTTGGTTTACGGTCGTACAGTCTTGCAAACAACCTTTTAATGCCCGGCACATGGCCAGTGTTCGCCCGTTGTAAAGTCATTTTTTTGACTCGACTATGCACAGCATGTACGAAGGGCCGTTAACCGATAATCAGAGCTTATTTTTCTCCTATTGTCTAAAACCGCTGCCTAAACAGACGCTACATGCTATAAGACTGATCTAACTACTTCCGTTTTTTGCTCGGCTAGCACGTTCTCTAGCTTTGGTCAAGGGTGATGCATATTTATTGAGAACCATGGGGGTTTTTTATCAGGGCCTGTGGATTTATTGACGTCAAGCTCTCTACATCTCGAACTCTGAAAAAACTCCGTCCCTGGTTGGAGTCAGGTCGCTCGAGGGAGGAAGGTTGCATAGCAGCATCAGGTAAAGAAGAGTTTGGGGCGAACAGAGATGTTAATAGATCGGCCTTTGACTTGCTTTCAATTATCATCTCATTATTATGAATAAAGGGAAGTGTTGTAATGGAAGTTACCAAGGCAGGCCTAAACTGATTTCGACTTGGTCCTACAGGATTTTATCGCCCTATTTGCTGCTTGGCCTGTCCTATAAGACCCACACATATCACGCCTTGCCTTGACCCCTTGAGGAAAGATCATTGGTATCCTGATCCCTAATGGCTTGAATTCCGGCTTGGATATGTGAGTAACGCGAGTGTTATTTTACCAATGCCGTCCCCCAACTGAGTACTAATCATATCCAATGCTGCTTGACCTTCTGTAATCGAATCACGGCCGGTCTATTGAGTACTAAAACTTAAGGGTATTACTTTAAAGATTTTTAAGAAGTAAAGCAGATGTTGGGATTGCCCCATTACCAGCACCCAGGTAACCATTTATTTTCAACCGAAGCGCCATGTTTATGGCGGATTTTTTTACCTCAAAGTGGGTGGTACCAGATTGAGGAGAGACTCCAGCGATGCGTTTCTGCCATTGAGAACCTCCCAGAGATTATCTACAGCAGTGGTTCCCAAACTTTATTTCGTTCCGAACCTTTCTACAATGTATAAAATTTTACGGAACCCAACGATGAACGCTTTCTTGTCTGTCTGTTTGTCCGGTACATATCTTGCAATCGATTTTTTGAATACTTCCGGTTACCCGATCACCCTGAAATTTTGCACATAACTTCCACACAATGCAAAATGGTATGCTCATTATACCGTTAGATCCATGGCGGCCGTCTCAAGAGGACGGATTACTGCTTTCTTCACGGAACAAATTTTGCAATCAATTTTTAAAATACTTACGGATATCCTATCATGCTGAAATATTGCATACAGCTTTAGCTCCGATGACAATGAAAAATGGTATACTCAATATACCTTAAGATCCATGGCGGCAGTCCCAGGAGGGCGGATTGAAATATTCGTCCAAACCCCTTCGACATGGGTATCTAATGAAACGGTATGATAAGTAGAACACCATAAGCAGTATGGTATACTCAATATATTGTTTGGCCCATGGCGGCCATCTCAAGAGGGCGGATTACCATTTTTTCACAACCTCCTCGACATGGGAATATTGAATGGCGGCCAAAATGTTACGCGGCGGGACGTAGACCAAATTTCAAAGAAGAAGGGCCACTCGCACTTTCTGATTAGCAAGAACGCGTTAAACGCCGGCGCAGCGCCAGTGAGTCTGCGAATGTATTTGGGCTTCGCCGCTGGTGACACGGAACCCTACAAATTTCCCCCTTTGGGAATCACTGATCTACAGCAATGCATCACAGAAGTGGAGATAGAAATCCTCCCTGTGGGCATCCTTTTGCTATAGTGCTCTACAGAGACATCCTCAAGATTAGAGACCATTAGTTTGCGAGTTCTCAGCATAGAGTCCATCTAGTCGCAGAAAGCGATACTTAGACTTCACCTACTTAGAACTTAGTTATAAGCGCTGCCTTAAAACTAATATCACGAGGCTTTCCTATATTTGAGCGAGTTTTTATTTTCAATATCCTTACTAAAAAGGTAGACAATTGCAAAAAAGTTCTCTTCGAGTTAAAAACTAAATCCTCTGCCAACCCAATCCATACTACAGTCTAGACTAGTTTCCCAGTCTGGGCTAAGCTCATATCTTTCACAAACCCGCATTTCACCCCAGGAACGAGAGCCTGCAGCACTTAATTCCAATCCTTCCATCAGCCAAAAGCCCACAAAGAGTGCATCTATACGACAAACTTTTTCCATGCCTTCCAGCCCCAAACTGGTGCACCCCTTTTTGCGGGTGAGAGTCGTGGTGCGTGGAAATACACCTGTTGAGGAATCAATCATCATTATATTAACATTTAAATTAATTCATAATATTAATTCATAATTCATATTTGCTTAATCTCTAAAATAAATCCAAAAAAAAACAAAACCTAATCATATATCATAAATTCATTCTTTCTCATAGACGAATTTTATTATCATCCAAAACGTAATCTGATATTTCATTTTTAATGTATCTGGCGCAAATTGCCAGACGTAATAAGACACCAATTTTAAATGCAACTGGCGTAAATTGCTGCGAGAGCAATTTACGATACCTATGAGAAAGAATGAATTTATGATTCTATGGGAAAATTCTTCCCTCAAAAATTGCAGATTTAGGAATAAGTTATTTTTGTATAAAAGTCAGTTTTTTAAATAAAGTAGTCAGTTGTTTTTCAGCATTAAAACAGCGAGTTTCAATCATTTTTTCTAAATATTCAAGTGTACTGGTCTATGAGCCTTTGCACTAAACTACAAGGGTCTAGGTTTATGTGCCTGAGACCAATTTATTTTCAATTATAACAAAGCGAAATAAAAGAATTTCGTACATTTTTGGTGACCCCGAGTACACGGAAGGAAGTTCGAGAATTTTTCATTTAACATTTTCATCATCGGCATCATTATCTGACCGTAATTTCTGTCAAGGACAGTTCACGTGCACGAGATCATCATGGATATGGAGCGATTGTCTCAGATGCAAAAGGAGACTGGAGGAGAAATCGAGAGAATCTCCAACAACTACACAAAGACCCCCATTGACCGGAGGACCTCATCGTATATGAACACCAAATTACGAGAGCTAGGAGACTTATGGGCGATATTCGAGGCTACGGACAACGAGATCCGGACAAATCACGCCGATAAAGTTAATCACCCCTACTTTTTTCAAGAGTACCACCGTCAAATACAAAAAGGTTATGAAAAGGTTATTAATGACATCAAGCAGCGTCTTGAATCGCTCAGGACCGCCGGTCAAGCCACAAACCAGCCTGGAGTAGTCATTGAAGAAGAACGCGATAAAGAAGAAGGCGATGAAGAAGAACCTCATAAGACGTCTAGCGCAGCTGGCGCTATTCCAAAGCATCATCGCTATGAAGCGAAGAAAGAACAACGTGCTGACTTAACAATCAATACAAGAAAACTCATGATTCTAAGTACAGCAATGCGGAAAATACTAAAGACTACTGGTGATGCCATCAGTCCTCTGCCAGAGTGTTACTGCAACCTGCAAATTAAGAGAATTGAAAGTCGCTGGAACGAGATCTCAACGCTTCATACAGCAATTTGGAGTCAGCTTAGTGAATCATCGCTGGAACATTACAACATCGAGGAGTACTTTAGTCTGGAAGAAGAGGTTCAAACAGCACTCCTACAGCTATATGGTCAATTGAAGACTTCCAAAACAACAGTAGAGTCAACAATTAAGAACTCTTCAGCCGTCAAGCTGCCTAAGGTAACTTTACCAAAGTTCGATGGTGATTACCTGAAGTGGCGCCAGTTTCGAGACCTATTTACGGAACTGATTCACAACCAAAACATTGCAGATTGCCACAAGATGTGGTATCTAAAGACAAGCCTGCTGGGAGAAGCAGAAAAGCTTATCAGACACTATACAACCTCAGATGCCAACTATATGTCAGCCTGGAAGGTCATCAATGATCGATACGAAAACACCAGATTATTAGCAACAGCATTGATAAGCAAACTTCTGTCTCAACCGAGCCAATCAAATGAAAGTGCAACAGCCATTAAGTCGATGCACGACACAACATGGGAATGCTTATTAGGACTTCAAAACCTACAACTTGACACTTCGCATTGGGATCCATTGCTCCTGCATATCCTACAAAGAAAGATGGACAGAAATACACTCACGTTATGGGAGCAGTCACTAGCTAATCCGAGAGCACTACCAACACTCACAGATTTTCTCAAGTTTCTAGAAATCCGGTTCCAGTCGCTAGAGGCACTGGGAGGCAAATCCAAGTCGATAGAAGAAAGGCCAAAACAGCAAACAACATTAAAAACGTTTTCCTCCATGGTGACGACAAGTCATAGTTGTCCTTCATGCAAGGGACAACACGCACTGTATGCGTGTAACAAATTTCTTCAGTCAACACCAGCCGATCGCCTAAAAACAGTAAGGGCAAACAAACTCTGCATCAATTGTCTTAAATCAGGACACATCTACTACAATTGCACATCTAGAGCCTGCACCAAATGCTCACGAAAGCATAACACTCTCTTGCATCTGGAAGACACAACATCAAACAGCAAAGTTACCAAGATGGACGTCCCAAAGGAATCTACAGCCCAAACAAACAACAAAGTTGCGACAGCTCAGCAAGCTTCGGGGGGAGGACCTTCAGCTTCTCTGACAGCGAATTCAGTCCAACCAATTAAGGGATATGTTTTATTAGGCTCAGCTCTTGTGAATGTTAGCAATCAAGTAGGCAAGAGCATTCAATGCAGAGCTCTTCTTGACAGTGGGTCCCAGTTGAGTTTCCTAACTGAACATTCAGCCAAGAGATTAAACCTAAGGATGGAATCCACGCAGACCAACATCGAAATGATTGGCCGGCAAAGCCAAAAGACACATCAACGAGCAGCTATCAATTTACACTCCAGAATCAATGGCTTCAACGCTTCCATCGAAGTCCAGATCATACCCAGCATAATTTCTCCACAACCTACCTGTTTGATTGACATTTCTACTTGGTCAATACCTCATAATATAGCTCTCGCTGATCCACATTTCAACGAAACAGGGGAGATTGATCTTCTAATAGGTGCTGAATTATACCATTCTCTCCTTGCAGTAGGACAGATTAAGCTATGTGACACCTTGCCGATTTTGCAGAATACCGTGTTCGGGTGGGTCGTTGGCGGCAAGATACATGATGCTGTTTCTCAACAAGCGACTTGTGGTATTTGCTCTGAAGATGAACGATTAAGCGAACAAATTGAAAGATTCTGGCAGCTGGAAGACGTTGACAGCACAGATCGTTCGCTCTCGGTCATAGATCATCAATGCGAAGTTAACTTCAATGAAACATGCACAAGAGATAACTCAGGACGGTTTACAGTGAACCTACCAATGCGAAAGGATCCACAGACGCTTGGCGAGTCCAAGGAGATAGCCTATCGAAGATTTTTAAGCGTAGAACGGAAACTCACTTTGAATCCAGAGCTAAGGGAACAATACTGCGCATTCATGCGCGAGTATGAACAATTAGGACACATGCGAGAAATTGATGTCAACACAATAAGCAAACCTTATTATTTCTTGCCACATCACGCAGTCATAAAACCCGAAAGTTCCACTACCAAATTACGAGTCGTGTTTGACGCCTCAGCCAAGACGACAACAGGGATTTCGCTAAATGATATTCTCCACATAGGGCCAATAATCCAAGAGGACGTGTACACTATATTATTACGCTTCCGTCTTCCACGATATGTCTTTACCGCCGACATCGAAAAGATGTATAGGCAAATAAGAATAGCCGAGGAACAACAAAGATACCAACTGATATGGTGGCGCCACCATCCGCAAGACAAGATTCGGTGCTTTCAACTGACTACAGTAACATACGGCACCGCCTGCGCACCATATCTAGCGATACGATGTCTCCAGAAACTAGCCGAAGAAGAATCCCACAGCTACCCATTAGCACTACAGACCATCAAACAAAATTTCTATGTAGACGATGTACTAGCTGGATCTGATAGCCTGATGGAAGCAGTAGAAAAGAAATCACAACTACAAAAGCTGCTACATCTAGGTGGTTTCAAATTAAGAAAATGGTGTGCCAATCACCCACAGCTTCTGCAAGGAATTGGGCCAGAAGACCAGGAATTGCAGTTGGACTTCAGCAGTATGACAGAAGAGCATGTGAAAACTATGGGATTGACATGGTCTCCAAAAACAGATATATTCCGCGTTAGATTCAATGGCACCCCACATCATCGAATAACTAAACGCACAGTGGTATCAGACATAGCCCATCTTTTTGACCCGTTGGGCATAGTGGCTCCAATAGTGGTCGTTGCAAAACTGTTTTCTCAAAGATTATGGGCACTTAAGATAGACTGGGACGCTGCCCTACCACAAGAGCATCATTCCTACTGGACTAGGTTCAAAGAAGACTTGGCTGTATTAAACGACGTCACAGTTCCTAGACACGTCTTTGCCCAGAGAAGTCCGAAGTCATTACAAATCCACATATTCACCGACGCCTCAGAAAGAGCATTTGGGGCAGTTGCTTACATTAGGTCCATCAATAAGGACAACATCATTACCGTACGGCTACTGTGTGCAAAATCAAGAGTTGCACCATTGAAGCAGCATACATTACCCCGTTTAGAACTTTGTGCAGCTAAACTAGGTGCCGAGCTAGGCAACAGAATTCGAGTCGACCTTAATCTCAAGGGAGAATCGATGTACTTTTGGACTGACTCCGAAATTACGTTAGCATGGATCAACACAAGCTCAGCCAAACTTCAAACATTTGTGGCAAACAGAGTGGCAGCAATACAAACACTTACCAGAGCACAGCAGTGGCGTCACGTAACCTCCAAGCAAAACCCAGCAGATGTACTGTCCCGAGGCACCACACCACAGAAGCTGATCTCAGACAATTTATGGTTCTACGGCCCCATTTTTATTCACGGCGCAGAATCAAGCTGGCCTCCACCATATGAAAAGGGGAGGCAAGATTTATTGGAACTAAGAAAAGGTGTAGTAACGTCAGCACTCCAGATCACAGACACACATTTCATCGACATTATTAATCATAGAAATTCATTCAAAAGGCTTCAGAGAATAGTAGCTTATGTGCTACGGTTCGCCAAGGGCTTGAGGAAGGACAAACCACGTAGCATTCAAATCACAGCTGAAGAGATGGGAAGTGCTAAATACACAATCATGAAAGCGATACAGGAATCAGAGTTCAAAGGTGATATAAATCATCTAAGAAAATATGGAGAAGTGTCAAAGAATAGCTCCTTGGCCGGTCTCACCCCATTCATTGATCATGATGGTGTCGTAAGGGTTGGCGGAAGACTGGAGGCCGCTGATCTTCCATACGATTCAAAACATCCAATTTTGCTACCTTATGGCCACTCATTGACAAAGACCATCCTGAATGAGATTCATGTGGATAACCTTCATATTGGTCCACAAGGTTTACTGGGGATCACACGGCAGCAGTTCTGGCCAATAAAAGGCAAAACATTAGTAAGGTCGGTCGTGCAACATTGTGTTCACTGTGCTAAAGCTAAGCCGATACTATTGCAACAACTAATGGGAAATCTTCCGCCAGCACGAGTACAGCCAGCAAGACCCTTCATCAATTCTGGAGTTGACTTCTGCGGTCCTGTCTGGACACACTTTAAGATCCGAGGTAAACGTCCTGTCAAAGCTTACATCGCAGTTTTCTGCTGTTTTTCGACGAAGGCCGTACATCTAGAGATTGTCAGTGATATGACTACAGAAGGTTTCATTGGCGCATTAAAAAGGTTTACAGCAAGAAGAGGTCACTGCCGCCACATTTACTGCGACAATGGCACCAATTTCGTGGGTGCAAGAAATCAATTGACCGAATTACAACAACTTATTCAATCTGAAGATTCAATTAACAGAATCGTAACAACATGCAGCTCCAGAGGTACTGATTTTCACATGATACCACCACGAGCTCCACACTTTGGTGGCCTGTGGGAAGCTGCCGTTAAGTCAGCGAAGCATTTACTTCAATCAACGTTAGTAGCCGCCTCGCTTACCTACGAGGAGATGGAGACAGTTGTAACAGAGGTGGAGGCCATTCTGAATTCAAGACCTCTTACCCCAATATCTACAAATCCCAATGATTTGATGGCACTCACTCCAGGCCATTTTTTAATAGGGGAGCCCCTAACGTCAACCGTGGACTCTCACGCCAAACCTCCGAACGTAAATCTTCTCACACGGTGGAAACTTGTCACACATCTTAAAAATGAATTCTGGCGCAGATGGCAGAAGGAATACTTGAACGAGCTTCAATATCGTGCCAAGTGGAGACAACGATCACAAAACATCAAACAAGGCGACATGGTCATAATCAAGGAAGACAATACTCCTCCGTTACGCTGGTTACTAGGACGAATATTACAAACTCACGCTGGAAATGACGGTCTCGTCCGTGTTGCTGATGTTAAAACATCTACAGGGGTGCTACGCCGCCCCATCCACAAACTAGCACCTCTACCAATAGAGAATCCTGAAGCAAGGAGCGAGGAAGAATCCAAAGCAAGAGAAGAATCCTCAGAGTTGCATCAGCCATCGGACCCCCTTGGACCCCAGTCAACAACGTCTACTGAAGAAAACAGACCCAACGAAAAGCACACAACTGAGTCACCGCCAAGGAAGAAAATAAGAGGCTCAATGGGATCTGCCATCATGACATTACTTCTCACTTGTTTAATTCTTCCTACAACTTGGGCTACCCCTGTTGAAATAACACCTTTCAAAAATCAACCGGGAATCTATTTTGAAAATTTGGGACCATCAAATATCATCTCCAGTGAATGGAATCTAATCGCATTCTACAACATGGAGCCATTTTGGCAAGAGCTTTACACGCTTCAACAATTTATCAGCAAGTTACAAGAAATATGCGGCCAACTAGAACAACCTGAGCTTTGCCTTCAAACGATGGCACAGTTTCAACAGCTTATGGGTGACTTGTCAAAAAATAACGAGTTACTCGTCAAGCAGCCTGACCACAAACGCAAACGGAGAGGCGCACTAAATTTCATTGGAAACATGGCCAATGCGCTGTTCGGAGTTTTAGACTCCGAATACGCTAAAGAAATGTCCATGACTATCCAAAAGGTCGAGAGAAACGAGCTTCATCTCTCAGAATTAGTGAAGAATCAAACCTCGCTAATAGATGCAAAAATAAATGTGATGAGAAATGACCAGGAGTCCATTAGAGCAAAATTGCTGTCCGTAGATGATCACATCAACCAACTGATTACAGGATTAACAACCATCCAACAGGAACTACAACAAAAGCAGCTCTCACAACTCTTCACGACAGTAGCAATTCAAACCATGTTACTCGCGTCCAATTTTCTTCGCATTCAAAATACCATTTTGGATGTACTAGTCGATACGCACCATGGGAGAATAAGCCCTCTACTCATAACACCATCTCAACTCCGCGAGGAGATCAATAAAATCAAAATCCACCTTCCACCGTCACTCAAACTGCCAGCAGTACCGGAGAATATATTAAGCTTTTACAGCCTCATCACTGTCACTGGAAAAGCAGAACCAAATCACATTATTTTCAAAATTTCGCTGCCACTGCTGGCGTCGGAAAACTTGGAACTCTTCCATATAGTACCAGTTCCAGTACAAATGAACGATACATTCGTAGCAATCCAACCATCATTCCCATACCTAATAATGAATCTCTACAGGGATAAATATTACCCAGTGACGGATCAAGAGCTTCTTTCATGTATTTTCTTCAACAGAGAAAGATATCTCTGCAAGCAGAATCATCCGTTGTACAGAAGAGGCTCTAATGTTAGCGCCTGCGAAATGAACTTCATCAATGAAGACCAACAATCGCCGTTATGTCATGTCGTCAAGACCGAAAACAGGGCACATTGGATACAACTACGAGCAAACAACCAATGGATATATTCCTTGAAGGAGAGGACAGCGCTGAATGTAGTATGCGGTGATAAAACAACAAAATTCTATATAGAAAAATCAGGACTGTTAAGGATAATGGCCGATTGCGTTATTAAACAGCAACAGTTAACAATACAGGGACACAAATTGTATCCAACGACGGTGCGACTCTCATTCACTCCATCACAGAATCTAACTGAAAATTTAACAAGCAAACAGCTTCAACCAATAGTACTTCAGACACACGATTATTCACCTCATTTTGAAGAGTTGGCCGAAATAAAGAAGAAACTCTTGGAGGTACATAGTGAACTCCCAGCAACGCTTGATCATCATGAGATTCATCAATACTCTATAGCTTACTTCAGTCTACTCCTCATCATAATTTTAAGCGCATACCTCATATGGAGACACAGAATAGCTTTATGGTCCAGCAGCACTAAGCCCAAGGAGATAATTGAGTCGCCGCAACCTGATGACAACCACTACAACACACCAACCAGAAACAGGGACTTCACCGCCAACTTTGATTCAAAATCCTGTTGAATACATCATTCAACGGGGGGAGAATGTTGAGGAATCAATCATCATTATATTAACATTTAAATTAATTCATAATATTAATTCATAATTCATATTTGCTTAATCTCTAAAATAAATCCAAAAAAAAACAAAACCTAATCATATATCATAAATTCATTCTTTCTCATAGACGAATTTTATTATCATCCAAAACGTAATCTGATATTTCATTTTTAATGTATCTGGCGCAAATTGCCAGACGTAATAAGACACCAATTTTAAATGCAACTGGCGTAAATTGCTGCGAGAGCAATTTACGATACCTATGAGAAAGAATGAATTTATGATTCTATGGGAAAATTCTTCCCTCAAAAATTGCAGATTTAGGAATAAGTTATTTTTGTATAAAAGTCAGTTTTTTAAATAAAGTAGTCAGTTGTTTTTCAGCATTAAAACAGCGAGTTTCAATCATTTTTTCTAAATATTCAAGTGTACTGGTCTATGAGCCTTTGCACTAAACTACAAGGGTCTAGGTTTATGTGCCTGAGACCAATTTATTTTCAATTATAACAAAGCGAAATAAAAGAATTTCGTACAACACCCTTCCGCCATAAATTCCTCTGGCCACCCTCCAGGATGCCTTTGTTACGCTCTTCCTTCATTCTTGAGCGAGGGAAAAACTTGGTCGTGTGAAATGAGTGAGGTCAAAGCGAATGTGGAAAATGTACACGTGTGTCTGCGGGGCGGAGTCCTAACAACTTTTGGTAATAACTCCCTTTGCTGCATGTTAATAAAAATCAGATCATCGGATTGAGGGGGATTGTTGCGAAATACGGCAGGGGATGGAATGGGGCTTATTTGATTGTGTTCTCCGTGACCTTCATTGAGCCCCCATCTCTGACTGGATTACCGAGATAGAGGGAGAGGGTGTAAGGTCAGCGCATATACGAAACGAACAAGTGTATCCGTTGTATGACCCCCGGGAACCTGGAGTCCTGAAATGATGATGAAGATGAAATCAGCGTGATTACACATATAGGCCAGATTCGGGCTGCTCAATTCGCCATAAAGAAATCAATATTCTCCTCTCATTCGGTGGAAACTCTCTCAATGCCTAATTTATCATTTCCCACCCGAGCGCAACTTTTTCCAATCTTCGAGATTTCTTCTTCGGGCATAAATCAATTCCAGTCTGCCCGGCTGTCTGCTGCCACTGTATACAATTCCACAATTTCCTTTTTTTCTTTTTTTGATGCGGACCCGGCCTTCTGCTGTAGAATCCTCTGGAAATCACACGCAACTTTTAACTGCGGACATTAAGAATTTATTTTTGGGGCAGCTACACACCACAGTGGCGGATTCCTTCGTCCGATGGAGAGATCTTCAGCTTAGCGATCCAGGCTCCATCTCTCCTCCGCGGCCGCCATGTGTGCTGCCCCTGCATATGCATTTCTGTTTATTCGTTAATTTGCTCTCCATTCTCGAGGAGTAAACAAAGCGATTCTGTGTAAAAGTGGGGTACTTGGGAAATTCTTCATAATTAACTTTTTTCCGCGGCCGGGAGTTTTCCGGCTGAAGTTGAAAGCGTTTCTTGACGCCTCATTTATTTTTAGGCCCGCCGAGCCACTTCCATGGGGCCTATATTATTTTGCGTTTTTGATGTCTCGCCCGCTGTCGATGGATCCTAGAGAGATGATTGACACTTTTACCAGCAGTATGTACTCATAATTATTCGGTGTAGCTCGCAATTGGCTGCTCGGGCTTTAAATAAATAGAGCGCTTTTGGTGTGACAATTTTTTGTTGATTAATTAGCTGCTGAGGGACGAGATGTGGTTTCTGTAGTTTTTTTTCACAACACATTTTTTTTGGTACAATAATTAGTTTTAGAGCTGTTCTTGGTGTGGATTGAATTACAAGGTCCTCGTTGGGTGGTAAAAATGATGATGTTGATAATATGTGTAGCACTAGTTCAATATATATTAGGAATGTACTACTACTTTAGGAATGTACTAGTACATTCTAGTACTAGTACAATACACCAATTAGTGGTACTGATTTCTTTTTTTATGTAATGGCCGTAGTTTTTAAATTCACACTGAAATTGCACCTATCAAAGCTACACGTTCACGTTTTATTCATCATCCATTTAATCGTCTGTAGCTACTAGTGTTGCAAGGGACGTGGCTTGTACGTTGCTGAAGTCTTTGAGTAAGTTGCACATTGTATGGGAAGAAGTGAAAATCTTGCTTCATAATCCTCCTTAGAGTCGTTCCACTCACGATTAACTTCTGAGATCGGCGGCGATACGACACATTTGGATTATCGGCAACATCCTATCTCACCGCTTCAACAACTTCATTGGAGCGTAGTGGACCCGACGCGGTGGAATGGGACGCTGGCTCGTGACAACGGACCCGTACTCAAAGAACTTCTTCACGCAACTACGAATTGTGTTGTTTGAAGGCGCCACAGTTGAACGATTCTCTTCAAAGTAAAGCGCTATAATTTCAACGCGTTTTTTTCGTTGTGAATAGACTCATAGCTAAAATGGTACCGAATTACATTTTAGAATCATGTACATCTGAGCCGATGTCATCCAGTTTGGCACCTCTAAGCTCTGAGCGTCCTGGCATACGCCATCCTTCGACAACATAAGACAAGCAAGTGTCAGATCTTGCCTCTTAGACCGTCCTATTATAACGCGGACATCGAACTCATTCTTGATTGGGGCCGTGTCGAATTACGCAACCAAAACAAAATCATCGTCAAGGTTAATATAACAGCTGATCCATCACTTGATTTGACATTCTGTGCGTGACTTTATCCAACGATCTGCGATGGAATAACTACATTTTCCAAGTCGCCAAACAAGCGTACCAATGCCTCGGACTCCTTAAGAGATGCAAGTTTCTCCTCCAGCTCTAAGTGTCCTCGCTACAATCTACAAGTCGTACATGTGGCCCCGCCTTGAATACAAGTTGTATACCTGTGCAAGCACCTCAAAAACCAGCTTGACATAGCTGGATAAGGTACAAAACTGCGCCATCAAACTATGGCGATCCTTTGCTCCTCCATGGGTTCGTTGAACCACTGTAAAAATGTAGCAGCTCTCTACAAATTTTGTCGCTATGAGAACTGCTCGACTGAAATTAAGAACCTCCTGTCTACATGGTAATCTTTCTCCTGCAACACAAGACTACCTAACTCGTCTCACCCCCACCGCAGTCGTCCTTTTTGCACACATTACGGCTTAGAAGTTATAAATAAAACAACTCGATTGTGGAACTGTATTTCGCAGTCTATGTTTCCGAACTCATAAAATGCCAGAGTTCAAACGCGAGGCTCATCGCCATCTACTCATGCACCTTTCAGGTCCTTAACCTATCCTTTTTTCCCTATCCTTCAAATGAAGCTTGCTACTAGACAATGCACCATAACTCGAGCGAAATGACTAGTGGTACAAAAAGTGAATTATCTTGGTAACCATAAAGGTTGCTTTTCGAATATTCAGTATCCCGGCGCTCGTTCGATTTAGTAGGTTAAGCAGCATTGGATGTGTTTTGTACTTGGTTGGAGGACCACTTGGGAAAACGACACTTGGGATGGTCGATTACAATTCAAATATGATATGTAACAGGCGTGCATACCTTTGGCTGGTACATTTTTAGATGTTCATGCCTATATCGGGAGCGTGCACCTCCGTGTGGCAGGTGCCTTTGTTCGCTATGCGTGCTAGTTGCGGGCCCGTATATGCTTTTTTCAAAAATTAAATAATTTTTACTCGGGCATTAGCGACATTCTAATCTTTATATACCCCTAGATCCTAGTTGCTCTAGGCATTCCAGGCACCCTACCACTTATCTTCGGATGCTCTACAAGAAAAAAATAGAAAAATCTAAGTAAGGCTCAGCCTAAACTATTGCTTTGGCTTAGCTCAGGAGCGAGGTTATATCACACTATGGATGACTCTCTCTTCATCAGAGAGTGCACGATTTATCTGAACATCTATAGTCGCCCGAATATTTCGGTAAATTAGTCCAATTTATCAATTATTCTACTATTTTATTTATCAAATATGACAACATCACATATTTTTTCAAGGTCCTTCCAGTCTACACCAATACAACGATTTCAGTTATTGATATTCCTAGCCACGCTTGATCTTAATATCATGTTTCGACCCAATAACACAATCATCCTTACTTATTTTTCGACTCGGGGTCTGAATCAAGAGATAAAGTGTGTTCTCAAACTTCCCGTCCCCCAACTAAGTACGAACCCCATCCAAAGCTGCTTGACCTACACAATCGAACGAGAACTGGTCTACTGAGTATTCTTTTGGCACCCTTTATGGTTATCAAGATACCAAGGCTCGTTTTCTTCGTCCTTGATCCTTTTACTCTAAAAAAGTGTGAACATAGCGTTCTTCGTTTGGACTATACCGTGGGCATTTTATTGGTACCTGCCTTTAGCGGCCAAATTTGAAAAAGTAGAATTTTTACTTAGGTATACCGTGTCTGTTTCATGTAAGCGACACTTATTTTTACTGGAGTTTTTGGGGTTTGGTTTGTTACTGCTTTTACACTAGATAAGCAGGGTTCAAGCTGCGCATGGTTCTGTATGTTAGATCCATTAGGATAGGAGGGTAGGCAGGATCACAGTTCTAGGAACGGTTTACAATACAAAATTTAATAATACTCTTGAAAGCTTTAAAAGGGCCGATTTGCACTATCGGATTAGCTCAACTAAAACGTCCTTCAATACTAAATGTTTTTTTGTTATCCTCCCTACGAACCCCAGCTTTTATTTATAAAACATCAATACACTGATGTAAGAATCAAAATCAAATAAATTATTCCCAAAAAAAAAAATTGAATAATACAGATTTAATATTCAGTTATCCTCTGACAACTCGTTTGCGTGCGTGTGTATGTGTATGCGATTGAAATAAATGTTCAATCCGAAGCTATAAATCGGATAAATTCCGAAAGGAGGAGGACGCTCCGAAGGGCCAACCCTTGTCAGGATATAAAATTATAGAAACGTGACATAAAATGTGATTTATTTTGTGTATTCTCGCATTTAAATAAATTGCATATGGAACATGATTTTTATGTGTAGCCTTATTAGGGAGTCCTAGATAAATACCCCCAGATAGTCCTTCTGTCTTTCCCATCCAAAGAAACCGATTTAGTTTTAATGAACATTTTGCCTTTGCCTAGTTATGACGAATCATATTTCATCGATAACATAAACATGAAATTTGGTAACTAAACCACGGATGAACTATTTCGGGAAGTTGGAGTTCCGTGCTGCCGGGTAACTCTAATGTAATCCCACTGACAGATTTAAGCCAACGTGCACACGGTTTAGTTGCACAGCATTCAGGCGAGCACATCGCCTCCGTAAGCGAGTAGTGCCTCATCCTCGGTTGTTGGAACACACAAGTGTCTGATTGTGCCCAGAAGTCGCTGTTTCTGAGAATCTGAGAGTGGTTAGAATGGATAAAGCTCGTTGTACTGTTGCCGGACACGTGTAGCGCAGGTGAGTTTTTTCTGAACATATCAGATTGTGATCCCATCCAATATCAGCACGGTGCTTTCATCGCATAAATATCCGTGATTTGAATGTGCCAGATGCTGTTTTTGATATTCTGGAATGGCGGAAGGATGCTGCGAAGATGGTGTGTGGTGGTGGTGTAGTAAAATTCTGATTTTTGTAGTATTTATTCACTTTTTTTTGGGCAGGTTGTAGCATAAATAATAAAGAAGAGGCGCTTACATAAGTTTTTCGGATTTTATTAAGTTAACTTACACTAAGCAAGGACCTTTAATATGAGCCATCGTAAAAAGCCTTTTTACAGTAATTGAAGCTCTAAAGGAAAAAAGGTATCAGATGATGTCAAATCCCAATTTTAATACATTCAGGATGCAACGCTATTTTTATGACTCCTGCTAAATTGTGCGGAGTTGCCTTAAATATCAAAAATCTACGTTTCAACTCGATTCAGTTTTTTTGAACTCCTTTTGAACTTGCTGAACCATCATAACAATTGGTTTAATAATGTTGTTGTAGATTCCGAATTATAACGGCCAAAATCACGTAGAAGTATTGAGTTTGAACATCAATACACTGTAAAACTACTGACTACACTGTTTTGTACCGAAAACATCAACATCTAAAATGGCCTAATGGTTCAATGGACAAGTATACTGGGCCTTATTGAATCTCCGGCGGAAAAGTAAATGAGAATTTGATCGAAATTGGAAGCGAACGCTTCGCCTGATTATCGAAAACCTTCCTTAGTTATTTTGGCATTTCTGTTCACTTCACTTCACATATGTCACTTCACATGGCAGATCCGTCCGGTGGATTGAGCAATCACAGCCTCAACTGAAAGAAAAGCTCTTTAGTGGCGGTAATACCAAATCCGCCGGTCACAACAATCAGGCCCATTGTTTCCTCTTCTTCGGTCTGGTGTTAAAGAAGTTGACATTTAAGTGTAAAATCAAGGCAGGCCCGAAAATAGAAATCGTAATTTTCAACGTATTTTCATTTTTCAAGGTCACAATAGCGTTTTAAGGTGTGTGTGCGTACGTACGTTGTTGGTTTTTTCCTACACGATATCGCACGAACCGAAAAAGATATCGATTTGTTTGAGGTGCCATTAGAAGCGCATTATCGAAAATATGATCTGAAAAGAGATTTTCATAAAATTCGGTCAAGCCGTTCTTTTGTTTAAACGACGTGATATGGCACGCACCAAATACAATATCGTCTTATTTGAGTTGCCGATTGAAGTATGTTAACGAAAGCTTGGTCTGAAAAAATTTTCAGAACATTCGGTCGAGCCCTTTTTTTGCTTTCCAGTTTATCTGCAGCGCGGCAACACACTCAATACGGAAAAAAATCGACCACGTGCTTTAGTCTAGCGAACGAATTACGAAGGAAATGTTCATTTGTTAACGTTCAGGAAAACCCGGAAAACACAGCGGCGCACGCTTTTTTTTCATTTTGAAAGATACAGGTTGCTCCCACATACTGGCGGAAGCAATAAAAACTTTACATTCAAAATTATTTTTTACTTTTTAGTTCATTTTAAAATAAAAGCGTATTTTTTAACTATATATTTTATTTTCTACTTTTTAGTCTATTATATGTTTTCCGTCATTTTGTTACGCCATATTAGATTTACATTGACATCACACAACTTACTGTACTCATCATACACTTTCATTTGATACCCATACCGAGGACATTGTAAAGAAAAAGATAAACTGCCATTTTGAGTTTGGAATGACGCCACATAGCTAATAGTATTCTAATTGTCACATTCTTTCATTTGATACCCAAACCTAGTGAGTTGTAAAGAAAAATGTAAACTGCCATTTTGTGTTGACTGCCATTTTGAATTTTGTGCCACATAGCTAATTGTATTCTACTAAGCTAATCTAACGCGTCTGCTCATCACTGCGGCTGAAATGAAACAAAAATGGAACACACACACTAAGGTTATACAGAATGAAATTAAAACAGACAACCCATCGTAAGGCTGCAAAAGGTTTGCTGCATAGCTGCATCTCCTCGTTCACATCTGCTGGTTGTCAATAATCAGCTGTTTTGTAATTTTAAAGAAGTGAAAAAGTGAAATGGACTTTAATAATAAAAAAAATATGTTAACGATTAATCTTGATGTTTAAATGTGAAATGTTGATGTTAAAACACTTTAAATATCGCTGGAATAATTCACTCGAAAGCTCCATGTTTTTGTAGCACGCTCACAAGAGCTGCATACAGCACGGCAAATGCTCGAACTTGACAGCTTCGTGATTTTGCCGCATGAACAAGAGATTTTACCTTGTTCGAAATATTTTACCGGCCAATCATCAAAGAACAGTAAAAGCTTTTGTAGTGCGGCATGCAGCTCGTGGGAACGCATTCTAATTTTGCTGCCGTGCAAGGCAAGATTTTATTTGAGATAACTGATAATTTGAACTCCTTCTTGATCTCCTCTATACCACTCCAGTAGGCACACACCTACCAAAACGTGAGCACTCATATGAAATGAATTTCATTACACTAAAATTTGGCAGCACCTTCCTGAAGGTCTATATTAAAAGGGTTGTTCACCTAGTTGTGCGTTTCGTTGGCCGGTGCCGGCTAAACAATCGATGGGCTACTATCTTTATTTCTGGCATTCGCATAACCACATTAAAATTTTTGTGTAGAATTTACCCATATAATGAGGTCCCCATTCACACAGAAGTCGCCGGCAGGCCACGGCCTGAAAGTTTTCGCCTTGAGGCCAAATATCACCACACATTTTCCGGCCGCCATCTGGACCTGCAGTCCAAGAAAACTGACAAAAAACTTTATGTGTGTGTGTGGGTATTTATAGACAGCTCGTGCCTGAAGATCTGAACTTCTATTCAGTTTCAAGCCATGACATGATTTACGTCAAGAATTTACGCCGTATTCACTCGTAACTGGAAGCAAAGCGTGAGCTAGGCAGGAAAACCATCCACACTCACATTCGCGCTTGCTTGCAGGTATTCACGGTGTTAGCCTGGAGCCGTCTTGAAGTTTTCGTTGAAGCCATGAATATTTTTGCACCTTAATTAACTACCTGCTATGCTAAACTGTTGTTTTCGCCTGTGTGCCTGTAGGGAATCATGACATCACCTGCAGGCCAAGGCCTGTCAGGCGGATACCTGAAGTCTACATCGCTCAGTAATCTCAGACTGAGTAATCCGTGGCCTACATCGGGCCATGCCTGCCGACCTGGTCTAAAAGGCCATGGCCTGCCGGCGGCCTGAAAATGAGTAGAGTCTTTAGTCGAGAAACAAGTTTTTCTTAATTTAATCCAGCTTTCGCACAAATTTACACTGTTTCTTGAGGAAAACAAATAACGTGATATTTCTGGAGATTCCCCCTTCCCGCCGTGAGATTGGGTGAGATTTGGCTAAAGGCCGCACATAACTAATGGACGACCCCAGAAGTTTGTACGTTTGCTGCCACCGAATCTGATACAAGATCTCCAGCATGCTGCCTCTTCCGCTGCTCGAATATTTTGATCTGATACGACCTTTAGTCTCCTCTCTAGGTTCAATTATTCCGTATGCGTCCTTAATTTTCACAGTAAGGTTTTCGAAAGCGCTCCTGATGATTACTCAGAAAAATTCAGCATGAACACACCCTAGTATGGAAAATTTGACAGCTGTCATAATTATTTGACAGTTCGATATATTTTCGAATTAATTTGGAATGGTGGAATGTCAGAACCGTCGGAATATACTGCAATATCAAAAAAAGAAAATATACAGCACATTCTAAATCTTCCAGTTCCAGACTGTTGCATCACATTTGTTTGTTCTTAGTTGAAGTTTACACCTATGTCCTTTGCCACCTCTTTTAAGTTAAACTTAAGCTTCTTTTGCTGTCAAAAACTGACCTTCCCACGATGTTCGCCTTATCTGCATATCCAAGTAATTGTTCAGACTGATTTAGCCATTGCCACACTTCTCTAGACTGACATTTTTCCTCACCTATTCCAGGGCGAGGTTGAGAAGCTACACCTGGGAAGCTCTTGAAATTCCTTCCCTGCTGGATAAACGTACTTTCGCACTCTCGCAACACGACCTATAAATAATTTTTTCATTTTCTCCCAATGAGCATGAATAATTCAAAACTTTTATATCCAGTTTATTTCTTGACATATCTCGACTTCGATACGTGATCGATTGCGGAGCGTACTGCCTTTGACGCCGTAAATGTAATCACGTCGATAAAGAAATATATTTTAATATGAAAGCAATCCTTTGACATGCTGTAAAGGAGCGAATTCCCAGCAGAGCCAGGATCGTGATGGCGCATAAAAACAAAAATTTGTGCTCGTTTTAAGGATTTTTAAATAAAAGAAGGAAAAATTCTCAATAAAATGAAAGAAAGATGAGAGGAGAAAAGAATTTCGTTTTTTGTGTTGTTTTAATTGTGAAATATGTGAAAATTTAGGGAGTTTTATGTAAAAATGATAGAAATAAAACCCTTAAAAAGAGGAAATTGTGTGTTATCACGCTCTAATTACATCCGTGGGCTTCTTGCAAATATCTTCTCTTTAGTGCGAACTCCTACAACATCCAGGAGCTTATACGCAACGTCTATTGCCTCCTTCATCAACACCCTCCAGACTAGAGTTGAGCCGGACTTACACGAGCCAGTACATTTGTCCCTTACACGATGGTAAATTGTACTGAGGCCTCAATTTTTGGAAATGTCTCAGATCAAAACTAATGTTCTACTATAATCGTGTCCTACCCAACACTAACAGCTGGGATTATCGTCATAGACATATTGGGGACAGAAGGCATGCGCCTCTACGATCCAGAGTAATGTTAAGAGACGAGCCAAAAATATTGTGGCGGCAGATGGCGTGCTGCGAGTCCGTACTAAAATAGCAAAGGAAGTGGGACAAGTTTGTGAAGGGTTGGGCGACTCCTAGACTTATACCAAACGCGGAGAGATGGGTTATGAGGGTGGCGAAGTCAGTTACGACCCCACGGATACACAGCAAGCCCTCTTTAGTTATTCGCGGGATTCGCCGAACATAGGGCGACGAAGCGGGGAGCGTTATCCAAGACGAGAGCGGCGACACCGAAGAATATTCAGGAGAGATATTGAGGTTCGAGGATGTGCGGAAGAAAGTGGAAGTCATGCTGAAGGACATACACAGTACATTGAGGATGGAACAAGCCGAGAGGATACAAAGACAACAAACGATCAAATTTCCGGCGAATTGATTAAAGGTTTTTTAGTGGATTCAAGTCCCAAATAAATGGCATGAAGGAGCCTGTTGGTAGTACGAGTAATTTTTCACCTCCCTCCGACTATCGGATCCGATTATCGGCTCTAACTATCGTGTCCGATTACCCCCTTAGACCGAAAACTATGAAATGCTGCCACTGCAAGATTTTGTTCTTTAAATTGTGGATGAATTGTAGTCGTGGCCATCAAATGAAAGCTTAGGACGAGTAGAATACAGTAAACGTCAAGTGGCGTCATTTTAAATCCAATATGACGGACGCCACAAAATGGCGGACTACCATTTTCTTGATAAACCCCCGGTATGGGTATCAAATGATAGAGCATGACGAGTAGAAAACAGTAAGCTATGTGACGTCATTTTAAATTCAATATGACGGACGCCACGAAATGGCGGATTACTTTTTTCGTTACAAGCCCTCGTTATGGGTATCAAATGAAGGAGTAGGACGAGCAGAATACAGTAAGCTATGTGACGTCAATTTAAATCCAATATAGCGGACGCCACGAAATGGCGGACTACCAGTTTCTTTACAAACCCCCGACATGGGTATCAAATGAAAGCGTATGACGAGTAGAATACAGTAAGCTATGTGACGTCATTTTAAATCCAATATGGCGGACGCCCCAAAATGTCGGACTACCTTTTTCTTTACAACCCGCGGGCATGGGTACCAAATGAAAGAATATGATGAGTAGAATACAGTAAGCTATGTGACGTCATTTTAATTCCAATATGGCGGACGCCACAATGTCGGATTATCGTTTTCTTCACAACCCCCGGACATGGGTATCAAATGAAAGAGTATGACGGGTAGAATACAGTAAGCTATGTGACGTCATTTTAAATCCAATATAGCGGACGCCACAAAATGTCGGACTACTTTTTTCTTTACAACCCGCGGGCATGGGTATCAAAAGAAAGAGTATGACGAGTAGAATACAGTAAGCTATGCGACGTCATTTTAATTCCAATATGGCGGACGCCACAAAATGTCGGATTACCTTTTTCTTCACAACCCCAGGACATGGGTATCAAATGAAAGAGTATGACAAGTAGAAAACAGTACGCTTTGGGTCTTCATTCTAAAACCTATATGGCGGACGCAACAAAACGGCGGATTGTCATTTTCCTTACAACCCTTCAACTTGGGTATCCAATGAAAGAGTATGACGAGTAGAATACAGTAAGCTATGTGACGTCATTTTAAATCCAATATGGCGGCCACAATACAAAATGCCGCATTACCTTTTACTGTATAACCTAGTTCACCTTATTTACGCTTATTTAAAAACTTTTTTATTATTTGAAATTCTTTAGTTTATCTAATAGAAGCTTGTTTAAAAAAATTGTTGTTTTTTGTTTTCATCATATCTTTTTCCTATCCCGGACTGTACACATATAAGTTTTTTTTATTAAAAGGGCGTTGCAACGCACCTCGGCTTTTGCTAGTACATATCAAATAAACAAGCTCAGCACATCCTTCTTTTACCAAACCGAAAATCTTAAGCTATAATAACGATATTAAAGGACATCAAAGTCACGATTAACGTCTGCAATAAACAGATCATCTA
Source organism: Thereva unica (assembly GCA_949987705.1). Classification (NCBI taxonomy): domain Eukaryota; kingdom Metazoa; phylum Arthropoda; class Insecta; order Diptera; family Therevidae; genus Thereva; species Thereva unica. The sequence goes on from OX465284.1 coordinate 111,962,916, forward strand.
TGATGATAAGTAACCACTCTGCACTCCTCCCTACAGTCTTTTACTACATCGCAGCTATCACTCTACCTCTAAGCAAACATTAATGATGAAACAAGAGCGCAAAAATGACGATAGAAAAGCAGATTTACGTCTTATCCTCATTATTAAATGAGCTTTATGGCAACTGCTGTCATCCTCTGTTAGCAGAAGCCAAATTGAACCTGGTTGGTAATGACGTATAACGAATACGCATGCACATGTCCAAATTAAGAAGTTCAGTTTTTTTCCTTAGTAATTATTATAAATATAAAACAAAAGCATTATTTTTTGGGTGGGGAGGGGATGAGGGGGGACCTATTAATCAAATATTACGGAAATGTCATGATCCTACAAAACTGCCGCAAGGCAAAACCGCAATATTTTTTGATGTTTTTTTTCTTTCATCTGATTTTGTTGCTTACTTTTTGAGGGTCAAAAAATTGCGTACACACAATGTTTGCACACAAACACCCACCCCCAAAATATACAAAAGCAACCCTTAAATCTTTTCTCTCATAACTCAACCAAAGTCTCATCACTAATTAAATTTTCTGTAAAGCCGCAAAGGATGGTATATACATATACTACGCATACTCACACCCACATACACACAAGAGATAGGAGCTCACGTGAAAATTAATTATGTTTACTTAATAATCGCCTGAGGGTAGGTATAGGTAGGTGGTGGGTGAGTAGAGCGAGGTACAAACCCGACAACAGACAAGGTTTTTTTTCTTGTTTTTAAATAATTGATGAAATGAATTAATTGCACAAACATCCGAGGGTAGGTAATTGGAGCCAATAGATAAGAGAGAAGAGGGATTCGGTAGTAGTTCTGTGGCGTGGCAGGTGGGTCAGGAGGGCGGCTGCCGCAGCACTTGCAAATAGCGCTTCTAGCGAGTACTACTATTAATGTTGGGCGCATATAAAAAGAGGAAGTTAGTTCACGCGAGCTTTATTTACTGTCGGAACTATGAGTGAAAATTAATGATGAGTAATTCACGTTTATAGGTAAGAAGAAAGGTGTGGAATTGTTTTCTGTTGGCATAAATACGTATAGGCTCGTTTCGGAGAGCAAAACCATAACAAAAAAGGTGGTCATGTGTGTTTGTATACCAGAAAGGACGAAACTGAAAATCCTATGCCATTACTAACAGTGCACACTCCCAGTTTAGCTGCCTTTTAAGTGTTTTACGCCCGCACACGACCCGACCACCCACCATCCACCTTTGCTCTCTAATTCTGTCATCCAACGCAGGGCGCCTTTTAAACTTCCGTTAGGCACTACAATGTCCATCCCAAAACAAAAAAAAAACACAAAAATTCTTCCTCTCTTCAGGTTACGTAATAAAATAATCATTAAATTTTGCGGCTACCATAAAAGTTTGTCCCACACAGAGAGCGAGAGCAGCCCGACCTGCCAGAGCTGCCACAACAGTCAGAATAGCCAGGAGGGTTAAACAACAGTGTACGTACACGCTTCACAAGCTAATTAGCAAGACCCTAAATTACCTTTTCCCTATCCAGGACCCGGCAGCACACCACCTTCCGCAGAGCACAGGCTGATGGCGAAAGACCGTTTGATTTTGTTCCTTCTTCTTCCGATAAATTATCGTGAATAATTCTTAAATGTGTTTTATGCGTGTGCTCTCCCCCCACTACACAGTTTTATCGCATGCTTAATCAATTATACTTTATAGCCCCGATTTAATCCTTTGTGACTTTGTGAGGTTTCATCCTTATTCAATAAAACCGAGAGAGAAAAAAAATTATATTCATATCCCGACCATAATTTCAATTTCGGGGTATAGATGGCGCGGAGCGCAGATGAAGGGAGGAAATTGGGCACGAATCCCAGGAAGATGGTTATTGAGCACGGTTTAACACAAAATTGGCACCCATTTTACCTTAAGAAATACTACCTCACTTCAAGATGTTAAATGTGTTTCCGCATGGAAGGGTCAAAACCTTCATGTTTATCCCTCCCGCCCCCCTCCACTTTGTTGTGTTATAACACAAAATCGCTGGCATGAGCGTTCTTCTCTTCAGCCTATCTATATCTGTGTATGTATCACAACACAAAACCCCAATAAACCCTTCAACCCACAATGAAAAATTGCTAGTTACCTTCAGAAAAAAAACAAGAGACCCAAAAAAAACGGTGAGGTTTTGTGGAACTCCCTTATTAGAGTGGAACTCCAGCGCCGACAGAGAGGCAAAAACGTAAATTTACTACTACTACGCCCTTCCCTTCGGTTAGAGATTGACATCAAGCGGGAACGAGGGACCATGAACACGATGAAATGGAAATAGTCGAAACACTCCGGAGAGAATATCGCGATATTTCACCGCTTTGTGGTATATATATTTTTCACCTGAATTATTTTCCTTTCCTTGCCTTCGGGATTCCCCCTCCCCCCGCCTTTAATTCCATCAAAGACAATTGTAACAAGCGATTTTTTATTTTTTGTATTTAACCCGTGGCGCGACGATAGCACGAACGCAAGGGATTTGTCTTGATTTTTATCTTGATGAATAATCGCACGACAATTTACTTAATATCCCCTCCCTTGCTGGTATTCAATCAAATCAGTTTACTTTAAAACGAATTTATCGATTTTTAATCAAGATAAAAGTATTTTCGTTAATCATTGGCTAAATTGCACCTTGTTTTATGTGAAAGTTGAAGCTTAGGAGTCACCCTTTGCCGAAGGCGTACATGGCCAAAGTAGTGCCAATACAAATACTGAAAGGGCGTCCTTATTTAAATTATTTTTACATTAAATTTGCAGTTTTAAATATGTGTTTTATTCCGCGTGTGCATTAGCTAGTATAAAAGCTTTTGGAAGCTTAAAGAAAGCTTTTAAAAAGCTTTTAAAGCTTTCAAAGCTTATAGAAAAGCTTTTTATAAAACTTAAACAAAAGCCTTTTATAAAGCTTATAGAAAAGCTTTTGAAAGCTTAAACATATAATTGCACTGGCGCTCCTATTGCAGCCTGTATTGGTGTGCGTGCGTCTTTCAGCCCCTTATTACCGACCCAGCCAGCCCAGCTGACCAGATTTTGAAGCACTAGTATCGACAGTAATTGTGGATTTTTCGACCCCAATTTTTCTATCGATGACAAGGCTGTTGTCGCTGCCACGCTGTAGTTAGTTGATTTTGAAGGCGACACCAGGTGCTTCGATTCCCTCGATGTGCTTTCGTCCCATGGAGTTGATCTTTATTCGTTTCCCTGCTGCTGTTTGCGGGAAGAAACGAAGTCAGTTAGGTCAGCTTAGGAGTCATTAATTTGCGGTGCAGGCAGGAGGTCCTGAATTTCAGTTTATATGGTTGTAGCGATAAAGCATAGAGAGAGCTGCTACGATCCCACGATGCCGTAAAGGGTCTATAGAGGCGCGAAAGGTGCCATCACGATTTTGCACCATGTCGAGGCAAGCCAATTGAGTTTTTGTGGCGCCTGCCCCGATATACGAGTTGTATTCAAGGCTGGGCCGAATGTAGGATTTGTAGATTGTAGCCAGGGCGGCTAGCTAGAAGAGAAACTTGAGAAAACTAAGGCATAGGTAGGCTTGTTTGGAGATTTGGAATATGTGATCATTCCATCGCAGATCCTCCGTTAAAGTTACCCCTAAGATGTTGAGATTTAAGTCAATCCCGTTAGTCTCCTTGTTCCTCCTATCTCTGTTATCCCACTGAGCTTAGTGGAATAAGGAGGTTAAAGGGGATTGAGAGCAGATCATTAATGGAGATTAAGAAAAGCGCGGGTTATAGAATTGACCCCTGGGGAACACCGGCCGAAATGGCGTGGGAGGCAAGATTCGACGCCGTCCAATACTACTTTGACTGAACGGCCAGAAAGAAAGCTTTCAATCTAGTTCCTTAGAATTAAAGTTTATACCAATGGCTTGGATTTTGGTCAACAGAGCAGGGTGCTATAGGTTTCATAGCAATTTGTGTGACTATCGAGAGATTTTACTCTCCTTCGCTTCCGACAATTTCTTACCAATTCCTGGTCTTTGAAGTCTATTTCGAAGTTGAAGTCGATAGATTTCTTGCATATACTGATCGCCAGAACGTAACATAATATTTCTTTTGTGGTGCCCCTTAGAAAGGACATTGGTTTTCCCTCCTCAGTCCAGTAATTGCTCGCTGCTGCTGCTTCTAATTGCAGCTTGTATGTTGGCCATGGGCTTTGCGTGATGGATCTTTACCTTGTCTAGATAGGCTCTCACGGTTTCTAGTTCAATTTCCAACTTTTCCAGATCATTCCTTACATTTTTCATTTTTCCGCCCCATCTGGGTCTTCTGTTCTTCCATAGACTTTTCCAGCTCTGCTAACGATCGTTCATGTGCTACTGTTGTCTTCTTCTTTTAGTTCCTTCACTTCCGCTGATGACCGATCTTGCGCTTCTCTTTCATCACGGCCAATGTCTTCGAAAGTTCTACCATGCTCATCGTCTCCTCTTTTTCTACAAAAATGTAAATGTCAGGATCCTTTCTCTCGTTCATCACAGCTTCTCGAACCAGGGCTTAATTTCCTTTTTAACTCCACAGTGCGCAAATCCACTAATTTTCAATCCATTTTATTTCTATGGTCACTATTTAATCATCGCTTTTTGCTTGTCACTTTGATCATTTAGAACACTTTCGTCACTTTTAAAATCAAAACTGAATCTAAAGGCCGCTGCCACTAAAATTATAAATCTAAGCTGCTTCTTTATCCAAGTTCTAGATCTTTCCACCACAATCTGGACTTTTCGTACTCTTGTAAAGCTTTTAAAACTTAAACAAAAACTTTTAAAGGTATACTCGCGTTTTGACGATTTTCAGAAAGTTCTGAACCCCCCTTTATCGACTGGGAAATTGAAACTTTTAAATTTCACCGCGAATGCAGAAAATGCCTCAGAACTGCTGAAACTCTTGGAATTTCCTGGAGAACTTTTCGAGCTTAAATAAAAGCTTTTAAGGGTGAAAAAAGCGTTTAAAGTCCAAGCAAAAGCTGGCACAAAAGCTTTCAAAAGCTGCCACAAAAGCTTTCAAAAGCTTAAACAAAGGCTTTCAAAGCTTAAACAAAAGCTTTCAAAGCTTAAACAAAAAAGCTTTTAAAACTGACACATATAATGATCCAACGACTCCGAAAAAAGTGACCATTTACAACGCCAACGAAATTCAGAGAGTGATTGTTGCAATTTACGAACACGGCTGACTTATTGTTCTCAATTATTCGTTGCTGAACACCACTTTTGTGTCCAAACATTACCGTCATATCATTATCATAATACAGTCCGATAATCTTGCAGATCTATTTCGTCCTTCCGATCGTGACGAACAAATTTATGATATCAGTCATTTGACGAAACGACATAAAACGTAGAGAGCGAAACCCAAATCCAAAGGAGTCTTATACCCGTATTTCCAAAGCAGTCACAAGTCATAACTCAATCTTCGAGGTGAGTCAAATTATTTACCGGTTCTACTCGCCATAAGCATAACATAGACGAAGTCGAGATCTCTTGTGGCTTCATTGATAAACCTGTGACATATTTAGGCTGCATTCCGTAAGCCGAATGAATCCAATCATGTGAGTCCTGTTTAAGAACCAGAAGAATTGCCAGCGATCGAAAAATCTCTACTTGAACCCTATGTCAAAATTCTAGTACTTATTTATCATTGACACAACTTGACAGGCAAGAAGAAGATAGAAAGAAAAATCTTATAAAATTATAGTGCTGCCATATACACATCTAACAAATATGAACGGAAGTAACTACTAACCGCTCCAAATGCTGCTTGACTCTGGTTAACGAACAAGAACCGGTCTGCCTATTCAGTAAATGCTAATTGGTATCCTTACTTCCTTACTTTACTGCAGTACTTTCCTTTATTCCCCGGGAGTTGAGAGAGATTCTTTCATAAAAGTGTTTGCACACTTTTTAGTTCCCAGACTGGTGAGACTTGCACATATTTCGGAAGTGAATTCCCTTTTTCATCCCTGTACAGTTTTTTTGATATGGTTAGACTACGTTGAGGTAATTTTTTTTTGTATCCGTATTCTTCGCGATATTAAAATTTTTTTTTTCGTATTTTATTCTTGAATTTTTCATACGTTATACAACAGCGAGAAAGTTCAGACTCCATACAGAGCCCGTTGTCAGAGAATGATGATAACGACACTTCATATTAGGGCTGCACCCATTGTTTCAACGAAAAACTTTAATAACACCACATTGACTCCCCAATGGCATTCAGTATTCCCCCACCCCCCTCCATAAGAGATGAGATATCAACACTGAAAAATCGCAGGACTTGAATGAAATGTATACTTTTTACATAAAAGGAATGAAAAAAGCAGGCCACCGGCAGTTTAAGGGTTTGGGGGGGGGGGGGGGGGAAGGATGACTGTCGGCCATAAACAAGTACATGAAACTGTCATTCACACTTGGTGGCGCTCGCACATATATATATGTATATATGTCATCATGGCGCATGTTATGAATAGCTCTCTGCTGAAATCCCACCCCCCCTCCACTTACTGCCCCGAGCTGTTATTACGCTCATATACAATTTAAGATTCTGCTGAAAGGAAGAGCAGCAGTCAAGACCTGATGATGATCAGCTGTTTTCGGAAGCCTTCTCATATGGGGTTAAGGGATGAAACGCGCGTCATAAAAAATTTTTAACTTATCAAAGTTTCATTTTGAATTTGCTCTCGGTATTAAATAATCCATTGAAAGGCGACCTACTTTGGCCCAGACAACATAAGAACTTCGCTGCCTCCATTTCCCCCTCCCTCCTCCCCCCTTCAACCACAAAACAATCCGATGTTTCTCCTTCGGTTCCTTTTTTGGTCGCAACCGTTTTTTTCCCTTCATAATCCTTGTTTCTTCTTCTTACCTCGACGAGACCTCGAAAAAATTCCGCCATTTGTATAAATTTCACGAGGAGAGCAACTCTTATCATAAATGCCTGCGAGAGAGAGACGATGTCCCGCGAGATATTATATATCACTAGGATTTATGAGGCGGTCCGGGGGTGGGGGGGGGGGGGGGGGGGGGGGCTAGATGGGACTTTGATAGGAAAACTTTGTTTACATGGCAGGACTATTAAATTTTGGCACCGGCCGCTTTCCTCTCAGGATTATTTTGGCAAATTTTCAATATTTTTTTTTCTTTCTATGCCGAAAGACGAACAGACTTGATTGTGTATATAAGCATATAAATATGTATAGAAAAGGGGTGGAGGGGGGAATTTGTGAATTTTTTCTGTATAAAACTCGCTCGGATCAATATATTAATCGGATTCAATAATTTCTACTTTCTTTTTTTATTTTCTCTTAAAGCAGCAACTGATTCCCACCGTGAAAGGCATGAATGGGTATAGAAAAATGACAGCCAAACGGCGGTACGATGGAGTGAAATTCGGAGGTAAGAAAAATACAGTTATATTTATTTATTTTTTTGTTTTTTAAGTAGAAAAAATATTTTTGTTTATTTTTTGCGGGTCTTATAAATTCCATAGACACACATTCGATCCTTCCCAGCCTTTGATGGTGTGTACCGCAAAAGGTTGGATAAATATTTAAAAAAACAAAAAAAAAAACTGCGTAAACAAAGATTGCTCATGTCTTGTAACAAGTTCATGGTACCGCGAGTGGTGCTGGTGGTGCCAGGGGGGTTTTACATATATCGAATTTTTTTTTAGATGGTTCTGTGGGAGGCACACAATTTGGGGGTGTTCAAAGCGGCTTACGTTGTGTAGGGAATGAATAACACCTTCTTAAATGGAAAAATCGACGTTCTTGTTAAAATGTATATTTTAAACTAATAACGGGACTACATACGTAAGATTTGTTCAATTTTCATGTACATACGTCATATACTAGTCATCGTTAAAAATATACCTTCCGCCTTTACAACAACAAAAAATGGCTTGGATATAACACAAATCGATTTCTATCCACACTTTTAGATACTGTGGCGACATTTTCAGGTGTCTTTGGCGGGAAGAGGAGGAGTTGGAGTTTTCACATAACTAACTGTCCGAGGCCAGCGCCGGCCCTAGGATAGAGCAAGTGGACCGGTCGCTCTAGACGCCAGGTGGTTAGAGGCGCCAAAATGAATGCGAAAAATAATTTCGAACAAAAAATAAAATGTTGATGGCACTTTTTGAGGGCGTTGTTTGTAGCCAGCCAAGTCTATGTAATCATTAATATGACTCGAATACGGCACAAGCAGGGAGCACTGACTCCAAGACCGATCGTATATGGCCTTTGGCCACATCCTGCTCGAGATCCATGGAGCAGACTGAATACGGCGGATCTAAACTCGATAAAAACCGAAATCCTAATGTGTGAACAATCGTGCTGGAGTTATGAATGATACTGCGTGAATGTACTACTAACGATGGACTGCGGATACCAGGCGAACTTCGGTTTCAATTAGCCTTCCATTGGTGGTACGGAGCTCTACGATGGGCGACCGTCCTTTCTCGCCGAGCTCGTGGTATCAATATAAAATAACAAGGCCATTGGATATTTTTGGAGCTCCAGGGTGTCGAATGTGGTTCCAGTTAAGGAAGGTTTTCGGGATTCTTCTTCAAGGAAGGCAGTCTGAGCCCGTAAACCCAGGGATGGAGTACGTTAAGATCACTTCTTCATTGGGAGCCGCTTTCAGAAGACGGGCTGGTAGGATCTGCGAGGCTCCCGAGGAAGAAAGGAACACCGATTTTCTTAATAAGAATAGGGTTAGATCATCTGGATGTTCTCTAGGGCATAATAACTCGGGTTGAAGGTTTTGGCCATACGGTTTGAAAAGCCTTCAGAAAAATCGGACGCACCCACTTTGATATGATGGGCCGCCTTAAGCCTTGGAAGGAGCAGGCCTTGTGGCTGTAGACGGGAACAAGCTGCGCCCAGCCTTTTTGTAATCGGGTACTTTCCGGCAGCAACAGAAGACCCCACTGGCATTATGTTGAAAGGATAGGGGACTAAAATAAGATCCTAAGGGTGTAGGAGTGGAGAATACTCCAAAAAGTGCATCGAATAAAATTCACAGAGATGACGTTGTCAGGATGGTGAACACTGCAATTTTGGGCTGATGGCAGGAGAAGCCTGTTTTAACGAGAAGGTGACTCTCTCCACCATATCAACCTTACTAGCTGGGCCAAGCCCTAATGCCCAACCATGCAATACAAACAACCATATAACCTCCAAAAAAAGGTGGTGCTGTTGGCGAAACGTTGGGGAAGCAACTCTGAGAAAACATACTTCCTCTATTGCCGCTACAGGCGGAACTGTGACCCTAAAACCACCATCGAAATCCCTGCCCATAAAGGCTTGCAAAAGGGGAGATATAATTTTGACCGATAGTGGATATAGTTCAAGCCAATAACTGAACGACTATGTTCAATACGACTTCGAACGAAATTGTTCACAAAGCTTGAACACGCATATGACGCTGGAAAGAATCAACAGAATCAACTTCTTCGTCTTCTTAAATGGCGCTACAATCTTTGCAGGATTTCTATTTCTTGGTCTAATATGGCAAAGAGCAGCGCTAAGCTAAACCCTATCAACACACTAACGGTACTAATGATCCATTACCAACCACTAACGCACTAACCCAACCACTTAACCTGGATTTCCCGCGTTGTCACATTATTGTTGACGGTCGTCCCTGCGCTAATATCTGCGATGCAATTCCACGCCAATCAAGCCCGCCACAACCACTGTCGTCAGATTCTTCGGTGGCAAAGAATACCATTATATCTGCCAATTCCTAAGAGCGTAGACATATTCTTTGGCGCTTGCGAGAAAAGAGGATCTCGTTTTTTGGGGTACATGCACTCTTCTTCTTTTCTTTCTTTGATCCGTTTGATCGGACCGCCAGATCGGACGTCCCAGCAACGGATACGCTGCTGTCGGTAGTGCCCCTGGGCCTCGAACTCCATTCACGACCCGTTTCCATTCTTGACGATTTTTGGCGACGGCGTCGTAACTGATAATCGTTGATTCTTTAATTCGCTTTCGATATTCTTTAGTCACGATTTCTTCGGTGCTGATCGCTGAATTCTCTAGTCTGCCGGACGGCCTCGCCAGAGAAGTTTACGTGTAAAGAGGTTATCATCCATTCGGCAAACACGTCCAAACCACCACAGTCGAAGTTTTTGCATTTCTTCTTCGAACAGTGTCTGTTGATCGCTTCTTTGTCTAACTGTCTCGTTTTGTAGGCGATCGCGGAATGACACTACGAAAATGTGCCTCAAGAATCGCATTTCGAACACCTCGAGTTTGTTTACGTCCATTTGGCTTCCATTGGGGTGAACGCTGGCTTTCGATCTGTCCGTTGTGAGCATTTTGCTCTCTTCGGATTAATTTATAGCCCGTATGACCGGGCGATGCGGAAAATGTCGCATAAGATGTTTGTTCCTTCGGCATCCGTGTCGGCAAAGACGGCGCTTGGCGAACATCAAGTCGTTTTTCATTCGTTTCCGCTGATCCATGCTTGCGTCCGTTTTCAGATGGGTGCACACAAGTCCATTGCACACCCCACAATGATCTTCGATAATTGCCTTTCTTCTACAAAATCTTCTTCTTTAACGGCTCTATAACCGGAATCCGGTTTTGGCCTCTCGCAACTGTTCTCTCCACTGGTCCCGATTCTGAGCCGGTGTCATCCAGTTTGGCATCCCAAAGCTCCGAGCGTTCTGGTATACCAGCGAAGGTGGGGTCTCCCTCGCTGTCACACCCCATACGTCTTACCGCAGAGAACTTTCCGAGCATGCTCATCTTCACTCATACGAGCTAGATGCCACCCGAGCCTATTGAGCTTTATTTTCTTCACAACATCTATGTAGCGATAGCGCTCGTAGATCTCGTCATTGTAGAGTCTCCGGAATCGTCCTTCCTCACACACAGGGCCAAGAATCCTCCGAAGTATTTTCCTCTCGAAAACGGTATCTACAACGATATCGTCTGGTATTCCGAGCGCCGCGTATTTGTTGGAACTCTCGCCCGATCGTCGGGTCCAGTAGGTACGCCCAATTCTTCTTGGCTGATGGTAGCGTCGCTTTCTTCTTGTAATCGCATCCGTAATTTCGGTCGGACAAGATAATGGTCTGATCCGCAATCGGTCCCACGCATCGCACGTATGTCTTTGAACGTCGATCGGAATCCTGCGTTGATCAAAACGCAGTCTAACATCGTCGAGTCGTTGCCGGATGGATTTCGCCAGGTGAGTTGGTGTTTGAGTGGATGATGCTGTTGTCAACAATCAAATTGTTTGACGCTGCGAATGAAAGCAGGCGAATGCGAATGAAAGCCGTTGTCATTAATTACTCCATGTCCAAATTTGCTCATCGTTCCTTCTCAGCCGGTTCGATCTGCATCTGAATATGCATTATAGTCCGTAACATTCGTCCTTGTTCGTGTCTGCGCTGGTCTCGGTTGGCGCATAAACGGATACGATATGGGTCTTGATCGTTCCACCGCTAAACGTTTAGATATCGGTTGGGATGTGATAACGCTACTGGCAGTTCGTCGATCGCCCCTAAACCCGACGTCGGGCTCTTGTTTCTCACCACCGGAATAGTAAAGCGTCATCGTTTCGACGATCTTCAATGTCCCGGATCCGACAAGTCGTAGTTCCGATAGCGCAGCGCACTGAAATTTTGCCTTTCAATTATTCCATTGCTATGAATTCCTTTGGACCGACGTGATGCACTGTTCGCACATTCCACGCGGCGAATTGAAATTTCATTTTCGGTGTGACTAATTTGAATTTAGACTTTTACGTCGATCAAGTCACGTCGCAGTTACTTCTAAGAAATTCAACTCTGAAATATTGCAAATGTATCTCCCTTTCACGACCACCCAAAATTGAAGAGCTTCTTACAATAACAGCATATGTCAAAAAATGACGTCTTCCAGCTGAACAAAAAAACGCAACTGGCTTATGTGTTGGGTTTGGTGGATTCAAAGAAACTTTAAAGTAGTGGTGTGGTCCTTGACAGAAGATGTATCTGCAGAAACGTCATACATAGCTACAAAGCTTACTCATTTTTTTAATAGATGGCGTTTAAATCTCAATTCGAGTAAAACGTGACATATACAACAATTATTATCAGTCTTATCTCGTTGGTTCCAGATTTAGCTTTATCAATCTTTGTTATTAGTTCAGTCTTGTAAAACGAGTCGGTATACTCTGTTCAAATCGTGTTTTTGTTGCGTTAAATTTCCGAAGTTAAATTTGAGAAAAATATTTCTTTTCAAATCGTTGTGAAAATGGAATGTGTGTCGCGCCCTAGACTCACCTGTGCAGATTTATTCGCTAGCACAGCCCGACGACGTCTCGATAAGTCAAGTAAGAACCGAGTAAACACTCAATTTTTTTTTAACCAAAAACAATTTTTTATCGACTGTAAACAATTTTCGATCAAGGTAAACAATATTTCTCAACATCTCTCTTTCTCTCTCTTTCAATTTCAGGTAGCCCAAAGAAGAAGCCTCGCATCTCAAAAGAGCGCATTCCACAGCCAAAAAATACGGTCGCCATGCTGAACGAGCTAAGGCATGGACTAGTTTACAAGTTGGAGTCGCAGACTGGTCCAGTTCACGCACCTCTATTCTCAATTTCCGTCGAGGTAAGTTCGCCATTTGCGGCTCAGCATTTTGTCATATATTTTCGCAATCGATTTTCCTGCCATGGGCAGCAGCAGCACCAGCAGCCAGCTCCGATCGGCATTAGTCACGTCGGACGAGAGCTGGCCTTAGGCGATTCGCGCGAGTCTATTTCAAGCGCGGCTAATTTGAATAAAAGAACCGACCGCAATCGATTCACCTGTTATAAAATGTCTGCGCCATGATTTAGTTCTCTTCTAGGCAATCCGCAATCCTTGCCTTGTATGTAGATTTCATGTGGCGCACTACAGCGAGTAGTGCTGAGGCGCTTTCTGGGTTTTATGCGAAAATTGAGAATAATGGGTTGAAAGCGAGCACAACTTTCCACCACCACCACCAGGACGCAGCGCAGCGGCGGGCGAACGAAAAGGATGGCAGTGGCAATTTTCCGTGCTATATTTGGGTTATTGTGGTAAGGTCACATAATGCCGATGTGGGGACCTTGTGGCTTTATGGCTGCTCTTCATCAAGTTTTAAAGCTGACAATGCCTTTCCGGTAGGCATTTATATTTCTGTATTTCTTGGGGTAATTTTCCGCCTGTATTGTGCGCGATACTGTAGCGAGATAACAACTACATAACACCCGAGCAGCAGCACAAGGATACAACAACAACAAAAAACAAGGATTTTTATTAACATTTTGTTCTTGCTCCTTTCTATCGATTTCTCGGAGCAATTAAGGATAAATAACTTTTGCTGGGATAAAAATCTTATAAGCAACATGAAAAATCGCTTCCTTTGTCGCTTTTGTTTTTAAGCTCGCAAAGAGGGATTAATCTCGAGATTAGTGCGCCTTAGCAGATCTTATTTTGGACACCTTTTCGGGGACTCACCCGAAAACCACCGCTGATAATCCCCTGGCCGTTTTCATACTGTTAGGGCATGGCAACCCCGACGGCGAAAGGAGTGAAACGAATCGATCTGGTTAATAACGCATAAATATTGGTTTGATTTTTTTGGTTGTGCACAAAAAAGGGTTGGGATTTTCTGGTTTGGTATTAAAAGTTTTGCATCTGGATTTTTAGAGTTAAAGCTGGTTCAATAGTACAAAAGCACAGAGAATACGGGCAATCCCAGTCCATTGTACGACGTCCGATAACTTAATTTTATTTTAAAAACAAACTTAATCCTTATTTGACAAAATTAATACTGATCACATGTAACGTCTGCCTTCTTCGATTGTTTCGCACAGCAAGGTCCCAAAAATGTAGGGGTGGTGCACTTGCACCGGGCGCAATTTCAGAAAAAAGTGAAAAAGTGTTCCTGTGCCTTCATTTTCTTCATACATTAATTGAACTGCACTGAGTATTTCGGTGTTTTTCAATTGTACTTCATCGCCATCGAAAAATGAACAGCTGATGGGAGGGGAGGGGGGGGGGGGGTGCAATATGGCATTCTGCACCGGCCGCCAAAAAACTAACGCCGGCCCTGCCAAAAAGACCTTCATTCTTCTTTTTTCGCCAACTGGTTTTCTGCAATTCGGCGTCGAACCATGTGAACGTTTTGCCCTACTGAAGGTAGTCGATGTAGGTCACACCTTGTGAATACCAGAAAACGGTGGACATCACTTTTCCGGCCGATAGTCTTCGCCTTCTACGGAGCACGTTCGCCGCGTGAAGTCTACTGTTTCGACTGTTCCTTGGTCTCTGGTATGCACCAGTGGATCCATGTTTCGTCGACCGTCACGGAACGACAAACTCTTTCGGATTGAGCTTAAGCAGCGTCAAACACTGCTCTGAAGTGGTCTCACGGCTGCGCTCCGGAGTGAGCAAACGCGGCACCCATCGCTCCGACAGCTTTCTCAGGCCCAATATTTCATGCAGGATATGACCCTCGCGGTCTTTCGAGATGCATAGTGTCTCAGTTATCTCGCGCATCTTCAATCGGCGGTCTGCTAATACGAGATCGTGGACTTTTGTCACGCTATCATCCATGGGAGCCGTTTTCCGGGCACCTGGGAGTGGCTCATCAAAAACCGACGTTCGACCACGTTGAAACACCTTAAACCAATTTTTGACGGTTGCCCTCGTTTCTTCCGTGTCGGCGAAAACGTCGCTATCGTCGGCGAACATCAAGTTGGTTACGACATTTTTGCCGTCGTATCGAGCTCCGAGTCGTCCATCAAGCATTTTCACGCATAATCGCGTTGTTCACAACGTTGAAGAGAAGTGGCGCAGCGACGTCTCCCTGTCGTACAACCGTTTGAATCGGGAACTCCTCGGATAAGTCGCTGCTGGTTGACGCTTGGAGAAGTTGGATGATTTTCTATGGCATCTGTTCGGTTTCCAAAGATCCATAAACTGTACCAATCGATGCAATCGAAATCGATGAAAACGAAGACAGTACGTTTACCGCTGACGGAGAGCGAATATTTGATCAATGCGTGCTCGATGTGGTTCTTTCCGGCTCGTTTGACGAGAAACCGCAACAATTTTCGCTCCGGAAGCAGAAACTCCGAGGTTACCAACTGAAGCGTCGTGTGAAAGCGCCCACCAAACAGCGCCGAAAGACAATCTCGCTACACCTTGAACAAGTGCTAGGGCCGGCACTGCTTCGATGAATCTGGTATCGAGTTTTTAGGGTATGCCACCACGATTTGATGGCAAAACTTGAATTTGTTGGTTGGTACCAAGGTCTTCTTCTTTTGCGATTTCAGATCCAAAAGTGCAGCGGCCCACTTAGTTATACTTCATTCCCTATGCCTATCAGATTTCTGAGCCAGATCGCTCGCTACATTACCGTGAACATCAAGGGTAGATTAATCTTCAAGCCGAATCCGTATTTGCCCTTCCTATAGTCAATTTATTTAGGGAACAGTGGATTATAGGAATCAGTGTCCTGACATCCTTTCTGTTGCAGCCCAGAAATAATTTCGGTCCCTTTTACAAACGCCGAGGAAGAAATGCCTTGGAGCTCACCAAACCAGGCGTGGCTCTACAGCATTCGGTATCTTTTATCAGAGTTCGAACATCAAACGCCCCCCTTACCAAGCTAGCGAATGCCCTAATAGCCGAATCTATACTATCAAGGTCCTGCCTCGCCAATTACTCCGACTCCGTATATGCATATTCTGCCTCAATTAAGTAGAGTTTTGAGTCGTTTACATCACAAACGCAAAGTGGAAACGTATATTGAATTTTTTTTACCGCATAGAAGTTCGTGAAGTGGAATCCACGTTCGTACAACAGAGACAAAGCATGCAAATTTCTATGCGGTAAGAGCTGCGATTTGCGTTTCCACTTTGCGTTTGGGATGTTTCTACCAATAGAGTTAACCCTTCTAACGCAAAAGACGCACTTCACAGCTGGGCCAAGAAAAATTGAGTCATGCATACACTACAGCAGGTCGCAGAAAGGTCAAGAAAGTACCTATCGATTATCAAACAAGAAATCAAGTAATTTTGAGAGAGCAAAAGGTACTCATTGAGTATTTACTCGAATAATTTGAGTGTTTACTCGAGTAATTTGAGTGTTTACTCGAGTAATTTCCATCGATTCCGTAATCCTGTTCGTGAATTCGACGCAATGTTCGGTAGTAATCGATGTTAAGCGACCTGTCATTCCACTGAAATTTTTGTCCACTGAAATGACTTCGGTTTGGAAGCATTGAGAATGAGCAACCCAGAGTAACGCTATTACAAAAGGTGCCATAGCGGCAGTATTTGGACGTATTTTGGATGAGACGCGTTTCTTTATAATGAGAGGGAATATATTGTGGGGTTCAATGGATGTATAAATAAATTAGTTTAAAGCGAACGGCCTTCACCCATCAACCGTGTCAACCTTACGAGCTTCCATCAAAACCGATACTCTCTCAGCACTTTCCATTCACCTGATACGATCAATTTCTAGGCGTTCTCTTCTCCCATGCAGAGTATGAATAACCAGGCCTATAATTAACTCGCCCAGCCAAGCTGGAGGTGTTTGTCTTATTCATAAAACCCTACGGAAAAGATAATTTCCGCTAAACAAGTTATAATCCCGCTCATTAGCCGTGCTTAGAGCGCCTAACGCTTTCCACGGGGCCTCATCATCGCGAGATCTGAATTTATCTTTATATCTCAGTTTTCGCGTGGCACGTTAGCAACTGTGCAAGCGGTTACGAATAATGGCGAAATGAAAATGTGGAAATATTTGAATATAAATTTGTATATGCCTCGCGATTTGTAAAATTTAAATATATACAGGTGTGTAGATATGCGCGGAGATTATGGGTGGTTCTGTGTCGGTGTATTTGTGTATCAGGCGCTTGCCTTCAAGGCTCAAGGAAGGGGCGAAAAATGCGAAGAAAATTGTTTGATAAAAAGGAACTTTACAGAAATCCACGATGGGGGGGGGGATACTGACATTAAGTTTTTCGAACTTGTACACTGATAAGGCAGGTAAATCTCGTTAAAAGATTTCGCGCTGATTAGCCGTAAATCCCATTCCTGTCGGGGAAATGATTGCGCGAGTTTTTTCTGTTAAGTAAATATTTGTATTAAAGTTGGCTGAAATTGCATAATTCGAAATGTATTTTTCGTCTTTAAATTATTGCAAATATTAAGACTTTTGCAAATTATAATATGAGTTTTCATAGGCAATTTTAGCATAGTATAGCGGTTGGCCCCCCAAAAGCATTGGCGTGCCACAAAACATAATTGTATATGAAAATAATTTTATTTTTATAGTAAAAACTTTTCATAAAGAAACTTAAAAGGCCCCCTTTCACATACAGGCCGCCTGCAGGCCGTGGCCTTTCAGACCAGGTCGGCAGATACGGCCAGATGAAGGCCACTTAGTCTGACTGTGGGATGAGCTATCGCCTGATAGGCCGTGGGCTGTAGGTGACATACACCAGTGGCGGTTCGTAATGTGCAGGATAAGGGAAGCAATGCGCAAGGCGAACGATAAAAGTTAAAGTATCGAAGGCCTTAACTAAAAAAACTGAAAAATAACATATAGTGGAACCAGATAAGCAAAACATAACAAATTGTTACCAGTTTCTAGCTATATCGAAAGCTATACGAATTGAAAATCGTGGTTTTGCAGTTTTTCGAAATAATTTCGCCGCTAGAGGGCATTTTGCGCCTTTTTTCAGATTCTGTTGATAATTAAAGCGTCTAAAAAAAGCTGTTGAAAGATTGCAACTACTACTTTGAGCTCATTTAAATTTTCATGCAAATGCATAATTTTGGCTCAAAATCTAAAAAAGATAGTAATAATAAAACCCTACATACGCCCCTATTTTCTTTTGTAAGCTTCGCTCATCATCATTACAATCTTCCTGCAAAAAAGAACTTCAGGCAACCCGAGCTCAGAAATGCAATTCCTAAAATTATTCTCTATCCCTTTAAATCAACTTTATAGAGAATCATAAAAAATATAATGGAAGCTACAAAGTATCAGCTTATTTTCAATAAACGCCTCCTGCCACCCCAATAGAATAACCAATAAATAAAGAGAAACTCCACTTATCTTCGATCTCTTTTTTCTTCAGTCAATATGCAATAAACGAAAATTCATATTTCAAGAGTCTCCAACAAATTTCGAAGCAAAGCAAGAGTAAATTTAGTTCTTAATTGAAACGAGAACATTACCAGAAAACGAAACCAATAAAACAAAGAGAACATGGAAATTTTCTCTATCTTCGACTTGCTATATCCCACTGCTCGGTTCCGAAGAAGCTGCGTTTAGCTCAGCTTCTGAAGGTACTGTATCAATGCAAACCTTCGCGTGAGTGTGGGTTCAATCAAATGAATGTGTTGGAGTTTTCACGTTGATTTTCTGTGGCAAAGAAGCTGGAGATATTACAGCTTCCCCATGTTGTATAAGGCCTCGGGCACGATAAGAGCGGCGAGAGGCACTTTAGTGTTTGCCACTCTGCCGCTCACCATTCGCCACTCGTATCGTGGCCAAGGCTTTACTCTTTGTATACAGTAGTGTAATAAATTTGAATTGTACATTTTGTATACAAAAATCTGTACATTGTATTCTTAGTGTTTCCAGAGGAGGAAATATATTGAGATTTTTCTTCTGATAAATCTTGATATATTTCAATTAATTTTTATGAAGTTTCCTATTTGCTCAAGGGAAGCAGTGCTTCCTTTGCTTCCAAAGAGGAACCGCCACTGACATACACAGGTGAAGACGACAGTTAAGCGTGGCAGGGTGTTACTTCAAGTGAAAAAATCTTCACGTCCTTAACGGAAACTTCAGACTGAATAGTTCGGAAGTTCGGATCTTCAGACCCGGACTGACGGATAAATACCCACAGACAAATATTATTGACAGTTTTCCTGGACTACAGGCGCCATCCAATTGGCGGCCAGTGAATGTTGATACGTGGCTTCAAGACGATAAACCTTCAGGCAACGGCCTGCCGGCGGCTTGTATGCGAATGACTGAATGAGTGCCTTTATATCAACGTTCGAAGAGATTGTCGACAGCACAAATAGCCTCTAGTCTTTCACATAAAAAAATATCATTGAATAGAGTCACGCCCAGGATGTTAAGAGATTGGTTAGCTGTTAGATTATCCTCGCCCACTGAAATAGAGGGAAGGTCGGTACAGGTTTTGGTGAAGATAAGACAGTGCTTTGTTTCTGTTGCGTTGAATTCGACCCGATTCTTGCGGCCCCAGTCAAGAATGAGCTTGATGTCCGCGTTAAGAGGGCTGGTTGTTAATTCAAGTGCAAAAATGTTGATGGCCTCAACGAAAACTTCAAGGCGTGTCCCGTGAACACCCGCCAACAAGCGCGAACGCGA
Source organism: Thereva unica (assembly GCA_949987705.1). Lineage (NCBI taxonomy): Eukaryota > Metazoa > Arthropoda > Insecta > Diptera > Therevidae > Thereva > Thereva unica. Next base: position 111,982,357 of record OX465284.1, read on the forward strand.
TTGTGGATGGTTTTCGCGCCTTTCTCGCGGTTTGTTTTCCGTTCCGAGTTGATATGGCGTGAATTTTTGCCGTCTTCGATAGAAACCGTAGTATTGAAACACGAAAAATTTTACAACAACCGCTGTAAAAATATACAACAATTTAATATTTGAAAATTTTTACTCGTAATAATGAAAAAAAAAAAAAAAAACTCGATAACCCAAGACCTTTCAAGTGTCTTTCGTCAGCTTCAAACGAAATTTTTCAATATTTCAACCTACGCGAACCCGGGACGAAAAAAAGTTTCGTTTTCGACATATACACGAACCGACCCCAGATCTTCAGGCAACGAACTGACGATAAATACCCAAACACGTAAAGATATTTGTCAGTTTTATTGGACTGAAGCCACATACAGTTGCCGGCCGTTGAGTGTGTGATGATACTTGGCCTCAAGGCGAAAACGAAAACATTCAGGCCATGGCTTGCGGGCGAGCTGTGTATAAATGGGGGCCTTAAAATATAGCTCAATCCTACACATGAACATGCTTATTCAAACCGGCAAGCAAGCGCGATTCGACGAATGCTGCAGCGTACGAGGAAAGTAACACTGACCCGCGAAAAGTCCCTTAGAATATAAAACTACAGGAAAGCACACGCCGAATTTTAGTTAAGTGAGTGCTCACGTTTTGACAGTTGGGTGTCCACTACAAGCGGAAAAAGCAAGTGGAATAGAGGAGGGGCAAAGAGTCGAAATGATCAGAAAAATCGCCTCACGTAATTTATGGACGACGTCTAACTTTAAAATTGAGACGGCACCAGGCTTCTCGAATAGTTGCAGATTACATAAGGTTTAAAGATCGCGCGAAAAGTACAAAATGTCATGGACCAGTGGTATGGTCACTTCAACTTAACTCAAAATATGTGCACCATCGAAGAAACAAATTGCCACGTCGCCGACACGTTTCATTAAGTTCGAAATTGCATTGAATTAATTACACACGATTTCCAATTAATACGATTCTACGCCGGCACCAATCCCACTCCGGCATGCCTCATTATAAATCATATCCTCTACTCATTTTCTATTTGCAAGTCCTCACAGTACCGAGTGCTGCGAGGTCATCGAAATCCACGCTAAAAACGTGTTGCACCAATGTGTGCTGCTTTTGGCACGGATAACTTCCTTGTAGTATTTTTGATTCTTCCAAACTCACTTCGAACATAAACTTTAAACACGAGTCAATATTGACTCGAAAAGTGGTGCTTTGAAAAAACTCATTAATCTGAGTGTTTACTCTCGGGACATTGAATCCACGTTTTAATACCAAAACGTTTCAAAAATTTTATTGTCGACTTTGTGTAAATCATAAATAAAAAAATATTTACTTTCATCTTTTCTAAACTCAACCAGAAAAAATGAAATTTCGTTTTCCTTGTCAATAACAATTTTAATTGTGTAAAAAGAGCCACTTGCAAAAACTTATAAATAAAATCCACAAAAATTTCCACATGGAACACGGCGAAAATGTGAATGACGCCGCGGAAAAACGTGGCGAGGAAAAATACAAATGAAAAATTAATTCACAAATTATCCGAGAGGGGGAGTGATAGTGACGGGCGAACGCCATAAATACGTGCATGCCACAAAAATCTGTCATAAATTTCTCAATGCGATTTGTTCTCGGGAATGACAAAAAAAAAAATTTAAAAATGGCGGTTTTTATTGGTTCTAAGTTAGTAATACTAGAATAGTCGTGATGGCACAGAATGGCGGTAAAAATAGCAGAGATTAGCCACAGAAAAAACCCCGGTGGAAAACATTGTGTCGCGGGCTTATTTCTGCAAGATACAGCGGTGTTCCACAAATCGAGTGAAATGCAATCGAAATCGGAATTCAATTTCACTCGAATTCAAAATTGATGTTCTGAAATCCGAGTGAATTACGTTTGTTCGAAATCACTTTCGAAAAAATATAATTTGGTTGACACTTAAAATTTTTATTTATTTTGAGCATAGTTTGTGTCCGAGTTAAAAAAAATTAAAAAATGTTGTGCCCCAAACAATGGATTTTGTGTTATTAGCTGCAGTAATTGAAGAAAGAGAGCTTCAAAGGAAGGAAAAAATTAAAAAAGATAATCCTCTTGATTCCTTTTGAATTATTTATATATGCGCAATATAAGCTGTACAAATAGTACACATTTGTGTTGCACTTCATAATATCTGCAGGCATCTTAAACTAGATTATGAAGTATAACATCCACCACAAATGCAGATATAGAAGTTATCGACCCAGAAAATGTTGAAGAACAGAGAAGTGATGCTGTTAGGGTCAGAGATGAAATAGCTAATAGTTTCGAAGCTAAATATGTTATAAGAAAAGTTAAATATAAATTTAAAAAATAATTCTTTATTCAGTCTTTTAAAAAACCAAAAAACATAAAAAACCCTCTGCATTAACTTTTTGGGCTAACTCTTTCCAAAGGTCCTCAACAATTAATTTGTCTTTTTTTGTATCTTCTTGCTATTGCGGGATTATTTCTCGAAAATTCACACATTTTAAAATAAATCACAGCGCTTCTCCTGTTATTTCACTTTCAAATCACCAACAACAACTGAAACGGTTTTATTTCGAGTGAATTTCGATTTAATCGAAATGTGGAACACCTAATTTCGATTTGTAATTTCTATTTCACATATATGAAATTAATCGAAATGTAGAACACCTAATTTCGATTTCGAGTATCAATTTCACAAAAATCGAAATGTGGAACACCGCTAATAAATTGCAATTTTACACTTTGTCGACATCAGAACAGAATCTTTTGGAATCGCGCAATAATACAACAACAACAACACGCAAAATGGCTCGAATCCATTCCAAACTGGTGATTCATGGCTTCGCCGAGATTTTTCGTGTTTTTGGCGCAAATCGAGGGAAATTTTTTGGCTAGTTTAGCGGAGGTAGCGCCACTTGGACAAGCGCCTGCCAAGACGATATGGAGCTTGGAGGCGATAATCTTGGTTGACTTGTTAGCATTGCTGATGCGCGGATTGCATGCTGACGATTTCTTGTGATTTTCGTGAAATTTCAGAGATTTCGTATCGCGGATGAATTCACGCCTCTTGCAGAAGCAGATGCGGCGAATTAGCGTGGCGGAATTTTGAAGCGAGAATGTTGGGGGGAAATTAAATGGTGCTAATTTTTTGGATGATGTAAGATTAGTAAGTAAGCTGAAAGGGTATTATCAAAAGATCTCTTGGCGGGGATTAGTATCATTTAATTTCTCATATAGAGGGCCAGAGAAAAATCGAGCCCTTACTTAAATCAACACTTAGGGCGATAAACAGCTATGCTCGATGACTGTTCCAAAAGTTCAGAGCAAAGCAGAGCAACTCACTTTGGAGCAGCTGTCAAATTGATGTAGCAGCAGAAAATAGCAACAATCTCAAAAAACATTTCCCCTTCTGACAACTTTGCTCTAAATCAGTTTTTAGAGGTTGGATACGAATGCCAATTAGAAGAAGAAATTCATATCAACAATTAATAAAAGAAAATTTCTAGATGTTTGTGTGTGGGTGTGCGCATCAGTCAATTTCGAAATTTTGCATGGAGGTCCGCAGGTTCCTAGAGGTAAATGCAGGTTCCTAGACCGAAATGCAAAATGGCCGCCCATATATTGTTGAATTTGTCAATTTTGTTCCGATTCCAAAGAAAGTGGGTATCTAGAGATTTTGAAGATTGCAAATAACGAATTTTTGGTCAAACCATATATAAATTCAACGTTGCGGGGCCAATATGGCGGACAAATTTTGCCAAATAAATGTCATTTCTCGCCCAGCTGTATATAGATTGTTCAAGAGTTGGAAAATCTGAAAATCTTCAAATCCTAGCTGCAACAATAACAAGGTTATTTAGTTTTTTTTTTGTTTTTTAAATAATGTTTATTGGCTCACGTAAATACACTGCATTCTGTACGAATGAAGGTCAGTATGAGTATTGAAAAATGCCATTCGTGTTAACCAATGCTCCGGCGGTATTTCGACGTGCCATTACAAGAAAGCAGCGAAGAAGTGGTAACATACAGTAATGATATGATTGTGTCGAACCAAACGGCACACTTGAATGCCATCTAGAGAGATTTTTTTTGAGGACCTATTTGAAGGAAAGAAAGACCCTGAATTTCTGGGGCACGATATTAGTCAAGACAGTATAGTACCGCGAAAGCATAAAACGAATTGTGTTGCCAATAATCCGAAGCGGAAGTGTCTGTGAAGTCAGGTAGTTTGTTGCAAGCTGTTGAAGAAGGAACAAAGGTTCAAGTGGGTCGTTGAGGAAGAGAAGACGTTCGTGATTTTGAAGAAGTAGATTACTAAGCGACCTGTGTTTGCTATATACAGCGCTATAGCTCAGCATGAAGTGCATACGAATCTATGTTTTTCAGATACGAGCTAGACAATCTAACGATTATGAGATCATTGACCCGATTCCGTATGTATATTGTGGGCAAACCGATTTATTTGATTTATTATTACAACAACAACAAAATTTTAGTTTAAGGTGTTCTGTGTTATTCCGTCACGATTTATTACTTGAGAATGGTTTTTACGAGAAGCGTCATCTTTATGTTGAGGGTAAAAACTTTTCAGACTAGCCTTTTAAAGGTGGGTACTCGATCCGGAATTAGCTATTGCGGCTCACATAAGTCCTAGAGGATCGGACTCTGGTGAAATATACTGTCGGTATATCGTTGGGCGGCGCTTTCATAGGTGCAAATGGTGCACTTGCACCGGGCGCAATTGGACGGGCAGTTAAAAAAAATTGAAAGTGTTTTCGTGTCTTCATTTTCATATATTAAAGGAAGTGCACCGGATGTTTGTGTCTTTTTCCAAAGTGTGCCCAATCAGGTGCTGCCGACACGGTGCCGTAGTTCTTGATTTGCAGTTCGTACTAGTCGTACTATTATAGATCAAAAATTCGGCGACAGACACCTGGATCACCTCTGTTCTGAAGTTGTTGAAAGCGTTTTCTTTGTCCAGAATGACTGCCGAGGTACACTGATTTTATTTTATACACGATTCCACAGTGGAAACTAATACACGCAATTCAGTGAACACCGATTATCCCTTGATTCGCGGAGCCCAGGATTGTGCTTGAAAGTTCTAGCAAAGTAAACCGTACAACATCCTATAGCAGACGAAGACGTTGGTAAATGTGTGAAGAATAGCGGCAGTGGCGCCGAAGCTTAAGCAGTACGAGCTAAAAGAAATAATACAAAAGCAAAAATACGAAGCAATTCCTAATTGGACACAGGCTTTCATTGGTGCAAATGGTGCACTTTCACCGGGCGCAATTTGAAAAATTTAAAACTTCGAAGAAATAAATTTAAAAAGTATTCCCGTGTCTTCATTTTTAGAAATTAAACGAACTTGACAGAGTGTTTGTGTCTTTTGCCATTGCGCTTCACTGCTGTAAAAAAATGAACAGCTGATGGAGGCGAACTATGGCACCGGGCCCAAAAAAACAAGCGCCGGCTCTGCGTGGCCCCTCCCAAGCAAATTTTCCCAATGCCGCCTGCATCTCTTATTCTTTTCCACTATACCACGGTAGCAAAGAACAGACTGAGTCTGGTCAACAAAATCAAAATATTTCGATGATTTATGCGCCATCTATTAGAAGTTGGAAGGTACTGTTATTCGTAACGATTAACATTTAACAGTTATAGTTATTTGTAACGATTAACAGTTAAAATCGCGCCATCTATTTGTCAAGCTTTGAGCGAACGGTAATTGCGCCATCTATTAGTCAAGTTTTGAACGATATCTGATCAGATCAGATAAAAAGTCGAGTCGTAGCACCGAAAATATAACATTTGTTAAAGCGCAAAATACAAAACTAAAAATAAAAACTAGGCGTGTTTTGAATTGAAGTGACTCATTCCATGTACGAAGCTTAACCAAAGTTTTACGGCCAGCCAGATAGTAGGACTCTTAAATACTCCGCCCAAAAGCAGTAACAACATAATGATTATTCTGTATAACTCCCGCCATTGTAAAATTTACAGAAATGCCGATTAGAGATAGCAATCTAAAAAACTAGTTTAGAAGCATTCTTCACACCACGTGTACTTGCAATTTATAGTGTTGTAAAAATGCCAAAAGTTCTTTCATAAATTAAGAATTACCATAAGGCCGCACGCGAAGAAAGTATTCCAGCGGGAATCCTTTGCCGCCCCAGCCATGAATGGAATTCCATCCTCGTTTGTGAAGTCATAAATTCCGGTGTTTATCAGTTTATTACGGCGAGAAACGTCACTACCCCGCCCACGCATCCAGATCAGTATGCGAGGGATGCCACCGCCGAGACGAAGACGCACGGGACTAATCGTCAACCATTAATCAAATTAGGTCAAGAAAGTATTCAATCAAAATCAGGGGTAATATTTGCGATTTTCAGTTAATTTATTCCGCCCCGGGATCTTTGGGGTTGGGGTTAGGGGAGGGGGTGAAACTTTTTAATGTAGCCGAATCCATCTTGACCAGGGATGGGACGCACGCAAACTTACATACGTACGAGCCAAGGCTAAGCGAGCTATTATGGGCCCTTGGAATAATGTTTGCGAATCCATTCGGGCGTACATTAGCAACTTCGACAGCACAAAGAATGACTATTATTAATTCGGCATATGGCGAGGCTGTCAGAAGGTGCTGAAGACATTTCGTCGAGCGGAGATGATGGATGAATTAGGCCAGTGGAATCTAGACGAACTTAACGAAACCCCGTCTTCCCCCTGATGCCCTTTGCGAAAAGTATGGCATAGAGCAGCATTAACATATTTTTGACGTCGGCCCATAGTGGCAGATAGAAACAAGGTCAGAAGTGGAACTACACGTATTGATCCCCGGTCGTATTCCGCCTCGATTCGGGACTAGCGTAATCAGCGCCCTGACGGAACGACGGCTGGAAGGGGGCGGCCTGATGAGCGGAGGGGGCGAAGCTGCCACGGCGCTGAATGACTGAGAACATGAAAAGCGATTTCAAATACACTAAAAAACATCGAGGCCATTTGCATTTTATGTTTCTCATGCTCTCCTCCGTGTCAAAGGTAGAAAAAAATCGCGGGCGGCCCGAAGAAGGAAACAAATTTCCGTTGTGCTTTTTCAATACAAAAATGAAGTGGGGCAGGTGGTGGGGGTGACGAGGATACGAAAACCCAGTGATGGAGGTACACTTTGTATGGAGTTGAGAACGATAAAAAATACTGCAGAGTTACCGTCTTCCTTCGGTCCTTAGGTAAAAATTTATATTGCATTTCTGTTATTGGTGGGGGAGGCGGGGGGTCGAAGTGGGGCTGTTGTTGCGGTCGTTGTGGGTGCTGTACAGACAGTCAGGCCCAACAGAGCGAAAGAAACTGAGCACAGCTTTACATTTCGGCTGCGAAATGAACATCAGCATAAAAATCCAAAACCAACAAATTGTGGTAACGATGAACTTATGTGCAAGGAGCTGGGCGGCAAGCACGGATGGCATGGCTCCTGGAGGGGGGATGAAAGCTATTCAAGATAATTTAAGAAATATTTATGACTGAAAGACGTCATTATGCCATACTCTCCCCTTCTGTTCAGGGGCTCAATTCCGTGAGATATGAGAAGATAATAGATAAAACTACTCAGAACCCACAGAACACAGGTAACCAAAGCGAATTGCTCACAAATCGAAGAAGCCCGAACCGAAACACAGTTGGAAGAGTTGTTTCGAAATTAGAAGGATTTATTGGAATCAGATTTTTGATTTATGGCATTTATTTGTACAAAATCATAAATTGTGTATTTTTGGCTCTGCTACTAAAAAATGCAAATAGGATCTGCGACTCCGACAGAAACCACGGGGAGTAATTGATTCCCCCCAATGCGGGCCTGGCCTTAATAAATATTTATAGTTGCGTTAAATGTTTTCCAATTATTTCGTGACATTTCATATTACGGCTGTTTTATGCCTGTTCTGCGACAAGTTTTATTGGGATATTTGCATTTTTATTGGGTAACTCCCAACCCTTTGTGATGGATGTTTCGTTTTTGAGGCACGTGGAGCTCGAGTTTTCCCCATCTACAAGGTTCAGAAAATACGATATGATACGATCGGGCACATTGTGTATGAGTGTCCGGCTTTGGGGACTCCGGTGGACATTGGCGAAACATAGCAGCCTCTATTGAGATGATTCTAGGCAGAGGGTCGAAGAAGAGGGTCCGCCAAAAAGTTGTTCGTATACGAAACTGTTGAAAAGAAGTATTATTGCGAAAAATGTCTGAGGAAAAATAACTCCAGGTGTGTGAAAGGTATCAATTTTCTTTAGTTACACAATAGTTAAAAGTGTAATTGTGAAATTTGTGCTGAATCACATTTTTCTTTAAATTTTTACAGATGCCAGAAGTTGAAACGTCCGCATTTGAAGTTGAAACTGCTCAGCTTGTCATAACCCACAAATTCTATTCAAATCAAGATATTTTCCTTTGAGAATATTGATTTCCAACTCCTCATATGCTTTGGATAAAATTCGCTATGAATCACTCACAGATCATAGCGGCAAGGAACTGTACATCAAGTTCATCCTAAACAAGACTGTTGGCATCCTAACCTGATCCGATATTAGAACGATTGGTCAATTTGACGTTGGTTTCTATTCAGCTTAGTGATCGGTATAAACAATCTCGATATCAATAAAGGTCATGGTCCTAACAACCTGCCTCAAATCAAATTTTGGCTCCCCTCTATCTTATCTTCAACAAACCGTTATCGACAGGAAAGTTCTCTAAAGCATCATTTTGTACCTTAGTCTTGTGTTTATTTTCTCCAAGCCTCGGGGCCCCGGTAGCCTAGGGAGTAAGGCATCTGGCTACCATTGCAGAGGTCCCGGGTTCGAATCCAGCCCCACTTTCGCATCTCATAATTGCGAAACTGCTATACTGAAGATAACGACAGCTCTTCATTCCGCCCTTGATCAAGGTGATATTGCAATACTAGTTCTTCTAGATTCCTCCAAATCGTTTGACTCTGTAGCATCTGCTAAATAAACTTAGTCAACGGTGTCGCTTCTCTTCTTCTGCTCGTCTTTTCTCTTCTATTCTCTCTAATAGGCCTCAAGGGTTCGGGCTTGAGGGAACACGAAACAATGCCATGAAACTCTTGAAGCAACTTTGCAGGAAACATTTTTGACAGCTTTAGGTTTGTTGTTGTTGTTTCTCTGATTTCTCACGTTTCGCTTTTCAAAGGGAATGAAGTAAAAAGAAGAATTAAAAATAATGTAGATACCGATGAAATTTTTGCGGAAACTCCAAAATGGAAGCAGCAATTGCAGAAAACTTTGTTTCGTTTCGTGTTTCATCGTGTAAAATTAGCCAAAGTGAAATTATTTTTACTAATGATCGTCGCATTAAAATTTGGAGACGAGAAGGTGAGCGATTTGCGGATGCATGTATATCCATGAAAATGACAGATTTGAGTATGTATTTCGAAATTAAAAATGATCGCTGAAATATGACTGAAATTCAAAATGGCCGCCCAAATATGAATTTGCAATTTCAATGAAAGTGGATATCTAGGGTTTTTAACGTTTCTAAGGTCGATAATAACGAATTTGTGGTTAAAACTTATAAATTCAAAATGGCCGACGAATTTGCCAATTGTATTCCGATTCCAATGAAAATCAACATTTGGTGTTTTTTGAATAACGAATGTTTGATCAAAGCTCATAAAATCAACATGGCGGATGAGTTTTGTTAATTGTGTTCAAATTCGTGAATTGACCAAGCTTCGACATTGTGCATGATGCACCTCAAAGCCAGATTTTCGAAATTCAAAATGGCCGAAATTCAATATTGTTTAATTTGCCAATTGTGTTCCGATTACAATCACAGTGCGTATAGTATCTACGGGTTTTTAAGCTAGCAATCAAAGAACTTATAAATTCATATGATCGACGAATTTTTCCAATTGTGTTCCAGACCAGCCTTTTTTCCCAATTTGTTAACGTATGCAATATGGTATACTAAGGCAATAAAATGACAAGTGTATTTTGTCCTGTAAGAAAATTTCTTTTGCCATTTTTTTGATGTTCCAGGACAGAAGCGTACAGATTAAAAATGTCCAATAAACCTGGAATCTTCCGTTGACATCTGTCAAAATCTGACAGTTTAAAGATTTGTCACTTAGTTTCCATTTATTTTCATTCGCCTAAAAAACTTTTCCTTACAAAATGCACCCGGATACGTTTTCTATAATAACTTGACATACTTCACGCCACTTACCTAACCAAAAACACGTTTCAAATTTTATTAACAATATTTCATTCATAAATTTCAATTAAATTTTCCTTCTAAACACATTTAAATATATAAAAACACAAAACCGAATTATAAAATCCAGAAAATTGTCGTCTTTTGTAAAAATAGAAAAAATATGAGAAAAATTAAAAAAAAAACAAAAACTTTCGATAAAAATGATCATAAAAAAAAATGGTGGACAAAAAATACTTCGCAGTCATCAAAATGTCAGAACAATAATTTAAGCGTTATGAAGTCTCTCCACTGTCACCGAGGCGGAATGGAGATAAATATTTTTTGTTTTAGATGGCGAGAAACTATGAAAACATGAATTTAATTAATAAATAACGCAGGTGACAACAAATTAAACAAAAATGACACAATAAAAAAACATAACGAAAGAAAAATTGTGAACGAAGAAGACGCCGCCAGAGGTGAGGACTGCGGTTCGTTTTCCGTGCTAAGTTCATAGTTTACGCGCTTGTGAAAAAGTCCCAAGAGACGAGTGGGTCTCTTCTGGGGGGGATTTGTTCGGCTGTAAATTTCACACAAGTCAAATTAATTCTCGAATTAAGGGGAAATTAGTTTGCTTTCGAGTCCTAGACTCGATTGTGGGGGCGGGGTGATAAATTTTTAATCGCTTAAAAGCTTTTTCACATTATTTTATTATTTATTTATTTATGCTCGGCCCAAAGGATGCGAGAAAATTAGGCTCTCGGTTGCTAATTCCTGCCGCCGGAGGTCGTTGCTGTGGCAATTACGAGGGCTATTTTCATGCTGTTCTGGGGAATTGGGTTGTAATTTTTATTAATTTATTCATTTTTGTCTGCATTTGTGATTCTTAAAAATAATCTCGGTTGTTTCACTTTTGTATACTTGACCTCTTCTGCTTAGGCCCATAATCGTTTAGGAGTATTTCGCCTCATAGAGTATGCGTACGATTTTATTAATAATGGAAAAGAGGTGTTTGTGGTTGTGTAGTGGATTAGATTATACGAGGGAAGTGGGTTTGTCGAAATTTCTAGGCAGAACATCTTTTAAGGTAATTACTGTACTTCAAGAGAGAAGTTTTGGGTTAGGCACGTTTTATATTTCTATTTTCCTAAGGTCATATCTCTAGATAACTCGCAAGGTTATCTTTTGGGTTAGTTGCGATTGTTATGGAGGTTTTTGATTGTTGCAATAATGAAACTCTTATTACCAAAAGGCAGTCATGGTTGACCTAAGCTTGCAATCACATAAACTCGTAAACCCCAAAAATTCAACTTAGAACAATCTTCCACAGTCAGCATTTCTGGACTCCTGCAACATCCGAGAGTTCAACCGCAAGGACTATCGCCACTTCCTTCAGCACCCCTGATGTCAGACCTCGTTCCAACTAAAGGCTGAATCACTTAGCCTCGTTCTCTGTCGTTCGTTCTTTTCGTTTTTTCAGTGTGCGAGTTTAATGCTGTACACTTCATATGTAAGTGTCCATATCAGGAAGAACGGAGAGGAATGAAGACGCCAGCAATTGAGTCGTTGACGTCAAATCCGCGAATACGAAAGCTCCTATGTGGACAGTGGTTTCTTGCTTTTTGTTCCTTTCTGTTAACGAAAGAACGGAAAGAACGAACGTACGGAGCAAAACGGAGCGATATGCTTCAGCCTTAAAACGCATCGTCTTTTTGAACGGAAAGCTGGCTTCGCACTGTGCGCATCATGAGATGTCGTGTCGTCCGTGAAAGCGCAGGCAAGTCCGTAGCGGTGCGTAGGATCCGCCGCGAGTTGGTAACTTCGGCTTCTCACGGTGCACAATTTTGCGGATTATCACTTACACGGACGACCTAGGACCGCACCGCGTGTCGGCCTTCAGATTCGGAGCCATTTTGTCACTCCAAAATGCAAAGGGAGCGTACCGGGATTGTCTAGTCGAAATCTCTTTGTTTGTTCGCTGTATACCATGAATACGCACTCGTTGGATTTTTCATCCCTTTTTTTCGTTGCACTTTCGGCATGTAGACCAACGTTCTTCTGGTGTGATGCTCTTTATGCCACGGCATGGGATTCGGGTAATCAAATACATCGCTGTCATTACTGTCTCTGCCCAAAAATTTCGACCCAAACCCCTGTCTATGAGCATATCTCGCATTTCCATAATGGTACGATTCATCCTTTCTGCTCTCCATTTTATTCAGATGTGTGTGTGGTACTGCCCTCTGATTTTGTATCAAGATGAACTATGATGACTTTGGTCTTGACGTGCTTGTCCATGCTGACGACCTCGGACCACACCACACCTAACATTACGACTCATGGCGGACACTAATCACCGCTACAGAGACCTTCACGGACGACGCGCTTCACACGGTGCGTCCGCGTCGACCGCACGTGATAATCCCAAAATCACTCACCGTTCGAAGCCAGCTGAAGACGGCGCCCGGACGTATACGTACTCTCACTAAGACGTTTTGTCCCACAAGACGGCTCTATTTTCCACCAGTGAGATTAACGTACATGAATCGACATCCATTTTGCACGAACGCAGACGCTGAAATGTGTGTGGGGTAATCAGGGGAAGTGGGTGCCATCTCGTTGGCGGATTCATTCACACTATATTCGGTCCGACTGTTTAGATGGCTCTTCGCAGCGACAAAAGGCCGTTTAAAAACACGATCCGTTCATTTTCATGGATCCGACGAACAGCTTCCGTCTCTTTAGATGAACCGAAAAAACAGGCTTAGTATGAACGAAGCCTCATGTAACGAACCACCTATGAGTCATTTGAGCTACTAAGCATTACACTGTGATGTACAAAGTATTACAGGGTGCGCTTTATCTTTCAGAACGATTTTGTTTGGCCGCCATTTTGGATTGGCTGTCAGTTCATATTTGACAGTTGTGGATAGTAGTCGATAACAATTTGTTATGAAGCAGCTAACGCAACAACGGGTATTACAGCTTTGGTATAGACTATAGAGTATAGGAGATCAACATTTTTGGCAAAAAATCATTATGAGTGACGTGGCACATTTCGACTTCACTGGTTAGCCGCTTTTGGGACATTGAAAATCCTCAATTGATACTCCAACGGGCATTACATCCTCGTAATCTGTGTTGAAAATTTTGCAGTGCTCGAAATGAATCATTTACACGTAGGTACAGAACATGTGGTTCCAACAGAGCCGTGCCTTATCACTCACAACTTGTACTACGATGCAAATACATGCATACATCACCCTGTAAAACAAAAGCCACCCTGTACTAGTACAAAATAAAAAATACCACAAGAAAAATTGTCAAGTCCTGCGAAACTTCCAAGTAAAATAAATATTGAAGCTGCAGGACCTTGTTCTTGTTAATTTCTGAATGTCAAAAGCAGACCCAAAGTTTCTCAAGGAAAATTAATGAAATTCAAATTGAAATTAAACTGAAGCAAACCCCCATTGTTCAGCCTTGAAGCCCAGCTTTAAACCGCCCTCTTAAAGACCCGTGCGTGGTGCTTGTAACAAATTACAACAAAAAGCCCGCCATTGCAATGGCCTCGTTATCCACCGAGCGATCGCTCAGCTTAAAATAGCAATGTTACTACAGAGGAACTTTCTCGCCCAACGAACTGCAGTCGATATTAAAGTTGAATACCGCAAATTACCGCAACAATTTTCCAATCTTTTCTTTCTCGCCTTCTGCCTCCTCCCCCACGCAATGTTGCATAATTGCAGAGCATTCGACCGCCTTTTGTGCGATATTTCAATATTTATGTTCTGAAATGTGACACATAGGCGGCGCATAGTTTTACTTTTCAATCGAAATCTGAAATCTGTCACGTGCGGGGCAGGGCTCATGTTGAGAGAGACCCCGACTTACGACAATGAATGGATCCGAATGCAGTCAATGCACGGATAAGAAATTACGTAAAAACGGCAATTAATGGATGCTCGCTAAACAGAAGTTACGCAACCCTTATCCACGCAGGCAAATAAATAGGCGCCCAGGCAGACGAGCAGGGATCCAACAAATAGACAGACATAGAAACGTTTACATTGAAAACTGCCCTCGTTCCCGCCATTAAAACGTGCAAAAGGGATAAGAAGGGGCGAAAATACGAAAATAATGATTCCGCACAGGACTGCTGCATAAGAGGCTGTGCAAAAGGCTCCGGCGATAAAGGGTGATGGCTCGGCAATTTCCTTGGAGATGAAGTTATGGTCGAGCGATGGGGAATACACCCGATTCCTTTGGGGCAATATATACGACGTCCAGTCCAGCAAAGGAGCGCCTCGGCAGACATAATCATTTCCCCCGTTCCAGGAATTCTTTCAATAAAACGAAACTCCCGAATGTCCTTAATTTCTCGTCCTGCAGGGAAATTTTTTGATAGAATTAAATTAAAAAAAAAAAAGACAGAATAAATTAAAGAAAATTTTTGGGCGCACAATAAAAATTTGAATAAAGTTTTTTCGTGGTGTGTGTCAATGGAGGAAATCACCTTCCTTCAACCGCAGAACAGTGCAGCAGCAGGCTTTGCTCGCTTTGGGATGGACGACAGTTCAAACCATGGACAAATTGCGAATTATAAAAATTCGCGTGATGTTAGCCTTTTTTAGAGCCTCAATCCCGACCAACGTTTTCACGTATAAATTTTTAAAAATGACAAAAACGCTGTCCACATTTCATCCAATTCTAGAATTTATGACAAGTTTTTTAGGTTCCTTGTTTCGTTGCCTAAATTCCATCGACTAAATCCCCGAAAAAAAGGATTTGCAACATGGCGTCTCTTTGGCAGCATTCGACACCACACAGAGAACGGAAATACAAGGTTTTTCAACAAGAGGTGTCATTTGAAATCAATGGAAAAGCGCAGTGTTTTCGCAGAACGTGGAGATATTTTTATAAGTACAGGGTCTGAGGTTAACACTGGAGCACAAATGTCTGCCAAATGTCCACCTCGGCTCTTCTTACAAAACGGTTATGATGAAATTTTTCATTACGTTTTCGTATAAAAGCGACTGTATTTCGCCAATAACAGCTCTAATATTGTTTTTCAGTGCTTCAATCGTTGTCGAATCTACGCCGAACTTTATTTTTAAAGTAGCCTAAAAGGAAAAGTCTAATGATGTTAGATCGTCAATAGAACGCATTTACTTCAACTCTGCACTATGTTAAACTATGTAAGCGTCAAATCTCTTTTGACAGTTCTGAACTGGGCAGAAATAATTGCGCTAAAAAATATTGGTGTTTATGCCGTTGTGAGCATGCCTAGCTCAGTTAAAGTAACTTGCGCCTAAACGTGGCTCATTATGTACTATGTTTCCATGAGCCGGGGTAGAGTATTCGTTGAGTTTATAGAAAGCTTTTTCCCTCATGTCAACTCGATGCCGTTTCCAAGAAGGTTCGGAGCACGGTCCTATAGACAGGTCTGCAAATTCGTTGCGACTGCAGATGGCGTATTTGTCGAAGTTCGCGAAGAGCACGCGGTGACGAAATTTGATACTTCGATTACTGCGCCGTCAGTGATCCATTCAAGAACTACTTCAAAGTCGAACGATATCAATCACACTTCACTCTATGGGATGGTATATGAAGTTCGCAGACCTGTCTATACGAACGTGGTTCGGAGTTAAAGTGACAGATAACACAGGCCTGCAAGGTTTTTTTCTGTTCAATTTAATAGTCGTATTTTAAGTATTTTTTCGCGCTGAATCCGAATCCGTTGGCCAAATTGCCCTATCACGTCAGGATTTTGAGCAATCCTAACCTAAAAGTGCCAAAAAGCGTGTTTTTTGCACTTTTGCGCGTTAAATATCTCAAAACTATGGAATGATAGGGCAAATCTGACAACGGGATCGTTTTCAGCATGCCAAAATCTATAGAAAAGCATGTCGAAAGCGTGAAATTTGACAACACTTTTTTTGTAATACTGAAAAGAAAAACTTCTCGCGCGAAATCTACGATTTTTATTAAGACATGTTATCATTGTTTTTCTTTTCAGTATTACAAAAAAAGTGTTGTCAAATTTCACGCTTCCGACATGCTTTTCTATAGATTTTGGCATGCTGAAAACGATCCCGTTGTCAGATTTGCCCTATCATTCCATAGTTTTGAGATATTTAACGCGCAAAAGTGCAAAAAACACGCTTTTTGGCACTTTTAGGTTAGGATTGCTCAAAATCCTGACGTGATAGGGAAATTTGGCCAACGGATTCGGATTCAGCGCGAAAAAATACTTAAAATACGAGCCCCCGAAAAACGAGGTGCAACGATGATAACATGTCTTAATAAAAATCGTCGATTTCGCGCCAAGAAGTTTTTCTTTTCAGTATTACAAAAAAAGTGTTGTCAAATTTCACGCTTCCGACATGCTTTTCCATAGATTTTGGCATGCTGAAAACGATCCCGTTGTCAGATTTGCCCTATCATTCCATAGTTTTGAGATATTTAACGCGCAAAAGTGCAAAAAACACGCTTTTTGGCACTTTTAGGTTAGGATTGCTCAAAATCCTGACGTGATAGGGCAATTTGGCCAACGGATTCGGATTCAGCGCGAAAAAATACTTAAAATACGACTATTAAATTGAACAGAAAAAAAATAAACCGTTTTTTGCAGGCCTGTGTAATTAATTTTACATTGCGCGGCTGTTGGTATATATGTGCAGTAAAAGATACTCAAACACACATATGCAAAACCCAGCTCAACCAGACTGGTTTCGTTGAGTTTTCTTGGATTTAATGAAACTTTACTCAATCCCCGTTTCGATGGGCGGTTAATCTGAGTAAACTCAGGGTAAACTCTGCATGGAAACTCAATAATGGTTGATGGGGTTGTTTCAATTTTTCTCTTAAGCTTTAACCAAAGAATCCTGTTCGTGCGGAATTCAGATCACCCTATGTAAAACAAAAGGGTAAAGTGTGGGGTGGAATTGAAGTTGAAGGGCGGTCTGGATTCTGGCCAAAAAAATCAATATGCAGATCGGTAGCAGATCGCTGAATCGGAAGAAGGATCCCGAGGAAGAGTTTCCTCATGAACACCGCTCAAAAAAATCAGCGAAACTGAAATGATGTACATATGGCTTATCAGGTTTTCATAATGGCCCTAGTAGGCAAACCTTCAAAAGAAATAAAGCAATTACGTATTGGAAAGATTTTCGAAAAGCCTTAAAGAAGTACCCTAATATATCGGCCAAACTGCGCAAGTTCGAGCAAATTGGCGAACTGAAGTTTAAAAAAAATAACCTCAGTTCGCATACAATTTCCACATATTCAATTGAGAATAGAAAAATCTCAACTTGCCCAACTGGTCTCACACAGAGTTGAAGCTCGCTAAAAAGAGAGTAATGAACTACAATAGTAGAAAGCCATTCCAGTGGGTTTTCCCATTTGTAACTTTTGGCGAAAAAACAACAGCACTTTTAAGCACGAACATGAATTGGACTTGAGCCGGCGAAGCCACTTGAGTGGATTAAACTGAACATTATTGCACTGAGATCGGTGAAACCGTGGCATTAAGCTTTAGTTTAACTCATACAAAGCTTTAGTTTTTGCTGTTGCATTGCTTCATATTTCAGGCAATTATGTTGGTTACCGTGAAAAGTAGGCATGCTCAATAGACCGATTCTGGTTCGATTACAGAGGTTAAGCAGCATTGGATGGAATTAGTAGTCAGTTGGATGACCAAATTGGATACTCTATACTATAAATGTCGCTTTTCCACTAGGAGCAATGACTTCCTCAATGGGGCCAAAATAGGGCATTCGTTATGACGAGGCGCGAATGAGGCACAGAGATAAATTCTTCGTGTGGGCCTTATAGAGCAATCTACAGGGGCCTAAACTCAACTTTGTTCTAACCTTTGTGCTGAAAGTCGTAATTCAAACGTCATTTTCGTCAAATCAAACGACTTGCCACGAAACCCGACTCGACTTTCGGCACAGCCAGCGGTCAGTTTTCGCCAGATAAATTTCATGGGCATGAAAACCTGAAGCCAAAATGTATGGAATTTAGGAGTTCACGACCATTTAACTGGTTCTTAATATTAGGCTTAATAAATCTACACAAATCTCTCAGCAAAGCGGAATTCAGACTTGTTGTATGGGATTCTCTACAGAGCGAAATTCCGCACGAACAGTATATACTTAACTTAAGCAGTTACCCCTGTTTCAATATTTGACGAATTACAAAGGACCCCGAAAAAGTTCAGATTTGTGAATATGTGCTATATATTTGTTTTCATAGCATCGAAATTGTTTGTTCTAAACCAAAAAAAAATGCAAAGCAGAGCATTTTGTCAGTTCAATTAAAACTTACCAAAATAAACACATATGCATACCCCAACAAAAAAAAACCTTACAAACATTTCATGAAATTGAAAGTGTTACAAAATTGATGGCGTGCTAAACTCTGTGACGTCTAATTAACAAAAATCCAACTTGGAGCGGCACGCAACTTCAAACCCTTTTCTTTAATGGCTTATATCGATCTAATGAAACGTGAGACTAATGAAACGAAACAACAAACTGAGAAACAGTTTAATTTGTATATTTAAAATTATGAAGGTAACGTTTCTTGTGTTGTGCTGTGCAATATGGGTGATGGAGTTTCCGATAGCGAGAGCATAGAGGGGTTATTTTGTAAAATTTTGTTTGATAATAGGTTTTGATGAAGTGTGCTTGAGGGAAATGCTTGGGAATTACTTAAGATTGTTATCAAACTTCGAGTTGGACTGTTAAAATTTAAGTATACTTTTCATTGTTTTTATAATCGACAAACTTTAGTCATAGCAGACTATTAGTTTAATCCCCCCCCGCACTAAGCATGAAACAGACACGGAGTCCTGTGCTGAAAGTCGAGTCGTCACGACACGACAAATCGTTTGAGTTGATAAAAATGACATTTCAGTCGAATCACGACTTTTAGTACAGAGACCTACACCCAACTTAAAGTTTCGATTCTAGGCTCCTGTGCTGAAAGTCGTAATCCAACTGAAACACCACTTTCTTCAACTCAAACGACTTGTGAGTCGCAACGACTCGACTTTCAGCACCGCAACTACGGTACGTCTAAGTAAAAATTCTGCTTTTCCAAATTCAGCTCGCTACAGGCATGGACGAATAAAAGACTCACGCAATAGTCTAAACGAGTCACGGTACGCTCACACTTTTTTAGACTAAAGGGAGTAAAATTGGACCTTTAAAAGATTACATTTACATAGGATGAAGAAAACGGGCATTTATCTTGGTGGTCATAAAGAGTGTCATTGGAGTATTCAGTAGACCAATTTCAGTTCGATTGCGTAGGTCAAGCAGCATTTGGCGTGGTTAATACTTAGTTGGGGGACCAGTTGGTACAAGGACCCTAGCTTTTGGATTGGTCTATACCGATACAGGTAGCGGGAACGTGCAAACCTCTGACGGGCGTATTTTTTTATGCCTGTTCCATGCCAGATTCAACTATTCTCCAAACGACATTCCTCTCGAACAGGACGGCTAAGAGGTCAAAGTGCTTCTAGTTGAGAAAATCTGGATCCACATGTGAGTGCTGGTAGAGCCTTGTGTGTTGCCATTTTGTTTGTAGTTATAATGATATGAGGCCTCCCGAGTAAAAATAATTTATGGCCTTACCAAGGGCGTGATTGTTATAGCCCTCGGCCATATGGAGGGCATCAGAACGCCCGTTGCAGGACAGTGCGGCCATGCAGGGGGCGAGTGACGGTGGATTGACGGCCATGCAGTACCAATAACGGCCATACGACGGTGGAATGTCGGGCGTATGGTTACTTTTAAGGGCATACGACGGTGGTATGGCGAGCTCTTATCGATAATCTTGTAGAATAAATCGAAAGGTCCATTCATTGTACATGACGAAAATGTTCAAGGTCCCAGAAAACAAATTCAACAATACATTTGGGGCATATTCTTTTTTGGCCCAAATTTGCCCGTGGAATGCCCGCGTGTACAGCTTGGTTCTTGGCCGTCGAAAGGCCGAATGTGCCCCCATTACAAATGGGTAAAAATTCTATGGCCGTCATATTCCCCTGAAAATGCCAAGCGGCCGTGATTCGCCCGTCATAAGACCATTTTTTATTTTAACTCGGGCTACCAGATTTTCTTTTCATTGTGGATCCAACCACCACCAGCAGATTGCACATCCAAAACTATATAGGGTTTTTGATTTGGTATTAACTCACTTAAACCGAGCGAGTATGCGCCACGAAACACTCTCTGTGTTGCATAATATGCTTTCATAAAGTGGCCAATTATGGTCACCCGAATTACGAGGGTCGATGGGAGTGTTTTTGTGAAAATCAGTAGTTGCAGTTTTTGGACGTCCCGAAAGTTCATCGGTTCTCAAGTTTTCACGGCCACGTTTAGGTTCAGCTCCCCAAAATTTCACTGTGGTAAATGATGGTACAGAGTTCCTGTACATAAAATCCAGCTCATCATCACTCACTCATCATTTTCACAAAAACACTCACATCGACTCACTCAAACAACTCACAAATAACAATTGCGCGTCCAAAATGGCTGAAACTTTGATGAGAACTGTCAAAAAATGCACAACTACATTCACTAGATTTTATTGGCGAGTGCTGCCATCTTCAAGTTGAGGTCGGAAACTTTTCAGACCACTACCCAAAAAGAACCCCCCTTCCATTGTTTCTCCGTCGTTCCTCTATTAAATAAATAAAAGTAAATATAATTTTCATACTTGATCGGCTAATGATAATAAATGAGCTGCAAACGACCTTCGCCGAAGTCCCCCATACTCCCCAAGGACACGTTCTGCCCCTAAACTAAAAATCCCGACTGCCTTGCTCCTTGATTGTCGTCGCTCGTGCCTCTGGAATTTTGTAATTCCGTATCGATTCGGCACCATAAAACCATTAGTACTTAAAGCAGCTCGGATGTGTTATGAGACAACTGTCAACCTGTCACTGCGTCAGCCCAAAAAGGAAAAGAAAAATTGCTGCTCACCAATGGAAAACGAAGAGCGGAATAAAAATTGTATTTAGGGGATTTGAAGCGTCTATCTTCACTTTCGGGGGATGATCTAAAGAATGACTTTAACTAAACGTCAAGACAGGACCGACCGAGTCCTTGAATGATGCCCGAAACACAATTTAAGGATGCTCCATTAAGTCTTATATGGAAATAAACGATTGAAAAATAGTACTCGAGCCCGGTCCGTCATAGTGGTAGTTGCCGGGATGTATAATAGACGTGGTTAAAAAACTCCCTGCGGCACACCCTCTGTGACCTACGTAAAGCGTGATTTCCTCCCTCACCCCCCGCTGAAAAACGCTCGTTTATCTCTGCTTGGAGTGTGATTAATCATCTTTAAAATGCCTTCTACGAAACAGGTCATAATCACTCAGTATCAAATCGGGGGTGTGTGGGCGGACGGTGGGGGATGATTCTTGTTCTGGGGTTTTTTTGTTTCAATTCATACAAGTTCTATCGTAATTCCGGGTTTTTGTTCACAGTTGCGTTTTCCTTGCAGCCTTGTTACACTTTAGTGCTTTTGTTTTTCATATTTTATATGTGGAAGTCCTTTTTTTAAGTGTAAGCCTAGCCTTGGGAGTCGCCCTTTTGTTCTGGCAGTCCGTCATATCGTTCTCGTTATGGTGCAATGTGTGGCAGTAAGCTTAGCTCGAAGGATGGATGCGAGGAAATATGATTTTTGTGGACTAATGATTTCATAAATTTCATCAGCTAAAAGAACTGTAACTTCGGTAATAAGTCGTTTGTGGTTTTGGGAGCTAGGGCGCACTCATTCCCCACCATAATTTCGTCGCCCCAGCCTACCTATCGCACGACAAGCAAATACCTCCAATATAAATTAAAGACCCCGGAGAGAGTCCTCAGATGAAGCCCTATAACTTCTCCTAAAAACTTACTTTCGAGGCGTTCAAGAAGTCGTGACAGCACTGCTGTGTAGAGTGGAGAGAACACTGCTGTCCGACGAAACGTGCCAAGCTGTCACCATGAGAAAGGTGCGATGGGCGTTGCCAAGTTTCTCCCCATATAAGTCTCCGGGCGTAGACAATATAATGCCAATTATACTCCAAAGGACGCATTAAGGTCCGTTAATATTTACAGACATCGAGCGTGCCAAAGTAATATTCATCCATACAATGTGCATAAACGTATTCACATCATCACCGTGACACGATCGCGCATACGTGGACAGATACGGGTCTTATCCTTCACGGAAAGAATATTTTGTCTGCGCGGTTTATGTCTGTCCGGGTCTGTAGGTGTCTGCCGGGAAGTATGAATAGAGCATGGGAGCCGTGCGGACAGTTTTTCTTGGATACCTTCCACTGACAAGTGTTTGAACATTTTCACCAAAAATATAACTAGTGTCTATCGTCTGATACGCCACGCTAGATGTGAATAAACGGCGTATATCGGTGTCTGGCACGCTCGATGTCTGTAGATATAAACGGACCTTTATTAGCTCATGGCTTGTCTGTAAGGTATTGCTTACATTACAGGTAAGTGCCCTGATCCTAGAGGAGAGTCACAGTGATTTTCATTCCGTGAGCCCAAAGCGGCTAGAGACTACAGGTCAATATGCTTGTCATCTTTTGTCCTAAAGGCCCTAGAACGCATACTAGACATTTACCTCCATGACTCCATAAAAGAGGTCCCAATGTCTACTTTTAACAACATCGTCGGTTTTAACAACGTCTGAACCGAGGCTATCCGGGAGGCTTTGGCGGTAACCGGAATCCACACTGGAGTTAGTCAATGGATCCTTCGCATGCTGGAAACTCGAATCAATCGAATAGCAGATGGGGAAATGTTGATGCATAAAGCCGCCGTGCCGCTGTACACCTCAGTGTGGAGTCCTCTCGCCTTCGCCGTGGACAAGATCCTAACTACACTAGAGAGCTCCAGAATAAAGGCAGTTGCATATGCAGACGACATAGTGGTATTAGTATCCGGAAAATCAGCAAGAGGTTGTCACTCGGAAAGGATAGCCCTTGGTTCAACCGCTGCGGGCTATCCGTCAACCCGGAAAGACTAACTTACCCACCTTTAGTCCTCCTTCACTTAACGGTCGAATACTGAGCTTATCCTACTCAGCTAACTACTTGGGTCTTAGTCTGGACCCAACGTTGAAGCAAGGAAGACCTGTATATCTTTTTATGCCTGTAAGCAGACTTTCGGCAAGAGATGGGTTTTGAAGTCGTACAAGGTGATTAGACCAATGCTTACATATTATGGTTGCGCCGTATTGTGATCCTCTCTTACCAAAGAATATAACATATCCACACTGGGTCAAGTTCAAAGAATGGCATGTCTCGACATAACGGGGCGCCATATGTACAACTCCGACGGACGGCGCCTACCGTATTTCTCGATCTGCTGCCACCTGGTTTAAATATCAGACGGCAGTCGGCCTGCACCGCTCTCCGGCTACGTGAAGCGGGTTACTGGGTCGAGAAGACCTATGGCTACAGTAATAAACTGCCTCCCTAATTTCTACAGCCGAGTCAGATAGTTAAGCGATCATCAAGGCAATAGGCTCGGCTCGTATGACTTCTAAGCTGGTCGACAATTGCCAGAAAGCGCAGCACAGGGTCACTCTCCAGTCGGAACGGGGTTATAGAAAACCGAACGCAACGAGAAAGCAGATGAATTCGTCTACTCTCGCAGGCACACCGGTGAAGAATGTACGGAAGCCTTTATGCATGCTAAAGAAAGACATCCCCATGTACTTTCTCTCAGTAGCTGACTCCAGACGATGGATCCTACCAAGCCCACACACCTAGGCCAGAAGGATAGGCCCATTGTGATGCCATAGTGATCCCACTTTAAAACCCGATGTTAAAATGTGGTTTCTTCGTTGAACCATCTCGAGGAAGTAATGAATCTTCTAAGTTGCGGGATCCCAAACTTCGAGATTTCCGCAAGGTTGCTTAGAAAGGGTTCACCAAATGTGGTTAGCTTTATTCTGCTTAGGGCCGGGCAGTGACAGAGGAGATGTAGTACACTTTCCGCCTCGTCAAAGTTCTTACAGCTTCTGCAGAAATCGTAGATCTCAAGAACTAAACGGGTCGCATGCGTCCCTATCAGACAGTGTCCGGTCAACACTCCCACTATAACTGAGAGTTCTTGTCTCCCAAGGCTCAGTAATAAGGTGGTGAAGGTAATTTCAGGAATGCAGAAGTCGGTTTTTGTGGGGATAGTAACTGAGCTCAGTACCTTCGTATGCCCTCCCCTGATTCCAGTCCAGAAACCGGATTCTTTTATTCTAAGGGCTGCGATGGCTGCGCTTTCCCTTGCCACGATATTTAAAGGAGGGAGGTATAACATAACATTTCAGTTGGCCACCACACTAAAACCCCGTAAAGGAGAATTGGGCGGACGATCGCTGTGTAGATCCATCGCACAATATAAGGGGAGAAGCCCCATTTCTTACCAATGGATTTTTGCAGGCGAAAAGCGCGATATTTGCTTTCTTAATGCGCTCTTCTGTGTTTTCATGCCAGTGGAGTTTCTTGACCAGGATTACTCCCAGATATTTGGCACTGTTGTTAATTTTGAGCCTAACATTGTTAAGCCGGGGGGAGAGGGTGTTAACGGAGAGATCTTATACCTCCTTGTGAAGAGGACCAGCTCCGTTTTTACTGGGTTAACGCTGAGTTCGCGGGGAGCAGTCCAGCTTGAGAGGGTTTGTAGCGCTGCCTCCATGAGATCACAGAGGACTTGAGGAAATTTTCCTTTTTTGATGATAACAACATCATCCGCGTAGGCCAGGACGTCATGTCCCTCTGCCTGCATGCGTCGCAACAGCTGGTTCACAGTTATGACCCATAGCAGTGGGGAGAGTACTCCTCCTTGCGGAGTGCCTCTATTTACGGCCTTTCGGACCGAGCTATCGCCCAAGATCCAGCTCACCATCCTGCCAGTAAGCATTTGGTGGATAAGAGACACCAACGATGTCGCGATCCCATGTTCTGTCAAGGCCAGGGTAATGGCATCCGGCAAAACATTGTTAAATGCTCCTTCAATGTCAAGAAATGCTACTAATGTATATTCCTTAACCCCGAGTGATTTTTCAATGGTTGAGACCAGTGAGTGAAGAGCAGTATCAGTAGATTTGCCCTTTGTATAGGCGTGTTGTTCGCCAGAGAGTTCCGAGGTCAATATGGTCTGCCTCAGATATATTTCGATTAGCCTCGATTAGTTGAATATACTTTTCAGAGAATTTTAAGATTATTTTTAGGGCACATTAAGGATGGACATTTATGAAACGAGAGTGGAGAACCAGAGTTCAATCCTTTTGTACTACCATCATAGAATGTACTCAGACACCAGTCCAAAGAACTATACATACTTCTGACGGCTCTATCAAGACTACAACATTGAAAAGCACATTTTTCTTAGAAAGATTGTAAGAATAAATCTGAGGCCAACAGACAGTAGATCTTCATAGGATCCCATCCCCAGGAAATAGCAAGAAAGATGGCAAGGAACTGCCTTAAATAGAGAAGACAAGAAGAAACAAGATTATCTATGTTATCTAGGTGGGACAAGTGGACTGTACCGCTGAGTGGAATCAAACCACGGGTCTTACTAATGGAAGTCGATGGTCTTTACCCGAGGCTACCAAGACCGAGTGCGTCAGTTTGCAAAACTTTTTTAAAAACGGTTAGACGATTGTTACACATTGTTCGTAGAAACGTACGTTCTAATGAAGGAACAAGCGAAAATTATGAAACCCACAATGCTAACTTCTCCTTTCATCCGCGTGTTCATTCAAAAGAAACGCACGTTCCTACGCAGAATGGTAATCATCATTTTTGAGACAATTTTTCAAGAAACTTTTCACCAATTTTTTCAACATTTTAGCACCATTAAGGAGAAAACTTTTGCGGACAAATTTGAAGGATTATTGGAATCGATTTTTAGGATACTTTATAAGGAATACGAACACCTCACAGCATAGTAACAGCGAGAGAATAAACCATTTAGTTCGTTTGCAAAATAGTAATGACGAACAATACACCGCACATCCTTACTCAACAATGCGACTGTCATATGGCATCGTGTGATTGTCGTTTGAATGAATTACAATTAGCTACCATGAGAAAAGTGTCAATTGCACCAAGAAAACATTATCAACAGTCCTAAAATAAACTCCCGGTAGTCCATACAAAGCCTTCGAAAGGACAATGCCACGTGCACACCAACCAGAAAAACAGCAGCAGCAAAAATATTACAATAGTTTCCTTTTACACACAGCGCTGCAAATCCCTTCAGACTTCTTCAGGCAGCAGTAAAGAAGCACTATTTTATTACTGAATAAAACTTTATCCCTTTGTCCTAATGCATTTGCCTAGGATTTTGCAGTGAATAATAGCTGCGCTTTCTTTGTATTGAAGCTTGCTTAAAAGCAAGGGGTCTTCTCCCCACCACACGCCCATTGTTCCGCAAAACTTTTCAACAATGTATTTTCGACCCCAACACAAAACCAGGGGCACAAGGCGAAGCCAGCACGAAGCAGGACGCAAAAACAAAACCTAATTGAAAGCGTACGTCACCTGCAATAAAAAAGTGGTAATTAAAAAAAGGAAACTGGATTCGCAAGTGTTGGTTGCTTCTCCCGACGACGACAGCAAAGGAAAGCGTGTTAAGGATTACAAAGCGCTGCTGAAAGGAATTCACCCGTTTTATTTGACTTTTATGCCGCTCCCCCCGGCAGCGGCGCTCCTCGGAGGCAGAAGATGATTTTTTATTGCATATAGAGCCGAAAATCGATGCCAGGTAGGCATAAAAGGACGAAATCTCCTTATCATCAACTACTATAAAGAGGAGAGACTGTATTTTATTTTCACCTTGTTGAAGACCGGCAAGGAACACGGCACACAGAAGCCCCGAGATGAAAGGAAACTTAAAGGAGATCTTAAAGGATTGAGAAATCTAGAAAGCCTTCCTTGATGAAGCTGGGGGCGAGGCTGCGTCCCCCAAGGAGTGTTCCGCATTTTTTTTCTGTTCATTTCTTGTCATTGAATTTTATCTTAGGCACAAGGAGCGTCTTTTGTCGAGCACATACACATAGACAACTCGGAGGATTATACGCCAAAACGTACGAACTCCCACCGACCGCTCGAGCCGGGGAAGCGTCTTAGAGGCGGTCTCAGTTTGTTCTAATTTAATTTATAAAACATTTACACGCTGCCGATGCCGATGCTGATGATGCCGATGCTCGGTGCCGCTGTTGTTCACTTGTTGTGCGGCGCACACTTGAGACGATGAATTTAATGCGATTGAGATTTCACGAAGATGTTTATCTTCTTTATTAAAGATTCATGCAGAAGGAACGCCATGAATCTTGGAGGGCTTTAAGGCGGTTTAAATATGGTAATGGGATTGTTTTCTGGGGCTGCTTTATGGGGGCGAGATGTAATATTGAACGTAAATGCTCAACAATGTTAACAAACTGCAATTTACTTTTTCAGGGAAACTTTCTAATGGAACCCAGTATTAGGTTCGGGCATAAATTTTCAAAAGCGAAAAGGTTTTGTCTTGTCGATGGCGGCTGTACCCTTGCCCTTTTAATAGCGGTCGCCTTGGTGAATGCATAGTTTATGCTTAAGAGCCAATTTTGTTGAATTGTTTTTTAGCGCATTCTAGAGCGTGTAATTTATTTTGCCATTGCTTTAATTTAAAGTTTAAACTTGGTTTTTAATCTAAACGAAAGCGATCCAGACGGCACCATTCTGCCTGATAAATGGAGGAAAACTTAGGTCAGGCTCGCGACGATAATCCTCCCAATTCTTCAGAAGCATCCTGGCACTGATCCTTACTGTCACGATGGCGGATGACATCAGGGCCGCGTGAAGCTCATCGCATCTGCCGATGTTGATCTCTATAAAATAGCCATATTCAGAATCGGCGAAGCATGGCCAGGCGCTAAACTCAAGGTCGTTATGAACAAGGAGATCCCGAGTCGATCGAGACCGCGTTCCTGGATCCCAGCGGAACCGGCCGAGCCTCAGGCCATTCTGGATATCATTCGGTTGAATAATCCACAGCTACAGGCGTCATCGTGGAAGATTACGAAACGGAAGGATCCGAAAGGTGACGACCGAGCGCTTACACTCGCAGTTAGGAAAAGAGTCGCTAGGACCTTTGGCGAAATCTGGTGGCTTCATATGTAACTTTTTCTCTTCCATAACTCAAGAGGCCTTTCAAAAAAGATATCTTGCTCCTCAAGCAAAGTGGAGTGGCTGCAGATAGTGAGCCCTTGGGAAAGAAAAGGGTCATTTATCGTGGTGACCATAAAGGGTGTCACTAGAATACTCAGTCGAACGGTTCTCGTTCGATTGCGTAGGTCAAGCAGCATTGGACGTGGTTAGTGCTCAGCTGGAGGACTGCTTGGTGAAACAACACTCGGGTTAATCTAAGGCGCCGATGCGGACAAATTTATCAATTTCCATGTCTGAATTTTTGTGTTTCCGTGTCTATGGGGGAAGCGTTCATGCCTGTGGTGGGAGAGTACGTAATTTTGTGGCATGCCTATTGTTCGCTATGCGTACTAGCTGCGGGCGCGTGGGTGCTAGTAATAAAATTAACCAATAAATTATTTTTAATCAGGAGGATTCACTTTGAATGGTTTCTTAGATATTGAAGGTACCTTCAACAATGTTTAATCTCCTGCGGTCACGGGGGCACTCCAGCTTCTAGTTGTTGACGGATGTTCCAGGTCGTTTATTGATTAGCTGCTGAAGTGAAGGGTCTGGGGCTTTCAGAAGAGGCACACCTCAGACTCCTTTGGAATATAACAGTCAACGAAGTGTGTTTAGGTGCACCACGGTGGCCTATACTGATGATATTGTCCTAGTGGTGACCGGCAAGTTCATCTCAACAATAAAAGATACAATGCAACGAGCATTGAACACTCTTGTTCATTGGGCTACTACAAAGGGCTCTAGGCGTTAACCCAGCTAAGACTGAAGTAATGCTCTTCACATGTAACCATGGACTTCCCGATTTGCCTTCTCGAAGACTCTGCAATCAAAGACTGCAACTTGAAGAGGATGCGAAATTTTTAGGTCTCATACTGGATAGGAAACTAACGCGGAGGCCGAATCTTTTAGAGAGAGATAATAAGGCCAAAAAAAGAACGACACTCCGAATTGGGGCCTTAAACCCCACATCGTCCACTGGTTATATTATTATATTACCGTTGAAGAAAATTTTCTTCGAAAATCATCAATCGGAATCAATAGCCTGCTGTTCGAGCATCCAAACAGCCTAATCCCTACGCACATGATAATCTGTCGGCTTCAATTCAAGCCTAAATGCTGTGCGCGCCATGTAATCGACAAATTCAGGTCTTGGTCTACACTCTCACTCACAGCGGAAATATTTTCGGTCGAACGGGCAAATCCGGGCGATCCAGTTTCTTCGAATTTCCGCTTTGTGTTGGTTATTGCTTCTTGGATAGGCCGATTATGGCGACCATAATCTGGCCGTGAAGCGCCGAAGGGTGGCCACTGGAGATTCCACAATTTAACAATTTTAACGCGTTGTTCAATGGTCAAGCGATCCATATTGTAAAATGGTAAACCTTTAACCAAACAAATACCACTTTCGTTGACGTTTATTTTTGACAGCTGTCAAATGGCAGGGCTATACTTTCCCAACAACGAAATGTATAACGTTTTAGTTGATTGTAGCTGTCATTTCAAACAGCAAATACTAAACAGACAGCAGTTAACAATAACCTAGCGGTTTTAATATATTTTTCTACACACTGCTCCTTGTTGAAAAAAAAATTGATTTCGTCACATTGATGTTGAAGGTTATGACAAATCATTTGAAGTTTAATTTTTTCAGATTTCGATTTCAACTCCATTGAATCAGTTTCACTACAGATTACTGAACAAAAAACAAGCTCAGAAAAGTCATGGAATTTGAAATTTCAAAATTCATTTGCTAAACTTTGCCCTGCATTGATCCTGCTACCTGTAGTGTGAATTTCCTCTATATATATATACAAAATTCAGCAGTTGGATAGATACCATACATCATTCGCACACCAGAAATGTGATAAGATACATTCACCTAAATCCTGAAATTACTATCGTGTCGCAGCACAATACACATACACAAGTGCCATGAACTAGGCAGGATGACGAAACATAGCCGTATTATATCGCACCGCACTTATAACTTTGAAATACTTCGACAAGTTCCATTATACTCATGAAGGACACTGACAATGTAAGACTCCTCCTTTCAAAAGTGGAACTCATCGATGAAAGACTATAATCTTTTCGGGGGTGCTTCGTATGCTTGCACTGCACACACACTACAGAATGAATTGATATATGATAAAAATAAACAAAATTATTCAAATTTTATTCCTGGCGAAATCCTGGAAAGATGGAATTCAACTATATTTGTTTTTTGGTTAAATATCTCTTTAAATCAATATTTACAACAACAAAAAAATCTTTTAATTTCACTTGAAAAAAAAAACTGGAGTGTCCTATGTCGGCACTAATGAAGGGTAGGTAAGAGCAGACAATGAGGACAAGTAAAGAGGGAAGTATTAGAGTGGTTTCCTGAGGATTCATTAGGGGAGGGCTTTCCAACATGATGAATAATGAGTCTATACGAACTGAAATGTAGGCTTTTTTAGGAAGGATGTATGCCGTTGAATGTTGTTATTGTCTTATCCTTCAGGAAGGGATTTGTGTATGTTAAAATATTTCTGTTTTTTTTTTTTGGTTAAATGATACACGAACAACAGAAATTTGAATTTCAAATCATTCAACCAGAAAAAGCGACAACCCTTATCTTGTCTCTGTTTGCATTATTGTTTCGTGCTTTTCAATTAATCTTAATTAATGACACAATTTCATATATGTATGTACATACTGGCAAAAACCCACGTGTGTTGTAACGCCTTTCATTAAAAAAAGATTCTGTGCATAATTTGGCACCTATTGTGCCGCCCAACAACACACATGGTGCCCCAGAGAAAATCGAATACCTATCTTTACCTATGTTATTATATTAACCACTGGAACTTTTCATTAGCCCCCCACACTTTTTACATTTCGAAATGTATGTTGTTTCCATATACTCACTGGAGCAGTGAAACCTCTACATTTAAAATTATTTTTTACTTTTTGCTTAATTTTAAAATAAAGACATTAGTGTTTTTACTTTTTTTTATGTGACAGACTAGAGGCTTAGGGAAAGTCCTTTTGTACTGTCGACAATCTATTTTTTCCGTATACACTGTCGAACAGCAGCTCTAGCCGGAAGATAGAGAAGAGAGAGAGAATAGAGGAACGAACTGTCTGTCACAACCTAGCCGCGATATTTTTATTCCACCTACTCGCAACCATTTCGCGACTCTGACATCGGGGCATCGAGAACAACCAACTCGCTGGAGTGTTATGCCTCCTGAAACGAGTTGAATCTCATCAACCAACCGATGGCATGCGCTTGGTGGAGCGGGGAAGGCTATGACAGAAGGAATGTAAAGAGGGAAGAAGAGAGAAGCTTACTGTACTATTTTCTATTTCTTGTTGAGGGGCGCCTCTGCGACCTATTTTGTTTGGTCTATTGTGCATCCCTGTCTTTAAAAACCATCAAGGTTAAGGCTTCTAATATTGCCTAGAACTGATTTAGGATTTCTGTCCCAAATCTTCCTAGGACTATCCGACCACAACATGGCTACGCGGGAGCTTGTCTTCGTCCACAACGACGAGACTAGCTCCCTTCCAGGGCTTAAAGTTTATACCATCACACCTCTCAGCCACGTAGCCGTGGCCGAGTCGGCGCAGGTGATGGCTAGCCACCCCGAGCGCGCAGAAACACCTAGGAACCTCGGGTGCTCTGAGCTTTGTCCTAGCTGAGCTATCGCCTCCAGAAGAGACCCTTGCACGGCAGTTAATTGTTCCGTGGTCAGAAGAGTCTCCCGGTAGTCAGTCGCGAGCACACCCATTCTGACACTCTCTGCCATTTGGCAGAAGGTCGGTTTTGAAGCTACTTTAGGCTTCATTATGGGCGCGTCGGACTTCTCTAGTAAAGGCTTTTCAATTGCCTTTCCAGACCGTGTAGCTGAAGCCTTCGCCCTTTTTGCAGGGGCATTTTTGCTAGGAGAGGATCCAGAGGATCTACCGCTCTTCTTATTAGGAAGAATGGTTTTCCTCTCTTCCTTGGGGGTCACACAAAACCTGGCAGCATCTTCACGGGAGTAGCCAGCGTCCAAAAGTCGCTTAAAGCGTTTGCTGGCTGCGCCACTCCGGTTTTTAGAAGGAGCTTTGGCTTTTTCGGGTCGCTCCTCCGATGGAGCAGAAGATGAACACGGTTCTGCAGGTGGGCCTCTAAGATCTTCTTCCATTGAGGGAGTGATCTCCACGTGCTCCACGGTGGTTCACGGACTCAGACTGCCCTCATTGAAGAAGGATCCCGAAAATTCTCCTTCACTGGGACCATGATCGGCACCCTGCTGCATGAGTTCGCAGAGAATGTCTAACTGGTCTTGTAGGTCGGCATGTTGGGGAGAGGTACCCCATCCTCATTAGTTTTATTTGGTGTATCTATATTAATCCCACGAGTTGCGCGAGAATGTACGGTCCCTCATGGCAGAGCTCCGCATTACCATGAGAAGGCTAATTTAAACCGGAGGACGCCTGGTATCCGGAGTCCACCATTAGTAGTACACCGACGCAATACCATTCATCCCTTCAGCACGATTTTTTATTGCGTGTATCTATCTTGGATTGCGTGCATCTATCTTAGTCAGGGCACCCTTACGGGGCCGCGCAAGCCTCACCACTACGACAAGATGTAGATACGTCGGCGAGGAACTGTACTCTACTCGTCATACAATTTCATTTGACATCCATACATACTTTGTATTGGCCGCCATTTTGAATTTGGTTGGAATGACGACGCAACACAAATAATAGGATGCTACTTGTCTTACCCTTTCATTTGCTACCTATACCGAGTGGCTTGTAAAGAGAAAGGTAATCCGCGATTTTTTGTCGATCGCCACTTTGAATTTGGAATGACGCTACACAGATAATAGTATTCTACTTGTCACACTCTTTCATTTGATACCTGTACCGAGTAGCTTGGAAGGAAAAGGTAATCCGCCATTTTTTGTTGGCCGCCCTTAGGAATTTGGAATGATTCCACAAAGCTGTATTGTA
This sequence comes from Thereva unica, assembly GCA_949987705.1. NCBI lineage: Eukaryota > Metazoa > Arthropoda > Insecta > Diptera > Therevidae > Thereva > Thereva unica. The sequence continues at coordinate 112,015,830 of OX465284.1, forward strand.
TTCTACTGGTAATACTCTTTCGTTTGATACCCATGTGGGTGGTCGGGGAATAAAATTGCAAAACTCTGCCGCCATCTTGGAACCGCCATCTTTAATTGTTATACAAAATGGTCCGATTGCATTGTCACGCGAACTGTCCATATGTGCAAAATTTCAGGTTTATAGGTTATATTTTCTAATTTTTATTCTATTATGTCTTTCGCCATCTTGCGTTGGCCGCCATTTTGAATTTGGAATGATGCCATACAGCTTACTTGCAAAATCTAGCTGTAAGAGGTGTAGAACGGAAAAAATGTGAAAAATCGTACTAATTAATTAATAAAAAAAAATCAATTAAAATATCAGAAAAGGGGTCGTCCATTAATTACCTGAGCCGTTTAAGGGGGGGGGGGGTCGAGCCGAATCTCACCCAATCTCACGTGGGGTGAGGGGGATCTCGGAAAATATCACGTAAATATTATTTTTTAAACAGTGTTTAATTGCGAGAAAATTGGGTTAAAATAAGTAAAACATGTTTCTCCACTAAAGACCCCCATTCACTTACAGGCCATCGGTAGGCAGTGGCCTGTCAGACCAGATCGGCCGACACGACTAAGCTTGACTCAGTCTAACTGAGGGATGATACTTCAGGTATCCGCCTGACAGGCCTTGGCATGCAGGTGAATTCACGTTTTTCACGCCTAGCTCGCGCCTTGCTTTCCGTTCCGAATGGATACGGCGTGAATTCTTGCCGTCAATTCACGAATAGAGAATAGAAGTTCAGATCTTCAGGCACGAACTGACGGTAAATCGGATTTTTGTCAGCTTTCTTGAACTGCAAGCCTAATACAGTTGGCGGCCGGTGAGTGTATGGTGATACTTGGCCTTAAGGCGAAAACTTTCAGGCCACGGCCTGCCGGTGACCTGTTTGTAAATTGGGGCCTTAAGATATGGGTAAATCCTACACCAAACTTTTTACTCGATTGCTTAACCTTCACCAGTACCCAAATGCTAGATCGGTTCAGCGGTTTAGGCGCGAAAGCGTAACAGAAAGACAAATAGACACACAGACAGACAGAGTTACTTTCGCACATATAATATTAATAAGAATAATAAAATATAGTACATCCATGTAATTCCCATTTTTTTTAAATATTTTAGGTCGATGGCCAGAAGTATATCGGTCAAGGACGAAGCAAGAAAATAGCCAGAATAGAAGCGGCAGCAACTGCACTGAAAAGCTTTATACAATTCAAGGATGGGGCAGTGCTAACACCAATCAAGCCGACAATTAATGTTGATTTTACTAGCGATGAATATTTGGAAAACGGTATTGATGAAATAATTGGAAAAGAAAAATTAGTTGAAATCTTAGACAGATATATAACGCATGCTAAACAAGCTTGTAAAAAAAGTTGGGTTGATCGCTTAGAAAGCAAGTATTTCACATTTTTTATTTTTATTTTTTTTTTTTTCTACAATACAAAAAAAGTGTTATTTTTTTTATTTAATTTTTATTTATTTATTTTTTAATTTGAACGTAAGATTTAATATCTTTTTTAATATTATAGAGAGATTGTATATTTTTTTTCTCTAAAAGAATATATATTAAGAAACTTCGTTAGTAGAAGAAAACCAACAAAAAAAAATATAGACAGAAAATATATTTTTGTGATAGGCCGGAGAAAATAATATTGAAAATTTTATGCAAACTAAAAGGTGACGTGTTTGCCAAAAAGTATGTCTTACTATACACACACACAAATATATATATAGCATATAGAGAAACAAGAACTTGTTTAAAATGCAAGCTTTTGTGCAATTAGAGAAATTAGAGTGCTTTTTTTAATAGAATTTCATTAATAGTATTATTTTAAAAGAACTACACACACATTCGCAATAAAATCTCGAAAATTTTGTAGTAAAGATGTAGCAGCACTTTATACTCAACTAGTAAAAATATCTCCTTGAAGTCAAAGAAGTCGTTCCATGATCTTGAAAATAGACTTAGTTATGGCCCTTGTATAGTACGGAATATAGGTTTCTGAAAATCAGCGTTTTGTATGAAACTGTTGAATGCGGTACCAGATCAAGAATAAAAAACCCCAAAGTCCCTCGAGTTGGAGATTGATCAAACACAAATTTTCATACACGATTTACTTTAAGGTTAAGTTTCATAGTTACAGTCCGGGAGGCAACGTTGCAAAGGACACAATCATTCGTTTATTTTCGGACAATCATTTAAAGGTTCAAGGGTCAGCTGCTCCAGTTGGATTTTAGTGTCGTATTTTTTTTTTAAATCATTTCACTCCTCTTGTAAATTTGTCAACTTTTAGTTAAAATAATATTAAAGATAAAAATAAGTGTCAGCTGCACTGAATAAGGTGTTTCATACGTCAGTTACCCCTATATAAACTGGATATAAAAAGTGGAGTTCTAAGTCATTTCACCCTTCACCAAATTTGTACAGGGTATTAATTATGTTATCGAAATGATAAAAACAATAATTAGCTGCGCTTCCAATGGTAGAAACGCCATCAGCTTAGTTGTTGAGCTCGCCTACAATTTCAGCATTGAATAATTCAAATAACCGTCTGATTGATTAACTTACATCAGCTGACTTTCAATTTCGGTAATGTAGCCTTTAATCTATCAAATAGAAAAATTTCGAAATAGTGAAATCACTTTAACCTAGATTTCGAGATTTCATAGTACCGGCACAACTGCAGCGTACCCTTAGTTACATCATGCCCTGTACTGGGTGCCTTCAAAATAACTGGTAAAAGAGGTTAAAGTAGTTTTTATACCTAAGGAGGAAAAGCCGCCCTCGCATCACCCAAAGGGTTCAGACCAATCAGCCTATCATCATTTCTAAACAACTCGCGAAAGGCTAATCCAAATACATCAGACAGGCCATATTAACCTCAGAACTCTCTGGACTTCCAATACTCCTATACAAAGGGAAAATCTATTGATACTGCTCTTCACTCATTGGTTTCAACTATTGAAAAATCCCTTGACGTCAAGGAGTATATTTTTGTAGCATTTCTTGACTTACGTACTCCCGGACGCCGTTACCCTGACCTTAACAGAACATGGATCGAAGTGTCGCTGGTATCTCTTATCCATCAAATGCTTACTGGCAAGATGGTGAGCTTGATCGTAGGCGACAGATCGAAGGGCAGTAAATAGAGCACTCCGCAAGGAGGAGTATGGGTTGTAATTATAAAACAGCTGTTACGACGCATGGGAGCAGAAAGCGAACATTTTCGCTTGCAAAAAATCCATTGGGTCCGCCCAATACTCCTATACGGGGTCTTAGTATGGTGGCCAACCCTGAGTAAATCCGCCGTACTAAATAAACTACAGAAAGTACAAAGATGTGCAGAGTTATGCATAACAGAAGCACTTCGCTCCACACCGCAACCATCGCAGCCTTTAGAATAAAAGATTTTAAGTTTTTGGATGAGAATCAGGGGAAGGCGCATGAAGGTGCCGAACTTTGTTATCGTCCCCACAAAAACTGACTCCTGCCTATTCGAGATTACCTTCTCGAGGAACTACAGAGTCTACATTCCTTCACGTCGTGAATGGAGAAATAGACCACACAGTTTTCAGGATGCAATAAACTTCTTTACTGATGGCTCTAAGCTCGAGGGTCAGGTGAGAGAAGGAGTATTTTCCCCAAGCTTGGGATTGAAGTCTCGACTACCCGATCACTGCAGTGTATACCTACCAAGAGGAGGTTCTAGCCATACAAGAAGCTTTCTACTAATCAAGGCGATAGGAATCGGACTGTCTACATCTGCTCAGATAGTCAGGCTGCTCTGAAAGTCCTACGCTCTTCCCTCCAACAGCTCTAAAACTATATTTGAATTTCGCAGATCTTTTAACGAGATGGCTTAACAGTTCAGGATCCTCCTCGTAACAGTGCCCAGTCACCGAAATATAGAGGGAAATTGTAGACCTGACGAAATGGCCAGGAAAGGTACGACTGCCACACGGTGATTGGAATAAATGGTAGAGAATATCCCAAATAAACCTTGCTCATTTGCCAGTTAGCTGCCCTATCGGTTCCTTGTTTGGTCATATTTGAAAATGTCTGGGGTATGTCAAGCCTTAAATCAACAATCGATCTAGGGTTCGGTCGTTGAGTGGTTTGAACCTGGTCAAAAATGCGTTGTTATGCGCGTTTCAAAGTTTTTCAACGTACATGTTGCACGTGTCACTACCTTTTCTTAAAGTAAGTTGCGCAACACCACTTTCCTACCTGCACGTCTGCGCATATTTTACGCGCCGGAAAACGATTTGCTGCGTTTTTGAATTCATGATTTGCTTTGCGGGATTTGTTTTTTAACAGCATGTATACTGTAAAGCATGAGCCATAAGTTTTTGACTAGACCTACCTTATCTAAATTGTCTATGAAGAAACAAAAGTGATGTCCGCAATGAGTCCAAATGGCCGTCGTAGTTTTTGTGGACCCTACTTTTGTTCAAACTTTCTATACAGTTTTGTTTGCGCAAACTTAGCAGTGCAAAGAATTGTTTGTATCGTGTGGATCCACCATATTTAGAGCATTTCGCTTTACCAATTTATCTAGGATCAAAATAGCATTCTGTTAAAGAAGTTATTTCAAGTCTCAAATTTAATAGCCATAGATTAGGTTAAGCCCTTTCATCCCATTCAATTTTCGAGATTTTATTCAAGTATTCAACACGCAGGACACAAGTTACAATTTTTAGAAAAAGAGTTCCGCACGCAAACATTTTGGTTTTTTCTTTTTTGATTTTCAAATAAATTTTTTCGATTTTTTCAAGTTATCCTTTTTCAAATACCGTTGAATGAGACTTCAAACTAGTTTTTCTACTACTGCATACCTAGAAGGATTTTCCATTTAACAGTATTAATTTTCCGTTTTGTTTTTCCATTCTTACTACAAACAATTTTTGAACAATTTCTTAAAAATTCAATAAACCCGTTTTTTCTGGATTTGTTTTGACTTGAAATAATTTGTTATAAATTGTTGCTTTAAAACAAGATAAAACTAATGATTTAAGTTAATTTGCCATAATTAAAGAAGTGACGCGTAATTTGATGAGCACCGAGGGACAAAAGAAGGTTCCAGACAAAGGACCGGTCATGCTCCTGTATGAACTTTTCAATGATGTACATTTCGACTGTTCGGTGGTAGATGGCGTACAAAATTGTCGATTCAAAATGACTGTCACTGTCAATAATTGTAAATTTGAGGGAACTGGTGAGTAATAGTAGATAAAATGTAAATAACAATATTTTGTATTCAATTTTTATTATTAATGATGGTGGGTATTTTGTTTTCGTTAATAACTAGCACAGTCTCATTAATGTTTATAATTTAATTCATTGTTTTACATTTTTATTGTATACAAATTGAAACTTTTTCTAGTACCAAAAGAAACACACGCTGTTTTGTTGATGTTGTATGAATTAATTGAGCTCTTGCGACAAGCTATTTGGAAATTGAAGCAAAAGATTATCCCTCGCAACCTACAAAGTGAACAGGAGAACCTTCGATCCTGGCCAATTACAGACCGATATGACAGACGCAATGAAGATCATCAACATGTTCTTAAAAAACTTCATAAATAATTTGATTGAATCGAAAAACCCGCTTCCGTAAAACAGCTTTGCTTATCGCATGGGAAGATTTGCTCTCACCTGCCTCAGTATGATACATCAAACTATCTGCATCAAAAGACGAGAGCATAATGTAGTTTTTTTTTGTTATACGATGAAGCTTAGGAGTCACCCTTTGAACTACTAGTCCGTCATGTCGTTCAAGTCATGCTGCAATGTATAGTAGTAAGCTTGATCTGAAAGATAGAGTAGAAAGGATAGGTTAGGGCAGGGGGTGCATGAGTTGATGCCGATGAGGCTTGCGTTTGAAGTCTGAGAGGTTATATGAGCTCGTAAACACCGACTGCGCAAGACAGCTCCACAATCGAGTTTTTCTTTTTGTAAATGAACTTCTATACCGTAATCCGCGCGAAAAGAATGGCTGGCCCACCCAGATATACGAGTTGTATTCAAGGCAGGATCGTATGCAGGATTTGTAGATTGTAGCTAGGTCAGTTGGCTGAAGGAGGATCTTGGATCTCTTAAGGAACTGAGGCATTGATACCCTTGTTTGGAGACTTGGAATATGGGTTTATTCCAATACATATCTTTGGATAAAGTCATACCTAGGATGTTACGAGATGGGTCAACTGTTAGATTGTCCTCGTCTACTGAAATAAGTACAAGTTTTGGTGGAGATAAGACAGTACTTTATTTTTGTTGGGTTGAATTCGACAGGAGTCGGTGTCCACGTTAAGAGAGCTGAACATGACTTCACGGTCTAAGAGACAATGTCTTACACCTGCTTGTCTAACGTCTAACGTTGTAAAAGGCGTAAGAGAAACGTACAGTACCATCAACGGCGAAACTGTGGAGTAGGTTGGAGGGGATTGCAGGAAGATCATTAATGAATAGTGGAAAGAGGGCAGGTGAGAGAAGCGACCCTTGAGGAACGCCGGCCGAAACGGTTTGGATTCTACGCCATCCAATGCTACGGCCAGAAAGAAATCCTAAAAACTGAGTCGATAACAATAGTTTGGAGGTATTTTTTCACCACCTTCCCATTAATTGAATGGAGGGGTTGAGGAAGAGGTAAAATTCTTCTTGATGGAAGTTACCAGAAGTTTTTGCTGCCAGATTTTTTTTTTATCTTGCTTCATTTATCTTACTTCTCAATTTGTCGTCAAATGACGATTTGCCCTTCCAGATAGTGGAATTACAGGAATTTCTCAACTTGATATTCCCATGACGAAGGGACTCATTTGAGGAGTTGGTGGTACAACTGGTGGGCGAATTCTCTCCACTGCTGCAGGCACCCATGGGGAGAGGTCACGAAAGTTCCATCCGATTTTTTGATGTCGTTTGTTGATGTTGTTTTGTTGCCTAACCGCCGGATTATCTGGTGAGGCGTTCGGTACTCGTGTCTCGAAGTCGCATCTTCTATATCGGCCACGCATTCCAGTACGCTTCTATTCCGATTTAATTTTTTGTCGAATTTCTTTGCTCAATCGTCGATATTGCTCGAAGTCGACGTGTTTCATTCGTTTCCGCTGATCGACGAGGTCCAGACAGCTGTCCGAGCGAGATCCATGGGTGCTTCCGTTGCACAATAGACTCCGATAATTGCCTTTCTTCTACATCGCTATCTTCCGATATTGCAAGCGCGGCGAATTTGTTGGGTAATGCCATTTGAAACTCTCGCTAGATGGTCGGATCCGGTAGGCACGCCCAATTCTTCTAGGCTGGTGGCGCACCGTTTCCTTTGCTCTTGGTAATCGCATCTGTAATTTCGCTCGAACAATATAATGGTCCGATCTGAAATCGAGCTCTTTCATTGCATGTACGTCTTTGGGCGTCGATCGGAATCTTGCGTTGATTAAAACGCAGTCTAACATCGCCGAGTCGTTGCCGGCTGGATTTCGCCAGATGAGTTGGTTTTTGAGTAGATAGCGGAAGAAGCTGTTGCCAACGATCAAATTCTTCGACGCTGCCCGAATTTGCCCATCGCTCCTTCCCAGCTCGTTCGATCTGCCCCTAAATTTGCGCAGTCCCTCGCGAGTATAATTAATTCGGTTCGAGGTATCGTATCCAGCGTCTCTTTAAGGTGATTGTAAAATTCGTCCCTTTCGCGTCCAGGCTGGTTTTGGTTGGTGCATAAACGGATACGATATGAGTCTTGATCGTTCCACAGATGGAATGCGATAACGTTGCTGGCAACCCATTGATTGACCATAAACCCGACGCCGCCCTCTCGTTCTTACCATCGAAATAGTAAAGCGTCATCGTTTCGTCGATTGTTGGCGGGGCGATCGTTAATCGTCCCGGATACGTTAAGTCGTAGTTACGATAGCGCAGCAACTGATACCTTGCATTTCGACAATTCGATTTTGCTTTCATTTCCTTTTGACCGACATGACGTCCTGTTCGTACATTCCACGCGGCGAATTGAATTTCCATTTTCGGTGTGACTATTTTGAGTCTTCGGTCAGTAACCCAATACTCACCAGCCTCCCTGGTCCCCATCGCCTGCGCCGGATGTAGTAGCATTCTTTTGTAAATAGTTAGTTCATATAACCATGAAATTTCTTGCCTATTGGTGCTCCTAACCTCTTGAACTAATAAGTTCCAATCTGCAAGAGAACTTATTCCTCAGCTCATTAGTTTTGGTGGTGGAACTATATGTATCATATGTACAAATACAACATTTTTCAGATTAACGAATTCAGTCATGCAATTTATAAATAATAATAGGTTATTTATGTCATTGATATGAGACTTTTTTTATTTATCACTTAACAATTGCACAAACTCAACTCGATTTTAACAATAATTACTAAATTACACTTTTAGGCCCATCAAAAAAACTAGCCAAAAATGCCGCAGCAAAAGCCGCATTAGCATCACTGTGCAATATTTCATACAGTCCAATGATGCATCCACAAAAGAATGTTCCAATTCCAATTGACGACAAGACCTCATCAATGGAACTACCGCAAATTCATGCCGATGCCATTGGACGACTAATCTTAGAGAAATTCCAGCAAGTGATCAAGGGTCAAGAATCGTATTCTAGACGCAAAGTGTTAGCCGGAATGGTTATGACAGAGAACATGAACTTCAATGAAGCTAAGGTATGACTTATATAAATTGGCTTTCAACAAACTGTGCTGCATACTTACCAGTAATCATATTCCTATATATCAGGTCATATCAGTTTCGACTGGGACAAAATGTGTGAGTGGGGAGCATATGAGTGTAAATGGAGCAGTATTGAATGATTCGCATGCTGAAATTGTGTCAAGAAGGTGTTTGGTGAAATTTTTATATGCACAGCTGGATCTGCACACAAATCCAGCAACTGCAAATCAGTCAATTTTTGTACGGAATACTCAAGGTGGTCAGTATCCCTACAAGCTCAAGAGTGGCGTCCATTTCCACTTATATATTAATACGGCTCCCTGTGGTGACGCACGTATATTTAGTCCCCATGAAAATGATACGGGTGTTGATAAACATCCAAATAGGTACTTTTATTTTGAATAGAAACGCATTTTAGCCTAGGCTGCATTTTTAAATCTGAATTCTTTTTACAGGAAAGCAAGAGGTCAATTGCGGACAAAGATTGAGTCTGGTGAAGGAACAATTCCGGTGAAGAGCAGTGATGGCATACAAACATGGGATGGAGTACTTCAGGTAAATTTATCATTGAAAACATACTTCTACACCTCTACTAACTCCAAATTTTCTCTTCTAGGGACAAAGACTCTTAACAATGTCTTGTTCAGACAAAATCGCCAGATGGAATATTGTTGGCGTTCAAGGATCACTGCTGGCCTCAATTACTGAGCCTATATATCTGCACTCTATAGTTCTGGGCAGCTTACTCCATCCTGAGCACATGTATCGGGCGGTGTGCGGACGCATAGAAAAAGCGATACAAGGTCTTCCTCCACCATATCACTTAAACAAGCCACGTCTGGCCCTAGTCACATCAGCTGAGCCGCGCAATCAGGCCAAGGCACCGAACTTCGGTATTAATTGGACAATTGGTGACACTGAAATTGAAGTGGTCAATTCACTGACGGGCAAAACTGTTAATAATCAAATTTCACGAATAACTAAACAAACATTCTTCCTAAAATATGCTCATTTATTAAAAGCATTGCCTGGTATCCAGTCACGCAAGCTTCTCCACGATTATGGTGAAACGAAGGCTTTGGTTAAGGATTATCAGGTAAGAGATGGAACGCGATAAAGCAAGTACTTTACACGGTTTACTGTTTTTACAGTTATTATATTATTATACAGATTTTAAGAGTTAATAATCTTAGCAAAATAACATTTTATTCAGTCATGTGGTTGTCCATTGTTTACGTTGCGCCTTTACTTTTCTAGTAATTAGGAAGAACATTTTGTAAGCAGGTGCTCATAAAAGCTAATATTTTTATGTTGGAAATTAATAATTCAAGGAAGCTAAATATTTACGGAAACACTGGTTAGAAAAGATGATATTTTATGGTTTCTCTCAATGATCCATTGGTACTTTCGTTAATATGGAAGAAAAGAATTCTGATTTTGTTTATTAGTCGATTTTTAAAGAAAACCATTGATTTTACTTTCTTCATACACTTTCTTCATAACGCTCCTTTAATCCCTCATGGGACATTAGGCGAAAACAGTTGCTCTCTCTCGGACCCTGTTTTGTGCGACAGCTCTCAGTTCCGACCAGGATCTTCCAGATGTTGTGGACCCTGCTAATAGAGTTCATCTCCACGTTATTCTAGGTCTCCCGCTCGACGGAATCCTGGCAGATTCCAGTCAAGGGTCTGTTTGGCTAGATTTTCGTTTTCGCGTCGCAAGGTGTGGCCAATCCAATTCCATTTCCATCGACTGATTTGGTCGTCTATCCATTTTTGGCCAGCACGGCACCATAGCAATTCTATCTTGCCAGTGGATTTTGAGGATACGACGCAGGTGGCTACTAATGACAAATATAATTAAAGCCAGTCTGATGCAGAAGCCGCAATAAGTGTGTGAATACCATTGTGGATTCAGAAAGAGGTCTTACCTACTTTTCATCGACTAAGCATACGACAGCATCGACAGGGAGAAAATGTATGCGACAATGCTGGGCCTAAACATTGTCCTAAGGATAGTTAAGTTAACGAACATGGAAAATAACGTCAATGGAAAATACAAGCTGTAGGGTCAGAATTTAAGGAGAATTGACGGAGTCTGTTCCAGTTAAGTTAAGGCAGTGCGACGGGTTGGCATCTACGCTACTTAATCTCTGCCTTGTAAGAGTAATTTGCAAAGTAAAGACTGATGCGATCGCAAGTCTACTTAACAAATCGAAACAGTTGGCAGGATATGCCGATGACATAAACTGCCTTGTAAGATCACTGTCATACCTCACAGAAATATTCACGGAAATAAAAGGTGGAGCTGCAAATAAATACAAACTTCTAATTCAGTCGAGGTTGGAAAGAAAAAGAAGTAACCACAACACCACCTGGAGGGAATATAACTTCGAGCGGTAAAGTATAATTCGACTACGTGGGGTCCACAGTCAGCGAAGGCAGCGATGAAACGATGGACGCGCAAAGAAGAATAAACTGCCCCTGTGCTGAAAATTGAGTCGCGTTTCGTGACAAGTCGTTTGACTTTAAGAAAGTGACATTTCAGTCTAATTACGACTTTCAGCACGGGGGCTTTAAGTGCAAGTGCTAAGGTGAGTTTAGGTCCTTCTACTGCAAGTCTTGATTCGACTGAAATGTCACTTTCCTCAACGCAAACGACTTGTCGTGTAATGGCGGCTCGACTTTGCCGTGTGTCGTGCTTGACTTTGCCATGTAGGGGGGGGGGGGGGGGCAGCTAACGGAAGGGGGAGGGTTTAAAGGTCTCTTGAATGGGTATAAAGGGCAAGTCTGCGGTATCCTTTGCCGTTAACTCTTGAATATCATTCAGGACTTGGCGATTTTTTTGTGTCCTTTTTTGGGATTTCCAGAACTGTGCACTTTAAGTGTTTTGTAATTCATACAAAAAATAGTCAATGAATGAAAATGTCCTGGAAATTCCATCTATCAACATGTACTTCATGAAGCCAAGCCTTGGGAAGGTGGAAACCAAATTGTTTTCGGTGCGACAGCAACAACAGTAACAGCTTCCATTGCCAAGACGATCCTCCTTCTACACTGCCTCTCCAGATGCGACACCACCTCGGCGATACAAGAAAAGAGCAAAGTGGGAAGGAGTCGCTAAAATCTTTATAGCAAACCCTGGCCTTATAGCCCAGTCACTTTATACAAAAAAAGGCAAAACCTCTGAAAAAATGCAACTGGAGATTTATCAGCGGGATTCTCTTTATTTTGGGGTCACAAATAATTTCCCAGTACTGACCGGCTACTCGAGTTATAGGGGGTCAAAGGTCCCTAAAATCTCTTTTTCTCCAATATCTCGTAAATTATCGGTTTTACGCAATTTTTGGCTAAGTAAAGATTGTTCGTGAGATGAATCTGCATAAAAAAGTCCTGTACAAAATTTACGTAGAACCAATAGTTTTTGAGATATGGGGCTGAGAAAACTCGGCCATCGCGCTGCATTCGTTTCCGCACCACCTTTGAAGTAGAATGCAAGCAGCGTTTTTATATAGTATCCGCAGTAGGCCTAGTCCATAGGTTACAAGGTATGAAATAATTTTGTTGGTTATCTCTCTATCTCTTCCATCTCCATTTCTTTCATGTGGTCATCTTCATCAACACTCATCTCAGAGGAAAATAACGAAATGTGGTCGGCGCTACCATCGTTCAACTCAGGGGCAATGGTTGAATCCCCGGACATCGAACTGAGACACCACGGGCCCCGATAAGAGCCAGAGCATGGCAACCCTACTTTCTTGCATTCTGCATTTTATACATAAACCTTTGGTTCTAATAAATTATTTTTTAAAGTCCAACCCCATTGCTGAGGGTCTAAATCATTATTAGTGACTCCAAAGGCACCCGTATATGGGGCGTTAATTCGTTAATTTTTAATAATAAAAATAATTTTGTTAGAAATTTGCCATTTCCCCCTTTCGTATCTCTTTAAATTGATCCAAGCGAAGATGGTCCGGAAAGCAGAATTCGAGGTGAATAGAGTTGCTCATAAATCAGCTTTGAATTTTCCAAAAAACGACTGTCTTTGTCGGCCAAATACAACATTTTTACATCGTGTTATCGCTTACTATGCTCCAAAATTATAGTTAGCAGCGATAGCAGATATTGTAACGTAGTCTGAATGCACGAAGATAGGAACTCCCCATTTCAACCGTCTGTTGATCACATTCGCGGAAGTGTGGAAGTCTTTTCGCCTTTCATTTAAAATCGACACTTCGTCTTTTCTGAGACAGCCCTAGGTTGTGGAGGTGAGACCGTAGCTATACATGGTCGGCCAAATATCCCACCAACAGCCTAAGGATGGAATGTATTCCCAATTGAAGCTGGCTCTAAAGAGACAGACAACAGATAATATTGTCGAGAATCAGATCAAGGAATTTAAGATCGAGTACGGGAAAATTTCATATCTTACGGGTTGAAAAGAGGTAAATGCTCATTTAACCATGTCCAGGTCAAATGTGTTCCCAAAAAGGCTCCAGGAATAACGGACTAGAACGGTTCCATGACTGTACCTAGCATACCAGAAATAATCGGTCTGGAGGATTGACCCTGAAAACTGCTCGCAACAGACACCTGAAGGTTTAGAGAGGTGGATATCTTAGAGGTGTATGAATCGCCTTTCTTTTGAGAAGGCCCACTCCCTTGAAGAAGTCTTTGAAGAGGAACTTTTGGAATCTAGTTGACTGAGATAGAGCATGCAGGCAATCCTTTTGGAACGTCTGAATTCCTTATTGTTACTTGCTAGGCTACGAAATCGAGTCATATTTAGTTCACACACTGAGCTGATAGAAGCAACCAACAGGTTTCTCGTTTTACTCGGTAATCCCGAAAGTAGAGTGGTGAACATTTGGATCCCAACCAATGTCGAATTGTCGATTCATCTGCCGACAGAACTCTTAACAGTTGTTGGACCGTCTTAGGGGCCCCTTTAAAGAGTTTGATCCAGTTGCCCCTCGTTTGTGGTGGGTCTGGTCCTGATAATACAGTCACCAATACCGTTTTACACTCAATTCAATAATCATTACCAGAATTTTAAAAATAAATAACATTACAAATATTAACTTCATTTTTATTTTCATTTCAGATGGCAAAACGTGAATTATTTGATGCATTTCGTCGCGAAGACCTTGGCAATTGGCTAAAAAAGCCAATCGAGCAGGATGAATTCGGTCTTCCCGAATGACTATCTTGCCCAAATATTATAATGAACATTTTACCATTTAAAAATTTATTTTCAAAAATATTTAACCTGAAGTATTATTCAGATTTACGAATGAATATCAAAAAGTTGAATATCATTAAATATTTTCATTCTACCAAGCCTAAATTGGTAATAATAATAATTTTACAAATAATAATGCAATCCAAAGATATGCTACGTAGTGATGATAGTTCAGCGATACTTATTATTCCTAGTTCTAGAATATTTCTAGAATAGAATGTAGCTGACTTGCTGGAACTGAGTAAGAAAGTATTATGGGATTTCATTGATTTTGTTTAATTTCTATATATACGAGAGATATGTATGATTTTTAAATAATTTTTTGTAACTAGTAAAGTAATTATAAAGAAGAACAAAAAACAAAGAAACAAAAGATTAATAAAAAAGAGTCAATTTGAAAATTTTACATCACTAAAAAACGAAAAAAATTAAGGAAATTTAATTGGAATTTTTCTAAATAAGCGATCATCAAAGGTTTACAACATTTTCGTTTGTCGTTTAGTTTAATTATTATTAATTAATCAAAATGAAAAAGCAGAATTTTGTTGTTAATTTAGTAATTTTTTGTAGTTATTCATCCGTGCCTTGTGACAGTCGATTGAATGCTAAAAAAAATGTGGCGTAGTATTTTCGCATTATTGTTTTTATCCTTAATAAGCAGTACAAATTAAAATTTTATGAACCGTAGGCATTCGTGTAAAATAATTTTATAATATTATTATTTTTCTTTTTTGTATTTGAGGAAAAACTGTATTTGAATTCGAAAAAGTAATCATGTTACATAATGGCCCCTGTGCTGAAAGTCGAGTTGCCACTACACGACGAGTCATTTGAGTTGAAGAAAGTGACTTTGCAGCGGAATCACATCTTTCAGTACAGGAGCCTAAACTTAACTTAGCGTTTCCACTCTAGGCCCCTGTGCTGAAAGTTGTAATTCGACTGAAACGTCACTTTCTGCAACTCAAACGACTTGTCACGAAAAACGACTCGACTTTCAGCACAGGGGCCAATAACAAACGTATTTATTCCTTTAGGAAGTATTTTTGTAGCACCTTGTTTCGTTTGGTTTTATATTTTGATTCGGATTTGTAATCACGTGTTTTTTGAAACAAAATATTTAATTTAGAGCTTAGGCCATGGCCAAGCTAATGAACAAAGATGTATGAGGTACGGAAGTATTGTTGACTTATCTGATAAACCCCATAAAAGTTAACTTAGGGACATTTTGAAGCTTTAGCAATTTAGGATAGTAATAAAATTTAGTAATACTCGAAGGGTCTGTATAAAGTTTATCTATTCTTATATCGCAATTTTTTCGCTCTTAATCTCTGTTGTGAACTTTTCTACTACTATTTATATTGAACTATCAATGCCATAAATTTTTGTTGTTTTATCAAAGCAACACGTTGTTGTTGCTTTACGTAAAGTTCAATCAGCGGCTCTTTCTAATATATACTGAGTTTCCATTCAGAGTTTACCCTGAGTTTACTCAGATTAAGAGCCCATGGAAACGGGGATTGAGAAAAGTTTCGTTAAATCCAAGAAAACTCCACGAAACCAGCCCAGTTAAGCTGGGGTTTGCATATGTGTGTGTTTGAGTATCTTTTACTGAACATATACCAACTTCGACACAAAATGTAAAATTGATTAGCTTTTCTTTAACCCAGAACCGTCATGAAAACAGCATGGAGTTAACTTGCGGGAAAAAGCTTTTTGTTTACTCAACGAAAACTCTACCTCGGCTCATGGAAACACAGTAATAGTTGCTGATTTTCAGGGTAAAGTTACATAAATTTATAAATACCAAATGTCTTTCTATTTCTTTTAGTTTTAATTTCTTTCAGGGGTTCGTTGTTACCAGAAATAATACAGTAAAGTTTTAGTTCCAATATACAAAACTATACACTAATGTGGCAGTTAATTTCTCAGATAAAATGAATGCTTAAAATACTTTGAAGATCAACTAAGTGAGTTAATACTCAATTAATTGTAAAATTCTAATACTCAAATAAGTGTAAATTACCTGCTGTTCAGTTATATTCCAATCAGTTCTAGAGCTGTGTATTACTAAGTTTGCTGAGATAGTCTTACAATATATCACTAAATCAAACATTGGAGTTTAAGCCACAATTACTGGACACGCGAATTTTTATATGTTATTATTTTGCATTAGGCCGCCATTCACTGGGAGGAAAGCGCGCCAGCAATCCTTTGCATTCCCAATTTTCAAATGATTACGTTTAAGTGTTTGGATGATATGTTTTATATTTTTACTCGATTTAGGAGTGGTTTTAACTTCTAAGATTAACCCTTATCATAAAATTTAGCTTAAATTGGTATAAATCAACCACCATCAGATATCAACTGCAAAAGAATGCAGAATGGCACTTGGATGGTTCATAATTTTACAAATTCTACACGCAACACGAAAGTGTTGAAGCAACAACAATTCTAATTCACTTTTTCATCTTCTTGGAAATCTCAAAATCTTGCGCGCTATCCCGCAGGAAAGAATGTGTAGTGTAAAAATCTTTTTGCAGAAGAAAGTGTAATTTTACAGGAAAACCCAAGGTTAACTCCTAAAAATTGGGGCGTTCATATTGTTCGAGTGAAGTTACCAGTAGCATAATATTATAAGATTCTTGCAGGACGTGTGCGCAGTCTAAGAATCCTTGTCATCAAGACTCTGATACAATTTAGATCTTGGGAATTTTCTTAGTTAGTAAGACCCAGCATGACTGGGCAGAAATATTGCATCTATTATCTTATATTTAAGACTATGCATTCAGTTCTTTTCACTTAATATGTTATATAGTAGTTACTTACTTACTTTCAATTTTTATCTAGCCTCCCATATAAGTATTATATCCAATGCGGAATCTTGCTGTAAACCCCAAAGTCCAGAAATTATTGGTGCTTGACCGTGGTATTGCATTAGTTTCTTTCCATCTTTATCTTCTTCAATAAATTTACGAATGTAAAGCACGATATTTTTCTTCATTTGTAATGTTGATTGTTTCGTGTCCAACATGCTTTTGTTGTTCTAGCATAAAGCGCAGCCAGATCTTGTATGGCATAAAGTTTTTCAGTGATTTTTAAATTTTTAAGGATAACTATCGATTTTCGTTATCAAACACTAATTTTTGACAGTCTGCGAATTAATTTATAATTGAGATTTATCTTTTCAAGCATGCTTAGAAGAACTTATAGTCTACACCCTCATGTTATAAGTATTAATTATATGATTTGTACTAAGGTTGTTGCCGCAATACGTAGTTCGTAGTTTTTCGTAGCTCATTTTCTTACATTCCTTCGCAACTACGAAGCTGAAATGTCTCTCAATTTCACTTCGCAGCTTGTAGATTGTTTTTTATTAGCTATCAGTTCTGCACGAACCCTAGAAGTATCCTGCGTATGGTTACACAAATTTATTGCGCTCTGTACCACTGGGAATTTTAGATCAGTCATTTAACTGGTTCGTTCGTTGGTTAATGGTAGTCGTGAAATAAAAGAATTGCTTGTATTTTACTGAATGTCAATTGTAACCAGTCAAACATCGAATGGACAATAGCTCAAGAAATTAATGTTAATTAAATGGATTCAAGCAAGCCAAGAAAGCATCAAAACGCTATTTCGGTATACCATTGCGTTTTTTAGATATACGTCTTATGCGTAGCTAACCAGTTGTTCGCCAGTGTATATAGGAGTAATTTACAGAACGCAAATTTTTAATTCGTGGCTTATACATCTAACTTCTTGTCTTTCTTTCTGTTAAACACATAAAGGCAATCGGCTCGATCCTTTGCATTGACAGATACGATGGTTCCTAATATATAATGTCCTTCTGTATGTAATATTCCACATTTCCATCATAATAGTGGACAGACTATGATTATGTATCCAACCATATATTCCTCTTCTTCTTCCAATGGCGCTACAGCCCAACACGAGGCTTGGCTTCCTCTAATCTTTACCTCCAGACTTCTCGATTTCAGGTCGATTTTTGGAGTTACATATGTCTCCGCTACAACGCTACAACGGCATCCTTTCAACTTTTCCTCGCCCTGTCTACGAGCCGTTCTCCTTCGATAATGTCAGTGAAGACGTTCTTTACTGTTCGGCCTTTCGGTATGCGCTCAACGTATCCAGCCCAGCGAAGTCTATTGAGTTTTATGAGCATCACTAAGTCTATGTTGTCATAGATTTTAGCCTATTATGTTTCTCAAAATCTTCCTTCCTATCAAAGAAATTTAGCATGTCTTCTATACTTTGTGTGAGCGTCCATGTTTCACTCCCGCAGCATATAATACTGCGAATTAGTGTCTTATATAGCGTAAACTTCGTCTTTCGATGTATTGTTCGCGGGATTTCATTAATTTACGATGTGCGAAAAATATCTTGCTCTCCTACTGACTTCTTTTAGCTCTTCGTTTTATTCGTCACAGTTGAGCCTAAGTATGCCAAATGGTCAACTAATTCTAACTTATGTTCATCTATCGTCAAATTGCGTCGGGTCTAGGTGAGTTGATTGTATCAGACGTACTAGTTCAGCTGGCACACCTAATTCTAGTAGGATATGAAGTAGCTTCTTTTTCTGGATGGAGTCGTATGCCTGCTTGAAGTCTACAAAGATCTGGTATACGTCAACTATATATTTTCTGCTATAATTACGACAGTATTGTGAGTTGGAATAGTTTTCAAATCAGTTGAAAAATCTTGATTCATAGTATGAACTACCTCGTGAGTGTCTCAGTCTTTTAGCTGACGCAGATTTATTTTATTTCATTTCGAATCTATGTTCATCTGGTCGATCTAATCATTCTTTTTGATTATATGTACAACTTTTTTTTATCTTTTGTGGTTATGAGGCGTTAGAATAAATTCATATAAACTGTACAGCGAATATTAAAATGGATTCGAAGTGTTTTCAAAGTAACTCCAATAGCAGATTTAGGCAAGATTCGTTCTATTTCCTTGAATGGTTACAACGTTTGTGTTTATTAAATTATTTAAGTATCCCAATCAGAACATACATGGGATGTCATAAATACCCTCAATGACCATTACAAATCAATGGGAATCTAAAATTCACGAACATATGGCAAGCTAAAAATAAAAGAGTTTTAGAAGTAGAATTGAACTGTCGTACGATTGGATATATTAAGAAACTGTTTTGTAAGTTAGATTATCTATACAAGTATACCTTAATATAGCAAGAAAAAACCGGCCAATAGTTGTTTTTGTATAAGAAATGGACAATTGTAATGCGGTATGAACTAGAACTGCAAAGTAGGAGAAAAACTGCTTTACATTTATTGAATCTGTTGAATTTTTTTGTCGAACTTAGTTGAATGGTATACGAACTTCTCTGAATAAATGTATTTCTATAGTATAATACCCTAAAAATTGTGGAACTCAGCTATATAGTATATTCTTAATATATTAATTTATATGCAGGTTCATACTACCATTCTTCAAATACATATATTCATTATTCTTTAGTTATCTGGGCAACTAGAACCTTATCTGAAATCGTATAAATAGGCAACTGAAATAAAAACTTAGGCTGTGTTCATAAATGCAAGTTGCGCAAATTTTGCATGTAGTATTGCAACTGAAAAAAACCAAAGCGTTCTGAAATACAAGTACATTTGCAAATGATCGCAGCCCATGCATTTTTTTTTATGTGAAAGACTAGAGTCTCAGGAATGGCACTTTCCTTTATACTGTTGACAATCTATTTTCTTCTTATAGAGTGCAATGTCGAACAGCAGCTCTAGTCGGGGAGGAAGGAACTGCCGCATTTGGGCACTTTCAGTAATGCATACTTGCATGCGCAAAAAGCGCAAGTTGGACTCGCATCTACTTGTAATCATTTGCGCATGCATGTAAGTATGCATTAGTGAACTTGTTTCGCCATAGTTAATTATGGCGCTGATTATTAAAAATGTTCTTAATATATTTACCACAGGCTATCAATATTCTCCTCATCCAATTTATGTTGTCTATCAATACTTTGACGTTTGCCATCGAAGTGTCTTCTTTTCTACTTTGAAAATTGTTCGCAGGGCTATCGAAAAATTTGCAAAGCTTGCGGACATTTTTTCGAAAGTTTGCGTTTATGAACTCGATGCAAACACATGCTTGCTTTAATGAAACTAATGCAAAAGCAAATATGCGCAAACTGCATTACTGAAAGCACTCTTGTATTTTGAAGTACTTGCTAGTTTGGAAGATTCAAGAAGAAGAAGAACGAACGAATTGTCAAATAAATTAAAGTGGGACATGATGAGCGAACTGGAGTACGTAGAATCTTTCATTTAAGCAACCATGAATAATTCGCAAATGACTAATCTGACTTGCAAGGTTGCCTGCATGCAAGTAAACAAAACTTGCATTTATGAACACGGCGTTATTTTCATTTTGAGTTCATTTGATGCAACTTTACTTCATTACAGTTTTTCTCAAAAATCTACTTAAATAAAAAAAATGATGAATTTTTTTTTTGTTAAATGTTTATAACAAATTTAGAGATTGATTATGTTGTTTCTATCTATATTAGATAGATTAATTGACATAGAACAATAAAGAGTAAAACCTTTTTTCTGTTTCTTAATTTAAATATTATAATTTTATTAATTATTTTCGCTTGAATTAAGTTTATTTTAATAATAATAATTAATTTTTTGTTTTTTAATATGAAAAAACCTGTGATACTAAATTTTACTAGTATTTCCAGCAAAGCTGCGTTTGTCCATTCTACGAATATTCTAAACGCTCCTTTTTACTCCAGTACTACTAAAGTTTAAAACAAACAAAAAGAAAAAAATGAAATAAATATAAAAATGAAATATTTTAAAATATAAAAATCTTTTTTGAATAGAAAATATATATAAATGAAAGAAAAAAAAAGTTTTAAATTAAAACTCAAAAAAATAATAAATAATAAATAATAATTAATATTACTGCAAGAAGTTTAAAAGGAGTTTAAAATTACACACACACACACACACAAAATGAAAAAATAAATAAAAAAATACGGAAAATGGTTTGTTGCGTGAGAACAATAACTAGACGATAATTTAGTCGTTTAGATTTTAGAATCTTTAATGCAAAGTAAAAATATAAAAATGAACGAAAAAATAAAGTTAATAAAAATAAATTCAAAAATTTATTATTAAAAAACAAACAAACAAATACAAATAAAACAAAACCTTATAAAAGAAACTTGTCTTACCCTACAATAATTACATTTATGTAAACTTTTAAAACATAATAAAGTTTTTATCTTTAGATTTTAAAAAATGATAAGAAAAATTTAAAAGCAATTTTAAAACTTTGATAGTAGAGCTACTAAATTAAGTTTTATGAGAGAAACTCTTAATTTGGATTATTTATTTAATTTTTTTATATTTTTGGTTATAATTTTTGTGGTTTTGCGAAAGATTCATTTAATGTTTCTTTATACGTATGTATATCGATTGAGGAGAACAATTGGATTCGGCTGTTTAGTTTTTTTTGATTATTTTATATAAGAAATATTACTTCCATTGAGAAAACGGACATTTCCTTAGTGCTAATTTAGAAAATACATATACTTGTATGATTTGTACGCATAGTTGGAATAAACTATAATTTTATTTGAAAACTGATATTAAAAAAAAATTTGATGTATTTCTTTGTGTTACTTTTAAGTTAAATGCGCTTATATAAGAAATTGTTGATTTGTAGTAGATAATGTTGAGTTTGATTGAAGTATAATTATGATTTTAGATTTATTTCTATTTAGGAAATGGAGTTTATTAGGAACTAACAAATAAGTGGAAGCAATAATGGAGTTAAGTAACATCAGGGTGAAGAATTCTTTAGGTTTATTAAAAATGGGTTCGTATTTGGTTTTAAATTCAGCGCGTCTCTACCTTTCAAATTTTAGGATGTTCCTGATTTGAGTACAAAAGAACATTTTGAATAATAATATTGACGTCACGTATACCAACGAACGCGCGGACATACCAAATGATGGTATTATTAAGATGGAACCCTCGACGCTTGAAGAAATAAAAGGCATAATAAATAGCTTGAAGAATAACAAAGCCCTGGGAATTGATGGAATAGTCGCTGAACTCGTTAAAAAGGAAAGTATAGTAGTAGTAAAGAAATCGCATAAACTGATACCAAAATATGGATGGAGGAAAGCCTACCGAATGACTGGTAGGAAGCGTTAATTTGCCCATCTATAAGCAAAGAAAAAAACTACGCTATGAGAACTATAGGAGGATTTCGTTACTTTCTATAGAATCTGAAATATTCATTACCTCCATAAAAAGTAAGCTGGTGCATATTTCAGAAAATGTACTAGGCGAATACCAAGCCGGCTTCGGGAGAGGAAGGTCAACCACCGACTAACTCCTAGAAAAATGCTGGGAGAGGAGGAATGTTAACATATACCAGATCTATGAGGACTTCAAGCAGGTATACGACTCCATTCAGAGAAAGAAGCTACTTCAGATCCTACTCGAATTAGGTAGGTGTGCCAGTTAAACTAGTACGTCTGATACAATTTACTCACCTCGATCCAAATGCCGGAATAAGAGTTCAGAACACTCTTACAGATGCCTTCCAAGTTAATCAAGTGGTCAAACAAGGGAATGAGCTGGCGCCTACGCTATTAAACTCAGCCTTGAAAGCAGTCATTAGAAAGACGTAACTTCAGCGAAACTACACGCTGGAATACAGTTTTGCTCAAGGGATCGGGTATGCCGATAACATAAACAGTTAGCATAAATTGTTTTCCTTTCGAGATTACAAGTCCATAGATATCCCAGCACTACTACAAGAATGTTCCTGACTAGTCTGGGGTAGAATTTAGTAATCGCCACCATCCGTAAAACGAAGGCCCAGCTCTTTTTGTCTAAGCTTAGCCCTACTTTAAACCCAGATCAGTCTTAGCGCTGATGAATTAAATAACTATTTTGTTGCCGCAACTAGTTTATGTGAAAATGCCAATGATTTTTTCAGCATTCCCGATGTGGCTCAGGCTGAAGTCCACAACGCTTTTTACTCCATCAAATTTGAATCAGTTCCTAAATGCAAATCCCCGAAAGGCCACGCTGATTATCGTCCTATAAGCATATTATGTTTCTTTGGCAATAAAGTACTGGAAAAATTAATGTCTTGGAAAATCGAAGGGCACTGTGAAACCTGGGAGACTGTGCAGTCTGCTTTCCGCAAAAGGAGTAGTTGTGAAACTGCACTGCTGAAGGTGACCACCGACCTGAGGATGGCTCTTGATCCCAATGAAATTGTTTTTCTTGTGCTTCTTGACTTCAGTAAAGCTTTTGATAGTGTCAGCCATAAGCTTATGGAAATGAAGTTTGTTTCTAAATCCTGTTGCATTCCAATGTATAGGAATCAATTAGGCACTTCTTTCCTTCCACCTATCATTCTCATTAACGGTAAGAACGTGCTCAGTGTGAACTATAAAATTTAATAGGTTTGCTTGCCAGAAGTTGATAGAGTAGCAAAGAAGATCTTCACTGGCATTATCGCAGGAGAAAGATCAGTAGGCAGACTGGAGCAACAGATTAGAGGAGGCGAAGGCTCGAGTTGGGCTGTGTCGCCACTGGAAGAAGAGTTTTTTCAGCCTATAGGGAAATAACGTTTGAAATACTTTGGCTTAAAATCAAACTTATGTCCTTCTGCTTCTGGAACAGAAGCCTTAACATCAATAACATCATTTCAGAACGTATTTTTGCAACTGTATTTTCTAATTGCCGAATTCTGAGTTGCGGTTCTTGTTGCTTGTGATTGCAACCTTCAACTTCTTTTTCTTTGATGGCTCTGCAACCAGTCAGTCCTGACTTCTCATCGGTCCCGATTTTGAGTTTATGTCATCCAGTTCGTCACTCCTAAGTTCTGGACGTCCTGGGGCCAGTTCGTGTATGTCGAAAACGAAAATTTTTTTTCGTCTCGGGTTCGCGTATGTCGAAAAATTGAAAATTTTCGTCTGAAGCCGACGAAAGGCACTCGAAAGGTCTTGGGTTATCGAGTTTTTGCATTAGGACACGAACAAATTTCCGTCGACAAAATTTTTCGATTTCAATTTTTTTTCGTACGATTATCGTCGTTCGCCATACACGAACCGGCCCCGTGTCTACGCAATTCTTCAAGCGTATGTTGGGACTCCCTTGTTGTCGTAACCCATAGATCTTGCCGCAGAGAACTTTCGAGGAGGTTCATCTACACTGATACGTGCTCGATGTCCTGCCCACCCGACCCCTCTTTAGTGTACTTCTATTTAAAATTTCCATTGCAAATGGTGCCTTAGTTATATAAGACACAGAAATATTAAGGGTAAACAGATTTGGGTTTTTACGTACAGTAGCGTACAAAATTACAAGGGGGCAGAGTGTAATGTTGGACAACAAGCTCAAGTCGAGAAATAGCAGAGAGAAAAATATGCAATTATTAATTTTTGTATTGTTCCATATTAAAGAAACATTATCCGCTATAAACACTGAACTGAGGTTAAGATCAGGTGGCTATCTCGACATTGAAATTGCCAGCGCAATGGAAGAGGTCCTAGAAGCGGAAATGCTATCAAACTGCATGCCCAAGAGCCTCTTTTTTGAAGAAACACTAGAATCTATCTTTTGTTCCCTTTCAATACAGGGCAGAGTATGTGGGGTGTTTTAGTAAATAGAGCGTTCAGCTTGGCCGCTACTGTATCTTAGGCATAGGTTAGAGGCCAAGCGACAATTAGAGCAATAAATTCCCATATGACCAAGTCCAAATTAGTTTGGGAGTGCAAATGCACCCATATTGACCTGTATACTCTTAATCGAGCCAGTGTTATGTACATTCTTGGGCCGTATTTGGTTTCTCGAGTCGTTATCGATTTCTGACACGACAAATCGTTTGAGCTGATAAAAGTGACGAATCGGTGAATCACGACTTTCAGTACAGAGGCCTGAACTCAACTTATTTGTTGTTGTTTATTCTTGGGCCGTTTAGCAACATGGTTAGAGAATTACTCTAGACAGGATGAATCACCGGACACTGAGCCCTAAGTTACTATCTATAGGGATTAGAAAGGTGGAGAACCCCATCGGCAGGCTCTGTCTCGAGGAGAACGTGTCGAGTCGAGACTACACTTCATGTTCTCTGTCACTGTCTTACAGTAAAGCAGTCTGCTGTACCTGCTTAGGCTGGTTTGCCTGCAAAACAAGGAATAGAGACTGCTAAGAGACAACAGATTCCAGTTGCAGCCGCAGAAAGATAGTAATAATAAAGGCAGTCGCTGAATTGGATCTGACTTCAAGTCTGAGGAACGGCAGCCGAAAGTCTTAATCACTAAGATTACTGTGGTCAGCAGATTCGTTTTCCCAAAATAAGTTGGACATCGAAAGAAGTCTGTGGTTGTACGATTATCCAAGAGCACATTTTTGTTAAGCATAAGCAGTTCTCAAAGGGAACTGATTGTTGGTATTGGGCAAGCAAAGCCTTTTTGTCCTTCTTAAGATCTAAAAAGTGCAACATAATCAAATTACTAAAGCAAAGTCCACTATATTTCGATTCTGGCTTCAGGTTCTTGATATTGAACCATGAAGGAGCAAACGACCTTTGTCGTAAGAACACCTCCTTTGGCAATTACCCGATCAAAAAGTAATCCGAATTGCTTCTACTTAAATTAAAGCGACCTTAAATCAAGAAATACCACCGCTGCACGTCCACGGCATCCCAGATCCCGACAAAAAGTCCGGAGCATTTTAATTATTATAAATGGTTTCTTTTGAAGACTCAATTTCAATTCCACTTCTGGCATCCGGACGTGCACGATGCTGGGGGAGATCCTTGAGGGTGGCACTATCAAAGTATCTCGGGCAGACATCAACTATACCTTGAAGTGTCCTCCTGTCCCCCATAAAGCACGGAGGGGAGAAAATACCAGCTGGTCCCTATGCGGTTAATTAGTCCGTCATTATCAGAAACACGTGGGATTAACTCCGGCAGCCGTGGCTAAAAATTAGTGAAGGGGCAAGACACTCTCCATTTCTTTTCTAGATTCTGGTGGGGGCTATTTTTAGCGGATCCATTGCGCCGCGGAGGAAGGGTTACGGCACCGGAGTGGTTCCGGCTCCGGCGCAAGGAATGCCATCGTCATAATTATTTGTCGGGCACTTTGTTTCTCGTTTTTGACGGATTGTCGCCGGTGCTCATAATTTGATTGTGCGCGCGTAATTAATAGCCGGGATCTACGGACGACTGCTGGCGGTATTTACGCTGATGACTCAATTATTCTCGTAAAAAATTAGTTTTATGCTTACGATCGGCTGCTGATTAATTTCGGGCGGAAGGGTGATATTAAGTTTGAGATGTTATGCGCCGTGGCGGGTGATTTGTTGCACGGTTGACGTTTTTTATGTATCGTAATTTATATACACGTAAGTGAGGCAGGAGGGAGGCTGCGATTTTGTAGATGTAGAATGTAGAAATGTAACGACGGAACACTCGTTTTGAATGTAGTTTTTTTAGTGAAATACAATTAGAGACATTTGCGCAAGAAAGTGTGTTTTAAGAGCAATAAATCAAGATTTTTAGGAGCAAAGTAGGCGCAAATCCTATAAAAATTTGCGCTATGTTTTTAAACATGTTCAAAAGAAACTCCTGAACCGTGCAACCGATCGTAATAAAATTTCAAGCATGTGCTATTTACAAAGAAAGAACATGGGCTATTCTATTAATTTCTAATGTCACTTCCAGATGGCGCTGTCATGGAAAATTTCGTTGAAAGTCATCATTTCGTGCATCACTTCAAATTTTGCATAAAGGTCCGGGGAGTCTCCCATGATGCACCATGCACCTCGAAGCCTATTTTAAAATTTCAACATGGCCGCCGAAATATCGCCGAAATTCAAAATGGCTGCAGAAATATGGTTGAATTTGCCAATTTTGTTCCGATTCCGATGAAAGTAGAGATGAATTTATGACCAAAACTTCAAAATGGCTGCACCAATATGGCGGACGAATTTGACAATTGTAGCCCGATTTCAATGAAAATCGGTATATGGCAGTTTTTAAGGTAGCAAATAACGAATTTACGATCGAAACTTATAAATTCCAAATTGTGGGCCAATATGGCGGACGAATTTTGCCAAATAAGCAAGGCCGGCGGATCGTACTGCGCCCGGGTGGGTAGTCGTCAGACAAACATATATCTCCTCCTCTGAAACTGTTATTTGGTAAAAACTTTTGCTAAAAAGGAAAGAAGGTAGATCACTTCATTGTGAAGGGGGTGCGATGGAGTACAGAACAACATGTGGTGTTCTGGGAGCTTTTCTGAGGAACACACAATGTATAATGATATATGTCTTTATGAGATCGAACTATCTGCGAATGAACCTATTTGATATATTAAAGTACGTCCTGAAAGTGCTGGTCTGCCGTTTGCTGTACAAAAAACTGTAACCGTGCCGGTCGGCAACCTGGGAAAACAAGTATCCGGAAGAATCAAGATATGGGAACAGATCATTGACAGCTCACAGCTCGCGTTAAGGTACCTGGGAGTGATGATGGACCAGTGGCTTTAATTTTATAACACACTTGGAGGGCATAATGGACAAAGCTTCTGCTATTTGTGCAGCATTTCCAAAAATGATGTCCAAAGTGGGGGCTCCAACGGATCCGTCGCCTCTTGATGGCGAGGATGGTTAACGCAATCTAGCTTTACGCAGTACCAGCAGCATTGAGCAAGAAGGCTGACAGCAGAACATGGTGGAGATACAGATAGAAAAAGTTACGTGCGTGCGTGCGGTGTATGCGACGAATTTCGCTGATTGACACTTGCGTGCTAGTCTTTTACAAATAACAATTACAAATAAAATCTAAGCAACGAGTGAGTGTATCTGTTGTGTGTGCTTGTGGGTATTGGGTATTTTAGACTATAGTGAATGCGGCTATGCGGAAAACTTGGAAGTAGACCAACTTTTGCGTTGGAAGTAGACCAACTTATGCGTTGCGTGCATTCCGTTTACGGAACCATATGCCAGTTTGCATTTGAATGCACGAACTTCTATTATATCAGCATTTATCTGTATTCAGCTTACGCGTTCTTCGCGCGTGCTGCGCATAGAGGACCATATCCAACGATGCGGCGTGCATGGGAATTATACCAATAGAGATATTGGCGAAAGAAGGCATGCGTTACTAAGATCCAGAATATGTTCGAGTGAAGACAAATTTAGTGCGGCAGACTTATCCCAAACGTAGATTAGTTACGACGGGGTGGTGGGAAGTAAGTTATGATCTCACGCAGTTCTTGAGTGGAAAAAGAGGATATGGAAAATACCTCTATCGTTTCGAGCACGATGGCTCAGCGCTTGACTGACATGACTAGGTATCCAGAATAACGCAACTCAAGTCTTTTATTGTGTGAGTTTCATCTAATATGGGCCGAACCCAGAGGCGTTCTTCATACCACATGCTCAGTTACCTTCAAATTCCGGGTGGGTATTTCACGACGTTCCACATAGTATAACCTGAAGCTGTCTAAGCAATGAAAGATGGTAAGGAGAAGTGGAAATGTGGGGTTTATATGCAATGGATAAGAAGGAAAGAAGCCATCTACCTCTGAGATTTTAAGTTTAGGATTCTGCACCACGGGAATAGGCTGGGATCTGGATAAGCAAATAGAACCTGGGTCAGTGACATTGCAGAGGAGAACCCAGGGGTCAAGGAATAGTCCCTATATGTCCCATTATATTGAAAAGGATAGGGTCCAAAAGAAGCCCCTAAGGGTGTAGGAGTGGAGAATACTCCAAAAAGTACACCGCATAAAATTCATACAGAGATGACGTTGTCAGGATGGTGAACACTGCAATTTTAGGCTGATGGTAGGAAAAGCGTCTTTTAACGAGAAGGTGAATCTCTCCACCATCTCAACTTAACTGGCTGGGGCAAGCCCTAATGCCCAACCATGCAATGCAAACAACCAAGTAGCCTCCAAAGAAGGTGGTGCTGTTGGCGAAACGTCGGGGAAGCAACTCTGAGAAGACATGCTTCATCTATTACCACTGCAGGCGGGGCTGTGACCCTAAAACCGCCATCAAAACCCTTATAGGGCCCCCAGCCCAGAAAGGCTTGCAAAAGGGGAGATACGAGTATAATCCTGCAATGAAATGGCAGGCAGTGCTCGAAAAAAGTTTAATTGAGGACAACTGGAAATACAATTCATGTGAAGTGAAAGCGTCGAGCAAAGGGCGCCGAAAGACAATATCGCTCCACCCTCAACAAGGGCTAGGGACACATCTCTCAAATCTGGGCACATCTCTCAAATTTTACAACCAATTGCGTTGATGCAGAACAGATTGATTTAATTCCATTTCCCAAGGGGAATTAAGGACCTAAGATACTAAGAAAAAGGTGAAGTCCCCTCCAAATTTACGATGTTATCAACCGACAGCATTAATCAACAAAATGTCCAAACAACAAATCTAAATACCAAGCAACTTCCCATCCCAATCTAATGGGCATTTCGTAGAAACGCAGCAAGAATTAAGGTGATCCTGCCAGCACGACAACCCTAATTAGGGATAGTTCAGAAACAATAAAAAAATATCACGCTGTCAACTGCGCATTAAATTAGAAATTTATCCGCGCGGAGATGATACCCTCTGCCAGCGATGATCAGATGGTCAACTGGCCGAGCATCATCCATCCGGGTGGATACGTCCCTTGATGGTTATCGAGGTCACATAACCTGTGCAGGAGGCTCCAAGCCGTGTATATATGACCTCACCCTGATCATGACTGATATCTTGTCTCAAGATCTTCTTGGCATCTTGTTTTAAGATATTCCTTAAGATCGTCGTTTTTTTGTCCATCTTCATCCTCTTCCCAGGTTTTTTCGGTTGTTTTTGGTTTGGTATCATCCAGCAGGTCCATCGTTGTGGACACTTCTCGTGTGTGTTGTGCGGTGGGCCCAGGATGCATGGCATTTCTCTGGATGAACACCACGGCCTCATATTCCTGTGGATGTTGGTTTGTTGCTCCGGTAATTTATTATAAAAGTAGAAAAGTTGTCAACAACTTTTTTCTCATTTGTTTAGCCTCTCCACAATTTTTTAGTCCCACATGGAAATTGTCTCACAGTCGCATTGTGGGGCGATCTGTGTGTGAGAGCACCAAACTGGAATTCCTCGGGTTGACATTTTCGCGGAATTCTTTGGGGCCGCGTCCTCAAATTTATTTCTCGAGATTTGTATCTGATCGAATATTAATGGCTGAAGGGTTTTCACTCAAAATGAACGAAAAAAAAATCGTAATTTTTGTCTCAAGTCAAGTGTGGAGGAGACATTTTCATCGGACTCAAAAAAATAAATAAAATTCTGCATCTTTCTTCTGTGCATAAATTTGAGTTTCGCTTCTTGATATCATTCTTTCGTCCTCGGTAAAAACTGAAATTTACATAAGTAAACATTTGAAATATTAAAATCTTTTAATCGGCAAATATTTTAGTGAAATCCGCCAACGACTGGTGAAGGCCTGCTGAGAAATTGAGCAACAGTGCCAATAAATTCTTCTAAATAACTTTTTCCTAAGTGATTCTCTTCGGTTTTTTTGATTTTGTGGTTTCTGCGGTTGAGTGAGTCGCGGACTTAAATTATATTTTATTTAATTATTGACAAATCGTGGGAAATGTTAAAAATTAAGTAAGTAAATGTGAAATTTATTGTCAGGATTTTGGAATGAGATATAGCAGTAGAACATTATTTTTGTACCGGGACATGTCAAAATATTTTGGTCTCAGTACAATTTAACATGGTGTAAGGGACAAATGTACTGCCTTGTGTAAGTCCGACTCAACTCTACTCTAAAGTTTATCGAATCTTTGCTAACAACTTGAAAACGGAATTTATCCCACAAATTCCATTAACAATTCGCTGGGACGGCAAATTACTGGAGGATATCGATGGAAGCGAAATTGTAGAACGTCGTCCTATTTTAGTTTCTGGAAGAGGAATGGATCAACTTCTCGGAATACCTAAGTTACAGGTGATGCTGCAGCAACCGCAGTATATGTGGAAGCGGCAGGATGAGGAATCTGCGACAAAGTGAAGTATACAGGATTTGACACCACATCAGTCAATACTGGAAGAAACATATGGGGGGGGGGGGGGGGGGGTGTGCATTCTTCTAGAGAAAAAGATTGACATAGACATACGGAACTTTTACTCGATTCTTTATTCATATCAGTATTTGGCTTTCGATTCTACTCGGATCAGTACTCGATACTTGTGACCGAGCACTTTTACTCATATCAGTACTTAAAGGGTAGAACCGAGTACCGAGTACAATTTGCATACCATCCACAATTCAAGCCAACTTGAAGTTGATCTCAGGCCTGAATATATTCCAAGCCTATACGCAATAATATGATTCGCATAACTTCAAAATTCCTGCATGGCACTCAAAACAGCCACGGTACGCCTGAGTAAAAATTCTACTTCTATACAGGCTTGAACAGAATGGTTCAAACGAAGCACGAAACGCTCATAGTTTTTTTTAATTAAACGGAGCATAATTGGGGCTGTTTGAAAATGTGTGGCCGATACTATTGCTGGGCAACTTGTAGTTAGACATGCTTTCGAAATATTTTGGCTACTGTGTTGCTCGAGAATTTCACGCGTACACGTATAACAATGGCTGAAAGGGAAGAAGTATTTGCTTATGAAAAAAACGAAGAATGCGATGAGCTAATTCTAAATATGTAGTTACTTGTTTAGAAATTTCACTAGAATGACGAAGGCTGACCTTAAAAATTTATATACAAAACAACCATAGGCCTTAACAGCGGTGACAGGAATCCATCCAGCGGTATGCAGAGGCCCCGGTGTTTACCACTCTACTCTTCTCTAAGCTTTTGTTGAATATCAGAGTTCTAAGAATGCAGATGATCCACGAACTTAAACCACTGTAGATCCCATGCTGGCATTGTTGAAAGCGCTACTTCATCCGCTACGGCGTCAATTGATTGTCCTTTACTATATGCGTGCTTTGGTATAGAAATTTTAAGGTACATAACTAAGATGTGTCCTTGGGTCTTAAGGATAAAGGATGACGAGTTGATCCGCATATAATCATTAACGATCTCTTACTGTAAGAATTGCCAATTTATAAATTGACGGAAAAATGCAGCTTATGGCTGGAAGACGCCATGGACTTAGTCAAGGGGATCTCCTGGAACTCTGCACGTATTTGGCTGCGGTTTGGTTCGCCGGATACTATAGATTCCTGGATCGGCCATACTAACATACTTCTAGTCCAAAGAAAATTTCGAAATCAAATTTAAATAGCCGGCAATGTTTAAATATTTTCGCTCTACGGCCGATATCAAAGGCAACATGCCGGCCAGTAGTTGTAATATGGCCAGTATCGTCGGGCTATAGATATTGTTACGTTTTTACGGCTTAACGGATTCGTAGGATTAATTAAGGAATACACTTTTTAATTATCCACACAATAATTTATTTATCACAAACCAAAACACAATTTAATTACTAACACAATTCTTACAGTTCACTATAATCACTTTCAATTTAATATTTCGCACTATTAAATTCTATCTATCGCTTTATAATTCACTTTAAAATCACTACTTTTCACTGTTCTCACTTTAAAACACTTTTATCGCCTTTCAAATCAAAACTGACTCGATAGCGGCTGCAACCGGCTTTTATATCCAAGCTCCACCTTCATTTAACTTCTGGAACCTTCTCGAGTCCCTTTTCTCGAGCCTAGTGGTACGTTCTTTTCTTGAAGTTGTCTTCACTTTATCGCGTGTTCCATTTTCAGTTTAGTACATAAGTCATTAGTTCAGACAACAACCAGAGACGTTAACGGCAATCGTTGATTCAGATTTTTAACCAACAGATGGCGCATAAATCATCACAATATATTGCCGGCAAGTTTGAACATATTTATGGAAATAATGCTGAATTTTCAGAAATGTCGTTCAGCCAGTATTGCCGGCCACACATTGCTGAAAAATGTTGCTCGTTTACAGGCACCTTTAGAGTCCTAACGTTGAAATGACTATATCGAACTTCTGAAACTGACGATTGTGCTCTTAGGTGCTCCTCAGAATGGTATGTATTTCATTCCAAAGCACCAGCTGGAATTCTAGATGGATGTCAAAAACTATCTACTCCTTCATGATATGGGTGCTCAGGAGTTAGTACAAGGTAACAAAGAGGGAAGAACCGTGAATTCTAGACTTTTGCCTCTTTGTTGCTATTTATTTAAAATTTCTTGGTCACCTCTGAATTATTTTTTTTTCTTTTTCTTTTGTTTTTGGTTCTGTAATATTAGTTTCTAAAGTATCGATATAATTTTTATATATAGTAAATAAGTAATTTATCTGTAATATAAAATTATTGGCTTAATTATTATAATTAAAATATTAATTTATCTAAAATCTTAGACAGTCACAGCCCTCACGCACAAACATTTGTTTATGTGATGGGCTTAGCTTAGTTTTGTTTTAAGATACATTTTATAATTTGTGATTTTTTATTAAGCTGCAATAAATAAATAAAAAAAAAACCTCTGGTACATGTCAGAAAGTGGCTTTTCGATTTTTCGATGATGGAGTCTTTAACGAAACAGAGAGAAGGATGGTTTGCCGCCCCCTAAAAACAGAAGAAGTAGAGAATCCCTGAAAGTAAATAACTGTGGACCTTGCACAGATGACATGAACATCGTGGGAAGGTTCTTTTTGGCAGCAATAGAAGTTTATGTCGGCTTAAAAGAGGCGGCAAACGACATAGGCCTGAACACCAATGAAGAAACATCAAAGATGATGCGCCAATCCAGAGCTGGAAGATTTAGAATGGGAAGAAGTATTAATTATCAACGTACACAACCTAGAAGTAGTCGATAAAACAGTGTGCTTTGAGTCTACAATTACAACGAGAAACGAGGCAAAGAAAGAGGACGAATGCTACTGACCAATAGACCCCTTTACGCACAAAAGCAAATAATATACTCAAGATTTGTGCGCAGGCAAATGAAACTCTCTTCTATATAATAATAGTACATAGGACATGGAGGAACGAGCCAAAAGGCTTGAGAGAAAAGTGCCTACCGCGATAGGATGGAATACGGCGAAGGAGATACAACAGCGACAAATTTTGGACGACCTGAAACTCTCAGGTTTAATAAAAATGAACAGACTAAGACCAGCGGGCCACGTAATGAGGCTTATGGTATCCGAAATTTCGGGAAATGGACTAGTATGCAAGCCTAGGAGAAGATGGATAGACTACGACGGCTGACGCAGAGGCTATGCTCAACATCCGCAGCTGGAGACATTCTGTAAGGGGCCGTTAAACTTGGAGAAACGCCCTAGGTGAGGTCAAGGCTCGTTTTGAGCTGTAGCGCTATTGGATGAATGGAGACGACAGGTAAAACAAACACCTTCTTCCGTCAACATCGGTCGTAAAATTGACCTACTACCGGGAAAATTGTGGTTAACTTCTGGATTAGATTATATGCGTTTGTTATTAACGAAAGCGTGCGTCGCCGAGAGTTTCTCGAACTTCGAAGAAAAATGGTCCGATAGTGGACTTTCTCGTCCTACAGTGGTATTGCGGGAATGACGCGTGGACGACTCCGCTAGAGATTGTAAAATAAGTTTCCTCCATCATCAAAATCGTCTCGGTATCGATCATTTTTGTGACGCCATTAGTATACAGCGAGCGGCGCGGCTCTTCCGTTGGCAAAAAACTTTGAATAAGTTGCATTTTGTATGGGCAGAAATGATCTTGCTTCATAATCCTTCTTAAAGTCGTTTCAATCACGTTTAGTTCCTGAGATCGGCAGCGATACGACACATTCGGATTATCGGCAACACTCAGTCTACCGCTTCAACAACTTCATTGGAGCATCGCGGAAGCGGTCGAATGGGACGCTAGCGAGTGGTTACAGACCCGCTATAAAAGAAATTCTTCACCAAACTACGAATTGCTGAAGGCGTCGAATTTCTCCCATATTTCCTATGATAAGCACGCGTGGTTTTCACATTGAACGATTGTTTTCAATGTAGAGCTCTACAATTTCGATCTTTTTTTCGATCTGGCTAGACTCATAGCTAAAATGGTACTGAATGACGTTTCAGAATCGTGTACATTTGTCGAAATCGGCTAAAAAATGTCAGAGTTGTTCAATGTTGAAATACCGAAGGTCTAGATGGCGCTGAGATGTATAGTAAAGAAAACACAACAAAATGTAAGTAGAAATTAAAAACCTGCATCGGGGAGGTATTTGAAACGTCCGACAGAGCGGAACTACATTTTGTCTATGTTTCCCACTTCATCAGCACCTGTATCTGATAGATGAAAATAATTCGACCAATGAAAACCCCAAAGCATGTGCAGCTAAGGAAACTTTCGAGAGAATCGGACAAGAATGGATTTCAAATGTGTTTTTCCACTCGTTCTCGGTCCTACTCCCGTTAGTTAATTACTTTAATGTTATATTGATTTCTTACCACATCCAAGTTTGACTCCTTGTTGATTTAGGCGTGTTTCACTTTCGTAAGAGTTGGGATCATCCCAAGGAGAAGGGTGTAGGAACATCCATAAAACTTGCCAAATATCTTGTGTTTCCTAACTTGTAACTGTCAAACTGAGGTCCCACAGTTATTGATTTGTTTGTACATACCCAAATCTTCCCTGAGATGCCACCTGACCCTCCACGCCGCTCCATTCCCGTCTTGCACCGCACGCGGTTAATTAATCCACTTAATCGGATAAGGTAACGAAATAATTGAATTAAAGTGCGGAAATGGCCGAGGACTATACAAAACTGAAATTAGCCACCAGGCGGCGAACAAATTCCCCAGCTTATTTCCATGCTGTCGGGGCAAGAATAATGCCCGATGACAAGTCGAGCCTGATCTGACAGCAATGGCAGTCAGCGTGACATTTCTCACATGTTCACGCAGAGACGGACGGAACGGATCCAGCTCGGCTGCAACTGTGACGGGCTGCGTGGTGGCACTTGAACGGGCGCCAAATGTCATCATAATCCTTGAGCGGATTACGGTAAACGGCTCCACATAATCCCGTTCGTAATTATAAAGCTGCGAGAGGGCACTGCCGAAAATTTATGCCCAGCTGTCAGGCGGAGATGCCGGGGATTTCTTAAATACGCGCGCAATCGAAGGCCTTTCGCCGTAACGTATTGATCCTGGAGCCGTAATTAATGTGCAGCACGGCCGAAAGCACTTAGGACCAACTGATAGCTTCCCATGACGCGCACAAGTCCCCAGAATCCCGCCAACTGGTGGTGCCCGGCCTCACGGTGGTGGCTGGCCCGGACTGTGGATGTTCGTACCACGGGCTGTCCCGCTCCGATGTGATTACGGCCGGAGTATAATGGACCAACAAAGTATTAAGTTCCCGCATTATGTGAACACAATGAGCAGAAGATGAATCTCGACGAATAACAAATTATCTCGAGGCACGTAACACAAAAACTCAATATCATCGGATCATATTTCACTTGGCG
The DNA here is from genome assembly GCA_949987705.1 of Thereva unica. Taxonomy (NCBI): domain Eukaryota; kingdom Metazoa; phylum Arthropoda; class Insecta; order Diptera; family Therevidae; genus Thereva; species Thereva unica. The sequence goes on from OX465284.1 coordinate 112,052,353, forward strand.
GAGCACCATGGCGGCTGTGGCCGAGGCACCATCACCACCAGTCCCCGGCGATTCGCCGGGCGTAGAGGTGGAAACGCGCGGCCCGCAATCCCGTGTCGCCGCTCGATTTGTTTTCTTTTGCCTTAATCCAACGCGAATGTCTCAACTGCAATGAGATAAGGCACGAATCTAATCACCGGAGCCCCTGCCCTGCCCGGGGAGCAGCAGTTCTCTCTCGGCTCCCTTTCAAGTCCACCCCACGCGTCTTGGCAAAGTCGTCCTCCGCAACCGCAGGCCTCAGGATCTCGGATTTTGGATACGGCCTGGCGCTGATGTCACTTTGCTCGTTTCTTGGCTGCAGTGACGTGGATGTCAAGAGCCCACGAAGGGGTTTGCAGTCACCCCGGGCTTAATCCGGAAAAGGACCGCATCCCGGAGGGGGAGGAACGTTTTGAAATTTATGCCAAATGAATGTCAACGCGTGTTCTTTTGGCCCCTTTTTGGCAGCCCGAGGGTGGAAGCAACGGACGTACGCCGGCAAATTGGAGGGATCACATCCTGGATGCTTTTCTGGATAAATATAAACAAAGGATTTCGAGGATGAAATGATTTTGGGGTTTGCCAGAAAAGGTGGTGGGTAAACAAGGACTCTTTTGTTTCGATTGTTGGGCAGAGGCACAAAAGGAATTTGGGAAGGAGTTGTTCAATTGGATTTGTTTGCGCTTTGCGTTTTTTCTGCCGTGCTCTCTCCTGTTTTTATCAATAGACTCTTACAATATGGCCTATTTGTGTTGCACAGAATCCATTTCTGGCAGTTGCTTCCTGAAACTAAAATACAACCATTCTAAGCCCAGAACTTTTTGTCTATTATACCGAGAATGTTGCTACGTCCGTATGACTTTTCTTGCCAGTACCCATTGTCTTTGAGTCTCTACGCGCTACGAAAAGCTAGATACTACTAGTGTGGAGGTCCAGTGGAAGAAAGCGGAGCATGGTATTTAAAGCGTCCCTTGGCGTTGTGTATAATACTCTTTCCGTGCATATTCATGTCATTCTCTGAATCCCTCGAATGTAAGAATGCATTTTTTTTGCTTTATTATAATTGCACTCTAGACGCCTTTGTGGTGGCAAAATATTGACGCCGTATCCCTTCTCCAATCTTTTCAACCTGCGGTTGCAATGTACCAAAAATTAACTTCTTCAAAAAACGTAACATTTTGTTGTTTTTTGACATTCCTGAAAACTTATTCGATAGTTTGCATTTGGATCGACGATATGATGGCCGGAGAGTTTTTAACCATTTTTAATGGTGCCACATACGGACCCACGACGGCCAAACATAACCAAAAGATTTAAATGGCCGAATACTGAGCTGTACAAACGGGCATACTAAGGCAAATTTGAGCCAAAAAAAAGAGTCTGCACCAATGAATTGTTTAGTGTGGTTTGTGGGAATTTGATTATTTTCGTTAAGTACAAACGGCCAAAGGCTATCGATGAACAAGACAAATAGGTTCGCCGGTACCATTTCAACAAAAATACTTCTGATGGCCGGCACATGGCCCAGGACTATGTTTCAAATACAGCCGGTGTTCGCCCGTTGTAAAGCCATATCTTTTATATTTACTCGGGCCTGCCTATATTGATACAATTGAACCCCATGTTTCAAGAAGAGCACTTACGCCCGAGGTCCGGTCTACTGGTATGGGTCGAGCAGCTAGCCTACCTGCCTCCCCACTCTCTTTCGCTCGAAAATCAGGCGTCGAACGGACTTGACAATGTTTTTTTTTTCATTTTATTGATAAATAAATGATTTTTCCCATGCCAGTAGGATGGACCTCGGGTGTAAGTGCTCTTCTTGAAACATAGGGTTCAAGATTGCAAATTTTGACGAAAAACAAAAAATCGGAATTCGAAATTCAGATTTAAAAAACTTCGGAATTCGATCGAATTCCGACATTTTTTTATATTTTTTTAAATAGAAACAAATAATAAAAAACAACTTTTTAAAACTTAAATAAATTCATATTGTAATTAAAATAAAATGATTCCACAAAAATTCAATTAGTACAGAAATGAAAATATTAAAATTGCATATACATTATAAAGAAAACACATTAAATTGAATTATTGATTTGTATTTCTAAAATAGGTCATCTAAAGCCCCATCCCCTAATCTCGATCGAATTTTTGTGCAATAGTTACCAGCAACTGAAAAGGCTCGTTCAGACTGCACGCCCGTTGGTGGCATAATGATTAAAAATGAGTATATAGACTCTAGAATTTTTCCCCACACGCCATTCTCTTCAAATAATTTCATTTCTGATTTCATTTCTGAAATTAAGCTCCGGTTTGTAGGTTATTTAGTTGAGCTGGATGGTATATTAGACGATAAATTCAATTTAATTTTGTTCTCCAGCTTTTGCATTAATGACTGCGCCTCATGATCAGTTCGTTCTTCCAAAATCACTTCTTCTAGATCGACAGATTCCGACTCGTCGACTAGGGAAGTGTCGAATATCAATCGACAATCGAATATCAATCTGTGTCGAATATCAATCTTTGTGCAAAGTTTTCAATATCTTTGGCTACTGTATTTTTCGATGGTCTGGTGAAAGATTCAAAGTAAGCTTAACTGGGAGAAGTGCAGAAATAACGTTGTTAATCGATACAATTTCAGCTTCTGAAATAACAATATCAGATCCTATGTCAATCAGTGCTTTTCGAACACAGTTTTTTAGTTGGTTAAATCTTTCAAGCATTTGGACTAGGCTATTCCACCTAGTTCTAGTATCCATGATAAGTTTTAGTTCTTTTCCAAATTCTTGTTTTGCGTAACTCAAACAAACAAACAAACAAACAAACTCTTCGGTCTCAGCATGCTCTAACTCAGCTAGATTATCAATTTGTTCAATCAAGCCAACATCGTCATCGTCAACGTATTCCTCGTCTTCTGATTCCTCGTAGTCATTCTCCCTGGTTCCTCCACACTAATATCCTCTGAAGTTTATTCTCCAATTCAGTGGTATTCGATTTAATATAGAGAGCACTAATTACAGCTAACTGGATCTCATGTGCCAAGCACAACTGCTGATTACATGGTAAAAGGCGCCCCAATTTTTCCATAACCGCTGCCCCATCAGATGTTATGGACGTAATATCTTTATCTAAATTTAGATTATTTCGCAATGTGGTTTTCAGGGCCACAAGGCCCTTCTCTGCAGGGAAACGTCCTTCAACTCGAACTAGACCTAAATTCCAGAACTTTTCCTTGGTATGGACATTCACATTCAAATAACATCGGTTTCTTGATGATGTCCATTCATCTAAAGTTAAGCAAAACCGTGTTCCATCTTTTGCAAGCTCATAAAACCCAGCAAGATTTAAGCACGCATTTTTTGAGCGTATTCTAAAACCATTTTGCGAATGGAGTTAGGTGATTTTGGTAATATATAATCTCGAGCGCCCCTAGCTAAAATGCAAGTTCTCAAATCGAGAGAGGTACAAAAAACTTTGAATGGCAAATTATCCAAGGCACACATTCTTGATACGATTGCAGAAAGTGATTCATCTTTTTTGTTGATTAAATAGTGTCGGAACTCGTTCTGAAATTTTCGGAATTCGAAATTACATTTTTGAGAACGATGAGAACGAATTTCGGAATTCTCGAATTTCGAATTTCACATATGCAATCCTTGGGTTCAATTGTACACCTTCCTTAATACTGGACACTATACTATGATGGGACGAACGATGGCTACGAACACCCACACCACCATTTGTGGCTTAAGTCCCCATTTCTTTCCAAGCTTTGCATGAGTAGCGAGCTATATAGACCCTTCTAACTCTTGTCGAAGCACTCAAAGCTTTACTACGACATAAAGCGTCCTCAGAGTACTATACCTAGATCCGAGTCGAAGATGGTTCTTCAGTAGAGTTTCACATAGCCATTAAATGCACAAATGTGGCGGTGGATCATCTGCTTGGTTATAAGCGGCTCCAGCAGGATATACCTTCGTAGATTTACTTTCGCGAGTTTACAAAACGATGTCCTTCAGCGTGAATTTTGTTTCCATTGTCGGTTCTTGAACCGGAAACTACTATTACCTACCTGCTTTCCCTACTGCAAACAAAGTAACTTGCACCATTAGAACTTTCTTTCAACGCTAAATTCAATTAGTATACACCATCTCATATCCTTTAAGAAATCACCTGATCACAACAAAATAAAAATGACACTTATATTTTCCTTAAGATTAAACACGCCCCAATAAAATTAACATTACCATAACTCTCCCCTCTCCACCTGATGTTGACTATTACTGTCACAATTTCTCTCGGCGAAAAAAAAAGATTCATCTCAAAACATTCAAAAAATCCTCAAAACTCCCAGCGGCTTCTGCCCAACAAATTAACGCTATCAGCGGAGCACCAATAATTCACTCGAAAGCCCGTAAAAGTTTATTATTTTGTTGTAAACATTTTAAATAATCGCCGATAAACAAATTTTTAATTTCACAAAAGCCGAGGCGAAATGAAACCCGGGTGGGATCCGAAAAATGTCTTTCTTTATTAAAATATTTTTAGAGCGTCAAAATTTGAATCATGTGAATTTTAAACAAAACCACGTGAAGCGTCTCAACACCATCCTCTATCCCCACCCTGTGTACGGATCATCCTGACATGCCATGGCGGACCGTGGCGGTTGTCGTCACCGTCACAAAGCGCAAGAAATTTCGGTGTAAATTAAAGTGACATCTCGCGTCTCTGCTTTAATTGGATAATTGGGCCGGCGTGCGCGCGCATCTCAAGTCCTTGGCTGCAGCAATGAGATATTTTTAAGGCACCTTGTATATGTCACACAGGGTGGTTCGGGGGGATCTGCCTGTCATCTTTGGAGCTGATGCATAAGAATACACGATTTTTATGTAAGCACAAAACGCATTGTGAATTCCGCGGGCGGCAAATGATGAATAAAGATATTCGCTGTAAATTGCGCGATTAGGGAAACACGTGCTGATTGTCTGCGCAGATTAAACTCGCAATTAAATTATTTTTAATTGTTCTATTTTGAAATTGTGCACGGCTGTATTTCAACTGAACTTGTTTATGAGGCAGAAGGATGACGTTTTGATGGATTACTTGTTTCATGGTTTGGGATTTTCTTAAATTGCATTATTATATGAGGAAAGGTGAAATACAGAAGCTGTACGATTGTAAATCAATCAGTGTCATTGTCTTTCTGTATAACTCTTTTTAACATCCCAGTTGATTGGGAAGTTATTGCAATCCGTGCCCAAATTCACAAATCTCGTGATTTTCAACATTATTCAAATTTGAAGGTCCCTGTTTGGAGATCAAAGAAGGTTATCTCACATCGTTCACCTCGTATGTCAACATCCAAAAACGCTGACGATCAACTGGATCACCGTAGTTCAACAACACCTCTGGACCAAATCTACTGAAGGTGCAGGAAGGGTGATCGCCATCATATACAAGAGATACTGCATAGCGACTGCATAGCATGAAGATGACTTTTGGAAAGGTGAGCGAGTGCTCTAACCGCTGTGCTCGATCCGTTAATCCCTAAAAGCAGAATTAATGTGTTTAACAATAGAAGAAATACGAACAATACGATGAAGTAGGGCTATGGGGTTACGGAGCCAGTGACATAATCGGTTGTGGGACCGGGTGTGAGCTTTATTCAGGACGAAAACCTATGCTTTTTTGTGGTGAACTTTGGGTTTGAGCCTGTGTGAAAATAGTTGAAATCGCTAGGCTTTTATGCTGGGGTAGTCTTGGGTGGGGATTTTGTGGGGGTTTTGTGTGTAGTGTGCTTAGTCCGCTTGGTCTACTTGATCTATCTTGTAATCTGCTGTCCACGGCTTTAATTTAACTTATAATGTTTCGTGTTAAAATAGATATAACTATACAGATAGCCAGTTATATAGACCAGGTATACCATACAGACCAGGTAAACCAAAGACTCACTAACGGCAAAAGCTCCCCCCTCCCTAAGACATCAGATTATCATCCAAGACTACTTCAGTATAAAAGCCCACTCAAGACCCACTGAACCCAGGGAAGTTCAACAAGTTTCACACAGGTGGTGCTAACATTCAAAGCTCCCCACCTGATTCCATAACCTATGATGTCACTGGCCCCGTTACTGCATATACGATTTCAGTCTATCTTGAGATGTCTAGTCGAGATGTGAGTCTATTCCGATCAGCTAAGTATTGAGTCTCATTTTGGATTCAAAACTGAATTGGAGACTCATCTAGGGACATACATACATATGTCAAAGAAAGCTTCCGCAGACAAGTTGAATATATTTGAGAGGAAGGTTCTCCGAAGGATATACGGCCCAATCAATGAAGACAATGCATGGAGAATACGCTACAATCACGAATTGTACGACTTATACAAAGAATGTAAACTTTCGACCCATGCCAAACTACTACGTTTACGTTGGGCCGGTCATGTCGAAAGAATGGATGACTCAAGGATACCAAAAAAAGCCCTGTATCTACTACCAGATGGCAAAAGACCAGTTGGCAAACCACGGTTGAGGTGGGAAGATAATGTTAAGGCCGATGCAGCAAAACTGCTCAACACAAGAAACTGGAGACAAGCTGCAGAGCAGAGAGACGTCTGGAGGAAGAAGCTGATGGAGTCCAAGGCTCGAATTGGGCTGTAGAGCCATCGAAGAAGAAGAAGTCAAAGAAAGCTAGATTATCATTGTATGCCAGCAAGCAGATCTTCGCTCACAGATAGAGCTTTAAGCCATACGTGGTGCTTTGGGTCTACTCAGCGATAATTAGACAGTACTGTTATACGGCTCAATCGTACAGTGGACCGATCTTGTGAAAGTACATTTCCGCGCCTTAATGCCGAAAGTCGTATTTTCTGTCATGTGAAGCGAAGCTAATGAAATTTTTATGAGCTTCACTCGAGAGTCGAGACTAGGCCAAGTCCAAAGATTACAATGAGGCATTGAAGGTTATTCTCTATCTGCTCCCATTTGATCTATACACCTCAGGCAGCTTTCAGGTCGTAAGGCCACAGGAAATGAGCTGGTGGGTACTGCAGAAATATATACTGTCTTCCACTTTACCACTGGGAACAATTGATGAGCTTTTGAAAATGAGACATCGAAACATTTAAGCGAGATTTCGATATGCAGTTTCCTGTTCGGGAGGACAATTTCCAACCTGAGAAGAATTACCAATCGCTGGAGTTTTCTCCCTTAATAGGGAGCACAATATGAGCACAATGTATTTGGAGTAGTTCAACATCATGCGTCAAGACTGGAAAGACTTTGTCTAACAGCAGCAAGCAAAGATCACGTGGCCAATTGAGCAAAATGTGTCCAGAGTGAGAGTTCGATACCGCCGTAGCTGTGGGGAGAAACAACTCAGGGAATCCACCTAAAATTTGAGCAGTTATCCGACTATGGCTAGTATTAGGCACTGGACATTTGAGAACCTTTTTTAATACGTCTTCGAAGAGGTCTCGAAGCTTCAATTAGGAGGTACGATCCGGTACTTGAATGCGGTATAAAGGCACCCAAGCTCACTGCGATATACGAGTGCGATTAGAAAACGGTGCCCTTTCCGTTCCGTGCCCTTACCGTCTTTGGCAGGGTCTGCCACCTTGTGAATTCTCTGAAAAGACAGACAGTCAGACAGACTTAAGGACGTTAAAGACATGTCAACACAACGCAAGGCTTAGAATAAGAGTCTAAAACATGGTCTCCACACATAAACATGATCACTTCCAGGGTTGACTTTATTTGAGATCTTGAGACGAATCTTAGGTATTTCTGTTCTGGCTTTCGTGCACAGAGTCGACAGTTGCAGCAAACCAACTGGAAAATGTCGCTCTAATTGAATTTCAAAGCAAACACCAAACGCCATTTCCCAGCAATTACTGGGAGTCGACCCAAATTCCATCCCCACACAGAGCTCCACTTTTCTGCATGACCAGCGGCGGCTGCGCAGTTGTCAAATAATTCCCAATTGGCGTTTAGTCATCGAACCGGATTTTCGTGGCTCCTGATTAATGGTGGAAAATTTGAATTTGAACGTCTCCCCGTCGCCTTTTTGGCGTCCCCCAAAACTCTGTGCCCTCTGGGGGCAATCGTGTCCACTGCGCGCGCGGGAAAACACCGGCCAATGGTCCCCTCTAAGCGCGGGATCCCCCGCAGTTTTATTTACCTGGTGTCTTGGGAGGTCAGTCGATCTCGTCATTAAGAAAACAGAATTTTATCGATTTTTTTATCTAATTTTATGGGCGCATTCCAATCGTGAAAACGAATGGCTCCGAGGGGAGATATACGCGCTTTGTTGGCGCCTGGTTATGGCTTTTCACGCTGGGGTGCAGTAGCTGATGCTGATATCAGGGACACGGGCGACAATGTCGTCATTACTCGCAGCCGATCTTCGCTGCACGCCCTAGGGCCGATCGCGAAGACCTTGATAACTAAATATATTGTCCTAGAGGTCGCTGGGCGCTTGCGAGTAGTCAGGTGTGAACGGGAATTTCGAGAAAAGCAAAAGTTATGAGTTTTCGGTTTAGGTTCGTTGGACTCTTTATGGGCGGTGTTGAATATGTAAAGAATTAAGTTAGTGGAGGCCAGGATTGAGGTTGGATTTTGCACAAAATTAGAAAATGGCTTTGGAGTTGAAATTCTCTAGATCTGCCGTCGAAAGGTTTCTTTGGAAACTTATTTACTGGACCATTTCTTCAATAGGTGGTTAGATACGGACTGATGGAATCGCGATTATGACGTCCTAGTGGTGGTCACTTGTAATATCCTACGAGAGAGACGAGAGGCTAATATAATTGGGATAGTCCCTTCCAAGAAAGTTGTTGCATGAGGCTTATAACCTCCTTTAGGAAACAAGAAAATTATCTCGGAAACGGGATTAAATGACGACGACGGCGGATCGTTTTGGGATCCACCTGGAGAAGGGTGGACAGTAAAAGGTTGGCCACTTCAAAGTGATACTGAAGATTGGCCGGAGACGTACAGAACAACATGTGGAATTCCCCAGAGATTCGTCCAGGGCCCTTTCCTGAGGGTTCGTGGATGACCCCACCACTAGAGCGAGGTCGTAGGACGACGCCTCGATGAGATTTATGTGTAGAGAATGAAGATTAAATCCTGAAAGCGTTGATCTGCCTCCTGCTGACCACAAAACTGAAGCTGTGCTGAGCAGCATACGGAGAAAGCCCATGTGAGTAAGATTTAAAGGTATGGGAATAGAAACTCCGCCGTCGGCTAGTCCCAAGAGTGTAAAAGAACAAGGGTCGTCGACATGCAGAATTATCAGAATCGGGAAACCGAAGAAACTAGGCATGTATATACGAACTAACAATTTACCAAATAATGCTTCTGAATCCGGGGCAGTCAATGCACCAGCGCTGAGGACCAGGGATGTTGGTGAAAGTGTGGGCTACTGGCCGAAGGCTCAAATTAGTCACACCGTAAATGGAAATTCAATTCGCCGCTTGGAATGTACGAACAGGACATCACCCCGGTCAAAAAGGAAATCGTAGCAATCGAACTATCGATGTGCTGCTGGGCTATTGAAACTATGACTTACCGGATCTGGGACATTGATGATCGTCCCACAAACAATCGATGAAAAAATGACAATTCTGATGGTAAAAAACGCGAGGCCGGCATCGGGTTTTTTGGTCGATCAACGGGCTGCCAGCAACGTTTCGCATTCCAACCGATATCCAAGCTTTTGGCGGTTATAACCATCGGTGGAACGATCAAGACCTATATCGTATCCGTTTATGCGTCAACCGAGAACACCGCGGACGTAAATAAGGACGAATTTCACGTTCAGCTTCAACAAACGCTGGATACGACACCTCGAATAGAATAATCATACTCGCGGGGGAGTAGATACTTCAGGTGCAGAAAGAAGAAACGATGGGCAAATTCGGACACAGAGTAATTAACGACAACGGCTTACGCCTCTTTTCGTTCGCAGCATCAAAAAATTTGATCGTTGACAACAGCGTCTTCCGCCATCCACTCATACACCAACGCACCTGGCGAAATCCATCCGGCAACGACTCGGCGTTATTAGACTACATTTTGATCAACGCAAGATTTCGATCAACGTTCAAAGACGAACGTGCAATGGGTGGGCCCGATTCAGTGGCGGTTCGTAATGTTCAGGGTAAGGGAAGCAATGCGCAAGGCGAACGATAAAAGTTAAAGTATCGAAGGCCTTAACAAAAAAAACTGAAAAATAACATATAGTGGAATCAGATAAGCAAAACATAACAAATTGTTACCAGTTTCTAGCTACATATATCGAATGCTATACGAATCGAAAATCGTGGTTTTGCAGTTTTTCGAAATAATTTCGCCGCTAGAGGGCATTTTGCGCCTTTTTTCAGATTCTGTTGATAATTAAAGCGTCTAAAAAAAGCTGTTGAAAGACTGCAACTACTACTTTGAGCTCATTTAAATTTTCATGCAAATGCATAATTTTGGCTCAAAATATAAAAAAGATAGTAATAATAAAACCCTACATACGCCCCTATTTTCTTTTGTAAGCTTCGCTCATCATCATTACAATCTTCCTGCAAAAAAAAAGACTTCAGGCAACCCGAGCTCAGAAATGCAATTCATAAAAATATTCTCTATCCCTTTAAATCAACTTTAAAGAGAATCATAAAAAATATAATGGAAGCTACAAAGTATCAGCTTATTTTCAATAAACGCCTCCTGCCACCCCAATAGAATAACCAATAAATAAAGAGAAACTCCACTTATCTTCGATCTCTTTTTTCTTCAGTCAATATGCAATAAACGAAAATTCATATTTTAAGAGTCTCTAACAAATTTCGAAGCAAATTTGCAAGAGTAAATTTAGTTCTTAATTGAAACGAGAACATTACCAGAAAACGAAACCAAGAAAACAAAGAGAACATGGAAATTTTCTCTATCTTCGACTTGCTATATCCAGTGTTGCCAAGTTAGCGCTTTGGGCGCTAGATTTGGTGCTAATCTATGTGTTTTAGCGCTTAAAAATAGCCTTTAGCGCATAAGCGCTAGTTTAGTGCTTTCAAAAAATTCTTAGCGCTTTTCAGCTTCGAAATAGTTCTTGAGCAACAACTTCTGCAAATTAACCAACCATTTCCTAAAAACAGGAATTAAACGCATTCTCTACTTCATATTGTGCTTTTCCCTATTGCGTATTTGTTCTAAATTCTTCTACCAAGAGGAAGATAAGTGGTATTTCCATTTGAATTGCGGCAGAAGAACTACTGCTCGCTCGAATTTCTTAATAAAAAAATGAATAAGTTTAATTATGTCCTATAGTTAGGCTGTTATCATTAAAATAGAGCACTAAATTTTTTAACGCTCCTTCAATTAAATTAGCGGTAAATTTTAGCGCTCATTCATTTATATAGGCGCTAAATTTTAGCGCTTTGCTGCTTGTAAGATTGGCAACACTGGCTATATCCCACTGTTCGGTTCCGAAGAAGCTGCGTTTAGCTCAGCTTCTGAAGGTACTGTATCAATGCAAACCTTCGCGTGAGTGTGGGTTCAATCAAATGAATGTGTTGGAGTTTTCACGTTGATTTTCTGTGGCAAAGAAGCTGGAGATATTACAGCTTCCTCATGTTGTATAAGGCCCGGCACGATAAGAGCGGCGAGAGGCACTTTAGTGTTTGCCACTCAGCCGCTCACCATTCGCTGCTCGTATCGTGGCCAAGGCTTTACTCTTTGTATACAGTAGTGTAATAAATTTGAATTGTACATTTTGTATACAAAAATCTGTACGTTGTATCATTAGTGTTTCCAGAGGAGGAAATATATTGAGATTTTTCTTCTGATAAATCTTGATATAATTTCAATTAATTTTTATGAAGTTGCCTATTTGGTCAAGGGAAGCAGTGCTTCCTTTGCTTCCAAAGAGGAACCGCCACTGGCCCGATTTCGGATTGGACCATTATCTTGTTCGAGCGAAATTACAGGTGCGATTACAAAGAACAAAGAAAAGGGCACCACCACCAGCCACCCACTACGGGACCTAACCATTGGGCGCGAGTTTCAAATGGAATTACCAACAAATTCGCGCCTATTGCAATACCGGACGATATCGATGTCGGAATTATCGGAGTCCATGGTGGGGTGTGCAATGGAGTTATGTCCACCTATCAGTAAACGGACGCAGCCATAGATCTCGGACAGCTGTCTGGATCTCGTCGTTCAGCGGAAAGGAATGAAACACGTCAATTTCGAGCAATAACGACGATTGAACAAAGAAGCTCGACAGAAAATGAAATTGGAACGGGAAGCGTACTGGAATTACTTTGCAGCCGACATGGAAGAAACGTCGTCGAGCTATCAGTAGCGGACGCTGTACCAGACAAGCGAGGTTACAGAAACATCGAGAACAAACGAGCCCGAAAGAACAAGAGGGATTCAGACCACATGAAGGATGGATTGATCAAGTATTCGCTCTTCGTCAGCTAATGGAAGAAAGAATTCGTTGCGGCGAACAAACTGTCGTTTTCATCGATTTTAAATCCACTTTCAATAGCATCGATTGGAATAGCTTGTGGTTAGCCTTGGAAATCATTCAACTTCTCCAAACGTCGGACGAGGGGTCAACCAGCAGCGTTCGTATCCGAAGCGACTCATCCGAGGAATTCCCGATTCAAACAGGTGCCCGACAAGGAGCTGTCGTTTAGCCTCTTTGCTTAAACGTTATGATCGACGCGATTATGCGCGAAGCATTCGATGGACGACGTGGAATTCGATACGACAACAACTTCGTAACCGACTTGATGTTCGCTAAAGAGAGCGCCGTCTTCGCCGAAACGGATACCGGAGCAACGGACATCTTATTCGACATTTCCCGCATTGCGCGGTTATACGGGTTACAAATCATTGCGGATAAGACCCAAGTGCTCCAAACGGACGAATCGAACGCCAGTGTTCAACTCGATGGAACCAAAATCGAACAGGTTCCGATGTTCAATTTGCGATCATTGGTTGGGGAAAAGGAAATGGCTTCGACGGCCGACGTTCACAGCTGCATCGGCCAGGTAACACCAACATTCGACTCGCTCAAGTGGTGCATATGGAAACGAACAAATATTACCATCAAAACGAAAGTTCGCCTTATTTTTGGATCGGAAACATGGACACTATCGTGGGCGACTTAAAGAATCAACGATTATCAGATATCGAGGCTTTAGACGTCGCCAAAAATCGCCAAGAGTGGAAACAAATCATGAATGGAGTACGAGACCCAGCGGCATCGACAGCAGAATACCTGTCCACCAGCTAACGGATTAAAGATGAAAAAGAAACTCTTGCATAGCTTTTTAACAAACCGCTCTCAGAAAGTTATACTTGGTGGCTGTAGTTCGTCGATAGCTCCACTTCGTTCTGGCATATCCCAAGGTTCCATTCTGGGCCCTCTATTATTCAGCATCTTTATTAACGATCTTCCTTGGGTAGTAACACATGCTAAGATTCATATGTACCCTGATGATGTACAACCTTATATCTCAGCGCCCAATGATCAGTTTCAAAGCTGTGCGGAGGGGCTTGCTGCTGACCTACGCCATGCCGGGTTTCTTCCTGGTCAACCTCAAACTTACTTCAGCTCAATCCTTCGAAGTCCCATTGCATCTTTTTCTCTCATTCTGCCACTGTTCGTCCTGAGTTCTCCGTTATCGCTTTAAATAGGGTCAGCGTTGAGAAGTTAATGACCTGCTGCGATCAGGTTAGTTCCATCATTCGTAAAACATACGGGCAACTGTCGAAACTTAGGTTCCATTGTGGTTTGCTCAGTAGGCGTGTGCACACTCTAACCTCTTAGCCGTAGGTGCGTTCGAGTTGAAAGTCTTTCGGAGAATTATTGGCCCTTTATGTGAGGAAGGACGTGGGTATGGATTCTCTACGACCTCTGTCGCGAAATACATAGGTACACCAGTTCTTCTGAAGGGCAGCTCCAAAAACAGTTTTTCACTTAGCAACCATTAATGGAAAAAGGTGTATTTTTTAAAGACACTTAGCACTAATGAGGCACGTCAAAACTTATCCTGGTACATCAAGGCCACCCTGAAAATAAATGTAGAAAGTTTCCCTCCCAGAGTCCAAGTCAAGCTGAGAGATTCTTTCCTGAATGCGTACATAAGTCTGCTCTTACTTAACTGCGCCACAAAAAACTGAGAGATGCCCACTGCCCCACCACCACCACAAGTCGAAAACGAAATTAATGTAGAAAAATTAAAATTTATTAAAAACTCAAATACAATAACAAATCAACGACAAATCTAAAAACACTCTTCTACCCGTAAGTCCGGCGTTTGGCCTATAATAAATTCTCTCTCGTTCACTCTCTGCACCTGCGTCTCTCTCTCTCGAGTATATTGCACCATTCTTAAAAATTAATATCACCGTCATTTGCAAGTCTGTGTTCGTTTAAAAAAATACAGTTATTAACATTTCCCCGTGTGGATTGTGGATCAGTACAGCGATAAATCCCGCGGATCAGCCCGGGTCCATCTTACAGCTTCTCGAAAGCGTTGGCATTGGTCAGCATCTCCCTGGTGAGCCTCCAGACCTGCTTCGCGGCGTTCTCCAGGGCGCTGGGGGACTTGCCTTTGAATAGGTCCAGGCTGGGCAGAAAGTAGTGTGGACATCTGCGGTACTGCAGGCACGAGATGAGCTGCAGGAAGATGCCGTTGATGCGGTCCGCAATGCAGCACTCGTCCCACTCGAACTCGCGGGGGTGCTTCTCGCACTCGTACAAGAGCAGCGTCTTCAGGTGATAAGCGGAAATGGGGTTGCCTGGCAGATCGAGATGGCGATCTCTGAGGGTCTTCAGGATGCTGAGGCAACGCCTACGACACCCACCTGTTAACGGACACGGTGACAAGGGCGATTAGTTTGAGAATACAAGCGCGGAGGAGTGGTGCTTACCTTGCAAAAGCCGATTTTCAGCCTCCAGGAAACTCAGAATCCAAGCGTCTCCTTCCATGCTCGAGTTCTTTCCCTGAATGGCGATGCTTTCCTTGGACAACAAGTCAAACCCTTCGGTCTTAACCTCTGCAACTAGACTCGGATGTGGCCAAGGGATGTTCAGCAACGGCCAGTGTGCTGCAGATCGCGGCCATATCCCCGAGCACTTGAACGCTGGCGTGATTTGAACCACGAATCGCTCCCGAACTCGAAGCTTCACCTCGCTCGTGTCCGCAATAATCTTGACCAGGTCACGATAGATGCTCTTGTCGCACGCCTGCGCGACCAGAGTCTGAAATCGCGATCGGATCTTCCGCGACGACAAGTAGCCAGAAGCTGTGATGAACTCGACCCACAGTGACATGGACCGCTTTCGGCCGTCGCTTAGCTTCAGCACTGCACACCCCGGCAGGGATCCGTCATCCACGAAATTGAACACCCCCATCTGGTTGAGGTACAGCACAATCTCCACTTCGTTTGGTGATATCACCTTGAGTCCCTCGAACCTGAAACAACAACAACAACAGCGCATAAATCGCGGGCGTTGAACAGAACACTGCGATCCTTACCTTCCATTGCACTCGACTAAGCTCGATATAAAGCGCGGCTCCTGCACCTCGACCTCCTTCAGGATGTCCTGGACGATTTTGCATATTTCACGGATCGCCGCCGATATCTTCAGCATCCGCGCCTGCACCCGCTCCGCGCAGAATTTGTTCATCTGGTAGACCATCTTCGATTGGGCCGCCATCATGTCCGGTGGCACCAGCATTGTCTTTCGCGTTTACTTCACGTTTTGTCACTTAGTTTCGTTCAGCAGCGAGAGCCGCAATTTTCATCACCGACGACGACTCCTTGAGGACGTTTTTATCTCGAATCTCAAAGAATTTCCTCACAACACAGAACCGCGCACCGCAGAATCGTGGGCCATCAAGAAATCAGACTCGTCGCGACGTCTTTATCTGAACTGCATCCAAAGTTTATCCAGATTCCGAAGCTGCTCGCTGGCTGCCTCCGCTCCTTGCCACACGAATTGGAACGAAAAATGCACCGAGCACGCACACACACGCCCGTTCAGTTGCACCTACAGTGTACAGCAGATGGAAAGTGCAGCTCCAACACATGCCGACCGGGACTGTCCATTGATGCGGACCCGCGTAATCTATGCCTCGCAGGGTGATTAAGT
This sequence comes from Thereva unica, assembly GCA_949987705.1. Lineage (NCBI taxonomy): Eukaryota > Metazoa > Arthropoda > Insecta > Diptera > Therevidae > Thereva > Thereva unica. Next base: position 112,068,534 of record OX465284.1, read on the forward strand.
CCAGCCCTGATCTCACTCCCGGAACGAGGAGCGCTACACAACTGCACAGCCACACAGCCTCACCTGAGAGGCAGCATGAAGCCGCGCCGGAAACACATTCGCTTGTAGGTGTGCTGTGGTGGTGTTGATTCAGCCGACGGAAGGCGGTGCTTGTGCTGCTCATGCTGCTGGGACGCCACGCCCCCATTCGTCGTCAGACGCGATTTTCCGACCAGCCACCAAGCTTTCGCCGTTCCTTATCTCCCCACGACATATCGAAACACGATAAAAATCGATAAGAAACCGCTCGTCGTCGGGGGAAGAGATCGTAAACACAACCGACAGGGAAATAGTTTTTAGCCTCACTTACCCCGCGTGCAGCAGCGCCTCCCCTCTCCCCTCTCCGTTGTTAAGAGCGCTGCGAGCTGGGATAAACCGCGGATAACAAAGCCCGATGCGAAAGTTCACTGAGGGCCATTTGCACTTATTTATGCCACGAGATTGGATAAATGATGGGCCGCGCTGCAGCTGCGGTGCCCTTTGCCTTCGGGTATCCTGCAGCCGGGCTCTTCGCGGGGATTTATCGGCCAGACGCACGCCATTTTTAGAAATTTCCCGCTACGGCAGCAAGACGCTCTTGTTCATTGCGAATTCATGGCGAAATTCATCCGCGAATGACTGCTTTATGGCCCTTGATTTATTACACGTCGCTGGTTGGCTGCGCGCATCAAAAGCGTTCGGGCTGCGAGGGCTGCAGACGGGCGAACGTTGATGGATATTTCTGGATTTTATCTTTGCTTTTGGTGGTGGCAGTGGGAAACTGTTGGACAGAAGCAAGGGGTTTGGTGTGAATTCGAGCGTTTTTGTTTGATAGAGGGAATCGTTAAACGCCCTTGAAATGGGGGCCGTCCACCCTTCGTGGATTTTGTAATTGCCGAAAACATTTGACGTTTGTTTACAACAAAGTTTGGTCTGCGTCGAACCAAAGTTATGAATAATTCCTGGAAATTTGGGTTTAATTGGGCAACAACGAACCACGATTGAGTAATGGAAGGGTTAAACGGGTGAATGTCCTTGTAACAGGACGGGGATTAATTAAAATGGAAGTCCTGGTACATTATTTAAGCAGACAGCGAAAGTACAATCTATTATGCTGGTATTTTGTTCAGACGTAAACTATTATACTTTGCAGACATTGAACAGAAACATAGATAATTGTCGAAATTATGAAGACCTACCGCTGTCTGATTTAGGCAACATTCTACATGATAGACAGTACGGCTTTAGATCAAAAAGATCTACTGGCGACCTCGTTTTGTGTGTATCAGATCAGAGCACCTCAGCCAAAGCATTCATGGCTTTGGTTAGTAGATATCTCCCAAGCTTTTGATTGAGTATGGAGTTTAACACCCTTAAACTCCAAGCAATTGATATCGACTCTCTGCTCAAAAACGATATTGAGAGTTTCTTTCCAGCGGTTCAGTGAAGGTAGTATGTATTGGACGTCGCCGAATCTAAGCCCCATACTATCTCAGCCGTTGCTATGAATGCGTTGGACTTATTTTGTAAAGGGTTTCCAGCTGGCTTTTGAAGCCGTATGGCTGAAGCTTTCGTCCTTTTCGTCGGATTTTTGTGGTCTGAAGGGACAGACTCGCCACAAAAGGGGGAGGGGCAACTGGGATGAATTGCCCCGGGCCAGAGGGGTCCCCGAGAATAGATTGGAGCCCAAAAAGTCAAAAACCACATATACCTGGGACCTCTGAGGAGATCTTCTTCCAGTGAAGGAGTGATCTCAGCGTGCTCCACCGTAGTTTGTGGGCTCAGGCTAGTGATGAGCAAAAATGGTCTCAGTCTTGCAGTCTTGTCTTGGTCTTGCCAATTTAGCAAGACCCTTTCATTGGGCCTCAATCAGTTCTGTAGGTCGACCTTGGGGGCTATGGAAACCCCAGAAGTAGTTGGAGCATTGAGAGGTGTTCCATTCTCAAAGTAAAGTTTCTCCGGAGTCCATTGTTTAGTACCTACACTCACACAACATTCACCCCGCCAGCACGATACGCCTTGGGATTGCCGGTTTTATCAAATATGTTCTCTCGAGATCCGTCATATTCAATCTGCTCCACGGACAAGCAAGGGTAGCTTGTAGCTTGCACGGGCGTTCAGCGTTGTCGGGGTTTGCCCGAACGAGAAAAAAGAGACCAGCTGCGCAGTTAATTTGGCGACCTTTATGTATGCATCGGACATGGTTGTTGCTCGCAAGTACTTTTTATCCTGCTTTAACGAACGGACGGGGTTTGACGCCTATTTGCAATAGATCCATCCTCAGACTGTGGGGGACACGCTTACCCAATTTAAAAGATCTTCTATTTTGGTTATTCTTAGTACTAGGTTCTGCATTAGCATTATGCCTTTGCCCTGGAAGAGGGCTTCCGGGACACTAAAAATTTTGTAAGGTTTACCTTAAACTCTGTAAGTTGCTCTTCTTTAAATTCTTGATTGGTGTCAGGCAATATTCGCGAGTTCTATTTGACTTCCGGTGATATTTCTGTCGCCTGTCTCGAATGCTCTAATTTGATCTAGGCTTAGCTTAGGACCTACTTAGTGATTCCTAGAGTCTCCTAGGAGGGTTTCACTTCTTAACTTCCTGGAAGATGCCGCCGCTGCTGCTGAGTTGGGCGTTAACGTATCACCCGCCTGATCAAATCAGGGTTTGGGGTCGTTTGGTCCTGGAGCTACTGAAGGGAGCTTGTAGGTGGTTATTTCATTGCTGACCCTCTAACTCGGGTTTTTCTGGGCAGGATTGAAGCTCGCTAAAGTCCCTCGCTGATATTATTGAGGGTGAATGATTGCTTGCTTGGAGCAGTGGAACCGTAGTTGCGCACCCCTGAGTCAAGATTGGAGAATCTGGGAATTTGATTTGCTGGTTAACGATGTGCGGTTTTAGATTTCGTACCCAGCACTTCGTTAATTTTACCACACACAGATCCAGTTCTTTTCCAATTTCCTTTGACGATTCAGGTTATATACACACCTCTTTGTTCATCTGGTACTGTTGAGGTCAAAGCCTTTATCGGCTGGTTAGCAGGAGTTACCTGTTTCAGGAAGCATTACACTCCAAAGAGGCTGTCCCCCCTAACCGCGACGGTTGCATCTGTGGCTGAGTTGGCTTCTTTACAAAATGAACTCATACAAGATCCAAGAGTTCAAACGCAAAGTTCACTGCTCCTCCTGATGCATCCTCCAGCCAGAATACCTTTAACCTAATCCTTTTTCCATCCTTCAAACTAAGCTTACTACTAGGTCTCACAGTCAGTATTTCCAAACTCGTATACAACTTTTAAGAGTTCAAAAGTAAGGTCCATCGCCATCTGCTCCAACACCCTTCCGACCAACCCTGGCCTATCCTATTCTCTTCTACCCTTCAAACTAAGCTTACTAGTAGACATTGCACCAAGGCCTGAACGACATGCCGAACTGGTAGTACAAAGGGTTATTGCTTGACATTCCTACCTGTACGACCGTCACCGGATGGTGTTGCGGATAGCTTCAGAATTGATGTTTTCTCGGAAACACAGGTCCCAGTCAGTAAATTGGAGAAAACGAGGAAGTTCTCTTGGTCCTCCCATAATGCCAAAAGATTCTCTTAGCTGGTTTAGTTAGGTTTGGGAAATTGATGGGAAGTTAGTGCCAATTGGGCTAGGCAGTGATCCTAATTACAATGAGGTGAATCAAGTTCGGTGAGCAGAGGCCGCAAAACAGGGAGATACTGGGCGGGGATGAGAGCTGTAGGTATCACAAAACAGAGTCAGCTGGAGGGCAAGTGTTTTCGACCTATATGCCAAGAAGAAAAGGACCAGAAGAAGAAGAAGAATCAAATTCGACGGAGTACCAGATTGGAGATTGGATGACAAGTAAGAAATAGATCGGAGAAATCGGCTCTTTAACCGCAATATCAGGAACTCTCGTGGGTTGATCCGCACACATGCAGGCAGGTGTTTGCAATAAACTTGGCGTCGTTGCCAGAAATAGTGGTTCTATTTAAGTTATTCGGTCTGTTTCCATTATAAAAATTGAAATCAACCCCAAAAATGATTTCATAAGCCGAATTAGAGCATCCATAAATCTAAGGAGATCACGATCGATTCGCCTCGTATGGGCTACCACTTTTGCTAGTTGGTATCTGTGTCCGTAAACTCTAGTCTCTGGTCGCTCTTCTTGCAATTTTGGATCTCTCTGTGGGTCACAATTACAACCGTGTTTGTGGGTCATATACCGATCTGCAGAGTAAAACAGATCTCTGCCGATCGGTATTTGACCCACAAACGAGCTCGTGATCCTGAAGACTAGGCGCATGCTTATCTCGATTCATCAAAGAAGTACCTACAACACGACAACGAAATAAACTTCCACAATCATTCTCCGAACTCTGTTAAACAACTTCTCAGACCACTTCTCTCGTTATTGACATGATCGCCGAATAAAGGATGCTCCTGAGATTTTAACCAGATGTCTTCAATTGGGTAAAACGAACTGAAAGACGACACAACTTGGTACCAACATCTTTCAAACCACCTTTCACTAAGAGCGGATTTTCTTGCTATTGTTTGATGCAGCCACTCAAAGCAGCCATATTTATAGCGCACGCATCCTGTTCTGCGTCTGGAAGCTGATCGACAAGGCAAGTCCACTCTGCTGTCTACCTCCCGTCCACGAAATGACGTGAATTTACAACAATGCCTTCGTTAAATACTAGTTAAATACGACATTTCCACCGTCCGATGATCGCGCGGCGAAACTGGCTCCGGCCTTCCGACTTAATGAAAACGATCATCTGGAATTCAGCGTGCATATAAAACCGCTGACATTTCAATCTGAGTGCGCGCGCGCACAAAAAACGACGATCCGCTCAAAAATCGTGCATTTTGACATGTTTATTTCGACAAAATTGAAAATAACACAAAAACCGCCGCTTTCTGGGCACTTCTTTTGTGCTATTTCGCTGCTGCTGGTCGCTTTGCTGATCACTCAATATTCCGCGGGGACAATGTAAGCGAAGCCTTGTAGTATAATATTGGCCATTTCGGCGCAGCCAGGTGCAGCAGTGCCACCACGTCGGGCAAAAAGCCAATATTTTTCGACACATAAACATTGGTCATCACGACCGCTCATAACTTTTGGTCGCTTATGACATTCCTGATGCGTTCTGATTGCGAAATTAGCGAGGTTTTTAGCAGCGCTATTGACATGTGTTCTTCGGCAACCGACGCGGAATATTAAGCAGCGCCGGAGCGGAGCGCCATTGGACACGACTGTGTATAGGTATGGCCGCCGGGTAAAGCGGTATTAATTCCATGGCGCAGGAGCAACGATGGACACGGCTTTTGTGCCTAGCCAGAGGTGATACGAGCGAGTCAGTGACACACGATAACGAAACGTCTTCATTTTGACGGATCTGCTGCGGGCGCAGATCTGTCGACCGAGGAATACGGCGGCATAGGAGTTGCCTAGGAAGCTGCTGGTCCAATTTGTGCCCTGTCGTACCTGGCCGGTCCCGGCGCATGCGTTTGTGTCATAACTCCACGGCCGTGATTTAATTCGCCTCAAATTTGTTGAAATCTCGTTTTTTCGCTCTCGGGTTCAGGTCGTCCCAGAGTTACTGATTCAGGTTAAGCGCGGCTCGAGTCGGGGCGAGTTGTTATCTATATGGCCGCGTAAATGGCTGTTATTCAACTCGGCAAGCACCTGTTAACCGGGGTTAATTTTAGCAGAATTCCTAATTGGTCGTTAAACTTGTTTCGGTCGGAGCCAGAGCGCGCAGGACTCGTCCCGGGGCCGCTTTTTAGTCCGCCAGGGCGATTCTGTATGCATCTCGTTTGGGTTCATGATTATTATAATTAAATTCATGCTGTTGTTGTTGTTGCCGCTGCTGCTAGTGGCCATAGTCAAGCCCAGGCCACAATTATGAACATTCTAATCACGATCTAAGATAGTTATCAGCGGGTTTGAGTCGTTTTGCGGCTTCTTAAGTCGGAATTAATTAAAGCTGGGAGAATCACGGCAAAAAACGACTGAAACTTCGCCGGCAGTTCGATGGCGATTAAGTTTCAATGAAGTATTTATGCGCTCATAAATAATTATAATTTGGTGGCACCGCTTGAGAGCCGTGAGAGGTCGGAGACGGTCGGTCGGAGCCGCTTTTGGGAGCAATTGCATGGATGTACTAGTACAGGGTGGTTCCTATGCAAAGGTGGTCTATTGTTTCTGAATAGTTTACCTTCCGTGGTGCACCTTCTCTAATCCATGCAAATGTTTCTTAAACTAGCAACTTTCCCTGCCTTTCACGTTTTACCTCTCTTCTGTATCTTCCACCTCGCGAGGAATGCCTCTGACCAATAAAAAATTTATTCACTTTTAAAACGACTACGACAGCGACGATAGCAACGCGCGGCTGTGCTGATCGTCATTTTGCGGTTGAACTGTTGCCAAGTTTCTACAATATCGCCCCAAACAACAAATAAATCGCTCCCGACCAGATCATCCCGCACAATGCTCCGCCGGGCCGTCCATCTCCCGCCGAACGTCGCAGCGACAGAAACATTATAAATAGTTTGTTGACAATCATAAAGCCATAAAAACGGTCGACAATAGCCAAAAAATCACCGCCGACAATGGCCCGAGTGGCTATTTCTTGCGTCCCCGAGTATCCGAAAACAATAAAAGTATTCATCATCGCCATTAAGCCGGGCCGGCAGCGCCGAATCTCTAAGGTGATCTGCGTCCCACCGCCATAAATCCGTCGGCAGGACCGGCCGAGCCCATAAATCCACGTTTATTTGGCCCGACAGAAGGCCTCAGAAAAAAATGTCAAAACTTCGGCCGAACAGGAACGCAGCAAATGGGGAAGAATGCTGCATGCGGAGTCGACGTCGTCTGGCGGTGGTTTCTTGCTGCTCCGCGGAAAAAATATAGGGGATCGCGTCTGGCGGAGGGAGCCCGCAGCACCCGGCGGACACCTTCAGCGGTTGGGCTGCACAGTAGCCCAGTGGCAGTGCTCAGTACCCGAGAGCCAAAATGGCCCCGCGCCGTACGCCGTACGAGGACCTGCGACTAGAGCCGCCCGATTTGCATAGAATGGGGCCCTCTTAATGGGGCTATGTTAATTATGTTTTTTCTATGGGGCGGAGGACACGGATGGATGCTTAAGAGGTTTTAAATTTTAATCGTTTTTTGTGTCTCTTCGCGGACGTTAAGTGGCCGCATAATCTAGAACCAGTCTCTACATATACATAGCTGCGCTGCCGAGATGAGTGCCGCTGGTGGGAACCGACAGATCTGCGGTAGTTGCAGCAGTGCTGGTACTTGCTGCTACTTGGGCGCTTCCCTGCAGGCCCTCGGTATGCAAATTCACTAAACGAAATGACGGAAAATATCAACGTCAATTCGGATGCCAGCCGCGACTTTCCACAATGAGGAATCACTATTTATGAGCCGATGGAAATGTTTGGCATTCCTTGAATTTTTTATGCAAAGTTGGGGCGAGAAGCTGCGGAGATAAGATCAGAGCCGCAAGTCGGTCGGTAAGTGATGGACGAAATTTGACTAGAATAGGGTTTGGAGAGGAATAAAAATGCCTTCTCTTTTCATGTTTCACATTCTTTAACCGTAAGCGAATGTGCATTTAGGTGGAAATTCCCAACACCTCAAAATTACTAGAGTTGTGAGTTATAGCATGAGGGGTCTGAACTCGGAAGTACTCTGCGAAGCTTATGCTTGGTGCCAAGAGAAGAAACTAAGCGTAAACCCAAGGACGATCATCGTGTCCTCCCTCAGAAGAAGGAAGCTGAATCTCCCATACTGAATCAGGCATCGATTGACTTTTCAGAAGAGAGCACGTACTTCGGCTGCACTCATCAACTCAACTGGAGTTTGCATACAACTCGGGTACCTTCTGCTCAGTGATTGTTGGGTCGGGTGGGACGGACGCCTAAAGTCATTTCGTGAAATTTAGGAAGGGATCAAAATGTGACTGCCTGCTGTGCGCTGCCAAGCTTCAGATAAAGCTGAAAGTTGTTGTAGGTCGTCCAAGTCGCCCTAGAGATAGTGCAAGTCTCCAATGCCTTCCACTTTTGGCTAGGTAGTCAAAAATGGCGTTTTAGCCCCAGCTCTGAATCGCTCCATTAGCTTACAGTACATTATTGTTGAACCTAGAGCTTTTGTAGACACTTGGTCGTTTATGAAAATTGCAATGATACATCCTTTTTGTAGGTTCTAAGTTCATTGTCTGGCAGGCCTTTAGGATCGCTGGCACTTCCGCTTGAAAGACACTATAATACACCGGGAGTTGCCAGGACACTGAACGGTAAGTAGCCTTTAGATACCCCAGCCGCGACGCTCAAACTTTCGCAGGACCCATCCGTTTCTCCATTATCTTCTTGGGGGTATTTCGACGGAGTAGTCCTTCCTGAAGGTCAATCTACCTACCATCTTCTTTCTTCTTCTTTAAACTCCTTTAATCCCTCATGGGACATAGGGCGGAAACAGTTGCCCTCCAGCGGACTCTGTTTTGCCGACCATACCCTCTCCTGTTCTACCGACCATACCCTCAGGTATCAGATTCAAGGCAGGCTCAGCCTAGAGACCTTCAGATCCTTAATCCGGTTTTGGGGTTCACATTCGGTGCGGTTTGTACTTTTTACGGTCACCCCTAGATATGCCATTGTCATGGTGAGCTACGTTGAAAATTTGCTAAAATGCGCCAGTTAAACTCCGATTCGGACGAAAATCGTTATCTGGGAGTCTTCAAGGTAGCAAATAATAAATTTATTATCAAAACTTATAATTTCACAAATTGCAATTGCGAGTAGATAGTACTCCTTGTAGGGCTCAAACCTTTGAAAGTCTCCTCTTTCAGCCGCCTCTACGTCTAACTATATCTTTTCAAATTGATTTGTTCTTTGGAATAGCCACCATCAATAGTTTGTCCTTTTGCCTTATTCTTATGTACAAGTTTCTTTCGTGCCATTTGCTTTCTTACATTAAAGTTTTCTCTTCTTCTTTCCATGGCGCTACAACCCAACTTAATCCTTGGCTTCCTCTAATCTTTTCCCACAATCTTCTCGATTTCTGGCCGAAGTTCGCCAGTGAGTAAGTCTCTCCGCATCTGCAACAACCACATCGTTCCATCTTTTCCGCGGCCTGTCTACAGCTCTCTCTCTTTCTCTCCTTTGACGATGCAAGTGAAGACGTTCCTTTCTGTTCTATCTTCGAGCATGCGCTCGACGTGTCCCACCCAGCGAAGTTCATTGAGTTATTTTTTCGCACGTCACATGTTCATACTTCTATCTTCTATCTTTTGTGTGAGCCTTTGTGTGACGTGCCGCAACTATTTCGGACTGAAGGAAGTGTGATCATAACCTCCTAGCGGTGGCCACTGGTGGCTATCATATGGAAGACGATAGGCTAATATGATTGGTCTAGTTCCTTCCAAGTAAAGTGTACGTGAGGCTTATAACCTCACCCGGCCAAACGAATTAAATATTGCGAAACGAACAAGATTTGAGTCGTTTAATATATACTACTCCTATATTGTACGACTCAAATCTGGCTTCGTATTTTAGAGTATTGGAGGGGGTGGAATGTGACGGAATGTGACACCAAAGCAGGTCAACCTCTAGTGTTTTGAAGTGGGGAGTTGCACCGTTTTAGTAGTGAACGACACATTTGTTCCGAGTCTAGGAGAGGATTCCGGTTGTTCCTTTTAAGAGCAGGAGGAGCAGTTTGTTTAGACAGTAGTTTTGAAATGGAGGAATATCTAAATTTATCAAGCTGTGAATCAGATTCGGATAACTCTGGGTTATTTTGAACTAACTCGATTATTTTTTTTCGTTTAAAAATAAATTCCGTACGCAGCAGGTGCCAACGCAGTTTCTGTGCTCCATTCAATATTCGTGGAACCTGCTCTGCGTTGCAATTCGCGGTTCTCCCTTAAAAAGCATGAGGCACAGAAACGATGTTGCTCTGCTTGTGTCGTCTGCGTCTCATTGTGCGCCCGACCTTACCTTTGGTGGTTGCCTGAAGGATATGGTTGTCTATTGTTCTCATATACTGAACCTCTTCACAACACGACGTTTTCGGATACTATATCTATTCACTTATGACTAGCCATTGTTCCGACGGCAATTGAAATAAAATTATATTCCAAAATATCTCTGTTTATTTCCATTATCCTTGGCCGGCAAACGTTTTCACACTACTATTTACTACACATACATGATGAGTTTAATAGTTGAGTTGAGGTTGAGTTGAATTTTCGACAAATCAAAAGTAAAACACAGAGATGCTGCTGTCAACTAAATTCAACTACTCAACTACAGAACTCGCGTCTATTACCGAGTTTTTATGGGAGTCGAGTTGATTGGGGTAGAGTTGTAATAACACTTCAACTCAACGACTTAACTCTATGCGTTTCCATGTCTTATAACTCGGGTTCAACTCTGGGTGAACTCTCATGAAAACTCAGTATACATATATGAATAATTTCAACTCAATCCAGGTAGCAGGTAGCAGAGTTGAGTTCAGTCGATCCTAGCTCAAGACGACTCGCGTCAACATGCCTAAGGTGCATTTGTTAAGATCCTTCCAATGCTTTTATGCTAATTGCATTGTGTGGTGTTTGCATCGTAGTTTAAAGATGGCCCAAGGCATACCAACCCTTTCTTTTCCAGGAAGGAGAGTGGCGGTCGTGCCTTTTCTAGCCAGTTCGTCAGTTTTACAGTTTCCTGTTATATTTCGGTGACCAGGCACCCATATGAGGAGGGTCCTGAACTGCTGAGCCATCTCGTTAAGAGATCTGCGGCATTCAGAGATAGTTCTGGAGTTATTAGTGCAAGAGCGCAGGGCCTTCAGAGCCGCTTGACTATCTGAGAAGATGTAGACAGTTCCGTTCCTGTCGCCTTGCCTCCTAAACCTCCGCTTGGTAAACACTGCAGTGATCGGGTAGTTGGAAGGAGACTTCAATCCCAAGTTCCGGCGAGAAGACTCCGCCTCCCACTCGACCCTCGAGCTTAGAGCCATCAGTGAAGAAGTTTATGGCATCTTGAATACTATGTGGTCTATTATTCCACTCACGACGTGACGGAATGTAGATTTCGTAGTTCTTCGTAAAGTAGACCTCGGATATGCGAAAGTCGGTTTTTGTCGGAATATTGACAGAGTCTAGCACCTTGAAGTGGCCTCCTCTAATTCCGGTCCAAGATCCAGATTCTTTTATTCTGAGCGCTGTAATTGAATAAAAAAACTCCGAATTTCTTAATTTGATTAATGTCTCAAAAAGTAATTAAAACACTCTTATAAATTGTTTATATATATAATATCAGTATATTTACAATAATAACAAGCAGAGAACATTACAAAAAAATCAAGAAACTTACAGAACGAAAATTATTCCTTAAACAGAAACTTAAATCTGCGCGACTAACCATAAATAACCGAAACATGTTTTTTCTGTTCTTCTCCTAAACGTAAAATTAACAAATTACAAATTTTACAAATTATCACTAAAATTTACAAAAGTGTCCTTAAGATCTAGAGAGAGAGAAAGAGAGAGAGAAAAGTTCACTGGAATTCAATTGTCTACAAAAGATTTTTTTTATTTCTTCAATTAATTTAATTTTTTTTTCGCAATCGAGAAATTTTGTGGAGGGGAGAAGGACGAATTAATTAATTTCATTTATTTACAAGGACCTTCTCCCCCGCCGCAAGGAAGCGTTACTTAAAGAGATTATAGCATACACTGGGAGTATTTGTCGATAACTAAGTTTATTTCTTGTTTTTTTTTTCTTTTTTCTTATCGTGATTTTATCAAATTATTTTTTTGTTTCTTTTTTTTCTTCGTTAAGTTTCCTTCGACCCGACTTTGGTCTTTTTAGTTAATTTTTAATTAATACTAATCACAGAATTTCAACAAATTAATTTGATAATAATTATTGTGGCTTAGGAAGTTTTTGATAGAGTATGAGTAGATATTTATAGGAGTATGAGTGTGTAGGATATTTATATTTGAGTAAGTTGGAAATATTTGGAAGGAATTTGCTTTTCGAAATTTTTGAGGTTTTCATTTTGGAGATTTTAAATGGAAAAATTGTTCAAATTAAAGAAAGTTGGATTTGGTGCACTTTTTTTATGTATTTGTCGCTATTTGATGCTTGGAATTTACGATGGCGAAAATTTTTCATTTTGTACGATTATGTTGTAAAATATTTTAACAATTGTTAAACATTGGGTGGAGTGAATAAAAATTGAGTGTAAGTGTTCACTTGATTTTTTGGAGTGAACACTTAGTTTGACGTGAATAAAAATAGCCTTCGTTAGGTTTCGTTAAGTGCTTCACTCTGTCATTTCTCCATATAGAGTGAACACTTCATTTTGATGCGAATAAAATAAAGTTTTAAAGTTTTCCTGTTTTTTTTATGTGAAAGATTAGAGTCTCAGGAAACGCCCTTTATACTGTGTCGACAATGTGAGTGAACACTTGTAAAATTTGAGTTTGGTTACGTAAGGATAGTTTTTTTAACTTCCCAGTATAGGAAGTTATTGTAATCGGTCCGAAAATCGAAATCGAAAATTTCAACGTATTTTCATCTTTCAAGGTCCCAGGAGCATTTTAAGCAAAAAATTGGGAGGAAGTATGTGTGTGTGTGTGTGTGTGTATGTGCGTACGGATGTGGTCATTTTTTCCTGCACGATATCCCGCGAACCAAAACTGATATCGACTTCGTTGAGGTGTCGTTCGAAGCGTATTAACCGAAATATGATCTGAAAAAATTTTCATGAAATTCGGTCCAGCCGTTTTTTTGTTTAAGCGGCGTAAGTGATTTTTGTACCTGCACGATACCGCCCGAACCACGAAAGATATTGACTTACTTGAGGTGCCGTTCGAAGCGTATTAGCGACAATATAATCTGAAAAGATTTTTATAATATTCAGTCCATCGGTTTTTGGTTTAAATGACTTAAGTGATTTTTGTACCTGCACGATACCGCGAACTAAAAACTATATCGACTTTATTGAGGTGCCGAAAAACATTAATACATCAATTTTATATACATTTTCGTCATCCTATTGTAAGTGCGCACATTTAGTTTGACATTTTAGCGAAAATATTGATAAGCAATTGTGACAAATTCTCGGTATTATACATATATTCTATATTGCCTATTGTTCATTTATTATTAAAATATCCAATCATAATATCCAACATCCATCATACTGGGAAGTTGATCGTGTGGACCAAAAGGGTCGAACCCACATCCCAACTAGTTATATCTTTATTTTTACGCGTTTCTATATTTATAGTCATATTTATCTTCGTTTTTAAATTTTGCGGTTTTTATAAGTGGATTTTATTGGAATGAGGGAATTTTTATTCACGCCAAATCGAGTGTTAACTTTTAACGAATCACTCCACTCATAGGTGTTCACTTTAAGTGTATACTTAGTTTTTATTCACTCCACCCATTATGTGAATGCCTTGTTGCTCTTTTTGAACACAAGGATATAAAATGCTTAAATGCTCTGGCCCTACTTATACGTCCTTAATGAAACTTAGTGCACATGTTACTGTTGGGCGTTATAAGTCTTATTGCAAGAGAATGTTTTCTGTGAAATTTTTGTCAATCGTGTTGTTCTTTGTATAAAACGAAATCATCAAAGCTTCCACCTACTGGATTGCTCAATTCGGGAATGTATGAATGGAGTTAAGAGGGAACAAAAACGGGAAAAGTTTCAAATTAGGATCGGGTACAGACGTGTTCTCCCCCTCGCTATAAGTTGCAAAAATCCTACCGCCTACCTAATTCCGCCGGTGTATAACAGGCGAAACTGCAAGCCATCTTTCAAGCTTTGGTAGCCTATAGATTAGGGCGCGTCTTTTCATTTCACACTGATTTTTGGTCTTCTGTTCTTACAAAAAATTCCTGCCCTCTTTCCTGCCATCGCCTCCAAGCATAATAAGAGAGTTAGCCATCTTTCATTCTATTACCGGCAGTAGTATCGGATGGGAGCCCGTCGGATAAAACCATGTGCTACCGCCGTCAGCCTTTCACTCATCTCTACTATCTTTCCGACTAGATCTTGCTGTCCGAAAATAATAGAACCGTTGACAGTACAAAGCGTCATTGCACCACTGAGCGCTATTTTGCAGCACTGGTGAAGCATTTACAGACGAAGATGGATGTCACCGTGCATTCCTTTTTAATTGCAGGCCCTAGCTAGAGCAGCTCAACAGCATGCGGTAAGATTAGAAAAATTTGGCCTGTCTATAACAAGCAATAATCACATGACTGGGTCGGGATTAGGACCAGATACAGAGAATTTGGGAGCCTAGTCTTAAAGGTTTTCGAGAATGTTTCAAGTTTAAAATCGAGGATTCGGTCTAAGTACGTGAAGTTGAGTGTAAAGTCACTCCAAGCGCATTTCCTTAGGAAATTCCACTACTTAACTCTGCTAGCGCTGCAAATGTTTAGATAACCTCTCCACTAGAGTCAAGTAAAAATTACACGAGGCAATACATTTGTCCCTTACACGATGGTAATTTGTACTGAGGCCTCAATTTTTTAAATGTACCGGTTCAAAATAAATGTCGTACTTCTTTTGCGACAGTAAAATTCAATTTGAAATGAATCGAGATGGATTGTAAATACGTAATGGTGTGCTTCTTCTCTCTTACTTCTTACTGCAGTAAAATATCCAATTTGAAATGGGGTCCAGGTGGAGTTGTGAAATATAAATTAAATCTTGGAGGCATACGTTTTGGTCATTTTGGCATTATCGTAGCACCTCGCCTCATTTGAATTATGACAATGTACTGGCTCAAAAGCAAAAATAGGCACCTCTTACAAACTTAGTTAATAATCGTGTCCTACCCAACATTTCTCCCTACTAAAGTGGACAGAGTCATTGCGTAATAAGAACTTTACTTCCTACACAAACTCAATCGAGTTAACTTAGATAACGAGACTAAACGAACGAATGTATTTGGATTGGCCTCACCTTGCGACGCGAAAACGAGAACCAAGCCAAACAGGCTCTTGACTGAAATCCGCAAGGAAGCCATCGAGCTTGAAGATTTACGACAACCTTTTTATCAAAGGCCAAAATAATTAGAAGATCCTGGATGGAACTGAGAGATGTCGCACAAAACAGAGCCCGCTGGAGGGCAACTGTTGCCGGCCTATGCCCAAGGGATTATAGATGTAAATTAAGAATCTAGGATCTAGACGTTCATACAATTTTTCAGCAATATTTTGTCAAACTCTAATTTCGGATGTATCATAATGCCATTTAGACCTTTTTAGATGCAATTTAGGGCATGGTTTATTTTGCTAGATACGATATCTAACGATCACACGCCTTGATGTAACATAAGGATTCGAACTGTACACGTAAAGCTTGAATCAAATATAAATATGACGTAAAGTAACGTAACTGAACGCACTAACCAAATAGCGAGTTTCCATTAGAGTTCAATTCCAGGTTAACACAAGTTGAACTTTAGTAGAAACGCGCAGAGTTAAGAGCTTTCGTTAAATATTTAACGCAACTACATACAATACAACAACAATTTAACCTCAACGACAACTTAACTCGACTCTTAAGCCCAAAACAGAATGAATAGGTACAGAAACTTCGACTTCAACATTGCATTTTGACAGTTTCATACATTTTCTATAGTAGTCACGTTGAGTTAAACAGAATCAATGCAGCATTCATTCTGTTTCAGGGCTTACACGTGCTGAGTTTCCATGCAGAGTTTAACCTGAGTTTAGTCAGAATAAAGTTGAGTAAAGTTTCATTAAATCCAAGAAAACTCAACGAAATCAGTCCGGTTAAGCTGGGTTTTGCATATCTGACTCAATGTAAAATTCATTATCTGTCACTTTCACCCAGAACGGCCATGGAAACAACACCGAGTTAACTTGAGTGAAAAAGCTTTCTGTTTACTCAACGAAAACTCTACCTCGGCTGGAAACACAGTATTGGAAACTTGGTATAAAATGGTAAAAAAACTTGACGAATGTTCGTTAAATTCTGAAATGTTGCTTAGGGTATCGTAAAAAGGGTACAAAATGCAAGCATCTGTGTAAAGATCAAAACTCTGCTTGTTTTGCTGCTTGACTTTCACCATTTTCGACTGCATTAATCTGAACTCTTTAACACCCTTCTACCACTCAAAAACTTAAGGACGCAATTAATACTCCCCCTTCGCAAAAAAAGTTGAAATGGTCAGAAAAATCTGGCAGATATCGAATGACTGACATTTAATAAATTACACTGAACTCGAGCAGTTTTGGGTCAATTAAGCCATAACCGAAAAACATATCAAATTCGCCACTTTTTGCCCCAGAAGCCAAGTCACGCAGGGGCAGGAGTCATGTCCGGTCTGAGAAATTATGGCCGGCAATTAAAGCTGTAACTTGACATCGTGGGAGTCGGCGCGCAAACCACATGAAAAACTGATCGAAAAAAACTGCGTTAAGAGACCTCGTTCCATCAAAACGAAGACAGATTTGGACTATGACGAAAAGGAGTTCGACACTGCGCAAGAACTTCTAACTAACACACACACACTAAAAAGCGGTAATTGATATCTTAATTAGCAATTAGACAAATCATTCAGTTCGATAGCGATAAGCACGCCCCGATCGACATCGGCATGTCCTTCGCGACAACGACACGGACTCGTTCTGAAGATGCGAGATCGGACGTTCTTGTGAGGAGCTTGTGACGACAAGACGCTTGACACATGTTCGTCAAGAATTACAAGCGTTCGTGAGATAATTATTAATTGGTGACTTTATTTTTTTTTTTTTTGGTTGGCAGCAATGAAACGAGTTTTTGCGCAAGGAGCGTTTTGAGTAATGAACGAACGCAGCCTGGAAATTGTTGGAGTAAATTTTTTTGCGATATTTAAAGACTCGATGGCGGCCAATGAGCGGCGATAGTTGTCGTGATCCTTTGTTAATCCTTTTATGGTGACAGAAATTGTGGGCTTCAGATATGATCGCAAATTGCTGTCGCCATAATTGGTGATCGTTAACGATTAAATTATGCTAAGTTGTGTTGCGTTCGGTTTTTGTTTTTTTTTTGTTTTTGTGCAATGTCAGACATTTGGCTATTTATAGTTGGCAGCATTTCGAGGTGGACTTAATAGAGTTAATGTTCGGTGCTGATTGAGGCTGGATGCTTGATGATCGTTTTGTTGGTAATGAAATGGGTGCGCTATGCATTGAAATGCGAGATCAATTGTGAATCTTGTTTGGAAATCAATGCCGTTCTTGATTGTCTTGATTTTTTTTTGCAATTATTGATCAATTTT
This sequence comes from Thereva unica, assembly GCA_949987705.1. Classification (NCBI taxonomy): domain Eukaryota; kingdom Metazoa; phylum Arthropoda; class Insecta; order Diptera; family Therevidae; genus Thereva; species Thereva unica. The sequence continues at coordinate 112,085,884 of OX465284.1, forward strand.
ATGGTGAATGGATGTAGTTTTATTGTGGAAATTTGTTTGATCGGAAGAAATTAGCGATTTGCCACTTAAGGGTACAGGGCGAGCTTCAAAACAGATTTTAACAACTTCCAGAACGAATTCATTCAGTATTTTGTACCTACTGAAGTGAGTACCTCTGTGCGACGACGTCTCAGTGGCAAAATGAATTGAATCTATGTATGCCGAAAAGCAGGGGCGGCTCATTCATAGATGCAAATGGTGCACTTGCACCGGGCGCAATTGGCCGGCAATTCGTGTTTTCGTACCTTCATTTTCATATCTTAAAGAAAGTGCACCGAATGTTTGTGTCTTTCTCCAAAGTGTGCCCGATCAGGTGCTGCCGTCACGGTGCCGTAGTTCTTGATTTGTAGTTCGTACTAGTCGTAACTATTATAGATCAAAAATCCGTCGACCTGGATCACCTCTGTTCTGAAGTTGTTGAAAGCGTTTTCAAGCACAGTGGAAACTAATACATACATGCAATTCAGTGAACACCGATTATCCCTTGAAATATGAAGGCTTGGTGAACGACGTAGAGACCTTTGTTATAGTCTATAGATTCGCGGAGCCCAGCATTGTGCTTGAAAGTTCTAGCAAAGTACACCAGAAAACATCCTGTAGCAGATGAAGACGTTGGTAAATGTGTGAAGAATAGTGGCAGTGGCACCGAAGGGCATCTACCAGAAGCTTAAGCAGTACGCAGCCTAAAGAAATAGCTTAGCGGGAGAGTTTTGTGAGGTAAAACCGCAAGCAAATCCCGCACAAAAGCAAGATTATGAAGCAATTCCTAATTGGACACAGGCTTTCATTGGTGCAAATGGTGTACTTTCACCGGGCGCAATTTAAAAAATTTAAAACTTCGAAGACATAAATTTAAAAAGTATTCCCGTGTCTTCATTTTTAGATATTAAAAGAACTTCACAGAGTGTTTGTGTCTTTTGCTATTGCCCTTCACTGCTGTAAAAAATGAACAGCTGATGAGCCGCAATATTGCACCGGGCGCAAAAAAACCAAGCACCGGCCCTGTTGAAAAGCAGACGAACCGATCAAGGAACGATCAGATCGTATCCTTTGCTATCGTGCTTCTCTAGAAAAATACAGTTTTCTCCACCCAGTCAAAAGAGCCTTATCATAAGGGGAGTTAGTAACCCAAGAATGACCTATGACAGCTCGAAATTTTCGAGTCAAAAGTCAAGTCCAAGTCAAAATAAAGTTCAAACTTGGTTTAGAAAAAGAATAGCTAGAAAGTAGAGATGCGCCGCATGTTCGGCCGAATATTCGTATTCGGCATATTCGGCGTGTTTTTTAATGTTCGTATTCGGCCGAATATTCGGTTAGTTTGCCGAATAATTACCGAATATTTAAATAGTATTATTTTAACCGTATACCAACATTTGCGTTGCATGCATTCCATTCACGGAATATTCTGTCGAGTCGCATTTGAATACACACACTTCTATATTGTTTGTCACCGAATGCAACGCATGTACGCTTGGAAATGGCACCAGTTTCAGTTGCGTGGTTGCATTTATACGCGTCAAAGTCTATTCAACAAAATCTTCGTGAGCACAGGTCACCGATTGATCAAAAATCAGTTGCGCTTGTGTGTGGGCGAAGGTTTCATTTTGGTTGCAAACTAGTTGTGAGCGTGATAATGGTGAAACCAATTTGAGACTGTGATTGCAAATCAGTCGACTCATGTGCGTGTGGCCTTAATGTTTGTGGAATTGTCATTTCCCTACATTCTTGCTTTCGTTTATTTTTTGGCGATAACTTCTTTCACGCGAGAAAGTGCGGCGTATTGAGTGAGCGAGCCAAGTTAGCGCGAAGTGCTTGAGGAGTGGGCGAACGTTGTTACTTGCAGAGCGCTTCGCCGACCTATACCAACCTTTTTACTGCGCAAAATGAATCGAATAATGTTCGGTTCGGTACATTTCTGACCGAATATTCGGCCGAATATTCGTATTCGGTCGAACCCATATTCGGCGCATCTCTACTAGAAAGGATCGAAAGGAACATTCATTATTATCAATGCGGTGTCTAAAATCAGCTAAACCGATCGCAACAAAGCTGCTTTAATTCTGCGATCGAATGACGATCAGTTTTCCATATCTGGTGTCTTATCCTGACCAATCAGTCATAATAGGCAAGAGTTGACTACCTTGAATGATTTTGACTGTTCTATTCGAAAACTACGTGCCCAAAATCTGAACCTGTGCCAGAACCAAGGTACATCCATAAAGTAAATGCCCGCCCGATCAAAATTTTTAAACGTGACCAACCATAAATGCTAATAACTTCTCATTCATCAAACACACCAGAGCTTGCCGCATTGAATTTTTATTCGAATTCGAATTCGGTTCTTCTACAAATCTAGAATGAATTAGAACGTCACCTTGATTACGGTGGAGCAGACATTAGTCGATGAATTATTAATAGCTGGTGGTTGATAGATCGTTTTAATGATAGTTTAAAATTTATCGATTTTTGATTCAATAGGATAAAAGCGAAAGGTAAAAGATATTGCGTGAATTCATCGGTGATCAATGCTTGTGTAGAAAATATTGTGAAGAATATTTAGAATAGAGAATTTGTTATAAGTTGTTCATACTAAGTTTAAACAAAAAGGACTATCTTGGGAAATGCCCGCTTCGTCCTAAAGAGATAATATACATTATTAGATCGTACATTGACATCTTCGAAATAACTGATTATCTGAATTTAGAAATTGGAAGTAGGGGCTTGCTCAGTTGCCGAAATTTGATATTTATATTATCTCCTGTTAAGCACCATGTTTGTAATGCGGTTTAAAATCTAAAAATACAAAAATATTAGCATTTGAAGCTTATATTCTTTATTTACATATGTAAGCGTATGGAATTCTACATATCGTCGCTTATCCAGAATAGTGGTACAACTCAAAAATTTCCAATTTCGAGTTTATTTTAAGAATGTATAGCTAAATATGCATATTTTTATGTAGCAAAAATCCATATTAATACTTCTAAAAATGACCGCTGGAAACCCGCTGGAATCCAAGATCATAACATGGGCTTGTATGAAACTAAAAACTTTCAAATGGCTCCCCTGTAAAATTCATTGTTTTTGAGTTGTGACACTATTCTGGATAAGCGACGAAACATACAAAACGAAATTTAGTCAGTAACTGTCAACTTTAGCTACCTCGTGAAAAGACTAAATCGCACTGCAATACCGACATTTCCAATAATTTAGTTTAGCCGCAATTTAGCTAGTATTCGTATAGGCCTTTATTTGTTTGGTTTGTTGATCTTTGTTTTAGTGATTTTGTGGAAAATAATTCCATTTTTAATACGCTTTTATTAGGTTCACTTGTAACTAACTAACCATGAAAACAAATCTTGGAAATTAAATTTGACCTAATTTTTGGTACCTACTGGAGATTTCGGAACGAGCTTCAATTTTCGATGTCTTTTTTGGTTCGCGTGTATTGCACATACGTATGCGCACATACAAACATACCTCTCCTCAAATTTATGCCTTAATGCCTTTCCTATAAACTGGACAGTTCAAAATATTCCGTTGATTCGACTTTTTTCGCTTGCAGGGACATGCGTTTCGAGCTTGACAATGATCGAAGGATTGTGGCGATACCTGAATTCTGGTGGGAGCCAGAAAAACTTCGTGATTTCCAGAGAAACGACACCGACACCAAAAAAAGAAACGCTGAAGAGTCACGGGGGGCAGTGTTGAGCCGCTGTACATATAATACCCCGGCTTCACCGCCAAAATTTCGCAAGTTCGAGCAAATTAGTCTACTGTACTTTAAAATTTCCTGATTTCCCATACATTTTTCACATTTTAAAGTCAGGAAAAAATGCCTGCTTTGGGCCTACAGAACATGAAATTGAGTTTCAAAGTAAAAGCTCGCTCAAAAGAGAGTAAAAAATTGGAATAATGGAATGTCATTCCAGTGAGCTTTTGCATTTCTAATTTCTGGCGAAAAAGCAACAACAATTTCAAGCACGAACTGAACATGCTAGCCGGTGAAGCCACTTATGCCGATTGAAGTGAACTTGATTAAACTGAGGCCGGTGAAGCCGGGGTTTAAGTTGGGATTTTGGAAAACATATAGCATCTAGGGATCAACAAAACTCTGGGGAAAGTAGGAGATTTTTCACTGGTACCATATGAAGGACGACGTCGAGGAATGATGTTTCAAATGCACGACCTGCACCAGCCAAAGGCCTGTCAACGAAACTCGGATGCAAAGGCCTGTCAACGCAGAGTGCGGTTGACGTGGCGAGAGCATTCCCAGCAGCAATGGTTATCTATTTCAGCAAGTGGCCGAAAGTGTATGCCATCCTGAATCGGCTGTTACGGCTGCGAATGAGTTAGTAAACAATTGTGATGGTCGCACAGAAGTCGTTTCAACTCATTTGTTACGAGTTTTAAATGGAAAAATTCAATGGTAAACTCGAAACAGATAAAAAATAACTTCTATGCTGCCACCCCTGGACCAGTACATTTAGGATAACATGTAAATTACATTCCGATCAGGGAAAGAACTTCGAGTCCCAAGTATTCGACCCCAAAACGAAGACAACACCGATTTACCCGCAATCTGATGGAATAGTGGAGCGTTTCAATCAGACCATTGGTTCGCATGGAAGGTCGTCCGCATGATTGGGACAGGTACGTACCGCTCGTCTTAATGACACACACGACAGCTATCCATAGTTCAACCGGTCAGACGCCTCCAAGCATGATCTTCAGGAAACATATTACGCTGTCATGTGATTTAAAGTTTGGAATCGCGCTAGAAACAACCCCACTACTCATCGAATACTCATCTGCACTGAGAGCAAAAATAACTGAAATCCACGGGATGGTCCGGGAAACTCTGCAATCGGCCAACGACAGGATGAAGAATCGTTATGGCCTAAGAGCGAACGGAGCTGAATGTAAAAAAGACGATAGAGGGTGGCTATATAATCGCCGATGAATATGAGAGAAATCACCACACACCACCAGAAATCAGCACAATCACAAGAAAATGGGAAAGCCCCTACACTGTCATCACGAGGATCGAAAATGTTTCGATTTGATTTCAGTGTTGATCGCTGATAGTCTCCTTCCATGTAATGTAGGACAAAAAACTGATTCGAATATCAAGGAAACTGAGTTTTCAAACTCTTGTTCGCTGATAGATTATAGCGAAATCCCACTAAGGCTTTGTTGGCCTAGGTGTTAACACTCCACTACTACCATCCAGTGATCTGTGCGTAGGTACTACTTCAGAAAGTGACTTAAAGTGTATGCCATCCTGAATCAGGAAGCTATTGCGGATGAGTTAGTAAACAACTGGATCAGTAGATATAAGATACCACGTAAATTGCGCTCCGGTCGTCAGGAAAGGAACTTCGAGTCCCAAGTATTCGACCCTAGGGATCCGGAAAACGAAGACAACACCGGATGGACTGGTGGAACATTTTGAAATCGCGCTAGAAACAAGCCAACTACTCAGAGAATACTCATCTTCACTAAGAGCAAAATTAACAGAAATCCACGGTCCAAGGAAATCTGCAAACGGTCAGCGACAGGATGAAGAACCGGTATGACCTAAGAGCGAACGGAGCTGCTTGTAGAAAAGGCGATAGAGTGTGGCAATATAATCCTCGACGAATAAAACGGAAATCACCAGAACTACAAAGAAAATGGGAGAGCGCCTACACAGTCATCAAAACGATCGAGTGTTTCGATTTTCAGTGTTGATCGAGCGCTGATCGTGTCCTTCGATGTAGAAACTGATTCGAATATCAAGGAAGCTATCAGTTTCAAAAAACTTGTGGCTGATAATGATAACAAGTAAGAGTCACTAAGACTTTGTTGGCCTAGATGTTAACATTTCACTACTACCATCCCACTGACCTGTGGTTCCATTCTACAAATGGCCACGATCCTTTCTTTTTTCTACTACCTTCTTGGTCACGGCTTGCTGTTGGACTCTAGATAGAAGGGTCCACAGCGCCAAGGAGCTTACCTACAAAGTTTAGAACAGCTCAGGGCAGGACAGATCACCCAGAAAAGCTTTTGTTTTAGTGCAGGGTACGCTTTACGCTTCAGACCGATTTGGTTTGGCCGCCATATTGGGTTGACTGTCGATTGACTGTTCATATTTGACAGTTGCGGATAGCAGTTGATAACAATTTATTAAAAAGAAGCTAATGACGCAAAAACGGGGGTTTCAGACCGGTATAGACGATCAACATTTCTGGCAAAAGATCATTATGAGTGACGCCACACATTTCGACTTAGTTAATAAACAGAATAGACGCTATTAAGCATTGAAAATCCTCATTTGATACACCAACGATCATTACAGCCTCGTAGAATGGTCGTATGCTGCTCTACTTCGACCGGAGGCATTATAGGGAAGTTCGTCGAGGACGATGGCGTAACAGTTACTGATGATCGCCACCGTGACATGTTGAAAACTTTCTTGTGCTCGAAGTGAATCAATTGAACAAATATGCTTAAAAGAGAACGGCGCCACGATGAAAATTACAGACGTCGGTCGGGAACACAAAACGTAGCAACAATAGATTCTTGAAAGACAGCCCCCTCTGTCTCTTTTTTGGATTCGAAGAACAGAGAGAACGCTAGAGGATCTTATGCCTTCCCTACTCGAACTCACAAGCATGATGGATGGGCTCTGCAACTATCTGGGACTTTCGTATGGCTCCCAAGAGTTGCTCGGATCCTAGTTTAGAGACTAGCCTATATGTGAGGATCAGAGTCAGATCGTTTTCATCTAACGAAATAAATCATAGCCCAAACTTTACTAGACCTTTCTTTAAACCACAAAACGTAATAAAGTATACAAATTTATCCAACCGAATGGGCAGTAAAACAAAATGGACGAACAGAACGATTAATGGCGGAACAAACAGTTACAAGCAATTTTCATTGTCTTTATGCCACTAAAAGTGCCCAAAACAAATTCCGCTGTCGGTTGAGCAGAAACGAAGCGATTCTTTTACAATTTCGTTGCCATTGTTATCTCTGCATATTCATCAACAAAAGAACGCCAAGAAAAGCACGGCAGCCGCACAACGGGCGAAAGAATAGGCACCAGGCATTCACTCACTCCCAGCAGCCTAAAAGTGTCGATTACTTCACCTGAGACGTCTACGAATTCACAGAGTCGCATTCGTTACTGATAATTATGGCCCGCCACGGAAAGTAGCAGTTTTACAAGAGGAGCGATTTAAGAAATGCGAGCGACCTCTTTTCCGCCACGCTCGCGCGCTATCAGATCGCGCCCATATCAGTATGGAAATTTACAAGCAGGTAAAATTGCTGCTTTCGAGCAAGGAGAGGAACGCCAGAGCGTCCAGAGCGACTCACCTGAGTGATTAAATGCCCGAAGAAAGCCCTGGCCGAGGACCGCTGTTGGGGATCGTGTGTGGGCCCTAACAAGCTACAATTATCCGCTGTTATCTCCTCATCGTATGAGGCTGATTACAGTGCTCGCGACCGAAAAAGCAAATATTAATTTAGCATGAGGCGAGCGGCAGTGACGACGACGGGACAAGAGCGGATTTATTGGCGATTCCGAGATGTTCGGATTGGATTTTGATGATGGCGATGTGTGCCCGGCCGGCGTACGTGCTCGTGTCCGTCCGTGATTTTCATATTCCGGCCACGTATTTTGATTGATATGCGTGCGCTGCGGCGGCGGCGGGCACCGCGGCACAAAGAGCCACCACCAATGGCACCAGGAGACAGCGAGCGCGCAAAGTGATTCCATAGTCGTCGCAGTCGTCGCAATCCTCATAGCGCGCGATCGTGATCGGGCGACGATCTTGGACCTGAGCTGGGCCATTGTCGTGCACCGTTCGAGATGTTCGTTTGTTCCCGTGATAAATTGATTGTTTCTGGCATTTTATGGCTAATGTTAATTATGTGAACAGGCGATGAGCTTGTCCCCTGGGCTTTTTGTTTTACGCTTTTGAATTTTTAATCATTCTAAACGAAAAATTTATGTGCGACTTTTATGGGGGTAGCGGCGTGTAGGAGGCACCTTTATAGACACGTGAATTGTTATTTACAACGTAGTTTTGCATCTCGTCATCTCCTAGCGACGCTGAACATGTCGAGATGCTGTTCAGGATCAGCGTACGTACCTGGTTACAGTGCGACCAATAGGTGCTAAACCCTTTCCTCGTAGCTTTCGAAAAGCAAACTCTGAATAGAAATGGGAGTTTATCTCGGGATTCGTTCATCTCTTCACAAACTTAAAGTTAATAAAAAGGTTTCAGATCTCACCATCCTCATTCACACGTAATTCTTTTCAAAAAAAAAAATAAACCAAAACAGAAACAAGAATAAATAAAATTTCAAAATAACCTAAAAAAAATGTCGAACTTAGAACGACTGACACTGGGCCCACCTCGGCTGCAGCGCAGCGCCCATTACAGCTCCTCCAGACACCGTGCATTCGTTAACATAATCCTAGTTAGCCTCCAGACTTGTTTGGCAGCATTTTCTAGAGCACCCGGCGACTTCCCCTTGAACAGATCCATGTTGGGCAGAAAGTAGTGCGGACACCGCCTGCACTGCAGGCACGAGATCAGCTGCAGGAAGATGCCATTTATCCGGTCGGCTATGCAGTTCTCCTCCCATTCCATTTCGCGGGGATGCTTCTCGCACTCGTACAGCAGCAGCGTCTTCAGGTGATAGGATGTCACCGGGTTCCCGGGCAGATCCAGGTGCCGGTCGCGTAGAGTCTTCAAGATGCTCAGGCATCGCCGTCGGCTAGCACCTGAAACGAGATGAAACAGATCAGAAACGCACACACACAAACCATCAAGAAGAAGAAGAGAATATTTTTGACATTTTGCTTTTATTTTCGTCGTTATAATTTCGATATGCTAATTGCTGGCTTTTCCCGCAGCGGCGTTGTTGTTGGCGGCGGGGGATTTGCTTTTGAAATAGGGGGGCTCGGGTCGGGCCGTTAAGAGGTGCCTAATTAATAGTTTGTTTGGGGATTTCTACGTTCGGCGGCAATGAATCCATTACCTGTCAAACAGACCGATTCCGGCAAAATACAGGGTGTTCGATAATACGATGCTGAATAATTTCGAAATTGATGAGTCTTTTAGCGGGGAAATTGGTGCTTGGTGCCTCGTTATGCAATCTTGCGTATTTTAAGTGACTAACGACCTTTCTAAACAATTAGCGGCTTTTAGTTTCGGGTTTATAATGTATTTAGTTAAAAATAGCTTCGGAAATGTTATTAGAGAAATATTTCTTGTTAAATAATATATTGCAAGTGCCAAATGAAGATAATATCAGGTCCTAGTGGCACCAACCAAAGGGTGGGATGAGTAACTTGATGGTAGAACTGCATCAAGATCAGATTTATGAAGCCTCACACCTCTCCCCTCAATCCTCGACTCGCTTTCTTCAAGTGGTGCTGTTAACCTACAATGGATGTTGGGTAAAAACTCCCAGCGGAAACTGCAGGGACGAAAGAGATCAAGGTATCGTTCTTCCGAGCAGACGTCAGGCGATAGAGCATTAAGAGCACTGTCGGTCCAGGGAATAAGGGTTTTTTTTACCATGTTTATAAAAATAGTGTTCCGCCGAATGGGAGTTTCGATCTGGAAAAAACACCGCTTATAAACATGTATTCTGTGTTTCCATGCAGAGTTTACCTACCCTGAGTTTACTCAGAGTTACCGCCCATATAAAAGGTACAGATGTGTGCATGAAAATAGCAGTGGTGTTCACAGAAAGAAAAATGCATTATTTTTTAAGTAAAAAAACAAGCAACAAGTATATTAATCTGTTCAGATAATTTAATTCATTTATACTTTGTACAAAAAAAGTATTTTCCAACTTCGTTTACCATTTCAAAAAAAGAAAATATAAGAGTAGTTAATTCCTTCAGAAATTCACTGTGCATTGAAATAGCAGTGTTTTGAAAAAATTATAAAATATGAAAGTTTTTGCTCTGTTATAGATCTTTCTATAAGTTTTTATTAATACTTAGTTGATTGGCCTCTGTTTTTAATAACAGCTTCACATCTGCGAGGCATTGAGTCAACTAAACGCTGACATCTTGATACTGAGATAGATTGCCAGGCTGTTTTCACTACTTCCCACAACGCCTGTAGGTTAGATGGTTTTGCACGTTCAACGGCTTTTTTAACATCTATCCAAAGATGTTCTATTGGATTTAAGTCTGGGGACTGCGCCGGCCAGACCATAACATCGACGTTATTTTCGCGAAACCATGTTTTCGCTATTCGGGATGTGTGCTTGGGATCATTATCGTTCTGATAAGTCCATCTTAGAGGCATATCATCCTCAGCAAATAATGCTGGATTACCAGGAAAGTGCCAGGAAAGTGCCTAAGTTAAATAGAAAACAGATTAAAAAAAGGTTGATGTTCGCTAAAGAACACGTTCATTGGCCTGCTGAAAAATGGCGGAATATATTGTGGAGTGATGAATCAAAAATTGTTCTTTTCGATTCGTGTGGCTCCTCCAAATATGTTCGAAGACCTCTTGCTTCAGAATTTGATCCCATTTGAAGACCATTAAACATGGTGGATGTAGTATAATGATCTGGGGATGCGATATAAAGACCATTAAACATGGTGGATGTAGTATAATGATCTGGGGATGCTTTTCTTGGTATGGAGTGGGTCCCATATTTTGGATAAAAGGTATCCTAAATGCTGAAGGGTATGTAAATATCCTGCAAAACATTATGCTTCCCTTTGCTGAGGATGATATGCCCCTAAGATGGACTTATCAGAACGATAATGATCCCAAGCACACATCCCGAATAGCGAAAACATGGTTTCGCGAAAATAACGTCGATGTTATGGTCTGGCCGGCGCAGTCCCCAGACTTAAATCCAATAGAACATCTTTGGATAGATGTTAAAAAAGCCGTTGAACGTGCAAAACCATCTAACCTACAGGCGTTGTGGGAAGTAGTGAAAACAGCCTGGCAATCTATCTCAGTATCAAGATGTCAGCGTTTAGTTGACTCAATGCCTCGCAGATGCGAAGCTGTTATTAAAAACAGAGGCCAATCAACTAAGTATTAATAAAAACTTATAGAAAGATCTATAACAGAGCAAAAACTTTCATATTTTATAATTTTTTCAAAACACTGCTATTTCAATGCACAGTGAATTTCTGAAGGAATTAACTACTCTTATATTTTCTTTTTTTTAATGGTAAACGAAGTTGGAAAATACTTTTTTTGTACAAAGTATAAATGAATTAAATTATCTGAGCAGATTAATATACTTGTTGCTTGTTTTTTTACTTAAAAAATAATGCATTTTTCTTTCTGTGAACACCACTGCTATTTTCATGCACACATCTGTAGTTCAGTAAAGTTTCGTTAAATCCAAGTAAACTTAACGAAACCAATCCGGGTTAAGCCGGGTTTTTTTTGCATATGTGCGGGTTTGAGTATCTTCACTGCACATATTCAAACGGCGACGCGATTTAAAATTATCTGTCACTTTATTAACCCAGAGCCGTCATGGAAACAGCACCGAGTTAACCTGAGGGAAAAATCTTTTTGTAAACTCAACGAATACTCTATTCCGGATCATGGAAATCCAGTGATGGTATATATGACACCGAAATAAATGGTTGAGAAAACTTAACGAATATTCGTTCAATTGTAAATTGTAATGTAAGCATCGTTAAAAGGCATCAGAAAAGTGAGCTTTTAGTTGGCGTTTTAATTATTTTGGTTTATTGTTAACTACGATACAATTTACGTAAGCAAGTTGACATAAGTAAGGCCAAGAAATTACAAAGAAATGATCAAAAAGAATCTAGAAAAGGAAATGTGGGCGACGGGCTGACAACCCACACTATAGACCACACAACGAAAACGATAACGATATCGTATCAAGGACCAAAGGTAATTGCATAAACCTGGCAAAGTTCTACTAAACTAATTAAATAAATACAAAAGTGATCTAACAACAGTGCAAGAGGTGAGATGGATTGGAAAGGGGATCCTGGAGATATTTTCTATAGCTGTAACGAGAGAAAATACACTTTTGGGACGGCATTTGTTGTAAGAGAGCAAATTAAACGTCTAGTGCTGGGGTATGAGACTGATCAGGTTCGCTATGATGAATACTATGGTGATCGCAGACTAGAGATTCCAGCGCAACGACATACATAAGGAAACCTGGAGAGATCTGGAAGGAAGAACCCAAAACTGAATTGATCTCATAGATGCGAGTCACTGTTCAGAAGTATTATATGTCAGATCATATGGTGAATATCGACTCTGACCATTATATGATCGGAAAGAGAGCCGAATATCGTCAGTAAAGGAAATAAGAATCCGCAGGAAAAGAAAATTTAACGTGAAATCGTTAAAAGAAGAAGGAAAACTAGAAAAATATTGGAAGAAATAAATAGAAGATCGAGAAGTGCGAATAATAGCAACGCCGAAGGCATAGAAGATAAATGGAATAACCTGAAGGCAGTAATCAAGGATTCAGCATCAAAAGCTAGGGAATACCAACCTCACGAACGCAGAAATGAACGGTTTGGCAATGATTTGGCACGAGTAACGCAGGAAAAGAATGTAGCATATCAAGCTGTGATAGAGAAAAAAGAACTAGAAATACGATTGAGATATACAGAGAAAAAAGGAGGCAAGCGAAAGGAGTGCACAAAGCGAAGAAAAATGAGTGCTGGGAAACGAAATGTTGAAAATAGAAGAAGCGAATTATCGAAACGATTTTAGAAAACTATACAAAAAAGTAAATAAGCAACGAGTCGGTTTCAAGGCCAGAATAGCAATGTATAAAACGAAGAAAGGGGGGTTCTGAACACCGAAGAACTAGTTTTAACTAGTTAGTGTGAACACTTCAAAACGTTGTTAACCCCAGATGAGGAACAAACTTAAACAGAAAACATGGAATTAGCAGAAGAACTAGCGGAACTAGCCTACATTAGAAGATGTACAGAACGCTGCAAAAAACTAAAAAACCTCAAATCTCCAAGCAAAAACAACATATTAGCCGAGCTCTTAAAACAATTTGAAAGGGTAATATTGAGCTTGCACGTATAAATCAAATTTGGACCCAGAAAGAAATGCCATCGGAATGGTGCAAGAGCATTTTGTGCTCTATACGTAAAAAAGGAGACCAGTTAAACAATCAAGGAACTTAGAAAATATATATCCTGAAATACGGTAGCACACCAGATAGACAATGTAATTATAAAAACAGACGTAAAGAAGCGAACATAACTGCGGATGTAAGCGTTCTCAGAGGAGCAAACTGCGAATTAAAACCACTATTTAGTTTAAATAAGGCAATGAATTGGAAAAATTGAAAAAGAGAAAATAGACAGTCATATCCCGAAATGGAACACAGATAAACTAGTAGCAGACGAAAGAGTAAAAGAATGATACTTCTCCACAAACGATGTTTTCAGCAGTTTTTTTTGGTTGGCTGTTTGCCCGTTTAAAACTGGCCCATAAGAGAATGAGTGTGAAAACAGATAGGTTTCTAGCTAGGGGTATCTAAATTTTGCAGTGCCCATATACTAAACGAAGAAAACTAACACAAATGACATTAAAGAACACAATCGCAAAGGTACATTGTCAAATAAACGAAACTTCTACAGTTTATTAAGTTGGACGCTAAGAAAGATTAAGAAATGGGACCTTGTTAGACTTATGAAAGACTGAAATACCACAATGGTGAAGATAATGATGGACTCGACGACATAATGTTAAACACAGTCTAGGTAACAAAAATGAGAATGGATAACTGCTAATCTCAATATCATCATTGGATTGAAGATTAGTAGAACTCTATTTCTGCGCATATAAGTAATTAGTGGCATAAAGTGACGTTGGTTTTTCCGAATCAAGTCTTCGATGTAAAAATCCAAATACATTACATATGTAAAAGTAAAGACAACGTTAGGGATCTGCTTGATGTGAGTAGCATAAGAAGCGCAGATATAAGTACATAGTGACCATCATCTCCTTATCGTAAAGCTAAGCCTGAAGAACAGTACATTAAGCAAGAAGTTAGGCCGTCGTTTAAAAACCATTTAAAACTAGAAAGGTTAACGTAGCTAACCCTGAAATATGTAAAATAACAATTTCGACACCCTTTGGGATGAATTAATAATTGATTGTCCGGAAACAACTGCTGGAGTTTGTAGAAGGTAGAACACTGGCTGGATAACGAAAGAAAATCCTAGAATCGAACAACGACGTTATCAGAAGAGCGCTAAGTAAGCAACGCATAAAGTTAATCATTCAGGCTACAGTTCAAATTGGCCAAGAAAATTATAGAAAGTGCCGAAGAGCTGAAGATTCTTGGCGGAGGAACAAATAACAACTGCCCCAACAGTGACTCAAAGGAGGGTTCTTAGAACAGTAGAAGTGTTTGAGGAGCGCTGCTTGTAAAATTTGATCATGCATTATGGAAAGAGCAATTTGGCATCCTTTCAGACAGATCTTGCCTCTATCATATCTGCACATTTATAATCATCCAAATTGTCCAGAGTTCAATTTATCCTTATCTCAATTTATCAACTTTTATCGACTTCGACGATCTAATATGTGGAAATAGCTTGAAGAATAGCGAAATTCTCATAAAAATAGGCTATGAGAACTCCAGAAGCAAAATTAAATCTCTCTGATCTCATAAAACACTTAGTTCTGGAGTAAAACAAGGATGCTTACTAGCCCTTTACTCTTTTTCTTTTTTAAGCTTTCCCCGATGTGTGTAGGTACACATAAAATTCAGAATCAAACCTATGACACCTGAATTATGCCATAATTACAGCTTTAATCGATTCAAATTAACAATTTTGATTGAAACATTTTGCATGGTGCAAAAAGGCGCTCCTGTGCCAAAAGAGTTGACCATTATTAAATGCTTAACCACTTTTTGGCCGCCGCCGTACAGTGGAGGACGCACGTTGTCGTTATTATTTGTCCGCCGATCGTGCCAACAAAATTTATCCTGTCATGTTTTCACGCAGAAACATTCTTAAGGGATTTGTGCGTGTGTGGTCTCAGGGCAATTTCAGGGGAGAGTGTTTGTTTTAAAGTGGTTATTTGGAAATTTGTAAGCAAGAGAAAGGTAGATGGTGTTTGATCGATGGGAAAAGTTTTACTAAAAAAGGAAATCAGACATTATGAACTAGAGGGCCCAATCTAGGGAAATTTAGCTATGATAGATTATAAATTATTGTGTTCGTGTATTGTACACGGTTTTTAAGATCATGGATCATTTTAATGGCATTTGACCAAAATACCCTTCCTATGTATCTATGTTAGGAGTTTCTACAATAAAGATAAAGAAAGGAAACTAGCCCATCTGACCATGATAGTAAGAAGAACAGATTATACTATTGCTGGGTAGTGTGGGAGAAGTACTTTAGAGACTCCTGCAAAGAAAACATTGCACTATCACTATCACAGGAGAAACAGACCATCGAGGTATAGATAGCCCCGAAATGACGTTGCAAAGTTTACAATAGAAGAACTTGCAAATGCCACAGCGGAAATTAAAATTGTAGGGGTCTAAGTCCAGATAGTGTAACAGAAATTTCAAAAAATGATGCAGAAAACTTACAACGTCTCCTTTGGAAACTTTGGAGATGTAGAAAGATGCCGAAAGAATGGCTTAGGCACATTTACCCTAGTCCACAACAAAGCTGAGTTGATGAATCGTCAAAATTAGACCAAAACACATTTAAAAGTACTTTCATATGTTTTGTTAGGTAGTTTGAAACCATATATGAAAGACAAAGTAAGAGATTACCAAGCAGTATTTAGAAAGAACAGATCGACAACAGATTAGATTTTCAAAATGCTGGCGAGTAGAGGTAGATCTTCTTTTTGACTACTACAGAAATATTTATGACCTCCTTTATAAATAAAGCTGTGTTCCCCAAACAATTTAATAGAACTGTAGCGACAAAATAACGACAGAAGAGGGTAGAACACAAGTGAGAATACGATATTGCAATTAAATAAGCTTCCCTGAAGAATCAGACCTACGGTAAGGAGATGCGATGTCACTAATGCTTTTTTTAACATTGTTTTGGAAGCAACAATGAGGAAGTAGATTTAATGGAGCAAATAGTATCTTCACAAGAAACATTTAGATAAACTAGCCTTTTCAAATGACATAGTCATAATTGGACGCACAAGTACAAGACAAGACGTAAAGGAAACCTTTTCAAGAATCTGAAAGTAAAGGTCTCCTTTCACATACAGGCCGCCGGCAGGCTGTAGTAACACATTATTCAGTCTGGCGGAGGGATGAAGACGGGGAACATCCGCCGGACTGGCCGTGGGCTGCAGGTGGCCTATTATTCGCTGCAAACACAGACGAAGACGACAGATTAGCGTTTGGTTGTCAATTCAAATGTTCATCGGTTCAACGAACATTTCAGACTGAATATAAGTTTGGATCTTCAGGCACGGACTGACGATAAATTCCCACACACAAAGACTTTTAGCAGTTTTCTTATACCATCGATCCAGTTGTCGGCCGGTGAGTGTGTGGTAAAACTTGGCCTTAAAGAGAGAAACCTTCAGGCCTGGATTGGAATAGAGACCTTAAGAGACACGAAAACGAAGAACATGATTGTATCCAAAAGGTAACAACAATTAGGACGAAGGTTAACCTTAACGATTATGAAATGGAAATCGTAGACAACTTTATATCTTGAAGGACAATGCTTATCGTAGAAAATTAAATAAAAGACAACATTCATAGACGCATAGTGGCCGTAAATAAAACCTATTTCGCACTAGCCCGATTATAAGAGCCAAGGAATCTCAAGATAATGCAAAGCAAGAATAGATAAAACATTAATCCGACCAGTTCTAAGCTATGGTTTTGAAGTAGAAGTAGAAAATATTTCACTATATTTACACGGTGATGGCTTGAACACATTGTTCAAACCTCAGAAGAAAGAAGGCCAGCTTGAATTTTCCAGAATAGATCAATAGGTCCTAGCAGGGCCGTGCGCAGAATCTTCTAAGGGGGGATTGAACTTATACTTTTATGTCAGGTACTTAAACCCGTTTTCAATTATCAAATACAATGAATTATGCTAAAAATTAATATTTATAATTGTTAATCAGCATATAGCTCTTCGAGTAACCGAAAAAACTCATCTAAAACAATCTGCACATCAATTTCGACCTACCGATGTAATATGAGGGAGGCTTAACTCTTTAATCCGATCCTCAGAAATGGTCGATGTGAGATACGTTTTAAGACGACGTAATGTAGATCAATAGCGTGTATTTGTCGCGGTAGCGACAGGACAAATAGCAATAGCGCGGAGAATTTCATGTACATTCGGAAAGGCATCTACTTCGGGCATGTCGAGTACCTACTTCAAGCGAATTTTGTACGTCCTTTCTTGGCAATGCATAACTCTGAAGAGTTTTTGGTATACAAGGTCGCCAAGTGAGGAATTCGACCAACAAAGGTAAACTAGCAATCAAGAATGTCGCATGTAGTTAAATGTCCTTCTTGGCTACCACACATTCCTTCCAATGAATGTCACAATTCATAAATCACTGCACTATTGGACAAATAGAACATTGATAAAAGCAGCACTCACAAATTGAAATCAATTAGGATTTGATGATCAGAAAAAGGTTTGACTAAAATCGACATACACCACACTTTTTCACAAATCTTTTACTTATGTTAATGCACTAACAGAAGAGTCGTAATGGACGAGGCCCAATGGCATTTGCTTCACTAACTGAAAGTGTGGAATTGAGCTCGTATTCGAAATTTGGAAATTCATTGTTATTGTAGAAAGATTGCTGAAACTATTTAGAACAATAACAACCCTTTTAATGCCTCCTACTCAAACTTCTGATCTCAATCCTCACTGGTTTAGATGAAAACTCAACCATTGGTGAATGGCCATATTTGTTACCGAAATTTTCTCAAGAAATAATGCAAAGTTTAGTATTAAGATCTTCACGATTTGTAAGAACACAATTTATAGAAAGAAAGCCACCAAAGTCTGCACAAATTGTTTTCCAGATTTATTTATAGCACAATAAATGGAAATGGATTGCACCAGCTGGCCCAAAACTTCAATATTCCACAACGCATTAGGGCCAAACACTTGCTAATCCAACAAACTGTCAAACCAAACCGTTTGGATAAATATTTTCCTACAATTCAAAATGTTTCCTTGCAATTCAAAGACGCAAACCTTCGAAAAATGAATTGTTCAATTGAAATGCATTTTTCATACAAATTGACTTTAGAATTGTAGCTTGGCACACGCCCTTGTGTATCAATTCCACAAAATCTAGGATGAGAAACTGCAACAGCCTCTCTCAAAACTTTCAACTTGCACCACCATTAAAACAATGATAAGCAATTGGTAAAAATATCTGAAACATTTCTTGGTGTAGATCACAATTTGATAGCAACTTCTATTGACACCTCGTTTTCTGACAGTTGTAGAAATTTGGCCATGAATCCAGAATTCAGAAACCTTTCTTTCGGCACCTCCAAT
The DNA here is from genome assembly GCA_949987705.1 of Thereva unica. Taxonomy (NCBI): domain Eukaryota; kingdom Metazoa; phylum Arthropoda; class Insecta; order Diptera; family Therevidae; genus Thereva; species Thereva unica. Next base: position 112,104,479 of record OX465284.1, read on the forward strand.
TAAAAACTTTTCAGAATTTTTAGAACATAAACTACTAATCTTCGCCACCTTAACAAAATCAATATTTTTATTCCCACTGTGAAATGCTTTATCCTTTCTCAACCAAATTATTTTCCACCTCAGAATCCCGACGGCACTTGGCTCAAAGATAACAAAAACACCTGCACACTTTCTCGCACACAGACACATCCACACCTTCAGATGAAACAACGAAGCAATTAACTGACCTTGCAGCAATCTGTTCTCGGCATCGGTGAAGCTCAGCACCCACGCGTCTCCTTCCATGGCAGAGTTCTTCCCCTGCAGGGCGATGCACTCCTTCGAGAGCATATCGAAACCCTCAGTCTTGACCTCAGCGACGATGTTCGGATGCGGCCAGGGGATGCCCGGCAGCGGCCAATGCGACGCTGACCTGGGCCATAGCCCGGCGCACTTAAACGCCGGCGTGATCTGGACGATAATCCTTTCTCTAATCCTCAGCTTGACCTCGGTGGTGTCGGCGATCATTTTGACGATGTCCCGGTACGCACACTTGTCGCATGCCTGTGCTACCAGAGTCTGGAATCGCGAGCGGATTTTGCGCGCGGAGAGGTACCCGGAAGCGGTAATGAACTCTACCCACAGGGACATGGATCGTTTGCGCCCGTCGCTTAGTTTAAGAACGGCGCAGCCGGGGAGGGTGCCGTCATCGACGAAGTTCAGGACGCCCATTTGGTTCAGGTATATGATGATCTCGAACTCCGTGGGCGAGATGACCTCGAGGCCCTCATAGCGGCCGTTGTAGTCGTTCAGCGAGGAAATGAACCGGGGCTCCTGCACTTCGACCTCCTTGAGCACGTCCTGTACGATGCGGCACACTTCCTGGATCGTTTTGTGGATCTGCGCCTTCCGCGACTGCACCCGGTCCGCGCAGTATTTGTTCATCTGGTAGACCATCTTGGACTGGGCCGCGATCATGTCAGACGGGACCAACATCATTGGCGGGACACTTTCGCGGTAATCTTTCTGCACTCAACACTTGCCACTCGGCACACACCACTAGCCACACTAGCCACTTGCTTGCACTTCTGTGATCCTCGAAAGGGACTTTTGCGGAAACGAACTTATCACCAAATCCTGCGACCGGTGCCCTTAACTCATCGTGCACCTCCGGTTCCGGTCTAGAATATTAATTCACACGCGCGGTTTCTGGCTTGCTCACGCGCGTCAATCTCGAGCCACTCAGTTTGCAACACTCAACTCCAGCAACGTTCGAAAGGCCACTGACTTGGGGAAGCTCGAAGCAGCGGCAACCGGCGGACTCCCCACTGGAAAGATCCCGTTTTTTTCTTTCGTTATTTCTTTTCTCGTTCAGGTTCCCGGCAACGCGGCAGACGTCTTCAAGCAGTCGAAATGGCGCTCGGAGTAAAATAGCCGTTCGTTCACGCAGCCAGGCCGAGTCGCCTTGGGAACGGATCACGCACACCAGCGGCCCGCCAACAGCACCGCAGCACCAACACACGCTCCACCGGTGCTGGGACAGCCGCAAACGCGGCCAGGCAATGAGCTTGCGCCGGCTCTATTGATCCGAGCTGTCATTCATAAATTCATGATGGAGCTCGAGAGTGTTGGCTCCGCCCCGTGAGGTTGGTTTCGCCAGCAAGTTATATTCAGGGGCTTTGTTTGTTTAGCGTTGCGGTGTGTGCGTGCGACGGGCGACTGTATGCGGGACAAACAGTAGCAGTGTGTACGCATGGCTGTCGGTCCTCCCCTAGAATTATGCGGTTTTGCTCGCACAATGGAACTCGGTGTGTTGCGCCCCTTTTTATGGACTGCCACTGTCCGGATGATTGATGGGCGACTCTCACGCCTGAGTGCCATTAGAAGAAGCCGGCGATGAATTAAAAATGAATGAATGAACGTGGAGGGGGCGATGCTGCTGCCGTTGTTGCTCTGGCAGACGGCGAAAGTTTCCTGCTCTGGAATTATTTTTATTTTGCGAATTTCTTTTGTGGCTGTGGGTGTGTGTGTGTGTGTTGGTGGGTGAAGCTTTGCGCTGTTTCCGCTTGGAAAATTAGAAACACTTTTCTTCCTTATCCTAACCGTGACCTAGAATATTCTGGGTAATAAGGGAGTGTGCCTTTAAGAGTCCTATTAAAAGCATCCTTGATGTTATTAAGGATTATCCCTACCAGTTGGCGTCTTGAAATAAGAGCGTTAAAGGGGATGTGTTTATACTCTAAATTGGGGAGTCAAAAAGCGTAACAATCTCAAATTACATATATTTTTAAGTAAACAAAAACCAGCAGGTAGGACAACCAAATAGATAAATGACTTGCTAGAGGATACTACAATATAATGAGCGCGCCATCTAGACCTTCGGTATTTCAACATTGAATATCTCTGGCATTTTTGGGCCGATTTTGACAAATGAACAAAATTTATTTCGGATATTCTCTACCATTTATATTTTAAATCAGTTTTTGAACACAATGTCGATTAAATGCCCTCGATACGCAAAAGGCGGCTCTTTTTCGGGCATCCTGCATAACATTGGCCAGCATTTCGGGCGTTGTAGCCGCTATTTCTGCTCGTATATTAGCTTGGAGTTCGTCAATGGTCTTCGGCTTGCTGTTATCAACTCTACTTTTCAAATAACCCCATACAAAAAAGTCTGGTGCCATTAAATCCGGACCAAGCCAAGATGTAAAGATATCGTGTTGAGGACTGTATGGCAGTGAGTAGTTTTTGCGCTGTCGTTTAACGATGTTCTCTGGGCCCAGGACGCACCCAGTTCTATAATGCCTTATCCTGACATGGAGGCTCCTCATTGAACTTTTATATGCCAATTAAGCTGCGAGGGCCAAGGCAAGGAGAGTCGGAGTGAAATTGGGTAGCCCCATTGAGCACACCCGAGTGCTGCTTTTGAAAACTCCTTTCCAACAGACCGAAGGTCGGACTGTGGTCAGGAACCCGGGAAGCTCGAACATTCAACTAGAAGCGACAACCTACTGGGTTTACCAGTCCTGACTACTGAACCTTTTCAAGCAGTCTGGCATACAAATATGAGTTATAAGAGTGTACTATAATAGACTAAACGAGTGGAGGCTGTATTTTTGTATGCAATGCTTCGCTAAAACCAAACATTCGCTGGCCCGGACACATTGAGCATATTTCAGAAGTAAAAGTAGGAAAGAAAGTCTTCACTGGCAGCATACAAAAAGAACGACCATAAACGTACAAGAAGAACGACCAAAAATGGGAACGAATGCGAATTGGAGAACCTCAGATAGAGATTAAGAAGACTGTGGGAGAAGAATAGTGTATGAAGAACTTACTTTACAACAATTCCCAACGTGGAATCTGTCTCCTGGTTCGATCACTTAGATGGGGGTACTTTATCCTCCTTAACCAGGTCAAGATCATTGATCCGCACTGCATCCTGCTTTCGCCCCCATTTATTGCACAGTTGGATTTAAAACAGATATCCCTTATGCCTACGTTGCCAAAGTTGCTCGTACGATACCATGGGTTTATCGATGACGCTCGGTTCCTGAACAATAAGCAGATTGCCTCCTACATGGAAATGACCAGGCGTTAATGCTTGAAGGTCGTTAGAGTCATCGTTGGTAAATTGAAGGGGCGCCAGTTCAGGCACGCCTCTATCTGAGCTATCAAGGTTAACATTTCTTCTATGGACAGCCAAAGATCACCAAAAACTCTTCTAAAATGGTGTTTGAACGATTTGACCAGTGCTTCCCAGAGGCCTCCGAAGTGAGGTGTCGCAGTGGGAACAAAGTCTCATTTGGTGTTCCTATCGGGTAGTAATTCTATTAGGTTAGTGTCCTAGTTGATTTGACGGAAGTGTTGGGTTAAGATGTAGCAGTGCCAACAAAATCTTTGGCATTGTCACTATACAGCTTTACGCATGGTCCGCGCCGAGCAATAAATCTTTTGAAAGTGGCGATTGAATCCATTACAAACTCTAAGTGGATTGCACGAGTTTAGAAGCATACAAATATAGCTACGTTTGATTTGCATTTGATAATGGTTCGTCCACAGCCTTTCATGGGTTTCATAGAAAATAGACTGACGTAGTCAACTCCGCTGCTAGTGAATGGTTTCGATAGTCGCTTTGTAGCGATAGTAGACGACGCACGTTCGGATGAAATACCTGACTGTGCTTCTTCCGTCATGAATCGAATATTTTGTACGGAGATAATGTAGTGTAAGCTATGTAACGCCATGCAAGGTTTTCTGGTGTGCATCGTCAATCAGCAGCCACGTTTTCCTATTGACACGTTCAAATAATTCGGAAAACACCTAAAATAAAGAAAGTCGCCATTTTATTTTTCACAACTGTCAAAAATCCGTCTTCAATTCTGTCTTGACTTCTGTCCTCATGTCTTGCCATGAAGATTTTTGTGGTCCATGCATCCATTCAATGGCTCTACAGCCCAAATCGAGCCTTAGCCTCCTCTGGGGAATTTTTGCAAGTTTGACGGTCCCTTACAGCATGTCTCCAGCTCCGGATGATGAGCATTGTCTCTGCATCAACCGTCACAGAGTCTATCCATCTCCTCCTGGGTCTACCTACTGGCCTAAATTTCTGATGCCATAAGCCGTTTTGGGATACGATTGTCCTCCATCCTGGTTATGTGGCCGGCCAATCTCAGTCTGTTAATTTTAATTAAAGTTGAGAGTTGAGGGTGGTCAAAAATTTCATACAACTCGTTGTTGCATCTTCTTCTCATACAACTCGTTGTTGCATCTTCTTCTGCCATTCTCTCTGGTTATGCCAATTATGCACCGGAGAATTTTTCTCTCAAACCTGTTGACTCGTTCCTCTATGTCCTGGGCAGGGCCGGCGCTTGGTAGAATTGCGCCCGGTGCAAGTCCACCATTTGCCAATATGATAGCGCCGCCCCTGTTTAAGTACAATGGCCTTCTTGTAGCATTGGGGGAAAGCGAAAAATTTTTCTCCAAGCCGCGATTTCTTGAATGGGCAAAATGTTTCTATAGCCGGTTTCAATCCCTCATTCGATTCATTTCATCCCAATTTCGATTTAACCTTGTTTTCATTTGATTCCGAATAACCGCAATGCCTACCCGAGAAGAAGCTTCCTGAAGAGTGAACTTACATCATGATTTTGCCAGTTACCTCCAGCTTCTTTTCTGAAATTGTGCCCCTATCTAATTGCGCCCGGTGCAAGTGCACCATTTGCACCTAGGAAAGCGCCGCCCCTGGTGCTGGGTCATGGTCCAAGTCTCGCTACCATATCACAGTACTGGTCGTATTACTGTTTTGTAGATTGAGAGTTCGTTTTTCTGTGCCCAAATCTTGAGTGCAGGATTTGTTTTTGGGAATAAAGGCTTTATTAGCCAGTAGTATTCGCCTGGTTATCTCTTCGTTTTCTTCGTTTCTTTTTGTGATTGTAGACCCAAGGTAGACTGTTTTATCGACTACTTCTAGGCTATGTTCGTCGATGGTTATATTTCTTCTCATTCTAAATCTTCCTGCTCTGGATTGTGGATTTGATTGGTCCACACGACACATATAATTGCAAAACAGACAGATGTCAAGACAATATGTCTCGTCTAGACGGCGGGTTAAGTAGGCTGGATATTGGGGCCTATTCTGTCGCTAAAATTTTATCATTTTATGTTATGAAAAATCAAATGAGATCAAAGTAGTGGGAAAAAATTTCTAAAAAAGCGAATTTTTGACTGTCCTTTTCATAAAATACCTGTACAATTATAGGTATTTTATGAAAATGACAATCAAAAATTTGATTTTTTAGAAATTTTTTCCCACTACTTTGATCTCATTTGATTTTTCATAACATAAAATGATAAAATTTTAGCGGCAGAATAGGCCCCATTAATGGCAGGACAATAAATTTAACATCTTCGTCAGGAATATTGATGTCATTTAGAGTTAGCTTCGCCATGGTGTTGAAATAATAATAATAATTAAAGCATTCCGCTGCGCTCGGAAGTTTTTTTTTTTATTCTTTTTAGATAAAGGTTCATTTACTGACAAATTTAAGACAACAAGGAACAAGCCAAACTACGACCTTTTTATCAGAGACAACAACCTTTCGTTCATTTATGAGTGCCTGTGTTCACTCGACAGGACAATGAACAATTTTAATTCGATCAAAAATTTCAATTCAAAATATTTAACGATTCGTGGCAGTTTCTGTTGAAGCAAAGAAGAAGAAGAATTCAAACATGACAGTTGCTCTACTGGAAATAACTTGGAGTGTCTTCTCGCACAAAATTAAACACAAAGGAACGATCGCAGACGGTGGCTATACACTGTTTTCAAGATAAACCAAATTCGGTTTGGATTGGGACAGTTTCACGCAACTTGGAGCAAAAAACGACGTAAAAAACTTTCAGTTTTATTTCATTAATTTACTTCAGCTGCGAGCCCCATTTCCTGACATATTCCAGGGATACTTCACCTTGGTTATCCACCAGTCGTCGTTCGTGCCTTTTTGCACCTCAAGCAACGCAGAACGTGTAATTAATGAACCTCCAGAACGGAACACCGAAAACTCATTTGCCAGCGAGGAAAATCTCCATATCCGTGGCTGCCATACACGATTCGATTTTCGCGTTCCCAGTCTGGATTTGCGGCGTCCATGTCCCGCGCGTTTAATGCCATTTCAATGTTCCTCGTAATTGCGGCTGCCGAGGAACTTTTCTCGATTCGTGCCGCTACACGTGAGCAGCATGGAAAACTTCATTTTCACAAATGTCGCTCGTTAGTCAGGCAACTATCCGTACGTAAGAGAGACGACGACGCACGGAGCCAACCGGAATTCAGCTGCCGCCGTTGAGTACACACAGTTTTCCTCGACGTTTGTATCCAGACTTTTGTTCGTATGTACGGTGCAGGCACAGAACGGGGCCATGACGAATGGTAGAGTCACTTCCAACGACGTTCCCCGTTCATCAAAATGGCCCGGGAAATCCATCAGAGCCGCCGAGTTGACGGCCAGAGCCGGGTGTCGCTCTCCGGGTGCAGACACTGAGGCTGCGGGAAAATCGTGAAAAATCCCCGGCTGCGGGAGAAAACGCCGGGAAATCTGCACTTGGCGGCGATCGTGCTGCTCTCTTTTGGCAATTTGTAAATTTATTCTTAATTATTCCAGCGATTTCCCGAGCCATTTTCTCGTGTTTCTGCTTGTAGACATGTTCGACGACTCGTAAATCCTCGCGGAAAAAGGACAAAAACGACGCGCGTTCGCGACGGAGGCATGTCGGGCATGTAATTGCTCTGACAATTTACGGCGCTTGTACGTCCGCCGTTTTGCTCCTTTTAAGTGGTCCCTATTTAAGGGTCAATTAATTCCGAGTTGATTGCAGCGAAAGAGTTCAAATTAAAACAAAGTCGGAGTCTGTTCGACGTCAAGACGATCCACGACCAGCAGGACGAGGCGAGAGTGTGTAGTTTTGTTTTTATTTTTTTTGTAGTAGTTTGCGTGAAGTCACAACAATTTATAGACCACCACCAGTTTTCTTGAAAATTTCTTTAAGAAAACAAATTTGAGACGAAAAAAAGACAAAAACGAAGAAAAGAGCAAAACGACGAGATCACGATTTTCCTTTCTGTTCGAGGGGCAAAAATATTTTGGTCAGTGACTGTCCAGCCGGGCAGTCCCATCAGAGCCCATCTCAGTCTGCTCACGATCAGACAACGCACCGCGGGATACAGGCGCCACTGATACAGGTAGGGTGCACATGTTTTCACGTTCCAACGGCCCAGCCACAGGTGATCACTCACAGAATTTAACTGATCATAAGCGTTTGACAAAAGTCCCATAAACGACCCGGACACCTTTATAAAACATTATCCACAACAAACATGGGCGGACGACCCTTCACCTCATGCCCACCGATCGATCGACACTTAATGCATCCACGTTTGTTGTTGTTGCTTGTGTGTGTGTGTTGTTACCTTGTTCTCGTCTTCGTTTTGGTTTTCGACGTTGTAGTTCTTATCATTGTCTTAGCGGATCCTTAAGAGGTCTTAAATCAAAACTTGATCAGTCCCCAAATATCAGGCACTTTTCGAAACAGAGATCGAGCGATCGCGAGAGAAAGAGACAGACAGACGATCGGTGCTCTGTTGTAATGGAACGAATTAACGATCGTGCAGGGCCTTACAAGTGCCGCACGGATGAGAGATTCTGGTGGATTGATAAAGAACAAAAGACGGTGGCTGCTTCGGCAGGTAATGAATTTGTCCACTTAGAATGCAAAATTCGTGTAGCGTACCGCTTGTGCACTGCAATGAGGCCGCGCTGTGCTGATTCGATCGCAATCACGGAACTCTCGTGCAATTAAGTCGGCAGTGGGAGTGGAATTCTGTAAGTAGTGCGTGATCGATCGGATGCATGATAAAATGCACAGATGAAGACGTTACAATTGAAGGCAATTAGCGTGTTTCGGGGGACGTTATTGCTGCAGATCAGTCGGAGATGGGAGATGGGGATTGTGGCCTTCGAGTTTTTAACGATCTTTGCTCTTCTACAGCTGATAATGGAAAAAAAAATGTTGAAAAGCAGAAATGCATTGCAGTCATGTACCTTGATCATCTGCACATTAGATTTGACATTGTGGGCCTCCCACATATCTGCGCCTCTTCTTTGGTTCCTGAGAAAACCAACTCGCCTAAGTTTCAAGGCTTGTGGCCAGATCAGCTTGCTGGAGAACTCGGCCACGCAGCATACTGATGTGCTGATCTCTTCCTACCATGACAGCAACACTGTCTCTTCCTTTCAGTCGTCGCGTAAAGTGCTCTGGTGGAACGACAGGTTAGCTGCAATGCGTAGAGATATTAGAAGATTGTTCAATGGGGCAAAACATACCGGGCAGTGGGCATTCACCCTAACAGCCTATTCCTTTCTAGCCGGTTTTTGGCGGTGGCTCGAGCCTCGGTAAATGATAATCGTTGATTCCTTAGGTTACCCCCGAAAGGATTACCTGGAGGAAAACCTGCGAGAGCCTTCAGACTCTACCAGAGGCGAGTCTAGAAAAGAGCTAGTTTCTAAAGACTTCTTCAACGGAGTGGGCCTTCTCAAAAAGAAGGATGGCTCCGACACCTCTAACCATGAAGAAACCTTGAGGTACATGCTGAGAAAGCACTTTCCAGGGTCAATCCTCCAGACCGCTTATCCATTGGATGCTGGGTGTAGTCATTGGACCATCCCAGACCGTTATTCCCGGAGTCTTTCTGGGAACATCTTCCACCGTGACAAGGTTAATGAGCAGCGGCTTCTTTTCAACCCTATGTTCCCTGGAGGAGATGGAATTTTTCCGGCGCTGCTTCTGAAGTGCCTTGATTTGATTCTCGACAACCTGGTCTGCATCTCTAGAGCCAGCTTCAACTGAGTATACATTCCAACCAGAAAATGGAGGGAAAGTCGTGGTGGTTTTTATCCCCAAACAGGACAACAGAACCCTGAAGATGACTAAATCGTACAGACCTATCAGCTTTACCTCGTACAGACCTTTCTTTTGAAAACGATGGAAAGGCTGTTAGGGCTGCATATTAGCTGCAAGCTGGAGCTCTCCCTCCTTCTACATAGTTCCCAGTCCGCTTACTCGAAGGATAAATAAACAGAGGTTGCTTTACACCAATCGAAAAAGCCTTTCTCTCTAAAGAAACTGTTTTATGTGCGTTCCTCGGCATAGAAGGTGCTTTTGATAACACTAGCTACGATTCAATCTCTGGAGTACTGACCCTCAGAAACTTGGATCCTCACACGATTGAGTGGATAAATGCCATGTCTCTAGATCGTCACATTTCTTCTACCCTAGGTGCCTCCACCATTAGTGTTATGCCTATTAAGGGCTGCCCTCAAGGTGGAATCTTATCCCCGCTACTCTGGTCACTAGTTGTGGATGAACTTTTGACCAAACTATCTGAATTTGGTTTCGATGTCATCGGTTATGCAGATGACCGTGCCATGGAAGTTTGACTTGACCATTACAGATGTCATGAGAACAGCACTCCGAGAAGTTCAAAGATAGTGTACCACGGAGCGTCTGTCAATCAACCCAAATAAGGCTGTACAGGTACCTTTCACCAAACGCTACAAAATGGACCTAGGTCCTATCTGCATCCATGGTACCACAGTTGAGTACTCAGACTCAGTCAAATATTTGGGAGTAAAGTTAGACAAGAGACTGAACTGGAACGCTCAACTTGACTACGTCATCAGCAAATCTACAAGGGCCATATGAACCTGCAAAAGGCTTCTGGGTAAGACATGGGGTCTTACACCACAAATGATGTACTGCATGTACAATACGGTCGTTAAACCTGAGGTCACTTATGGCGCTATAGTCTGGTAACCCAAGTCTAAACAGGTTACGTCGATCCTCAAGTGCAGCAAACTGCAACGGCTTGCTTGCCTCCCCATTACCGGAGCTGTCCCACAGCTGCAATGGAGGCGATCATTGCATTGACCCCTTTCCATATCTTCATATGGAAGTACGCCGTCATAAGGTCCTTGAGACTTCAGATCTAATCCAATTTTCCATTTGCTGCGTATCCGACCATATGGTTAGTGAACTGCGGTTTCAAAGGAAATTCAGAGCGATTATCCCGGATCGTTCTGAGTGGGAGGGGCTTATTCTTCCTCGGGATCCAAAACATCTCCATTGGTTTAGTGACGAGTCAAAGATGGAACATGGCACAAGGGCTGGTGTCGTAGAACCCAACACCAAGGTCTCGATTGCAATGGGTAAGCGGTCTCTATGGATTCTGGAGTGGACTCTGGTTTCCAGAGTGAAATACATGCCATTGCGATCTGCGCTAGGTCTGAAAGGCGCCAACATCAAAATCTTTTCTGACAGCAAAGCTGCCATCAAGGCGCTCTCAACGTGAAAGTTTTCTTCCAAAATAATTGCAGGGTGTTTTGACGTAGGTACTCCGTACTCCTTTTGACGTAGAAATGAGGTCTCGCTCTGCCGAGTCCCCGGACACTGGGGTATCGAGGTCCCGGGACCCTTCCGTGGCATCTCTTGGTCCACCTCCAAGAACCTGGTAGCGGAGTGGATTAAGAGACTAACCCTCGCCTCAGTCCCAGGTCTTAGACAGACTCAAGATCTTATAACACTCTTTGCCTGAAGGGTTACTATCACTTTAAACAGAGCGGACCTAAGGCTGCTGTTGGGTTATCTGACTGGCCATGTGGAACTGCGGTGTCACCTCCACAACCTAGGACTGTCTCAAGAGACCGAATGCCGACTCTGCATGGAAGGCGACAAGACTTCCACGTGTGAATATCCTGCTCTGATCTGACTTAGAAGAAGAACGTTTATCAGAGAGTTTTTGAGCCCTGCTCAAGTCCGGTCTTCGTCAATTAAAGACCTTCTTGCCTTCATTCGAAAGGGTGATAGTCTGTTCCGCTAGTGGGATACGTACACAATAGGCCTAACTTGGTCGCAGTGTTCACCATGTGGATTGCCCCTAACTCCTTAAAAAAATGTGTCTTGATACGATCGCATCGTGTCGTTTTCTATCCAAACGCGCCAACATAAACGTTCGCAATTTCCGCGAATATGACTTAACGCCGCTCACCCGCATCTAACGTCTCCATTCCAAATCGCCACCAATGAAGTTTCTCCTTAATTTAATTTCGAAAATAACTTCATCCGGTTTATTGGCGGCAATTTGAATAATTCACCAGTAGTCATCAATTCCATAACTTTTTGCTGGCATCAACCAGAAGCGTTCGCCTAAGACGACTCCGCTTGGCCTAAGACGATAGATTTCCCGAACCGATCCTCACCATTACACGAGATCAATTGGAAACTCACATAAATTTCGCTTAATAAACCCGAAACACGCCATTAAAGCAGATAGAGCTTCGGACCGGGTCCGCGCGCCGATCGGCGTCTATCGTTTTGTGAAGCGAGGCATCTTTTAATGGCGCAGCTTTCATGCCTAATAGGCGCGCAGCTTCCACGATTGTTGGGGTCTTGCAGCTTGCCCATTTGAGGATCTGCTGATGGCCGGCCTTATCTCGTTAGTGGTAGCTTTATGGCCGCGACGACATCGAATCTGTCACTCCGTCGACGTAGTTGCTAGTTTACAGCCATCGTCACAAAGCGTCCGTGTCTGTGGTGAACCGTCCATTTATGGCCGAGCGACGATGATAAGAGCGAGCGCGGCGGCGGCTCTCCCTGCTCTAGGAATTCATTACTGCCGGGACAGATTAGAAGGTGGTGGACGTTCAGGCATAAATTAACCATAAACCCACGGAGCTGATTGTCACGTTGCTGCCAGACGTGTGTATGACGGACGGACGGGCCAGTTCCGTAAACGTCTCAAATTGAGTTGTTGGCAGGTGGGACGTTTTTAATTGGACGTTTTCTCGTCGTTGGATTTGTGTTAAGCTTCGCGGGTCTTTCGAGTTCCTGGAGATGAGTTGCCAACGGCGCGCATTTTCTCTAGGCTAATTAGAAAGTCGTGGGCGTTTTAAGAGGTCCAGTAGTGGCGATGGCTTGTTGTAGGACGACCGGGTCAGCTATTGTGGTGGGTATTAAACAATAGCGGACTAATGACAACGAATAGCTACAAATCGGGAAGTGGCCCCATGTTCCTTGTTACTGGAGATTTATAAGAATGGCCGCGCTCCACAACCGCGATAAATTTAAATAATTGCGTTTAAAATCAATTCGAAACCAGATTTCTCCATAATTAGGTGATTAAAAACGGTTTGAGGTGAATTTATGCGGTTTTATAACTGACACAAACTTTTGAGGTTTTCGTTTTGTTTTGGGAATAAAAATGTCGTAGCCCAGTAAAGAAATCGTAATGGCGCCATTTTAGTGCACTTTTCATAATTTCGTTTGGAGTTTCGTTTCATTTCGTTTTGAGTTCGACTTTCGGAGCAGCACCTGGAGCGCCTGGAGAACCTCCTGGAGGACCGAGCATTCCTCCTGGAGCACCACCAGCACCCTGGTCGAGTTTGGTGATAATTGGATTGCAAATTGATTCCAATTCCTTCTGCCTATGTTCATACTCTTCCTTATCGGCAAGTTGAACGGCATCGAGCCACTTGATTGTTTCGTTACACTTGTCGAGGATGAGGGTCCTGTCAGAATCGGTGATCTTGCCCTTTAAGCTATCTTCATCCGTGGTAGCCTTCTTGTGGAAGCAGTAAGACTCCAAGGCGTTCTTAGCGCAAATGGTTTCCCTTTGTTTTTCATCCTCGGTTCTGTATTTTTCAGCCTCATTAACCATGCGCTCGATGTCTTCCTTACTGAGACGTCTCTTGTCGTTTGTCATAGTAATCTTGTTTTCCTTGTTAGTTGACCTTTCCAAGGCTGATACGTTGAGGATGCCGTTCGCATCAATATCGAATGTAATCTCGATTTGAGGAACACCACGTAGGCTTGGTGGAATGCCCGAGAGCTCGAATTCGCCGAGAAGATTGTTATCCTCAGTCATGGCACGTTCACCTTCATAGACTTGAATCAATACTCCAGGTTGATTGTCGGAGTAACTTGTGAAAGTTTGAGTCTGCTTGGTTGGAATGGTAGTGTTACGCTTGATGAAGACGCTCACAACGCCACCGGCGGTTTCGATCTTCTTCTTCTTTAATGGCTCTACAACCGGGATCTGGCCCTGGCCTCTCGCAACTGTTCTCTCCACCGGTTCCGATTCTGAGCCAATGTAATTCAGTTAGGAATCCCTAAGCTCTAAGCGTTCTGGTCTACGCCATCTGTCCAGCGAAGGTTGGGTCTCCCTCGCTGTCGCTCCCCATAGGTCTTACCGCAGAACTTTTCGAACAGGCTCATCCTCACTCATACGAGCTAGATGCCCTGCTCATCGGAGCCCACCGAGCTTTATTTTCTTCACAACATCTATGTCGAGATAGCGCTCGTAGATCTCGTCATTGTAGAGTCTCCGGAATCGTCCTTCCTTACATACGGGGCCAATAATCCTCCGAAGTACCCCACTTAACCCGAATGGGAATGCCCTTAGCCACCTACAAACTAGTTGTGACAAAAATCAGCTTAACTCGAGCTGGGCCGCAACAACGGTGTGCCGCAATCTTCATGCAATGTGCCCAACTTTGGACGCAAAGCGTTCAAAATCGCTTGTTCAGTTGAACAAAAAGGAGATAAGCCCCGTAGTAAAGGTGCTGACCGGTCACTGTCCCTTTGGCCCGCAAGCCGAAAGATTAGGACTTCCCCACAACGACTTATGCATTAGTTGGGGTAATGAAGAAGAGGAAGAAACTGTCTCCCATCTTCTCTGTACATGTCGCCCCTCGCAAGGAAAAGAGACCTCCCTTGGCTCACCCTTCCTTGACGGATTGAGCGAGCTGCAAAATATTGGTGTCTCTAGACTCTGTCGCTTTATCAAAAGCTCAAAATGGCTTGAAATGGCCTGAACTATGTCCCAATACCAGAATGGCATCACAATGGGCCCAATGGCGTGCCTAAGTGGGCTCCCTGGTGGGGGCAGCCATTTCAACCCAACCTAACCTAACCTATCCTCTGAGTATTTTCCTTTCGAACACGGCCAAGAGGTTTGAGTGACGTTTCGGATGCATATGTGAGAACCGGTAAGACCATCGTCTTATATAGTAAAAGTTTAGACGTTAATGGTTAGATGCTTGGATTTAAGCCTTGACAGACTATGGCAGGCTTTGTTGGCTTTTAGCAGTCGTGCGCGTGTTTCTGGTTCCATGCTATTGTCGGCTGCTACTATTGACCCAAGGTAGGTAAATGATTTTTCGACGTCAAACTCGTGTTCCTTTACCTGGATTGAGGGACCAATGTTAGGTGTTCTTGTGGACGAGGCCACCATGTATCTATGTACTTTCTTTTGCTTTCGTTAAGTGCAGTCCCCGATTTCCTGCCGTTTCCTCAAAATGAGTGAAAGCTTCTTGTACAGCTGTTGTTGTTCTTCCAACAATGTCAATGTCGTCTGCGTAAGCCAGTAATTGGGTGGACTTGTGGAGGATTGTACCCCTTGACGTCACGCCCGAATCTCGGATCACTTTCTCCAACGTCAGGTTGAAAAGGAGGCAGGCCAGACCGTCCCCTTGTCGGAGTCCATTATAGATGTTGATCGGTCTGGACAGTGTTCCGGATACTTTTACTTGGCTTGTCACATTGGTCATGATCGACCTACACAGTCTTGTCAGTCTGTTGGGGATGCCGAATTTTCTCATGGCTTTGTAGAGTTCTACTCTGGCTATGCTACCATAGGCGGCTTTAAAGCCTATGAAGATGTGTTGATGCCTGCCTCAAGGTGAAAATCTGACCAGTCGTTGATTTGCCTGGGCTGAAGCTACACTGTTATTGGCCTGTGATGTTTCTGGCGTGTTTTGTAGGATAGCGGAGAATATCTTATACATGGTACTCAACAACGTTATGCCGCGGCGGTTTCGATATCCAAAGATAATGGAGTTACGTCGAGCAGAATGAGATCCCGAACTTCTTACCTGCTCCGTAGGCAACAGCTTCATCAGGAGTGATGGACTTGTTAAGTTCTTTGCCATTGAAGAAGTCCTGAAGGAAACGCTGAACCTTTGGAATTCGTGTAGAACCACCGACATGTGCGATGTCGTGAATAGTAGATTTGTCCATCTTGGCATCACGGATGGCCTTTTCTACCGGTTCCATTGTTGAACGGAACAAATCGGAATTCAATTCCTCGAACCTAGCGCGAGTGATGGAAGTGCAGAAATCGGTTCCTTCATAGAGTGAATCGATTTCAATACTGGCTTGAGTTGAAGAGGAGAGCGTTCTCTTTGCACGTTCGCAGGCGGTGCGCAGAGTCCTCTTATTTGTAGTAAAATCTTTCTTGTGCTTGCGCTTGAACTCCTGCACAAAGTGATTGATTGTCGAAATCTTCACCGCCTAAATGTGTATCACCAGCAGTGGATTTGACTTCGAAGTCTCCATCATAAATGGAGAGAATTGATGCATCAAAAGTACCGCTGCCCAAGTCCAAAAAAGGGAACGTTACGTTCACCAGCAGTTTTCTTGTCCAAACCATATGCAATGGCAGCCGGGGTTGGCTCGTTAATACGACGAAGAACATTAAGGCCAGCAATTGTGCCAGCATCCTTTGTTGCCTGACGTTGAAAATCATTGAAGTAGGTAAGCTGGAGCTGTAATGACAGCATTTGTAACTGTCTTACCCAAGTCAGCCCAGGGCCGGCGCTTAGGTTTTTTTGCGCCCGGTGCACTATGCAATATTGCGCCCCATAAGCTGTTAATTTTTGTACGCAGTAAAGGACAATGGCAAAAAACACAAAACTCACATAAAAAAAGATTTACATAAATATTAACTTTCACATAGGTCAAGATCCACCCAACAAAAATCTGCCGAAAATGTCGTTTGCGGAGAAGATTCGATTCTTCATCGAATTTCAGAAGGGAATGGACGATTACCCGCCATTTTTGTTGGTGGTCACGCTGGCCATATTAATTTGTTAGAGAGTAATACCCCGGCATCACCGGCCGAACTGTGCAAGTTCGAGCAAATTGGTGTACTGAACTTCAATTTTTCCTAAGTTCCATACATTTTTACATATTGAACTCAGGAAAAATAAAGCCTGAGTTCGCCCAAAAGAACATGAAATTGAGATTGAATGTAAAAGTTCGCTCAAAAGGGAGTAATCAACTGCAATAATAGAATATCTTCCCAGTGGACCTTTGCATTTCCAACCTCTGACGAAAACACAACAACAAATTCATGCACGAACTATACATGCTAGCCGGGGAAGCCACTTATGCGGCTTGAATTGAACTTTATTGAACTGGAACATAAGAAGCGGGGTAAAAAGGAACGAACAAAAAAGAGCAATTCAAGAGTAGTTCTAGCCACAAGGAGTTTTATTCTCCTAATTTCGTTCATTTACCTCTTTGTGTATGAGCTTAAACCAACAGTTCAGCCATATCTAACCTAACCTAACTTAACCTAGCACTTCACTTTTTAAGAGAAAATTTTTAGGGGTTATAGGGCATAACATCCTGATGAATGCACGTGCAATGAAAATTAAAAGACAAACGACATGACTAATCCGTAAAACAAAGAACCCAACAAATCCAACTTCAATCAAATTAAACAATCTCCCATGTCACTCTTCCATGTCCTCAACCTGACACGAAATTCCATCCTCCTGAGCTGTTCCCGCGTCTCCACACTCTACACAAAGTTCGTTCAATCAATCACTTCCAAATTCCTTAATTTCGGCCATTAAAATCACTCCACGCCACAAACCCTAAAACAAACACTGGTAGTTTTTGCCAATATTTACCCAAACCCGGAATGCCTAGGATCGACCGGGGCTGCAGCAAGGTAAGAATATAGCTGTTATACCGCCCGCTGATCGGCCATAATCTCCTTTTTTTCTCTCTCAACCCGATCCCAAATCGTCCTCTAACGCCGGAGGGGTCAGCAGCGTTTATCAATTAATTCTCGGGGCCTCGGCACAAATGGCGCTCATAAAAACCCGGACAAGATCGACCCAGATCACCTTCGCCCTGACAGAGCGCCGCCTAGCTGTGAAGTTGAATTATATTCGGGAAAATGCTTCGTGGCAAATATCAGGGCCGATGTCGTCCTTCACAGCGCTCTACAAGAGGCGTCTGATTAAAATCAACACGGGGCCCAGTGCGAACGGAACCTTGTCCGAAATTTATGACCGAAGGGCATCTAAGCGTTTTATCAATTAACGGGGAACCCCCGGGGCCCGTTTCAGTGTTCTGGAATTATTAAGAAAGACTGAGAGAGAGGGGGCGAGGGAGAGCGGGAGGGAGTTGTCCTGGGCTGTAAATATGAGATCTAGCACCAAGACGACTCTACCCTGCGACCGTGGAGGATCGGTATTAATTATGTGGTCAAAGTGGATTCATCCAATTAGAAGACCGATAATTATCCTAGTGATAAGTGATCGATTGCTACTAGTTGAGATATATCGAGGATTTTGTCGGATTTTTGGCATCGTTTTGAGGAGTTTAGGGTTTTGTACGGCGTTTAGTTTAGTTTAGGCTTCAATTTGAAGGAAGGAATAGCGAACAGGGGATAGATTAATAAGACTCTGGACGGTGCACTAATATGTACCCCGACTTCTGTATAATGACCTAAGCCAGCATCAGGTAGGTAATATTTAGGTTTCACTTAGTGCGAAAATGGGTGGTTTGTATAAAGTTTGGGTTAAGTAGTAAATCTAAGACATTAATCCAATCCAACACATGTAAGATCCTCTATAAACCCCACTAACCACGTACTTGAGAAAGCCATTAATAAGATTCACATCATTCCTACTCCTTCTAACCCGGTCTTAAGCGTTTATACATCGAACCACCACTTAAATCAACACGCCCTAATAATAATACTACACACAGTCCTTACACAAGGAAAGAAAGAAAGTAAGCATTCAGGTTTCCACGGCAGACTGACTGGGAGTCATATCGCGCAACCCTAAGGTTAGGAGTCAGCCATGTCAGTAATAATCCCATCACTGACGCCGATCTCGACCTTGTCTCTACCAATCCGCAGGAAACGATCAATACAGTACTAACCTAAAGGTTTCGTGGTGGAACAATGATATCTGCGAGTAAAAGAAAGAAGTTACAAAACTATTTAAAAGGGCGAAGGTCTCGGGCAACTGGGAACTCTACAAGAAAGAAAGATTTGAGAAGATCCAAACAAAGGTCATGTAAAACCAGCCTCCACGGGGTTACGCAAAGTTGTGTCTAGAGATCCCGGGTTCTCAGGTAACTGACCCTGGATTGACCTTACAGACTGGATCGGAGGTAATACTTGCCCATCGGTAGAAACAAAGCCCGGCAAACGGGATTTTCACTGTGGGTAAGATTGAGTGGGCCATTGGCACCTTCGAGCTCTTCAAGGCAAGAACCACATCTTTCCGACTCTCCTTCAGTGAGTCTTGGAAGAGAGGTCAGGATAGTCTTTATCCCTAAATCGGAGAGAAGATCGTATACCTACGGAAACAAAACCCCATCGATATATCAGCCTCTCCTCCTTCATCCTGAAAACGATGGAGGAGGTTCTAGACAGGCATATTAGAGAGGGTCTTACAGCGAACCCACTTCACTCTCTGCAATTTGCCTACGAGCCAGGCCCATCCAAAGAGACTGCCATTAATGTGCTAGTGAGACATATTGGAAAGTCCCTCAGGGCCAAGTAGGTTGGGCTGAGGGTTACCGCCTTAGGCAACAAGCATGCATACTCGCTTATAGAACTCTGAATAGGTTTTAAATGGGCGTGTGCATATCGCCGCTTGCTTTCCTCTAGCAGAAAAGCGAGCAGTGTTATGCACGCGCCCATTTAAACCCCATTCAGAGTTCTATAAGCGAGTATGCGCGCTCTGTAAGATCTATGCTGCGTAGTGCACTAACCCTTAAGAATCTCAATTACGCGGATGACACAGACACCAGAACATCAAAAATATGTTAAACTACTTAGTAGCAGAAAGTAGTTCGGCAGGGTTAAGGCTAAATCCAACTCCGCCGTCGTCTGGTCCCAAGTCCTGGGTGTGAAAGGAGGACGGATGTCGACCTGCCGAATTGACTAGAATCGGAAAACCGAAAAACTAGGCAAGAAACCGCATTTTTTAAAGCGGCACCGACAGCGGGGTATCCGTAACGAGGACGTCCTAATCGGACCGTCAGCTAACGGATCAAAGAAGAAAAAGAAGGCTAAATCCAAGTAAAACTAAAAAACTGCGTATTATTCTAAAATTCCGCTGGCAAGCTAGATTTTGAAAGGACGAACTATGGCGCCGTGCCGGCCAAGAAAGGATAGACGACCAATCCAGGCGAAGGAAATAGAATAGGATTGGCCACACCTTATGACGCGAAAACCTGAATCTAGCCAAACAGGCCCTGGACTGGAATCCGCAAGGAACCCGTCGAGTTGCAAGACCTAGAACAACGTGGAAGAGAACCCTGTTAGCAGAGGCCGCAACAACTAGTCGGACCTGAGATGTGTCGCACAAAACAGAGTCCACAGGAGGGCAACTGCTTCCGCCCTATGTCCCTTGAGGGATTAAAGGGGAATAAGTAAGTACACGGGTTCCGTTACAGGCATGGAAATCTAAAAATGCACCCACCGTATCGGCATCGACCATTTGCAACGTGAGTGTCTTTTTACGAAGCGGTCCCCCAACTAAGTACTAACCAAGTACAATGCTGCTCAACATAAAAGCCCCAATTTTGCTTCTTTTAGTCTATCAAATATGAGTGCTTCGTTTGGGCTACTCCGTGCGCAATGTCATCTGAAAGGATTTTGCTTGCTGTGCGCAGACTAAAGCTTTTCCTCCAAGGGCTAACTCTGTAATTAAATCTACACTTGTGGACAGCAGAGAAAGAATTTTTCGCTGTTTTGAAGCGAGGAATTGAAGGCATTAATAGTATCCAGCTACAATTGTGCAATACTGGTTCCAATATGAAGGAGGAGATTTCAACCCAACGATAGACGACTCAACTTCAACTCCGAAGTTTCATTTTGATCGGAAAACCTATCACTCCTATTACTCATTATAGCCTATGCGTAAACTAGACTGCCAAATAAACTCTTTTGCAATTATAGACTTCATACCCAGCGCGGTGCACCGTACAAAGTAGCACCTGCAACCGGGCATTAACGCATCCCATTATACCCGTCGAACCATGAGTCAGGCAGCACACTGATTTTAGCCCGTAAAAAACACAATCATCCGCTGTAGGTCCGCATTTATTATTTACCTGTCTTCGAGTCAGCCCAAACCTGCAATTTTATAATTTCTCCCCTGCAGTCTCCGCATGCATTTCGGCTCCACAGTTCGTCTCTGGTGAAGATCAATGCACGATCCACTCGCAGCCAAGTGCGGCTGGGTGTCTTCTCGCTGTTCTCGATCAAAAGTCTTAACTCGGACTCGACTGGGTTTACCGATCCCAAAAGGGGGCAAAGAGGGCGCTTTCAGGTGTCTCCTTATCTGGTCGCACAGGAAATGCGGCCCGTGAATCTTGTAGGTGCACCGCAGTATATGCAGATGGAGGCGACATTTGCGCCCCAGAAAAGTCGCCAGCAACACTCCGGGGCAGAGGATGACACAATTTTTTTATTCGCGGCCAATTTATTGGCAGGTAAACGGCTCTAGGTGAACTTATGGACTCGTAACATTACATTTTACGGCGCAGTTTACGGCCCGAATTGATTGTTTTATTTACCCAGAAAATGGCAAATGGGTGACACCGATCGCCGATATATTTTGGAGGGAAGTTAGCGTTTTTGTCTCTTCATTCCCGTGCTGAGCGGAGTTAACTCCAGATTTGTTGCGTAATAAATTCGTGTGTCACTCGATAGCCTTTAAATTCACAGTGGTGGCAGTAATTAAAACAGGTGTTCGAGGGGCCCCCTTAGCGCTGAGGGTACTCCAGAACGGCCCACGTACTTTTCAGGATCAGGCGAACGAGCATCTTTTTGGCGCGGGTTATCGACCCAGGGTCTTGGGGCTGTGGGAAACTTCTGGAGTAACTTAATGCTGGACGTTTTGGAAACAACTCGAACGCCACTGACTGAGTTACTTCCTAAGAATTTACGGGGGAAAAAATCCTAAAAATTCACGGATTACCTGTCACTACGATTGCTCCATAGAAGGTGCGCGGACGGAGTCGGTCTTGATCGAGAATGATCGCCCGTGAGATGTAGACGATGAAAAACGAAAATTCATGTCGACATGCCACAATCTGAAAGATCGCCCGCTGGGAGCCAGCCAGTCCACCATTGAATGTGGCACACGAAGAGTCTTCTTCTTCGTATATATGCCACTGAGGGTGATTACCTCGGCAGATCACAAGAGCTTTGCTACCAACCACCAAAGGTAAACATGCTCGGTCGCCAATACTAGCCTGATGTTTCGTTATCGCGGCGCATAGGCGGCTAGGCTCCCTTCCAGACTCCTCCCGGAACTCCGGGGGAAGATTCCTGCGCTCCGGCCGGGCCGCTGGTGACTCCGGAATTGATTTATTGGTCGCATTCAATTGTAATGATCGCTTGTTATGATTAATTGATCTTTAAATCATTATGATCTGCGGTCATTAATTTCGTTATCGTTTTTCTGGTATCGCTTCGTGGAAACCTGTCTGCACCGGGCCAACCCGTTCCCGAGGCACTCGCCGAGTTTATTACGGTGTACAGTTGCTGGTCGCTTCTTAGGTTAATGATGACATGACGTGCCTTTGACGTTTTTTCTGTCATTGTTTGGATTGGGTCGTGACCTCCTGCTATCAATGGTAATTCAATAAATTTCGGGTCCAAGAGCGCATTGTTTGGTTTTTGTGGGTAATGTTTATAGAGATTGATTGGGGAATGGCAATGGTATTGAGTAGTGAGGTTATGAAGTTGAGATTTGGTACAGGGTGGGTAAGAAGTTTTTAGATATTTGGAATTGTAGCTGGTTCTACTACTAAATTTTTTTATTTATTTTTTACAGAACAGAAAATGCACTTTAAGTTTTCCGCTTAGGACGTCAAAGGCAAAGCAAGATATGCGAAAGCACTTTGAGCCTGTCCAAGTAGTGCGGTAGGGTTTGATAGTCATTCGACTCGTATAGATTTCTGATGCTAAGTTGCAATTTATTCGTGGTGCACCACAGTCTCGTAAAGCATTGGGTTTAGACTGCAAGAAGGAAGCATCAGTTTGGGCGGTAATGACACTATTAATTTTGAGAGTATCCGCGTGATAGATGTGGAACATTTACTATTTTTACTGATAGATCAGTAATAAAAATATTAAAAAAAGAGGACCAAGATGACTACCTTGAGGAACTCCAGGGGTTTCTTCGATTTCATTAGATCGTTGGAATCTGATAACCTGTGTTCTTCCGTTCAGATATGATTTTAACCATCCAGGGCAGAACCTGCGATATTCCAAATTAGAACGGTTGGATCCTCGATCAAAGGCCTGGATGAAGTCAGTGGTCTTACTTACACACGTACCTCTATTCTCCCATAGCCTTTCAGCAAAACTCTGTTTTGTGCGACAGATCTCAGCTCCGACCAGGATCTCCCAGTTGTCGCAGCCTCTGCTAATAGGGTCTCCTGCACGTTGGTCTAGGTTTTTCGACGCGGAGGGTTCCTTGCTAGTTCCAGTCAAGGACGTGTTTGGCTAGATTCTCCTTTTCGCGTCGCAAGGTGTTTCCAATCCAATCCAAAGCTGTGGAATACCCGCGTGTGTAGCTTAGTTATTGGTCATTTAAATTTTTTGGTTAAATTTGGCCGTTGTGAGACCGTATGGGATCGCATTAAAATGGTTAAAAATTCTACGGCCATCATATCCCCCTTAAAAGGTCAAGCGGCCGGTGTTCGCCCGCTGTAGGATTTGCTAACAGATGTTAGGTGTTTTGAGAGCTGGCAACTACTCAATTGCAGAGGATATGTTGTGCGGTTGCTGTTTTTACCTGATAGTGTCTGCATAAATTTTCTTAACAACACTTAACAGAAACAGGGGTTGAGAGAAATATTGTTAAGACTCTGCATTCGGGTTAAGTAAACTCGAGCAGGGATAATGAATCCTTTGCTTGTCCCATTCCCGGTACATGACCCCAGTAGGTACTCAGACAAGCCCTTTATTTTTCCTCCCATCTTCAAAGGATCTCTTTTGTGTGACCACCAAAGGGTTTCAAATAAAGCCTCTGGACCGATAAACGAGTTGCGGGCGGGCGTCTTTTGCTGTAGAGAAGTGGCTCCCAAACTTTATTTCGTACGGAACCTTTCTAAAATGTATAAAATTTGGCAGAACCCAACTATGAAAAAATAAAATAATATATGATATATGTATATATTTGTCCTTCAATATATTTTAAAACGTTTTTATTAGCTCGCTTTCTTGTCTGTCTGTTTGTCCGGTACATATCTTGCAATCGATTGAATACTTCCGGTTACCCGATCACCCTGAAATTTTGCACACAACTTCAGCTCCGATGACAATGCAATATGGTATACTCATTATACCGTTAGATCCATGGCGGCCGTCTCAAGAGGACGAATTATTGTTTCTTCGCGGAACAAATCAATCAATGCAATCAATTTTTTCAAATACTTCCGGGTATCATATCATGCTGAAATTTGGCATAGAGCTTTAGCTCCGATGACAATGCAATATGGTATACTCAATATGTCTTTAGATCCATGGCGGCAGTCTCGCAGGGGGGATTGATTGGTTTTTGTTGTTGTCCCTTCGACATGGGTATCAAATGAAAGGATAGGACAAGTAGAACATCATAAGCAATATAGTATACTCAATATATCGTTTGGCCCATGGCAGCCATCTCAAGAGGGCGGATTACCATTTCCTTCACAACCCCCTCGACATGGGAATCTGGAATAGCGGCCAAAATGTTACGCGGCGTGACGTAGACCGAATTTCAAGGAAGAAGGGCTACTCGCAATTTCTGATTAGCAAGAACGCGTTAAACTGCCGGCGCAGCGCTAATGAGTCTGCGAATGACACGGTGACAGGGAACCCTAAAATTTTTTCGTGGAAACGTAGAACCCACTTTGGGAATCACTGCTCTAGAGGCTTCTTGGCAACACTCTCAGTATGTAAATTCCAGTTGTTCCAGTTTTATGTAGAGGGATCCCTGATTGCTTCCTGATTCGCTATGAGAGCTTGAAGGCTAAGCTTCCTGCTTCTAGTGAAGAAGAGGATGGCCGTTATTCTTGGGTTTATGCTTAGTCCCACCTCTTGGCACCAAGCATTAACTTCGGACATGGCTCTTGTCGTCTTAGGAGTGAACTTAATTTTCGAACTTAAATCTAAAATTAATTCCAATATTCCCAATAGTTTAAAAATTTATTACAAAACCCCGCAACTATTCCAATCAATTCCCCAGAAGCCTCCTCCACTCGCCACCTTCGGAAAAAATTCGATAAATTTTCATTTCGCATTTTCCGTGTTAAATCTAATTTCTAAGGCATAAATTCGCCGATAATCCCGATACCGCGATAAATCACTCCAAAATCGCCGTCATAAATCCGGAGTGCGTGAAGTCCTCCAAAGCAGTCCGCGGAGATTGGGATATTTTGCTCGACACGACTTCAAACAGATTAAAATATTAAGACTGTCGGCAGCGAACATATTTTTTGTGCCGTCGCCTCCTAGTTGACGTAATTTATCGCTATGTTTACCAAAACATTTCCCTAAGTATGTTGTCGGCCTCCTCAAGTGGAACGCACCACCGGAACGGAGTCTCATATAGCCCCCAGTAGCCGGCGGCAGAGCGCGGACCCATGGGACCTACTTAGCCCCGGATCTGACTGCACTACTGGCTGACATCGATACCCGAATTATTTATATGCGATGGCAGGCAATCAGCATCAGCTGCCACTCTTATCACTTTGACGATCCCAGAAAGCCAGCGACAAGGACTCCAAATGGAGATTTCATATCATCAATCGGAGGAAAAAGCGCCGCCGCTGCACGGGGAGTAGGACAAGGGCTCTTCGCACCCACTCGAAAGTGGAGTACTCCCGGCGACTCGAGGTGAGCGCATCGATTTCAGTGCAGTTTAACAAATGAGCATCCTCCTCCGGAGTTGGCTGCAGAGGGCACACTCCCTCCGCTGCTGGTTCCTTTTCTTGGGAATTGTTAAGTGAGGACAGCACTTAAGTGATTTCCCAGCGGGCGAATTACGTCGCCCCGATGGAGTGTAGCGCGGCTGTTAAGTGCGTTTTTATTTCAATAAAGGGACCAGCAACGGAACCAGGAGCACCCGAAGGGCGTTGGGGGCACTGCAGCAGCCGAGAAGACAAGCCCGACGACGGGAGGTGATATCAATTAATGATAACGACGCCGGCGACTAGCACGGAACGGCAGCTGGAACGCTCGGCTAAAATCCGGCACTAAGGAATCCCATCTCGCATCATGTGAAAACATCTTTATGCCACCGAAGAACGACAATTGCCCTCGAAAGAATCCGACACGACAACAACCGAAAAAAATGGTACAAATTGCTCTGCTGCCGGCATATGTTCCACTTAGGGATGCCAAAATACACTCGAAGGGCACAAAAGTGCCAGGACACATGTATCCCTTTGTCCTTTTGTCCGGGACTCGTTATCTAATTCCCAAAAGTGAACGTAATTGTTGCTATCATCCCAGTAATCACGTTTGTCGAAAGGCGACGACGACAATACGCGCCGGCGGGAACAATACCGCATTCAAGTGCTCTCGTTGTCGGGCCCGAAGTGCATTAGTGCACCCTCGGCTGGTCGGCATCACTCCTCCTTGTACATTTCGCAGCCCTTGATCCACTCTTGTTGGGAATGCGGATGACAGCAATGAACTTAATCCGCCCTTTGTGTGCCGCGCCTGCTGGTAGATGGTGGGATCTCGGGTGAAAGGTGTGACGGCCGGCTGATGCGTTGCGTCAAATTTCAGGCAAAACATGATTAGATTCTATCCGAACAGGGGATGATGGGTGCATTGAGAGCTCTTGGGGAGTCGTGTTTTGTTGCTCTAATGGTTTGTCTAACTTGATTTCGGAGTTGAGGCAGTGAAGGATCGTGAAACTCTTAGTAAGAGGACGATTGAAAGTATTTTTCGTCCTGGGTGTCCTGGTGTAACATGGCTACCGAAATGAGTTCAGCTGCATTTTTCGCGGCATATTGACTTATCGTAAGTCACCGTAGACGATGCCCTATAACACCCAAACCTTTGCTGCTGCTAAGAAGGAACTATCCCATCATCTATGTCAGCTCTGCTTCAGCCCAAGCGCGTGAGATCTTAGTGAATGAGGGAACAGAGTGGACAGGAGGACTAGGGGAGGCAGCCGTCAGAGCCTTTATAAACCACCCATCGTTGGATAGCCTTCACTGCTCTCACCCCTCTAAGTGAGACTTCTCTAAATAGACTGAATCGTTGTCAACTCGTTCAACATATGTACGAGCAATTGTGGCATCTTTGGAACACGGAATACAAGTAGCAGCCCAATAACGTCCAATCAATCTTTAAGATATTGCTCTTATAAACGAGGACAACATGCCACCGCGTCTGTGTCTTTTAGGGCCGATTGTACAACTCCATCCAGGTGCCGATGGCCATTCGCGTGTGATGAAGAGGACGCTAAACATGCCATTACCAAAATCTTTGTCCTCTCTATCCATCATGCCTAATGCTAACATATCCTACATACTGCCCAGATTGTTGTTTGAATAATCGGATTACTGTCCCGACTAGAATTTCTTGGTTCGGTCCGGATGAGGTTAGCCTTATTTGACTGTTAGGCCCTAATGTTGAAACCTAATAAGGCCCAGAAGAAAAGTATAACGCTTTTCACCTATTACCGCCGAACTAGAAAATCCTTATGAGGGCCATATCAGGCAAAAAAGGATAGGGCCATATAATGCGTACCTATCGTTTATTATGCAAGGCGTGCGATAGATCATTGGCGGTTTTTCCCCATTTCGAGGTATCGTGGCTTAATAGACGCTGGTAAGAATAACTCACCAGTAAAACTTGACATAGCCTTCGCTAGTCCTTCCCCGCTCCACCAAGCGCATGTCATCGGTTGGCTGAAGAGATTCAACTCGTTTCAGGAGGCATAACACTCCAGCGAGTTGTTTCTCAAATGCCCCGATGCCAGAGTCGCTAAATGGTTGGAAGTAGGTGGAATAAAAATATATCGCGGCTAGGTTCTGGCAGCTCCTTCCTACTTCTCTCTCTCTCTACTTCTCATCTTCCGGCTAGAGCTGCTGTTCACCAGAGACATTAAAAAGTCTGATGGCGATTAAGCACATTTTGCTACTTAACCATAGTAGTTTGGTTTTACATGTGAATTATATCATGAAGGGAAAAATTTCAATCAAATTTCATCAATATACATGGGCCTCATAAGGAATTACTCAATAATACCTAACGGGGTATCTGGTATACCGAACGTTTACCTCACGAGGCCCGTACATAACTTTAGGCTTGCCTTACATTGAATTCTAGTCGGGGTACCACTCTTAAGCCGGGAATACACATGCCAGTAAAACAGTGGTACAACAGTGATAAATTTGCACTTGCTAGTTACCTACAAGCATATCAACTTGCCTGTATCTAGCAAGTGAAAATTTATCACGGCTGTACCATCTATTAGCATATTCCATTTTCCCGCATGCAAGCTACTTACCCGTTTTACTGGCATGTGTATTCCCGGCTTTAAGCACTTTGCAGGGGTTGATAACGCATTGTGGGCGGAGTATGCTCAATTCTACTAGAATCGTACATTTACTGAGTCATGCCATCACACGAAGCGGTACACCTGGGACACCTTCCTTCAACTCTTCAAACTCATTCATCACTTTTCTTCCTAACTACCGTAGGATTTGGGCAGGGTCGATCCTAAGGTAGAGCGAAAAGAGCGGTCTCTCGCGCGCGCGCAAAAATGAATGCGAAAAACAACTTAGAGTGAAAAATAAAATACAACCAGGGAACGATGACTCCAAGACCTACCGTAAGTGGCCTCAAAGCTCAGTTAACAGACAACGATTTGCTTGTGCAAGCTAGATGGGCAACTCAATTGGTGCAAATAAACTGAGTGAAAATGAATCGGTTCACACGCAACGATTTATTTGTGCAAAGTGACTGGCGCAAGTCAAGTGGTGCAACAGCATTCGGTCGAACGTCACCATTCACCCAAGGGCATGTTGAGGGCTGTAGGTGGGACTTGAGCATCATGCCAAAATACCAACCTCAAGCCGATTTTCTATGGACATTTTTTTGCACAAGAGCCTTTCCTGAGACTTGCCTTTCACATAAAAAAAAGGCAAACTTTTAGGCTTGTGCAAGCCAGTTGGCACAAGCAAATCGTTGCGTGTAAATCGACCCTAAGGCATATTCTGCCCGAGGTGCTCCTGCACTGCTCTATGGACAGGTGAAAGCAGACTGAATACGTCGGATCTGGAGAAAACAAATTAAAGCTACAATCCCAAAGTGTAAACAATCGTTCTGAAAGGATGACTGGTACTGCGTGAATGTACCACGAACGATGGACTCCGGATACTAGGCGGCCCTGAGTTTAAATTAGAGCTCTGCCACGGGTGACGGTCTTTTCTCGCGCGACTTTTGAGGATGAAACCCTTCCCAACGTTCCAAACACTCCTGGTCATCAGCTGCGCGGATTCTGCCACGTCTATCTGGCTAAGAGGAATGATGCGCCGCCTTGAGCCCTGGGAAGGAGCAAGCCTCGTCGCTGCAGACGATGTTGTGGTCGGGTGGTTCTCGACGGCAACAGAAGATACCACCGACAGTGTGAATCGCCATATTTAATTGAGCGTCCCCAGGGCCCTAAGCAATCCTATTCTATGATCCCTGGTTCTATCCTAAAACTAGGATATAATATCTACTGGACTTTTTTGTATCCAGTTCCAGCTACATAACGCCATTACTGAACAACTTTCGCGTTAATTGGTTGCAGGAGGGATCCAACTCAGGCTTCCGTGTGCCTGATTAAACCCATTTCAGTTCACGTCTGAGCATTGTAACTTTCGAGGCCCATGGGTTATCCAACCTGAAACCCAGCGCAAAGCATCCTCTGTGGAATTATTCCAACCTTCAATCACCGAAAAGTAATTTCATGGCCCGTTTAACATCGGTAATTTGCAGAGAGTCCCCATAAATCACGGCAGATCCTCTTCGACTACTTCCAACTGCCACGAAGGGGTCATAGGTAGTCGCTCCATTCGAAAGTAACAAGTCAATTACAAGTCGTTGCGTAGTGCCCGGCGTTACGTGGCACATCACACGAGACGGATTCCAACTGGATCCTGGAAGCGCGCACAATCCTTAATCCCCAAAAGAAATTTAATTCCACAGGGCCAGGGACCTGGAGCGAGTCCACCAAAGGTGAAGTCTCTAAAAATAACGAGGCATCACGGCTAGAGTTAAGCCCCTCGGCTTTACGAAGTCGTCCCCCTTGCTTATTGCGAAAGGCGCAGAGGGTGCCACGGTGTGGTGTGGCTTTGTGCGGTACGCCTAGACCCTTTCTGGGGATCAAAAATTCATTTGACGTGGGGATTTCAGTTTTTCACTCGGCTGCACACCGAGCAATCAATTCGTAATGTTGGCTTCGGTGCCGCTGCACACTGCCCCGACCATGGCAGCGGGACAGTGCAAAGACAAGGGATGACGAGATCCTGGATGAGCCTTCGTCGATATCGATTTCTCTCCTCCGCATTGTTTATGCACTATGAAAGCAGATATTCCAACTAGATTAAACCTTTTTACGCTCGGCACAAATCCCGAAAGGAGCTGCGCATCTCCGCTACCAGAATCCTTGTTTCCACATGCACGTAACAATGGGCGACGGGCGAATAAAACACGTCGGGCCGCTCTAACAGGGCCCTAACAAGACAAAAAGACCATAAAAATCTCAGCAGCACAAAGGATCCTAAGGTGGATAAGAATCGAGCGATAACATGCCAACAAAGGTGACCCGCTGCGGCATTGAATTCCAAAACAAACAAACGTCCGAAGTGGCGGAGGCCGAGGGCGGCGCGTCGGCTGCTGGAGGAAATTTATGCGACGTGCAAACGGCACAACAGAGCACCAGGACATCGGAGCTGCAAGGTGATCGCCGGGCACAGGTTCGGGTCGACGGATTCCTTTTTTGTGTGCGAGCGGTTCTTGTCGTTGTCGTTCAACTGCAGTCGAGCGTCGGTGTGCTGCGATCGGAAATGCAAATTTTTTTGTCGTTGGCTCTTTTCGGTTTTTGTGGAATTATCGAGATTTTTTCGAAATTTCGTTCTCCTCCGGTCGAGGATCGCTCATGGCGTGGAAGCGGTGTGTAAATTGAGACTCTGCCAGGCGAATTTGAACTGGTTTGCACTGATAACATCTAAGGGAGCAGATGGCATTCCACGATCAAAATTATGACGGTCGCTCGGAGGTGTGCCTGGGGACGTCGTCGTTTCCTGCAGCAAAAAGGAGCATGTCACTGGGAACATATTGATTAAACAAATCCTTGCCACTTTTAACTAGCATAAGTCTCCGAGGTCTGCTAACGCTTAAACGCCGTGTGTATGACGTTGGTTGTGTTTTTAGTACATCTAGCAAATGGCTTTATTTGAGATCCTTCAGCAATTTGCTTGCAGGCGTGTATGCAATGAGAACCTATTATGCTTTGGACTTAACCACTAGTCGTTAACCAAACTATACCACCGAGAATGCCTCTGTCCTTGCTGTCATTTTATAGCACCGCCGATAAATACGTCCGAAAGAAATTTAATCCCATTAGGAGAGAGTCGAGCAAAATGTTGGGCGGTTCTTTATAAACATCGTATTTTACCCACACGACTTCCGATTGTCCTGAAGCAAATGCGGAGAATGTTTTCGGCTGTGTTTTATTTGCAATTAACAAGAATTTTGCAGGCAGGTAATT
The DNA here is from genome assembly GCA_949987705.1 of Thereva unica. Classification (NCBI taxonomy): domain Eukaryota; kingdom Metazoa; phylum Arthropoda; class Insecta; order Diptera; family Therevidae; genus Thereva; species Thereva unica. Next base: position 112,135,882 of record OX465284.1, read on the forward strand.
GGTGCTTAAGTTCCAATCGAAAGGCAGTTTATGGTAGGACAGGCCAAACTGGGCTAATTTACATTAAACGTATTTGCGCCTATTGAGGACGTGGCTTGACTAAAAATATATAGTAGTACTACTGCTCCCCAAAGGCCTCCATACACACAATTTATTGCACTTTAATGGGTTTGATGAAAATCTGGATGTACATCCAATTTGACCCTGAATGGGGGGGGGGCCTTAACGGACAAACACATCACTAACGTATAGCTAAAACTAAACGAAAACACCCGACGGGCTTAAACTAGACGAAAACAATTAACGAAACTGACATGACGCTTGAAAAACGACAGTAAAATGTTGGAAGTCGTTGTTGGTGAATTGAATACACAAGAATTGAATACAAGATGAAATCGAGCCAACTCAGAAAAGACACACGGAAGGAGAAAAGAACAGGCAGGACCAGTGTTGCCACTCTCTCAGGGCTTTGTCGTATCCATTACAATACAGAAAAAGTATCCAATCGTATCCATAACCTTTCTGTACGTATCCATACGATACTAAATGAGCACATACTTGTATATTGGTGGGGTCGTTTACCTCCTCGAGAAGACGACCAGTTCTGTTTTTACTGAGTTAACGCCAATTACGCGGAATTATAGCCTTGTTGAATGAAACCGACAAAAAAGCAGAGCAGCTCAAGAAAGCTCAGAGAAGAGCAACTGTCAAAAAAGTAGAGCATGAAATCTTGGCCGAAGTTACTGTACCAAATAAGTTAGAGCAGAAACCTGTCCTTAAGTTGCTCTAGTTCATGTTAAGCGGCCCTACTCTCGCAGTGTGTGGGTTCGTTAGTTCGTTGCATGGTTTTTTTGCTCAGTCTGTACTGCACAGTTCACACAGTTTTTTCGTTCAGATATGTCGTCACACGTGATAAACTACGCCGTTAAACTGATAGTGTGTGGGCCACTTTAGAGCAGGCTCATTTTGCTGAGATCATTAAACACAACTCACAATGAAAAGTACATCACAACTTTGAGAAAATACGTAGCAGACATTAGATATTAATTCTTCTGAGTAGAGAAGAAACGATAATAGATATAGATTTTTAAAAATGAAAATATAATTACGATAAGCGTATCAGGATAACGTATCATCGTATCCATATGATTTTTTTCCACTAAATAGTATCCACAATGATATAAACGTATCCAAAGTGGCAACACTGGGCAGGACACGAGAACTAAGCAAATTTAAATTATCGTAGTCCATTTTTGCGTTGTAGTTTAGAGAATAAAAGAACGAGATTCATTTACATTCAACCCAACGAGTCGGATTTTAATTTGACGCACATCCTACGCCCATCCCGAACTTGCAGGTTTGGAAAAACGACGCTTGCGCTAGAAAAAAAGCATTTTGCTATTATTTACGTGAATTTCCCATTGGTTGACTAAGCAATGGCTCAACATGTGAATTCTCACTGGAAAACAGTGAATAGTTAATTAGTTACCAATACGGTTTTAGAGAGAGAGACCCTTTACACTACCAGATGGTCATGTCGTTCATTGGTGCAATAGTAAAAGTTTGACTCGAATGAAAAGATAGGTTAAGTGGAGTCTGAAGTGCGACAAGGTCTTAGACAAGGAGATGGACTAGCCCCTATGCTTTTCGACCTGGCCCTAGCATGGGTGATAAGAAAAACGTCAGTACAGAGAAGTACATCCATAGCAACGCAGTCTGTAAAACTACTTGTGAATATCGTGGGAAGGTTCTTATTCCAAAACAGGTGGTGGCAGAAATCTCAGGAAATAGACCAGTAGGTAGACCCAGGAAGAAATGGATGGTGACGGCTGGCGCAGAGCCAATTCTCAACTTTCGGAACTCCTGCTAGACACCGTCAAACTTGGAGAAATGCCCTAGAGGAGGCCAAGGATCGATTTGGGCTGTAACGCCATTGGATGGATGGAAGAGGAGTCTAGGGGATGGATGAGGAGGAGGCGATGAATCTTGCGCTCACTGTATTGGATGTCGTGTGATTTGGGAAATACTATTACTTTAGTTATAAACGATTTCCTAGACCGAAGTTAGTAAGAAAATAATGGCTGTAGCAAATGCGAGTGAGTCGAGCGGGGTAGTAAACTATGAAGTGAGGTAGAGGCGATTACCGTGTACCATGATCACCTTGATAAAGGTTTGGGTAAGATTCTGCTATCAGTTGGTTTCAATCACTTGGTTTCAATCTATTCCAGTATTATTATTATAAAAAGGCTCTACAAACGGGATCTGGTCCTGGCCTCTCGCAAAAAATGTGACGTTCACTGCAAAAGCGATGCAACTCCATACTTGCCATATCGCCCGCTAAAAACCCAAAGCAACTCAATTTCATTACTTGTCTTTTAATTAGACGGATAGATGTCGCTGTCGTTGAATGTTGATTGATTATTCCAGCCATGATCAATTTCCCAAATTTCGCCTTCATAGATTAATTTAAATCCTGCTCACTAGATGTCGGGCTAGCGCGTTTATAGATGCTAATTGATGTGGATGTCACTTCACGCTCTCCTCACCTCACTTAGATCTGGGACTCAGTACGCCGTTCAATTTAAATTTTGAGGGTTTTGGCTCAATTCGCCTTAGTTAGGATGCTGTCTCAGTACGACCAGCTAAAGGAATTGAAAGCTCATGGAGCCGTTGGACATTGAACTTGGGATTGATTGGTTTAAACCCCATTTTTGTCTCAGTAGGCGATTCTCTCATGCTCAGTACGTCTTGAAAGATCACAGTGGTTTGAAGTTTTCGTTCAACTGCTGCGATATACAATGCTGTCAATTACAATGGAGGTTGGTGAGGACACGGGCGGCGCTTGGGTTTTTTGCGCCCGGTGCACTATGCCATATTGCGCCCCATAAGCTGTTCGCTTTTTAACGCAATGAAGGACAATGGAAAGAGACATAAAGACTCTCTGTATCGGTGGGAGTAATAATTTTCATAGTTTAAAATTTAGGATTGCACCATAAAAATGCATATAACATAAAGAAAAGATTGCAAAGGTAGGTTCATATGGGTCAACATCAAATAAAAAAAATCTGCTGAAGACATCGTTTGCGCGGAGTTGGAGAGGACGATGAACTGAGCAGATATTTTGGACCTCTGAATTCAACTTTTTGACAGCGTGGTTGTTGTTATTTCTTGTCTCCTTTTTGCTAGAAAAAGAATGGCCGAAGAGAGAATTAAGATTAAAAACAACAACAATAAACTAAAGCATTCTGACGTATGGCGTTGGAAAAGTTGGCTCTTGCGACAAGGTGGGTATGCGACTCTTCATCGTATGGGTATGCGACTCTTCATCGCATTTCAAAAGGGAGTGAACGATTACAGCCCATTTTTGTTGTCTGAAACTACGCCCCCGACCAATTGCGCCCGGTGCAAGTGCACCATTCGCACCTAGGAAAGCGCCGCCCCTGGGTATTGATTTGGTTTGAACTCGAATTGACGATGTGTAACGATTTTTGTACTAAACTAATATGGCACCATCTATTCGACTAGAATTGAAGCGGACGGTAAACAAAACTTCTCAAACTTTCCGGAAGGAAAGAATATACCACCACGGTCTTGAAAATGTTCGAAAGTTCTAGAAGCTAGAGAAACGGGGAGCTTGGATATATAAATGCGCTGATAACGGCATTTTACAGTCAGTTTGGTTTGAAAAGCGATGCAAGGGTTGAAAGTGACTGGATTCAACCTAGGTTCAACCCAGGTTCAACTCAATCATAAACGGTGGTCGAGCTGAAACTGAGTCCACTCAACCCGAGCTGATCTGGGTCGAATTGATAATTTCGCCTCATATACGCGGATTGAGTTGTAATTGGGTTTAAGTCACATTTGTTTTGTTTGTTTACCATCCGTGGAGTCCGCTTTCGGGGTTATTCGGTGTTTTTGATTGCAAAGTGCACTCTTTGAAGCGCTTTTATCGCACAGAAATTCGTATGCTTGGGAAACTTTCATGCAACAGAGAGAAAAACATACAAACTGTGCGAAAAACGAGTTTCAAAGTGCATGTTCGCGAGCAGCACGTTCGCGTTGACTTTGGGATGTAAATCGGCCTTAAACCCTTCCGATTTGTAAGTGAAACCTGTTAACCGATACCAGTACAAGACGCAACTGCTTTCAACGCTTGAAATTTCCATAAAAGTTCCTCACACGCACTTCTACCAAACTCTCATACAAACTCGCGCTGATTACCGTGAGTTCTTTTTTCGCAGTAGCAAAACTACAAAAGCCGCCGTCCTGTCAGTTTTCCATGCATAAAAATGTACGCTCGCGATTTATATTCGGTTAATTGCCAATAATTTGTTACACCAAATAAAAGTGCGTATAATTTATTCGCGAGCAGCGCAAGCAGCTCTGAACACACTCAAATGAGGTTCACCCCATTATGGCGGTGAGTAATGTCTTCACCAGGAGATAAAGCAGTTTAGTTTGCACCCATGGGCGCGATATCTTATTCCCTTAATTCAATTTTTCTGCATTATTAAATTACCGGCGAGTCGTGGTGTAAATAAAGCAAGGCAACCACCATCTCCCGCTAATTAATTAAATCAGCACGAAGCAGCGTGCACCGGCGGATTGCGTGGGCTCTGGAATTTCTCAACCGCGTTCCACAACTACACGGCCGCAAGACCCACGGAGCGTAACAACTCCTAAATTGGCGTGTTTCCTTGCCAGAAAGTCTTTTTTATTGCGAAAACAGCGCTTTTTTAGTTGTTTTATGTTAATTGCAAAATAAAATTCTTAATAAAAAAACGTGCGCCGAGTCCCACACAACGATAACTCTTCAATACAGTCATTTCCCTTAAAAGGTGTCCAGCACTGGCGGCCCTCGCCTCCACCTGATCCTTCTGACTTTTATTTCAGCAATAACGTGTAAGACGTTGTATTTTAGTTAATTAGTGGCCCCTTACTGCGGCGATCCGGTATTTCGGACCGTCGTCCGGCCGAAGATCGGGCGGCAGTATGCAGGCTGGCTGCGTGATAAAAGAAGAAATTTAGCCAATCGCGCATGTTTATTCAGGCGAATTTATATGCGCACACTGTGATGAAGCTGTGGTAATCGCTACTTTCCGTGCTAAATTATTGCCAATCAAATTGTAGTCTGGCGTTCTGATGTGCGTTTCCAGTGGTACCTAATTATTGCGGGAGAGCTGGCTTTAATATTAGATGCGCGAGTGGGCATTTGCATAAGTCCTGATTGGGGGATTACATTCCGCTGGAATGAGCAATTCTTAAGGTTTATTTATTTCCTTTATCTATGGGTATAATGGAGTTGCTACTTTGTACTAATTGCAAAGCGAATTCAGTTGATGGTACGTTTGTAATTGGAAATTGGAAATTTTGTTCAAACGAAGCTCAGTACACTCATACTCATACTAATGGGCTTCGATCGAGTGTGTTTTTAATTTGTGTAAACATTTATTCCAATCCACCTCGCCTCGCATTCCAGTACCACCTGTTGCAGACATTGGTCCATATCAGGTGTCTGGATGCACTTAATGGCAAATCTTTACTGCTTATAGGGGGATTGTTATTTTTATTAAGTAAAAGTGATGTGGCATCTTCTGACTTTAGTAAATAACGATTATTCATATAAAACAATCTCACAGTTCCTTTCAATTGTTTTTTTCTCTCTCAATAAAAAGATAGTTTCTCGCAATAACCAAAATTGAAAGCCCACAAAAACAAGTTCACGCTTTCAAGCAGCGCGCCATATGCATTTGGCACTTGCCTCTATTTATATCCCCATCAACAGGTTAGTTACCCGCCAGCGCGAGAAATTATTGCTGACTTAATATTTTATCTTAATAGCACGTCGCCATTCACGTAATTTGGACCATTTCCACGCATCCAATTAAAATTCGAAAAAACTTGATTTAACTCTATTTGGCGCAAATAAATTGCGCGAATTATCAGCGTTCCGCGGTTATCTCGAGAAATTTATCACCAAAATCCATTGAGACCTCGATGTATAATGGCCAGCAGGGAAAAAGACAAACGGCGGCCAACAATTCCCAGCCATTAAGGCCTATGCGCGACACCACACACACACACGGGAAGGAGTCGTTCAGGAATTCGCCGCGAAACCATCTTCAGGATGTTCGGCCCTGAGAGACGTGCCGGGATCGGGCGAACGTCCGGAATTCAAATAAAACTAAAGCACGTCCCGCAGTTGAATCGGCATCTGTGAATTGTATGCCCAGAGGAGATGACTTTTTGCGGCTGGCCCAGAAACTTGGACATGGGCCATTCCCCAATTCCCGAATGGCTGAAGTGAGATTGCACAAAGGAATCCATCACCTGAGTTAATTGATGAACGGATGAAACGCAGACTTGGCGCATTCCGCGGGAGCGATTCGCCAGGCAAAAAGACCGAGCGGTGAGCTTCTTGCCGCGCAGCGAGACATTCTGGCGAGGGCTATTTTGAGAGGTGTGCGAGCATTCTGTAATAATAGTTTGGTGATGGGCGACAGCTTCATTCTGTGCCCGCAACGAGTTCGCCATTCAGAACTAATTAAATCAAAGATCAATGAATCCGGCTGCGTCGGCAGCGCTGATTGATGCGGCAAAATGCCATTGTACAAATGTTTCTTTACACTATTGGCGGAGTTGACCGGCAGGTATTAGCGCTATTAGTGGAGAGAAGACCCTTCACCTAAGTTGCTACAAGTTAGTCTAAAATGATGTAGTTGAGTCCTGGGAGACACCGACAAAGTTGTTGCGGCATTGAGACGTCATCCAGTAATATTTTGGTTGTGTCTACTCAAATTAAACTACCAATTCAATATATTACAATGAAATCGATGCCGTAGCTGGGAAATACAGCCGGATCACATACGTTACTGTGATTTCCAATGCAACCCGACTAGATAGTAGTAGGGTTAAGCCGGTCCCGGGCCGGAGACGTCATCGGTTGAGACTTCGGGTGGGAGCTTTATTCAGGACAAGAACCAGTGTGATGAACTTTTCCGTGTGGATCTTTTACGCCACCTGTGTGAAATTAGTTGGACTTTACTGTAATGTGGCTTGGTGAGATTTGGGGGTCTTGTGCGGGATCTTATGGGTGCTTTAAGATTAATTAGTGCGTCTCGGGTGGGCTTGCATGTTGGGGGAGTCTTGGTTGAAATATTGCGCGGGAGTTTGATCCAAATTATACAACTATACCGATAGACGGTTATATAAACCAGACAGATCAGACCAGATACACCAGATTAGTGATGAGCAAACGCAAGAACACAACAAAACTGATATAGTCCTGGTCTTGATCTTGTTCTTGCGAGCATGTCTTGCTAAATGTAAAAGACCAAGACAAGACTGTAATACCAAGACCATTTTTGCTCATCACTATACTAAATAGACCAGGCAAACAGACCAGATAGACCAGACAGACCCCTCCTCCCTTTCCTCCGCTATAGCTGTCTACCTGTATGGCTGTGTAGGTTTCTTTCTGTAAAGTTGCCCTCCTGTTTGATGATTCATGCTTTATAAATACATATCTCGCTCGATAGGCTGCAGTAATAACCAATGTGAACGCGTACCCAATGTATATGCTCATCCAAGGCACATCCAAGTGTTGGAACCTGAATCAAATTCCCTACAAGATCTCACTCAATACTCCCACCGAGAGTAAAGACCCACCCAAGCCACAATACAGCGAATTTCAACTAGTTTCCCACAGGTGGCGCAAAAGATCAACACAAAAAAATTCACAATGCCGGTTTTTGTTCCGAATAAAGCTCACATCCGAATTCACAACCGATGATGTTACTAGCCAAGAAACGGTATAGCCTTACTACTCTAGATTCATCGAAGCTTGGCATGCTTTGGTTCAGGTGTTCTCCAGGACATGCTATAAGGTCGCAAATAAGCTCTTTTAGTGCAACGGTATATAGCTTGTGTTTTAGGTATTCCCTAAGCATTTTAGTTTAGGTTGAACGTAAATCAATATCCACTAGATCAGACAGACTCTTGAGGAAATTCATAGTATAAAAAGAGATTTAGACTTGTGTACCTATGTATCAGAGTGATCATCGCTTTGATGAGTCTGATCTCTCTTGATAGCTAGGTTTTACTCTCTACCTACTATCTATCCCAAAAGCTCGATATCCCCATTTTCTATGATATCATAACAAAATACTTTACAAACGAAATCCCATCAATAACGTCTTCTTATCGATGCCAACACCCAACTCCCAAGAAACTGATACTTTACAAAGTGCCCAATTTCCATTTGTAGCTCGCAGCTGAATAAGACAAAACCCGTCCTATTCCGCGTCCATTCCAGCCATGCTCAGGTATTTAGATATCTCCATATGGCCCAAGATAAAATTCAATTCCACAGCGCCGAGGACGCACTGCTACGTGCATGGCCATCTCATCAGTTGGGCCAAGTTATGCTGCAATAAAAACCATAACCTCCTCACTTCCACTCTGGATAATCATAAATCAGATTCGAGCTGGAGTTGTTATTAAAAATCAACAACCAGAGGGCAAAAGGCGCTACGTGCAACGCAGCCGAGGCGGCCAGGCCGGGCCGGTTGCGGGGCGACGCAATCACCGCGAGGATCGAACGGGGCACGACGGATCTCGCCTAATCGGGTGCCGCGTAAACACTGCAATTAGCCGCTCATTAAAGGGGTGGTCTGAGCTCGTATCTGACGGTAACAGTAATAAATGCGCATTTTTATTATCCTCCTTGCGCCGTAATGAAACCCCTAAACAAATAACAGCTTTTAATAATTGCCGATCAGAAAAGGGGCGGACAGTTACCCCACGGCCTGCGCCGCCACCAACAACAACGTGTGCACCATGTTATTTTAGGTTATGTTTTACACGGTTCTCGCCTCGGGCCCGACATGCTGGATTTCGGCCAAATTGATTTCAATACGCGGCGTTCCCGTTCGGCAGAGTTCGTTCCCGGTACGGAATTATGCAAATAATAATTAAAAAGTAATCAAGATTACTGTCGACAGCCCGGTGGTCATATCTGGGCCCCGGATCGCCTTGGTCCCACCTGTCAGGTCGTCGCATCAATTGCTTGACAGCTTCGGATGGTTTAATTGAACGTGCTCAAGCCTCTTGCTGACATCACTCTGACATGTTGTTGCCGATGCACCCAGGTCGGGGTGACAGACAGCCGCATTACCCTGTGTTCACTGAAATGTTTTGTTCGTGATTAAACTGGACCACCGAGTAGCTGCGGAGTCACCATGTAACCTTCGGGGTCGTGTAACCTCTTTGCCTATCAGAAATGGTTCGATTGATTGCGCTGAAACCGCTTCGGACGGCAAACCTCTCGCGTTACCACGTATCCGAGCAGGTCATCCGACCTGAACTAATTGGCGAGAGTTAAGCTACGAGAGAACCGAAAATAATCATCTGGAGAAATATAACCTACGTGACAGCTGGGCGTTCCGGGCTGTCCCTATCGATTTCTCCCGCCATTAAATACCCGGGCCGCGGCTTTTATAGTCCGGGCAATAAAAACCACCGTGGAGCGGTCGGCCTGGTCGCGTGGCTGGGCACTTATGGCTCGTAGAAAGGAGAAAAGGTTCTCGGATTATTTATTTTTATTCCCTTGACACTTTTAATTAATACAGGAAAACGGCCCGAGAACAAAACCCTGAGGAGTTATCATTATTAGCTCCTAATATGGTAATCCGATGGGAGGTGAATGGCTCTTTTTTGTGCGGCCGGGTTAACTACTTCTCAGCAATTTATTGAACGGTTAATTACTAAACCTTGGCTCGGGCTGGTGCTGGGGTGTTGCTCGTTCTTGAAGAGTGCCTGGGCCCAGACCTGGTCCTCGGTTTGGTGTCATGTTGGGGCTCTTCATCGCGATACATTTGAAAAACAAATTAGAAGCGAAGTTCTGGAGCCATTAACTTTGGATGTGGACCGAATTTGAATATTTTATGTCTGGGTAAAATATATTTCGTGTTTGTTAAGCGATGCCACTGCACTTGGAGTTGAGCACTGTCAAATTACTGAGTTTAGATACAAGTACGATTAATATTGGGTTGAGGAGATATTGAGGAGACCAATGATACATCGTCATAACACCTCTGTGAACCTTGGTACGAGTGAATGCATTGATCAATTCAAATTGCAATTTGTCCAAAGGAACATGATCAATACCAGAAACTTCACTCCGACTCCCACCTTTGCGCCCGGTGCAGTATCCCATATTGCGACCCTATAATTTTTTGATCGCAGTGAAGGACAATGGAAAAAACATAAACACTCTGTGGAGTTTCTTTAATATATGAAACTAAAGGCATGGTAACACTTTTACACTTTTTTTTAAATTACGCCTCGTCCAATTGCGCCCGGTGCAAATGCACCAAATACACCTATGAAGGCGCCGACCCTGCCTTTATCCAATCAGGATTTACAATCTTCCTGGACATAGAAGGCGCTTTCAATAACTACAGAACAGAGACAGATCCAGGTGATTCTCGCCAAACTAGGGATCCATAATAGCACGACGAATTCGAAGTACGCATTACAAATCAAGAATTATGACATCGCTCCAGCCAAGAACGATGAAATCAGACGAACGAAATGGAATTGGATTGGCCACATCTTGCGAAAGGCAATTGAAAAGGGCACAGAGAGTATGTGCAGTTCCTTTAATGTATGACAATGATTGCACGGGAACACTTTTTCATTTTTCCGAAGATTCAAATTTTTTTAAATATTCATTTCGGAAATTGCGCCCGGTGCAAGTGCACCATTTGCACCTATGAAAGCACCGCCCTTGTTGGCCCATCAACTGACAACTGAGTCAATAGAAATCTGACACTACCTGCAAATTCCGGTAGCACACATCTTCCTGCTGCTCGGCCGATGAAAGGCTCTTACCACTCTTTCGTAAAAAAGGCCATGTTCAGCGCTGGCCACCACACCAGCAAGTAGTTAGGATTGGACGTACCACCGCTATGTTCAACAACAGGAAAGATGGGCTTGAGACCCCAACTCTTGCCGAAGGAGTTTTCACATTCGCATTCTTCCTTTAAAGACTCAATCAAACTTTAAGTACACGAGTTTGTGACATCAAGAAAATGCGCCAAAGCCCTACTTGGTCTGTACTGGTACTGGTACTGAAGGCGTGTTCAGCAAAATAAAATGAAAAAAAAACCCAAAAATTTCTTGGGGACTGATGCCGCTTACTAAACTATAATCGAACTCCGCCGTCGTCTAGTCCCAAGTCCAGGGTGTGAAAGGAGGAGGGTGGCCGACCTGCCGAACTGACCGAAAAAACTAGGCAAGAAACCGCTTTTTTTAAAGCGGCACCGACAGCAGCGTATGCGTTGCTATCCGACATCCCGCTCGGACCACCAGTTAACGGATCAAAGAAGAAGAAGAAACTGTAATCGACGTTAAAGAACGTACGTCAGACAATCCTTGCGTTTCGAAGGCTACAAAATATACAAAAATACAAAAATGACTTATTGACCATAATAAAGGTACATCACATGCACTAGTTTTCATCAATTTTTCGTTAAACGTAATACAATACCGTCTTATGGTACCTGGATCCCAGTTGACGGTGGTGTAATGTCAAGATCGTATATTTCTTGTACTCAGACTAAAAATTCAAACAATGTCTGCTGCGGTTATTATGGTCGATTGTACAAGGTTTACTGTTACAGTGGTATGACAGATACGTACGTCTATGTTCGTTCAACATGTACGTTCATTTACTTCTATTATTGTTCACGTTTAACGGAAGCTTGCGTTCTTACGGCACCATACTAAACAAGCGAAAATTTAACGAACATTCGTCAAGTTTATATCATCAATTTAGGTTGATGCCATATGAACACTCAGGCTCGTATTTTAAGTTACGTACAGTAACGTTACGGTACGTCATGGGTTTGATTCAGATTTTAACTAACCTAGCCCCAAATACAATGAACGGATCTACGCGGATTGATATGTCAAAAGAACGCAGCGGAACGGATAGGAAACTGTACTGATTACAATAAACCTGGCAACGCTAGTTCCTCACTCTTTCCTTGAGTGACCACTAGATTCGGTTTTTAAAACCAGCGGAAAACCACTAAAATATTTTCCCATTCGGCAAGTCACTAGATATTTCAAAGTTCGTCAAACCAAATGTTTGAAAGGCGACTCCACTAAATGCTACAAAATATCAATATTTTAATAATTATTGTTTTGACCAATTATCATTATGTATATCCTGCCTTCACCGTCCGAACTGCACAAGTTCAAGCAAATTGGTGAGCTGAACTTTAAAACAACCTCACGTCGCATACAATTTCCACATATTCAACTGAGGATAAAACAGACCTCAGTTTGCCGAACTGGACTAAAACTGAAGTTAAACGTAAAAGCTCGCTCAAACGAGAGTTATCAACTGGAATAATGGAATGCCATTCCAGTGAGGTTTTGCATTTATAACTTTTAGCGAAAAAGCAACAAACATTATAAACACGAACTGAACATGAACTGGACTTTAGCCGGTGAAGTCACTTATGTGGTTTGAACTGAACATTTTTCAACTGAGGTAGGTGAAACCTACAGGGTATACTTGACTCGAAAGGCCCATTCAGAAACGGCAGCAGCAGCGGCAGCAAATTTGATTTTACTAGCAATCGCTGCTGCTTTTGTTGTCATATGACCACCCTTAGCCAATAGGAACAGTTTGCTGCCGCTGCTGCTGCCGTTTCTGAATGGGCCTGAATACCGCAACTGGTTAGCTGAACTGGCGGACGACATACCTCCTTATTCCGCCTCGTTGTCTGGCTCTCAGCTGGTTAGCGGGATCAACCATTTTCAAGAGGCAGGCGTAAGACATCAACGAGAATATGCTAACCCCGACGTTTACCTCTGAACTGATGCAACCAGTGGCGTACCTAAGACTTTTGCCGCCCGGGGCAGTATCCAATTATCCGCCCTTTATATGTAAGTCAATCAAATGGTGGGTTATATAAATTAATAAAAGTGAAAAAAACTCAACAACAAAAAAATTTGCACGAACTTGTATTCCAGCCAGAGAGAAATGTATACAATTTTCTGTGCGATATAAGAGCTCCAATTTGCGTGTGGGATGTAAACAGGCTTTTATAGATTTGAATTTATATCTCACATCGTATTAAATCAGCCCGTTCTTAGCCTGCCACATGCACGTATTGAAGCGTCTGCATGGCACCCGCACAGTACTCCTGAGTAAAAACTCTACTTCTCTACGGTGTTCAAACGAAGCGCGGTGCGCTCCCAGTTCGCAGAAATGTCAAAAAAGTACTAATCGATTCTCAAGGAATTGAGTACTTTTGAACGTTTCTACTCATGAGTATTTAATCGAGTACTCTCCGATTCTGTATCCCTACTTAGGGAATTATGCCCCCTCCTCGTAAGCCTGTTTAGGCTGGGGGTTTCACGGCTAAGGATTGAGGTAATGGGTTTCACGTTAGGGTTAGTGATTTTGAGATGATGAAGAGAGTCACGTTGGAGGAGGCTCCCACTACCACCGATCAACAAAATGCAGTGGTCACCATCCTGACATTCGTGAAACTTACCTCTTACATTTTCGGGGCAGAGTGCGGCTTCTGTTGGCATTTCTACTTAATTGGTGATTGGAGCGGAAAGGTTAAAGTGAGGGGAGATTGTAAGTTTGTCTGGGGCAGCTTTGGTCATGGGCTTTGAAGCCCCTCTGATCCTAAGCTGTACCCAACCAATCTTGTAGTCAATTTGGCCTCCCGCCCGCCAGCTCGTCAAAAGACCTTCGTTTCACAGAGAACGCCATCTATGGAAATGGTGGGCGATGTACATTTAGGATGTACTCTTCACTACCGCATACGTAGGGTTCTGTTATAGACTCCTATACATAATGTCAGTCACATTGCTACGAAGAAGTACCCAGCCACAACATGGCTGCGCTGTTTAGAGCGATAAACTTGGGCTTGGGCTGTTCTGAGCCCTGTCCCAACTCAGCCATCGCCTCAAAAAGACACCCTTGGGCACCATCTAGTTGTTCCGTGGTCATGGGAGTCTCCGTATAGTCAGTCGCAAGTACGCCCATTCGGCCGTTCTAGGCTTCAGTATTGGTGCGTCGGACTCTTCTTTTTAAGAAGATTGATTTCCCTCTTCTCCTCAGGGGCCACGCAGGGAGTGGCTAGCTTCCAAAAATTTTCTAGAACGTTTTCGGGCTGCGTCACTCGTTTTTCAAAGCCTCTCCGATGGAGCATAAGATACTCACGCTTTCTCAGGTGGGCCTCTAAGGAGATCTTCTGTTTATGAAAGAATGATCTCAGCGTACTTCACTGCGGTTAGCAGGCTCCGACTGCCCTCATTAAAGAGGGATCCAGAAAATTCCAATTTACTGTTGCTACATTCGACACCCTGCTGCATGGGTTTAGAAATAGCCAACTGGCCTAGTAGGTCGTCCTGTTTTGGGGCTTTGGACGTTTTTTTAAAGGTATATCGTTTTTTTAAAGGTGTATATTGATCCCTAAGCACGCTTGTTTACACCTCCAGATTGCGAGTTTCATCGACTTTGCTTTCTCTAGATCCGCCGTATTCATTCTGGTCTTGGATTAGTGCTCCCTGCTTGTGCTGTCTTCGGGTCGGATTGATCAGCACCTACATTTGGCTGGCTACAAACAATATAAGAATGCTCAGCCGCCTGCTTACCCCGCGACCCTCAAAAAGTGCCATCCAAATTTTATTTTTCGTTCCTAGAGAGTGGCAGTGGGTGAAATTGTTTTTCGCATTCATTTTGACGCCCCTTGCCACCTGGTGCCTAGAGCGATCGCTCCTCTCGCTCTACCCTAGAGCTGGCGCTGTCTTCACCTATCTTTATGACTTTTTAAAGGAAAAACTAAATATAACTGATTTTTTGGTGACGTCAAAAAATGCTTGACGCCATTAGGCGAGCGTACACACGGCACGACAAGTGTCGGCTGCAACAGTGGTTTATGGAGAAGAGGGTGAGAGAGGACGCTGGGATGGACAATTTCCATCGCGCTCTCTCACACTCTCTTCATATACCTACTTTGCAGCCGACCTTTGTCGTGTCGTGTGGAATGAACACGTAAACTTATGAAGTGAACAAGTTGTTTTTGCAAATAAAACTAAATATAAAATATGCCGCCCCAAAATATGTGCCGCCCGGTGCGGACCGCACCCACCGCCCCCCTCTAGGTACGCCACTGGATGCAACCATCATGAGAAACTCGAGGCTCACCGCCACTACCTCATGTATGCCTAGACTTTCACTAGTGACAGCTCAATCCAGCGGTTTCTAAACAAACGAAAAGGAATACGCCCAGATCCGATGAAATGTGCTTGCATCTGCGTTCATTGTAATCGTTTAAATAGAAAACCTGGGAAATGCCGGGGAAAGCAACTTTGGCAGATCAATCCGATTCCTGGTATACAACAAGAAGGCAATGTAAAAGAGAAATGTCATTCTAGTGCTGACGTTATTTGGTGACCCCTTTTCATATAAAATCGAAGCTATTGTTGTTGTTTCTGCATTAGTGCTGACATTACTTGGCGATCGAAGTTGTCAGTCTCTTTTACATTACCTTGTTCATGTATACCGTGAATGCGATTCTGTCCCGCTCTCAACCGTTCATTGTAATTGGGTCTAGAGTAATGGAAATGAAGATTGCGTTGTTTGAACTATTTCCCAACGAAGCGATAAATTTGGTGTCAACCGTGTAAGCAACTGCAGTAATTAAGTAATACCGTTTTTCATTTTCCTCGTTAATTTTTTGACGAGCTCAATTTATTTACCTGTCGAAAGAGTGGCAAATTTTGGAGCCTAAGGGGCAAAGTAAGGTGTTCTCCATGGTCACTAATAGCCTGCAAATATGTTTAATATCAACAACTCCAGCCGCAAGGACAACAAACTCCCGACGCGCATGGTCATTGAGCGCACGGCGCATTGCGCACAACAAAAACAAAGACTCGGGTACACCTGCGCCTAGCGAAGAATAAAAATGCAAATAAGCGCTGCGCGGCCGAGTTTATGTCCCGTCACGTGTAATCCGATTCTTCTACTTTTGTTTTGCCACATGACAAGTAATTCACTTATATTATTCGCGTTATTAATGACTATTTACATTCTACCTTGGCCGGGCTGCGCCCGCGGCAAAACCTAATTCATTTTTTGCACTGTCCAGAACCCTCCCCGCCTGCGCTATCCCCAACGGGCCCAGGGGAACATAGCGCCGAATTCTCGGCCTTCGAGACTGCATAAGGGGGAGAACCGGCGATCGTGAACTGGCAACTTGATACTCTGGGACGAGTCCTGGCTGTACCTGGGCGCGCACAGGTATACACGAAATAAATTACGTCCATCATAATTCCTTCTGCCAAAGTGGATATCGTTGCCGGCCAGAGACCCCTGCCGGCGGAGGTATGCAACTGCAGTCACTAGCTTGAATGACGTCTCGCTGGAGTTGGACGGGCCCGGACCTAATTAAATGGGAAAATTATGATTAAACACTTTCCATATGTCCGGCGTCAGACATTTCAGCAAATAATTCGGATTTTTATGAAAAATATTCAATTAGCCCCAATGACTGCGGCCTGATGGATTGCCTCGGTGCGCCGTTCTGATAGCCACACAGTGTGACTCCGGGCGTACAGTAGTGCTCTTTCGTTAAAGGCGGCCGTTCGCTCGTAATTGATGCCTTACCTGGTGGGCATTACTTTTGTTACCTAGCGAGAGATTCGCGATGTCCGCCGGATGATGGACGACTGATGCGGCCAGGCATAGTTATTGATTGGGAATGATTTGTCTAAGTTTACGGCATTCGTCAACACGATTTGATTTAGGGACTTTGTTTTGAAATGTTTGAAAGATTAAAATGTTTTGGAAGATCATCATTACGTGGAAGAGTTATGGATGATCACAAATTGCAGTTTACGTTTTAATGGAGTCAGTTAGTAGCCGTTACGTAAGGTTAACTCACAGGTATGGTTCGGTATTTTTGCGTAAATTAATTGGAAGTAATTTTTTATGCACTCGTAACCTCCAACAAGTTTTTTTTATATAATTATGTGGTTTGCCCAGCCCTAAGCAGAAGGAGACTAACCTCATTTGGTGAGCCCTTTCTAAGCACGCTTGCAGAGATCGGACAGATTGGGATCCCTCAGCTTAGAAGATTTATTACTTCCTCGAGATGGTTTAGCGAAGAAACGACACTTGAACATTAGGTTTAAAGTGGGATCACTATGGCATCACAATGGGCCTATCCCTTTGGTCTAAGTGTATGAGCTCAAACCAACAGCTCAAACCAACATAACCCAACCTAACCTCTTGGATAGACGACCAAATCAGGGAAAGAAATGGAATTGGGTTGGCCACTCCTTGCGACGCGAAAACGAGAATCTAGCCAAACTGGCCCTTGATTGGAATCCGCAAGGATCCCGTCGAGTCGGAAGACCTAGAACAACGTGGAGGAGAACGCTATTAGCAGAGGCCGCAAGAACTGGGAGATCCTGGTCGGAACTGTTGCACAAAACAGAGTCCGCTGGAGAGCAACTGTTTCCGCCCTATGTCCCATGAGGGATTAAAGAGGAATAAAGTAAGTAACTAACCTCTTGAGAGCATAGGGCTTCCACAAAGTTCTGCATCGGACTCCATCGGTTTAACTAATTTTTTACCACAGTTCTCGATTTACTATTCCTCTTCAAGTGGCGTAAAGTCTAAAAACACCTCTGCTTGGTTTGGACTAATCTTGGATTTTTTGCTGGAACTGCTCTACATTTCCCAGCATGCGTACCACGAGGAGTCGTTCACTAAGACGGCCGATCATAATCTGGTCTTGAAAAGCGGAAAACCCCATGGTTAAACAAAAAAACTTGCGTACTTGCTGAATATAGAGAAAGCATTCGACAATACAGCCTTTGGGGTTATAGTCTTCTTCTTCTTTGGTCCGTTTGCTGGCGGTCCGAGCAGAACGTCCCCGCAACGAATACGCTGCTCTCGGTGCCGCTGGGTCTCAAACTATATTCAACATTCGTTTCCATTCTTGCGGTTTTTGGCGAAGTCTCGAGCCTCGGTAAATGATAATCGTTGATTCTTTAGGTCACCCTTGATATTCTTTAGCCAGGTTTTCTTCGGTGCCGATCGCTGGATTCTCCATCCTGGGACGATCTCGCCAGAGAAGTTTACATGGCAAGCGGTCATCATCCATTCGGCAAACATGTCCAAACCACCGTTACTGACGTTTTCGCATTTCTTCTTCGATCAGTGTCTGCTGATCGCATCTTTGTCTAACTGCCTCGTTTCGAAGACGATCGGGTAGTGAGACACCGAGGATCTGACTCAAGCATCGCATTTGGAAGACCTGGAGCTACTTAACGTCAGTGTTCACGTTTCAAATTCATAAAGAAGAATCGAGAGGATCAACGTTCGGTAAAGGCGTACTTTTGTTTTGATGGAAATATTTGTTCGTTTCCATATGCACCACTTGAGCAAGGCGAAGGTTGCTGTTGCCTGTCCGATGCGGCTGTGAACATCGGACGTCGATGCTACTTTCGTTTCCTCAAACAAATGATCCCGAATATTTGAACCTCGGAACCTGTTAGATTTGGGGTTATAGTAAGGGCTCTAAGGAGTCGAAATCTAAAAAAGCACTTTTTGTGACTAGATCAAGTCAGCGTTCAAAACTTTTTCGCTCAAGATCACACAGACGATATTCTCTACACGTCTAGCAGTGGCGGTTCGTAAGATTCAGGATAAGGGAAGCAATGCGCAAGGCGAACGATAAAAGTAAAAGTATCGAAACCTTTAAATAAAAAAACTGAAAAATAACATTATAGTGGAGTCAGATAAGAAACATAAAGAATTGTTTGCAGTCTAAAAAATTTTGTTTGGAACATGTTAGTTACATCGAATACTATACGAAATGGCCATTTTCATTTTCTCATTTTGTGAAAATTTTATCGTTTTGGTCGTTCTATTTAAATATTAGATGCGTTTATCTCGGTCAGTGTAGGTCCGAAAAAAGCAAAAAAAGAGGCTGTTCGTTATGAAATTGAAATCAGCGGTTACAAAATGAAATTTTTATTTGTACACATAAATTTTAGTTTTTTGTTTATAACTTCGGATTTTTCAGTCCACTTATACATACTATATAAACACTAACTAGTTAGAATTTTGGGTCAAAATATCTTATAGAAATCCCAAAAATTGACTTCAATTTTGAAAATTAATTACCCTTTAATTATTGTGCATAGCATCGTATGAGGTTTTTTCTCTTTTAAAATGAGGTATTATTTTATGATGATGAATAAGAAAATTTTTTTAAACTTCAAAAAGTGAAAAAATCGAATTTTTTCGTTAATATTTTCAAAATAGTTTCGCTTCTAGTGGGCGTTTTGCGCCTTTTTTTCAGATTCTGTTGATAATTATCACCCTTTAATTATAATTAAAGCGTCCAAAGAAAAGCCGTTGAAAAACTGCAACTACTACTTTCAACTCATTTAATATTTCATACAAATGAATAATTTTGGCTCAAAATCTAAAAAAATAGTTATAATAAAACCCTGCATACCTCGCATACACCCCCTACACCCACCACAGCAATCATTACATTCTCCTTGCAAAAGAACATTTCTGGCAACCCGTACTCAAAAATACAATTCATAAAAATATTCTCTATCCCTTTAAATCACCATTAAAGAGAATCATAAACGATATAATGGAAGCTACAAATGTATCAGCTTATTTCAATACACACCGCCCGCCACCCCATTAGAATAAGCAATAGAAAAAGAGAAACTTCACTTATCCTCGATCTTTTCTTCCTTCACTCAATACAAAACGAAATTTCATATTTTAAGAGTCAAAAACAAAATTTCGAAGCAAAATTTTAAGAGCAAATTTAATATTGCTCGAAGCCAGAACAGATTACCAGAAAACGAAACCAAAAAACAAAGAGAATTTGGTAGATACAGAAAATTTCTCTTTCTCCGACTTTTCAATTCCGCCTGTTTGGTTCCGAAGAAGCTGCGTTTAGCTCAGCTTCTGAGGGCACTGTGTTAACGCAAACCTTTGCGTGAGCGTGAGTTCAATTAAAGTGAATGTGTTGGAGTCTTCACGTCGATTTTCTGGGCCAAATAAGCTGGGGATATTACAGCTTCCCCTTGTTGTGTAAGGCCTCGGGCACGATAAGAGCGGCAGAAAAATTGAAAGAGGCACTTTAGTATTGTCACTCTGGCGCTCGCCGCTCATATCATGACCATGGCCTAACACAACATGAGGAAGCTGTAATATCTCCAGCTTTAGTGTTTCCAGAGGAGGAAATATATTAAGATTTTTCTTGTGATTAATCTTGATATATTTAAATTTATTTTTTTAGGAAGTTGTCGTCTATTTGTTGTTTATTTTTTTAGGAAGTTGGTCAAGGGAAGCAGTGCTTCCTTTGCTTCCAAAGAGGAACCGCCACTGACGTCAAGGTGCATGCAGCACGAACTTTATTAAATCTTCAAAAGATACGTTACGCATTAATGCGTTACGCATTTAGTGCCAATTCCAACAAAATGGCTCTAGACATTTACCAACCAACGAACACTTCCGACATCAACAGAACCGGTCCTTACAGTCAAAGCTTTAGGTTTCGCATAGCAAGCCAAACCTTTGAGGTGACATTACGCACAGAATATCCCAAACGAAGCACTGTACACTCTAATTCTTCAGACCAAAGGAAGCAAAATTGGTGTGTTTAGGTCAAGCAGCATTGGACTTGGTTAGTACTTAGTTGGGGGACCGTTTAGTAAAACGACACTTGCGTTTGGAATGGTCGATGCCGATGCGGAGGGTGAATTTTTAAATTGTCATGCCTGTAACGGGCACGTGCTTACCCGTGTGGCAGAGGCATTTGTTCGTTAGGCGGGCTAGAAAATACCCGTACTATATATGTTTTTCAAAAAATTAACCAACTAAATTATTTTTACTCGGATCGTTCTGGAACTATGTATTAGGAATCCAACCCTCTAGACGATTGCAGTAGTATGAATTGCAGGACACTGGTTGATCGATAGCAGACTATTGAAAACCAAAGTTCAGATAGAACAAAACCACTTCGTCAGAGGGTGTTATTAACATCTCTATAGATGCATATGGAAATTGATTCGTTCTTTAAGCCGTTCGTAAACGCTTTGATAGGATAATAACGAATACAAGATTTATGTGAATATATTTTGGAGAAAGAAAAGGTTTTTGATAATTGAAGGAAAACCTTGTTTCAAATAAGCAAATCCGCGTGACTTTCCTTAATATATTCATGAAATGTTTACTATTTAACAAAACTCCACTTAAGCCAAATTTTACAATTATTTAGTCACAGATTACCATAAAACGTTATTGTTAAGAAACTTTAGTGCAAAAGACATAATCCCGAACAAAAGCCAATAAATTCCACGAAGATTTACGACCATATTTTTTTGAGGCAGTGTTCAGCATTTGATTAAGAAACGTGAAATTTTTACAATTAATTAGGCTGTAAAAAATATCCCCGAAACCTACACAGTGCCTCCAAATAGATCAGCTTTGGATCGAGTTTCATCGCCGTTTTACTGGTTTATAAATAAAAGAGTGTTGATAGCGCATTCGATACTCGAAGATAAATCAAGCCACCCGGAGATTTACAGCTCTGACACATTTCATCTGAGCGTTCGTCGTTGGTTTTTCTACACCAAAAGTTCGTTCGATATGCGCGAGGATCCTCGACAACGACAAGATCTCCAGCTACCATAAAGGCGAGCATTTGCATACTGCCCGTGAAGCACACTGAACAGACCGTTTCATTAGTTCCAGACAGTAAAAACCGTGCGCGTTCAATGAGACAAAGACAAAGGTGAGTCTTCTAATTTTATTTATTTTTAATTCACAGTCGATCTCTTTAATATTCCCATAAATTCCGCTAGACACAAAGAGCCGATCGGAGCTGCTCCGCCTGCCGTCGCCCGCGATCCACATGGGATTCCAGCTAATAAAAGTGTCCGCGTCAGTGCCGTGATCTTCGGGAAAAGTATCAGGTTTCCTCAATAAAATTGAATCCTCAAATGCGAAGCTTTGCTGGAACCAAACTATAAATGTCACCGTGGAAGAGGCGCAGATAAAGACCTTCGAGGAGGTGAAGTCTCGTAAATGATTCGTTTTGTCAAGCGACGGGCTTAAGTGTTTTCGAGGCGGGCAATGAGCGGAGACTTTTGTGAAATCACTTTTCGAGACTTGAACGAATTTTTACGATGGTTTTATGCCAAAGTTCGAACGGAATTTCAACAATAAACAAATCTAAGTGGAATATTGCTCCAGGAAAATCGGACATTCTGAGGAATCGAAAGTGGCGAACTTGTTTTGAAGCACATTTGGCACATCCGCAATCTTGCTCCAGCTTTGTTTTCAATATGTTGGCAATCGTAGATTACAGTAGACAGAATGACATTCTGGTCAGGTTTGGCATGTATCTACAGAATTTTTGTCCTCCATCGTAAATTTAGCATAGAACCCTTATCTCTTTCATTAGGGTGTATCTACGAGCTTTTACATCGTTGGAACGAATCGTTGTAATTGAAGACAACATCAACAAATCGGATGGAGCTTTTGTGACGCCTGCAGCGGTGGAGAGAACTCTTCCACCTGCTGTACAACCACAATCCGCCGTAAGGTCCAGCACCTGAACCGCCGATTATCGAACAGCCGACGAATCAGTTTCCCGATACCGAACCGACAATTATCGAGGTGAAGATAGCAATAAAATCGATGAAAAATGGAAAAACGGCGGGAATAGATCAAGTAACCCCGCTGAGAATATCAAAGCCGGAGGTGATGTCTTTACACAACGACTTCATGTCCTCATACCACACATACGGTATTCGAATCGTGCCCCTTCGGTGTGGAAGAAAGCGATCGTTGTTCCAATTTTGAAGAAAGGCGAAAATCGGGAATGCAAGAATTGTCGCGGTATTAGCCTTCTTTCGATCTTCGGCAAAGTATTGCCGAAAATCATACAATCGAGGCCACAGAAACATCGAGAGCAAACGAGCCGGAAAGAACAAGCGGAATTTAGACAACATCGAGGATGCATTGATCAAATATTCGCACTCCGTCAGCTGATGGAAGAAAGAATTCGTTGCGGCAAACGAACTGTTGTCCTTTTCATCAATTTCAAATCCGCTTTCGATTGCATCGATTGAAACAACTTGTGGAGAGTCTTGGAAACCGAACACGTGCCATTGAGAATCATCAAACTTCTGCAAGCGTCGTACAATGGCTCAACCAGCAGTGTTCGTATTCGAAACGACTTATCCGAGGAGTTCCCGATTCAAACGGATGTCCGACAGGGAGACGTCGCTTCGCCACTTATTTTTAATGTTGTGATCGACGCGATTATACGTGAAGCATTCGATGGACGACGCGGAGTTCGATACGACGGCAAAAACTTCGTAACCTACTCTTTAATGCAACCTCTGGTAGCAAGAACTTCTGGTCCTTGGTAAGCTCCATTAAGAAGAATTTCACTTCATCCACAACTCCTTCATTCATCCACGATAAGAAGGTGATAACAGACAGAAAATCCAAGGCCGATTTATTAGCATCTCTGTTTGCTTCCAATTCTTCTTTACCCCAAATTGATATGCTACCCCCGGTTCTCGAGCATAGCGCTCATTTAATGGACAGGGTTTTCTTCAGGACTCGCGATGTGTACAGGTGCCTCAAGGAGCTCGATATCAATAAATCCACTGGACCCGATAATATACCCCCTATCGTCTTAAAACAATGCGCCTCACCTTTGGCTAAACCTCTGCGCAAACTTTTTGCCCTATCATACTCTTCCGGAGTCTATCCAGACTCTTGGAAACTTGCCCATGTACAGCCAATACCGAAAAAAGGTGACTCCAGCGACCCCTCTAACTACCACCCAATAGCAATTACTTCTATTCTCTCCAAAACAATGGAGACGATAATCAACAAAAAACTTATGGGATATCTAGAATCCAACCTACTCATAAACGACAGACAGTATGGCTTCCGACACAGAAGATCCACTGGCGATCTTTCAGTTTGTCTTACAGAACACCTCAGCCGAAGTCTGCATGGATCAGGTGAATCCAGTCTGGTTGCTTTGGATATCTCCAAGGCTTTTGATAGAGTTTGGCATTTAGCCTTGTTAGCTAAACTCAAAGCTATTGGAATCGACTCACTTTTACAGAAATGGATTGAGAATTTCCTTTCCGGCCGTTCAATTAAGGTAGTATTGGATGGCATCAAATCTGAACCCCACCCTATCTCTGCGGGGGTCCCCCAAGGGTCAATTTTATCACCAGCCCTATTTCTTATCTTTATAAATGACCTACTTTCAATCCCCTCCAACCCACTTCTCAGCTTCGCTGACGACGGTACCCTGCGTTACTCTTACAGCTACGATACAAGACAGACTCATGCCAGATCCTGTCTTGATGATCGTGAAGTAATGTTCAACTCTATTAATAACGACATTGAACTTATTCTAGAGTGGAGAACAAAGAATCGTGTCGAATTCAACCCCTCCAAAACCAAGTACTGTCTTATTTCCAAGAAGAAGATCAACACCCCACCATCCTTGTCAGTGGATGGCGTGGAACTAATGGCCGACCCATCCCTACACATCTTAGGCGTGACATTAGCCAAAGACTTGCGATGGAATGACCACATATTCCAAATCGCCAAACAAGCATCCCAGTGCTTGGGATTTCTTAAGAGGTGCAAGTTCCTCCTCCAGCCATCGGCCCGTGCTGTTATTTATAAATCCTACATTCGGCCTCTTCTCGAATATAACTCCCTCGTCTGGGGCGGCGCGTCGATAACCACCTTGGCATGGTTAGATAAGGTCCAAAAAAGGCCCTTAAATTAATTGATGACGACACCGCCTGCTCCACCATCGACCCCTTGAGCCACCGTAGGAATGTAGCAGCACTAACAAAATTTTATCGCTACTATTATAGCGACTGTTCCTCCGAAATAAACGCTTTCCTGCCTCCACGGCAATCTTATACCCGCAACGCCAGATTAGCCCACTCGTCTCATTCCCTGCACCTGCAACTACCCCTTTCACGCACTCAACAAGATATGAATTCTTTTGTAAATAGAACAACTCGACTGTGGAATAATCTCTCTCAGTCAGTATTTCCGAGCTCCTACAACATCCAAGAGTTCAAATGCGGGGTTCATCGCCACCTTCTTCAACACCCCTTCACACCCCCATAACCCTTAACCTATTCCCCCCACTCCCCCATAACCCTTAACCTATTCCCCCCCCGTACTAAGCTTGCTGCTAGACATTGCACCATGACGTGACAAACGACATGACGGACTGGTAGTACAAAGGGTGATTCCTGAGTTTAGCACTGCCACATAAAAAAAAAAAAAACCGACTTAATGTTCGCAGACGATAGCGCCGTCTTCGCCGACACGGATGCCGAAGCAACGGACATCTTATGCGACATTTCCCGCATCGCCCAGTCATACGGGTTACAAATCAATACGGAACAGACCAAAGTGCTCACAACGGATGGATCGAGAGCCAGTGTTCACCACGATGGAACCCAAATCTAACTGGTTCCGAGGTTCAAATATTTGGGATCATTGGTTGAAGAAACGGAAGTAGCATCGACGTCCGACGTTCACAGCTGTATCGCCCAGGCAACATCAACCTTCGCCTTGCTCAAGTGGTGCATATGGAAACGAAGAAATATTTCCTCAAAACAAAAGTACGCCTTTGCCGAACGTTGATCCTTACGATTCTTCTTTATGGATTTGAAACGTGGACACTGCTCAAATTGGACGTTAAGAAGCTCGAGGTCTTCCAAATGCGATGCTTGAGGCAGATCCTGGGTGTCTCACTACGCGATCTCCTTCGAAACGAGACAGTTCGACAAAGATACGATCAGCTGATCGAAGAAGAAATGCAAAAACGTCGACTACGGTGGTTGGGACATGTTTGCCGAATGGATGATGACCGCTTGCCACGTAAACTTCTCTGCCGAGACCGTCGCGCAGGCTGGAGAATCCAGCGATTGGTACCAAAGAAAACTTGACTAAAGAATATCGAGGGTAACCTAAAGAATCAACGGTTATCAGTTACCGAGGCTCGAGTCGTCGCCAAAATCCGCAAGAATGGAAACGAATCGTGAATAGAGTTCGAGACCCAGCGGCACCGACAGCAGCGTACCCGTTTGATTACAATTGCAGCTGTTTGATTCCAAATGTTCAACAAATTCGGTCGTCCTTTTTAACAGAAGACAAAGAAGAATTCATGTCAGCGCCTTCATCAGTCTATTATGACTTATTAACCCTTGAAACCCCCTCTTTTCTTGCAAATACTTAACAGCTGTCACTTGAAAAACTCTCAAAATCCACCCTCTGCCTTGGTTAAATCCTTTTAAACGTCCCGAATCCATCTTCATATTCCTCCAAAACTCTCGAAACTTTCAAAATAAAATCTGAGCCTAATCCATCAGCAGCGACGTAACTTGACCCCATAACCGTCAAATCCTTTGTCAAAATTCCATCGTCCTAATTTGTTTACGTGTCTGTTGCTTGCTTGTTAGCGCCTTAATCCTTTCGCAGGTCCCATCCACAACAAGCCGGCCACCCCCTTGCAGATTTTAATCAACAAAACTCCGCAGGAGCCCAGTGCTGTTGTAAGGACACCCTCCAGGACACCGGCTGTAATTTGATCATTCACAGTCACCCCAAGGAGGAAAAGTGCAATTTCATAACGCACCCGGGAGCTTCCGTTACGGATGCTGGGCACCCCCAAAAATTTTATATACAATTTTCGTCCTCCGCTCGCCGGGGACAAACATCCCTCTCTCATAAATCATCCGGATACCCTGGCGGAATGAACTTTCCCAGCTGAATAATTTGTTAAGTGCATGTAGCTGCTCCTTTAGGGGATGGATGCTCTGCAAGTGGTCGAGGTACCAGTCGCAGGGGCGGAAGGCGCGGGTGGTTCGAGGGCGTCGGATGCGGTCCAGTAATCGCATGGTGGATGCCCCTTCTGTCATGTGTGTGGTAATCAAATTTGAATCAAATCGATGTCGGTGGGGTGGCGCAGCGCTCTGCAGCCCCTAATCGAGGGTGTTTTGCTGTTTCTGTTTGTAATCATAGAAGCATTCAAGAGACAGTTGATGATGCTGTTTTCCCGTGTCAGGGTTGTAATTCGGATAATTCAAGTGGAAGGGGACGAAGTGCACTTGAGGAGACTCTCATAAATTAAGGACTAAAGTGATTTAATGGATTTCACACTGTTAGAAATTTTGAAGTTTCCTTTTTAGTCGTTACTGAGCGCAGATTTAAGTTATAGACTGAAGAGGGTGTTGCTGTGTGCATAGAGGGGATCTGCAATGGTTTTAGATATTCATTGCACTTTTTTTCACTTCTCATTAAATCGAGTGAAACCCCTACTTTCCTAAAAAGGATCGAATATGATGTGTGACACTTGAGCCTAGACAAGACGTCTTCACTCTTAGTCTACATCAGGAGCTGCTGTCAGAAGGGAAAACATTCAGATGACCCTCGATTGAGTTAATAAACGAACATAATGACTAAGGTAATCGGTGGACATAATGGACAGATTGCGCTAAAGAAGACTATCTTCGTATTGTTACGTTTTTACGGCTTAACGAATTCGTAGGATTCATTAAAGATTGTAATAATGCTATTGCATTCGGGAAGACGATTTGCCAGCGCTGGCACCAGTGATGTTGGGGTTAAGTGGGTTACTGACTTAAGAAACAAATGAGTCACACCGAAAATGGAAATTCAATTCGCCGAGTGAAATGTACGAACAGGACATCACGTCAGTCAGGAAATTATAGCAATGGAATTATTGAAAGTTGCTTCGCTATCGGAACTACGATTTACCGGATCCGGAACATTGACGATCATCCCGCCTACGAACGACGAAACGATGACGCTTTACTATTCCAGTGGGGAGAAACTAGAGGTCGGCTTGGGGTTTATGGTCTATCGACGCGCTGCTCGCGTTTTCGCATCTAAACCGATATCCGATCTTTTGGCGCTTATAACCATCGACGGAACGATCAAGACCTATATCGTATCCGTATATGCGTCAACCGAGACTAGCCCAGACGCGAACAAGAACGAATTTGTACGATCAACTTCAACAGACGCTAGATACGATACCTTGAACCGAATTAATCATACTCTCGGGGGACTTTAATGCGCATTCAGGTGCAGATCGAACCGCCTGGGAAGGAACGATGGGCAAATTCGGACACGGAGTTATTAACGACAACGGCTTACGCCTAATTTCATTCACAGCGTCAAACAATCGACTCAAACACCAACTCACCTGACGAAATCCATCCGGCAACGCAAGATACCGATCGACGCTCAAAGACGTACGTGCAATGCTTGGGCCCGATTGCGGATCGGACCATTAGCTCGAGTGAAATTACAGATAGTATTACAAAGAGCGAAGAAAACGGTGCTACCACAAGCCAAGAAGAATTGGGGAGAGAGTTTCAAATGGTATTATCCATTTGTGGCGCTCGCAATACCGGACGATATCGATGTAGGCAACCATCGGAGTCCATTGTGGGGTGTGCAATGAAGTTGTGTCCACCTATCCGGAACGGACGTAACCATGGATCTTGGACAGTTTTCTGGACCTCGTCGACCAGCGATAATGAATGAAACAAGTCGATTTCGAGCAATACCGACGTTCAATCAAGAAGTTCGACAGAAAATTGAAATTGGAACGGTAAGCGTACTGGAATATCGTTGCGGCCGACATGGAAGAAGCGGCGTCGAGGCATGAGTTCTGGATGCTGTACCAGAAAATCTGGCGGTTAGGCGGCAAAACGACATCTACAAACGACATCAAAAAAATCGGATGGAACTTGCGTGACCTCTACCCTGCAGGCGTCTGCAGCGGTAGAAAGAAGTTTATCAACAACCACGATCTACCATAAGCTGCAGCACCAGAACCGACAATTATCGAACAGCCGACGAATCAGTTTCTCGATACCGAACCGACAATTATCGAGGTGAAGACGGCAATAAAATCGCTGGAAAATGTAAAAGCGCCAGGAATAGATCAAGTAACCGCCGAGATGAACAAGTTCCGATGTTCAAATATTTGGGATCATTAGAAAAGTTGAAGTTAGTTGAAAAAAAGAAAGTGGCATCAATGGCCGACGTTCACAGCATCGGCCAAGCAACATTCGCCTCGCTCAAGTGGTACGTATGGAAACGAACAAATACTACCATCAAAACGAAAATACGCCTTTACCGAACGTTGATCCTTCCGACTCTTCTTTTTGGATCGGAAACGTAGACACTGTTCAAGCCGGACGTCAACAAGCTCGAGGTATTCCAAATGCGATGCTTAGAGCAGATTCTCGGCGATCGCCTTCGGAATGAGACAGTTAGATAAGGATGAGATCAACGGTGGTTTGGACATGTTTGCCGAAACTGCTCTGTCGAGACCGTCCGGTAGACTCGAGAATTCAGCGATCGGCACCGAAGAAAATCTAGCTAAAGAAAATCCAGGACGACTTAAAGAATCAGCGTTTATCAGTTATCGAGGTTCGAGACGTCGCCAAAAATCGTCAAGAATGGAAACGAATCGTGAATGGAGTTCGAGACCCAGCGACACCAACAGCAGGGTATCCGTTGCGATCGATCAGCGATCGTTGCGATAAGTCGTTACAAATAACATTTCGTTCAAATTTCTACTAGATGGTGCATAAAACATCACAGTATCCCATTAAGGCTACTATAGGATCTTTTTACAATATTAAAAATCAGTTACATAGCGTGGCTCGATCGATGATTGCATACTTCCATAATAAGTTATGACGAAAGAAACAATTTTTTTTGTATGTAATCATTCCACAGACGAAAAAACCCAGTCGGCGAATTTCAATGGCTTAGAAGCACGCAATTGTTAACTAAATATCCGCGCTCCACAAGTACTGTCGGTGCATTTCAATTGTGATCTCAAACTGTGAGATTTATGCCCCAATCTGGATTGGATAAAATAATAACGTTGAAGGCCCCAAAGAACAAAATCAATTGGATAAACCCTTTCGGCCATTATCGTCGATTTCTGGATGGAGGCAGGCAGCTTCCCTTTGCTGGGGCCAAGTTTCCTTATACTTCCTCGCTTAAGCCGATCTTGCAAAATTGCTTTATGACGCCGTCCAACAACAAGATGGCAACAAGAAGAAATACGACAGTTCTCCCAGGGATCTGACTCCATTAGGGCTTATTTATTTTCCGCTGTTGAATAAATTTATTGGAAGTATTCCCGAGCGTTCTCGTCTCTCGTCTGTTGTGTTTGAATTGAAACCCACCAGAGATAAGACGTGATGATCCTTTTAGTGCACGGAACTAGAAATATCCGAGGTAAAAAGAAATCCACCAGGGGAAAAGATACTACCTTTCATCTGAATCCGAGAGCGAGGCCCATCCTTGAAGGCAATCGATCGCATGTCGGCGAACTCCTTGCAAGTTCAACGATGCGGACAAACTCTTCTGTCCTGGAGCTGGGTGAGCTGATGGTGGATCTTCTCTTCATGATTTCAATTTGCCTTTGTATTCTGTATTTATGGACGGGATGAGTATTTGCTTAGGGATTCTTTCGCATCCACGTTTTGTAATGGGATTTATTTAGACAGACTGAAAGGTTAAATGAATCGAATAAATTCTATTTAGTTTTTTGTAATTCAATATTCGGAGAGGATCTTGCGATCGACGGAGGACGTTGGCGTGTAACTCAATTTTATTTACAAAAGACACGGTTTGGATCTTACCCCCGCAGGCAAGGAAAATCGGAATGGCCCATTTCAGGAACAGACAAATTCTATATTTGTTCTTGTCTCTTTCAAGAATTCATGGCTTAACACAAACTAGGGAATCCAATCCCGCATCAAAATCTCAATCTCGCAGGCCTGCGCGATCGAGGACAAAAATCCCGCGGATTCGGGATTTGCGGGAGTGCAAAAAAAATAAAATTTATAGAGTAACTTGTCTTTTACTGTGTTTCCATGAACTGGAGTAGAGTATTCGTTGAGTTTAAAGAAAGCTTTTCCTCTCAAGTTTACTCGATAACCGTTCTGGGTTGATGTGACAGATAAATAATTTTACATCAGGTCTCCGTTGATATTTTTTTTATATGAAAAAACCAAGCTTAGGTGTAACCCTTTGTACTGCCAGTCCGTCATGTCGTTCAGTTCATGGTGCAATGTCTAGTAGTAAGCTTGGTTTGAAGAATAGAGGAGAATAGGAAAGGTCAGTGGGGGTCTGGAGGGTGTAGAAGAAAGTGACGATGAACCTTACGTTTGAACTCTAAGGTGTTGTACGAGTTCGGAAATACTGACTGCGGGAGATTATTCCACAGTCGAGTTGTTCTATTCATAAACGAACTTCTAAACCGTATTGTGCGTGAACGGGGGAGCTGTAGGGTATAAGGGTGAGCCGAGCGGGCTAGTCTTGTGTTGCGGGAAAAGTATTGCCGTGCAGGCAGGAGGTCCTGAATTTCAGTGGAACAGTCGCCATGGTAATAGCGATAAAGTATGAAGAGGGCTGCTACATTCCTACGGTGGCTTAAGGTGTCGATGGAGGTGCGAAAGGGGCCATCACCAATGATTTTGAGGGCACGATTTTGCACCTTATCGAGTATGTGTAGTAAACGCACTTAAACAAACCCATAAGCAAAACCCGCTTCAAGGCGACGTGATTCGTCGAGTTTTTTTCGGATTTAACGAAACTTTACCCAAACCCCGTTTCCATTGGCGCTTACTCTGACTTAACCCAGGATAAACCCTGCATGGAAACTCAGTAATTGAAACACATAGTATACTTAGACAATTTTGAGTTAAGGCTGTATTGCTTAGTAGGCTAACTTCAACTAACGAATTTAAATATTTTGTGTAGCGCAAAGGCCTCAATTATACTGGCCGCAACGGAAAGCAAAGAAGCGGAGAGTAAACGGAGTGGAATTTTGTTGGTTATACTGACGGAAGCGAACGTATGCAAATATCACTTGTACTTCCTAATTTTTTGGCAAGCTTTTGCCAAATTTTGGACTTATGCTTAAAATTTTTAGCTTAGTAATATTGGAAACTTTCATTCGGTCCGTTCGGCTGGTCCAGTATAACCACCTCAATATAATTTCTCTGTATTGAAGCTCATTTTGACACTTCAAATCGGTCTGTTGTGTTCCGTTGCGTCCAATATAATTGAGGCTTAAAGCTCTACGCACACGATCCGTCTGATTAGAAATCCCAATTTCAAACTGGTTTCACAAATTATCACACGCGCACAACCAATTAGCAACCGAAATGAAACCTTTGTCCACACACGAGCACAACTGACTTTGGATTTGCTTTCCCCTCACTATTTTCAGCACAATCCTGGCCTCTGAAAATCTATAGTACCATACACTCGAATCTCCATATTAGAGGGCTCTATGTCATTCACCAAGTCTTCATATTTCAAGGAAAAATAGTTGGCCATTGCTCTGCATGTAATTAGTTTCTACTGTAGAATCTTGCGTAGACAAAAAACAATCCGACTAAACAGAAGACGCTTGTACATGAAGGTGCTTTCCACAACTTTAGAACAGAGGCGATCGAGGTGTTTCTAGCCAAATTAGGGATCTATAATAGTGCGACTAGTACGAATTACAAATAACTATGGCACCGTGCTAGCCAAGAGCGGATATACGACGAAATCAGGCGAACGAAACGGAATTGGATTGGCCACAACTTGCAGAAGGCAATGGAAAAAGACACAGACACTCTGTGAAGTTTTTTTAATATAATGACAATGAAGGCACGCAAACACCTTTTTAAATTTTTTTGTAAGTTTTTAAAAATTTTAATTTCTGAAATTGCGCCCGGTGCAAGTGCACCATTTGCACCTATGACAGCGCCGCCCCTGGGCAAGAGCAGTCGCCCGCGAGCAGTTCAAACTAGTTTCAAATCGGTATTGTTTCTGACGACCCGTGTATGTTTTCCTACTTCCATACACGGGTAAGATGACGAAACAGATGCATGTGCAGCTGGAATTCAAATCAGTCGACTCGTGCTCGGAGGGCCTAAATCTATTCTACTTTGAAATATTTCCCGGTTTTATAAGAGGTGCTTCTACTGCCCAAATCCCGCGAATCCCGCGGATCCTGCACGTCTAATCCCGCATTACTGATCCCGCAAAAATAGTGCGGGATCCCGCGATTGGATTCCCTAACACAAACTATACCTTCGCAGGTTGCACCCAGAGGCGGCGCTTTCATATGTGTGAATGGTGCACTTGCACCGGGCGCCATTTGACGGGGGCGCAATTTCAGAAATTAAGAGTTGAAAAAAGTTTAAAACCCAATTCCAATTACCCAATTTACCCAATTCCTGTCCCTGTGCTTTCTCCTGCAAAAAACCCGGGGAAATTTTACTTCTCTCCGGCCAGGAAATTTCCAGAGATTTTTGCTTCGAGATTTTCATAAGCTCAAGAAATGTTACTCGAGATTTTACTCAAAAAGTGAAGGAACAGACCTTCGTCTTGGAGAATCAGAAGCAATCTCCCAAATGAGAGAAAAATCTCTGCCGTTTACAACACTTGGTCAAGTAGACGAAGAGGGGTATATATATATATATTCAATGCCTCGGAAACCCCAACCTGTCCCCAATTTTTAAGCCATCTATGTAGATACATAATGACCCAGTCGGGATGATACCATCTATCCAGTAATATCGGGCCGTTTTGGTGCTTTTACTGTCTAACAAATTATTATAGCAGTTCCACACGGGCCAACCAACAAAAATTTACTATAATCGTCCATTCTCGATTCGCTGAAGAATCGTATGGGGTTTCACGAGAGCCAACTTTCCCAACGTACATTATGTTAGAATGCTTCAGCTTGTTGTTGTTGTTTTTAACCCGAATTCTCCCTTCTGCCATCTGTTTTCTTTTCTTTTCATAACAACAGGGAGACAAAAAACAGCAACAACCGTTCATCTGTCAAAAAGTTGAATCAAAAATTCAGAGAAAGAATTCAGAAGTTCAAAAACTCTGCCCACCACATCGTGCCCTCCTACTATCTTCTCTGCAAACGAAGTTTTTAGCAGATTTTTGTTGGTTGGATGTTGACCCATATGAAACTCCCTATGTAATCTTATTATTAGGGTGCAATCTTACATTTTGCACAAACTATGGCAATTATTTCTTCCATCCAACGAGTGTCCACTGTGTTAAAAAAAGAACAGCTTATAGGGCGCAATATCGTATAGTGCACCGGGCGCAAAAACCCCGAACATCGGCTCTGGTTGCACCTTTATACTATTGCAAACTCCCGGTAACCCGAAACTTTCTTCAACAAAACCCTTGTCCCCATTGTTTCGGAAACATGAAATTAACTCAAGATATTCATTCCAAGAAGAAAAACGTTTTGTGGCCAGCAACTACAACGCGCTCCGTCGAATTGAAGACATTTGTTTGACAAGCGCATAATTGACGGGTTCCCCAAATAGCAGGCCTAAGCCGGGGACCCCGAAACTCACCTTCTTGCAATCAACCGAAGAGTTTAAGGCACGAGAGTTAATGTGGAACGAAGCGAAGCACCCAAAACAACGGCGACTGGTATAGGCATAAAACAAAAACATAAACGGACACAAATGGGGACCCCTCAGCAGATCCACGTATAGGTTTTGTTTGTTTTGCGTGAAGAGAGCCATCAACATGCAACGCCCTTCAACCGTTTATTAATTGCCTAAGGCTGTGTCTCAATTGCATAAGTCACGCCGGTCAATAGAATACGCGCTCCGCTCTCTGGGGGCCCCCCGAGTCTTGGGCTCGATCCACAACGAAAACAAGCCAGCCCATAGCCACCAAGTTGATTTGGAGTCGTCGGTCTTGAGGTAATTGCATGTCAGCAGGTATTTAACATTCACCTGTTTGCTCGCACGAAATAAGTGCCAGACGATATGTTTTGCGGGATCAATCGAGCGTGTCTGCCCAGCGATGGGGACTGCAGATGAGGTTGATTTAATTAACCCGAGACACGTCTGCACTCCTTTGAGAAGTTTTTAATTGAAATCAGGAGCGCAAAATTGCTCCGGACGCGTCCACGTGTCCTTGGATTACCATCAATGCACACACAATAAAAGGGAAGAAGTCGTTACGGAAATTTACGGCAAGAAGTCAATATCTTAATTATTCTGTAAGTAATCCCGCGCTAACGTATGCCCCCAATAATGGCGGCCCAATCCCGAGCATCTCGTGGCAATAAAAACGGGTGAAGAAATGAGAGGCATAAATCGGCGCCGCGTTATCGTCACTTAAGAGCCATCGACGAACACTTAAAATACATTGACAAAAACCGGACGAATAAAATAGTCTGAAATTATAATCGGTCGTCGATTTCCTTATCTGAATTATGTCGTTGCGATAAGTGAGAGTCCCCCTTGAATGGATTTCTGGGGTTCGGAGCCCCATTTATGGCCAAATTCGCACTTGCACCTTGACGCGGACCGATGTGCGACTTCCCTATTACCGTGTGTCTCCCCAGTTGTAGGCTGCATCTGCGCCTCGGTGTGGTGTCCATTGAGAAGACTACACGGAGACATGTCGTCGATACTTCTCCCGTGCGTCGTGTACCAAAACGAAGCCACTCAGTTGGGCTGGACCAAATGGCAATTTCATGTAGTTCGTTATCTTAAGTGGACCGAGATGATGCCTGCAATTTGGAACGTTCTTGGCGGCATTAACATGATCCTAATGAGCCGGGGAATTTCTTCATTAACCATTAAGCGATGTTGGGTGATTAGTTGAGGTTATTTTGGTTAAATGGAGGAAGTTCATCCTCTGATAGTGGACAACCAGGTATGTACCTTCGTACAGCATAAAGGGTTTTTTGTTTTGTGCTTGTTTATCAATTTAATGGCGCAGGTGATAAAAGTTTTCGAATGGATGAGAAATAGTTAATTATGCTATTTAATTGATTCATGAGGGTGAATTTATTAATAATATGGTAATAAAGTCCGATATGCATGATGACATATACGTGGAGTGTCAACGTGAATGGTACACGGCTGCCTGCGGTAATGGAGACGGTCCGATATGGGGATAAATTGTTTATTTTGTTGTCCTTTCACGTGTAGATCGCTAGTTCTCTTCTTTAATGCCTTCACATTTGTCTTCACTTGAAAGACTTTGTAAAAAATTAATGAAACATTTTTTTATAATTAATCACGCAATTATCTATTAATGGCAGCTGCTTACGACAGTTTTGCGTTAAACTGCCTTAGACAAGACGGGGAGTCAGAGGAATTTCTTTCGTGTTAGCAAACTTCAAGATCAAGGCCAAGCCGAGAATGAGTACAATCTATCTAGGATTAGAAGTATACAGTGGCGTACGAACGGGGGGGTTTGGGGGACAAAACCACCCCCCTCCCAAAACGCCGTTTGAATGAAGAAAATTCAACTTGCACATTTATAATATTACTAGCTGGGACCCGGTATCCCTCGCTGTACCCATAAGCCAATAGTAGCCAATAGATATGAAGATCGAGACATGAATTTTACATAGATGAAGTGCCTCATAGAACGGTACATGGATCTTGAAACGGCTGCCATGGATCTAACAGTATATTGAGTATACTTTATTGCTTACTGCTTTCTTTCCTTCCTGTTTCCCAGGACAGTGAACAAAGACTTGCCGGCCTCGTAATGAGGATGAAGGACACCCAAACGGTATCAGAAATTTCGGAAAATATAGCAGTAGGTAGGCCCAAGAGTACAAGACATTCAACACTGCTTAACATTCAAAACTGCAGAAATGCTGCAAGGGATCATCAAAGTTGCAGAAATTTCGTAGACGAAGTCAAGGCTAGATTTGGGCTGTAGCACCATTGGATGGATGGAGCCTTCGGGAATAAAGTAGTGTTACGTTTTTACAGCTTAACGGATTCGTAGGATTAATTAAGGAATACGCTTTTTAATTATCCACACAATAATTTATTTATTACAAACCGAAACACAATTTAATTACAAACACAATTCTTAGAGTTCACTTATAATCACTTGCAAATTTAATATTTCACACTATTCAATTCTAATTATCGCTTTTTATTTCACTATAAATCACCACTTTTCACTGTTATCGCTTTAGAACACTTTTATCGCCTTTCAAATCAAAACTGACTCGATAGCGGCTGCAACCGGCTTTTATATCCAAGCTCCACCTTCATTTTACTTCTGGAAGCTTCTCGAGTCCCTTTTCTCGAGCCTAGTGGCATATTCTTTTCTTAAAGTTGTCTTCACTTATCGCGCGTTCCAATTTCAGTTTAGTACATAAGTCATTAGTTCAGACAACAACCAGTGACGTTAACGGCAATCGTTGATTCAGATTTTTAACCAACAGATGGCGCATAAATCATCACACTGCCCCCTTCTTAGGACTGTTCGTCCCGAACAGTTGTCCATCCTGGATCCGGCTGATGATATGGGCACAGCCTGTCTATGTGCACAATCTTCTTCTTTGCTTTGGGTGCTTGTTGAATCCTGTAGACCACATCGTTGATCCGTGTTAGGATTTTATAGGGCCCCTCCCACTGACGCTGAAGTTTCGGAGACTTGCCTTTCCGTCTTCGAGGGTTGAACAGCCAAACGAGGTCACCTTCCTTGTACCCACTACTGTTCGCTCGGAGGTCGTACCTTGGTTTCATCCTATCACTGGCCGTCTTAGGATTCTCCCTTCCGATTTTCTCAACTGACGCCCCAACGTTGTATTGTCGAGTTTCTTCTTTCGCTCTGACTCGAGGACCCTTTCTGCCGGCACAAACTGTACATTTACGACACCAGTTCGTAACATCCTCCCGCATATGAAGCCAATAGAATCTCTCCTTTATTTTTGCCAGAGTTTTGTTGACTCCCAAATGTCCTCCTGACGGGCTATTATGACACTCCTCGAGAATATCTGTTATTCCAGCACGAGGGACTAGCACCTGCATTCGATGAGAGGTACCATCAGCTGTTTCCCATTTGCGCTTCAATACTCCTTCGATATGCAATGAATCCCATTGGGCCCAATAGCTCTTCAGGATTTCACTTCTCTCTGCGATGTCTTTCCATTTAGGCTTCTCGTTGTGTTCTTTCCATGACAAAATCGCAGAAATGTCCGGGTCGTCGCGTTGCGCATCTCGAATTCCCTGGTCCTTGTATTTTATGCTTGGCTCAGCAGTCATCTTTTGGCACTTTTCCTCAATACGCCAACGATATTTAAAACCTGGTTCGCATGGTCGCCGGGACAATACAGGAATTCCCCTGTTGCGATGCTTCATCATTCCTTCTCCAATGTCCAATAGTATTCCGTGTGTTCTCATAAAGTCCAAGCCGAGAATACACTCGTCTACTATGTCAGCTACCAGGAACGAATGTGTAAACTTAATGTCGCCGAGTACCACGTCCATCATTGTTTCCCCATGTAGTTTCACTGGCTCTCCTGTTACAGTTTTCAGGATGTACTGGTCCGCGTTTTTCAGCCACTTTCTACCGACCAAATCAGCCCTGATGACAGATCTTGAAGCACCAGTATCCACGGTAATTGTGTATTGTTCATCACCAACTTTCCCCTCGATGACAAGGCTGTTGTTGCCACGCTGCAGTTGGGTGATGTTAACGATGACATCAGGGGTCTCCATTTTCCTTACTAACTCCCACCGGTCGCCTTTCTGCCGTTGTCCACATTTTTCACAGCATGTTGAGCCACTCCTACTCCCTGGCGATTCCACTCTCCTTCGCTTTCGGCAACTCCTTTGTAAATGGCCCGGCTCGCCACAGTTCCAGCATCGTAGACGACGACGTACTTCCGAGGTGTTGACTCGATGGCAAATGTTCTCAGTCATATTGATTCCCCTGAGGTGGACCGTATTCCTTGTTGCTTGCTTCGCTGCCTCGTATGCCAGAGCATATGCCAGAACTTCTGCTGTAGTCTTCTTTCCAGCCAATCTGGCCGCTTGTTGTAGGTCCCGTTCGGTAAAAGAGTTCAGGAAAGCCTCTCTTGCTACCTCATTGATGTAGTCTTGACCAAAACTAGGGTAAGCCAGATGCACTAGCCTCTCGATGTCGGCGCATAGTTGTTGTAATGTTTCTCCTGGCCTTTGAAGTCTATTTCGAAGTTGAAGCCGATAGACCTCTTGCATGTGCTGATCGCCGTAGCGCATTTCTAACGCCTGAACCAAGAACCCGTAATTGTTTCGATGTTCTGCAGGTATTGACCGTAGTATTTCTGCTGCTGTGCCCCTTAGTGCTAACGTTAAGGACATTGCTTTCTCCTCCTCGGTCCAGTAATTACCGGCTGCTGCTGCTTCGAATTGGAGCTTGTAAGTAGGCCATGGACTTTGCCCGTCGAAAGTCGGTGGCTGCAGTTTCCTAACTCCGACGACTTCATGCGATGCCGTCGCTGGCTGATACATCTTTACCCTTTCTAGGTCGGCCCGGACAGTTTCTAGTTCAATCTTTACCTTTTCTTCACTTTCCTTTATGGAAGTTTCGAACTTTTCCAGATCATTCCTCACATTTGCCTTGATCGAAGATTCGATATTTTCCAGATCATTCCTTACATTTTCTATTTTGCCATTCAGCTGGTTCCTCTGTTCTTCCATAGAGTCTTTGAGCTCTGCGATTGAACGCTCATGAACTACTGTTAACAATTTCTGTTCATCTTTTAACGCCAACACTTCGGCCTTGATCTCCGCTGATTACCGTTCTTGCGCCGCTACTGACCGTTCTTGCGCTTCCTTTATCACCATCAATGTCTTAAAAAGTTCTGCCATACTCACTGTCGCTTCTTCTGGCTCTGCTTCTACCTCACCTTCGAACATGTAGGTTTCAGGATCCTTACCCTCGTTCACCATAGCTTCTCGAAGCAGGGCGGTTAGAGAACTTTTAGCCCGCACTGTTGACAACGACCGTTTACTTAGTTCTCTTTTCAACTCCACAGTGCGCAAATCCACTAATTTTCGACCCATTTTATTATTATGTCTTAGTTCGCACTCACAAAAATTAAATTCCAGTCACAATTGTTTTAAAAATTCCCGTATTTCACTTATATCTTAATTAATCCCACTTCTGACACCAATTGTTACGTTTTTACAGCTTAACGGATTCGTAGGATTAATTAAGGAATACGCTTTTTAATTATCCACACAATAATTTATTTATTACAAACCGAAACACAATTTAATTACAAACACAATTCTTAGAGTTCACTTATAATCACTTGCAAATTTAATATTTCACACTATTCAATTCTAATTATCGCTTTTTATTTCACT
This sequence comes from Thereva unica, assembly GCA_949987705.1. Classification (NCBI taxonomy): domain Eukaryota; kingdom Metazoa; phylum Arthropoda; class Insecta; order Diptera; family Therevidae; genus Thereva; species Thereva unica. The sequence goes on from OX465284.1 coordinate 112,176,244, forward strand.
ATAAATCACCACTTTTCACTGTTATCGCTTTAGAACACTTTTATCGCCTTTCAAATCAAAACTGACTCGATAGCGGCTGCAACCGGCTTTTATATCCAAGCTCCACCTTCATTTTACTTCTGGAAGCTTCTCGAGTCCCTTTTCTCGAGCCTAGTGGCATGTTCTTTTCTTAAAGTTGTCTTCACTTATCGCGCGTTCCAATTTCAGTTTAGTACATAAGTCATTAGTTCAGACAACAACCAGTGACGTTAACGGCAATCGTTGATTCAGATTTTTAACCAACAGATGGCGCATAAATCATCACAGTAGGCTTTCCTGATTAAGTATTCCGTGGGAATGATAATTAACTCTTCCCCTGGATTCTTAACTAAAAAGTTATGTTTAAGGTAAAAATCTTCATGAGCGGATGTCTTTAATATCTCTCCTATCGCTCTTAAATATTCTGTGCTTGTTTAAATAGGTAAGTTAGCATATCGACAATTGGTATTGCAATTCTGTTCAACGTGCCTAATTTTAGTCCTTGAACGATGTTCAATCTGGTAATTAAATTCTTTTAGAAACATAGCCCATCTAGCGACTCTCACTGCAATATCTCCTTTTTCATTGTCGTGCCAAAAGCATTGCAGTCGATGGAAGTAAACGCATGTTTACGGCGTGTACTAGGGCGAGAACTTCTAGGTCGTAAGCGTAAAAGCGTCGTGCGGCTGAGTTTGCCTTACAGCTCATGTAGTATTGCATTCAATGCAATTGTTGATCGTTATTATCCCTTTGCAAGAGCAATAGCTCCGAATTCGTCCTTACTCGCGTGGGTATAAGTCTCCGTATGCCCCTTTGGTTCAAATAACTTCAACATTGATGCTTTTGCCAATTTATTTAATGCTTCAAATGAATTTGCTGTTCGGTTTTTATTTTCAATATGGCGTTCTTTGTTAGCACTTCACTGAACGGCTTTAATTCAACTGCCTAGTCTGCTATGTATAAATCTTCCAAAAGAGGGCGTTAGTCGCAGTAACCATTGTAAAGTTTTCCTATCATTTGGTATATTAAAGAGGAAACTCAATTACTACTTTTGTCCCCTACTCTAACGGTCTGTGCTCCCGCTAGACCGCTTCATTTTCTTATGAAGAGGGGTACAGTTTTTTTAGTTTCCCACGGGCGCTTATCTTAGGGAATATATTAGCATGGCCCTAGTGCAAATCAGTCATTTCGTCAATCGTCGATCGTCCAACGCACACACATTTTCAGCGATGCTCTTCAATCTTAATCACATCTTTTCCGAAAGTTGCTGTCTGAAGATTGAAGCAACAAAAGAAGTTTTTTAACCTTAAGGAGTTTAAACGATTGGCAAAGTAATGCAACTGGAGAACAGCGGCTGAACGGGCTTGCTCTTTTGAGTATTCACAGGCAAAATCGACGTAACGGCTAAGGAAGTAATCAACAAATTTGCTGAAAAGCGAGGAAACATAGAACTGTCACTTTCCCCAAGCATTGCTTTGGAATCATTGATCATGTATGTCAATAATTAATAAACTGAATTAATCTAAAACACTTCTTCTGGTCTTATTCCTAAGAGTTATATCAATTTTGACAGATAATGTTTAAAGTTCAGGGCTCGACTTATAACTTTTTAACCCCCCCTGAAAATATTTCTTGCTACGCCATTGCTATGATTAGAAATAGAGCAAGTAAAAGAATGGAGCTCTGGTGATCACCAACAAAAGATTTCGGGTACTTCCCTTCACTTCAGGCACTTTTTATAAAACTGTATTAAATTAGCACAAAAATATGAAAAAGCAAAACTCTCAAAACTAGTTGACTTACATACATACTTACATTCCCACCTCGTCTACTTCTTCCGGAAAATTTCACATTACTGAACTTGAAATTCCCCCCAAGCCTGCGGCAAGTGCAGTTGTTTCCTCGCCATAAACTTTGCGACACTGCTCAATACAAATAATATATGCAAAATATGTCCATATTTAAGAAGTTTGTTGTCGCTCTTCACCCATTAACGAATATTTATTCATCATCATAAAATGAATCACAGACTCCCCGAGAAGGGCGAGAACCCATTAAAACCATGCAAGCATAACGCAGAAATAATGCCATTACCAACACCCGACCGAGCACCTCGCCATTCTCGATATCTAGGTAAAATTTCGCGGCACGTTATCTTCTAAATAGCCCGAGACTAGTTCTGACATTTTCGCGAACAACAGATTCCAAACGTCCTACAATTCACCGGCAATAGCCGAGTTCACTTAGCCGCCAATAACTAGATCCCAGGCGCATCGAGAGCCTTTGTGGAATTTATTCCGTTATGGCCGGGAACGGAGTCGTATTTTATTCATAATTGACATAAATTGATATAAACGACGGCGATGCTGCCCCGGCCTCGGTGCACGACGCTGGTTTTCCTAGTCGGTTCGTCCCGAATTTGATGGGGCTCACGTGAGGTTGTACTAGGAAGTCGTTGGTCGTCTGCTTCGGGTGGAATCCACGTTTTTCGGGGAGAGTCGGTGTTGCGTGAATGCAGAGTATTTGCTGCTGGAATGAGCGTTTTATGGGTTTTTCTTCTTGAAAATTGTTAATTTTATTAGTAGTTCTGAATACGGCCGGGTCGGGGAGTGCGTGCTCGTAAAAAATATTATATAAAGGGTTTTTATTGTCGTAAAAGAGTTGGTGTGGGATTGAAGCCTCGCTGTACGTTTATGAAAACAATGGGGGTATACAGACGGTGCACAGGTTAAGTAAAGTTTCGTTAAATCCAAGTAAATTCGACGAAACCAGCTAATATGACGTGCCGTAGTGTAAAAAAACTGCACGAATTTAGGCCTTAAGACGGTATTGTTCGTTTCGTTCCTACGCACACTCATTACAAGATTTTAGATGAACGGGGAAGTGAAGATGATGAGGGGCAGCGAGCATTCTAGTTAACGTCTAACTACAATGTTCTTAAAACGACTCAAAATTCTTCGTCAAACTTTCTTAAGACTGATTAATTTTCTGTCAAAGTCAAAACCTAATGAAACTTAAGCTGGAAGTACATAATTGCTTTGCATTGCATTTCAATACTTGAGTGGATTTTACTGCGATGCGTTACGTTATATGGATTTGACACATTATTGTGTTGCGTGTCGGCACTTAAATGCGTTTTCAAATTTGAATTCATGTTGAATGTGTGTTAAATCCCTCCTCAAAATCCATTTTTAATATATTACTGAGGTTATCCGTGCTAAAAACCTATTTGACAGAGTAATGAATGCGTTGTATGCGTAAAAGTTAAAAGTTAAACAACTGTTGCATTGCATGGCGATGCATTGAAGGTAGTGCCGCATTAATAGGTCTGCCATCATTCAAATATTCAGTGTAAACTTGATCTGTTAACGCATTCATGCAACGCAATGCAATTATGTACTTCCGGCTTTAAACTCAGTTACAAAGCTTAAGATTCATTAAGTTTGACAGAAAATTATTGACTTAAGAAAATTTGACGAGAATCTTAAGTGGTCTTAAAACCATTGTAGTAGGCCTAGCTACTTGAGCTTACTTATGTATGTAATTTCCACACATGGCCCTGAAAATATAAAATGACAAGTATAAAATGAATTCCGAAAATAGAGATTCAAGCGATGTCTTTGATTTATTTAAGTTGTGGGAGAAATATAAACTGCTGCGATGCTTGCGTTTTGTGCCTTTTGCATACCGTACTCACACGAACTTTCGTCAAGTTTAATAAATCAATTTAGGTCGGTGCCGTATGAACTCATGTTCGCACTTAGGGTAAGGTACGACATATTATGTTCAAGCTTATGCCAGGTTTTGTAACCTATCAAAAATTACCTAAACAGAGTCTTTCAACAAGAGGTGTCATTTGAAATCTACTAAAAAAGGCAGTATAGGTGCTTTCAGTAATGCATACTTGCAAAATGCCCAAGTTGGACTCGCATCCACTTGCGGAATAATCATTTGTGCATGCATGCAAGTATGCATTAGTGAACTTGTTTCGCCATAGTTAAATATGGCGCTGATTAATTGTCATTTTTGATGTTCTTTTAATATATCTACTGCACGCTATCAATATTCTCCTCAACCATTTCATGTTGTCAACCAATACTTTAACATTTAACACCGACGTGCCCTCTCTTCTGTTTTGAAAACTGTCCGCAGGGCTATCGAAAAACTTGCATGGCTTGCGCACATTTGCTTTGCATATTTGCATTTATGAACTCTGTGCAAACGCATGTTTGCTTTAATGAAATCAATGCAAAAGCAAATATGCGCAAATTGCATTACTGAAAGCCTACTATTTCTTCAAAAAATGATGTGATGTTATTTTAATCTAAACTTAAAACTTTGACGTGAATAATGAAACACAAAATCTGTGAAATGTCCGCCTTATAAACGATTATTTTTTTGATGAACAGCGGCTGTTGATACTGGCTCTAATATTGTCTATGAGTGCTTGAATCGTTGCTGCAGAGGAACCTGGCCTCAAAGGAAAAATTCTAAAGCCTCAATTATACTGGACGCACACGATGTCGGAGGCCAACCTGAAGTCTCCAATTCGAGAAATCACTTGTCCAGGATATCTTGTACGCAGTACAGCCAGTGTTTAATGAACTTTATTCTTTATTAACTGTCAACTAAACTTGCTACTAGACATTGCACCAGAGATACATGACAGAATGGTAGCACAATGGATGATTCCTAAACTTGGGGTGCCGTAATAAATAGTCGTGGGTCCATTGTTATTTATCAGGTTCACCTTTTACGCTACGTGTAGCATTAGAAAGTCAGTCAAAAACTTGAGAGGAGTAAGTCCTGACGTAAATGCTTGGATTCCCCATTGTCTAAATCTTGTCCCTGACTAAGGAAATAATATATTTGATTACCCGAAGAATGTAAACGGTCTCTTCGGCCATTTCGATGGTATTTATGCGATATTTAGATGCAAATTTCATCTTCCATAAAGACGACTTAGAAACACGATAATTAATATAAGGAAATGTAAAACAAACATTCGATAACGATCTGTATAAATTTCAATAACAAAAGAATGAAAAAGGCCAAGTCGTAACCAAAATACGCCACTTTGTGCCCAAAAGAGCACCGGATCGAGCCCCGGGGGTCCCCGGCTTAAGTACTCAGCACTGTGGGGTGCTGCCACAAATCCAACAGCAAAATGTGGAAAACCGAAGTGAAATGTTTGCCTTTTTGACGTATAATTGCCTCGAACGAACGCCTGTGCGCCCCTGTCCATAGGCCTTGGACCACTAACAATTTCCCCTGTCACAATCCTGGCCGAATTATGACGTCGCACAAACGTCAAAATTCTTTAATTAACGTGAAACCGAAGACTCCATATCTCGTGCGCTTCTGCCCCAGCAACGGGAAATGCACCATTAACCTGGAGACACCTGAACCGTGAAACGCGCACGTTAAATCCCAGATAAGAAAAAGACGAAATTTAATAAAGTTTAGCCACCAGTCGCCCGCTGTAGTTGGGGATTTTTGTGTAGAGTTTTACAGTCGTCGGAGGGTCGCTTTTTAATAGGAGAATTTTTATAAATGACGTGCCGAGTGAGGACCATTTTTCGTTGTTCTCGTGAAAGGTGAACATTTTTCATCCACTGCATTCCTTCGCAGCAGAAACGTGCTGCACGGCTCGTGGCTTGTGTGTTAATGGATGAAAACAGATGCTTTCGGAAATTATATGCAACACTTCGTGAAAAACGGATACAAGACGTTTTATTAAGAATCCGGTAAATACAACGCCGTCCCCATGCGTGGCCATTCGTTACTCACTCCGAGTCGCGGGATATGAGGGCCTAGGAACAGCCCATCAGAATCGCTTCCCGGATCAATCAATTAACCGCTAATTAACAGAACAATCTGCGGCCACAGATCTCTGCCGGATAATTAATTCGTCGTCAATTAAGCCCTGGCATCGCTCTCGGCTCGTCGCAAGGATCACTGCCGATCGTCGTGGAAAGGAATTTCAGTGGCCCAATGAAAAACTGCCAATTAAACGACAAAAAACACTGAGGAATGATCGTAATGTCTCGAATTAATTAACACGTCACGGAGGACGATACCTGATCACGCTGACGATCGCCGTGTATACTTTTCGCTTTGACGATCATAATGAGCAGCGATCATGGAGGCAGCGCTGCCGTCATGCACGTTTATTAGTGCGCTGAATTACGGAAAAGATTGTTATTACACATGGCGACAGACTCGCCCGGAATATTAAGAATGGGCCAAAGATCAATAATTGATCTGGTTAGAGGCGCCAGTCGGGAGTCCGTGCGCCTCGGCAACACAGACAGCCGAGCACGCCCGATGTATTTGGGAAAAAGTGAAAACCGATAAAATATCGATTTAGGGCCAATAAATAATTTTGATGGACCCAAAAGACCGTTGTCAACTCTGATCCTTATCGATCGCCGGTTTCAGTTACCAGCAGTCGAGGATTCTGGTAGTCGTTCTTGTTGTCGTCTTCTTCTCTTTATTCTCTCGGCTCACATTCTCCTCCGAGTTGGTGGCATTTGGTTATCGGACATCTCATATCCAGGAGAAAGGTCTGCTGGCAATGGTTGACAGTTTTTATGCTTTGTTTTAGGGCAGGGCTCATCCAAATAATATAAGAGAGATGTTGAAGTGATAAGATTAACAGGAGGTCGCTTTAATAAAGTAACAGGTTGCAGCTTATGCAAAAGGTAGAATTCTGGGAAGAGATAAGAGGAGTGATCGGTTGTTTGGGCTGCGCGGAGGTATGTTAATAAATGTTACGTGATTGCATCTGAAGGGAAACATTTGACGTTTTGATCATTAGGCGTTTTTATGGATATTAATTTTGTTTTAGAATGAATTAATGCAAATGAATGTCCGAAGTTTGTAAATAATCCATAAGTCCCAGAAGATGTGACTTTGGCCGTAAACATCTTCAAACACGCAAGTGTTTTGGGGTTATCAACATTTAAGGAAGCACCCTGTATTTTTTATAATGACTCCACGTTACAGACTGCCGAAAATGATTTAGACATTGAACTATCGACTCATCACTGTTTTGCTTAAATCTTCCTTTTTAAGTGGTAGGACTAAGCTCAGGAGCTACTCTTTGCACAGTCTGTCATGTCGTTGGTCACATCATGGTGCATTTGTGTAGTAGTAAACCAAATAAGGCAGTTGTATTCGTGAAGAGGTCCGGAACCCGTAGTCATTCCATGGCGCCAGGTCTTTGACTAGTGTCACAACTAAGATGTTAAGGAATGAGTCGGCCATTAGTTCTACACCATCCATTGACCCGTATGAAGAGATGTTGCAGATTTTATTGGAAATACGGTAGTACTTCGTGGTGAACAAGGAGGTGTACCGTCCGCTAGGTGAAGACCCGACCTAAGCGGAACCTGCGTACCCGGTTAACTGGTTAAGGGCTACCTCAAGGATTGAGAGAATGTCATTTAAAAATACTAGGAAAAGAGCGGGATGTAAAATTGAGGGCTAGGGTGTATGGCTTAGATTCGAAGCCATCCAATACAACCTTAATTGAACGCCAGAGACAGAGAAGGGTACCATGAAAAGCCCTTCTGAAAAGCCTTGAAAATATCTAGAGCAACCAAAGCAATGCATGCTTTGGTTGAGGTGTTCTGTCAGACACACTAAAAGATTCAGGATTTTGTTAGACTATAATGTTAGAAATTAAATCATAGTAACATTAAATAAACTGTCATTATGTTTGTTGTAATTTGCTTTTTAATAAATCAGTCTTTTCAGTTGTTTCGTTCAAGTTGCAAGTAGGTGCAAGTACTTGCGAGTAGAAAAAATTGTCCAATGGATCGCTGCTAATATTAGTATGCTCGATAAGGAACTGATAACTACGCGATAGTAATGGTTAGAAGTAGGTGGACTAAAAATATCGCGGGTAGGTTGTGGCAGTTCCTTCCTTCCCGACTAGAGCTGCTGATTGTCAACAGTATAAAGGGCCTTTCCTGAGACTCTAGACTTTCACATTAAAAAAAAACTAAAGGAATTATATGAAACGATTGGGTCTAAAGGATAGAACAAGGATTTAAAGTAGTTTTTCGAAAATAGCCCGTTGGTTTAGTATCAGCCCTCTTTGTTTTGTTTGACTTGAAAACGGGAAACTTTTGAGTTACAAAATCTCCATTAAGCGAAGCTTACAACCCAAACGCTAATTAAGCAAAATTTATCGCAAACTTAAAATTTTTTAATTTTGAAATCCATTGTGAACTAGATGGCACTTTATGCTGATGAATGCCTTCGCTCTTTTATTCATACGATATTCGTTGTTGACTCTATATGGTGTCTGTCCTTACTACAAAATTTAGAGCAACTGCATTTGTATGGTTTTACACTGAATGTAATTTAATTTCAAAATGTACTAAATCAGGATTGAGTCCTTACTAGAACGGTTTAATTGAATGTTGAAATTAAAAATTCAAACTTTAAATTGTTAAACGAACAGCATAAAGATAAATCAATTGGTATACGAAAGTTGAAAATAAGATCAATTATAACTAATAATTAATTAAATATTGTTTTTTTTATCATATATCTTCACCATAAACACCTTTATAAAGTGACACATAGACGTCAACTAGTTCTGGAAGTTAATTCGCGTGTACACTTTTAAATAATGTAACTAGCCCCAATTAGACTAAATATTAGATTTAAATTTTACATTTTTCTATAGAATTTAAAAATAAACAATAATTGTACACAGGGACATCTACCTGTCGCATTTTTCATTTGTTAAGTCGTTGTCGTTCATCTTCATCTATGTGAAAATACTGGAAACATTTATTAGAACACGTATTTACGGTTTTGAACTAGAATAATAGGGGAAGATTTTAGTGGTTGTAGGGAGTTATGCATAAAATTTCCACCAGGTTTTTCATGTTTTACCCTTTTAACAAGAGATGGCTTTTCCTTTTTGAAGGATCACGTTAAATTCATAAACTTGTTATTTAAAAAAAAAATATTCTAAATAAATAAATTAACACAAAATTAGTTGATTTAGGTGAAACCTCAGCTACAATTTTTAAGATACCTGAAAATTAAAAGTACTAAAACATTGTGATTAACTTTGACAGGAAACGGAACACAGAGAATCTAATTTGAATATGGAAGACCATCTTTGGTCTTCACGGTAAAGCCTAGTATGGTGTTCGAACAGAATTCCGTTCCCCATATAAAATACAAGTAAAAAGATGCACGGAATTCCGTTCACCCGATTTTTCCGTGTACTTTTTGTTTTGTGAGTACGGACTTCGAATGGAATTCCGTTGGTAATATATCACTTGCGAAACTTTCTAACAGATGGCTCTGCAGGGGAATTGGACCTTTTTTCCGTTCACATTGCAACGGAATAAATAGCTAGACAATATTCCGGCCCCTGTGCTGAAAGTCGTATTTGCTGTCATAAGAAGTGACGCTACTACAGCGGTGTGCTGATAGTCGATTTTTGTCGTATAAAATCTGCTGAAATAAACGACAGCTAAAGCCCTTATGACACTCACTTTTTTTTCGGCTGAAAAATCTGCTAGAAAAACCAATTATACGAAAAAGGTAGAAAGAGTTTGCAAGAAAAGGATAACATAAGCTTAATAATTTTTGAAATAAGCTTTGACAGTTCCATCTCAATTGTGTTCTGTTATCACCTTATAATACACGCTCACACACCCATACACACTTAAAAAATCAAGAACTGTCAAAAAATATTGAAAATTTTCTTCATATTTCCCAGCTGAACTGCTAGAATATATATGGCAATTCCATTTTTCCATTCCAATTTTGTCAAATTTGTTTTTCACTCACTCAAATTTAAATTTCCTATGTTAAAATCACGGCTCACTCTAATTAGCAGATTTTTCAGCCGAAAAAAAGTGAGTGTCATAAGGGCTTTATTTGGTGTGCTGACAGTCGTTTTTATTGTAGTTTTATTGTCACTTCTGGTCCCTGGTCGGGCTGTTTGTTATAGTGACAAAGTAGGAAAATTTGAAAGAAAATTCATATTTGTTATTTTGGAGTGTTGCTGAAGGGCAGAGATACGCTGACAAATTACACAAATGTTTGGGAAGGAATAATAACAGCAAATTTTTAATTCTTCGCGTTTGCTATCTTCTAACTATCTAAATATATTTTATGTTTGCAAGGTAATTAAATGTTAGCCATTTTAGTCAGCAGTATTTCCATCGCTTGAATTTTTAAAATAGTGAACTATTGGACTTGGTTCTTTCAATTCACGTCCAACTCCTCTTATTACAAATGTCAATTCAGTTATAGTTGTCACAACACCCTAGGTTAGGTTGGATATGGCTGTGCTGCTGGTGCACAGCCCAAACACTTAGGCCAGAGGGATAGGCCCGTTGTGATGCCATAATGATCCGACTTTAAACCCAATGTTAAAGTGACGTTTCTTCGCTAAACCACCTCGAGGACGTATTGAATCTTCTTAGTTGCGGGATCCCAAACTTCGGGATTTCCGCAAGCCTGCTTAGGAAGGGTTCACCAAAAGTGGTAAGTCTCCTTTTGCTTAGGGCTGGACAGTGACAGAGAAGGTGTTTAACACTTTCCTCTTCGTCTATATTCTGACAGCTTCTGCAGAAATCGTAGGTTTCGAGACCTAAGCGGGTCGCATGCGTCCCTATCAGACAGTGTCCGGTCAGCTTTCCCACTGTAACTGAGAGGTCCCGTCTACCGAGGCTCAGAAGTGAGGTGGTCCGCCTGAGATCGTAAGAGGGCCAACCGTTCCTAGCCAGTTCGTCAGCTTTACAGCTTCCTGTTATATTTCGGTGACCAGGCACTGAGGAGCCATCTCGTTAAGAGATCTGCGGCATTCAGAGATAGTTCTGGAGTTATTAGTGCAAGAGCGCAGGGCCTTCAGAGACGCCTGACTATATGAGAAGATGTAGACCCAAGTTCCGGCACAACACCCTAAAACAATAATAAAATTTCAAAGCACATTTTTTTTTTATTAAGAACAAAATCAACTGACAAACTTTTAAGCTCTATTCACACAATCTTAGTACTAGAGAAAAATCGTAACTCATACAAAATATAAATTTTATTCAAAATAAAAAGAAAGATTAAATGTTCCTTTTCTTTAAAAAAAAAGATAAGTAAAAATGCAAAAAAAGAGAACATCAACGAACGTAATTGTAGGGCAGCATTGATCCTAAGTGTTTTGCATTAATTTTGCTTGGAATTGTTATAAATTACATTAATTAAAAAACTATGATTAAAAATTAATCTTATCTAAATTACAAAAATTGTAAAACTTTTCATTTAAAATCCTCGTTTCCCGTTTATAAAGAGACTTAAAGGCAATTTTGGTGAGTTTTGTTGTTTTTTCTAATATTTAATATTTGGTTTTAGTCTGAAATTCTTTGAATGATGAGATCGATTTTATCCTCTGCAGCCGCTATCAATGGGACTGTTAAACAGCAGTCAAAGTCTAGGGTTTTTGTGTCATTGACCTTTGAAAAAAATAAATACAGCAGATTAGTTAATTGTTTCAAATGGATTGGTTAAGGAAATACCTGAATAATGCGATCAAATGGTCTCAGCATTCCACTCAAGTCGGCGGGTCCTCCTGTTCTTATCCGATTTATAAAAACGCCCTTCTCGTAAAGCCCGTCAGAAACGGAAAACCCGTAGTCATCGTAGACTTTATCTTTGAACAAGGTCACTTTGAACACCCTACTTCTGCTGTCTTTACTGCTTGTCGATGCGACATCTGAGAACGAAGGACTTCGCGGACGCCTTTGTATTTTAGCGTAAACTGCCTGAGGTTGCGGCATACATCCTGATGCTTGGTCTAAATGCTGGCTATCTCCATCTATATAAAAAATTAATAGTAGTATTAAGAGAGATCTATTAGTATTCTGATTGTCTTACCAGAGTTCCGAAGAATTCTGAGATCAACGATGTTGTCCAAATTTGTTAGAAGCTTTGTAGCATGTGATAGAGGCATGCCTTGTACTGATTCGCCATTGATTGCTAGCAGACAATCTCCAACATGGATTTGCCCTGTACAGTGGGCAACACCGCCTGAAAATAGTTTATTTTTACTTAGTTGTAGTATATTGTTGGAATAATCCAGCCCCGGCCCTAGGGTAGAGCGAGTGGAGAGGTCGCTATAGGCACCAGGTTGTAAGGGGCGCCAAAATGAATACGAAAAACAATTTCGAGCAATGATGACACTTTTTGAGGGCGTTTTTTGTAGCTATGTACTCATCAATATGACTCGAACACGGCACAAGCACTGACTCCACGACCGATCGTACATGACCTTAGGCCACATCCTGCTCGAGACCCCTAGAGGAGACTGAATACGGCAGATCTAAACTCGATAAAAACCGCAATCCTAATGTGTAAGCAATAGTGCTAAAGTTATGAATGGTACTGCGTGAATGTACTACTAACGATGGACTGCGGATACCAGCCGAACTTTGGTTTGAATTAGCCTTCCATTGGTGATACGGAACTCTCTATGATGGATGGGCCGCCTTAAGCCTTGGAAGGAGCAAGCCTTGTTGCTGTAGACGGGAACAAGCCGCCGTGCAGCCTTTTTGTAATCGGATACTTTCCGACAGCAACAGAAGACCCCACTGGCATTATGTTGAAAGGATAGGGGTCGAAAAGAAGACCCGAAGGGTGTAAGAGTGGAGAATACGCACCACAAAGTGCACCGCATACAATTCACAGATATGACGTTGTCAGGATGGTGAACACTGCAATTTTGGACTGATGGCAGGAGAAGCCTCTTTTGACGAGAAGGTGACTCTCCACCATCTCAACCTTACTAGCTGGGCAAGACCTAAGGCCCAACCATGCAATACAAACAACCAAGCAGTCTCCAAAGAAGGTAGTGCTGTTGGCGAAACGTCGGGGAAGCAACTCTGAGAAAGCATGCTTGCTCTATAGGCGGAACTGTGACCCTAAAACCACCATCGAAATCCTTATGGGGCCTCCAGCACATAAAGGCTTGCAAAAGGGGAGATATAATCCCGTAAGGAAATGCCAGACAGGCAGTACTCGAAAAGAGTTTTATCGAGGACAACTGGAAATACAATTTATGTGAAGTGAAAGCGTCGAACAAGGGGCACCGAAAGACAATCTCGCACCACCCTCAACAAGGGCTAGGGCCGGCGCTGGAATAGTCTAAACTTAAGCAGACGATGTGCTTTATAAGGCATTTGAGTGTTGAATAAACGAATGGGGACCGAGTGCTATCTCGATTGTTCAAAGTCGTTTTTTGGACAGGCATTCTGATATTATGGGCCTGTGCGAATACTGACTAAGGGCCTGTGTGAATTCGATGACTAAAATTTAGTGTCGATAATACAGTATTTAGTCTTCTAGCGAGGAGACTAAATTGTTTGACAGTTGACTAAATTGAGGGTGAATTTATTTCAAAATAGTTCAATACAACGGAAAATAAAGTGAAGAACTAATAGCCTGTTGTCAATAGTGATATTTTCTACATCCATTTATTTAGGTGCTTACTGCATAAAAAGCATATGCTATAAATTATAAAAGTAAAAATTATTGTCAATTGAATTTAGTCATCAAACGAATTCACACAGCAATTTCCTACATTAACGACGAAAACTGCAAAATTTAGTTTAGTCATCAATTTAGTCCCAATTCACACAGGCCCTAAATTGCGGCTAAACTAAATTATTGGAAAGGTCGGTATTGCAGTGCGATTTTGTCTTTTCACGAGGAGGCTAAATTTGACAGCGATTGTCTAAATTCTGTTTTGATGGTATTACATGTTTATATGTAGAATTTCATACACTTCCATATGTAAATAAAAAATATAAGCTTCGAATTGTAATCCTTTTTTTATTTTTAGACTTTAAACTACGTTAAATAAATGGAGAGATAATATAAATATAAAATTTAAGCAACTAAGCAAGCCCCTAACTTTGTATTTTTATATTCAGATCTGTAAAGGTTGATATATGTATAATATATGTCCGTAATTGCGATGGGGATAAGATTATTTCCTTAAAATAATCATTAAAGTTGTCGGGAGCATCTAATATCTACCGCAGCTGGTCGATATATATTTGTATTTAATTAAAACTGAGAAACGAAGCTCAAATCTTATTCTGTCAAAAGCAAATTTAGCCAACTGAGAATTCGCACAGCGCTATCGGACTAAATTGAACATTGGAAATTTTGTGGAACGATTTAGTATTTCGTGGAACGATTTAGCCATTTAGCCAGTATTCGCACACGCCCTAAATATTGTGATGATTTATGCGCCATCTGTTTGTTAAAAAGCGTAATCAACGATTGTCGGTAACAACTCTGGTTGTTGTCTGAACTAATGTTTTATGTACTAAACTAAAATTGGAACGTGCGTTAAGTGAAGACAACTTGAAGCTTCTGGACGAAAAGAAAAGAACCTACCACTAGGCTCTAGAAAATGGACGAAGGTTCCAGAAGTTAGATAAAGGTGGTACTTGGATATATAAAAGCAGCTTGCAGGCACTAATGGAGTCAGTATTTGATTTAAAAGGCGATAAAAGTGTTCTAAAGTGAGAACAGTGAAAAGGGGTGATTTAAAAGTGAATTATAAAGCGATTAATAGTGCGAGATATTAAATTGAAAGTGATTAAAGTGAACTATAAGAATTGTGTTTGTTTTGAACACAGATTTTCGAAAGTGCAGACATCCATATCAACAAACAAACACACAAATACAATCTCACTCGAACTAACTAAATGAAAAAGCGAATTACAGCACAAAAGCACCACCACCATACCTTCAGTAATTCCACTAATAAAAATTGGTTTTTGCATATCCTCGCTTCCTGCCAAAGTTATCCCCAAAGGACCCCCATTAGGTTCCAGCCGCACTGTAGTAACAACTTGGTGCGTGCCATAAAATTTGTTGTCCATCGGTGGAGGTGGAGGTAGAGTAGGCGAGTCTGCCCTAAAAGTAAACACAAACAATTACCACTGTTTTAAGTTATTAAAATCTTTGCAAAACAAACCTATTCTGAGGATAATCCAACTCATAAGGACTAAAGTCATCATAGGCGTCCTCAGGCATCTCCGTGGTCAAACTATTGGTATTCTCACCGCCGACTGCTCTTCCGATACTACTTGACGTCTCTCCGGATTTCGGTGCGTAAGGCCTTCGTATCTTGACAATGGGATTAACAATATGCTGCAGCTCATCCTCCCGGAAGTATTCAGGCTGAGGAGTGACAGACTTGAAGGAACAGGCATCACCGTATCTAACTTCACCATATTTCTGCGAGTAGCTGTATATATCCTGATCGTTATTGCTGCAGTTGCTATAAATATGATTGACACGCTGCTGAGCATCAAACAGAAAATCTGGCAACGAGTCCCGCTTTATGGTTAACGTCGTGAAGTCGTTCTTGTTGTTCGTCAGAAGAGCATCCAGATTGAAGTGCTGCAGGGGATGCGAGTCGACCGCCAGCAACATGTCACCTGCACGCAACGAGCCAGTCCGATGTGCAGGACTTCCTGGCTTGACTTCGGATATAACAAATGCACCATGACTAGATCCGTTCACTGTAATTCCTAGGCCGCTGCGTCCGGCTTTGGCTAATTTCACATTAAAAACTCCACTAGACGGAATCACCGTGTCCGCCATGTCGAATTCCAGCTCCAGTTCGACCCAGTTAACACCTTGGTATCCAGGCCTTGGTCCAATGTCCCCCAAAAGTTGTCGCACCGCGTTAATATCCAAATTGTACATTTTATTGACGGAAACTATTCGATCTCCCATCTGAATGCATCCAGATCGATCGGCCACTGAATCTGGAACTACTTGCGCAATAGTGACGCCCCGACCGCAAGCGGTCTGTGACCCAAGAATAATACCAGATCCGTGAGTGCAGTCTAGGAGGACCTGGACAGTCTCGGATCGGCATAATCCCAGGTTCGAGTGCAGTGTGCCAGTGTCTAGAGGCAGTGAACTTTTCCGGACTAGCTTGCGCTGCCGTGATCTCCGGGATTCCAGGGTGTTAAATCCGTACTTTGGACTCCCGATCGATAGGCCTGAAAGTTAAATTCGGAGGTTAATCGTGTAGTTTCACATAAATAAGGTGGCGACGACGACGACCAGCTTTGATGTCGGGCATGCGAGAGTTAGCTATCTCAAATATTTTGTCCCCGAACTCATAAAATCGACATCATGTCACATGCATGACGTTATTTATGACTTCAAGGTGCCATATTGGAAAATCTGCTTTGAGTCGGGGAATTTTTTCGGGATGTCACTGGGGTTACCTTTAATTACTGGGGGGAATCGAGATGGTAAGGGAATTCTTTGAGCTGCTTTCATGTCGGGGGAAATAGACGAACTACATGGAAGATATTTTCAGAATATTTTTTTTACATGTTGAAAGATATTAAATGAAAATTCTCAAGTATTTGAGTTAATACGTTTTCCATGTTGGCGTTTAGATGGCAAATTTAGAACGGTTTTAAATTTATACATTACTGGTGAAATTATCGATACTACTGGTCGCCCGAACTCGGCAGTTGGTCCACAAAAAAAGGAGAGTGCGCAAAATCGGCCACAGCTGATAGCTATTGTGAATGAATATTTGTCCAGTGGCATTGCTCCCTGTTGATCAAAAATAACTCGTCGATGATTTAGACTATTTGGAACTGTTTAGGCGAAGTAGAATGGATTTTTTTCGAGAGAGATGTGACAATGCATGAAACATGAATCCATCACTACATCCCAGAATCAAACCAGAAAAACCGCCCAACGCAAAAGTCAACTGGAAAGGTTATAGCGTCTGTATTTTGAGATGAGGTTCGACTTTTTTGAAAAGGAAAAAAGGATCGTTCCGTTCTAGCCTGCACTATGTAACTTTAGGTCTATTCAGGAATCAAGAACCGACCGTTGGTTCTGAAGTTCAGAATGAACTTGTTCTTACCAAAGATTGTAAGTAGTTTGGTTGTGGGTTTGACCCTTTCGGTACACACGAATATCACGATTACTAGTGGAAAATTCACTACATAATGGGGCCTATTCTGTCGCTAAAATTTTATAATTTTATGTTATGAAAAATCAAATGAGATCAAAGTAGTGGGAAAAAATTTCTAAAAAAGCAAATTTTTGATTGTCATTTTCATAAAATACCTACAATTGACAGTCAAAAATTCACTTTTCTAGAAATTTTTTCCCACTACTTTGATCTCATTTGATTTTTCATAACATAAAATTATAAAATTTTAGCGACAGAATAGGCCCCAATACCAGATCTGGTGCCAAAGTAATCCTGAGAGAAGCTAATTCAAATCTAAAGGCTGTATCAGAACCTCAAAATTGGCAGCGTGCAGCAAATTAGGACATGAGATGAACATGTAGCACGCTGCTCTGGTGCTGCTTTGCTTGTCATTTTAGCAGTCTCAGCCAATAGAAACACTTGTGATTGCAGCGCTGCATGAGGTTCTGAATGAGCCTTAATGAGTTTTCTAAAGACTGTGTGTTTTCTGAACGAAGCAATCGAGTATTTCCTTTGTACTTGGTTCGCTAAACTGGACCGCGTGGTCAAACTCGTATTGAGTATTTTGAAGCGTCGCTAATAAACTGGGAATCAAATGCCTTCATTTGGAAATTCAAACGATTTCAGGAGATATTAGCAAAACTAATTAATGTAAAGGCTTGTCATACTTGAAAGAAAAGACCAAATGTTTCGTAACTAGTGGAAATTCCAGGTTGAACTTAAATTTCTAGAAACTGTAGGACGTGGAAAACGTTTCCCCGTCAAAAACGTGCTGATCTCAAGATACGAACCCATCAAGGCAAACGAACATTTGTTCACGGCTATTTACATTTTCGCAGCTATGAACATCTGAAACATCATCTTTTACGTCGTTATGACGTCATTTTGCCTGCAAGCAAATGCTCGTTTGCCGTGGTAGATTCCTACCATAAGTTTAGAAAAATTCGTGATGTTTGTAAAGTGTAACGTAATTTTTGCACGGTTTTTAAAAAGTGCTCGGATTTTGACAAGTGATGTCTTGTAAGGAAGCTATCACTACAAAAGTCACGAACGTCGCGTCGTTTAAACAAAAAAAAAATGACGGCTTGCCGCTTTCCGTTAATACGTTTCGAACGACAACTCAAAGAAATTAACATCTTTTTTGGTTAGCGTTTTTTATCCTTAAAAATTCGGAACCGGTTTAAACCGGTTGCATGGAAAAGTTAGGCTAACGACATACGATTAGGTATTTCCCGGACCGGGATTTTCGTGCCAAATGGAACTCAAGCAATTAGGTTAGCTTCGACATACGTTAACGTTAAAACCGAATCGGTTTCAGAACCGAAAAGCATATAATCACAGCGACGGGAAGATCGGGGACGGTTAGCCGTACGAGAAAAACCTAATCGTATGTCGCTAGCCTCAAAAATTTGAACACCAGTATTTTTAAAAAAAAAGTATAAACCTTTGTGTAAAGCAACCTCTGTTGATAAAACTTTTAAGTATGCGAATTAAGAGCTGTGTAGAGGAAGGGAGAGCTCCAACTTGTTGCCTTGTTTAGGGATAAAAATCACCCTCGACTATCCTCGAGATGTTTGAATGTATCCCCAATTGATTCGTTGGTTCGAAAAGGGTAGATCTTGTCCCGGTCGAAGATGTTCACAGAGGAGAAACTCCGTGAATATGCTTCTGGAATGGTCCTTTGCCTGTACCCAGCATCCAAGGGAGGGGGAATACTTTGAGAAGATCTTTTTGAGTCTAGCTGCTTCTGATCGAGTGTATAGGCTCTCCTCTCACAGTACTTCCTCCAGACAATCTTTTTGGAGTATCTCAGCTTCTTATTGTAGGCTGTAAGATGAACCCGAGTTCTCCCCATTGACCAGCCCATGAGGTTAGGGTTTTAATGAAAATATATTTCTTTTTCTGACCATCCATCAAAAGAGGTTTTGTCCTGCGAAATCAACCCTTTCTACAGGGCCCTGTGCTGGAAGTCAAGTCGTGTGACAGTCGCATGTAGTTGTCGGTGTCCTCGTTTTTTAGTTGGTGTGCGGAAAGCTGTGTGACATAACAAGTCGTTTGAGTTGGTGAAGTTGAAGTTTCAGTCGAATTACGACTTTCAGTACAGCATATTTGTCATTAAAGCACAACACGCCGACTAAAAGTTAAAATAAAACGACACCAAATAAGCTGTCATTTATGCCAACTGATTTTAAACGATGCAAACACGACAAAAAACGACTATCAGCACACCGCTCTATTAGCTTCACTTCATATGAGAGAAAATGCGACTTTCAGCGCAGGGGCCGCAGTCTTCAATTATCATTTGTTTGAGATGATGTCCTTTCTCATGGCTCTTTCTTAACCAATAGACGTTCTGCCTATATTTAAAGAAGAAAAATTATCTTTAGCTTGCACCAGTTCGCCTCAAATGGTAAATTGAAATTTTAAAATTTTGACAGATCCAAAAATCCAATTAAAATTTGAACTCGGCTGTGAACTAATGCACTTCATTTTAGATAAATTTTGTGAAGTACAATTTCCATGTGGAATACTCGCCCAGACACTTGCAATTAGTGACATCTATTCAGAGGCTCAACCGTCTATACTTTTCAAACTTAGCTAGACCGCAGTGTTTCCTGATGGTTGAATGAATTGCTTTATCTTAAATCTTCTTATGAAAACAAGTTATTCACAATACTAATTATAAAATTCCTAAGGAAAAGGATTAATCTAGTAGTTCGTCAAAAGTTGAAGATGTCTTATCTATTTTTACCGCATTTCGTCACATTTGCAAGCATGTCGCAGACGAAAGTAGAACATAATTTTCATATTTCATCATTTTCCTTCGAAGAATTACGAGAGATTTTCTTCGATTTTTGTTATTTTAAGTCCAAAGACGACTTAAGGCTAAGCCGCTGTGTGGCTGTGAGGATTCCTCCCTAATGGCTCATGACAGTCAAGACAAGACATGTTCCGTGGGACCAAAATGGGACCAAAAAGGAAATTGAGTTTTCTTGGGAAAACAACAAACAAAACAAGCCCTGGATGGTCCCATTAATAGTCATCAGCTAAATGTGTCGTTTTCATGTAAGAAATTCCTCAAAAATGCTTAAATTTCCTGGAATAAAAATAAGACTAAGTTTCATATTTGGAAGTTCCCGAAATTGCGTAGGACAAGCATTTCGGGGGTGGAGTGATTGGACGGGGAAGCGTCATAAAGCATATGAGAGTATGCGAAAGGATTTTTGTGTGTGGAAAAAAGTGTCAGATTGAATTACTGCGCACATGAAGAGCAGCGGCTGCTGACTCAACACTGATCCGCGAAAATACAAAGTCTTAAATTATTGTTGTGTCGTTAATCTTCGGGATCTGGCATCGAGCTAGAAGTTCTGAATTTAAAAGCGATAAAACAAACCAAAATCTGATCATTAGCGTCGGTTAAGATCCGGAATTCTTTCGGTTTTTACGATTTTGTCACAAATCTGAAATGACATGAATGAAACCAGCTCGACAAACAAATAAAAACGAGAAAGATCCACGACATCCGTTCTCTGGCTGGCAGTGGATGAGCCATCAAGAAGGCGGCAGCTGTGCCTTAGAACACCAAGGATTCCTAAATTTAGCACAGCTTTAAATCTAAGATCTGCGATTTTGCTTTGCTCGATTTTTACTTGGTTTTATTATCATCTAAAGGCGACCCAGACGTCATAATGACTATGGACTGTGACAAGGGATTCGCCCTGTCATCAGCTGAAGAAGACGATGCAGCTCCTTTTCGCGAAGGCGCCCCATAGTTAATGGCAATCATGTGTTGTTTTTCTAGGGGGACAAAATAGGGAAAATGGGAGAGGTTATAAATAAATACAAACGTAAATTGTATAGCGGGGGAAAACACGTACTAAAATCTAGCTTAAAAGGGATTACCTCTACGTGCTAGGGCATGAACTGGCATGATTTGAATCTGTGTGTAGCCTCGACCCGTGTTCGCATCCAATAAATCCATCACTTCCTCTGGGCTAAAGGCGGTATTTTCCACGATTGTCTCGTCTACGGAGAGAATTTGATCACCAACTGATAATGCACCGCATCTGAAAGTATTGTTGGAAAGGATTAGTTTTATCTTGGGAAATAATGGCTACTTACATGCAGAATGTTTTAAAAAAGCAAATCGGAATTGTTAGGATAGTAAAAAATGGACTTCTGGAGTCAGGGGCAGCGCTTTCATAGATGCAAATGGTGCACTTGCACCGGGCGCAATTGGACGGGGCGCAATTTCAGAAAATAACATCTATGAAAGGAATGTAAACTCTCCAAAAAAGGCTTTTTGAGTGAACTGCACTCAGAAAAAAAGGGGAGATTAGGATTTCCGTGGCGCCCCGATTTGAGGATGAGTTTCACAACTAAAGAGCTTATGGGTCGCTATCTGGTATAGTGCACCAGGCGCAAAAGACCCAAGCGCCGGCCCTGTCTAGAGTAATTCGGGCCTAGCCTCTAGGCTCCAATTATCGTGCTGAATAGATTGGTTCTCGTTTGGTTGCCGAAGTTTATATGGACGAAAAACGATTGGTCCGATTCGGTATTCTCCTTTGCAACTTCTCACTCGCTGATCTCATAAACATACCAGATTGTGCCGGATCTTTGTACTACTTTGGCTAGGACCACCGCAGACTGGTTTGACCCAATTGAGTTCGAGTCTTTTCATGCTAAGATGAATATTGGCCTTAACTTTTACTGGTAGATCGATGGTCTCAATGGTATATACAGTTCCATAAACCAAGGTTAAATTATCTCTAGTTAGAGATGTTTTTTACACTCCAATTCTGAATTGTGAGCAGTCACAAGATTTGAGGCCGTGCTTGCATTGAGAGTTTGATTCTTGCGACTATCAGCTCTACAGTACAACGCCAGAAGTGCTTAAGTGAAAATTGGATAATTTTGAGTTTATTGCGTTTTTGTATTCAGTAGTAGTAATCATTGTTATTACTAGTCGAAAACTGAGCTGTGCTTCTCGGAGTTACCGGGACCGGCAAAAGTGCCTTAATTACCCCGTTTATGAATAGGTTGAAAAGTTGAGTCGAGGCTGAGTTGAAATTTCGACTACCGTATATGACGTAGAGTTGAGTTCACTTTGGGTTGAAATAGAGTTGAACTGAAATCAAACATAACCTCAAATTTTTGTGTGAAATTCGCATATATAGATACGTAAAAATTCAGAACCAAATAATTTTGTTGTTCCTGTGCAAGCAAAAAATACTGAACACAAAACTAGCGCCGAAGGCGGACTTCACGGATGGTAAACAAAACAAATGTCACTTCAACCCAAATTCAACTCAACCCGCGTATATGAGGAGAAATATCAACTCGGTCCAGGTAGGAGAGCTGAGTTGGGTTGAGTGGACTCAGTTTCAACTCGACCCCCGTTTATGACTGGGTTGAACCTGGGTTGAACCTAGTCATAAACGGGGTATATGCACAATTGCGCCATCTAGACTTCGGTATTTCAACATTAAATAACTCTGACCGATTTTAGCGAGCCGAACCTGATTTTTGGGATCAAATGATGATGACGGACGAAGCTCATTTTACACTCTCTGACGGATTTAACGACACCAGACTTTTTTCTGTGGGGTTATTTAAAAAGTAAAGTTTATTCCAGCAAGCCGAAGACCATTGACGAATTGATAGAGCTGCCATAACGCCTGAAATGTTGGCCAATATTATGCAGGATGCCCGAGCTACTTTTTGTGTATGTATCGAATGGAGGTGGTCATTTATCGACGTTGTATTTGGCATAAATGGTAGAGAATATATTAAATAAATGTTGTTCATTTGTCAAAATCGGCTAAAAACTGTCAGAGTTATTCAATGTTGAAATACCGAAGGTCTAGATGGCGCCATATTTACAAAAATCTTAAAGGCGATTCTCTCGAAACACAAATTATGCACTTATGCACTTTTGGCTGTGTACTGGTCTTTTGGTATCCTAAGCACCCGTTTGTGGATTGTCTAAATTGTGGCTGCATAATTAGAATGTCAAATTGCCTCAACTTGTGTCGCTGATATAAAATTAACTTTGTAATTATACAGACAATTTCCCAAAGCTCTGTAGAAAAGACTCTGACCTCCGATTTTAATTTCAAAACGCTAAATTGTTAACCTATGGACCATGGTCTAAATATAACCTAAATAATGTCGATGTTAGTTCTTCAATGTTCACTATTTATAAAATGTACGTAAATACGCAAGGCTAACATATTTAAAATGTCAACAATATAAAAAAAATAGTACTCACCTATCAGCAATACTGGCAGGTAGAATACTAGCAATATAAACGCACGCTGACGCCACCTCATCGGCCTTGTTGTGATCATTATGCATCACCGGTGAGTAATTGCTCAAGACTAATCCCAATTTCTCACTTAACGGTCGTTCAATTTCAATTAGCAGCGGTCCAATCGCATATTCTACGCTCTGCATTACCGACACGTCATACTCTATAGTAAGATTGGTATATCCTGAAACATGTCCACATTTTAGTATTTGCTGCGCCTCTGACAATGTCTTGCTGATCAACGAGATCTGATTTCAAAAGAGAGAAATGAATTTTCATTAAAATGCATCTAAAAATATTTTCATAAACACAACATCAGCAGCAGCAGCACAAAAAACAGAAAATAATGTGTTCTTCGGGGCAGATGTAACCGATCACTTACATTGTCAACCCGGAGTAAGCGATCGCCGGGCTTTATTCGTCCCGTTTTAAAAACAGGACCGTGTGGTCGGACATGAGTCACGATTAGCGGGAAGTCCCCACCTCCACGAAGAGTTAATCCCAAACAACCATGTTCACGCTCGACTGTGATCTGCGCCAGTTTTGACGTAACGCACAAACTGTTCTGGGAGACTGAAAAACAAAAACAAATTGACGACAACGTGTATCAACTGCATTATCGGCGCTATACTTACTATACTCTGGCAAGGAATACTCGATCTCGACAACAGCTGGCCCGTCGCCATGACACAGGATGCTCATAATATGTTGATTCGATAATCCAATAGTGGATATCCCGTCCACCTGATGGATTCTATCGCCAGGTGTGAGAAAGTCAGCTGCTGGTCCAATTGCGTTTATTGATCCGATCACCGGCGGATAGGACAGATCGGGCCGATCTATGCGAAAACGGGAAAATTAAAAACATATTAAAAATCCGAGCCACGACAGGCACTACGATATTTTACAGATATTTAAAAACCAAAACGACGCAGCTTTGGGCCAGTTTCGCTGAAGCTCGTCTAGACATGTTATAAAAGTGAAAATTCTCCTAAACGAAAATTACAGGCGAAAATATCTGTTCTTGGTTGTTTACAACGCCCTCAGGCGTTCGTAGCCAGAAATGATTAATGAGCGGGCGACTTGTCACCGGGGAGCCAAGAGCCATGTTTAATTTTGGCCGGAATTTAATAGCGCGCTGCTCCTGCGAGCGGTTCTATTTATTACTTGTGAATGAAATGTGCCAGCACGCTTCCACGGTGGATGCTAGAATGTGAAAAATTGCCGGTTCTCGTTTTACTACACTCACCTGCGAATACAATTCCCATTCCCTGAGCATTTTCACGGGGCAAAGAAATCGTTGCATACGTGGTCCCGCGGTCCGGTGCCAGGCCACTGTCTTCTGATTGCGCCGGGCTCATCGCACGATCACCTGAAAATAATCGGGAAAAGTTGTTTCAGAGTTTTCTTTTATGGATTAACGAGAGATTTTCACTACAGCAATTAATCTGATATTTTCTTAAATTCAAACAAATTTAAATGGGTTCAGGTGTTTTTCGGAGCAGAAATCTTAACAAAAGGAGGAATACAGTGAATAAAGCTGTGTTTTGCTCTTCTATCTACATACATATGTTTGAACACCGCGAATATTGAGCAGTTTCTATTTTTGATCAACCGTTCAGTTACTGACTTGACGAAACTTCGTTGAGTGGAGTAATCGGTAGCCTAGGGAGTAAGGGCCTCGGTAGCCTAGGGAGTAAGGCGCCTGGCTACTATCCCAGAGGTCCCGGGTTCGATTCCCGGCGGTGCCACGGTCCTAGCCTTTCCCAATTTCCCACCCACATAACTTTCCTTCTTTCTTCTTCCCTCTTTACATTCCTGATCCCTCCTGTCATAGCCTTCCTTAGCCCTTCCCCGCCCCACCAAAAAGCGCATGTCATCGGTTGGTTGATGAGATTCAACTCGTTTCAGGAGGCATAACACTCCAGCGAGTTGTTTCTCGATGCCCCGATGACAAAGTCGCCAGTAATGGTTGGGAGTAGGTGGACTAAAAAAAATATCGCGGGTAGGTTGTGACAGTTCCTTTCTTCCCCGACTAGAGCTGCTGTTCGACATTGCACTCTATATGAAGAAAATAGACTGTCGACACAGTATAAAGGGCGTTTCCTGTGACTCTAGTCTTTCACATAAAAAAAAAAAAAAAAAAAAAAAATCAAACCTATAGCTATATTTCTAGGTTCCTCAATAACTGGAGCTACGACGCGACGCATGCGCTCCAACAAAGCTTTAGAGATGACCACACGATTGAATTTGTTCTCAACTGATATCATGCAAAATTGAAACGACGCGACGGTATCTTTTGACACCTCGCAATTGCAATTTTGTTCTTCTGTCACTCAACACCATGTCGTTGGTTTTATCGATAATTTCAGGGGTATTCCCTTCTGCGGGACGTCCTGCACGATGTTCGTCTTTTGTAGATGTACAGCCACGGTAAAATTTTTGTATCCGATTGTAAATAGTTGCAAACACAAGGACAGATGTGCCATAAACTCAACTCAGCTTTGATTTCTTTCGGTGTTAAGCCTTTTAAAGCCGGAGGAAATGGTAGAGCCGGCCGGAAAGGCAGCTGAACAAGGGGACCAGTGAAATGGAATCCTCGTCAGCTGGGCGGGAGGTGGGCCAGTTCCGGCAATTAAAGGTTTGCCAGTTGAATCTACACCATAGCAGAGCAGCATCAGCAATGATGACGCGAGGCTTCGGTGAGATGAAGCTGGATATTGCTCTCATACAGGAACCCTGGATCTACAAGGGTAGGATTAGGGGACTATCTGGGGGCTTTGACACTCTGTACGTTCCCAATGCGAATGAAAGAGTGAGGACGTGTGTGCTGGTGAAACACGGAGTGCAGGCGGTTTTACTGCCGCACTTGTGCACACCAGATCTCACAGCAGTACGCGTAGGTACTGGAAGTGGGGCTTTCATTCTAGCCTCAGCCTACCTTCCGTACGATTCGCCAGATCCTCCGCCCACCAGGGAGTTGGAAATTCTGGTTATTACCTGTGGCGAAAAAGGCACAGGGTTAATAGTTGGTTGCGACGCAAATGCACACAACACGGTGTGGGGAAGCACCAACGACAACCATAGAGGAGAGGCTTTGCTCGAATTTGTGGAATGCAACAATCTAGTTATTGCAAATAGAGGGGTAGAACCAACCTTCGTCGATGCTAGACGAAGGGAAGTCATAGATATAACTCTATGCAGCAACCGGATGTTGACAAGATTGACCAACTGGGAGGTGATGGATCGGACGACTATGTCAGATCACAGAGCCATTTCATTTGAGATAGAGTACGGAACCCCGGGCAGGGGAGACGGAATTAGAACAACGAGAATTCCCCGCAACACGGACACGTCTAGATATACTGAAATGTTGCGCAGGAATCTCGGGGAGCGCGTGCCAAGGGCACCGAAAACCACAAGAGAAGCAGAGTCTCAGTTGCATGTCCTGCAGACAGCGATAGAGAACGCTTTTCGAGTGGCGTGTCCTCTTACGTCAGTGGATGACCATGATCCCACACCCTGGTGGTGTAGGGAGCTGGAGAAACTGAAGAAAGAGGTCAGAAAGGCTTTCAACCAAGCGATGAGGTGCAATGACCCGGTTGCCTGGGAGAATTACAAAGCCAAGAAAAGAGAAATGAAACAAACTCTGCGACGACGGAAAAGGGAGTCGTGGAGGAACTTCTGCTCGAGCATGGAGAGCATATCTGAGGCCAGCAGACTTCAGAAAATGATCTCCAGGGACCCGGTCTCCAAAGTCGGACTCGTTCGTGACCCGTCGGGGAGGATGACGGAGACGCTGGAGGAAACCAACAAGATCCTGATGGAAGTTCACTTTCCTGGCAGCTATGTCTCGGGTAAATCTTGGACTATTCGTAACAGAATGGCTACAAGGATGAACCGAGAGGAGGCTAACGGGGTGGTGACGGAGGAAGGGGTGAGACGTGCAATAGACACATTCTCTCCCTTCAAGACATCGGGGCGTGACGGAATATTCCCTGCGCTGCTTCAATGGGGCAAAGATGTCATTGCACCCAGGCTTAGGGGAATATTCGTTACCTGTCTAGCAACAGGATACATTCCGGCGGTGTGGAGGGAAACCAAAGTGGTATTTCTCCCTAAGCCAGGCAAGAAGGACTACACCGAGGCGAAGTCCTCCAGGCCAGTCAGCCTAACATCCTTTCTGTTGAAAACAATGGAAAGAGTGGTGGCAGACCACCTGGAGAGTACTATGCTAAGGAGGCACCCTTTAAGTAGAAGCCAGCACGCTTACCAGGCTGGCAGATCTACAGAAACGGCACTTCACCAACTGGTGCGAGTAGCCGAGGGGGAACTGTATACCGGAGGCATAGCGATGGCCGTTATTATGGACATCGAAGGCGCCTTCGACAAGATACAGTTCAACAAACTCAAAGACGCTCTGGTGAGGCGAGAGGTCAGCCCTATGATTGTAAGGTGGGTGGACAGCATGCTGAAAAACAGAGCGGTAAGGATTCAGACAGGAGACTCGCGGCTTCGAGGGAGGGTCAGCAAGGGATGCCCACAGGGCGGGGTGCTATCGCCCCTCCTGTGGAACATCACTGTGGACACTCTGCTCAGGCGGCTAGAGGAAATGGGCGTGCATACCGTTGGGTATGCAGATGATGTAGCGATTGTGGCACGT
The DNA here is from genome assembly GCA_949987705.1 of Thereva unica. NCBI lineage: Eukaryota > Metazoa > Arthropoda > Insecta > Diptera > Therevidae > Thereva > Thereva unica. The sequence goes on from OX465284.1 coordinate 112,204,255, forward strand.
GGCAAGTTTATGAGCACTACGGCAGATATCATGAGGAATGCACTCCAAGTGGTTGAGCAGTGGTGTACGGAACAGGGCCTCACCATAAATGCTAATAAGACAGACGCGATAATCTTCACTAGGAAGATTAAAGATCTGGATTTTCAGCCCCTCATGCTTTTTGGATCGAGGATCAAGGTGTCTGGGATGGTCAAGTATCTGGGTGTATACTTGGACTCGCGACTAACCTGGAAATACCACGTTGAAGAGAAGATTAAGAAGGCGACAAGGGTGCTTCACCAGTGCAGAAGAGTATGTGGACTAAGGTGGGGTATCTCACCAAGGTTAGCATACTGGACATATACCATGATGGTGAGACCCATCATAACTTATGCCTCGGTGGTCTGGTGGACTAAAGCCACACAGAAAACCGTCAAGAGGCATTTGGACAAGGTGCAAAGAATGGCCTGCGTAGGTGTGAGCGGTGCTTTCCGCACCACACCCGCCGCGGCATTGGAGGCGCTGTTAGGGCTGCTGCCGTTAGACCTCCAGGTGATGAAGACTGCGGCAGCCTCAGCGATTCGGATGAGACGGGATGCCGCATGGCAGGCGTCAGGAACCTTATATGGGCACATGAAGATCCTGGATCGCATTAAAGGGATTAGGGAGCTCATGATGCCCATGGAAGGGATCACAAAAATGAGGGTGACCGAAAGGTATCATAAAACCCTCATAGGGAACGGAACGCTCCCCGAAGGGAGACCGGAAGACATATATATCTTCACGGACGGATCCAAGATTGACGGCAGAGCAGGTGCGGGAGTCTTCTCGGAGGACTTAAATCTGACCTGCTCTCTGGCTTTGGGGAATTACACCTCAGTCTACCAGGCGGAAATGCTTGCTCTGCTGCACGCGCTGGATCACATAAATGAGGGTCAGGTGCAGGGAAGAAGTATCCTTATAGCACTGGACAATCAGGCTGTGATTAAGCGCATGAACCAGACAGAGATTAATGCGTCTCTGGCGTTGGAATGTGTCCAAAAACTGAACAGGTGTGCGCAACAAAACAACGTGACGCTAGCTTGGGTTAGAGGACATACAGGCATCGATGGGAACGAAAAGGCTGACAACCTGGCAAAACAGGGGTCAACCTCGGAATTCTGGGGACCGGAGCCATACTCTGCCATTGGCAGAGGGTTGGTAAGGAACTACATCGAGAAATGGGTCGCTGAGGAACACCGGAGACGGTGGGACGCTATGACCACGTGTAGGCAGGCTAAGATGGTGCTTACGCTGCCGATCACCGCAGCCAGAAGAAGGATCCTGCATATGCAAAGGAGAACCCTCAGATGGTTGGTGGCACTGATTACAGGACACGGATGTTTCAGGTATCACCTAAAAAGAATGGGAATTCTGGAGGATGACACCTGTCGGATGTGCCTGGAGGAATCTGAGACGGCCACACACATAGTGTGTCACTGTCCGGCGGTGGCGAGGAAAAGGGATGCCATAACTGGACTCCAGTGGATGGAGGACATGAGGCAGACTCCCTTCAATCAGCTGCTTGCGATAACTAGGGGAGTCGAAGTAAGGGAGCAATGGGACAACCCACTGCAACCCCAATAAGACGACTCTAGGCAGAGGGACGAAAAGGGACCCGCAAATAGTGGTCTGATTCGGTATCCCTCGAAAATCTATATATATAAGCCTTTTAAAGAAAAATGTTTAATTCAATAAACAAAAGTTGTTCACTTCCATAAAAACGAAATCACTATGAATATTGCTGAAACTTTGACAGATACCTAATGAGGAATAAAGCTTACTAAAAGTAGCATTAACGATGCTACGAGCGCTATCTCTTAAATTTTCTAAGTACTTATTGACCCCCCCCCCCTCCTTATTAAACATTGCACCACTACGAGTATGACAAAACTTACTAATAGTACAAAAATTGTCTTACAACGGGCGAATAAGGGCCGCTTTGCCTTTTAAGGGAAATATGATCCATTCATCCAAAGGCGCTATAGCCCAAATCGACCCTTGGCCTCCTGTAAGCCATTTATCCAAGTCGGACGGTCTCTTGCAGCATGCCTCCAGTTCCAGATGTTGAGCATTACCTCTGCGCTCTGCGTCAGCCGCCACAGAGTCTATCCATCTCCTTCTGTGTGACTGGCCTACTTCGCGAAATTTCTGATGACATAAGCCGTTTTGGCATACGATTGTCCTCAATCCTGATAACATGGCCGGCTAGTCTTAGTCAATTTTTATTAAAGTTGAGAGTTCTGGGTCGTCAAGAGTGTCATACAACTCGAATTTTTCTCTCAAACCTGTTGACTTGTTTCTCTATGCCCCGAGTCATAGTCCAAGTCTCGCTACCATAACGGAGTACTGGTCGTAATACTGTTTTGTATAGTGAGAGTTGACATAACTCTTCTTTTGCTGCCAAAAAGGACCTTCCCACGATGTTCACGAGATCTGCATAACCAAGTAATTGTACCGACTGAGAAGCTATTGATGCACTTCTCTGGACTGACGTTTTTTTTACACCCATTCTAGGCACAGCTTGAGAAGCATAGGGGCTAGTTCAAGTCTTTGTCTCCTTGTCGTACTTTAAACTCTTCAGATACAACATTTTGGATCCTTACCTTCGCCAATGAGCTATTGTTGCGTATTTGATCAGTTGAACCAGCTTTGAGGGGACTCCTAATTCCGATAAGATCTCGTATAGCCTCGCTCTGTTTGTTGAGTCATATGCCTGTTCAGAGTCGACAAATATCTGGAATACATCTACGTTCCTTTTTCCAGAATTTGCTTTAAAGTCAGCAGTTGTCCCGATGTTGAGCTGTTTGTCCTAAAAGTAGCTTGATATTCTCCTATAAGGCCTTCCGCGGATTGTGAACGTTTTGTAGTTGGTGCTGAGAAAATAAAAAACGTTTAAAAGAAAACTTCACATTTCGACACCATCAAGAATTGAACCCGAGAGCTTCCCAGTCCTGGTTCCCTCCTGGAATAGCAATGAACTCTCTAAATATCATGAAATAAGCAAAATAAATCTCACCAAATTGGAGAACCTCCAGAAATATGTACACCATAAAAGATGCGATACAAATTAAGACGCTAATGAATTCCATACCTTGCAGGACAGTATACGGCTGCAGTAAAACTGCATGCACCCGATGACGGATTGCCCCATAGAAAAGGCGTCTGCCTGCGAGCATAATGCCAATGCCATAAATTCTGCGGGTCCATATCATGACGACATTAACAGGCATCAGTTGCAGAATATTTTTTTATTACAGCGCCGCGTCTAATAATACACGCCAGACACGAGTATGAATGGCCGACTCCTGCCCTAGAACGCCACGCCGAATGGCAGTTGTTGCTCCACGGGCAAGGAAGCAGTCGTCAAACGGGCCCCAAAACAAAAAGCCAACTGCAAATTACGCGATTAATTAATTTGTACATCAGATAAAATCCATTTTATGTCACTCAACCGGAGCTAACCCAGAAACTGACACGGCCGCGGAGCGTCGGATGCTGCCACCCGAAAATTAAGGGAGCGAGGAGGGCGGCCCGTGTCACACCGTCGGTACCAATAAAGTTGAGAATCGGAACGCTAGAGCTTCGCAGGACGGCCGCTCGGTGCACAGATAATTAATGTCATTCTGGGCACGCAAATATCTTTCGTGCGTCCAATTACGAGCCGAACTTAATCAAATTCAATTACGGGTGCGTGAGTGTTTTATGGCCGCCTGCGGCTCGTGAAATTGCCTTTAACCAGGTAAACAGGGCTCCTTTTGGCCCGATTACTGGCCAATTCCTCCTTCGCAGCTACTTGCGGGCTGCGGTGCCTGTGTGTCCTGGCTATTGAGTCATTTGTGGGGATTTCTCGCAGACAGCGCATTGATGAATCACGGGGCATCCATTAGCTGCCCCCAGATGCGACACTTCAATCTCGACCGATGCTAGAGCAAAAAGTGCCGAGGCACAAAGTGATTTCCTGTTGACTAGGGCCGAACTCATTTTCTATTTTGAAAGCCCCCCGCCGGGCTTTCCGTTAATCAACAGCCGCAGCTGGAGATGAGTGCCTACGTTTACATAGGTGATCCATCCCTTAGCACTTCGCTGCGAGGTGGACGACGCGACGTGGTGGAAAGGAGTTGCTGCGGTTTCGAAAATCTCGCCGCGCATGCGAGCATTGGGGAATGTTGGACGAGATCAGGTCTAGTGGGAAATTATCCACCAAGTGTTGAAGGAAGAGTTTTGAAAGGGTTAACCATAAATTATGTTGTCAGTGGCAATTAAGGCTGAGTTTTAAGGCATCTGCGAGTCGATGGAAAATTACATTTTATTGAGTGTAAATTCCTCGGGATTCTTGAATGCTTTCATGTGGAATTTTTGTATTTTTGGAAATTGATTTTTTTAGATGGCTTAAATATGCTTTGAAGGACATCAAAGTGTTCCATTTTTAATGTACAAAGTGAACGGGTTTTTACATTAAGCCAATTGGTGTCCAAAACACTCGACAATCGTGGAAGTACTCGTAGCAAGAGAGATACGAAATCATATAGAAAAAGAGATGATTTGGATGGCGCAGTTTTTGCACTGAGATGGTCTTCGAGGCGCCAGGCCGAATTCTTCTTTTCTTACTTTGATCCGTTTACTGGCGGTCCGAGCGGGACGTCCCTGCAACGGATATGCTGCTGTCGGTGCTGCTGGGGTCTCGAACTCTATTCACGATTCGTTTCCATTCTTGCCGAATTTTGGCGACGTTTCGAGCCTTGGTAACTGATAAGTGTTGATTCTTTAGGTCGCCCTCGATATGCTTCAGCCAGGTTTTCTTCGGCACCGATCGCTGAATTCTCCAGTCTGCGGAACGGTCTTGTCAGAGTAGTTTTCGTGGGTTTTCGTGGCAAGCGGCTAACATCCATTCGGCAAACATGTCCCCTAGTCGACCTTTTTGTAGTTCTTCTTCGATCAGTGTATGTTGATCGCATCTTTGTCTAACTGTCTCGTTTCGAAGGCGATCGCGGAATGAGACACCGAGAATCTGCCTCAAGCATTGCATTTAGAAGACCTCGAGCTGACCCTGTCGGACACACGTTTGAATCGAGAACTCCTCGGATAAGTCGCTTTGAAGACAAACACTGCTGGTTGAGCCATCGTACGACGCTTGGAGAAGTTGGATGGTTTTCAATGGCACGTGTTCGGCCAATAGATGTAATCGAAAGCGGATTTGAAATCGATGAAACCCACAACAGTTCCTTTGCCGCAACGAATTATTTCTTCCATTAGCTGACGGATAGCGAACATTTGATCAATGCATTCTCGATGTAGTATAAATCCCGCTTGTGTTTTCCGGCTCGTTTGCTCTCGATGTTTCGATGCGATGAAGGCTCGATTGTATGATCTTCGTACATACTTTTCGACGATCGAAAGGAGGCTAATTCCTCGATAATTCTTGCATTTCCGACTATCGCCCTTTTCAAAATTGGGACAACGATCGCTTTCTTCCAGCCGGCCTAAACGCCGGATTGCCTGGTACAGCGTCCGGCACTCGTGCCTCGACGTCGCTTCTTCCATGTCGGCCGCAACGTTATTCCAGTACCTACGCTTCTCGTTCCGATTTTATTTTCTGTTGAACTTTCTTGTTCAATCGTCGTTATTGCTCAAAGTCATCGTGTTTCATTCGTTCCCGCTGATCGACGACGTCAGGCCATTAATAAGTTGAACTTGACGATTCGAAATAAGTGATCATTCTGTTTCTTTTTTTTTATGTGATAGTCTAAGCTCAGGTGTCACCCTTTGTACTACTAGTACGTCATGTCGTTTAAGTCATGGTGCAATGTCCAGTAGTAAGCTAAAGTTATACCCAAGGTGCTAAGAGATGGATCAGTTGTTAGATGTCCGGACAGGAGACAGAAGGAATATCGGTACAGGTTTTATTAGTAGAGGCAGTAGTTCGTTTTGGAGGCATTAAATTCAGAATTCAATGTCCCTACTGATAGGGGTGGAAACAGACAAGGTCTGGCATGTGGTTGCTTCACATTGTCGAAGGTGTAAGAGCTATGCAAAGTATCACCGTCAGCGAGGCAAAATTTATAATCTTAGACAAAACTTATGTGAAGTCGATTGGATGTGGCGTCCCATAGCTAAAACTATTGGGAAGATTTGACTCCCTTCCCTAACACAAAGCTGCACAAAAACAAAAATGTAAAAGTGTGAATAGTTTCCAATACGACCGGCAAAGTACTATATGATGTAACATTTTGGCCCTTTTCTATTTTGACAAAAATGAAAAATCGCTTTTTCCATCTCGCCCCATCACCACTAGAATCCCCCTCCCCGTGCGCTCTGACCAAATCACTTATCTGCCAATTGAAAATTTATGACTAATAGAGCCCTGATCCTAAGTCTGTCGTCAAATTTTTACGATCTTATAAAATGGCCAGCGGATAAAAAGCTGCCACAACATCTTAATCCGCCCACGCTGTTGATCCACATTTTCGTTTGACCATCAAGATTTATCGGTCTGCGAAGACGGCGTGGAGAAAGAAAGACACTCTAGGAGCGCAGTTGCGCAAGCCGACGAATTTTCGGGCCAATTTTCATCAATAAATTGAAACAAATTAAAATTTTGTTGTTGATCTATTTGATCGACGGACGTCTTAAGGCGCTCCCCCGCACCAGCGCAGCGCCGTCGACTAGCGGCTGACCTTAGAGCGGGGATTTTGTCACAAATTCCTAAGAATCGATCTGAATCGCTGCCAATTCCGTGCCGTTTCCGTGTTTTTCTTCTTTTTTCGTGAAAAATTTCGAGAAAAGTTCTGAATCCGCACATAAACAAGCTGAGAGAAAATTCGCTAGACAGAATCGGACCGAAGAATCCAGGTTGCTGCCGGTCGTCGGTTGGGGGGGCCATCTAGCCGCGGCTTGGGGAATCCATTAATGAAGCACGTCACGACTGAATGAATTCCGTTGTATGACGGCCACTTATGAGATTATGCGGCTTAATGGAGCATGCAGGGACTCTAATTGCATAGTGGATGTGCAATGACGCATCATAGACAATTGCCGCAGATTGCAATGCGTTCTGACGTCCGCGCGATATGATGGCCTGCGCGCAGCTTATTCAATTCAAGTCACAAAACTAATAAAAGAAGACGCTCCGAGGGGGCATATTTTTGATTTCTATCTTTCCAGGATCTAATTATGGGCGAATTGTGCCACACACAAACTCCATTAATTTGTGTACGCTACAAAAGAGTTATGTGAGAGAGAATTTTGTTTATTTTGGAATCTCAAAGGTCGATCGATCATGGTGCGTCGGCTCCGTTTGGTAATGCCAAAAAGCAAACATTGAACATGCGCGATGAGAAACTACGTTCCACAAATCTCTAGGCTGGGCTATATGGCGGATTGTCAGAAGTTTATGTTGATATTACGGCTGCGCTACTATTTGCGACATTGAAGGCCCTTGCGGTGGGTTGCCTTGAAATGTTTTATTTGGTGTTTATTGTTGTTGACGTTTTGTTTGTGTGCGCTCGTCAAACTGTGCTCGATCATAAACATATTGAAATGTTATTAATTTTTTTATTACAAAATGTTTCGTCTTTATTTGATTTCATGTTGCGTAACAGAACAACCGGATGATGGGGATTAATATCAATTTTATGGGTACCTATATAAAGTGCTCATAAAACAATGTACGAGCACGAAAAGATCGTATTTGCAGGTATGTATAACATTAGCTCTTGGCGGCCAGTCGATATCTTCGCCAATTTAGGTTAAAATGAGCGCGTCAAATTAGACCCAAGTTACTTTAACTCAGCTAGCAACGACATAAAGAACATTTTTTTAGCTCAGTTAGCTTAAGTTTTTCTGCTTTATTGGCATTGAGCACTAACGATCGTCAGTCATCAGCGGAATAGGAGAATAACATGTAGCATAACATGGACGTCCGCAACTATTTCGGACTGATGCATATGCGATCATAACCTAACGGTGGCCACTGGTAACTATCCTATGAGAGAGAATAGGCTAATCGGGCTAGTTCCTTCCTAGTATGGTTGGCGTGAGGCTTATAACCTTACCCAGAAAAAAATATTATTACGGAACGTCCAACATTTGTGTCGTTCAATGTAGGACTTGTGTATGGCTTCGTATTTTAAAGTATTGGAGGTTGACTTGGTTTGGAGTCGCATTTCATCATATCTTTCGCTGTGGGGGTGGAGTGGCTCCAAAAGTGCATCTAAGTGCGATTATGGTGTATTTCTGGAGTTGCTTTGGTTTTGTAGCGGGTCAACCTCTAGTGTTTTGAAGTTTGGCGCTGTACCGCTTTTGCAGTGATTGACACAATTTGTTCAGTGATTTGTTGCGAGAGGCCAAAACCGGATCCCGGTACCTTTAAAGAATAAAAAGAAAAAGAAGTACAGCAAACATAAACAACAGTTTGGCTGTGTTCAGAACTAACAATTTAGTATTTTCCTCTCACACGTCATTTTTTAATTGGCGAAATCGACGATTTTTATTAACACATGATATCATCGTTGCACCGAAGTTTTTCTTTTCAGTATTACAAAAAAAGTTTTTTCAAATTTCACGCTTTCGACATGGTTTTCTGTAGATTTTGGCATGCTGAAAACGATCCCGTTGTCCGATTTGCCCTATCATTCCATAGTTTTGAGGTATTTAACGCGCAAAAGTGCAAAAAACACGCTTTTTGGCACTTTTAGGTTGGGATTGCTCAAAATCCTGACGTGATAGGGCAATTTGGCCAACGGATTCGGATTCAGCGCGAAAAAATACTTAGGATACGACTATTAAATTGAAAAGGAAAAAAACTGACCCGTTTTTTGCAGACCAGTGTTATCGGAATTTATTTATCAAACGTGCCCATTGTTCCTGTCGGCCTTAATAGGTGTGTTTGATGATCGCTCTAGCTCATCGGCAATTTGCGTTCACTGAGACTTTTTGACAGTTCTTTTCTGTTCTAACTTGCTCTGCTTTGTGTTCCACCAAATTTTTAGGAGCAGGCAGAGCAGCAAAATCTTCTTCTTCCTTTTCTTTTGACAGTTGTCAAATTGAAAGAAGAAAAAAATCTAAAAATTGATTTATGAATGATTTTTAAAAAAATTGAGAAATCCCAATCTGCCCTGCTCTGAACTTTTTAAACAGTCGTCAAACACACTTGTGAACCGGGGTTTATGATTTATGGTATATTAGCTGTGTTTAATGAAGTGGTCTAGGTTGAGTTAGGTTAAGATATCTCAGCAAAATGTGTTTCATGAGCCCGTTCTATGTTGAACTGGAGCAACTTAAAGCATGGTTTTCTGCTATACCTTTTTTGACAGCTAGGCTTCTCTGCCTTGAACTGCTCTGATCTTTACAGTTTTTTCACATTAAATTCATCCTTTTGCAAGTACTTCTATGATAATAATATTAGTAAATCCAGGTTCGGTCAAGCTCGACACACCATAATCTATTTCTATTCATACATTTTGTTGGTAAGAAAATACGCACTCTACTTTTTCTACCACCACATTCTCCAATGCTGAAGACCATCGAGGAAGTCTTTTCCAAAATCAAGCTTAGTGCAAGAAATAAGCATGTTAGCCGAACCTTTAAATTGGAAATGACAATTCCGCACACATTAACATTTCGCGTATGGAGCGCACGTGCATTGTACTTTCCCCTTCGAAATTCGTGTACGAGCAACAACACTCCCTCCATCTGACCACGACAAGAGTGTCAGTGAGACCGTGGAATTGTGATTGGGAATATAAATGAGTGGGTGTTTTGGATAACCACTACGTTCGTTTAAGTGACACTTTTCTTTTCGGATGTACTTTCATTTGCGACTCTCACTCTCACTGCCAATTAAAGAGCGATTTTGAGATTCCCAATTGTTTTGGCGTACGCCATATTATTTGCTTATGGGTCGAGGTGCACCGGATTCCAACTAGTAATATATAATGTAGAAGTACTTAATATTTAAACGGGTGAATTTGATTTGCAAAGGGGTGAATTTAATGTGAAAAAACTGTATCAGTTTCAGTAAACACGGCTAATATCTAGCATCTTAGTAGGTACATACATATATTATGTCAATCTCGAAATGTTACTAATTTTGTACTACATTCCACTAGACACCGATTATCTAAAAATCTGATCGAGATTTAAAAAAATATTTAAAAACGATGACTCCATTGTTTTTATTATATTTCGGCTTGTTTTTACGACAAAAAGTTACCCAAAAACCGCTCATTTCTAATAATAATACTGTCATAAAACATATAATTTAGTTCCACTTTGAATAATAGCTAATAATAAACAAATTAACATGCACTTAATATCATCGGTTGCATAGTTTCAATAATCCTCATCTGTTTTTTTATTTCTATTTTATGTTTCCCAATTTTGAATGGTGACATTCCCGACATTTGACACACCAAAAACTTCGGAGAAATTCTCCAACAACCAAACAACACCACGTTTACACTAAAAATGTGTAATTTAAAAGCGCATAAAATGTTGAAAATAAAAAAGCGTCGAATTCTGCTGAACAAGATTCATCAACCTTTAAGAGTGAAAATGTTTGAAATATTTATATTGCGACTCTTTTTCCGAACCAGAACTGATGAACTGACGTCCTCCTCCTAGTGCAGCAGCACTAATTCACACCGTGGCGCGCATCCTCCTCTCGCCTTAACATTTGCCCTCGATTCACCAACTGCGAAGGCGAAAATCTTTTGAAGTGCGACCAAAAAAAGCGTTCTTAGATTTCGCCTCGCATTTTAGACATGCAGCGGCCTGAGAGGCGGGATGGCTGATTCTTTCTACTTTGTAGAAGGAACCTGTGTACGCACATTAATCTTGATTTAAATTATAGCAATACATTTTATCCACGGACGTCAAGTTGTTCTTAAATAAGATATTAAATGGGATGTGACCAATTGATGGAACCGTGAGTACTTAAGATTAGGCGATTCCAACATTTGGGAGACTCACTTGGCGAATTGAATTTAGATTGGATCAACTATTCAGAAATATCAACGTGAATGAGAGAATATGATTTTCTTCATATAGATTTTAATGGTAATTAGCGTAGAAAATTGGGTTTGGGTGGTCTTGATTCATACAAAGTAGTAAATTACTATCGACCCATCAGCGCCTCTCTTATTTTCCTCTGAAAATAATCGAAAAGAGTTTAAACAAGCATTTTAGGGCCGAAACACACCCAGGCGCCTTTTGAACACATCCAAGCCCAAAGCTAGCTGCAAGTACATATATCCAACATATGCGTTTAAATGGGATTGAACACATTAAAACTTGTCTCGCAAATTCAGGCCTTAACAAAGATGGCCGCAAGGCGCCTCTGTAGGAATTTCGCCAAATAGTCCAGTCAATTAGTCGAAAAAAGGGTATCAAATTGCATTTCATGAAGTACGAAATTTTTTTTTTTGAATTTGTTTGGGTACATCTGAGAATGTTAAAACCAAGTTTGTGGGGTCGCAGTGTGTTGGGCAAAGCCGCCATCTTGAAAAAGAGGTAGAGGTCGTTTATACTAAATAACCAGTTTCCATGCAATGATAGATGAAAATGATCACTAGCAAGGTGTTGGAGAATAAAATTATCTACAAAATGAGCCCTCAACGAGGTCTGTAAGTTAATTTGGCTCAAAGTTTTGGCTGCTCAAATTTCAACCTTGATCATGTGGTTGGGGTTGAATGCAGTTTTTTGCGATTAACTCGTAAGATATTAATTTGTATGGGTTAATGCGGATTACCAAACTTAAAGTGCTAGTAATTACCTTTAGAACAAACCCTTAGTCGTCTCGTTTGTATAGTTTGCGAGTAATCCAACGCCTAAGTTTGTACTGCACGTGCCTGAAATAATTGATAACGCCATTTTTTTTTGAATATCGCAAAATAGTATGCTTATGGTGTTTTACTTATCATACTCTTTCATTTGATACCCATGTCGAAGGGGTTGTGAACAATGTTTTAATCCGTCCTTCTGAGACGGCCGCCATGGATCTAACGGTATATTGATTATACCATATTGTTATCGAAGCTGAAGCTATGCTCAGGGTGATCGGATAACCAGAAATATTCAAAAAATCGATTCCAAAATTTGTACCGGACAAACAGACAGACAAGAAAACGAGCTAATAAAAACGTTTTAAAATCAAACCTGTTGGAAAAACGAGATCAAAAACGAAGACCAAAATCTAAGTAGCTTAGTAGCTAGTCGTTGGACGAAGGGAGTGTTTAAGGAGCATATAATATAAATATTGTTGTTGTTTGTTATAAGTAACATTGTATTAAAGTCACGGACTTATCAAACAATTCTTCGTATTAACAAGTTCTTTTTGAAAGTTTTGAACATGCTCTTTGTCAAAAGTTTTTAAAGTATTCTAAACTAAACTCGAAATTGCTCAAAACTAAAATTATTCCAAGCGCCGCACATTTCATCTGTCATCATTCTTATGTTTTGATTAAAAAATGGCGGAAATTGAAACATCTTTGAACTCGTGACACACGATCGCACTTCCTTTGATCATTTTCCGAACCAGATGAATAAGATCCGCACTTCAGATCAATAAAAGAAGGCCCCCGAAAGGCCACTCGCGCACGCGCAATGCCCAAACATTTCAATCAGCTTCTTATGACGAACTTTTAACATCGCCGATCTGCTGTTGTCTCAAATAACACTCAAATCAGGGCCCTGTCACTTGGCACCAAATCTCATGAAATATTTCCGTCAACGCTTTAATTAAAAACTTTGGCGGTGTCATGAAAGAAAGCCTCCTCCGGGCTCACGTTGATATCCACAAGAGATTTCTCGAGATTACATAGAGACGGAACGAGATTCAAGAAAGACGCCTTGACGCAGTGCGTCTACTTAGCACTACACTATGGCCATCAAGCCACGCAATTTTGGTGTTTTTTTTTTGAAAATTATTTCGTTTTTTTTTTGTATTTGAAATTTCATCTTTTCGTAACAAGTGCGGATGAGGTTTTCCACACTGCCAAGAATACGCTCAATATTGAGAGTGGTCTGGTTTCGAAACTGCAGGCCGACCGAATATCGTACCGGAGTAAAGAAAGGAGCTGTGCATAAGCTTGGGGCTGCTTGCGGTCCAATTAAAATTCATTCAAAGTCAGACGTCGATGTTCGTCGCTGTGTCTTAAGACCGATTCTGAAGGAGTCATCGCTCGCAGCGCGGCAGCAGGGAATCAGCAAAATCAACATGTGCCGGATTTACGGTGCTAAAATTGTCTTCATCGGACGTGTGGGAAGTGCTGAAATATTGGTGGACTCCTGGGGAGTTTAAGTTTTGCGTGAAAGGAGGGAAAAAAGTGGAGAAACCCTTAGTTTAATTTGTTTTTTGGGTTTTTGTGCAAGTTGATAATGGCTTTTGGAAGTGGTTGCATTTTTTGTCGTCTTGTCGTATGTTTTTTTGTATCTTGATTAATTTTGACATTCGACGGAAAGATACGTTAAATCGAAGTCCTAACATTGTCGTACTCGTTGCTGAATTATTCTTAGGTTTTCTTCAACTTAGAGGTTGACCTATGGTTATATTGTCGACAGGTCAATCCAATATGATATGCGCCTCCTGCCTAAAATTATGTTTTATGGAAACAACGCATCTGTTCGTCGAACTTCCAGCATTCAATCACTAAGATTCGACATTTCTTTTCTTCAGCTCTTGTGACTACTAAACTTTCGGGGCATTCAAATGAAAAACTTTCTTCTCTATTCGACACAAACTGTAGTGAGAAAGCCTTTGTTGCTAAGAACGACGTCTAGTTGGTGTTGCTGGCACATCATCTAGGTTTTCACGTCGCAGCAGCAATATTTCCATTCGAACCAGAACTTTGAATCCTTGAATTTCATTCGATCGATTTGATTTTGATAAAAAAATCAAGAGTGTTGCGATTGGTGATGAGCTATTAAGTATTGACACGTTGATATTCGTATTGAAACCACCTTTCCAATCCGCCGGTTAGGCGGCAAAACAACATCAACAAACGACAACATCAAAAAATCGGATGGAACTTTTGTGACTTCTGCCCATGAACGCCTGGAGCGGTGGAGAGCATTCTTCCACCAGCTGTATAACCACGATCCGCCGCAAGGTCCAGCACCCGAACCACCGATTATCGAACAGCCGATGAATCAGTTTCTCGATACCGAACCAACAATTATCGAGGTGAAGACAGCAATCAAATCGCTGAAAAATGGAAAAGCGCCGGGAATAGACCAAGTAACCGCCGAGATGATCAAAGCTGGAGGTGATGTCTTATCACAACGACTTCATGTCCTCATAACACACATATGGCATTCGGATCGTGTCCCTTCGGTATGGAAGAAAGCGATAGTTGTCCCAATTTTGAAGAAAGGCGACAGTCGGGAATGCAAGAATTATCGCGGTATTAGCCTTCTTTCGATCGTCGGTAAAGTATTTACGAAAATAATACAATCGAGGCTACAGAAACATCGAGAGCAAACGAGCCGGGAGGAACAAGCGGGATTTAGACCACATCGAGGATGCATTGATCAAATATTCGCCCTCCGTCAGTTAATGGAAGAAAGAATTCGTTGCGGCAAACGCATTGTCGTCGTTTTCATCGATTTCAAATCCGCTTTCGATTGCATCGATTGGAACAGCTTGTGGAGAGTCTTGGTAACCGAACACGTGCCATTGAGAATCATCCAACTTCTCCAAGCGTCGTACGATGGCTCAACCAGCAGCGTTCGTATTCGAAACGACTTATCCGAGGAGTTCCCGATTCAGACGGGTGTCCGACAGGGAGACGTCGCTTCGCCACTTCTCTTCAACGTTGTGATCGACGCGATTATGCGTGAAGCATTCGATGGACGACTCGGAGTTCAATACGACGACAACAACTTCGTAACAGACTTAATGTTCGCCGACGATAGCGCTGTTTTCGCCGACACGGATGCCGAAGCAACGGACATCTTATACGATATTTCCCGCATCGCCCAATCATACGGGTTAAAAATCAATGCGGAAAAGACCAAAGTGCTCACAACGGATGGATCAAGAGCCAGTGTTCACCTCGATGGAACCCAAATCGAACAGGTTCCAAGGTTCAAATATTTGGGATCATTGGTTGAGGAAACGAAAGTAGCATCGACGGCCGACGTTCACAGCCGTATCGGCCAGGCAACAGCAACATTCGCCTCGCTCAAGTGGTGCATATGGAAACGAGCAAATATTTCCATCAAAACAAAACTACGTCTTTACCGAACGTTGATTCTTCCGATTCTTCTTTATGGATCTGAAACGTGGACACTGCTCAAATCGGACGTTAAGAAGCTCGAGGTCTTCCAAATGCGATGTTTGAGGCAGATCCTCCGTGTCTCACTCCGTGATCGCCTTCGAAATGAGGTTGTCAGACAAAGATGCGATCAGCAAACACTGATCGAAGAAGAAATGCAAAAACGTCGACTACGGTGGTTTGGACATGTTTGCCGAATGGATGATAACCGCTTGCCACGTAAACTTCTCTGGCGAGACCGTCCCGCAGACTGGAAAATCCAGCGATTGGCACCGAAGAAAACTTGGCTAAAGAATATCGAGGGCGACCTAAAGAATCAAAGATTATCAGTTACCGAGGCTCGAGACACCGCCAAAACCCGAGAAGAATGGAGGCGAATCGTGAATAGAGTTCGGGACCCAGCGGCACCGACAGCAGCGTATCCGTTGCGGGGACGTCCCGCTCGGACCGCCAGCTAACGGATCAAAGAAGAAGAAGAAGAAACCACCTTTGCAAGCCAGTATTACGGTAATTACTACCATAACTCTGGTCCAAGGCACACTGAACAAACACTTCAATTTTCATAAAAGCTCTATCCTTGTTGGTTGACGATATGCTGACCGGTTGAAGCAACGGTTATTCATCGCTATCCGTTCAATGGTGTTTACATTTATCTGCACTTTTTTAGTTTTACTCGGATTTAGCCTATCGTATATCCTAAAAATCCGCTGGCAGGATAGAATTTCAAACGAAGAACTATGGCGTCTTGCCGGCCAAGAAAGGATAGACGACCAAATCAGGTGAAGGTAATGGAATTGCGTTGGCCACACCTTGCGAAGCGAAAACGAAAATCTAGCCAAACAGGCCCTTGACTGGAATCCGCAAGGATCCCGTCGAGTCGGAAGACCTAGAACAATGTGGAGGAGAATCGTACTAACAGAAGCCGCAACAACTGGGAGATCCTGGTCGGAGCTGAGAGCTGTCGCGCAAAATAGAGTCAGCTGGAGGGCAACTGTTTCCGCCCATGAGGGATTAAGGGAGCGCAATGATGATGCTGATGATGGATTTAGCCTTAAACCTACTGGACTACTTTCTGTAGCCAAATTGCTTAACACGTTTTTCAGGTCCTGATGTCTGTGGGCCAGCAAACAGATATCATCCGCGTAGTCGAGATCCTTAAATCGGTCCAGCAAGCCCCATTGCATGCTGCCTGTTCTACTATCTAGAGCGCCAACAAGGATGTCATTTATTTCTATAAGAAATAGTACAGGCGAAAGTAGGCATCCTTGTCGTACTCCTGAACTCAGCTCAAAGTTGTCGGATAACTATCCATTATGGAGAATTCTGCATTTGGAATTGTTATATAGGTCATTTATCAATTCTATTATTTTATCAGGCAGTTCACGTCGCCGTAGTGCCTGCCATATAAAGCTCCTATTAACCGAGTCGAACGCTTTCTCATAATCTACGAAAGCAAGGTAAAGGGGGATCGGAATTCAATAGATTGCTCCACTATAATTCTCAAGGTTCAATACATTAGCGGTCCTTCCTGAATCCGGACTGATGCCTCCTAAGCGTTCGGTCTACTGCCTCTCTTATCCTAGATAGTAATATATGGGAATTGTAACTTTAGTCTAAACGCTGTGTTTAGGAGATCTGGAGAGGAAATAGCCGGTTTTTCTATGGACTCCGAGTAAAAGAGCACAGCACAGAAAACGCCAGTTCGACAAATCATTCCCCAACATCAAAGTGTCAAGATCTACAACGCAGACATGGCCAAACGAGTGTGATACCACAAATATATCTCAAGCACAACACGTGCCCAAAAAACGTCTAATAAAAAGTTACTATTGATTGATTTGGACAATTGATACAAAAATATGGACTATTTTCGAGATTTTACGGGGGGCACCCTGTAAAAAGAAATAGAAGCGAAAAAACAATTTCGAAAATAAATAAAATCAAAAGAGAGAAAAATCCCCCATAAGCAATTTGTTTACAGCCGAAAAGATTTCACTCAAGCGATGTTCTTTAAATTTTAATTCACGTCCACTTGAATTCGCCGCCTCAAGTACGTCCGAAGCGAATGATAATAAATTTGAAATCTTTGCCAATTCACGTGGTATCTAAGATCTTCGGATTTTTCTGGCGTTACTAAAGATTTCAGCAGCAAACAGGGCAGAGAAATGCGAGAGCAGATTTGTTGCGAATTCCCGGACCATTTGAAGGTCTTAAATTTCCTCTTAATTGGTCCCCGAGGACTATAAATCGTGCCGTTAACCATCCCGCCGCAGAGCCTGTCTCCCACTCGTACGGCCGCGCTTGCCGTTTTGTACCAGGAACTATGAATGATGTCCTTTGCTGTTTTTGTCCATTAATCGCGCGCTTCTTTGCAGCGCAGACTCCAACGCCTGCATTTGATCCCATTTATTAAAAAGTGTGGCATATATCACGGTAATGAAGGAACATGACGGACCACGATGGGAATCGTTATTTTTAGACATCTAGAACGGCCAAACGCAGGGGGACAAACTGCCACCAAGTGTGGAGAAGTGTGATGTTTTTATTTTTGTGCTCTCTTTTTCCTTCACAAAATAACTCGAAAATAGATAAAATTCCTTTCGATTAAAAATGTCGAAATGCATCGAGACGTGTTTAGTGCGGGAGCGCGGGGGCGCCACTCACGGAGTGAGTTGTTACTTCCATTAGTGGAATCCGACTTCATTGAACTGACCTCTCTGTTGCAGCACCCACACACAGCATCCGATATCAGGCATTAATTGATAGGAATTGGATTTTATCAGCTTAATCGACAGAGCTCAGGAGCAACTGTTCCACTGTGTTACTTTATGGCGGCTTTCCTGCGGCGCTGCTGTCAATGGCTCGTCTTTGTTCGCGTTCCTTATTAAATGAAAGTGTGAGTCTTTTTTTTAGGTCTCGGAACACACACTAATTGACATGACTTGGATGGAACGAGGGAGCTGTGGCGAAATTAATTGTAAGTTGCAGTGGTAATTATTAAAGTTGTATCGCTGCCCTGCAAAGAAATTCCGTGCTAAATGGTAATTGATGCAGTAAAAGGCGGCGCTTTTTTTCAGCCTCGACAAAAGTAACGCTTTTGGGTGGATATTGTCGTTTGTTACACTGATAATAATATAGTGTATTCCTGGTCGTCACAATCTGACATTAATAAATATTTCAAAATTTTAGACAATTATATGCCAAATCTTGTCTTCATGATAGTGAACTCATGTTCATTTCAATCAATAAGCCCACCGAACTCCTAGACTAGCGTTTAGCAGGGGTTGAAGGTAGGGCCCTAAGAAGAGGCTAGCTTATTTCGTAAAAGAGAGTTTCGGGGTGAATATGCGAGTGATAACGCGGCGGTGTCGAAAGCTTTATATGTATTTCTAAATGCGAGTGTTGTTTGTCGAAGCGGTCCCCCCACTGAGTACTAATCACGTCCAAAGCCTCTTGACCTCCGCAATCAAACAAGAACCGATCTATTGAATATGCTTAATGACAACTTTTTCGGCCACCAACATAATAAGCCTGGATAACTAAGCAAGACAACATCAAAAACTAAAGCTTTGTATGAGTAACACTAAAGCTTAAGCTTAAAGTTTTCCAAAAAGCTTTCCGAATAAGTAGTAAGGCCAATTTTGAGATTACCCCATTTATGAGAAACTGATAGCGCATACCTCACTTCGCAGATTTTTCTTTGTGCGGTGATCATGAGAAGTATAAAGGGAAAGCCTTTTTTTGGCATGCCCCTTATTTGCTGCATGAGGTATGCCCCCTTTAAATGCTAGCCGGGTAAAAATTTAAGACTGAAAATTTGCTGAAATCACCGACCGAGCTGCGCAAGTTAACGAACTGAACTTTAAAATAACCTTAGTTGGCATACAATTTTCACATATTCAACTGAGAATAAACAAACCTCAGTTCGCCCAACTGGTCACGAACCTAAATTGAAAGTAAAAGCTCGCTGAAAAGAGAGTAATCAACTGGTATAGTGGAATGCTATTCCAGTGGGCTTTTACATTTCTGACTTCTGGCGAAAAAGCAACAACAATTTCAAGCACGAACTGAACATGAACTGGACTTTAGCCGGTGAAGACACTTATGTGGATTGAACTGGACATTAAGCTTTAGTTTAACACATACAAAGTTTTTATCAATTTCTGACGAAATGAAAGTCGATAAAAATTCAAGAAAAATATTCAATTATGAATTTTTAGATCAAATAGTGTACGTGTGCTCCAAAATGAATAGAACATTTAACACTACTTATTCAAAATGCGTTCAAAAGACTAGACGATAAAATGATAAGCTGGCTCATGTCGCAATTGCAACGAAAAGGGAGTAACAAACAATCGATATAACCAATTTCACCTTTGGGGTCGTCCATAAATTACGTGAGGCATTTAGGGGGGGGGGGGTCGAGCCGAATCTACCAAATCTCACGTGGTGGAGAAATGGTCTCGGCAAATCGGTGTAAATGGCAAGAAAACTGGGTTAAATTAAGTAAAACCTGTTTCTCCACTAAAGACCCCCATTCACTTACAGGCCGCCGGAAGGCAGTGACCTGTCAGACCAGGTCCACCGGCACGACTAAGCTTGACTCAGTCTATCCGTATCCGCCTGAAAGGCCGTGGCATGTAGATGAAATCATGATTCCCTACAGACACACAGGTGAAAATGACTACTTAACATAGCAGATTATTAATTCAAAAATGAAAGCTTCAAGGCGGCTCCAGCCTCACATCGTGAGCACCCGCAAACAGGCGCGAACGCGAGTGTGGATAGTTTTCAAACTTGGCTCGCGTCTTGCTTTCCGTTACGAATGAATACGGTGTGAATTCTTGCCGTCAATTCACGGCTCGAGAGTGAATAAAAGTTCAGATCTTCAGGCCCGAACTGACGATAAATGCGGCTTTTGTCAGCTTTCTTTAACAGTTGGCGGCCGGTCAGTGTATAGTAGTACTTTGGCCTCAAGGCGAAAACTTTCAGGTCACGGCCTGCCGTCGAACTGTGTGTAAATTAAGGCCTTAAGATAATGAAATGTTTGTTGTGTGAGTGCTCACTTTTTGGTAGTTGTGTGTCCACCACAAGCGGAAAAACGAGGGGGGTAAGGGAGTCCGAATTATCAGTTTTCTCAAATAAAATCTTGCTCCAAATCTCACGATATCTCACCAAGGGGGAGGGGGGTCGAAAAATCATTATGGGCCCACTAGACTGTCAATAATATTGTGCAATATATTGATTTGGAGGTGATATTGAAAGATTGTCTGTTGCAAAAGAGGAAACTGTCAATATTTTGCTCAATATTATTGATAGCTCTTTTTTAAAAGAAAACCCCCCTGTCACGGCGCTTAAAAATTATATCTGACATGGTAAAAAACCATTTTCTCAATGACAGGCTTATTTTTATGCATAAAGGTGTTCTGAAATGTCAGTGATTGATCTTGATGCATTGATGCGCATTCAAAACTCAGTCTGACAAATTTATTAACAAAAATTGTCAGCCAGACAAGTTTTTTCAAAAATGGTTCATTATTTACTACAAATTGAATAAATTTCAGACAGGTGTTTTGGAAAATAAAATCATTGTTTTTTAACAAAATTCAAAAATTCATAAAAAATAGCAATTAACAAATTTTTACTAGTCTGGCGGGCGGAACATGTTTTTCAACCAATCTCCCTTTATTGTTTGGAGGTGTCCGATGGGGCACCTTTTTTGTCATGGGAGCTTAGACTATAAACTCTCTAATCAATGACTGAAAACCTATTTGGGAAAGCTCCTTTATTCATCCTCTAGGGAGGTCTACCAAATTTCTTACTGGGTATTGAAACTGCAGTTTTACCTCAACCAATGCAAACACACATTAATTGATTGGTACATTGGTGTTTTGTCAACAACTTTTATTTACATGTAATCGCCCGTTAATATCTAAATACATTCTATTTTTAAGTTGTTCAAACTCCGTCGGAAATATAGAATTAATTTTCTGTCAGAATCACAAAACTTTTAAGATTCACAAAATAAACAAAAATACGCACTATTTTAAAAATGTAATATTTTCCTCCAAAAAAACAAAACTCACCTGAAAATGTTGACAACGGTATACTAACATCACTCTTATCCACATTATTTTTGTTTAAACTCGATTTGCCAGGAACGCAACTAGTTGTCGTCGTCTTCTTTGACTTCCAAAGTTTCATTTTGTCACAACAGGACTGCATTAACGGCAATAAATCAAAGGCACATGGTGTAACAATCACAAGAATCGAGCTGTAAACACTGCACAGCCACACAACCTCCTGCCATAGCACACATCAAACAATTTGCAATAGTTGCGAAAATTATTCACAAAAACAAAAATTTGATTGTAAACAGAAAATATTCTTAAGACATCCGCCACGAAGAAAGTCTCTGATGTCATGAAAACCCCGGAAAATCAGGATTGGAAGGAAATCACACACGCGAAAAAAAATACACGAAATTCGAAATTCTTAAAAACTCCAAAGGATGAAAAAATTATTTAATTTTTTTTTTGTAAAAGAAAATGGAAAAATTTTCGGGTTTTTTCAGAGAAAAATGCCGATTTTTTGTAGCGTGACACCACTTCACTGAAAATTATCTATTTTCGGAACATTCGCGCGAGCAGCGGTATGTTCCTCACAAATCCGAACTGAAGCGCGAAGTGAAAGTGTATGAAGTCCGAACTCATTTCGAAACTAGCAAGGAATACCAGAAGATACACAGAGAAGACTCAGAAAATATGTGAAACACAAAAAAAACTGAAAAATGTTGGAAAAACTAATGAAAAACTAGCAAACATCCATGCGAGTATGTATCTCACGGCGCTATAGTACATGAGATGGACGTCCACAGTCACACGGGCACACACTGAACCACCGAAATAATACCGCTCGCGCACTGCACTGCAAGGAGAGAGGCTGAGGAAAATCAAGAAAATCCGCGCGCGGATAATCTAAGAAAAACAAATCGCGCGCTCGGCACATGTGAATTGGACGACCGACAAAAGTGGATAAATCCGCGTGAAACGAACGACGACAAAAAAACTGATCCTTTACCGAAAAAACGATACTAAAGAAAAGTGCCGGCCCCGATGCGAGGCACTTGAGCAGACGTTTTAATGTCGGATGGCACTTGAACGACGGGGACAGAGACCCTTCTCATTTCACTAGATCCAGATAATGTCTTTAGAGCCACCCTATACTATCTTGCGCGATTTTCCTTCTCAAGACGTTGTCGGACGGCGGACACTGAGCGACACCACAAAGGAGAGAGATACTCAAGACTGAATCCCGAACGAAACGTTATTTTCGCCCTCTTCCAAGCCGTCGTCGTCATCATCATCAACATCGTCCACACACGGTTTTCTGTGTGACGAAGACATTAAGAAATCCGAAAATTATGTGAGTGAGTTCATCGAAGAAAATCCCCCTATCGGTGAGGATAGTCAGTCAGCGAGGAGGGACCAAGGGGGACACATGGAGACTCCCAGTAACCCCAACTGACAAGAAGAGCAAGGGGGCGCCCGCGACTCTCAGATTCTATATTTTCCGCGGTTTTTCCCTCACACACAACCGAGACGAAGAAGGCGCAAAATGTCTTAAGAAAATTTTCTTAACTAGCGTCTAAATGTGGATGAGTGTCCGTGGCGAATGTCGTCGTAGCTGAGACGCGCTTCGTCTAGAATCAATTCCCAATTCGCTTCGCCAGTTTTCGGGCCATAAAGGAGTGCCGTGGCCATCGCCAACGAACGAACGGGCCCCAAGATTTATCACTGAACATCTTGAAAGTAGAGAGATAAAATGTATGTTGTTAGCGCGCGTAACGGTAAAATAAGATCCACTTCAAATTCCCTCTCAAAATGGCCTTAAGGTAATTTAGATTTTGGGGAATAAAGACGCGAACAGGGCGAACAATCATCAAGGGTGTGGGTGACCGAAAATAACTTTAAAAATAAAAGTCGCATTCTCTCCGTCGTCTAGTCATCTCCTCCTCCTCCGCCCAAACAATTACCAATTTTCTTTCGTTTGAAACAATCTTCGACGTAAACAAACACACAACAACAAAAAACCGATTCGTATCCAAATCTTGTGCATCTAAGCCGATATATTACGAAACTTGAAAGGAACGACAAGCGTTTTGATTTAATAAATTTTATGGATCAGGACGTCCACTATTTTATATTAATGGGGCAACATTTCATTTCTCATTTTGAAGAGTGCGCGAGCGGCCGCTTCCATTCGGAGGATTGCATACGTGCGTGTGACATGGCGCAGACCGAAGCTAGATAAGAACGAACTGCATTGTTCGATCGTAAATTATAATCAATTCGAAACGATATTTTGTATTATGTCAACTGCGAAATAATTGAGACAAACTATTGGGACGACATCTGTTTGTCGCCTCATAAATATGTGAGTGGAATTTCGCAAAATAGACGTAAAGGCCCAACTATAATGCACGTAAGAAACGCACGTCAATCGACGTGCGTAAATTTCGTCAAACGCAAAACCGACTAATTGGTTTGCGTATTGGGAGAGACTTCAAAGTTTAAAATTATTAAAATGCTTGAATATTATTCATTGACTATTAAAACTAGGCTATTAATATTTGCATATTATTAATAATCGTGTTTATTTTCAATTATAATAAATTTCTCATCAAAATCGCTATCATGTATTTGAACCACAACATTTTCCATACTCTTTTTTCTTTAAAAACCACAAAACAACAACAAAAAATTAGCTTTCATCGATGTAACTACAAACAAACTTACGTAGAGCGCGGTTCTTTTCCCATTTTTACGTTTAACGAAACTTAACGAAATAAAATATGACTGACGTACGTCCAATATGGCCGAACACATTAATTTCCATGAGAGCGCCGAGATGACGTGCGTTTCTTACGTGCATTATAGTTGGGCCTTAAGAACCAGTGGTGTTGTCGAGCCGGAACGCTCCGGAACGTCGTTCCGGTACTTCCTTTTTGGACCGGAACGCGTTCCGGAACTAAAGATGATTTCTGATAACGGGAATTGGCTGACGTATTGAAAAAAAATTAAAAAGAATTGCTGATTTTTTTTCTAATTTTTGACGAATTTTTATATGTATTATCATAGACAAATAAAAGGAAAGATGTTCCATTTCAAATAAGAAAAGTGTGCACTTTCCTGATGAAAGAGCTTTCCTATTGCTGAGAGAGCTGCACTATTAATTAAGAATATCCATTAATAACCATAAAGTATAATTTCCACTTCATATTTTTAAATTTGTTACTCTTGAAATCTTGCAAAACGCAATAATTTTCTTTACGAAAATTAAACATTTCCCAATCTGAAAAATAAAAACATATTGCGGAAATGTTTTTTGTAAATCAAAACGAAATCAAAATTCGCACAAAACAAACGATTTTACTTACTTTTGCAAAGTAGTAAAAACCGAAAAGTCTGACCTGAAAAAACAAAATTGTAACTGCCTCCAAATGTGCAATTTATTTTTGTCATTCAAACAAAAATCAAACAGCTGTTTTCTAATTCAAATAGATTCCCGCCCACAATTTTATCCCCTTAATAAAATTTTCCTAGAAAAAAATATAAACATTCTTATATTATGTACGTATGCCGATATTTCATAAATAAGAAAACCTGTAAAAAAAGCGCAAACGCAAACAACTCGACCATTCTCCCATGCTCCCATCCATCCCTAACATTTTTCTTTTCATTTAGTTTCACTCTCTCCAAATATGAAACTTACTCAAGTCTCTTGACAGTGCCACCGAAAATAATGATTTAGCGGGGGCAGGTTTCGTTTGGAGGAAGCTTAAATGGAGGAAATAGGAAAGCTCTTTCATCAGGATAGTGCACACTTTTCTTATATGAAATGGAACATCTTTCCTTTTATTTGTCTATGGTATTATTATAAACAAGGGTTTGAACCAAACCCGAACCGGAACAAAAACCGGAACGAACCGTGAATCGGAGTCCGGAACGTTTTTTTTTCTGTATTGGTAGATGAAATTCCCATCTTTGTAGTTTTTACATTTCCCACCCATAGTGTAAGAATTTGAGTATGTATGTGAGTAAATTTGGGACATGAGACCGCACAGAGCGGCCGCCTACCCAGGATCGGCCCTGTCTATATAATTATATATACGCGTTCCGGTAAAAGAAAAACTAGCACAACACCACTGGTAAGAACTTAGAAACTGTGAAAACGTTAACCTAGAATTGATGGAGGCTGGGAAAGGATTATTTTTATTCATTCGGATGCAGGATCAGTAAAGCATAATGTTGTTCAATAAGTTCGTACGGTTGCACACTACATAAAAGATATTTCTGACGAAGTATGGAGTCTGCCCTTATCGAGCATTAGGAATAACCGTTTCATACTTTCGATTGGCAACCGTCCTTTCGTTTGATGCAACTGCGCGAGTTTAAGCTTTGAAGGGTGTGTTCCCTTTCACGTGCTGGCCAACATCCATTCGGGGTTACCACGTGAAACTAGTGGAAGGTGGGCTGGACATATCCAAGGTTCTTTCATCTTGTCTCATATCACTCCCTATTCGACGCCTAACCTTAGTTTTAAACTTTATAAACGAGCTAGTATCAATTCCGTCCAAGCCACTCCATAGCTTCGTCGTTGTTAAGACTGAACCTAATATGTCGTACCGCAACGTAACTGTACTTAACCTAAAGTACGAACATGAGTGTTCATATGATACCACCCTAAATTAACCTATTAAATTTGACGAATATTCGTTAAATTTTTGCTTGTGGGTTACTGGCCGAACACCAAAATGAGTCACATCGAGAATTCAATTCGCCGTGTGGAATGTACGAACAGGAAATCATAGCAATGGAATTATCGAATTGCCAAATAACGCTACCGGAACTACGACTTACCGGATTCGGGAAATTAACGATCGTCCCGCCAACAGTTGACGAAACGATGACGCTTTACTATTTCGATGGTGAGATACGGGGGGCCGGCGACGGGTTTATGGTCGATCTATAGGCTGCCAGCAACGATATCACATTCCAACCGATATCCGAGCGTTTGGCGGATCGTTGGAACAATCAAGACCCATACCGCATTCGTTTATCCGCCAGCCGAGACCAGCACGGATGCGAACAAGGACGAATTTTACGATCAGCTTCAAAAGACTGGATATGATACCTTGAACCGAATTAATAATAGTCGCGGGAACTTCAGTCAGGAGCAGATTTAACCGTCTGCAAAGAACTGCTTTCATTCGCAGCGTCTAACAGCTTGATCTTTGGCAACAGCATCTTCCGCCATCAACCCAAACATCAACTCACCTGGCGAAATCCATCCGGCAAATGCTTGGCGATGTTAGACTACGTTTTGATCAACGCAAGATTCCGATCGACGCTCAAAGACGTACGTGCAAAGCGTGGGCCCGATTGCGGATCGTGTTCACCTCGATGGAACCCAAATCGAACAGATTCCGATGTTTAAATATTTGGGATCATTGGTTAAGGAAACGAAAGTTCCATCGACGGACGACGTCGGCCAGGCAACAGCAACATTCGCCTCGTTCAAATGGTGCATATGGAAACGAGCAAATACTGCCATCAAAACGAAATTACGCCTTTACCGAACGTTGATTCCTTCCGTTTCTTTTTTATGGATCGGAAACTCAAGCCGGACGTCAAGAAGCTCGAGGTCTTCCAAATGCGATGCTTGAGACAGATTCTCGGTGAATCACCTTCGAAACGAGACAATCAGACAAAGATGCGATCAAGACACTGATCGAAGAAGAAATACAAAAACGTCGACTACGATGGTTTCGGACATGTTTGCCGAATGGATGATAACCGCTTGCCACGTAAACTACTCTGGCGAGACCGTCCCGCAGACTGGAGAATCCAGCGATCACCACCGAAAAAAACCTGGCCAAAGAATATCAAGGGCGACCTAAAGAATCAACGATTATTAGTTACCGACACTCGAGACGTCGCCAAAAATCGGCAAGAATGGAAATGACGGCAGCGTATCCGTTGCGGGGACGTCTCGCTCGGACCGCCAGCTTCATCAAAGAAGAAAGCTCAAATTCGTCTTTGGAATGATCACGTATTCCAATTTTTCCCTTCAGCCAATAGTCCGAGCAACCATTTTCAAAACATACATTCGATCTCGTTCCTATTTGACAAAAACTGATTTGTCGTGGGTCGACAAAGTGCAAAACTGCTCCTCCAGGAATGTAGCCTATTTGACTAAATGTAATCGCTATTATCAAAATTATTCCCGCAACACCCGGCTAACCCCTCCGGCTCACTCCTTAACCTACACCTCGCTTTTCGATTCCCAGACCAGACTCCTAACTCATATTTCCTTTCCAATCCTTCGGGTTTAGTTTACTTGGCACCATAACACCAGGCAGACTAGCACCTTTAACCCGGATTATGACGTCAAAATGACGTAGATCCATATAAAAGATATGGAAATAAAATGGAGTCTACGTCAGTCTGACGTCATAATTCAAATTAAAGGCGCTAGTCTGTCGAGGGTATTACGTGAACGACACCACAGACTGGCAGACAAGAGGGTAATTCCTGAGCCTCGACTCCCGCATAAAAACACAACTCTCTGGATATTATAGGAAAGACAATTGGTTGTGGCTAATTTGATTTTCCAATCTGTGAACTGGGGCCCGTGTTTCCGCAACAAGAACGCAGTTTTTATATATTCCCCACTCCATCAAATTTATACAAATCACATTCAGAACGTCAACGAGCTCATCGAATGAGTCACTGTGTGAAAAACAAATTTTTGATAATAGATGCGCGATAAAATCTTCAAAACAACTGCTGACAGTAAACACATTCTCAGTCATTTCCATTAAGGCTGAGATTTCCGTTCCACCCCCTACTCCCGAGCCTGCCATTCCTTCAATGGATACAGCTTACTTAAGGACTCATGAAGTGTACTAAGAGTTTAACGTCTATAATAAATCAAACGCTGCCACGACAATGCTTTGAATAATAGTGACGATAACCAAGCAAAAAACGACATCTTTTGGCTCAATTTCCCCCAAAATATAGCCATAAAACGCATCAAATAATTCTGTTCTTCTCTTTCAATGTACCAGCTCCAACTTTCTCCGAATGGTGCTCCCAGAAGTCTGTTAATATCCTTGAAAATAGCACAATTCCCCACAAAAAGAAAACTCTCCTTTCAACCCTCGTGTCATTGCATAAAAATGGAATTTCCTTCATTCGAAAGGAAAAATGCAGCGCCAAAAACTTTCAATAATCCCAAAGAAAAATTCCAAAACGTACGAGTCCACACACAGCTTGGTGCCATCCTGCCGTACTTGGCATAACATCGGGATTGTGGCAATGGCACACCAGCGACGGAGGCCAGACCGAAGGGGGGAGGGTGTGCCAAATTTATGCTTTATGCCTTCGAGTAGGACCACTGCCAAAATTTATTCTCATAATAATTTGTTGAGATGGAGCCCGGCGCAACTGAATGGATCCGTCCCCATCCGGCAGGAATTGTAGACAAACATCGCCACTGACTAGACACGCGTATGCTAAGTAGGATAGACAAAAGGATGGACGTTAACTGACTACAATGCGTTCTGGGGCAAGCTCTGAAAGATGAGATTTTGGGATGGAGTAGAGCCGCCCCGGTCGCGACTTTACATGTGTCAGACTCGTCTAGCGATTGACATTGATTTGGGAGCATGAGTCTAGAAATGGGGACGGAGTATCGTTTTGCTGATAGATTGGGTTTAATGGGAGCGAATTTTAAAACAAATGATGTCTGCTGATGGTGCTAGCTATAAACCATTTAAGATAATTGCTTCAAATCAAGAAAAGTAGGACGTTCACAAACTTGAAAGGAAACTCCGCCAGAATAGTTTCCATCGAGTTTCTCAAAAATTATGTTTGTTTTTATGGGATCCACAATGTGCTCGATGCTCGTCTGCAGGTTAAGCAGTTCGTTCATTTCCTTAAATTCAATTTTTGAAGTATGAATTGCCACGTCGCTGCTGAGCTGTAACTACGCTGGTCAGCAACCTGTGACAAGAAGTATCCGTGAGAATCAAGGTATGGAAACAGATTATTCACTCACAGTTCGCCTTAAGGTACCTGGGGGTGATGATCGACCACAGCCTTAATTTTAAAACACACTTGGAGTGCATGCAGGATAAAGCTTCCGCTATTTGTGCAGCTTTTCCGAGAATGGTGTCCACCGTGGGGGCTCAAACCAATCTGCCGCCTCCTGTTGGCGAGGGTGGTTAGCTTAGTCTAGCTTTTCGCAGTGCCAATATGGGCAGGCAGCAACAAGAAAGAAGACTGACACCAGAAAATGGAGGGCCGCATACAAACTAAAGTTAGAAACAGATACGTGCGTGCGTACAGTGCCTGCGGTGTATGTGGCGAATTTTCTCGGTCAGACAGCTGCGTGCTTGGGTTCCGTCTAGTCTTCTCCAAATAACACAAAAATCTCAGCGACGAGTGCATGTGTGCTTGTGTTTGGGTATTTGAGACTATGGTGAATATGGCAATGAAGAAACGAATGAACGTAGACCAACTTTTGCGTTGCATGCGTTCCGATATTAGTTTGCATTTGAATGTAAACACTTTTATTATATCAATCACCGCATACAGCAGTGTACCCATGTATCTGTCTCCAGCTTAAGAGTCCTTCGCACGTGCTGCGCATACAGGACCATATCCAACGATGCGGCTTGCGTGATAGCGGGAATTACATATACCCACAGAGATACTGGCGTGAAAAGACAGGCGTCTCTATGATACAGAATATGTTCGAAGGGAGAAAAATCAGTGCGACGGCAGAGGACGCACTACGTGTCTGTAACATAATGGTAAGGCAAGTGAGATAAGCCTGTCAAAAGTCGCTCGGACCTCAGAATTATCCCAGACGTAGGCAGATCGGTTACACGAGAGTGTGGGGAAGTGAGTTACGACCTACCTCACACAGATCTTGAGTGGAAATTGAGGGTATAGAAAATACCTCCATCGTTTCGAGCACTGTGCACTGTTCAGCGGTGTGACTGGTATGGTTAGCTATCCAGGGGCCAGTTCACGCAATTCGACGTCGACTGAAAACGACACTAAGCGCGTTCTAAAACCTTACTATGGTTAACTGTGGTAAACTTTTGTCGTTCAAAAATTCCGTGGTTAACTACAACATAGCCACTAGCATGACGTTCAAAAATTCCCAGGTTCAGTTAGAGCAACCGTACTAAATTGAGATGTGACACTGCGTTATATAAGTAGGTATGTATTCAAGTAGATGCCTCTCAAAATGAAATTGAAACTTTAACTTTCTGTTTTCGGTTAGCCGTTACACTGTCCCCTTCTTACTTATTGTTTGTTCCGAACACAGCTTCCTCCAGATCCCGTTCTTACTGAACTCTTTAGGTGCGATAGATGCTTTCGTTTAACCTCCTGGTGACAATGTAAACTATGAAACAATGAAAAACTATTTCAACCCTTTCTACCGTTGTTACTGTTTTTATTCTGGCTAGAGGAAATTTAAGAAATTTCCCACATTTCAGAATGTGGCTTGGCAAAATTGCAACTTTATAAGTTTTGATCATAAATTCGTTATTTGCAACCTTAAAAACCCCCAGATACCGATTTTCATAGGAATCGGAACATTCTTTTTAAGATTTTACGGTTCTGAAAGTAGCCTTAGGACTTAACGAAGGTTTGTGAAAGAGAACGAAAGATCGTCTCAAAGCCATTGTAGTTGCTAGTTCTAGTCTCAATAGAAACGTGCAATGTCTTCCAACTCAAGTTGGCCTAAAACTTCTAAAAAAAACCATTGTAGTCAGGGCTAGTCGATAAACAAACATTATTTATTAGAGTGTAACTTATTCTGTGAGTGATCGAGCGGGATGTCGATTGTCTTTTTAGTTTTGGCGATCTATACGGTTGTTTCCCATCTCTGTTTTGGTCATCGCGACCTGCCTTAATGGTTCATTCAACGTAATCGATCCATTGTTAGCCCATTTCTTCTAAATCCAGCTTGATATTCCTCAATTGCTGCTTCTACAAAGCGTTCCATTCTGGGTGTATACTCTTTACTCCGTGATATGAATGAATCACGACACCTATTAGCCATTTCTGAAACTTAATTTCGCAAGCCACCTAATAAGAGCGATTATTAAGAACTTCCACCCACATCTACTTCATCGCTCCTAAACCGACTTTTATTATTTATTATCAAATCATTTTGAAGCCACCCATCCATTCTTAGAAAATCCATTAAAAATCAAATTGTGTGCACCCCAGAGATTCTATCATATGAAAAAGGATAAGGACAAGCTCCTTTAATGGACATTAGATAGACTGGATGAATAATAAATTGCGCCCGCTTACATGAGCATACATCGCTTATGTCGACATGAATGAATGCAGTGACGCGATAATATCCTTATCGAATCTCGAAATCTCAGTTATTGATTGCTGGCAGTCATGTGAGCAGCAGCCGCCATCAAGGTTAGACAAATTACAACATAAACAGAGATTTTTGTGTAAGTTAGTAGTAACACTTCTACAAATTGTGGAACAAGGAGTTAGGTTTTGTTCAACAGTTTCAGCATTCAAGGATTCTTCTCCCTAATATTATTTATTCTTGTTTCCCACCTCTAAAATCAAATAGATCAAAGTAAATAGACCATTCCAATACTTCAATTAGTCAAGTACGAACGGCTCAAGGCGTAACAGGACAAATGTTTACAACATCGCCACTTGCAAAATGTCTAAACGCGCGGCACAATTTTGGAATAATTTAGTACTATTTCGCAGGAGTCTCATCTACCAAACGAAGGAATTTTTTCAAAACTCCACCCTCCATGGAGTTCGGTACATTGCAGAAAGTGGTCGACCAATTGGTGAAAAGTGAGAAATTCTATTAAATATAAATATAAATAAAAGAAAGAGTTTTTGTTCAAGGTTTATGTGGTTTTGTTTTGTTGCTATTGGCACAGTTACCGCCCTAGTAATTATCATGAGTCTCTGGGAAAAATTTCAAACAAATCCAACAATCACTGGTAATTGTCGTGTTAAATTTCATTTAGTCATTAAATGTGGATTTCTCAAAGGATTGGACACGGACTTTTATAATCAGCAAGTTATGTTCCCTTCAACTGTTGTTTGTCCAGAGGCTCCTTTTGACGAAACTAAGTTAAAGGATTTAGCATTTAAGACCCTCGGGTGAGTGTTATTCTTAATATACCCAAAAATTGTCTCTTAACTCGATCCATATTTTCAATTCCAGACAATACGACCACGATGATGCCGAGTTAATTGAACCATTTTTAAAAATATTGACAAAACTGTCATTTGAAAATATCGATGAAGCGTATGCGATGAGCTTGAACTTTACGCCAACAGTTAAGCAAGAAATGAGCAATAAAAATCTGCGATCTTTGGTTTTTCAGGTTGGGAATTTTGACGCTCTTGTTTTTGCCAAAAAATCTAAAATAAATTTTCGACTAGATTCAAATCAGCTGCCCAGACACCCTCAAACTGTGTAAGTATCGCGACGAAGAAGTCAACTGCAGCTCCCATTTCGATCCAGTATATACTGAGCACGGATTCTGCTACGCCTTCAACAGCCGGTTTAAATCAAAAGTCGATGCTGAGTAAGTTTGTTTGTAATGAAATTTGTGTTAGAATTGTTTCGTGTGAAAAAAGGGATTTTCTTACGATGACTGATAAGAGAGTAGCTCTAATAAAACATCGTGCCGGCTTTATCGGTTAATAATAGTGCTCAAAAGTTCCGCTTAACAAATAAATATATCGACAATCTAAAATTTTATCAAAAGCGACATCTGCACGTCATTTAGGTTTAAGATAGGCAAAGAGATTTCTCTACAACACCGGGATTTACATATAAGATTCGTATTCCCAATCATGAGTTTTTTTGCTTCTTTGCTTTTCCCAAAGTTACCCTTTTCCTCGAAAGGCACCCGAAACGAATGTTTGCCACCATGCACTTTTTCTATTTCTTGTTGAAGGGCGCCTTTGCAGGCACTGCGACCTATTTTATATAGTCTATTGTGCCATCCCCGTCTTTACAACCCATCGAGCTTAAGGCTTCTAAAATAGCCTAAAACTGATTTAAGGTTCCTGTCCCAAATCTCCCTGGGAGTAGAGAAGTCTCGATGGCTTAATATCTTCCTCGCTGCATCCTCGCTGTCGCACAGCAAGTGCTCCGTAGTTTCGGGAGCTGCCCCCCAGAACCGACAGCTACAGTCGGCTGCCAGTCCTATTTTGTGTGGATGGTATTTAGGCGAGCAGTGGCCCATCAGGAAGTCTGTTATTATTTTTAGCTCCCACCTTATAAGATTTAAAAGTTTGCCCTGCCCACTTTATCGATTTGGATGAATCTTTTAGCTTGACAGGCAACCTGGGCCCTTGTCCAGCTATAAAGAAACAGCTGGTCAACCCAATTTTTGATGGCCGTTCTTACGTGGCAGCTTGCTAAACCCGACTGTACATGACACGGCGAACGTTCATGCCAATATTGGCTTCCAACGATTGATTCAATACCGACAGCAGCCCGAAAGTGTCCAAACACAGGCCTGTGCTTTAAATCACCGGCTATTCAGGAAGAAAGAAGAATTTCGCCCATCACGATTGGCCAGAAGAGGGGTGATAGGACGCACCCTTGAGGACAGCTTTTAGCAGCCATTACCATAATCGATTCACCATTTATCGCACCAGTTATCAATCTGCTGTTAAGAAGCGACGTGATCCATCTCGCAGTGGGGGATGAATGCCTTTTTTACTGCTGCTTCATTGAACGCGTCGAAGGTAACGTTGCCAAACGCGTCCTCAATGAGATTTCCTTGCCCCTGAGGGACTGCACAATATCTTTCACTAGCACATGCATGGCAGTCTCTGTAGATCTGCCCGGCCGGTAATCAAATTGCAGGCAGTGAAGTGGGTTCGCTGTAAGACCCTCTCTAATAAGCCTGTCTAGATCTTTATCCATCGTTTTCAGAAGAAAGGTGGAGAGGCTGATGGGTGGATAGGATTCTGCTTCCCTATATGATCTTCTCCCCGATTTAGGGATACAGACTACCCTAGCCTCTCTACAACACCGGAATATGGGCTAGCGCAAAGCTAATCCGAAATAGTGGTAGCAAGATTGGTAAGATCTCTTCCAAGCCTATCTGAAGGAGAGCCGGAAAGATGTGGTCCTTTACAGCAGCCTTGAAACGCTTGAAGGTGCCAATGGCCCACTCAATCTCTCTCGCAGTGAAAATCCTGTTTGCAGGCCTTTATTCTTATTGTCTACCTAAGTACTACCTCCGATTCAATATTAGGCTCGAAGGCTGCGATGATCATTTCCTGCAGATTGGTAGAGACAAGGTCAAGATCGGATTCAGTGATGGGATTATTATTCACATGGCCGACTCCTAACCTGAGGGCTGTGCGATTGGCCTCCCAGTCAGTCTGCCGTGGAATCCTAAATGATAATTCGAGGATATTGCAGAAGCTCGAAGTTCAGACATTGATGGCTCACCGTGGCCGTGGCCAAGCCTAGGAGCCTCGGCTGCTTTGAGCTTTGTCCCAACTGGGCTATCTCCTCCAGCAGTGGTCAGAAGAATCTCCGGTCGTGAACACACCCATTCTGATACTCTGTGCCATTTGGCAGAAGGTCGGCTTTGAAGATATTTTAGGCTTCATTATGGGTGCGTCGGGCTTCTTTGGTGAAGGCTTCTCAGCTGGCTTTCTAGACCGTTTAGCTGGAGCCTTCGCCCTTTTCGCAGGGGCATTGTAGCCAGGAGAGGACCCAGAGGATCTACCCCTCTTCTTATTAGGAAGAATGGTTTTCCTCTCTTCCTCGTGGGCCACGCAAATCCTGGAGTAGTCATCTTCCAAAAGGCGGTTAAAACGTTTGCAGGTAGGTCTCTAAGGAGATTTTCTTCCGTTGAAGGAGTGATCTCCGCGGTTCGCAGGCTCAGACTACCCTCATTTAAGAGGGATCCCAAAAATTCCCCTTCACGGGGGCCATTATCGGCACCCTGCTGCATGGGTTCCCAGGAAATGTCCAACCGGCCTTGTAGGGCGGCCTGTTGAGAGCTATGGAAGCCCCAGAAGTGGTTGGAGCGTTGAGAGGTGCTCCATCCTCCACGAGTTGCGCAAGAAAGGACGGTCACTCATGGCAGAGCTCCTCATTACCATGGGAAGGATAATTTAAACCGAAGGTCGCCTGGTATCCCTTTCGCACGATTGATAACACCTTAGGATTGCGTGTATCTAACTTAGTCAGAACACCCTTACGGGACCACACAATCCTCACCACCACGACAAGGTGTAGCTACACCATGTACTTACTTTCTGCCTGTATGGAGATTTCGTGATTTATTTAAATTTTGTTTGATAAACGAAACTTTACAATTCCAATAAATTTCATTATTATCTCACCAATCTTCAATTTTAGCGAGAAAACATTAGTTATCCACGACTTGTATGAAACAGACAAGAAATGGGCGCTATTCTTCATCCCAAGAAGCACATCTGAAGTGAGACAAATCCATCCGTCAAACTATCTACACTTACCCTTCGATTGAATTTTACAGATATACATATTCTCCCATCAAGAATACTTCGGTTGGGACTTTAAGCCGCAACTCTTCTGGGAAACAAATCAGGCCGCCGAGATTCTAATCTCGAAGAAGAACACCTACACCACAGACGATGCTAGGCAACTCAGTATAGGGTAAGTCACCTACAAAAAAGAGACTTTTATACAAAGATTTATTAATTATATTTTATTGATTTCAAGACAAAGAAAATGCATCTTTGCCGATGAAATCAAGCTGACATACTTCACGCAGGAATATACATTTTCATCGTGCATGAAGGAGTGCCGAATGAACAAGGCCTTGAAGTTCTGCAAATGTTTGCCGCCATTTTTCAAGCCTATTCGTAAGCAGCAACACTATAGCTAAAAATCATTTCTTTTAACTAAATTCTACATATTTCAAATTTAAAAAACAGCAAACACACCAACCTGTAGAATTGGAGACTTTGCGTGTCTTGCGAAATACAAAACGAACATCACAAACATCAGGGATTGCCTTCAATGCGAGCTGAGCTGCTCTAAAACCGTTTACAACGTCGAAAAACTCAACAAAATGTAAAATTGAACATTTTAAAATAAGAATAAAACAACAATAACTTTTTCTTATGAATAAGATTCGACAAAGAAGGTCAGCACAGCATAAATGTAGAGTTCCTAACATGGCCGATAATTCGCTACAAACGGGAGGTCCTGTTCGGATGGGTTGATCTACTGGTGTCATTCGGAGGTATTGCCGGACTCTTTCTTGGATTTTCTTTGCTATCTGGAGTGGAGATCATCTACTACTTTACAATGAGGGCATGCTGCATGGTATACAGGAATAGGGTGAGTTAAATTGACTTTAAATACGGGAACAAGAATATTTCTTCGGTTTGAATGTAGGAAGAGCTTTGCGCGATTGAAGAGGAAATAAGGAGAAAACCTCCTCCACATATTAATATGTCATTGAAAGTTGGAAATACTCCTTCCAAAGGACGAAGTTTGTCTCTGCCACCTCCAACGTCACGCGGGAAATTTTCCACCAATACCGGACTTATTCTGCCTCCTGCCGATGGAGCACGGAGGCACTTCGGAAGGAGAAGACATCAAAAGGTATTGATACTTGTAATATGGCGGGTCTAATTATTTTGTCTTTTGTTTTTTTATACTAGCAGAATTTCGACAGAAAACTTTACAAACAAATCAAAGTTGCACCAGCTTATAACAACTTCTATAGAGCGAGTTCTGAGCCACCAGAGTACAATTATTTGCCGTAGTTTTAGATTATATAAATGTTTGTTAAATACAGTGCTATCTCTTTTTCGTAGTTGGATTTATTCCTCTAATGTACTGGTTCGTTTTTCTTTCAGCATCAAAACTGGTATAGACGTTTTCAAACCTCGTGACATCCCGCGCATCTTCCCCAGCTAAGCTCTTAAAAATGTTTAAAAGTTCAGACAAAAGCTTCACTTAACTCCTCCTATCAAATCACTTGCTGCCATGTAATCAGTCGCGACTGCGTATTGCTACCGGGAGGTGTATCTTTCTGGGACCTCAATGATTATTTAAAAAATTTACAAATTATGACTGAAAAACACCCGTTTTTATATATTTTTTTATTTTAAGGTTTTTATATTTTACACATATGCCACAGAAATAATTTGTAGTAATTTCTACTAAAAAATACGATATTTGTGTTCTTATCACTTTGATTACTAGATTTTTGACATTTTCCGCCAGTCGCAAGCGCGCTTCTGCCTGGGGAGGTTGTGTTGCTTGCGGCTACGGAGAACTCTCAATTTATGAATGAAAATGCTCATATCTTTAAAAGAAATTTTTCCAGCAATTCTTTCAATTTATTTTAAATTTAGGGATGAGAAATATTTAGCATAATTATAGTAAAATTATGCTTATTACGATGGATAAACTGCCTTTGTTGAGCAGGAGTTTTACATGTATTTCAAAGCTCTGCTCAATAGATATAAAGATTACTTAACTTTATTCATCCGGCATGCGCACATCCCTTCCCAAATTATTTTGTTGAGTTTTTTCTGCGTTTGTTGCCTTTTTAAGTTAAAAGAGGGGAAATGATAGAACAAATTTTATGAAATTGGGCAACGAGGTGCGCAGAACCCTTCAAATTATTTGTGTCACGGAGTTTGAAAACTTCTATACTACATTCAGATCATTATTCTGGGAATTATATGATTTTCTTGTCTCCACGCCAGTGCACACGCACTTTCAAGTGCACCTGATAATCCAAAACGTTAATGGCCCTAATAGGCAAACCTAATTTCAAATGAATTAATGTTAATATCTGCTTTACGTATTCGGAAAGCTTTTTGAAAAGCTTCACTGTCCGATCTGCGCACGTTCGAGCAAATTGGCGAACTGAACTTTAAAATAACCTCAGTTCGCATATATATTCAACTGAGGATAAACACACCTCAGTTCGCCCAACTGGTCTCGAAACGAAGTTTAACGTAAAAGCTCTCCCAGGGGTCCAAATGGGAAATTCCTTATGTCGAGGTGCGAATGAGGGAAGGCCTTAGACCCTTTTTGTGATTCTTATAGGGCAATGCACACCTGGTCCACATGGGCCGGTTGCACCAAATATACAAAGAACCTAACATAATCAAAAGCACCAAGATATCACGCCTACGCTGGATAGGACATGTAATGAGAGTACCTGAAGAAGCACCCCAAGAATCCTTTTCCTCAAATACTAGAGGAAAGGAGCTCACAAGGAAGACCTAGCAAGATATAAACACAACATCGAAATGGAGTTTCGCACAATTGAGATCATCAATTGCAGGGGCGGCGCTTTCATAGGTACAAATGGTGCACTTGCAGCGGGCGCAATTGGACAGGGGCGCAATTCCAAAAATTAAGATTTTTAAAAAAATTTAAAACTTTCACAAAAAATTGAAAATGAATGACTTCAAAGGCAAAAATTATTCCGATGCCTCTGTATTGTGTATATTACTGCGCCCAAAACTCAAGCGACGGCTCTGATCGACGGTCACACGGTCTAAATCAAGCCAACAAACTATTAAGAAAACCGAAAGGAAAACAAGGGGCAACCCCCGGCATGAATTTTGGAAAGGGAAGAACTACGACGAAGGGGGGTTATCAGTAAGCTACTAGAGTTAAACTACAAAAGCAGTAACAAGAGTCTTGAACAAGCATCCTAAAAGCTTGCTGGGGAAAAGTTACCGGTGGCAGAAAACCGAAGAGTTTTGGAGAAAAGGGTTAAGATCTAGACCATGCGAGAAAGGTTGCAGGAGCCAGCTCGAGCTCCCCAACAGAAGGAGGTTCCGGCTTGGGAGTGAAAAGAAGACTAGGACGACACGGACCATCTCTGGCGAGTCAGATTAGTAGAGTGCGTTGTTGCGTTGTTTTTTGATAGAGTAGGAGAATTTTCTGTTCAGGGGGCTCCTCATGAGTACTCCGTAACTGACTGGATGGGAACGCCGAGTTCAGGTAAGTGGTGATGCACGACGCTAGGTGGTATTCCAGGGTCTTCCCACGCCATGGCCCTAGCCCGGGGTACCGCTTTGAAAAGTCTCGGTTTGGCGTATGGTTTCATATTTTCGTGAGTGAGGGTCTGTGGTTGGCCGTTCGGGCACCCAAACCCATCAAAAACTAAAGAGCTTTTGGGGCGCTATATGGTATACTGCACCGGGCGCAAAAACCCCAAGCACCGGCCATGACCAATTGGAAGAGAGAGTCGCAGGACGGAGAACGTTGGAAGAAAATTCTTGAGGAGACCAAGGATCACAGTGACCTGTAGCGCCAATGATGACGATGAGGTGAAGGAAATACAACAGTGAAATTTTTTACCACCCTAAACTCTCAATCTTTATAAAAATCATCAGACTAAGATTGCTTGGCCATGTAATCAGGATGGAGAAGAACTGCATTCTAAAACGGCTCAAGACAGCAGACGTGAAATAGCCCAGTTAAATTTCACAATTTATTTGTCTTTATTTAAATATTAGTTACCTGTAGTAAGCTAGCTGCAACCCATTCTGACTAGTATAATGCCCAAAACTGCTACTATCTACTCGCAACTATCCCTGCGGTTGTTTTTAAGCATTTTACTAATTGAAGTTATGAATAAAACTTCCATCAGATTTTCAGGACTTAATCTCTTGACAGCAGATTCCCTTTTGAAGGTAAATAATTGTTTATTTATATGTAAACATATGTACAGCATTCAGAAATATGTATCTAGATTTTATTGCATAAAATATAGAGATGCACTTTTCCACTTTTATTGGAAAACAAACTCCAAAGCTACACACTAAGCAGACACAACACTTCGAGGTAAGAAAGAGCGCGCAATGGATCGGAGCTATGAATTTTCTACATACCACATCATATTTCAAATTCTCACATATAGAGCAACAAAACAAACGGTATTTTAACGACAAAAACTGCTTCTCACCCTGTATTTAAATCAATTTCCCAAACTGCAGCTAACTTAACACGAAAACGTCAAAAGAAGAATTTCGCAAAATCGACTGTCAGAGGGGAAAACGGTTTTATCCAGCAAAAAATTCAATTAAATTCGCTGCAGATGTCGTCTAATTTATAAATTAAAAAAGAAAACTATATCATGAGTTATTACGCCATTTATATACCAACGAAAATTGAAGGCGAATTAAACGGTAAGCCCATAATTAAATGATTTTGTTCCATGTTTCTACATAACCTTAGCCCCAGAGATTTCAAGGAAGTTAAACTTATGTATTTATAAAAATAACGGCACAAATGGCTTCCTTATTTGTAACAATTAACCCAGATGTATTTATATTTGTTGTAATTATAAATTGTACTTGGAATTTTTTAGTTAATATACATTTGCGGATGTACAATTGTGATGATTGTTCTCCTTTGTCTTGTTTTGTGTTCCCTGCTTGAGTTTCAGGGCTTGAACGGGTGCCAGCTAGAATAAATCGCAGATCGTCATATAATTCCCCTTTTTTTTAGCTGCTATATATTTTTGGAAGATCGCGTGCTCAATTGGATTTTTTAGATTTTTTGTCGTGTCTGTTTAGCATTCCTCCCACCTGTGTTGATATATCATAGAGATAAAATTGTTTTCTCTGTGCTTTTGTTATTTTCAGATAAACGTTATGTTTTTACCGAAGTTGAGGAATCATTAAAAGTTCTTAAGAATCACAAAGATGCCCGCCTTAAGGTTTTTAAAAATATACAAGATGCTGAAAATTACGCTCAAACTGGATTCGAGACATGCTCAACAAAATTTTCTGATCTCAAATGTAAGTGGAGAAGCTATTTTTGTGACTGAGAACGCATCTACACATCTTTTCAGTTCTTTTTGTATTAATTCTACATATTTTTAGCACCATCTGCAACGGCAGAGAAAGTTCCGTTTCGAGCCCCTACAAAACATGAATTAATAAAATTTCGAAAATTAATTGAGGAAGATAATTACGATGCGGTAGAAAAAACAATTTGGGAAAATCCTAGATATTTAGTTAACTCCGGTGATACACCGACCAGCTTAAAAGACGGCACAAGGTATAATGCTGTGCATGTCTGTGCAATTAATAGAAAAGCTCGGATTGCTGAACTTATATTGAAAACGATAAGTAAAGTCGAATTTATTGAATTACTTCATGGCAAGAAGAATCCTAAAGTGTGCCAGGAAGTTAGTGATATTTTATTGGATTACTATCTAAATATGCCAGAGAAAGGACGAAGCGAAACGCCGCTGCACTTGGCTGTTAAGTATGGCGCTGTTGAGGTTGTTGAAGTACTTACTGCTTATCATCAGTGCAAAATGACACCAAATTTAGAAAATCAATTGCCAAAAGACGTATGTATTGTCTGTATAGTCATCCAGTGTATATTTATTATGTAATCTTTTCACAGATAATATGCTCGCGTATGAACTGGGGTGCTACTACGGAATTGTTCAATAAGATAGCGGGCCTACTAGAAGAACGCTTTTATGTACCAGTTATTCGTTCTGTTGATAATTCCATTCCGCCAGAAATAGGGGAGCCATTTTCACCTACAAATCCACCGGTATGTATAGTATTCAATTTTTAAGAGGAGTTATGATTTAAACCCATCGAACCGTTGACAGTACACAAGGAAAGGACCTCTGAACACTAGTGTTCCATATAAACAAAACCTTTTTCATATTTACGGGGTACAAGAACGTCAATGGTTTCGATTGTATTGCCCCTCTTAAGGGGTCGTCCATAAATTACGTGAGGTGATTTTGGGTCGTACTCTGGAGCATTCGACGAGTCGCGCGTTTTGCTAGCCTTTAGAGGCTAAACAATCGAGTGTAGGACTTACCCATATCTTAAGGATACCATTTACACACTGTTCGCCGGCAGGCCGTGGCCTGAAAGTTTTAGCCTTGAGGAGGCCAAGTATTACCATACACTCCCCGGCCGCCAACTGTATGGCCTGATGTGCAAGAATGCCTACAGCTCAAGAAAGCTTACAAAATTCGCATTTATCGTCAGTTGGGGCCTGAAGGTCTGAGCTTCTATTTACTCTCGAGCCGTGAATTTACGAGAAGAATTCACGCCGTATCCACTCGTAACAGAAAGCAAGGCGCGAGCTAAGCGTGAAAACCATCCACACTCGCGTTCGCGCTTGTTTGCTGGTGTTCACGGCGTGAGACTGGAGCCGCCTTGAAGCTTTCGTTGAGGCCATGAACATTTTTGTCCTTGAATTAGTAACCTGTTATGCTAAGCAGTCGTTTTCGCCTGTATGTCTGTAGGGAATCGTGATTTCATCTGCATTCCACGGTCTGTCTGGAAGATACCTGAAGTATTATCCCTCAGTTAGACTGAGTCAAGCTTTGTCGTGCCGGTCGACCTGGACTGACAGGCCATTGCCTACCGGCGGCTTGTAAGTATATGGAGAAACATGTTTTACTTTAAAATAATTACGTGATAATTGCCGAGACCCCTGTCCCCCACGTGAGATTTGGTGAGATTCGGCTCGACCTCCTCCCTCCCTAAACGCCTCATGTAATTTATGGACGACCCCTAAGAGTTCCATAAAGCTCTCAACATTTCTAATTTAGTTAGGAACTCAATTCACACTCTAATTTATTGTAGGACCTCAACAAAGATCCAATGAGCCCTGAATTAGAAATTCAGGCATATGCTGGACCAATGAGCAAGGAACAAGCTCAGGTAAATACTAAAAAATAAACATTTAATCTAAAAAATGATTTTAATGCATTAACAGACATTCCGTCGTCGCTGGAAAACACCACCAAGAGTAGGAACGCCAACGTCAATCATTGCTAACTCATTTATGACACCGGTTAAGCTAAGCACGAGCACTCCATCAAAATCCCTGAATAACAACACCCCAACCCCAGTTAAATACAAACGA
Source organism: Thereva unica (assembly GCA_949987705.1). Lineage (NCBI taxonomy): Eukaryota > Metazoa > Arthropoda > Insecta > Diptera > Therevidae > Thereva > Thereva unica. The sequence continues at coordinate 112,247,550 of OX465284.1, forward strand.
ACAGCTCTGTTTATTAATAAGTCATTAAACACTAGCTCCGATGATTCAGAAAATGCAAACATTCTAGAAGATAAAACATCGAAAGAATCATTCAACAACAATGGCTTTGAGCCCACTTACAATCCCATAACACCGCTTCTAAAAAATCCTGGAAAGCGTGACTTATTCTTTTCATACAGGGATAAGCCTTTCTCTCCACTAATGCTAGACGATACTAATTCGTCTGGAACTATAGAAAGTCCTGATTCGCCAACGTTTCAAGGTAGCCATCTTAAGCTTAGCGATACTGAGAAAGGTTTAGAATTAATTGGAAGAGAAATAGGTTCACCGCTTCGAAAAAATCCCGGGAAACGTGATTTATACTTTTCATACAGAGACAAAGCTTTCTCTCCACTAATTTTGGACGATACAAATACGTCTGACACTATAGATAGTCTTGATTCCGCTGCGTTTCAAGAGCGTCATCTTAAGCTTAGTGATACTGAAAAAGGTTTAGAATTAATTGGAAGAGAGCTAGCTAAGGAACAGAAAGTTGAATGGAAAGAATATTGGGATTTTCTAGATTGCTTTGTTGATATATGCTCGCCTGAAGGCCTTACAAAACTTGATAAATATTTAGAGAATCGTAAACTTAATAAATTGCCAGAGAATGATAGTAGAAAGAAGCAAGATAAACTAGTGAATGATTTATGCCAGGCGCTGAATCAATTCGAATTGTACAAGGAGAAGAAACAGGAAGAATTTAATCATAAAAATAATATACGATTAACCGAAACCGCTGCTCATAATACACAAATCACTGCCCCATATCTGTGTGTGGAAAAGTCACTCCAAGTATTTGCAAATCGCATGACAAAAACTATAATCCATAATATTGATAGCGTTGTCTCAATAAATGACGCGCTAATTTCTGAATTAAAAAGACTGAAATCGATGATATGCAGCTTCAAAGATGACATTAGATTTTTAAATATTGATTTTGGCGTTATACATTCAAGATTTGCAAATTTGATTGCATTTTATTTGAAATCGTCTGATGGCATTAAAAAGGAGACTTTGAATAAGGTATGTTTACTTTAAATTAAAATGACAATGAAGATTCTATTTGTGAATGAGTTTCTTTTTTAGATTCAAGTGTGCTTCCAGCAAATTCTTCAATCTAGATCGAAATTAAATGGCGATAAAGGAAAATATCCTCAAAGTGATAAAAAGGAGCAATTGTATTGCGTTTCTGAGTTCATTCTAAATCAGTTAAAAAATTCAGGTATGTTACTATTTACAATGCAACATCATCTATGGTGGGCTGTCGCCGGCCACTAAACAACTTGAACTCTACTTGGCCGGCGACGGCGTCTATAAAATTTTCAAGAATCTCAAGCTCAATTAAAAACACTACATTAACTGTAGCCAACTAAAGACCCCTATTCCATATAAGGCCAGATCGGGAGGTACGGCCCAGAGAACTCAATCAGAGCGAGGGATGGTCTTGAGGCATTCGCCTGATAGGCCCTGGACTGCAGGTGACCTCATGATTCTCTAAATACAAGGGCGGTCCAATAAATATTCAGCCGATACACTTGACCCAGCGATGCACCAACTTCCGAAAAATACGTTTTATGGAGGTCTTCAAAGTAGGCCTCCGTGGCGGCGGTAACGGCCCCATTCGACTCAAATTTCTGCCCGGCGAGTGACCTTTTTAAGTTTGGAAACAAAAATAAGTCGAACGGGGCCAAATCTGGAGATTACGGTGGATGGGACAGCAGTTCGTAGCCTAATTTGGAGATTACGGTCGTGGCGACGCCGGAGGTGTGGGCCATTTTTCTATTTCAGTTTTCTTGAATTTCAGCCCCCATCCAGTTGATGGCCGGTGAGTACGTCGTTGTACTTGGCCTCAAGGGAAAAAAACTTTAGGCCACGGCCTGCCGGCGGCCTGTATATGAATGGCGGCCCTTTTTCCTTTCCCGCTAAGTTGACATTGGCATTAACAATCGAATTGAAATTGAACTTAAGCAGTGGTATAACACACCACAAAACTCACCCGAACCAGAACCTAAGGTACAAAAAAGGCTTTGCAGTCCAAAAAATGAAATATTGAAATAAAATTTACTAAAGGGAGTAAAATGTCGCTGTGAGGAGTATGGGGGTACAGAGGGCTCGAGAGGAGCACAAATACTCCAGCACAAGCTTGAGTACAGCTTACGATCTAAAAGATCTACTGACGACCTCCTTGTATGCATAACTGAGCAGCACTACCAAAGCATTCAACGTTTTGGTAAATCCGGCCTAGCTGCTCTCAATATTTTCAAGGCCTTTGATAGAGTGTGGCACCACGCTCTATTGACTAAACTCCAAGCTTCTGGTATTGACTTTGTTCTAACAAACTGGATTGGTAGTTTCCTTTCTGCCCGTTCAATCAGGGTAGTATTGGATGGCATCGAATCTAATCCCCACACTATCTCTGCAGGTGCTCCCCAGGGCTAAATTCTATCACCAGCTCTCTTCCTACTTTTTATAAATGACCTGCTCTCTGCTCTGATGAAATTCTACTGCATCTACCACAACGACTGTTCACTAAAATATACATATAACCTCCTGCCTCCACGGCAATGTTTTTTACCGCAACACTAGTCCTTTCGGCTCATCCCCATTGTGTATATCCCTTATTTTCACGCTCACATCAGCCTAGAAACTTGTTTTTTCGTGAACAGCTCGACTGTGGAATAACCTCCCACAGTCAGTATTCCCGAACTCATATCTTCCAAGAGCTTAAACGCAAGGTTCATCCCAGAGACTACCCTTAACCTGTCTTTCCTTCGAGCTAAACTTTCATACATACATTATACTCTTATACTAGATCTTCACACATAAATAAATAAATCAATAAAACCATATTTTTTTCTAGAAACTCAAATTCTACCCGAAAATATTAAGACAGAACAAATATGTTCACAATTGTGGCAGAATGAAAAGAAGTGCAACTGCATTTGGGATACAACAATATCAAAACGATCGTCAAACCGAAAAAAACGATTTGTAGTTGTTGATGTTTCCAATAAATCATCTGCAATTGACACGAATCATCAGGATTCTAAGATTGGAGATGGACCCGATTCTGATGCACTGCGGAAAAAGGAGGATGGCGATAGTACAGATGCTTCTGATACTGAGGATGTAGATGGTGAAGATGATATTTTTTGGGTAAATTACTGTTATGTTAAAATAAATTTTGCGTTATTCTAATGATTTATGTTTGCATAGTCTGATATTGGGTCAGAGGATGAGAATGAAAAATATTTCACACCGCCAGAGAGTCCATCGATGCTGGAACCTGAAAAACCAGATGAAATATTTCAAACATATAATACCTACATATCAGGGTGAGCATTTATTTGTTTGTGGTGGTAAGGTTGATTAATATATTACGAAATGTTTGCATGCTTATTCCAGAGATGTTCCTACAAAGCGCGATTTGGATGTGCTCAACGCTCTCTTCAATGTAGATATTGAGAAAAAATCGTATCCCCACATTTATCTTTGGCGTACCGAAGTATTAAGATATTCAAATGAAGAGCGAGACAAGTATGAAATTTTATTTAATAAGATTTTAAAATAATTATATACAATTTGCCTTTTTTATAGCTTCCCATCGCCATCAGCTATAAATAAAACACGCCAAACAACTCCAAAAGTTGAGGAACTTCGCTTAGTTGCGCCGAAGCGCCTGTTCATATCGCCAACAAAACAAATTCCTTCGCCTATAAAACTAGATAACAGCATGAATCACATTAAGCCATTATCAGCTAGCTTTAGCGATAGTCCAAACAATTTTCATACATCTATTAATAGTTTGTCCTTAATGAACGTTTCTAATAATCTCATTTAAAAATAATTACTATTATAAAACAAAAATAAAAAAATCCACTATAATTTAAAATTTTAACAGCGTTACGTATTTGTTTAGTTGTAGAATTATATCGTAAAATTGTTATTTAAAAAGAAAATTCCATTCCCTCTATAATTTCTGTTTCTACTAAAACTATACTACTATAGGTATTTTGTGTGTGTGTAAATATAAAGAAAAATCTCACTATAAAAAAAACGAATTTAGATTTAAAAAAAAATCGGAATTAAATAAACCGTTGCCTCAGTTTTTCTGAACACGTATTGAATTAGACAATATATTCTATATTAACAAACACAAAAAAGCGAGAACACAGCGATCTTCCAAGTGAGAGAACACTCTATTCTTCAAGAATTTATAAATTTAAATCGAAGAGAAAAACACATTTTGCATTTTTATAATTAATTAATTGAAGAGCAACGCCAAAAAACATTGTTAAAGTTGTTGGTTTCACTAATTGTTCAAGTACACCCTGTGTTAACTTTATTTTTTGTTTATATTATTTTTCGCGCATTTTATTTCATTAAACAAAAAGAAAATCATTTCTCGTATGAAAGAATATTATATAATTAGTTTTCCTTTGAACTTATGTGAATGTTGATTTTTTTATATATTTAAATAAAAATTAATAATGTAAAAAAAAGAAACTGTCGAAATTATTGTTTTTTAAAGTGAGTAATGGAAATTTGCAGATGTTTCCGGTACTCAGCATGCTTAGGGCTAGACGTTGGCCGAAAGGATAAGGTTAACTCAATTTGGCACTTCTACTCTCTAGTCCCTATGCTGAAAGTCGTAATTCGACTGAAACGACACTTTCTTCAACTCAAAGGACTTATCACCACACACGAGTTGACTTTCAGTACAGGTCATTTGCGACTGTTGGACTACATGGTTAATAGCCGCTAAATTCGAAATCAGCGACCCCCGTATATCAAGTTTTGTAGCAATTGAAGAATATTTCGCTACTTTTAGTCGCCATTTTGAAGCCGCCATCTTGTTTATGAAAAAATGGACACTAAATTCGTAATCAGCTACCCCGAAAACCTCCGTATACCAAGTTTTGTAGAAATTGAAGGATATTTTACTAATTTTAGTCGCCATTTTGAAGCCGCCATCTTGTTTATGACGAAATGGACACTAATTTCGTAATCAGCGACCCCAAGAACCTCCTAATACCAATTGAAGGATATTTAACTAGTTTTGGCCGCTATTTTAAAGCCGCCATCTTGTTTATGGAAAAATGGACACTAAATTCGTGATCACCGACCCGACGACGAATTCGCAGTGCATTACCTGCCACCGCACCGTATTTGGCTCGCATCCAACATAATGCTTGGTTTTAGATAAGCATGCCTCTTCTCGCCCAGTATGTCTCTGCAGATGATCCCTGCACACGCCGCATCGCTGGACATGATCCTGTATGCACAGCACGCACGGAGAACGCTTAGTCTATATGCGATCCTCGATTTTCTGCTGTTAATAATCCTCTTCAGCGTAGAATCGTTATTAAGCATATTATTAATAAATATGTATCTATTATTTCTATATTCTATTATATTTTCAATTACGTAAAAACTTAATTTTTCAATTTTTTATTGTTTAATTTAATCAAAATCAATAAAATAAACTTTTGAAATTATCAAATAGCACTATAATATAGCACAGTAAAAAATTGCATAGTTGTAGGAGTCCACTGCTTATCGAAATAACGAGAGCGTTTTTTGGTAACCGCACGGATCCTGTATGATATGTCAGAAATTACAATGCGAAGTGTCGAAGTTTTCTCATACAAATATGCAAAACTTGACATTGTAAATTTATCCATTAGATAGAGGATCCCTGCGCTTACCGAAAAACGTGAATTTTATGCCATGATTAGACGTTAAACTCTTAAAAATATGCAATTTTCCACGTTTAATAATTCCAGAAGTTTATTTAATTGATTATGATTAAATTAAACAATCAAAAATTGTGAAGTTATGTTTTTAAGTAATTAAAAATATAATTGAATATGTAAATAATACATATTTAATAATAATTAACTTAATAACTATTATTTACGATAACGCAAAAACAGCCTAAAAAGTGAGTTTTTATCAATAGATTCTTAAGTATTTTTTTGAGATTTCAGGAATTGAAAATTTTCATTTTTTGGGGATTTCTTTAATTTAAGTGGTTAATTTGACTTATTTAAAGTTTATTTAAGTGAATTTATGTAATTTATAAAATTTGGTAGTATTATTTTGTTTTGGGAATAGGTTTTTATTGTATAAAATTGAATATAAACGGAAAAACAACAAGATTTGAAAAGGGAATTGCTTAAAAATACCTAATATTCCGAATAATTAGTTTTAAGCAATGATGCCTCATTAGAGAGGGCTCGCTCCCCTGAAGCTGGACCTCTAGCCAGCAGACGATAACTGAAACAACCCCCAGGCGAACCGAATTCAGAAAAACAGAGGTCGGTCGGTTTGCGCATGCAGACGCAGTTCCAGAGAGAAAGAATGCCATGAATGAGAACTGCATGTGACGAAATGTAGTCTCAAGCTAATCCCAGCTGCGGATATCCTGAGGAGAGCTCTAGATCTGGTTAAAGTTAATTTGGAGCGTGGAAAGCTTCTCCAGTGTTTCCGGTCTCAAAATCTTGCGGAAGGAAGGATGGGAAAGGAAGGATGTTATTAAAGCAAAGGAACCGCTTAAGAAGACCATTACATTCTTTCTCCTAAATCTACGACAAGCCCCTCAGGATATTGGAGAATAATGAGAGCCGTCTAAGATGCAGCTAAACTGAATAGTTTTGAAAGCCTCTCCACATAGAAGGAGTTTCGTAATCTGAACTGAACTGGTGGAGGGTTTGAGTTTGAGGGAGTGGGAGACCGGCAGTGGCTTGAAATCAAGGCCATCAACTTGCAACATTCAAGCCACAAAAAACAAAGGACAGAACATTAAGGGGTTCCCGGGCAGGCAATATCACAAACACCTTTTACAAGCGTTCTGATTAAGGTAAGCCAAGATTCTGTATCCTAGTTAAAAGGCACATCAAAGCCTACCTTGGCCGAACTAAGCAGTTCAACGGACTTAATGGTATGTAGTTAGATTGTAGTTTGGATAGGAGTTTGGTTGTCTGGCTACCCACCAAACCCAAACCCTTTTTTTTCTTCCAGCGTTTGTTCAAATAATATTAGTGATTCGGTGAACCTGGTCGATCGTGGAATGTTCACTCCGAAAACCAAACTGGTGATTCGGGATGAGATGTCTTACTTGAATGATAGGTTTTAAGGCTCAAACAGAACCAATCCGTTCCGTCCGTTTTTAAACGTTGGAAGTTTGAGATTCCCATAAACTTTCCATGGGACGAACGAAGCGGTAGCCACAATCAAGCGGACGGAATGTCAAAAAGAACAAAGGAAAAACTTGCGGAGCGGACGGAACGGATTGGTTCTGTTTGAGCCTTTAGTCTTTGTAGTAAAATATGATATTGATATTGGCCAATATGAAGTTGCTTCGAGAGGTGCGTTTGCCAGGTTTTGAGAATCATAATGACTTCCAGCTACCTTCCACATTTGTGGTACGTATTTTAACCGAAATGATGCATTTAATAAGTTTGTAATTTTAACCAAAGCTTTTTTTTAGGAAGTTCTCTCAGCTCGAATGTTGAAACTCCAAAACTTGTAAAAGATTCTACTGCTTGGGTGCGGAATGCCCCTCAGAAAAAATGCCCAAGACAAATAAATCTAGTATATGATGAAATCCCCATATTTCTTGTTTGGATTAAAGGTTGTGAACATACACAATCCATAGAAATACAACTTATATGCTTTGTGACTAAACACTTTATTTTTCATAACATTGGTTACTTCTGTTTTTTTAAGGAAAAAGAAAATAAATGAAATTAAAAAAAATAAAAAATAAAACATCTCAATTTTGAAGCACATAGAATTATATTTTTTTTGTTTATAATGAATAAAAATATGTTTTTAATCGTTTTAATCTTTAATAATTGTGCTGATGATCCAATCATTGAAAATAATAATAAATTTATCTTTTTTTTGTTGTATTGAAATATACGAGTGTGTGATAATTGGATAGATAGATTATGATGAAGTGACGGAGGGGTATACAATGTATTACGAAAAGAAACGTAGACGTATGTGGATTAGATATTAACAAAAAAAAAATAAAGAATAAGTAAGAACTAAAAATACACAGTGCGAAAAACAAAAGAAAATTGTTACACAGAAATTATAATTATATATGTATATATATAAAAAAAGTATGTGAAGTCTATTGCTCAATATGCAGAGGATGAATACAAGAAATTTTTCTGTTTTGTTTGTTTTTTTTTGTTTTCCTTCTTTTAATAATTATTATTAATTAATAAACTTCAAATATGCTGTTTCATTTATTATTATTTTGTTTTTTTTTCTTGTTGTTTTGCTTTCTTTTATACTAATTTGTTATTTTATTTTTTTTATTTTATTTATTTTTTTTTTACATTAACCTAAGACAGTTTTTTTATATGTTTTTATTCATTTTTTTTTCTCTCTAAAATACTATTACAAGTCTTACGAATTAAACAAAAAATACAGATATCATATTTAGAACTAAAAAAATTATTATTATATGAGAAACAGAGAATGAAACATTTTTTGATTGGAGAAATCATTTTTTTATAATAATAATAATAATAAAAAAAACAATACAATGTAATTATATAATTTGCTTCTCTCTAATCATGTTTTTTCGTTTATTTTTCACGTATTTTGTTTGTGTGTATGTGGCTAAATATAAGTGTGTAGAAAAAAGAATAACTGCAAAATTATATAATAGAATAAAATTATAATCATTTATACTATATTGTATATTTGTATTATGTATATTGAGTTTTTTGTTTTTACTATATAACGAGAATATACAAAAACCAGAATAAAGAATTTGTTTTTTTTTTCAAATGAAGTTTTTCGGCTCTAAAAATTTCCCCTTTCTATATTATTAAGTTTCTCGAAAATCGTCTGTGTACTGTGACTTTTTACTTTACTTTAATTCAAAACAATTTTTATATTATTTATTTAATTATTGGTTCACATATTTTTTGGGTTGTTTCAAATTTAAGTTTAAGGTTTTAAGACAAGTTTTTTTTCTTACAGAGGTTTAATTTTCATATCCTTTTTTTGTATTTTTGTTAATCTGTTTTTGTTCACTCGAATCGAGTCCTTTTATTTTTGTTATTCTGTTCTTTTCCTTTGTATATTTATATAATTCGAATGCAACATATTTTCATATTTTTTTATTCCTTTCACATTCGCCCAAAATACAAAATAGTTCTATAGTTTTGTTTTATTCTTGTTCGTTTTTATTTTTTTGTTTGCTTCTTTCTTTTTATTATAATTTATTTATTCAATGTTCATTTCTTTTTCTATATTCGGCGCTTATTATTATTTTTTTATTTTTATTTTTTGTATTTGTTTATTTTTGTTGTTTTGTTTTGTTTTTTAGCGCATTGCGAAAAGTTCCAAATATGTTTCAAGATAATACGTAAAAAATTGTGAGGAAACACGTTCAATTGTTTCACTTCATTTCACTTTGCTGTTTCTCCCTTTCTTTCTCTCTATCATTTCTATTTTCTGCTGATCCTTGCTGTATAGCTGCTGTTGCTCCGCCCTGCTGAGTTTTCTGTTTCAGCATGGTCCAATCGTATGTATAATCATATTGATGATTAAGAGTACGAAATAAAATTCTGAAATTAATAAGGGAAAGAAATTGGTTAACAATTATAGTGAAAATTAGAAATAAATTTATTTAATTTTATGATATCGGACACTTGAAGACAGGTTAGACAGGTCACCTGCTCGACACTGCAACAGCAAGTAGGGAACCCATATCCTAGACTTATTTCTTACTTCTCATCCAACGATATATTCCATCGCAGTTGAGTCACCCCTCGACAATTCAGACCACTGCCCAGTCAGCTCTAACTTCCCATACATATTTTCCAACCCACTCGAACCAGCTAAGGAACTGTGTGACATTATCGGAAGCAAAATTGGATGGGGCTTGCTCATTTTTAGTAGGAAATCAACTGTGGAACCACGGTGTTCGGTTATTACCGGAGCTGCAACCATTGCCCAAGGCTTGGAGAAGATGGAGTTTGACTAAGCTAGTTTTGTGAAACTCTCCAACCACCAGCACTTTAATAAAGCCCTCCAAAACTTTAATAAAACCCTCCAAAAAACGGAGCTGAAGCCAAGAGGCCCTCTTGACCCACCTTTAGCCAGGTGGTAAACAGTGTTAAGCTTGGCCTCATCTCGACTGACATGGTCAATGGGTTTACTCAAAACACTTATGGCATCGTGTGAACTGGCCAAGTACCCCCGAGACCTGAGCAAATAACGCAGTTGCAGGAGGCAATCATTGATGTCGTCATCGAAAAAACAGGCGAAATCAAGCCGTCTTTCGAAGAAAGCTTCCAAAGAGAGGCTGGCTGCTGTTAGTCTGCTCAAACCCTGACACAGAAGAAAGGGTGGGGATTATCGCAACCCCCACCTCTGTAGCAAGCGCAAGGGAGCCTGTAGCAGAGCTTACAGCTGAGCGAAGAAAGAACGTTCCTGCCGAACCTGGAGCCGGAGAACGTGGAAAAGCAGCCCCCGTCAGGGCAAAAACGGCAGGTCAAAGGGTCCTAGTCAAGCCAAGATGGTCGGGTTTGTCAAACGCTGCTTGGAGAAAAAATCAGCGCCAAGGGTACTCCAAGTTAACTTGCACTTGCTCTTATTCAGGAACCTTGGGTGACCGATAGCAAAGTCAGAGGACTTACCACTGGCTCAAGTAAACTATGTAGTATATGATCGGAGGTGCGAGGCGTCTAGCGCTGCCTTTTTAATTGACAATCGTGTAACTAATCTCTACTAACTTTGTTTCTAGAGATCTAGTGGCGATCTCGGTTGCGGTTCCCACCGCCAATGAACTCCAAGAAATCGTCTTTGCGTCGGCCTACTTTCCCGAGATGTAGCAATAATGCCACCCCAGAAGGTTCAAGAACTGATTCGAGTTCTGTCGCAAGTCGAACCGGCAATTCGTCATCGGCTGTGATGCAAATGCTCACCACTCCATTTGAGGGAGTATCAATGTAAACGAAAGGAGTGTTTCCTAAAATATCTTGTAAGGAATTGTTATGATATTGTAAACCCACTTTAGTCACTGCTAGTAGAAAGGAGGTGCTGGACCTTATCTCCACTAGCAGGCTTGTCTCCGACAGGTTGAAAACTGACGTGTTCTGGACGAGGCCACCCCGTCGGATCATCTGCATATTAGATTCTACATTGTGGCCTTCCCAAATATCCACACCTCTTCCTTGTTTCCTAAGAAAACCAACTGGACTAAGTTTCAGGGGCTTGTGGCCTCGAAATTAGACTTACTTGGCGCTTCTATCAGCTCAGTGTGAACTGGAGAATGCGGCCTGATCTCTTTCTACCATGAAAGCAACACTATCTCCTACTATCAGACGTCGCCCTGGTGAAACGACAGGTTAATTGCAATACCTAGAGATGTTAGGAGATTGTTCAATAGGGCAAAACATACCGGGCATTGGGATGAATATAGGTTGATCCTAGCAGAATACAACAAGGAGTTGAGTCGTTCCAACAGGATTGACCGGGGGAAACACTGTGAGAGCCTTCAGACTTTACCAGAGGCGACTAGACTCCAAAAGCGACTCAGTTAAATATTTTAGAATAAAGTTAGACAAGAGACTGAACTGAAACGCTGGACTACGCCATCAGTAAAGCCACGAAGGTCTTATGGGCCTGCAAACGGCTTTTGGGTAAGACATAGGGTCTTTCACCACAAATGATATACCGGATGTACAATACGATCGTTAAACCTGTGGTCACTTATGCCGCTATAGTTTGGTTGCCCAATGCTAGACTGGTTACGTCGATCCTCAAGTGAAGCAAACTGCAACAGCTTGTTTGCCTTTTCATTACCAGAGCTATGCGGACCTGTCCCACAGCTGCGATGGAGGTAATCATTAAATTGACCCAATTGCATATCTTCATATGGAAATTCGCTGCCAAAAGTGCCTTGAAACTTCAGGATCTCACACTTTACAGTCAAAGGACACAAGGATATCATTGACAATATCCCAAACATTATCATTTGCCGCGTTGACGAACTGCGGTTTCAAAGAAAATTCAGGATCTTCATTCCGGATCGTTCTGAGTGGGAGGAACTTATTCTTCGTGGTGATCCGAAACATCTCCACTGGTTTACCAATGGGTCAAAGATGGGGCATGTTACAGGGGCTGGTGTCGCAAGAGCCAATTCCAATGGCTCTATTGTCGTTTGCAATGGCTAAATGGCCTTCTGTTTTCCAGACTGAAATGCATGCCATTGCGACCTGCGCAAGGTTTGAAAGGCGTCAACATTAAAATCTTTTCTGGCAACCAAGGTGTCATCAAGGCACTCTCAACGTGGAAGTTTTCTTCCAAAATAGAATTAATAATAATTCGTTCATAAATAGAATAACCCGACTGTGGAACAACCTTACACAGTTTGTATTTCCGAACTCCTGCAAGAGTTCGCCAACTCCTTAAACATAAACCCTGCTCCTCAGAAACAAACTTATTCTATCCCCGTACTAAACTTACAACTAGACATTTCACGATGACATGACTAACGACATGACGGGCCGGTGGTACAAAGGCTGCTTCTACCACATAAAAGAAACTACCACATAAAAAAAATCCTAAGATTTTGTTTACTCTAACCAAAACCTTGTGTACGAATTCTGCCGATCATATTAGAATCTGAACTGATAACATATGCTATAAATAATAATCGTGGAAATAACATATCATAGCGTAAAGCGTGATAACAAAGATTAGTTTTTTAAAGCAAAAACGAAATGTGCCATCCATTCACTTTCTAATCGCTTCTCTAACAGAAAAAAGTTATACATTAATTTTCGCTAGTATAAAATCCCAATTTCCCTCAAAACTGTAGCTCCACCAGACTTATGTAAAACTGCAATAAAAGCTGTGTTCTTCAAATCATAAATGCCATTCATACTTAAGCGCTGAAAGTCCTTGGTTTGGCATTATGGGTGCTGAGGTAATTTTTCTACGCTACGTTAATCATATTATAACACAATGACGCATTCGACAACAATTAAACAATTCGATAATAATTAGCTCGTTCTGTGATATACATAATTCGGCAGAATTTCCCAACAATACGAAATCATGTTTTCGCGCATCTCTCTGCCAAGATCCATTGAGTCATGGAACAAAAGTGACTTTTGCAACGACAAGAATCTTGTGCAAAACCCAAACAAGAACGAACTCCGCGCTCGCGACACAAACTGGTTTTCGTAAAAATAAAACTCATCATTCAACCTCAGCAGGGGCCGCGAGTGAAAACTAAGCGCAGAAGGTGCGCGAGCCGATCGAGTAGGGTTAGAGTTTGCTAGAGACATAACGGTATTGAAAATGAAACGGACAACGACAGGTAAATACAGATCTGCAATAGGCCCATAAAAACCGGTGGGGAAGAGATTCTTCTCTAGATTTTATTTTGGCACAGTCCAGACTAAAATAGCAATCGGAGATTAGTCTCAATCGAATTGGGTTAATGTTGATGCATTTGAATTGGATTAGATTCTCTTTCGGTTTTTTTTTCTTTTTTTGTTGGTATTGATAAAGCACAACAAAATTTCCTACTGCTAAAATAATTATTATTTTTATAAAAATGCGAAGCTCCCAACTCGACGTGTTTTTTCGCTTCAAGACGAAATCTATAAATAGAAAACTTGGTCTAGACATGCTCAAATTTTGCGATTGGGCACGAATTGAACTCGTAGGAACATGAAGGCCTTTCTTGCATTAGAAATCTGAGGAGGCGCCAACTGGCTTTGTTTTTTGCGGTGTGGCAATAATAATGCCAAATATCGCTATTAATGTCATCAACATATTAAGATATTCACCTGGAGGTTGTGCGGCATTCATTAGAAACTTTTTCAGAAGGCAATTAAAAAAACATGCGACAAATTAAAAGGTGATTAATTGTTTTTCGTCATTTTCGAATCGGAATCGGCGCGCAAGTTTAATTTATTTTTGATGAGCAATCACCCAGTGTCTAAACTCTAACTGCACTTCAACTTTTGTGCGTTCGAAGCGGCAAATGACGAAGTTAAGACGCAAGTGGGAGCACGTGATTGATAGCGCATAGGCAAAGAAAGTTGTGGATTCGGTGTGCATTTAGGTGTAAGATGCTTTGACTACGATTTATATTTTACCGGTTAATAAGTACAAAAGATAAAAAATGTTTGAGATATTTTTCGAGTCTGTTTATGGATTTGCGCTGCTGAGAAAATGTCACAATGCTTGTTCGATGCAATCAACTGATTTTTAAGAGAAAGTTTGGAACGTGATGAAATATAAAGACAGTCACGGTCAAAACGCCAAAGTTGAGCTCTGAACAAAGCTTAATCGAAATCTCGAAGCGATTTTTTATGTGGAAAAGACAAACTTAAGAATCAAAATTGCACTAGCAATCTGTAATCTTAGTTTGAAGGATACAGGAGAATATGATAGGTTACGTGGGCCTGGAGGTGCTTGAGTAGATCCCCAATCGAGTTGTTCTGTTTATAAAAAACGTCTAAACTGTGAAAATAAGGACTGCAAGATATGAGAGTGTGCCGAATAGGCTAGTCCTTTGTAATAGGTCTGTTCGGTGACCTGGTCCAGCTCAATGTAGAGCCCAAGGGTGATTTCTAATTGAAACGTAAAGGTCAGGAACGAATTCCAAGGACTTTATGTATGCATTTTAAAAGGAGACAAAAATGCAACACATAGAAAACTTCCAATGAGGAAAATAGCAAGTTATTCATCTACCCTTTATTTATTTATACAAGTCAATGTGAAATGTCCAGATCAATCACTACAGAAAGTGTAGGTGAGCTCTTGAAAGAGAACAACAGGCACCTGGTACTAAGGCAGTGGCCGGTAAACTGCGGCTCACGAACCTCATGAGGCCCTTTGTTTCGCTAAGCGTGCCTCTTCTTCTAAAATATCATGTCAAGATGGCTCATGCACTGAAGTCGATTTTCGGCCAAATTACCCTGGCTCCCGGTATTGCCAGAAGTTCTGCCCGGAAAACCCTGGCGAAATTAGGCAGGCGGACGGTTTTTTGCAAGTTAATTGATGTTATGTTAACACTCCAGCTCCAACACCCGACTCTGATGTGGATCTGTGTAAAAGATAACGTCATGGTCCTTGTCAGGTCAAAAATCTTCCCATTGCTCTCTGCTAGGGATCCGGATATTAAGGCCACTGTCGAAATTTAATTTCGCAGCCATGTGGCCGGTAATTACTGACACCATTTCGTGTGGTAGAGAGCGTAGTATATTACTAGGTCTTCACGATCCAGCAACAAGTTTCACGCAGCCAGAGGGTGGTACAAGTCGCCTGCTGCCATGTACATTCTACATTGTTAAACGATGCGTCTGAGCTTGTAGATGCTAACTCCCTCTCAACCTCGCTCACTGAGCTCTTCATCGAAGTCAGCAAGTTAGATGAAGCCGTTTTGAAAACCTTTATCAATGCCTGCCTTAGTCCAAAATGCAGCTTATAGTCAACTCTTTCGAGCCCCTATAGGCCCTCGTCGTTGTTTAGCAGTACAAAGGTTCTGCTATTTCGCTGGAGTTTCTCGGCCTTGGGCACCTTCCAGTTGTTCATACGGATATCCCTGTTGCGGCGCCGAAGTAACTCGAACAGTTTTCCACATTTTTCTGTGTGGAAAACCAACCTGTCATGTCGTTCAGGTCGTGGTGCAATGTCTAGTGGCAAGCTTGGTTTGAAAGATAAAAAAGATGACCACCTCTGATATTTTGGCCTCGATGGCGGCCCAGAGAAGGTCCGAGAGTCTGCCGATACTAGAATTTGCATCGTTTAGTGCCACTTCGGTGGTTCTTCTCAACTTCGCTCATTGGCTTTTTACCCGTTGAGCTCCATTGTTGGGCGCCTGAAGTAGAATCTTCCTCGACTATGGTTGGTATTGAGGGCTTTTTCCTTTTTGGTTTTATTTGTAGGCGCTGAGCTATCCTCCCGGGATGTCTGTCTTTTAGTGTGGAAGTTACCGCTCCTGCTGTCTTTGCGTTTTGGAGCGCTTTCCATTCCTCAATGACTGCTTCAAATGTTGCTTTGTCGGTATTTTTCTTCTCCGAGATGATACTGGCGGTCTCATGCTCTGCAATTCTGCCGAGAACGAAGAGGACGCGATTTTATCTTCTTTTGCGGATGAGCGCTCGTGATATCTGTTTGTCAGATGTGCCATTGATTATGTTGGCTGACGTTGAAGTACTGTGGTTGGTACTCCCAAAGCCAGAGCTGGAGATTGTCCCCTTCGAGCACGCTGATTTTCCCCCGATAGGGGAAGATTCGTCGTCCTAGGTCCTAGTCCTTGTACGTTGCTGTGTCGGGTCGTCTGTGCATCTGTTTGTTTTGGTTTCTTTGCATTGTTGTTTTTCTTCATGTTCCCACGAGTAAAGCTAGAAATGAAGTCCACCTTGAATGGCATAGCAGAATAAGGCACCTGCCGGGAATCGGCGGGAGCCGTTTGCGAACAACCTGTTTATACCCACTGATTGGCTTTTCAGCCTTCGACACGGTACCTTTAGACCTTTGCTTAAAAGTTCGACTCAGACTACGGGTACTCGTTGCCAACCCTACCGCTTTTGTTGCTTGTGGTAATGTCTTTCAAAGTGAAGCGTTGTGCAGTGAACGAAGTTGTAGTTTCGTGAATTGAGAAAATATTGGAAATTGTTTGGACATATACAGAGAATGCATGAAAAGAGATAGATAAAACAAGTATACAAAACGAGTGCGAATGGGACAGTTGGAAGGGGTCGACCTTAGGGAACATACCTCAATTAGATTGAGGACGTTTTTAGCAAAGGCAAGCTTAAGAGTACTTAATTAAGTTAATAACTATGTAACTACCTATATAGTTAATGTTTACAAAATTTGCCTCAAAATAAATTTCCGATCACTGCACTAAGGAATCATGACATCGCCAAAAACTAAGAAGTTCCGCAAAAACTGGATAGAAAAAGACGATTTGAGTGCTATGTGTTTTATCGGAAATTCCTATATGCGGTTTGCTACTGAAATGGAACGAAACCAATCAATTTTTGGAGATTAATGCCCAAGCCCAAATTGATGGTAAAGAAAGCAGTGTAAAGCTGGCAAATCATTCTATTCAAAACAAAAAACTGAAGCATTCCGAATCGGCTGAGAGGGAAAGTCTTGGATTATATGAAGACATAAATCGACTCAAGTATTTCCTCATCGTACACTAAATCCCTTTAGCTGTTTAGGAGAAACATAAATTCTAACAGTAGTTGGCTGTGGTTCGTTAAATAACTTAGAAATATACTTTGCAAATTTCAACAACGTGTGCACTTTTCTCTTTATCAATGTGCCTTATCAAACAAATAATTAAAAAAAAAACATATGTAAAAAATATGGCTTACCTAAATAACTGTCTTAGATACATATAATCCGGTTGTTCATCAAATCTGAGACTACGACAGTAGTTCAAATACATTGAAAATTCGGCAGGGAATCCTTTACAAAGTACTTCAATAGGCGTTGACATTTTCTTTTCTGAGATCTTTTCATATTTCTGTTTTTTATTATTTGCCTTCATGCCTTGCCATGGAAGTGCTCCTCTATTGAAATACATCATAACATATCCTAAAGATTCCATATCATCACGTCGTGATTGCTCAATACCCAAATGAGCATTTATAGATGCATAACGCGCTGTACCAGTTAAATTTTTATCCTCACGATAGGGTATATGCAGGCGTGTTCTTGGATCACGGAATTTCTTCGCTAATCCAAAATCAATTAAGAATAATTTATTACAATGGCGACCAATTCCCATTAGGAAATTGTCTGGCTTTATATCACGATGAATGAAACATTTTAAATGTAGAAATTCCAAACGACCAATCATTTGATCAACTAACATTAAAACTGTCTTAATTGTAAAGTGGCGACTACAAAAATTAAAGAGATCTTCCAATGATGGACCAAGCAAGTCCATTACTAATGTATTGAAATTCTTTTCTTGTCCATAATATCGAATCCTTGGGATTCCGACACCGCCACTAAGGAGACGATACAATTTGTATTCATATAATAGTTGTGGATGGCGGGCGTTTGCATTTTCTAATTTAATTGCAACTTCTTCGCCACATTGTACGCTCATGCCAAGGTATATATCACCGAAGGAACCGCTTCCTGTAAGTAGAAAGAAACATAATTAGTTTTAAACGTACTAGTAGTTCTTCTATAGCAATAACTCATACAAAAGAAATCCTAATTGTGCAGAGAAACCCTTCAACAAATATTTATCCAAAGGTGTTCTTTTTCTTTTCTTTTCCTTGCGTTAAAATCAGAGATCCTGTTTACCTGGACGTACTGAATATATAGCTTACAATAGTGTATATTTCAGACAGACTCGTGTATTCATCTTCTAAGCCCGATTTAACTTTTAAGATTTTATCTGTGTATTAACCAAAAAGATGTTGAATCTTAGTCGAACCTCACACTATATGCGATGGTGCCCCCGAACTCAATCGAACTTCTTCTAATCCTTATAAGTGAACTTCTCCCAGTCCCTTACTGTATTTCGATTGCCTACGTCACCTAAGGTAGAAGAGCCTGAGTGGACAGAGCAATGACAGAATTAAACGACGGACAACTGCAACCTAGTAAGGGTGAGTTCAGAATAGACGTCCTTCAAACGTGCTCGAATCGACTCGAAGAGATATTCAATCAATGTTTTTATAATTGAATAAACACCAAAAATAAACTGTGGTAAGTCGTACTCTATAAGCTAGAAGCTGATATATCTACATTAGTCTACATTCTTTGAAGGGCGTCTACACTATTTGCTCTATTGTGCCCCAACCCCGTAATTAACCCCTCGAGTTTAAGGCCGTAGGGTCGTATATAGATACACCCCGCAAGGAGGAGTACTCTCCCCGCTTCTATGGCTCGTGACTGTGACACAGCCGTTGCGACACATGGAGGCAGTGGAACATCACGTCCGGACCTACACGGATGACTTTGTTTTCATCACAAAAGTAAAATTTCCTCATGTCCTCTGTGATGTAATGAAAGCGGCGTTACAAACCCTTTCAAACTGAGCTGCCAACTACGTACTCAGCGTTAACCCGGCAAAAGCAGAATTTGTCCTCTTTACGAGGAGGTATAAAACACCACCCCTAACTCCACCCCGGCTTAACAATGTTAGCCTCAAATTTAGCCAAATATCTGGAAGTAATCTTGGACAAGAAGCTTCTCTGGAAGGAAACCACAGAAGAGCGCTTACATTCACATTATTCGCTTACAAAAAATCCATTGGGAGGAAATGGGGCTTCTCTTCCAGGTTAGTACGATTGACCACATAGCGATTGTCTGCCCAATATTCTCCTGTACAGGGTCCTTAAGTTGGTCCACCGTGCTAAACAAACTACAGAAAGTGCGGAGATGTGCCGAGTTATGCATAACAGAGGCACTTCGCTTCACATCCATAGATGCCCTAAATTTTACCCCCCCCCCCCCCCCCCCCCGCTTTTCAATCTTGTGGCAAGGGAAAACGCTACCATCGCAGCCCTTAGAATAAGAGAATCTGGGTCTTGAACCGGAATCAGGGGAGGGCATATAAAGGTGCTGAACTCTGTCAACACCCCAACAGAAGACTTTTTCATACCCGAGGTTACCATACCACCTAGTTTTCAGGACGCCATAAACTTCTTCACTGATAGTTCTAAGCTTCAGGGTCGAGTAAGAGGAGGTCCTTTCCCCGGAGCTTGGGATTGAGGGCTCATTCCGACTACCTGATCACTGCAGTATATACCAAGTATAAACATTTTTAATAGCTCCGGTATATAAGTCCCACATCCTTTCTCCTCAAGATCCTCGAAAGACTTGTGGAGATTCATATTAAGCAAAGCTAGGTGTTGATGGATGCTCCAGTCCCTTTATTAATCAGCTGCTGAAGGTTAGGGTCATAAAGTCTCGTCTGGGGCTTTTGGAAGAAATCAGACGGGTTGGAAGAGGCACACCGCAGGTTGGGATCCTATGGTCGCTCCTTTGAATATAACAGTCAATGAAGTGCTGATAAATCTAAGGGAGTCTGGGTGCATCACGGTGGCCTGTTATGATGATATTGTGCTGGTGGTAACCGGCAAGTACATCTCAACAATACCAGATATAATACAACGAGCATTGGATACTTGTTCATTGGGCTACTACAAAGGGTCTAGGCGTTAACCCAGCTAAAAGTAGTGCTCTTTACAAGGAAGCATAGACTTCCCGATTTCCCTTCTCTAAAACTCTGCAATGAAAGACTGCAATTTAAGGAGGATGCAAAATTTCTAGGTCTCATTCTGGATAGCACACGCATGACGAGCAAATGACAAAGGCTTTTATTGGATGGATTCATATGATCACTCATCCATCCTTAGGAGGTTCGCCACCGCTGCGGACAACCTAGATTACAATTGAACCGTGGAGAGAGGTTTCAATACCATCATTCCGGCCAGAGATGGCCACTGGACAGATGGTTTTATTCCGACTGGGTCTTTATCTACAAAGATGGCTCTAATATAGAGCGTTGGTTATGGTATCTTTGAGATATTGAATATAGATAGCTTTCTTCGTATACCCGACCATTGCAGCGTCTTCCAGGCGGAAGTCACTGCGATCTGGGAGGCTCTCTCTAGAACGACTGAAGATAAATAATATATCTCATAAGAATATATGTATTTTTCCGGATAACCAGGCGGCCCTACAACATCTACGACTGTTCTGAACTACCGCAGGTTTCTGTGTGATACTGCCACTCGGTTTGTTATAACTCTGTCTTGGGTTCCTGCACACAAGGGGATTAAGAGAAACTGTAGGGCAGATGAGCTTACTAGGCATGGAAGCGAAGTAGCTGTGAGAAAAATCAGCTTAGCTAGAGTTGGGCTGAGATGGACCGTAGCAACAGTGGCCGGCTTTGGACGCGAAGCGTTTAAAATCTCTTGTTCAGTTGAACAAAAACGAGATAAGCCATGTTGTGAAGGAGCTAAAGGTCATGGTCCTTTTGTCCCGCACGCCGAAGGATAGGGACTTCCCCACAACGACTTATGCAGAAGTTGTGGTAATGAGGATGGGGAAGAAGCTGTCTCACATCTTCGCTGTACATGTCCCACCCTTGCAAGGAAAAGAGAGACCTTCCTCGGCTCACCTTTCCTTGATGGATTGAGAGAGCTACAAAATACTGGGGTTTCTGACCTTTGTCGCTTTATCAAAAGCTCCAAATGGCTTTAAATGGCCTAAACTTTGTCCCACACTAGAAGGCATCACAATGAGCCCAATAGTGTGCCTAAGTGGACTCCCTAGTAGGGAAACAGCCATTCCAACCTAACCTTAACACGTGGTGATAATCGCTAGGTCTTTAATCAAATATCTACATGAGAACATTCTCTATAGATTTCCGGAGGGCTAACTAAATTATCTTACAATTACCACAAAATAGTTTCAAGATCTCTCCTAATATTCATTTCAGTGAAATTTAGAACTGGCATTACTTAAAATTTACCGGTAAGGTCATAACTTAAACCCCGTTGAGAATTGAACGCCGTATCCTTGATATACAGTGCTTAATAGTAAAAGTGACAAAGTTATAATTTCACAATGAGGATATGTGATACGAGATCTAGAAAAGTCTCAAATTCACCTTCGAATAGGATTTTCTGGTTACTCATAGTGTATCGCGAAAAACAGAAATGATTCACCTGTTTTAACGGTGAATAACCAAGTTTGAATTATTACTGGAGACCAAAATGCTATGAAGATCTGGATTATGATATAAAAAATCCAATGTAGCAAAATAATTTTTTATGTAGCTCCCCTACGACTTTAAGCTTATGCAATGTGCACTTGAAATTGATTTAATTGAAATGATATAATTTAAAGTTAGTATCGCTTAACACTAAATAATTCTACTATATAAGTTCTTATGCAGCAGCGTAGTGGCACCATTTTATAACCTGCATTTACATAATATTCTAAATAATACAATAAACATGAAATTTCTACGTGCACATCCTTCCTCCCCGCAGAGCACATTGATTCAATTACAAGTGCTTCGATCGCGTATAAATTCTAAAACAAAATACTGGTGTCAGATATCGAAATCAAAACCACAGAACTGGTGGAGTTCTTCGATGCTCGTGGGCAATTGAGAGATAGCTACCCACAATTTCACAATTTATACTATGACCTTCTGTTGGAATTTTAATGTAAGGCAAAAATAGAAAATTTTTAGGGAAACAAAACAAAATGGTTAATTAATTGCAAAAAAATAAAAGAAAATAAGAAAAATGAGTGAAAACATTGCGCGTGAAAACATCTATGATTTTCCTTTGATAATTGTGCGAGATTTAATAATATTTCCGTGGCCCGCAATAAAACCTTTATCCAGCACACGTTTATGGAGAACGTGATTCATGGGCTCCGTCCGAAGGCATGAAATTGATGTTTGTATTGCGCAAAACCCTACTAAACAATATAAGCAACACGGAAAACTTTTAACTTACCAATTTTACGGATAATCCGATATTTCCCCCCGATGAGAATTTCTGTTCCTCTCGCATCCTTCAACTGCCTTATTTTGTCCATCCTGTCTCAGATATGTGAAAATAAGCCCCCGAAACGAATTATTCTCTAGTCAAACTGTTCGTTTTTCTGTTTGGATATTGTGTGTGCCACTTTGAAAATTGTGTCCAATCTTTTTCTTTTGTAAAACAAAAAACCGAGACAAAATATAGAAATTACTTGATGTGCAAAAGGGAAGAATAGACTCGATAAAAAATACTGCAAACCAAAATGGATTTCTGTCAAATTTTCTTTTTGTGATATTATTTTTTTAGTTTAATTTGTAATTATAGAAAAAAAATGTTATTACTGCTTTTCAAACTTTTTTTTTAAATTATATCGGTTTTGTTATATTTAAAAAAAATTATAATTTTATGTTAACATAAAAACTTCTCCTACACACACCACACGTTTTTTTTAACGAAATGCCACGGAACAAACCCGAAAATCAAAAATAATTATATGGGATACCAGCAAGCTATTTAAAATGTTGCAACTTTTTATTTATCGGCTGAAGTATTAAATATCGGACAAGATTTAGTTCTACGTATTTAGGAAAAAGAAAAAATTGAAAATAAACTCGTCACCAGAACTCAAAACAGCACTGACAATCAGCCATTTTCTTCCCTTTGCGCTGTTTCTTGACCACTTTCCTTCACTTTTTTCCGACTGGCTGAAACGGCGCCTGTTCCGTTTCAATCTCAAAAAAAAAATTATAAAAACTTAACGAAGCCAGCTGTTCAGAGCATGTTCTAATTAAAGCTGCGACCACAAAACGGTCTGCCCCTGTACTGTTTCGGGGTATAAGTTTTTTCTGCACCATGACCAAAGTAAAGAAAAAACTTTTGGGCAACTTTCTTATGAATCAAGAAGAAGATGACGAAAATGTAATTTGTGCCTTTAAAATAATGAAAAATAATTATTAAACTATTCAAATTAGTGCTTCGAGTCTTGTATAGTTTGACATGACAAGTAACAGCCGTTTTTGACATTTGAAATTTGCATAACGAACTCGCCGCATTTTCATGAATCTCATGCATTTTCCTGTCCGAGGGGGCAAAAGTATCTCCTCATCTTTTGCACGAGAAAGTATGGGGACAGAAATTGGGTTAATACTGGCACCCACGGGATCTTCGAGTGCGAGAATAAGACGTAGGATCGATTTCCAATAGCTTAGTTAGGTTAGGCTAGATTGGCGTGCAGGCGTGCCGTGCGAATAGGATCATACTGGCGAAAGAAGGCATGCGTATCTTTGATCGAGAATGGGGAGCAAAATACAGAGCGGAGGTAGAAGACGTCGGCGGCAAGGGAAATGCGACGTGTCTGGTAAGAGTCGGTGGACCCACAGACTAATCCCAAACGTGGACAGATGGGTTATGAGGTAGCGTGGGAAATTGAGTTGAGAGGAACGAGAAGGGTGGAAGAAAGTGAAAGCGACGATGGAAACCATACGCAGGAAGTTCAGGCTGGAAGAAACTGAAGGAAAGCGAGAAAGGAAAAGAAACCTCAGGATAATTAGCAAATAGGAAAAAAGCTGATCTTTCGCCGCGACGCTATATAGAGAATGGGATTCCAGGATTTGTTTTAAGTAGATTCGAGTCCGATATAACCTGCAGGTAATATTCGTCCAGTTACTCTCAAATTCTGGGTGGGTTTTTTACCCTGCTACCCACCATACCCACATTATCTGCCGGTAATGGGCACATACGATAAGCTTCACGCTGCTCTGATGCTATCCACCATCGCGACAGTAAGGAGCCATGCCAGGATGCTCCTAAAGAATTGAGACTAAACTCGTCACGAGCCTGACCTCAATGTTGCTCCATTTATCAGGTAGAATGGTGCCGTCTGGATCGTTTTCGTCGATAACGGCGATCACGATTTAACCTTCAGCACTTGGCTATAGGTCTTAGTAGTAGGAGGAAGTAGATTGTTACATTTCCTACTGCTTAGCCTCGGGGTGATTCGGTTCCTCAAGGGACCTCTGACGCTTTGATGTTGGGTTACCAGTTTGCAAAGTATGCTCGCTGACAACCTGTGCCGTTTACTTGTTCCTTCTTGGTGAATTCATCTTTCGCAACTCGAGCAAGGATCCTTAGGGCGCTGCGTTGCACTTGGTACTTCATCCTTGCTGGTGGAGCACCTTTAAAGCCGAAACAACTGGCTTAGGGGGATTGGGCGGCTTCGGATTAGAGCTTCCTTGCCTTTAAAAACAGCATGGTTTGGTTTCTCGAGCCGCTGGACACTTGAGGTGAGCAGTTTTTTATTTTGGTGGTTTTCCATAAAAGGCCCCGCGAGTCCATCTTGCCAGAGCCGCTTACCAGGATAAGCCACTTATACAATCTAACCTTACCGGGCATCGGAGGAAACTGTTTGCGCCCAGCATTCTTTAACGCTTTTGCAAAAGTAAAAAATAAATAAAATATAAATGAATCAAAAACACTTTATACACAGGTATTTTATTTTTGTTTGTTTGTTTGTTTTTTTCTTCTTGTTCTCCTAAATATTAATTTTTATATTCATTTTCTCTCTCTCATTTTGTTATTCTAATTTTTTATTAATTTACATTAATCAAAACGTTTTTGTTTTGCTTTTGTTTTTATTATTATTATAAATTTCATCTCATAATAATTATTGTACAAAAAGAACAAATCTTCATACAAAACAAAAAAATATTTATATATGTATATATGTATGTACATTTTCAAGATACAATTTTAACAAAATGTAAATATATTTTAAAAAACGATTAATTTCTCTTAATGTTAAGTTGTTGAGTTGGTTTGAATAAATTCAGTTTGTTTTGTTTTTTTTTCATAATTATTTCGTAATCATCCGCCATCATACATCAAAAAATGTAAAAAAAAAAATTCTCTTCTCATTAAACAAATTCATATTTCGTTTGTTTATTATTTAATTTATATAAAAAAAAAATTAACATAGCCCAAACACGGAATTTTTAAATGTTTCGTGCTTCATTTATATAAAAAAATTAATTAATTTTTTGTTTTTTTTTTTCGTTTTCAAATTTCAACATCAATTTTGAATTGAGTCAAAAATTTTATAGTTTTTTGTATGAAAATATTTTATATTTTTTTCTTCTGTGTTATTCCGAAAATATATATTATATATATTACTTCTCTCAATATATCTGAATACAAGATAAATCAAGTTCAAATTTCATTTCATTTTTGTTTTTTCAAAATAATCAATAGATGCAAAAACACAATTTTGCAGCTTTTCTTTTTATTTAATCTTTTAATTTTTTTTTCTTTTGATTTTGTTACTTTTTTCTGAACACAAAAATCTCATTCATGGGCATTTTTTTTCTATTTTATCTTAACGCTTGTAAAATGTTCAATGCACATTTCTAATAAATAATAAAAATTATATATAATACTTAATTTAGTATTTTTTTTTTTATTTCATCTCACTTTGTTGCTTTTCTCGTTCTTTATCTCTCTCTGTTCTGTTATTTTCTGTTGAGTCAGCTGGTAGCGCTGCTGTAGCTGTGCCCCCACTCTGTTGTGCTTTCATTTTAAGCATTGTCCAGTCGTAGGTGTAGTCGTATTGGTGGTTTAATGTTCGGAAGAGTATTCTGGAAGGTTTGCAATAACATACAGATTATTTATTATTATTTAATATGGTTATTATTACTAATTAATTCAATAGACCAGGTTCTAATTGAGAGAAGAGGGGCCACGAGTATACTGGATGTGAGAACTATGAGGGGAGCGTGCTGTGGCTCGGACCACTATCTCGTCAAAGTGAAATTTAGAGCCCGGATAACGACCAAAACCCACAGAGGGCAAACTCAGCTAAGGTATGATGTAGACAAGCTAAAACTTGAAGAAAGAAGAGATGCCTATCAGAATGCTATCATACAAAACTTGAGAAAAGGAGTAGGAGAAGAGCCTGAAATCAACAGAAAATGGGAAAAACTAAAACACAGCGTACAGGAGGCAGCAGAAGAGGCCCTAGGCTGGGCCCCAGACAGACTAGAATTGACTGGTTTGATCAGGATTGTAGAGCTGCAATAGAAGAACGAAACCAGAGCCACCGGGAGTACATCGCAAGGCCCACAAGCGCAAGAATGGAAGTCTTTAAGCTAAAAAGAAGAACTGCAGACAAGCTGTGCAGAAAAAAGAAAAGAGAGTATCTAAACAGGAGGATCCTACAGATACAAGAACACAAAATATCATAATAATGTGACACGAGGGTTTCGTGTAAATCATGACAATATTTATTTGATATTTTTCCATCCTCGTTCGACTCTCTCATAAAATAAAATGGTTAGCTCTCATTATTGAAACATAATAAGCCTTTAGGTTGGATTGCAAAATAATATGATTATTTTACGATGCAATAACTCTTCGCCTAACTTACTGAAACCAATCGATCAACAAACAACGACGAAAGCCTCCATTCACAAAATCTATTTTTAATCTAGAAAAAAAACGTGGAAATCACGTTTTTTCCATTTTACAGATATTTCGAAGCACATTTCAAACACCCCAGAAAATACCGAGTGTAGTACACACGCATTAAGCTAAACTATTTAATTTTGTTCTATTTGTGGCGATCTATATGGACACCTTGAAAGCTTTCTTCAAGAAAAATTGTAAAAATTGCTAACTTTGTCTCATAGTTTTTACGTTGAAAATAGAATGAAATGAATGCTTTTTTTCTGTTAAGCCTACAAGTGTGTAATAGGTTTTAATTTTGTTGCAGCGGAAATTATATAGAGGAAATTTACAGAATAAAATAATTTTTATAATAATAAAATACACACACGCGTTGAATACTAAATATTTATAAAGTTTTAATCGTAATTAATTCGTAGCCAGAACAACAAAACAAATACAGGCTATTTTTAGAAAACGCAACCAAACCAGTCAATCATGTAAAATGAAGCTGCCAAGGCCGGTTTGCAGCTGAATATCTCAATGTTGATTTGTCTATGTACGTTTAACTTAATAATTTCGCTTAATACAGAGAATTTGATGTAATTATTAGATATTTTTATCGTACTTAAAAATGAGCACACGTTGGTTGGTTGTTAGTAAAATGGTGGTGCAAAATATATTTTCCCTCTATGTAAGAAACGTAAAAAGCTCTCCATCCGGCTCTCACAATTTTAATATATAGTAACTCGTCAATAAATCCACTGGCCCCCGATAATATTCCCCCAAGTGCCAGATCTTGTCTCTTAGAACGCGAACTCATGCCCAATTCTCTTAACGCGGATATTCAACTCATTCTTGATTGGGGCCGCAAGAATCGTGTCGAGTTCAATGAAACCAAAACCAAGTACTGTCTATTCTCCACTAAAACCTGCACTAGACTTCCCTCCATTTTAGTGGGCGAGGATAATATAACAGGTGATCCATATCTGAACATCCTCGGCGTGACTCTATCCAGCGATCTGCTGTGGAATAATCACATACTCCAAGTCACTAAACAAGCGTATCAATGCATCGGCTTCCTTAAGAGATGTAATTTTCTCCTTCATCCAGCTGCCTTGGCTACAATCTACAAGTCCTACATTCGGCCACGCCTTGAATACAACTCGTACATCTGGGCGGCCGCCCCTAAAACCACCTTGGCTTGGCTAGACAAGGTGCAAAACCGCGCCATCAAACTCATTGGCGATTGCATCCTTTAAGCAACCGTAGGAATGTAGCAGCGCTCAACAAGTTTTACCGCTATTATCATAGCGACTGCTCCATTGAAATTAAAAACCTCCTGTCTACACGGCAATTTTTTTCCCGCAACACAAGACTAGCCAACTCGGCTCACCCCTTCGGTTTAACAGTTCGTTTATAAATAGAACAACTCGACTGTGGAACTCTCTTCCGCAGTCGGTGTTTCCGAGCTCATATAGCATCTCAGAATTCAAACGCAATCTCTCTTTTATCTCTCCTTTATCTCTCCTTCAGATCAAGCTTGCTACTATACATTGCACCATGACTTGTAAGACGTGACGGACTAGTAGTACAAAGAGTGACTCCTAAGCTTCATCTTACCACAAAAAAAAAAAACACAAAGCTACTCTCGGTTTTTACTAAAAAGATACGAGAGAGTTGCTTGAAATGCTACAAGGTAACTTGCGTTTAAATTTCAATGGAGAATAGTTTAAGCAGTCCCAAAGACCATTTAACAATATAAATATAAATATTGATATAGGACTTACCTAAATAATTGCCTAAGATACATATAATCTGGTTGTTCATCAAATCTAAGACTTCGACAATAGTTCAAATACATTGTAAACTCTGCAGGAAATCCTTTGCATAGCACTTCAATTGGCGCTGACATTTTCTTCTCTGATATCTTTTCATATTTCTGTTTTTTATTATTCGCCTTCATACCTTGCCACGGTAATGATCCTCTATTAAAATACATCATAACATATCCTAAAGATTCCATATCATCGCGGCGTGACTGCTCAATACCTAAATGTGCGTTAATCGATGCGTATCTGGCTGTTCCTGTTAGATTCTTATCCTCACGATAAGGTATATGAAAGCGTGTTCTTGGATCACGGAATTTCTTCGCTAATCCAAAATCAATTAAGAATAACTTATTGCAATGGCGACCAATTCCCATTAGGAAATTGTCGGGCTTTATATCACGATGAATGAAACATTTTAAGTGTAAAAATTCCAATCGACTGATCATTTGATCGACTAACATTAAAACTGTCTTAATTGTAAAGTGGCGACTACAGAAATTAAAGAGATCTTCCAGCGATGGACCCAGCAGATCCATCACTAATGCATTGTAGTTCTTTTCGTGACCGTAGTATCGAATTCGGGGAATTCCTATGCCGCCACTTAGTATGCGATATAACTTGTATTCATACAACAATTGCGGATGGCGAGCGTTTGCATTTTCTAGCTTAATTGCGACTTCCTCGCCACATTGTACGCTCATGCCAAGGTAAATATCACCAAAGGATCCACTACCTGTAAAAAAATAAAGAAGAATAACAATTAGGGAATCAACCATACAAGAAAAGATTCGGATATTTATTTAATTCGTCAAATACTATCACAAAAAACTCAGGGTAGTTACCATAGTTTCTTCATTAAGAACCGATTACTTGCTTCTTATGTAGCACATAGTACATTCTCCCCATGTCCCAACCACTGTAGTTGACTTTTGGGTATTTCTTCTTTGATCAGTGTCTGTTGATCGCACCCTTGTCTAACTACCTTCTTTCGAAGGCGATCGCGGAGTGAGACACCGAGAACTTGCCTCAAGCATCGCATTTGGAAGACCTCGAGCTTGTTGACGTCCGGCTTGAGCAGTGTACACGTTTCCGATCCATAAGGAAGAATCGGAAGGATCGAAGTTCGATAAAGGCGTACTTTCGTTTTGATGGTAATATTTCTTCGTTTCCAAATGTACAACTTGAGCGAGGCGAATGTTGCTGTTGCCTGGCCGATGCGGCTGTGAACGTTTGCCGTCGATGCTAACATCTTTTCCTTAACCAATGATCTCAAATGTTTGAACATCGGAACCGGTTCGATTTGAGTTCCATCGAGGTGAACAGTGGCTTTCGATCCGTCCGTTATGTCTTTTCCGCATTGATTTTTAACCCGTATGACCGGGCGATGCGGATAATGTCGTATAAGAACTCCATTGCTTCGGCATCCGTGTCGGCGAAGACGGCGCTATCGTCGACGAACATCAAGTCGGTTTCGAAGTTGTCGTCGTATCGAACTCCGCGTCGTCCATCGAATGCTTCCGCATAATCACGTCGATTACAACGTTGAAGAGAAGTGGCGAAGCGAAGTCTCCTTGGACACCTGTTTGAATCGGGAATTCCTCGGAAAGTGGCTTCGAATACGAACGCTGCTGGTTAAGCCATCCTAAGATCCTTGGAGAAGTTAAATGATTTTCAATGGCACGTATTCGGTTTCCAAGGATCTCCACAAGATATTCCAATCGATGCAATCGAAAGCGGATTTGAAATCGATGAAATTGACGACAGTTCATTTGCCGCAACGAGTTCTTTCTTCCATTAGTTATTCCCGTCCGCTTGATATGCATAATGGCGCAAATATGCTGTTGTAGCAAGTTGGGCGTCATTATGCCTGCTCATGCCTCCTCTGAGCCGTAAGCCCCAAAGAACCCGACTCGGTAAGCAATTGAAAACGTAAAAATTCGAGAAAATACCCTCTCCCCAATCTACCTAAACAAACGTTAGGGGAGTTACGCCGGCCACACGGTAATGCTTCCTCGCCGGAAGGGTTCGTGGGGTGTGTGGCCGGGCCTATGCAGCCATGGTTCACCACTTACTTGTATGCAAGTGTAAGATCCTCTTCATGCCCCTCTATGCCTAAATTGGATTTTATCATAAAAACCCGTAGTGTTGCCTGCGGTTTGCAGTCTGCCGCCTTGTTCGGAATCGTACCTTTATTCCAAGATTGTGGAGAGTGCTTAATCGAGTATTATGATACACTGTGTCAATGCTTTTGTAAGATAAAGAAAAATAGCCCCTGAAAAGTACCCCATATCCGAAGCAGCCAGTACTGTGCTGTTGCGTTATTGAAAACCGAACTGTTTATTGTCCCAACATCCAATTCCAGCTGTTCTCCATAGAGTTTTCCGGCATTGCTTATTAGGGCTATGGGACTGTAATTGTTCACATCAGCCCATAGTTTATTTGTTCTTTGCACGACAGTGGTACCCACAATGACTCCGCACGTGAAAAACGGTGACATAATTGCGTATTCAATTAGAGATAGCAATAAACAATCGTTTTTCTATAATTCTGAATGTTTTATGTATTGCTTTATGTACATAATCGTCGCAAATAATATCTATTAAGTAAGAATCTGAATGGCACCGCCAAATTGGCGCTTGAAGTTACTGAGATCCAACTAGTTCACGTCGGATTAATTGAGTTTTTTCTCGATTGAATAAAATATAACAGTTTGCCTGTTCCTCTGTTATTTACTAACACGATGTTGGTTTAACAGCATTCGCAATTAACTGAAGTCTTTATAAAACAACAACACTACTGAATTTTCAATTGTTTATGGCCTTCCTTTCCTTATATTTTATTCATACGCAATATGATGTTATTGTGCCTAGAAAAAATCATCCTTAATAGCAGCTGTGGAAGTACAACTTTAAACTATTATGATTTTTAATTAAAAATATAGCTTTAAAATTCTTTAATGTTTGTTTGTAATCATTGGAAAGTCGTGTCCATGATGTTGTAATGACATGACCTTCTTAGGAGGTTTCTATATGGGACAAGCTTGTATCACCAGAGCATAAAGCAATGAAAAGTTTAACTCTTATGTATTTCTAACTATGAATATCATATATTATACGAATTACTAGGGAAATGTTCCCAGATGTCTAAATAAAATTCAGGGTAAATTCAATAACGCTTTAAAATTTCACAAAAAACAGTAAATTGTCCACACGAGAAAAAAGTACTCCGACAAAGAAACATGACTTCTTCTAGTAGTCGGCATCATACAAAACTGAAAATTCTAAAATCATCTCAATTTAAATACAGAATATGGGGCTTACCAATTTTTCTAATTAATCGGTATTTACCACCAATTACTGGCTTATCCATCTTTATTGAATTGAAAATAATATTCTCACAGAAAACTTGTTTTTAATAGCAATGTTTTGTGTGCCACTTTGCTTCTTTTCATTAAATATTCATCCGAAATATTAAATATAAGAAAACGCAAAAAAATTATTTACACAATATTATCGTTGAAACTCGAATACAATTTAATTTTAAATACAAATTTTGACAAAATTTGTCTCAATACTCGAGATTTTTACTATTTATTTTCACGTTTACAAAAGGTTTTCAAACCTTTTTGCCTGACATATCACGTATGGCTGCTGACTTTCGTTGAAGGACTTCAGTTAATTCAGCGGTGATGCGCTTACACATAAGCATATATGTATATCTATAAAGTATGAAACACAAACGAAAAATAAATTTGAATTATTGCGTTAATTTTGTGTTTTATTTGTAGGAAATCATATTTTAAAAATACAGAAATTGTAATAGTTTTGTGTATTGTTCCAATTTATTATTGGCACAAAGAGGTTATTTATAAATAAAAAAAAATTCAATTTAACAGAACATTTTGCAAACATCTTCGTTAAAAAATACAATTAATGCATTTGCAACCAACTTCACTTAAATTGAACTCAATTGACAAGTGTGAAACCAAAGGGGTCTTCCATTAAAAATTTTTTGCATTTATGTGCAATTGTTAACATGAACAGACATTTACACCGGAATCATTTATAAATTAATAAAAAACAACCGATAATTAAAAATTGTTTTGTGCATTTTGATAGTTTCTAACCGGGCTGTTAGCGCTGGCAATCACCACCCACAAAAGTGACAGACAGGAAAGCTAAAGAATTGCATTTTACGCCCATGCAAAAATTTTCAATTGTAATTCGACCTTGCGTGTGATGTGGAAAATAAACACAGAACAATGTGAACAATTCATGCTTATGTTGCATTTTTTATAGAAATGTAGACTGTTTAGTGTTAATTTTAGTTAGATTCATGCAATTTGGATTAAATGATCCAATTGTGATTAAAATTGCATTCAAGAAAAAGGTAGGACTTGACTTTATTTTTCTTAACTTAATAGTTTAATTATTTTAGCAAAACTAGTTAGTTGATTTTTTCAGTTATAATTTTTTTTAAATAGTTTTAGAAAGTATATCTCGGTTGAACGAGATTTTAACATCGCCCCAAAAAACCCATCCCACTTTAAGAAGTAAATGCGTCGCAGAAAAATGTCTGGGGCGAGGGAAACATCAGTTTTCACACAG
Source organism: Thereva unica (assembly GCA_949987705.1). NCBI lineage: Eukaryota > Metazoa > Arthropoda > Insecta > Diptera > Therevidae > Thereva > Thereva unica. Next base: position 112,281,006 of record OX465284.1, read on the forward strand.
TAAAACAATAAAAGTAAATTAAAAGGGACAAAGTTCTGAATTTATTATCTTGGGATGCAATATTCAATATTTATGGTTATGTGTCGAAATGGATCGGCGAATGTTTATAATTATAATCAAGTATTATCTGTAAGTGATATCCGATGTCGTTGCGGAATACTAATAATAATATCTGGTTTGGTGGGTGCTTTCGAGTTAATTCAGAATTATTCGTGCGTGCCATTATGCATTTAAAATTGGTGATTCACGTCTTTACATATTCTAATATAAAGATTTAGGAGAAGTTTTAGGGTGCAGTTGACCACCACTAAGCGGTTGAAATCGTTGAGATGTTTATGTAGGATGAGTCATGTTAAAATTCGGGCAAAAGATTCCAGCTGTATTACCCAATTAAAGATTATTCATAGATAAATTGTTTCAAACCACATTGTTTAGTATAGGTATATTACTTATTTACTTGGCTGGCCCTGCAAGCGGGGCCATTTCGAGTCGATGTCTTCCAGCTTGGCACCCTCAAGGTCCGAGTGCCCTGTGCTACGCTATCCTTCCATCGGAGTCCGTCGTGTCCTATAAATACTACCTCAAAGGACTTTCGGAACAGATTTCTCTTCAGTCATAAGAGCTAGACGTCCTCCCCATATGCATCATCGAAACTTAACATGACTCTTCGATCTAATCATTGTAGAGTCTCGGAAATCGTCCTCCCTTATATACATGCTCAACAAATCTTCGAAGGTTCTTCTTTTCGAACAAGGCTGAGAGGTCAGAGTGGTTTTTGTTAATTAGTTTGTTGATGTGAGGCTGGTAGGATCATCGCCTTGTATAGGAGCAGGGAGCAGTTTACTGACTGAACTGATAATTCGAACTCCTACTTGCCTCTTCTCTGTTCCACTCGATTTTCCACTTGTAGTGGACACACAACTACCAAAACGTGAGCACTCATACCCCACAAGAATTTCATTACACTAAAATTGGGCGAGGGCCCTTATTCTAAGGCAATTTTCGCGGATCATCTTCCTGGGCTCGTACGCTGCAGCATTGGTCGAGTCGCGCGTCCGGTGGCGGTTAAACAATCGCAAATTTTTTTGTAAGATGTAAGCCATATATTAAGGCCCACTTTAACACACAGGTCGACAGCAGGCCGCGGTCCGAAAGTTTTCGCTTGGAAGCCAAGTATCATCACACATTCATCGGCCGCCAACTGGATGGGGCCTATAGTCCAAGAAAACTGACTAGAATCGCATTTATCGTTAGTTTCTTAATGAAGATTTCAACTTCTATTCAGTCTCAAGCGAAAACCATCCACACTCACGTTCGCGCTTGTTCGCGGGTGTTCACGGCGTGAGTCTGGTTGCTTAATCACAGGGTTCATATCATTGGTATTCGTGATCTTAATAGGAAGTAAGTTGTTATCCTCCTCATCTGGACTAAAAGATAAGTTGGTGCGGTTAAAATCACCTAAAATGAGTATTTATTAAATCAACAACAACATTTTTCCAAGTTTGACGGCGCTTTGCAACGTACCTCATTCCGAATGTAGAGTACTGCCTTTGCGGCAGCCGTCATCTCCTTTTGAACCTGCCTACTGTTCTATCTCCTGAATTATCTGCTACTAGACGGAATGCGGTTGCTTTTCATCTTGATTACATGATCAGCTAGTCTTAGTCTGATTATGTTTATAAAGGTTGAGAGTTTTGAGGCGTCAAAAATTTCAAACAACTTGCTGTTTTATCTTTCTCAATTTTCTTTTCTTTTATTCAAGAACAAAATTCCTTACAAACTTACAACTATGGCAAAGGATTACGACTACCTTCTAAAAGTTCTTCTAGTAGGAGACAGCGATGTTGGAAAGCACGAAATTCTATCCGGGCTTGAAGATGGATCTTCTGAGAGCCCATTTTGTAGTGGCAGTGGTTTGTTCTTTCAAATTCACGCAATCACTCTATTTCATCACATCTTTTCACAGCATATAAAACTACTACAATACTTCTAGAGGGGAAACGTGTTAAGTTACAACTATGGGATACGTCAGGTCAAGGTAGGTTCTGTACAATAATACGCTCTTATTCAAGGGGAGCCCAGGGAATTATATTAGTTTATGATATAACAAATAAATGGAGCTTTGATGGAATTGATAGATGGCTGAAGGAAGTAGAAGAGGTAAATAGTTTCTGGACTTTGTTTTTAATAGAATGATAATTGAAATGAATTGATATTTATAGCACGCACCGGGTGTACCAAAAGTTTTAGTAGGGAATAGACTGCACTTAGCATTTAAAAGACAGGTAGCTGCAAAGCAAGCGGAATTATATGCATCCAGGAATAATATGGCATGTTTTGAGATATCGTCCCTTTGTGATTTCAATATAAGAGAATCATTTTGCGAATTGGCCAGAATGGCATTACATAGAAACGGAATGGAAAGGATTTGGAGAACCAATAAAGGTGATTTCTGTTTATATATAATACAATAAATACAATTTAGTATAAACAATTATTTTTTTGCTATTATAGTTTTATCACTACAAGAATTATGTTGTCGAACGATCGTTAGACGAACTAGTGTTTATGCAATTGATACACTACCATTGCCACCGTCTGTTAAATCAAATTTAAAATCATATGCATTAACGTCCTCGCAATGTTTTAATACATTAACAAGTTCAAAAAAGAATCGATGTAAGACGCCAACTCAAAGCACTAGTACTAGAAATAGTTGCTGCATTTCGTGATTTATCCCAAAAACAAAATTAAATTTCTCTTTTTTACTAAAGTAATAACTTTGATGTTGTGTTTTTATATGTATAAAGTGAAGAAAACAAAACAAAAATAATATGAAACAAAAAAAAAATAATCATTACTGCATAGTTCTTAACTTATTTTTACACACACATAAAGCAAAGAAATGAAGATATATATACAAACATATATATAATGAATGAAATAACGAATAATAAAGAAAAAAAAATCATGTAATATATTATTCATAACTATTATAATTATCTAAGAAAAGAAAAAGAAAAACGTAGCTTAAGGAAATTATATTGCAATTGAATTGCTTGACTCTCTTTTAAGTTATCTATATTTTTTTTTTAAAAATAACCATGAACTAATTTTCTCAATGAAATACTTTTCAAGCTTTCATTATTATATACCATAACTAAAGTAATGAAACCTATTATAAAAGACTAAATTATGAAGACGCATAATATCATTTTTTTTATAACAAACTGTTTTTTTATAATGTGTTAAAATATGCAAACGCTGCCACTAATGTTACTATTAATATACAAAGAAAACGCAAGAGACTCTAACGTAAAATTTTTGTTTTAAAAAAAATTCGACACAAAATTGTGTTACGCACAATTTGGTTTTTATAGTGTCTTTCAATTTATTTAACCTTAAGCTAAAATTAGCACAAAATTCAGTTTTTATTCACATTTAAGTCTCCAATTTATCATTATAGTTCATTCTCTATTGTCACTATTTAAGGAAACATGAAAGAATTTAAATTTTTATATTATCTTCTTAAATGATCAAGTTTTAAGGAACTCATCCAATGCCATCTGGAGGACTTCTCTAGAGCCTCTATATCTAAAATGTAACAAAAAAAAAAACTTCCTATACTTTTATATTTAAAAACAGCTTCTTTTATAAAATCTAAACAAATTTATTAACAAAAATGCCGGCTACCAAATAACTATCTGCTGATGTAACAAACCCATAACTTGGTAGTGATAGAAATAGGGTTGCTACGAATGTCGTATCCAAAGCTCAAGAGAAGAATAATGTGTTTCAAAAACAGCAATTTTGCCACCATGAGACTTTTTCTAAAGGCCCTTTCTTTTCATTCACAAGCAGGGCGCCGGAAGGCCATGACCTGAAGGTTTCTCCGCTTGAGGCCAAGTATAACCACATACTCATTAGTCGTCAACTGGGGCTGCATTCGGTATCGTCATTTGCAGCGCAGTAGACGCAACTCATTCGTTCGGTATTGCAGTCAGGTGTTCGGAATCATCAATTTTCAGCGCTTGCTTTTGTAAAACTAGTCACTTCTGCAAACTGTATCAGTCAATTTTGCAGCCGACGCAGTTGATTGACGGTCGTTTGACGATACCGAACGCAGCCTGGATAGGATAGGATAGATAGGATAGGGCCTGCAGTCGGAGTATAAATCCAAATTACACTAAGGGGTCGTCCATAAATTACGTGAGGCAATTTTTGCAATTTTCCGAATTAAGGCCTCCATTCATACAGGCCGTGGCCTCCTGATAGTTTTCGCCTTGAAGCCAGCTATCACCATACACTCACCGGCCGCCAACTGGATGTGGCCTGCAGTCCAAGAAAACTGACAAAAATCTGCATGTGTGTGGGCATTTATCGAAATTTTGTGCCCGAAGGTCTGAACTTCTATTTAGTCTCAAGCCGTGAATTTACGGCACGAATTCAAGCCGTATCCACTCGAAACTAAAAGCAAGGCGCGAATTAGGCGCAAACCATCCACACTCGCGTTCGCGGGAGATTATGACGCGAGTCTAGAGCCACTTTAAGGCAGAAACAGATTAACACGGAGGCAGTGATGGTGGCCGCCTGCGCCTACATTTGATTTCTCCGCGCCGCCTACACATTGTGTTAACAAATAAGACTTGACTGTTCGAACATAGTAAAGTTACATAGATGGAAGTACATAGCTTCTAAGATATCCTTTCTCCAAGCATATTGCGCAAGAACTACGTATTGACATTTGCCAAATACATCTATTGACAAATTGAGTAAGCATGATTTTGAGCTCTGAAAGAAATTGCTTTGACAAAATACTATAGTTCATATTCCATTCCTCCAAAGCTAAAATTGAGTAAAAGTATGGCTAGTTCAAATTTTTTATCTTCTACCTGCTATCTTCTCCTATAGTCTCAAGACAACCTCTTTATCATTCGTTGAAACCTTTTGGAGATCCATTATAATTGTATAGTTAAACGATTTCTAGTCAAGATAGGACGGATCACCAGTTTAAGACGGCAATTCTTTGAGTAGCGTTGATGTAAAATAATTTAAAAGTAACATCTGAACTATACATATTTATTTGTGCCATATGATCACCACATCTTGATTTTGAATTGACGTTTATTTAATTTATTATAAATTTAAAATTTTACGAGCCAAAACAAAGAGTGTAGACTTTTAAAACATGCTAAGCTACTGCCTTTACGTTGGGTTGGCTATGTCCAAAGAATGGATGACTCAAGGATGCCAAAAAAGCCCTGTACTTACTACCAGATGGGAATAGATCAGTTGGCAAACCACGATCAAAGTGGAAAGACAGTGTTAAGGCTGATGCAGCAAAACTCCTAAACATCAGGAGGAACAGAGAGACATCTGGAGGAAGAAGCTGATGGAGACCAAGGCCAATTATTTTCTGATAATCGCGAAGTTTTTTTTACATCTCGTTAACAAGCCTAAAGTCTCGTCATTAAATATGAATAAAAGTAATATTTTACTTACTTATTTACCAGCCGGTCGCAACTGCTCTTTTTAGCCGTGCTGAGTACAAGTCGATGTCATCTATCATGGCATTCCTAAGTAGCGGCATCGTGAAGACCCCAATTCTTCAGTAAGATCAGTTCATAAAAGTACTCGTGATCCTCTATTTGGATTGAAAATAGCAGGATTTAAAAAATAGCTACAAACAACACCCTATTTTTGTATCGAATCCTTGTTTTTTTTTCAAAGAATCTATAAATGCACTAACCCAACGGTATTCATTACATATTACCTTCTAAAAAATCACTCTGATATTTTCGTCACTATATATTCCATTCATGAAACGCCATCCTCCTCCATTGCCAGTACTATAAGATTACTAATCAAAACAAAACATGTGGCAGCATTTATCCATTTTATTTAAACATAATTTATTTTATATTCTTTATATATCCATATAATCCTAAAAACATAACATAAACTTTCCTCTTAAGCCCACTTCAAACATTCAGCTAAGCTTTCAAAATAAAGAATATATTCATTATGTTATTTATAAAAACAAGAAAATAAAAAACAATTACATATATCAAAAAAAGAAAAAACATTTATACAACTAAAAAAAAAGAAAATAATTACGAGAAAAAAAAGGAAAAAGATTTATTTTCTTCACATTTATAAATTGCTTCAATAATCGACAGCAAAATAAAATTTAACATAATCTTGTGATGTTATTTTTACTGATTTTTATGTAAATACACTTTTTTAATATAAAACAAAAGAAATATTGTTGTTTATTATTTGATTTTGTGTTTTTCCCTTGGGCTGTGTTTAAATTGAGTTTTTTGGACATTTGAAAACTGTTTTTAAAAGATGCCGAAACGACTATGGAAGATCAGTCACGATTACAACAAGGGAGATTGCTGAGAAGATGAAGACAAGTAGATGAGAAGATGAAGAAAGGGGGCTACTAGCAGAAGCAACAGTGCCGACAACAGACAAGATCCTAAAGATACTAGAACATCACAGAATAAAGAGAACCGCTTACGTAGACGACTGATACTATGTAGTTCCCGGAAAGTTCCTCCACACAATCAGTGAGATTATGGAGGGGGCACCAGAAAGGTTAGCGCATGGTCCAAGCATCGCATTTGGAAGACCTCGAGCTTGTTGACGTCCGACTTGAGCAGTGTACACGTTTCCAATCCATAAGGAAGAATCGGAAGGTTCAACGTTCGGTAAAGACGTACTTTCGTTTTGATGGTAATATTTGTTCGTTTCCATATGCGAATCTCATTTCCACTTTAGCGAGGGGAAGGTTGTTGTTGCCTTGCCGAAGCGGCTGTGAGCGTCGGCCGTCGATGCCACTCTCTTTTCCTCAACCAATGATCCCAATATTTGAATATCGGAACCTGTTCGATTTGGGTTCCATCAAGGTGAACCCTGGGCCGGTTCGTGTATGGCGAACGACGATAATCGAACGAAAAGAAATTGAAGTCGAAAAATTTTGTCGACGAAAATTTTAGCGTTCGCATAGGTCGAAAGAAAATTGTTCGTGTCCTAATGCAAAAACTCGATAACCCAAGAGCTTTCGAGTGCCTTTCGTCGGCTTCAGACGAAAATTTTCAATTTTTTCGACTTACGCGAACCCGAGACGAAAAAAAATTTTCGTTTTCGACATACACGAACCGGCTCCTGGCTTTCGATCCGTCCGTTCTGAGCACTTTGGTCTATTCCGCATTGATTTTTAACCCGTATGACCGAACGATGCGGGAAATGTCGCATAAGATGTGCGTTGCTTCGGCATCCGTGTCAGCGAAGAGCGGTAAACATCAAGTCGGTTACGGAGCCGTTTTTGTAGTTTCGATCTCCGCGTCGTCCATCAAACGCTTCACGCATAATCGCGTCGATGACAACGTTGAAGAGAAGTGGCGAAGGACACCAGTTTGAATCGGAAACTCTTCGGATAAGACCCTTCAAATACGAACGCTGCTGGCTGAGCCATCGTAGCTGTTCCAATCGAAAGCGGATTTAAAATCGATGAAAACGACGATAGTTTGTTTGCCGCAACGAATTGTTTCTTCCACTTGATGGCGAGCGAATATTTGATCAATGCATCCTCGATGTGGTCTAAATCCCGCTTGTTCCTTCCGGCTTGTTTGCTCTTGATGTTTCTGTAGTCTCGATTCAACCGAAAAGAGGCTAAAGCCGCAACAATTCTTGCATTCCCGACTGTCGCCTTGCTTCAAAATTGGCACAACGATCGCTTTCTTCCTCGCCAATGGGACACGATCCGAATGCCATATATGTGCATAAACGAATACGTACATTCTACGCGGCGAATTGAATTTCAATTTTCGGTGTGACTAATTTGGGTTTTCGGCCAGTAACCTACTTCTCACCAGCATCCCTGTTCCCCAGCGCTGTTCAATGTACAAAGGAATATAGGTGGATGGCATTTGGAGGGAAAGATACAACTGAGAGTTGTATGACATCAGGTTATTTCCAAACATTGTTGAATTGGTTAAAATAAACTGGTCGCCTCAGAAAAGATCCCTAGATGACGTCGAGGAATCTCCATAAATAAACGAATAATCTGGACTTTTTCATGATTTTATTTATTTATTTATTTTTTGTAAATTTCACACAACAGAATCACTACTAATATTATTTTTTTGTTTTAATAGTTATCAGTATCACTTAAAGACGAAAAGGCTTAAACTTACTATTAATTATTGTATTTCATTTATTACTTTGTGTAATTTACAAAAATATAACTGAAAATCAGCTTTCATTTAATATAATCAACATGTAAACCTAAGTTTAGTTCAAATTTCTGATAAGAAAGTATAATTAAAAGTTTCAATAAAGTATGATTTTCACATTTTTCATAAATTTATTAAAAGTCATGTTTACACAATAAAGAAAAAAACACACGGATTTATTTACTGCTCCAATTAGCACTGATGATATAGGTGTGTTTGTATAAACGATGGCACTATTCGTTTATTAATTAGGGATAAGTAAGATGGTTGGTGGATCTTTCAACAGCGTATAACATATTGTGATTTTCAAGTCTTCGGGGGGAGTATTGTTGGTTGGACTATTTTAAACATAAGACGTTTCTTTGGGTGAGAGGATAGCTTAATCTCGTTTATTAATAAACTTAGTTATATATACCCATACTTAATGCCATTCTAGTCAGGGTCGGCTTTAGGTATTTTGGCGCCCTGTGTGAGATATTTTTATGCGGCCTTAACTTTGTAGGCATTTCTTTTAGGTAGATTACCTATATTATTATGAACAAATTATACAATAACCCGAGTAAAAACAAAAGATGGCCTTAGCACAGGCTCACGATGGCCAAACTAGTACAAAAGATTTAAATGGCCGAGAACTGAGCTGTTCACATGGGCATACGACGGCAAATTTGAACCAAGAAAAGAAAACTTGAAGCTCGTGTGGCTCTCAAGAGCTGTTATTGCCTAGCACTGGTTTATTGATAGAATTATGTGTTAACAGCGAACAATCATTTTAATTGATTTAATAGTGTAGTGAGCTTATTTGAATATATAATGTCTGAGGAAAAGATCTATTCCGACTTAAGGCTTCCATGCAAGATCATTGATGTAACCTGTGAGGAAGGAGAGGCGGGAGAATAAAAAGAAGAAGAAGAGAATTATTCTGGCGCGGATGGAATCGGCGAAAGAGGTTTTTGTTATAAGCTACATTGAATAAAGAAGTCATAGTTTGTTTGTTGTTTAATTATTGTTTATCTCGTTGAATCCAATCATATACCCAATAAATTTCCTGACACTTTGATCATTGGAAATACCTGTATTATGTTCAACAATGAGAAATCTTTTACTTACCAAAATAAATTTCAAATTGTTATTTAAGCCCCCCATACACAGTCAAATTGGATGTACATCCAGATTTTCATCATCCCTATGGAGTTTTGATCGGCCGACCGGCTCACAATCGAATAGTTTTGGTTGTACATCCGCACTGCGATGTACATTCAATTATACCGTGTATGGGGTCTTTTAGACCTGCGTTATCATACATCGGTATTCTGATTTTCTTTTTTTCTTTTTTTCAATTTTCAAAAGTCGAGATTCAAAATGTTTTGGAAGATTCAGATGACTAATCTCATATTCCTTTCAATGATGACGATTACATTTTCGATTTATTCAGCAATTCCAAGGATTCCTATACAGGGCCGGCATTTGGGTTTTTTGCGCCCGGTGAACTATGCTATATTGCGCCCCATAAGCTGCTGTTCATTTTTGAACGCAGTGAAGGGCAATGGAAAAAGACACAATCAAGCTGGATGGGAGAAATAATTTTCATAGTTTGCGCAAAATTTAAGATTGCACCATGATAATGCATACAAAATAGGAAATTTCACATGATTCAACATCCAACAAACAAAAATCTGCTGAAAACGTCGTTTTTTTTTTTTATGTGGCAGTGCTAAGCTTAGGAGTCACCCTTTGTACTTAGTCCGTCATGTCATTTGTCACGTCATGGTGCAATGTCTAGCAGTAAGCTTAGTACGGGGGAAGGATGAGGGGGGGTATAGGTTAAGGATTAAAAGGTGCGGGGGGGTATTGAAGAAGGTGGTGATGAACCCTGCGTTTGAACTCTTGGATGTTGTAGGAGTTCGGAAATACTGACTGCGAGAGGTTATTCCACAGTCGAGTTGTTCTATTAACAAACGAATTCATGTCTTGTTGAGTGCGTGAAAGGGGTAGTTGCAGGTGAAGGGAATGAGACGAGTGGGCTAATCTGGTGTTGCGGGTATAAGATTGCCGTGGAGGCAGGAGAGCGTTTAACTCGGAGGAACAGTCACTATGATAGTAGCGGAGAAGACGGGTGGGCAGATTTTTGGAACTTCTGGATTCAACTTTTTGACGGCTATGTGGTTGGTTGTTGTGTGTTGCTAGGAAAAGAAAAGAGAAGGAATGACAGAAGGGAAAATTAGATTGAAAACAACAACAACAAGCTAAAGCATTCTAATGTATGCATGCGATTCTCCATCGAATTTCAAAAAGGAATGGACGATTACAGCTAATTTTTGTTGGCTGGCCATATTAATTTATTAAGCCGGCTCTGTCGGACGCTTGGTGGTAGGACGCATCGTGTAGCACATGCTCGAACCATGAGTATCCAATGTCAAGCATTCAACGTAGGAATTTGAACACGTTCGGGCTGATGTGGGTATTGATTCAATCGTTGGAAGCAGCAGACAATAAAGAAACAAACAAAAAAGAGCAATTAAAGAGGGATTTGGAATAAATGATCATTCCATTAACGAACGATAGGGTTTGCTGTTCAGTTTTGCCACAGTTACTGCTTTGACTGACGGAAAACCTACCGTTTAAGGTGATGATTGATATAAACCTGAATATTTTGATATTCATCAATCATGACTTATAGAATTGATTGACGCTTGGATGTTAAGAGTTGAGTAAGCCGTTAAGCCGGTTCCAGACTCACGCCGTGAACAACCGCGAGTACCCGTGAACGCGAGTGTGGATGATTTTCTCGCCTACTTCGCTCCTTGTTTTCCGTTTTGAGTGGATGCGGCGTAAATCCTCTTAGTTTGGAACCGCCAAAATCACCTCAAGTAATTACTGGACGATCCCTAACACTATTGTGTTTGGCCTTGAAGGAACATTCAATCTGGCACAATGTACATATTTTTTATAAGCTGATGTTTATTAAAGATTGAATAGTGATAACGCAAGTTGCTTTATGTAAAGATTCCGGAAGTAGTATTACTATAAACAATTGTTGTACAAGTTAGTTTAGTTTAGAGTTTTGGTTGAGATTCCGTCAAATATTCTATTAACAAACGAAAGAACAATATACTCTACATACTTACAATTTAGTTAGTAAATGAACGACACTTTGTTCCCATGTTCCAAAAAAGTACACTGCATTATCATCATCAATCGGTTGAAGAACAATTTATGTTCATTGGCTTCACAGACACTGACCAAGGGTGGTATGAAAAAAAAAATTGATTCGAAAAGATAGTAGAGAGAAGAATGAAAGGATGCCAACATCAAAAGCCGTCACGCCTCAACAGTGGATTACTGAAAAAACCAGAAATAGGTTCAGGTAGGTAATTTGCATGCGATATGTGGTTGCAGTGCGACATGCCTTTATACCCCTTGATGGGAGTAACTTTGGGACTCTCAGACAAATTGTGTCGATTAAGCTTCAGACAAGACCGAAAGATGCGGATCCTAATATATCCATCTCCTCGTAATCATGTTGCTAAGAGAGTTAATTCCTGGCTAACGAAGTAGACTTAACGGCTAACGAATTTTCTAATCTGAGAGCGCAACATCGGCATTGATTAAGCACTTCACAGTATGGAATCAGTTTTAAGCTTGAAACTCATCACTAACCGCTCTGTATTCGTAAAAAATTAAAGAAAACCAAACTATAAAACTAAAGATTGTCTTTAAATTGTCCTTTATAAAAAAAAAATATGATACTTTCATAACTTTGTATATGTTGCCATGTTTAGACACCTTACTTGCACAGTAAATCCGCAAATATAACAATTATATTTTCATTTTCAAAAAAATAATAATGATCAAACATTTATATAAATACTCGTATATGTATTAAATTTGGAATTGAATATAAACAAATATAGTCAATTTAGAAACGACTTTAACATATATATAAATATACGTCTGCATTTATATTTTTTTATGGTCCAAACTATTTTATAATTGTATGTACACATTGTTTTGTTATATATAAATACAATAAACTACCATGTCCGAAAAATTTTAAAATAATTTGTTTTGTTTTTTATATAATGTAAATAATTGAATATTATCCAAATGAATTAATTCAATTCTAAAGTGAGCACGGTCGAAAGGGTTTTGTTTTTGTCTATATTTTTTAATTCTCCTTTCATGTATTCTCAAACAGATGAAGTTACTTGATCAATTTATCAAAAATATTTAACTTTTTGTGTAGTTAATATTCGTCTTTTTCTTATCACTGTTTTATTTTTTTATTTATGTTTTTTTCTGCATACATAATAATTTTCTTTTTACATAATTAATATATATATATACCAATTTGTTTTGGCTTTAGCTTATAAAATATCTTAAATTGATAAAAAAAAATATAAACAAAATAAAAATATTTATCTAAATTCATAAATTTCTATACAACTTTCGGGGACATGATTTAATTCAATTGACTGAAATAATTCTGATGACCTATGATAATAATATCCTTCCATTTTACCTTTAGATTTGGTAAAGCATATATAATAAAAGCCAGCAAAAGATGCTCCATTAATGTCCTTGATTGTATGATCAGGTACCTGTTGTGTGAACAAAGTAAATGAGATTAATTTAAGTGCTAAATGTGAATGTGAATAGGTGGAACTTATATACAGAGAGTAAACAGCATGAAGTTGACAATTTTTAGAATATATATCGTAGAAAAGAACACTTTGTATAATCCGTCCTTCACGTCTTTCGCTGTATCATGATTTAATGACTAGTGGACAGCGAGTTATAGAGATGGCAGCAGCTTGGTCGTTGCTAGTCCTAGATTTGGGCGTAAAGATATCCATAAAGCCACCTGGGTATCTCCTGATGGAGCCACTCGCAACCAAATAGACCATTTGTTAATAGACCGTCGCCATCTTTCGGGCCTGATGACGGTACGAACGTACCAAGGTGCCAACTTCGACTCGGATCACTATCTTGTGGGAATGGTGCTCCGAGAGCCCATTACAACGCTGAAAAGCTTTGTATCCGTTAACCAGGCTCGAATCAACCTAGCTGCACTACGTAATGAAATGGCCAGAACTCGTCCTAAGTCCTGGGGATGAGATGCCGGGCGTCGACGAGAGCTGGACCCGCCTTAAAAGTATTGTCATTGGTACTGCTAATTCCATCTTAGGCAGAAATCGTAGAAATAGGAACGACTGCTTCGATAATGAATGCAAACTGGCAACTGAACGTAAGCATTCCGCGTACCGAGCAATGCAGCATTCTCAGAGAATACAGGCACGCGAAGAGAATTATAAAGAACTCAGAAAAGACGAAAAGGGAGTTCACAGATGAAAAAAGGAAGCCTGGGAAAAAAATCTCGTCTGTGAACTAGAACAGTACAGAGAACGACGGCCGCACCAGGCGCGGGAGTTCTCCCAAAGAGTCCGCAGTATGATGAAATTCACACCACGTTGCACATACTGCAAGCATTTTCATGAATTGCTAATGAGGATGTGGAAGCTCCACCAATAACTGATGATAATGCTATGCTGCCGCCACCAAGCTTGGAAGAAGTTAGCGGAGCCATAACCCGGTTCAAAAAATACAAGGCCTGGAGTGTAGACGACACCCAGCGGAGCTGGTTAAATAAGGAGGGCCTACATTACACCAAGCGATTCATGAATTAATTGTGCAAGTATGGCAGCAAAAGGTGATGCCAGAAGACTGGAGAAAATTTTTTTAATTTCTAAATTCTAAAGTTTTGTAAGTTTTTCATCCAATTACATTGTCCCAAAAAACTAATATTTAAACAATTTACTCACCAGAAAATGTTCCTTCCATCTCATAAATACATAATCGCTTTTCGCTAAATTATCGTAATCGAAATAATCTGAATTAAAAGTGTTTGTGTAGTCAGCAAAAGCATCAAATTTCCCCTGAAAATATATAAATAAAATAATTTGAATTTGTGGCATCTTTATTGTTTTCTTGTACTTGTGAAGAAAAGATAATGTACTTATTTATTAATAGCTTTTAATCTCTACTTTACAACTAGTCTATTTTAATGTTTTAATTTTTATGAATTTAGTGACAGGGTAACGAACTGTTGATGGACAAATTGTTTTTTAGTAGATGTAGAGCTGTATGTGCAAGAACGCAGGACTTTTAGAGCCGCCTGACTAACTTAGAAGATGTCGACAGCCGGATTTCTATCGTTTTGCTGGTTGATTTGCAGAACAGCGTCTTGTATGACTAGTTCCTACGCTTGGTATCCACTGCACCAAGTCGGAAGGAGACTTCAATACAAGCTCTGAGAAAAAGACTCCTCCACCCGACCCTCGAGCTTAGAGCCATCAGTAAAGAAGTTCCGTTTTTACTGGGTTAACGAACGTTGAGTCCACGGGTGCCAGTACAGCCAGGGTTTCAAACGGCAGCTCCATGAAATCACAGAGAACTTGAGGATATTTTCCTTTTTTGATGATAACAACGTCATCCGCGTACGCCAGGACGTGATGCCCTCTGCCTCCATGAGTCGCTGGTTCATATTTACGACCCATAGGAGCGGGGAAAGTGCGCTGCAGTTACATATGCAGTCGGTACTATGGTGTCAGAGCTGGAAGCTGTTTACAGCCCATTTAATTTTTGCTCTACTTATGATAGAATTGATTTATCGTAATAGCTGTCTCAGCCGTAGTAAAGTGGGTGCCTCGGAAAGGGGGTGCCCCGAAGTAGTTACAGGGATTCTCTGCTTGGGTCAGTCCAATCGCCGTCTTCTTCCCTAATTAAGCATTGTTGGCGCTTTAGTAAATATTTTACGTAGCCTTAAGGTTTCCGATGTGGACTCTAAATTGCTGCAAAAGGTAACGTAGGAGTTACGTTTGGCCTTTCTTATTGCCACTTTGTATCTATTCAGCTTCGACTTATAGCCGCCCCAGGAGGTTGCGATGTTGCTGCGTCGCGCTGCACTCTTTTCGGAGTGTTTAAAGTTCGCGAGACCACCATGTGGGTTTGGAAGCTTCTTTATGCGGTCTGTTCGGACAACTTCATTAATGGCATCAGTGCATTGTTTGAGTCATAGTGTGCATTATTTTGTTAAAATTAAAGAAAAATTATATTACCCAATGTCCTCTATCAACATCCTCGTCTGCATCCCATTTCCGTGTTAGAAATGGATATTTTTTTGATATAATTTCGCCATCGAAAAACGTTGTTAATGTCGGGAATTCAAATGTGAGACCATTAATTTTTAAATAACCACATAAAAATGAATTTTCTTCGTCTACATGCTGCAAAAAAAACAATTTTTATTATTTTTAAAAACCATATAGGTAGTAAAGGTTTACATACTTGTAAAACTACTTCAACATCATATGAGTTGCCTTTAGACTTTTGAAATCCCTGAAATTTCGAGCCGTTGTATAACAATGTTTTAGCCACTCCAATTTGTTTGGAGTTAGCTGGTGGGGGTGGAATAATTTCATTTTTGACCGGCATTAGGTTATTGCTGCTTTGTTGCTCTTGTAGTAAAAATGTTTATATTAAAAATAAATATAATGATAAGCAAATCTGAAAAGATAACAAATATAAAAATTAATTGCTTTTTACTGAATTTTTATCAACATTTTTTTGGGGGTTTATATATATTTAAATCTGGTCAAATTCTAAAGCATATAATCTAGTAGACACTATTATATTTAACCTTTGATATTTGCATAAAGGTAATTAGCTATGCCATTACTAACAGAGTGACTTTTTTGATATTTAAATGCAGCACACTCTACTTAACCTAGTGCAACGAAATTTGTCTTATTCACTTTCTAAGTTGTGTCTTGTCACTAGTTGATTATTTTTAGGCGAATCGTCGTTCATTAATTTTTTTATTGCGCAAAAACAAAGAAATGAAATTAATGAAGACAATTTCCTTATTCGCGGATGAATTTTAACTGAAACAAATCGACAAATGCCAATTTAAGGAAAACACTAAACACGTTCTAATAATGTTTTTTTTTGTGCATAGAATTTGTCTTTCTTTTTTTAATAAAGGAATGGATGTCATAAAATAAACTGACAGCTGCAGGATGAGGGTTTTTTTAGCTTTTGTTTAATTTTATATAAACACCATTATTGCAGTTCATTTAACTTTAATTTGATAAACAATATAATGAACTAACAGAATATATCTGGAATTATTAGCAACACTAGCGGGATCAGTAGATTTTAGCAAACTTAACACTCGTCACCTACCTTTGCTTCTTCAAGACTTCACTTTCTTTATTCTTCTTCTTCTTCCTGGTTGATAGAGGGTCCACTTATTTCCAAGTAAAGATTATAAATCTTATGTTTTGTGAATTCGTTTTTAGTTGGATTACATGTGAACTTGGACCATACAGGAACCTGCAAAAATATCGTATATTCTTGCAGTTTTACATTTCGAGGGTTTTACTTTTGTGGAGTTTTTATGTTTTTTTTGTATTTGCCGATGTTTGTTTTATTAGTATATTATTTACCACATTCTGCGTTTTTCTTTAATGTTTAAATATTCCCTGGTTTCTGCACTTCTTCAATGATATGGGCTTGACAAACAAAATTTCAGGTAATGATTTACATTAGTAATTATAACAAATTTAATCATTGTAGAATATCCTATATTCCCTTTAAGCCAATGTAATCCCCCGCATTACAGGTAAGAGAGAGAGAGAGGTAACCCTCCTTCACAAATTTCTACAGAGCAGTTGTGTGAAACAGTGACAGTATGCTGATTCCACCCGATCCTACACACGACACGACAAAAGTCGGTTGCAAAAGTGGTTAATGGAGAAGAGGGTGAGAGAGAGAGAGCGATGGAAATTGTGTCCAGTCCCTCATCTTCGCCCTAGCCCAAGCTCAGGGTAGAGCACTGCCGAGGCAGCCTTGGCGATGGAGGTTTATCTGGACAAGCTTTATATTGGAATCGGATTATGCTGCCCCTTTTAGGAGCCTCTTTGCGCTAGGGATTGTCCAGCTAGGGATTTAGGTGCCGTTTTTAGTGTCAGTGATTTTGTGGTTTGAGAAGGCTCCCCCTACTACCAGCCCGCCAAATGCAATGGTCCCCATCCCGACACTCGAACAACTTACGTCTTCCATTTCTAAAACAGACCGCTGCGAGGCTTCAGTTGGTAACCTTGGAGGAGCTCCTGCATCCTTGGTGATTGGAGCGAAATGGTCGTGGTTGCTCACGAAAGCTGAGGGGACAGGGAAAGTTTTGGCGGAATATGGGCTTTTATGCTGCTCTGAGCCTAAGCTGTGCCCTACCAAACTTATAGCCAGTTTAGCCTCCCGTCGGTTTCACCTCATCAATAGACTTTTTAGTCCACAGAGAACGTCATCTCTGTAAATGGCGGTGGACTTGATGGATCACTCTCCACTCCTGCATCCTAAGGTCCTGTTTGAGACCGCTATCCTTTTATTTAATGTCAATGGGATCTTCTGTTCCACGACCATTCTGACCCGGCTTGCCGGCAGATGGTCAACTTTTGAGCCGCTTTATTGCAGGTGCGTCGGTCTCGTTTTCTGAAGGCTTTTCAGCGAGCTTTTCAACCTGTATGACTGGAGCCTTCATCCTTTCGCCGAGTTATTGTGGCCTGGAGAAGGTTCAGAGGATCTAACCATTTTTTTTATTAAGAACATGGGTATTAGAAGAGTCAGCTTCCAAAAATCGTCTAAATGTTTTCGGGCTGCGTCACTCGCCTTCTCAAAGCGGCCACTAAGGAAATCTTCTTCTAATGAAGAAGTGATTTCAACGCGCTCAACCACAGCTTGCTGATGTCGACTCCCCTCATTGAAGAGTGATTAGCCTCGATCGGGGCTACATTCGGCAACCTGCTGCATGAATTCAGAAATATCCAACTATCCTCGTAGGTCGTCCTGTTTGGACTATGGGAGCCACAGAAGTGTTGAGAGGTTCTCCATCCTCAAGTTTTTTTTAATGGTATCAATATTGATCCTTCAACCCATTGTTCATGCCTTGAGATTGTGAGTTTTATCGAGTTTGTTGTCCTAGATCCGCCGTATTCAGTCTGCTTCATGAACAGGCAGGAGCACCTCCGGTAGGATGAGGCGTAAGGCCATGTACAGTCAGTCAGCACGCCCTGTTTGTGGCGTCGAGTCATATTGATGAGCACGTACACTTGGCTGGGTACAAATAATGCAAGTGTGATCGGCCGCCTGCCCGCCCTACCGCGCCCTCAAAAGGGCCATGAAAATTGTATTTTTCACTCTAAATTGTTCTTCGAAATCATTTTGGCGCCCCTTGCCACCTGGCGCCTAGAGCGTTTGTATATTGTGACAAATTACTATTTCTGTTTAATCGTTATTTACTATTTCAGAATCTACAACGGAATGACGTCTACCCCTGCGTCTACCCAGTTTATAGATGTACTATGCTGGTCTCGTATTCAGTCACGTGTGGATTATATAGTAGCAAAACTCCTTTCACATACATAGTTGCCAAGTTGTTAGGGGATAAATAACGTGCGATATCGATATCATCAAGATCCAACTTTTTTTATTATATTATTGCATTATAAAGCTTTAAGAAGAAACCTGTGAATTAGTAAAGCTTACAATCACTTGTTGCACGATATAATCTCAAGTATATTTATGCACGTTTCTTTATCTTACCAGTACAAATAATTAACTGAAATAATCCCCTAAACAGATCTCGATGAATTAACTTGTTATGGATTCATTTATCGACCAAACGAAGAATCTAGGGATAATCTAATTTCATGTTTACCATCGCAGTGTTCTCCGTCATTGATATTGCCATTCTCTTAAGCCATTACTTGTGCCACACCGATATAAAACTGTCAGTGCTCATTGTGAGTCCAGTGAATTTAGTTCTTGGGTAGTGCGCGCGAAGTGGCTACAGTGTCAATCGAAGTATATTTTCCAAATATAAATTGAAAATGGGCGATTCTTTCCTAAAACAACCAAAAGGCTTCGCAACCAAGGCAATTCATGATGGACAGGATCCTGAACAATGGACATCCAGATGTGTTGTGCCGGCGATTGTAATGAGTACTACATTCAAGCAAGACGGCCCCGGTGAACATCGTGTAATAATTTTTTCAATATCATATTTAATTTTTTTTAATTACTTCAATGTTTTCTTGGTAGGAGAATGAATAAGCTAATAACACACTGCTTTAGATTTTATACATATATTTATTTTTCCCAGCTACTTGCATGAATAACTTCTATTGCTGGGGGGACTGAGATTATTTCCGTCATATTGAATCCCCACATAGAAACTCAATTTCTCTAGCCAGCTGTTATCGCAGCGTGTTATCATTTTTGACGACGTGACTTCTTAAAACAAGTCTTCTCAATTAATTTTGCTTGGGAGGAGCGCCGCCTCTTCCATTCTTAAATTCTTAAGGCTATAAGGCTACGACGGGTCACTGATATAAGTGTTGTTTGCTGCATTTAATAGCGTGACAATTTCATTCTGTTCCTCTTTTTTTATGATCACTCTTTGGTCTTGTTAACATAATATCGAGAAAAAAAGAAAACTGCTTTATTTCTTTTAAATGTGATGTTGACAAAGGGTGATTAATTAAAATTGATAAAATCAAATCTGGTATTTACTGAAATATTGGTAGATATAAGACGAAAAGTAATGAAGTAATTATTTATACTCTCTTATGCTATTATCACTGTGCTCTAACCGATATAAAAATCAGTCAGTGCTCGTTGCGAGTGCGGTTAATTCAGTTCTTGGGTAGTGATTGGTACGGTGACCACAGTTTAATCAAAATTTTTCAAATCATTTTAAAATGGGCGATTCTTTTCTGAAACAACCTAAAGGCTTCGCGTCCAAGGCTATTCATGCTGGACAGGATGCTGATCAATGGACATCCAGATGTATTGTACCTGCTTTGGTGATGAGTACTACATTTAAGCAAGACGGCCCCGGGGAACATCGAGTAATTTTTTTCTATCACATGATTATATATTTAATTTTTTTAATTACTTCAATATTATCCTGATACGAGTCCTTTTTAAATGATTATCCTTTGCCTTGCTTACTTAGTCAGTTTTACAAGCAGCAACCGGTCTTAGCCGCTCGCAACAGCATTGTCCCTCTTCTTCGATGGCTCTACAGCCCAATTCGATCCGCAGCTTATATCCAGTTTCTTGTGTTGAGCAGTTTTGCTGCATCAGCCTTAACATTGTCTTCCCACCTTTGGGGTCGTCCATAAATTACGTGAGGTGATTTTTGCGATTTTTCGACACCCCCCCCCCCCTCTCCCTTGGTGAGATTTCGTAAGATTTGGCTCGACCCCCTCCCTCCCCCCGCCCCTAATCTCACGTGAGATTTTCAAATTTTAAATCTTTTTAAATTTACACTAAAAATACGGATTTACGGTCGTAACCACAGCAAGGCGGGCCTTTCCGTAGAAAATAAAACTGCAGGAAAGGCCATCGCGTATAAAATCCGGGACGTCATCGTAGTGAAAACTGGGTCAGTTGAGTGTCAAATTATCTCTGCTTTGTTTACATTAAGATGAAATGCGATCACCTAATTTTATTTGAGATAACTGCTAATTTAGACTCCTTTCCCTCCTCTATTCTACCCACTTTTCTGCTTGTAGTGGACACACAACTACCAAAACGTGAGCACTCACCCAACAAGCATTTCATTACGCTAAAATTCGGCGTGTGCCTTCTTGTAGTTTTAAATTCTAAGGGCCTTTCCGCGGGTCAATGTTACTTGGCTCGTACTCTTCAGCATTCGACGAGACGCGCGTTTGGCTAGCCGGGGTAGGCTAAACAATCGAAAACAAATTTTCGAGTAGGATTTACCATATCTGAAGGCCCCAATTGACACACAGGTCGCCAGCAAGCCGTGGCCTGAAAGGTTTCGCCTTGAGGCCAAGTATCCCTATACATTCACTGGCTGCCAACTGTGTGGGGCTTGCAGTTCAAGAAAGCTGACAAAACTCGCATTTATCGTCAGTTCTGGCCTGAAGATCTGAACTTTTTTTCACTCATAAACCGTGAATAGACGGCAAGAATTTACACCGTATCCACTCACAACGGAAAGCAAGACGCGAGCTAGTCGTGAAAACCATCGACACTCGCATTTTCGCTTGGTATTTGGCGTGAGGCTGGAGCCGCCTTGAAGCTTTCGTTGAGGCCATGAACATTTTTGCACTTGAATTAATAACCTGCTTCGCCTGTGTGTCTGTAGGGAATCATGGCTTCACCTGCATGCCATGGCCTGTCAGGCGGATATTTGAAGTATCATCCCTCAGTTAGACTGAGTCAAGCTTAGTCGTATCGGCGTGCCTGTAAGTGGATGGGGGTCTTTAGTGGAGAAACATGTTTTACTTAATTTCACCCAATTTTCTCGCAATTTTACACGGTTTAAAAAAAAATTACGTGATATTTGCCGAGACCCCCCTCCCCCACGTGAGATTTGGTGAGATTCGGCTCGACCCCCTCCCCCCCCTAAACGCCTCAAGTAATGAATGGACGACCCCTTAACTACAATCCTTTTGGGACTCGGGCTTCTTGAAGTCCCTTCTTCCAGGCATCTTTACGTCTTGCTAGTTATCTACAATCTGAAATATAAACCTTTCGTAATCGTCTTCTAGCACGTCATCCAGCCACCAATTCCTTGGTCGTCCAACGCTTCTTTTACTTGATGGGTAAAACCCTGGCTAGCACTTTTTCTTCTGAAGCTCGTACTACATGCTCGCACCATCTTAGTCTGTTCAAAACATTTCTGTCCCGTTTATATCTAGTAGATCTCATCATTGGGAAATGTCTATCCTCTCAAAATCCACCTGGTCCTGTAAAAGCAGAGTTTTAATTTTCCTTTTCTTACTTGTAAAAGGGTTTCGAATATGGCCGAAGCGGAAATCCAACAAGAAACGTCCTAGAAGCTTGTCTTGCTTCCTTAGATAATGGAAAACATGGATTGGTATTTTCATCAGGACTCGGAGCTACAACAACAATCTTGTCAATGCTTAATGCCGGAGATCATATTGTCGTTGGCGATGATATTTATGGTGGAACAAACCGATTATTTAGGTACGTTTGATGCTAACATTCACAACTAACAGAATAATTCACATAAACAAATTTCAGGCAAGTCGCTTCCCGTTTAGGCTTGATTATAGAATTCGTTGATCCAACAAAAGTAGAAAACATTACATCAGCAATAAAGAAAAACACGAAAGTATAAATAAGCTAAGTTTATAATGCTAGCAAATCTTACCATTGTTTTTTCTTGCAGATGGTGTGGCTAGAAACTCCAACAAACCCTATCATGAAGGTCGTCGATATTCAAGCTGTTTCGAAGGCCGTTCATGATAATCATCCTGATGTGTTTGTTGCGGTAGATAATACATTCTTATCATCGTACTTGCAACGTCCACTAGATCTCGGGGCAGATTTAGTTATGTATTCTCTTACAAAATACATGAACGGTCATTCTGATATCATAATGGGGGCTGCAATCACAAACTCTGATGATATTCATAAACGCTTGAGGTTCTTACAAAATGGTAAAACAATTTTTTTTTATAAAACTGGAATAATAATTTAATAATTTTCAACTAAAGCAACCGGCATTGTTCCATCGCCATTCGATTGCTATCAGGTTAATAGAAGCTTGAAAACTTTGGCGCTACGAATGGAGCAGCATAAAAAGAATTCCATTGAAATAGCAAAATTCTTAGAAAAACATCCGCTAGTAGTAAAGGTCTTACATCCCGGGTTGCCATCACATCCTCAACATGAGCTAGCAAAGAAGCAAAGCTACGGTCATAGCGGGGTATTTTCGTTTTACCTAAAGGGAGGCTTAGCGGAGTCCAAGAAGTTTCTACAAGCTTTGAAAATCTTTACTTTGGCAGAGAGTTTAGGTGGTTATGAAAGTTTAGCAGAATTACCGTGAGTATTTCGAAGTGACTTAAAAAATAATATAGTTTTTGATATTTTTTTTTCTATTTCAGCTCAATTATGACCCACGCTTCAGTCCCTGCTGAAGATAGAGCTAAATTGGGAATCACCGATAGCTTAATTCGATTGTCAGTCGGACTTGAAGATGTTGAAGATTTGATCTTGGATATCGAACAGGCACTAAAGGCATCGCAGCAATGATTTAGAAAGAATTTGTGTTTCAATTATAATTTATTGCACAATTTTTAATTGCATTTTTTTTTTCAAAAGCAAAATTTTGATTTATTAACATAACGAAGCCTCCACTTCATCATTTGATACTATTTCCGAACAAATCTCGGGATTTTTGTCGTCCAGTCCTCAAAAACGTGCGTAGCGGACGGAACCGATTGGTTCTGTTTGAGCCTTATGTACCAGATGCGAATACCACATCACCTATCGGTCCGGAACCTTTCTCTAGCTTAGCATGCTGTCATGTTAAAAAGGTCATAAAAAATTGGTTCGACCATCTGTTTCTTCATAGCTGGATAAGGACCCGAGGGTGCTCGTCAAGCTAAAAGATTCATCCAAATCGATAAAGCTAAAGCGGGCAAACTTTTACATCTCAAGTGGTGGGAGCTAAAAATAATAATAGAGCTCTTGATGGGCCACTGTACGCTTAACTACCATCTAAACAAAATAGGTCTGGTGGCCGATTGTAGCTGTCGGTTCTGCGGAGCGGCTCCCGAAACTGCGGAGCACTTGTTGTGCGACTGTGAGGCTACAACGGGGAAGAGATTGAGCCTCCTCCATCGTGACTTCTCTACCCCCAGGGAGATTTGGGACAGAAATCCTAAATCAGAGGGTGACCTAAAGAATCAACAGTTATCAGTTACCGCGGCTCGAGATGTCGCCAAAAACCGGCAGGAGTGGAAGCGAGTCGTGAATAGAGCTCGAGACCTAGCGGCACCGACAGCAGCGTATCCGTTCCGGGGACGTCCTGCTCGTACCGCCAGCTAACGGATCAAAGAAGAAAGAAGAAGATGTGGGAAGGCCTATATTACAGCCAGGCATAAAAAATAGTTTTCATTTGATACTTTTATTTGATGACACATTTTGATACAGTAAATAATAATCATTTGCATACAAAACTAATAAAAACCCATTATCTCCATTACAAGAGAACACATGATCTTGATTATAAAACTGTTTTGGCGAATATTGATATCCATGAACGTACATTGCAACCCACGTGGATGAAGATGACTGAGAAACACAACTTCTGAAATTATAAAAAAAAGGTTAGATGCAGATGCTAATTGAAAGTTAGAGTTTTACCTTAATTCAGAAAATAACTTAGTTATAAAATCCGTTGATAGCAATCCCTTACAATGCAAAACTTTCGCATCGACTTCTCTTTCACATTCTATACTACGAGGAGTACAAAGATTTGGATCTGATTCAGCATCGCATGAAAGCAACGCCATACCTACAGATTCAACAAATTCATGCACAAAATCGGCATCACCTATTATCCCTGGCAACAGTTTTGGAAATTTCAATCCATATGCCTGATGAGTTTTGATTTTTGTCTGGCATAATTCTACTTTATAGCCAATGTCATTGAAGTATTTGGCTGCCGATGATGGACAAATATTGGACTCGGATGGTTTCCAAGTAAATTGAAATGTTATTTCTGGTAAAAGATCGCTTGACAACGCCTGTTTTATTTTATTACAATTCTTCACGCCATTTTCCAGTTCCAAACGTTTTAGATTAATTTCAATAACTACAAATACAATCACAATTATTATAATTTTATTTTTATTTTTAACAGTAGTGATTTTTAAATAATTTTTTTTGACTAAATACATATATAATTTTAAATAACGAAACAAATTGAAAACTAAATACAAATCATTCATCATCATCATCTTCCCCAGTATTAAATCGCCGGAGTGGTGCTATATCTAGATCATAATTCGCACCAGTTACATACATTCGAAAAATTTCAAGCTCTAGCTCCTTAACAAGTGTCCAACTTTCTAATTCATTTAATACACAAAGATTTTGACAAACATCGATTATTTTGTATGCAGATGCTATAGTAAGACCATCCGAAAATATAATTCGTAATTCTTTTAGATATTGCATTGGATTTACTGACAAGACTTTAGTAATTAAGGCATCAGTTGTTGGTGCCATAGTTCCTATGTGAATAAATTTTACTTTTAAACAATTACATAATAAAAATTCCATATGTTGTTTAGTACATTGTGCAGCAATTGTTAACCGCTCTAAATTCATAAATGGTGGTATTTCAAGATTTTTTAAATATATCGATGTACTTTCAACTAATTCACAATTGTATATAGTAAAAATTTTCAAATCTGGACAAAATTGACTTATATACATTAATGCATTCATATCGATCTGATCAACATGCTCTAGATGTAGATGTGTTATATTACAGCCTTTTACTTGTAGTACATCTCGTACTTGATCACCGAAAAAATCGCATGATAATAGCTTTAATGTGCTTAATTTATTTATAGCTATCAACGCCATTAAATCGTTTATTAATGGATTATGAAATAGCAAAATCGATTGCAATTCTGGACACCATTCAGCTAATAGTTGTATGTGCTTGGTAACAACACAGCGGCTTGAGAAGTTTTTTAGCTTTAATATTGGACGTTCGTCATCGTCATAATTTTCATAGGTCATATTTATATATTCAAGGCATCTACCAATTTCATCGTATCTACCAATATCTTCTAAAAGTGGTAGTTTCATTAGGAGACGTATATACCCCTCGAGTGTTAAAGATGTCCGATAAAGCTGCAAATTTCTTAGATGATTTAATTCAATTAAATACTTAACACTATTATTCGATATCATTTTCGATGATGATATATCTAGTGTATGCAATCTAGGACAGCATTTCTCTAATGCACGTAATATATTATCTGTACAATCGTAATTTAAAATAAGCGTACTTAAGTTGCGCATATCAACAATTCCATTTAAAACAATTGGTTCCATTTCGCATGTTTTCCATCCACCGGATAACGAGCTTAAATTTAAGTAATTTAATCCCTTTAACATTGATAGTTTTGCATGAAATACAGGTCTCATCATTTTTGGCATTTCTTCAAAATTAAGCCGACGTAAATGTGGTGATAGTAAAACTTCGGATAATGTAACAGCCACGTTGACTTGCACTATGAATTCACTCATCATTGTTGTTGTTGTCATGCCTTTCTTAATACTTTCTATTAATGCTGGTACTGTTGTGAATATTTCATGGCTAAGGCAATCGTATAGGTAGCATGGAACGTTATATTCGAATATATCATGTATTAATTTCATTTTAAGCTTTAGCACTTCGGATGACCGTGTTGGGTCGATTTTTGAGAGCGCCGAAATTATTGGTACAGTTTCCCGGCCTAATTTACAAAGCCATCCAACTGTTGACTTCAGGGATAATTCTTCAAGAGTTTTAGGCTGTTTTATTTTCGGCATATTTCTACGTTAAACAAAATAATTTTGGCTTGCGACATAAATATATTTATTAAATATTGTATATAAATATACGAGGGCCATTCCATAAAAGTAAAGAGACAAATTGTATAATTTTAAAACTATTCAATGAATGTGTACAATCTTTTCAGGGCAACCAGTTGGGATATTGGCAAGTCCACTAGAAGATTGCACCTTAGAAGAGCAGCGCTCCGTCATTAGATTTTTAGTCGCAGAAGATGTAAAACCAAGTGAAATTTTGAAGGAGACGCTTTTTTCTTTTTTGAAAGAATAGTGACCAGCGACGAGGTCTGGATCCATCACTACGACCCTGAGACCCAAAGGCAAAGTATGGAGTGGAAACACCAACTCTCCAGTTCGCAAAAAATTCAAGGTTCGACCTTCCGCCGGTAAAGTGATGCTGACCATCTTTTGGGACTCACAGGGTCCAGTCTATAGCGATTTCCTTAAAGATCAGACTATCAATAGCCATAATAGCCTTTCGGGGTAAATCGAAAGAATTCTTCGCCAACCGAATTAGAAAGCTGCAAGAAAGATGGGACAAATGCATAACTGTGCGGGGGTGATTATGTTGAAAAATAGCCTTACTTTTGAAAGATTGAAATAAACCGTTTTTGAGCTATATCCGCCATTTGTCTCTTTACTTATTGAATGACCCTCGTGTATACTTACTATATTTTTCTTCGTGTTTTGATTTCGATACAGGATGTCCCTCTAGGCCTAATGATTGATATAAATCCTTACTAACTGAAATAATTAAAACACCATCAGGTGTTATTGCAAAACAATCTTCAAATTCGGTTGAAACATCACAAGAAATTCCCGTGAATTCTCCTTAAACATAAAATTATATTATTTAATAATTATGCCGGTAAAAATGGTTGTTTCGTAACATTTTTTTAAAAGCACAAAGAGATTCCCTTACCTTTTTTAATAAATCCTTCAATAAACGATCTTTGCACAAATTGATCAACTCTGATCTTCTTAACTGTATACTGATCAGTTTCTTGTATAAGTTCCACTATTTTTGATGGAATTGATTCTTCTTCCGGCAACAGAATGGACACCTTTTAATAAGATTTAAATTTGCTATTGTTTAATGCCACACAAGAAAATCGAGAACATTTTTGTTCAAATTATAAATGAAAAAAGAAAAGATCAAAATGACGGCACGGCGCGGCGGCAGAAGTTTCGCATAGCTATTAATAGAATACGATTCTGTACCGAAGTAAATATTTATGAAGATCTCAGTTTTGCGTGATCTTTTTTAGCAGGTTCGATTTCACCGCAAAGTAAACAAATGAAATTTATATTTATTAATTTATCTTTATTCCTTGTTTACCGGATAATGTCAAAGAAGGCATTTTTGTTTCTAATTTTAAAGAATTAATATCATTAATAAGCGCTAAGATACAAGCAATCAAGGTAGTGTCTTACATAAAACAAGATCATAAGAAGGGATTTAGCTGGGGGCAAGCTAGTATATTATAATAGAACTAAAACTATTTTCAAATATTTGTTTTAAAATTAGGATTTCCTTAATAGCCGGTGGGAGTTTACTTTCCACCCCACTGGGAGAATAAAACAGAATCATAAACCCCCACTAATCTTAAACGAAAAATTCCACCTGTATTATAAATATCTAAATATAATAAAAATATAAATAAATTTTAAACTGTATTGTGTATTGTTAGAAGCAGTTGCAGCAGTTGAATCAAGATACTTAAAAGGAACAAAATTGCATATATCGAATTTATACCATCCTCAAATTAATAAGAACTCAAAAACTTATTATTACACATATATTTCATAATAGTATTAATTTAAATAACTTACAATTTCATTAAATGGATGTTTCTTAATAAAATTATTTAGAAACATCTCTGTTTTTTTCTGTATACGTCCACTTTTATATGTTATAATATTTTTTGGTATTGGGAAATTCCATACATCTGGTGCCAGCATTTTATCGTTAAATTTATTTTATTCTTTATAATATATTTAATAATAAAATTTGTTTCCAAATTTGTGTAAACAGAACCGTCTGTGTACGACTTTTAATCCTCATGTCATATCACACGTGTTTTAATTGTACGAGAATTTAGTTTTTCAATGTAATAGAATTGATCGTTTTAACGTATTTAGTTGTACGGGAAGTCCACGGCAATTTTGCGGCAAATATACCATATGGGTTTAAATTAAAATTTATTTTTTTAAATTAAATGTTGATGATCGTAAATCCCGGTTTTTGGAAAATTAATACCGGTTTTTAGAACTTCTTTATTTGGTCCGGTATCCCGGTATATTTGAAGACCATATTGCCCGCTACTATTCGAGCAATTATTTCTCTCGCAAACGCAATGTTGTCATTCATGTTACCGCCGCAAAAATTACTCGATACAAGCTTCGCTTATCAAGAAGAAGCAACTGACGTTTCTTTTTGTGTAAAATAATAAGCGAAGATGGTACGGGCGTTGATATTTTATTTAATAAATCTTATTTTTTTAATGGCATCTCAACATAAAATGCAATCAAAATCTTAGTTTTCAATTACTATTACTTGCTATTTAATTAAATAATTAATATTTCAAAGAATTTCTTTAAAATGAAGCATTTTTTTTTCAGGTGAAAATAAAGTGCTCAGAATTGCGGAGCAAAGACAAGAAGGAGCTGACAAAGCAGCTCGAAGATCTTAAAACTGAACTTTTAAATCTTCGGGTGGCTAAAGTCACTGGTGGAGCACCATCAAAACTCTCTAAAATGTAAGTAAAGTGAAATTTTTGTTGATCATTTGTGATTGATTTTTGAATAAAGTAAAAACATGTTTTGCGGTTATGTACACATAACCAAATAAAAAAGTTGATTGTAGAAGAAATTAATTTGTATTTTCAGCCGAGTGGTCCGCAAAGCGATTGCCCGTGTATACATTGTTATGCACCAAAATCAAAAGGAAAACTTGAGAAAGTTCTACAGGAACAAGAAGTACAAGCCACTCGACTTAAGAAAAAAGAAGACACGTTCCATGCGTAAGGCCCTCTCGTCCCGGGATGCTAACAGGAAGACACTCAAGGAAATCAGAAAGCGGTCTATATATCCTGTAAGGAAGTACGCGGTCAAGGCGTAAATGTTTTTTAAATTAATAAAACAAATCAAGAAATACTTTAATGTGTGTTAGTTAATTAAGTGGAATATCGAAAAGAGGAAGACGGTTTGGACAATTGTAGTTAAAGATTGAGTATCGTACTTTCAGAACCCCCGTGTTAAAGTTATATGGAGTTCATTTATGATTGTTATATTAAGGTGTCAACTTCATAGAACTAGGGCATTCCCGGCAGTCCTAAAGGACATTTCCGAGAATTCATCATGGTAGCTACCGGTCGAAACAGAAGTTAATCTACCATTGATTACTTATCTCCTTATCTTGTGTTCTCGGTATCTTACCGGTGAATATTCGAACATTGTGAGTTATGACTTATGGTAAGAAATCAATTTTCAAACACGTTAGATTAACGTCTGGTTCGACCGGTAGCTACCATGCTGAGTTTTCGAAAGTACCTAAAGTAAACCTTTGCCTTATTTAGTGGTGGTGGTGGTTTCAACGAGTACCAGAAGTTTGGTAGTAATATCGTTGAGCATTTTACCTCCTATCATCAATTAATCGCTTTACTTTCCTATCGTGATTTGCCAAGATTCTTTTCTAATTTAGCGTTCTTTTAGACGCTATCAGTTGAAATGACTGCAAAACGGTTATGAAAACAAAGATTGCCAAGCGAAGTTGACAAGCTCTGTGGGCAGAGTAATTGTGCACTACTGATAGGTTTTGGTTTCACGCAGGGCCAGAAATCGAAGCCCACATTGGAATAAGTAACACGCTCGAACCAAATTCTACTGGACAGGCGGTATGGTTTGAGACCAAAAAATCCTACTGGCGGCCTACTTGTGTGTTTGGCCGAACACGTAGTTAGTTCTATAAAAAACTAGGTTGGAAGCATGGGCTTTTCGAACGAGATAGTAATAGTGGAAGATAGTGACTTCCAACGGTGCGCGATATTGCGGATGGGGCACTATTTATCGTCAGTGAAGTAGCAGGCAAGTTTTAGCGGTGTGTAGCATATAAGCCCGGCTGCAGCGCTTTGATTTTTTGAATTATGTGCTGCCAATTCTGTCCAGTTGGTTGAATATTCGAATGCAGCCATCGACTGGGAGGACGAGCTTATTTTTCATTTCTTATTGCTGAGTAATACCACAATAATACTTCCTCACAATGGCTTCAAGTTTCAAGACCCATACAGATCAATACGCACCGTTCGATGCCGATCACTGAATACTCGAATTTGCTTTAGGTGCATACTACTTTTTTTTTATTTTCATAACGTACCACGGCTGCTGGCACTTTCGAAGAAATTCCTAAAAGATTAAAACATGTGATAATTTAAAATTATAGAACAAGTACCAATTTAAAATCAAATTCATTTCTTAATTTTTATAAACTTATGTGCAAAATACAAAAGGAATATTTCATAGCAATTATTCGAATTGACGACTCTTTAACTCTGCAATTCTTTGATAAAGCGCCGGTTCCGGCTCTTCATCACTATCGCTATCATAACGATGTTTTGGCTTTAGTTTACTTTTCTCCAAATCCTTATTTTTAGCATCAGTGCTATTTAGTATGAACTCCACATCATCCAAATTTTTTTTAGCATCTTGTAGCGCGGGTTCCTCGTCACTATCATCACTGTAATGTGTTACTTCTTGATCCTTTTGTTTCGTAGTGACATTCTTTTGTATTGGCAGTGGTTCATCCGGAACCTGAAAGCCAGAGCCTGATGGTTGTGGTAAAACAGGTAAATCGTTGTCACGAGTTAATGCTCTTTCATTATTTGACACTTGCGGTGTTTCAATATTTTCAGCATCTATATCAAACATATCATTAAAAAAAATGACTATGAAATATTAAAATTAGCACAAACCCATTACTGGACGATTTCTTTCTGTTCGTTTTGTATAGATAATAAAGCCACCATAGAAAAGAAATGGTAAGAAACCGAAAAGGCTACTTACAGCAGCAAATGCATCCAGATTTGGCTTTCGTTTACAACATCCTAAGTCTTTTGACCATTTTGAACGAGTTCTATTCATCTGGGGAGAAAATGTATATTTAGAAAAGAGAATCAGTAATTGATCATTGACTTACAGCATCTTGAATATCAAAGCATATTCGATTTTGAAGTTTTTCGCCAATTTCTTCATAAAGCACATTTATCTTTTGGTATTCGCCCAAACATTCTTCGCATTCAACATGTTGGTTTTGATTAATACAGGTATTAAAAATTGTTATGAGGGCACGAATTTGACTGGTGTATTTTGCGCTATCGCCATTACTATCATAGCACGCTAAAATTTGTTGGAGTTTGTTTTATTTATGTATGCTTTGCATAAAATAGTTAACACAAAATCTTATACCTGAACAAAATGCCTTTTCCCACAAAATATATGAATCCTGATATATAGTGTCAACTATATTCAGACGATCATGATCAAAGTATTCTTCCTTGCATGAACGATTTGATGTCGTATCATTAGAGGTGATTAATACGTTATAAGCATCTACTAATGAGTCAAAGAAAGTCTTACACTCGCTACAGAATTCCACGGGAACTGAATAGACCATTGCACATCTTGTAAAATTGCTATTTGAAGCGGCCA
This sequence comes from Thereva unica, assembly GCA_949987705.1. Classification (NCBI taxonomy): domain Eukaryota; kingdom Metazoa; phylum Arthropoda; class Insecta; order Diptera; family Therevidae; genus Thereva; species Thereva unica. The sequence continues at coordinate 112,313,426 of OX465284.1, forward strand.
GATAACCTAATTTTTTCTCACATCTTCCTCCTTTGGCCTAATTTTATGCGCCGTAAAATAGAAAAATTAATAATAGTTTACTAGTAAAAATATACAAATCTATTTTAATTTCGACTATTGACTCTGTTTTTTGTTTTAGTCAGATTTTAAGATTTTGACAAGGCTTTGGGGGGTTCCCCATGTTCCGAAATGCAAAAGACGAGTTTTTATCTAGAAATATTCTTACCGACACCGTTGAACAAAAGCCAATAATAATCGTTAATATTAACCACTTCATTTCGACCATGTATAAGAAATTATTTGACCGTAGTTTTCGTAAACAAATTACACAAAGAGGAGCACTACGCCAGCGTCAGTGCAACATTTTATAAAATTGATAAGAGTCTTGATAAACCATAAAGAGGAGTGTACATTATAGTTCCAATGGTTCCAATAGTTGAAGCTTGGTTTGTGTCAATGCTACATTTTAATCAAATGAAAGTTTACATTTCTAATGTAGACCTAAAAATATAATTGGTCTAGTAAACCAATTTTGGGGCTGGATAACATACAAAAATTCGTTTTCAATCTTATTAGCGACATCACTACTTGCTTCAATCTTTTCCTCGAACTGTTCTTGCTACCAAATATTGCACCATGACCATGACTATTTGATATGCCTGCGGCATACATTTATTTAAAAGCCAAGTGCTATCTTACCCTATCATTTTTTTAGATTTCCATTCCACCGGCAAATCAAAATTTGGGAAAAATTCATTTTAATTTTGCATATTTCTTTTATCCTGTTTTGTGTATTGCCTTACCATAAAAACAAATCCTCTAGGTTTATGCAGCCCTGGATTTATTGAATTGAATGTAACTGACATAAGATTGAGTTCTTTCGGTTCTTTCTGACGTTAGGCCATTGATGACTGTTTTTAAAAATTTCTTAAATATTCCAACAAATGTTTAAAATAAACGCGAGTCTATTTAGATTTCTGCGTCGCAGAGAAAAACGTAAATTATGTACAGCGATTGCTAAATCAAAACTTAATCTTCAAGGAAGCTGCCTGCAAAATGAAAATGAAATGCTTGATGTGGAAGAATTGGATGCAATTGAAAATAATATAAAACTTAGAAAATGCAGCAATAATATCAAGGAAATCCGAATTTTATTGCAAAAAATCACAGAATGTAACAATCAGTCACAGAAGCAAACTCTGCTTGAGGAACTAAAGCGAGAATCTTTGAAGATTCCAAATAAGACACATGATTCCGTATTGGATTACGGGGAAATACCTAAGGTTTTGAAAGTCTTCAACTCAGTACCATCATTTAAATATAAGCCAAAAACATTTAGTGATTTAACAAAGAATTTAAACATTGCTAGGACTGAACATTTAGGAAATTTCACTGGCCACAGAAGTTATTATTTTATGGATCTTTTAGCTCAGATGGAAGATGGATTGATAAGATACACTCTGAACAAGCTAAAACAGCATCAATTTAAACTAATCTCAGTTCCGGATATTTTACCTGCTGATATAATAGAAGGATGCGGAATGAACACAACTGGTGAAAGGACACAAGTAAAATCTTGTATATTTGCTGAAATTTTTGATTGATTATAAAATATTAAGTGTAGGTCTACAAGTTAGTTCCATCAAATAAATGTCTTTCCGGCACATCGGAAATGGCTTTGGCAGGATTCTATTCTAATAAGGTTCTAAATGAGTCTGATCTGCCCGTTAAATTGTCTGCGGTTAGTCGTTGTTTTAGGGCTGAAACTTCTAGTTTGCAAGAAGAAAGAGGGATTTACAGGTAAACTTGCGTTTATGTATATAGAAAATATGATCAAAGCTCAGAGTTAGTGTTCTTCAAAAAAGCTTGGATGTGGGTGTATTGTACGATCCAAATAAACTAAGGCTTGCAAAAATATAAAATCTTTTCCATCGTTTTCGATTCTCTTGCAATTCTCAATCGGATTACCTCTGTGTCCTTGCGGCATGAATAGTATTGCTTCATACCACCGTATTGCTATACTGCTTCATACCACGGAATCTTCAATAGATCTCCGCCTAGTGTGGTCTTTGCAGGCCCGTGTTCTTTAAAACAGCTGCATTGATCAGTATGCTAGGTTGTGACAGTTCTTTCCTTCACTTCTCTCTCTATCTTCCGACTAGAGCTGCTGTTCGACATTTCAAAAATAAATACAGACTACAGTACAAAGGGGCCTTCCCTAAGTCTCTAGTGTCACATAAAAAAAAAAATTCTCACTTTTAGTCACAAGCTTGCACTCGTTATCAGGCCAATCTGTTGACATAGATTAGGCTAGGTTAGATATGGCTGAGCTGTTGGTGTAAGCTCATACACTTAGGCCTAAAGGAAAGGCCCATAGTGATCCCACTTTAAACCTGATGTTAACGTGTCGTTTCTTCGCTAAACTGATCGGATTGGTGGCCAAGCGGCGAAGGATTCTTCTGGCCACAAGGACTTCTTGATGGCCTGCTTTTGCCAGGTTCGGTCTTTTCAGGTCCTTGGCCCTTCCGCAAACCATGCGCTCCCCTGAGTGCGCTGGGCTACGACGTAGCCGCAAGGAGCAGCAGAACTGTTAACATATTATCCACATATCATTTGAGCTCTTGTTTAATTCAAGCTGAATGAATAAAAATTCAATTAATACATCTATTCTAGAGTTCATCAATTCACGAAAGTTGAGATGTTCTCCTTATGCACTGAAAATCAATCAGATGAAATGCTGGAAAGCTTTAAGAATATCGAAGTAGATATATTTTCGGAGCTAGATTTACCTTTACAACTTCTTGATATGCCACCAAGTGAGCTGGGCAATCCAGCTTATCGGAAATATGATATTGAGGCATGGATGCCGGGACGCAACATGTGGGGAGAAATTTCTAGCTGTAGCAACTGTACCGACTATCAATCACGACGTCTAAATATTACCTACAATAAAAATGGTTCTAGCTACTATGTTCACACAGTAAATGGAACAGCGTGTGCAGTACCCAGGCTGCTGATCGCAATTTTGGAGAACAATCAAGTAAGCATTCTTCTTTTAAATGAAAAAATAATTTGATGAAAAAAAAATTGATATTTTTCAGACCGAACGTGGGACAATTATGATTCCGAAAGTGCTGCAGCCGTACATGAATGGTCAAAAGGAAATTACGAAGAGAAAAATTCTGCCTGAATTGAAACTAGTTAAAAATATCGACTCGCTTAGTTAAATGGTTTTGCAGTTAATGTAGATTATATGATTAAAGGTTGTTAATTCGTCTTTTCTGGGTTACGCTCTTTGTTGAAATATTCTTCCACTGAAGTTTGCTGTATACGACACCCACTTTGGAATAGTATTCCGGGGACGATCCTTTAGACATTACCGAGATTAAATGGTAGTCTAGTGCTCAGCAATGCATACCTGCTAAGTCCTTTTTGCTTGAGCTCCGGGAGTTTATATCCTTTGGAAGCAACATTGGATCAAGCGGACTCTAATGATCTAGTCCTTGTTGTCTCGCATTTCAAAGTAAGGAGCGATTTCTCGGCTTCTTGCTTTCAAGCTCTTGCCAAATTGAAAATGAATTTTCAAAGCATTACACAACTTTGCATGAAATAAAACAAAACATTTCTACCTGGTATCAGTAATTAAATATATTACAAATACTTTTATAACTATAGTACAAAACAAATATATACAAAAAATTAGCACACAACAAAATATCGTCCTAGATTCTTCGAAACTTTTAATCTTGGTATTTGTTGATTTTATGGATAACAACAATTATCCAATAATATGGTAAGGGTAACGAGTTGTGAAATGATTAAAATGCTGGTAAAAATACAATAAAAAAGAACCCAATATAGTTAACATTTTGCATAGTGTGTCCTTATATTGTTTGATTTTTTTTCCTTCAATTTTTTTGGCATAACTGTAAAACTATATATTAAGATATTGTAAAGATTTCGTTCTTTTTTTGTTATATTTTAAAGATAGAAAGTTTTTTTTTTCAAATTGTTTTCTAAAAATGTTTTTTGTCATAAATTAAATACGAACAGTGGACTACTTATGAGTATAATTATTAAAAACCGCGATTAAACATATCAACAACAATTAGACTTCTCAGGTTCAGCAACAACAAGATTAAAATCAAGACTACTCGGCCTTGCAAAACCTGTTTTAATACCATCCCAGCCATCTTCGACTTTATATTCACCAGATCTAATTCTTGAATATACTTCTTGTGTAACCATACGAAAAGCCTCTTCAACATTAACACCAGTTCGAGCTGATGTTTCTACAAAATGCAGGCCATGTTGTTTTGCAAAGGCTCTGGCCTCCTCAGTGCTAACTTCTCTATAACCTCCAGAATTGACTAGATCTAATTTACATCCGACCAACGCGAACACCGGCCTATGCGGCTCAATATGTCTTTTTGCTTCCATCATCCATAATGGTATATGTTCGAAGCTTGCATGATTGCAAATGTCATAAACAAGTAAAACGCCAACTGAATTTCTATAGTAGGATTTCGTTATGGAACGGAATCTTTCTTGACCGGCAGTGTCCCATAGCTGTAGCTTAATTTGCGTGCCATCCTTCATTTCGATCAGTCTTGCAAAAAAATCGACTCCAACTGTTGGATCAGAAAGCTGAAAATATAGATTTGTTTAGTTGCAGGTTTAAAAGTAATAATTAATGAATGTACAATGAATTTTGAGCTTATAGAATACGAATCATTCCCTTAACTAAAACCGAAGCTGTATAGTAGTCAGTGGGGTAAAACGAAACCCTTTTAAGGACAAAACCAAACTACTTTAAATATAGATACAAATGCCTACATAAATTGTAAATAAAATGATTTCCAAGTGTCGAAGATGTTGCGGGAATATTAATTATTTTTTCGGTCGAACAGTTCAAGGCTTCCCAGGGCTGCTACATTCTTACGATGGGTCAATTCTAAGGATATGCGAATGACTGAGAAATCAAGCAGCATGATTTTGCACCCTGTCCTATCGTGGCTCCTAAATATATATTGGCTGAAAGACCCGATTATGCGTGAAGCATTCGATAGCGCTGTCTTCACCCACACGAATGCCGAAGCAACGGACATCTAGTACGACATTTCCCGCATCGCCCGGCCACACGTGTTGAAAATCAATGCGGAGAAGACCAAAGCGCTCACAATGGATGAATCGAAGCCAGTGTTCACCTCGATGGAACCTAAATCGAACAGGTTCCGATGTTCAAATATTTGGGATCATTGGTCTCGGAAAAGAAAGTGGCATCGACGGCCGACGTTCATAGCCGCAACGGCCAGGCAGCAGCAACATTCGCCCCGCTCAAGTGGTGCATATGGAAACGAACAAATATTCCCATCAAAACGAGAGTACGCCTTTACCGAACGTTGATCCTTCCGATTCTTCTTTATGGATCGGAAACGTGGACACGGCTCAAACCGGACGTCAAGAAGTTCGAGGTCTTCGTCTTCCCCAATACATGCTTGAGGCAGATTCTCGGTGACTCACTTCACGATCGCCTTCGAAACGAGACAGTTAGACAAAGATGCAATCAACAGATACTGATCGAAAAAGAAGTACAAAAACGTCGACCACAGTGGTTTGGAAATGTTTGTCGAATGGATCATAACGGCTTGCCACGGTGAGACCGTCCCGCAGGCTGGAGAATTCAACGATCGACACCGAAGAAAACCTTGCTAAAGAATATCGAGGGCGACTTAAAGAATCAACGATTATCAGTTATCGAGGCTCGAGACGTCGCCAAAAATCGTGAGAATGGAAACGAATAGTGAATGCAGTTCAAGACTCAGCGGCACCGACAACAGCATATCCGTTGCGGGGACGTTCCGCTCGGACCGCCAGCTAACGGATCAAAGAAGAAGAACACCCATAGTTAGAAAGCCTCAAAAAAACATCTGAAAAATTGAAGCCTAGGATTCACCTTTTGTCCTACTAGTCTGACATGTCGTTCATGGTGCAATTTCTAGTATTGAGCTTGATTTGACGGATAGAAGAAAACAGGATGATTTAGGAGGGTCTGGGGGTGCTCGAGTAAATGACGAGCCTTACGTTTGATCGATACGAGTTCAAAAATACTGGAAATGTAGCTACTAGAGTCATGGAGAACAATCATCGAGTAAAACTGTATTTATCAATCTAATACAGTTTCTTAGTGTTAAAATATTTCACTGGTCACTGGTAATTACTTGTTCATAAAGCAATTTATTGCAGTGACAATGCCATTTCCGTCAGCGTCAGCTAGATTTGTCGAAACCTCTAATGTCTTAAAATATGTTTTTATACAGATACGAAAATCTGGGCATGTACAACTGTTTTATCATTGCGTCGTTCCCTACGTTTTATCTCTTCTGAGCGCTTAGTCATATTTCGTCTCATTTTGTGGCCCATGTCAGAAGTGGGCAAATAAAACAAAAGTAAATAAAACTATAGATTGTGGGTAGTTGCAGTTCATTACCATTATTTGCTTATCAACACGACACCCCCGTACGGTCCCCCTTTAGCGAAAACAGTCAACAGACTCCAGATACTTATATAATTTAATGACTAATCTCCATTCATCTCGATTAAATATTTTTTAGCATATAATTTGCCTTAAAATTTTTGCTCGCAATATGTTTTTTGCGATTCTATTATGTCGCACATAACAATCGTGACACTGAAAAACAACAGACCCCAAAATTTGCATTTCACATTAGAGCACAAATAAATGATTTATTTATTCTTGGTCAAGTAAAAGGAACTCACCTCAGCGAATTTGCCATCTGTAAAGTATTTAAGTAAAGAACTTTTCCCAACAGTACTGTCACCAATTAAAATTAATCGAAATTGATAGTCAAAAATAGGTTCGACCATTTTTTACGAGTTTTTTTTATTTTTAATGTTGTGATTATGCACTTAAAGAAAATTCTTCACGTTTTTATAAATGCGCAAAAATAAAATATGAAAATCCGCCGATTATTAGAGAATTACAGCGAGTTGCTAGTTTTTTATTGTTCTTAGTCGTTGCTTGAGATAATTTCCAAGTACATTTTACTTGATAATTGCAGGATAATTGAAAATTTTGACATGTAAACACAAATAAATTTAAAGAATCCTAAAATTTTATAAAACTTCTGCACCTCTGGCACACAGAAAGTGGTCGAACTTGTCAAAATTTGCAATTTTAGTTGGTAGTGCCATATGTGGCTGGTCTCCACAGGCAAAATTGGGAAATTTTTGTTCATATTGTGCTGCTTAGCAATTTATTTTTAAAAGAAGCGTGAAGTTGTATAGTTTGTCTAGTTAAAAAAAAAAAACTAAGAAATGCATGGAAGTTTTTATTGTAATAAAAAAGATCCACTAGACTAATAATTTTATTTAGTTTATTGCCCGAAACACTGCTGTGTGCAATTATAGGCTGATTCAGAACCACATGCACATGCAGAACCATATTGGCTGAGGCTGCTAAAATAAAGGCCGTATCAGAACCTCTGCAGCGCTGCACCGACAAGTGTTTCTATTGGCTGAGGCTGGTAAAATGACAAGCAAAGCAGCACCAGAGCAGCGTGCTGCATTTTCATCTCAAACTCTAAAGGCTGTATCAGAACCTAAAAATGTGCAGCGTGCAGCAGCAGCGCCAGAGCAGCATGCTGCAGTCTGTATCAGATCCTGCTGTCTCACCCGTGCAGCGCAATTTTTGTTTGACAGTAAAACCTCGAAATAAAATTTTTGAAAATGTTAATAATCCCTCCATGATCTAATTCTTTTAACAAAAAACTACCGCCTGTTGTTCACTCGTTGAAAATTTCGCGCGTCTTCTTTAAATTCACTTGTCAAGTAAGAAGTGTCAAAAGTGCTGCATGTATATATGCAGCAAAATTAGAGTTTGAGATGAAAATGCAGCACGCTGCTCTGGTGCTGCTTTGCTTGTCATTTTACCAGCCTCAGCCAATAGAAACACTTGTCGGTGCAGCGCTGCAGAGGTTCTGATACGGCCTTAATTTTGCTGCATATATACATGCAGCACTTTTGACACTTCTTACTTGACAAGTGAATTTAAAGAAGACGCGCGAAATTTTCATCGAGTGAACAACAGGCGGTAGTTTTTTGTTAAAAGAATTAGATCATGGAGGGATTATTAACATTTTCAAAAATTTTATTTCGAGGTTTTACTGTCAAACAAAAATTGCGATGCACGGGTGAAACAACAGGATCTGATACAGACTGCAGCATGCTGCTCTGGTGCTGCTGCTGCACGCTGCACATTTTTAGGTTCTGATACAGCCTTTTACAAGCAAAGCAGCACCAGAGCAGCGTGTTGCATGTTCATCTCATGTCCTAATTTGCTGCACGCTGCCAATTTTGAGGTTCTGATACGGCTTTTTATGACCGGTTCTACACATTCAATTTTGCATTCCACTTTTTGATGGTCAATTCTTTCGCTCCTGTCTACACATTTTCAACTTTTCAAGAAGAAAATCGAAAGGCTCGGCTGTCACTGCTATCCGTGTACACTCATATTCATACGTATTCGCACATTCATAAAAATGTTGAACGAAAAGACAAAAGGTGAATGCAAATTTCCGTTCCATTCTGAGCTGCTTTCCATTTTCCTTTCAACTGTTTCAACTCTAGTCTGTTTCAAACTTTGCATTGGAGTGAAAGAGAAAAAAAGTTGAACGTCAAAAAGGGGAATGCAAAATTGAATTTGTAGAACCGGTCTATCAAGTCCCCGACAATTCCATTCGTCAAGGCAATATTGCTTGTGGAGACCTACCTAGTTTCCATTCTGCAAAGAATGCCACTTTTAATTTTTGAATTATAAAATTTATATTTTAAATAGTTAAATATTTATTCTATCTTAAGTAAAAAATATTTTAAAAAATACATAAAATAATGATTTGTATTTTTCCGAAAGATATAAAACAATGAGCAATTAAAATACAATAAAAAAATCCAAAACATTTTACATTTTAATAAATAATCAGAATTTTATATATGATTTAAAAAAAATAGAAAGTAACCTGAAAAATATTCTTGAAAATACAAAATTTATTCATGTGTATCATCGTATCATCCAGCTGTTTATAAACAAGTTTTGATAAGCAAAACCACTATCAGCTGATTTATGTCAACGGCTTTATCAAGTTTCCATCTAGAGTTTGAAGTTTCATAATTCACCTTCATTGTGCATCACACGCAAGGTTTTTTACTTCAACAAAGCATTTGTAAAACAAAAACACAATTAAAATAGTCCAACATAAGTCCGCTGTGCCTTTAGTTTATTATATTACTTAAGAAGATGCCAATCAACACAAAAGAGCTTCTAGATGCCGTATCTATTCTGGCTGATAACCAGAATATGCGTGTTACTATAAAACAAACTGGCAAAGGAACCATGATTTGCGGAGCATCATGCCTAGCTGGCGGTCTTCTATTGGGTCCTATCGGATTAGCAGTTGGCGGGACACTTGGTGGTATAGCAGCTGCTCTCGCAACCAAGGGTAAACAAAATCTAATTACTATTTTACTTTTTAAACAATTCAACAAACTATTTCATGGCAGGAAGCTTTAAGCCAGTTAGTGATATAATACGCTATGATTTAACTGTAAGACAGCAAGAGAAATTAGTAGATCATATTAGGGCTGCTCTGAGTGAATTCGAGGCAACTGATCTAGCCATGGCCATTCCGTTACTTATGGGAAATGCCGCTATACAACAAGCCGTGCTGAGGACTACATTTTCATTTATAAGTAACGAATTGAGACTGCAAATTGTTGATTAATTAATAATGTGTCAATTCGCACAGGATTTTGTATTTAATGATTTAAAATTTGGTTATTTTTTTTATATACTATTGTAGACTTTGAACACCCTTTTAAGTGCAATGTGTCATGACTCATTCCGTTGTATCTCTCGAATTTGTACATATCAAACAAGTCGTTGTGATGCGAGTCTATAATAAATGTTTGTTATTTGTAATTTATTCTGAATTTTCAGATAACCTGAATTTCCATATACGATGCACAATGGTGGCAAACTATAACAATCTCTTAAATGTTGCTATGCGGATTTACAGCTTCGGTAAAGTGTTTCCGGAAGATAAAAATACTGGAAAACTGAAATGTTACATTCATTTCATTCTTCGCCGTCTTTCCAGGCAATGTGATCTCGAGGTTGAAGCCTTGATGTAGCCTAAAATTGTTCCCACATTCGATAAGAGGGATATCGGCCTGAGGTAATCGAGTGTTTTAGCTCTCCTGCAGCTCCGGCCCTAGCTTTTGGTCAGGGTGGAGCGGGACTGTCTTTGGGCGCCTTTTGGTCGACGCTTTCACATAAATTGTATTTCGGATTGTCCTAGATAAATCTTTTTTCGAGACTTGCCGAGATAGCCGTGGCGTGATAGTCAACCGTATCTGGACACGCTTTCAGTCTTCATTTCCTTCATTTAGGATATTGGAGGTTGATTTGGTTTGGAGTCGCATTTTGCCATATGTTGCTGCTGTCGCTGTGAGGATTTAGCGGTTCCAAAGCTGCAATATCTGGAGTCATTTTGGATTTGTAGCGGGCGATGTGACGGAATGTAACTCCAAAGCGGGTCAACCTCTGGTGCGGAGCTGCACCACTTTTGCAGTGAGCGACACATTTGTTGCGAGAGTCCAGGACCGGATTCCGGTTGTAGAGCCTTTTAATAAATAATAGCATAACAGGGCATTAGAGCAAGTGTTTTTTTTACCAAAGTTGCTTCCATGGTGTTTCGCCAGCTACGCCAGCCTTTCTTAAGTTGGTTACCTCGGGGTTTTCCTTGGTGATTGGGGTGGAAATGATCGTGGTTGCTCGCCAGGTGCTGGCGGTCGATGAGGGGACATTGCAAGTTTGGCTGGGGGCACTTTGGGACATGAGATTTTCCTGATCCTAAGCTATGCCCGACCAAACTTGCCGCCAATATGGCCACCCGTCCGCCTCGGCTCGTCAATAGACCTTTGGTCCGCAGAGAACTCTCCACTCCTACACCTTTAAGGTCGTTTTTTGGATCTCTAACGTTTTCTCAGGAGATTCTCCGGATATACACATCGCAAGAACGTACATTCTGACACTTTCTGTCATTTGATCGGACTTCTTTTCTGAAGGGTTTTCAGTCGGATTCTCAAACCGTATTCCCGGAGCCTTCACCTTTTCGCCGAGTTATTGTGGTCTGGAGAAGATTCAGAGAATCTAACTATCTTCTTATTAAGTAAAACGGCATTCTTCTCTTCCTCGAGGGCGATACAGAGTCCAGCAGCTTCTACACGGGAGTACCCAACTTCCAGAATTCGTCGTCTTACAAGCGAACGCTTTTTGGATCGCCTCTCCGATGGAGCAAAAGGTGCCCGTACTTCCGCAGGTGGGCGTCTATGGAGATCTTCTTCCAATGAAGGAATGATCTAAGCGCACTCCACCATGTTTCGTGGACTCAATCTGCCCTCCTTGAAGAGGTGTGCCGAAAATTACCCTTCATTGGAGTCACATTCGGCAGAGATCAAACATCTTATGCTACAAGAAATTCTTGATCGTAATCCAGATATAATTAAAATCCACATATTTTCTCTATTACTGCAAGAAGTAAGAACGCCGCAGTACACATCTAAAAACTATTTAAAATCTGTTTTTAAAAATCATTTTATTACAAAATATGGGCATGTATGCGTTTTTTATGTGCTTTTTGTGAATGATGTTTATACTATACACGAAATAGGAATAAAACATTTAAATGGTATGAACTTCTAAAGAACAGTGTTTTATGAATTAGATAATTTGACAACAATCAACGTAAAGTAATTTCCCTTGTTTCATAACTAAAGGACGTTTCGGATCATTCTCGCAATGACCATCAACATTATTTCTTTCCAAAATATCTTTAACATGTTTATAATAACACATCTTTTTATTGCCCTCGATTTTTGATGCATGGCCAAATATGTTTGATTCAAACATTTTATTGATTTCGTGTCAATTGATGCTATACCGACTACAGTTCATGCTGCTGCTCTTGTTATTGAAGAATACATTGCTCATTCGCATATGCTCGAACGTTAGTGGCACGTCAAGGCGTTGATCGCGCTTCTTGTAGTATTCATTGAAATCCAATCGTATACCGAACAACTGAAGATTGTGATCGTTGTTCGAGTTAAGCGATAACAAAAATTGCCGTACAGCTATTTCGTAATCGTTGCCGATTTTCTCCAATGTTTTTTGACAACTAAATAAATATTGCTCGAACACCTTCTCCTCCTCCTCGCGCTCCAGGCGCTTTTCTATTGTTACACCAAATTCACCCTTCGCTTCGCTCTCTTTAATGTGCTGCTCGAATTGCTTTTGCGCTTTTAATTCCTTAAAACAGAAATCGAAAAACTTATCCTGCCACACTTCTAGCCTCGTTATGCCCAAATAAACTTCCTCCATGTGAACTGACAGTGCATCGGAATTGGCATCTAAGAATGCTCCAGACTTAATTGTTTCTAAGAAGTCATCATGTGCGTGGAGTATATCGTCCAGGGTTTTTGCTTGCTGTACTTTCTGTTGGAATGCTGCCCAGGAGCATTCGATGACTTCGAATAATATATAGTATTGCATTTGGTGGATGAAGTGGATCATTTCTGATGTGTAAAGGTGCAGCCTGTACATTATTGGATTTAGTAGTTCGGACATCGATCGTAATGGCTGAAAAGAGAAAAGAAATGGTCAATATATTGTAGGAAGCTTAGTTTAAAGCATTAGTAGAGGGTAAAACAGAAGAAAAGAAGTCTGGGGCATTGAGAATTCCTAGAGAGAAAGGAAGAGCTTCAGCCTGTGTAAGCGAGTGAGATAATATTGTGCTGCAAGGATTTACTAGGTGTCGGTTTGAGCGATTTTGGCTTCCTTACTAGGAGATAAAGAGCTTGCGCTACCGGCACGACTCATGCGCCCGTTTAGCTCTGGTCGATCATAACTCCCAGGGACCTCAGAGCGGGCTGTGAGTAGATGTGATTTGTTCCTCTGCCTTTATCCTTACGAACACTAGGTTTTCGACGTTTACTGATCAGCACCAATAGCTTCGGTCTTGTGCTCAGCAAGCTTCAGCCCATCGGGTTCTAGCCACGCTTTTATTTCCCAGATCGCTTCGTATGCATACAATTCTCTTGACCTTGATCGCTGACATAACTATTTTATAGGCTCCGCCCCAGCCGTTCAGCCCGGACGGTTTCGATTTCTCTGAGTTCTCCTTCTCATTTTCAGGCAGGCCCTTCGGGATTCGTCGATCTCAGCGTTCCACTAGAAGTTTGGTGAGTATCGACAGTTGCCGCCGCGCCGCGACGTGGACACGTCACATGCCTGTTTCATTGAATCTTCGACCCTGTTTAGATGTTGCGCTTTGTCGCGCGCTTTGAGTCGCCTCAAAGCGCACATTTGTTTAGACGATTCGCTTTGAGCCCAGTCGCTTCCTTTACAGCTGGAACAAATGGAATAAAAACAATTTGCATAATTTGCTATCTACGAAGTATTGGCGTGTTTTTATAAAGTGTGATAACAATTTTTGCGATATCCAGAATATTTCCCTTTTTTAAAATAAGAAAAGTGATATGGTGTTTTTGTAAATTGCCAAAATAACGTTTCTTAAAAGTTTTCTCGCACGTGTTTTCACTTGAAGGCTGAAACGAAAGTGAAATGGAACACGAAGATGGAACAAAATGAAATTAAAACGCCAAAGAGCGCAAGTGAATCGCTTTCTGATCAAGACTCACTTCCCACCGCCCCGAAACCTCCCCGCGCCCACAAATTTCGTGAGGCACTTGCGCTGAAGCGCACCGTCTAAACAGGGTCTTCGATTCGCTCTGCCCCATCCCTAGCACCTGGTGCCGACTTCGCATCATGCAGAAATACTTCCTCGAACACCTCTGTGTCGAGTTTCTTAACGGCCCAGCCCATCCTCTAGTCGTCCCGCACCTAGGGTTCCTCTTCTCTATACCCTGGCCCACCTCGAAGATGATGGCTTAGTGGTCACTATGCGCGTACCCATCGCTCATGCGCCACTGTAAATGCTTCGCCTCTGAGTCGCTCATGTAGCTGATGTCGATTACAGATGTTCTTCCACGCCTTTGGAAGGTGTGTTGCCTCCGGTGTTGATTAACATCATGTGTAATCGCGAGAAATACTTCTAGGAGTATGAGCCCTCTTCAAAGCTTGTGAAAATAGTTAAAAAGATTTAACTCCTAATATTACAAAGGATCAGTTTCTGGTTATTAAAGATGTTAGGAAACCAAAACAGGGCATTATTGTTAGGAAATATTATTTTCAAATCCATTAAAATTATAAACAGCGGTAAATGTACAATTAAAACAGTCGAAACACAATAATAATTCAAAAGGGCATTCCAGATGAAATTTTCAAATTAACCGATATAACCTCAAAAAATATTTATAGCACGACAAAACATCGCACACAGAAATTTCTACATTTCCCCATTCTGCCTCTCTACATTTTCCCCGCTGTCAAAAGTTTTATGACCGATGGGTTGGGGCTGGCGAGTCAAGATAGGGAACCAAAAGTCGTCGTAGAATGATTTGACAAAAAAACCTACGGTTAAAGTTCATCCATACTATAATTAGCATTTTTAATACGTCCAAAGTAACTGGGATTGTCGTGAGCATATTAAAGCGTATATTTTGAGCCACCATGTCGGAACTTAAAAGTGATGCAGTTTTCCAAAGAATTATCGACGGTGTTAAGGAGAACGAACAGAAAGCCAAGAGTGTAAATGCCGTCTTTCTGTATAAAATCACACAAAATGGCAAAACTGTCAAGGAATGGAGTAATTATATTTAGATATAAGAAAATTTTCAAAAAATAATTGCAAAATCTTTTTTAGCACTTGATTTGAAGAATGCCAAAGTGTATGCTGGTCCTGCCAAGGATATTAAGGTAGATACAACGCTTACAGTCTCTGACGAAGACATGGTAGACATCGCTCTGGGGAAACTAGCTCCACAAGCAGCTTTCATGAAGGGTAAATTGAAGATTAGTGGCAACATTATGCTAACCCAGAAATTGGTGCCACTTTTGAAAACTGAATCCAAGTTGTAAACATGCAGCTTTCCCCCATTCCACAGTAATTAGCTGATTTTCCACTTATGTTGGCATAGAGGTGATGAGTTCTTTTATTTTTTACTAAGCAAGTTTATAAGAATAAATTTCATTTACTAAAATCAAGACGATTTGCGTTTTTTTTACATTTCCCGTTCCGTTTGTGCATTTATTTCCAAACAAAAACCTTGTACTATCGCGCAATTTGACCGGCACCAAGCCGTTGAACTGGTTTTGTATCTCTTTTAAATTCGGCATTTGGGTTTTACAGATTAGTAGTCAAGGCTCCGGCATTATGGCATTGGCTTAATTCGACGGGAAAATTAGATTTATAAATATTGCCGTTCACACGATTATTGCTGGTGGAGAAGGACGCATTGGCACGTTCAACTTTGAATTCAAGGAGTTGGCTTTGGCTGCTTTCTTAGATAGCGAAGATGCTTTCAACAATGTAGCATCTTCTGTGGTCACAGGGGCACACCGGCGTCTG
The DNA here is from genome assembly GCA_949987705.1 of Thereva unica. NCBI lineage: Eukaryota > Metazoa > Arthropoda > Insecta > Diptera > Therevidae > Thereva > Thereva unica. The sequence goes on from OX465284.1 coordinate 112,329,031, forward strand.
GGTGTTGATGACTGCCCCAGGTCCTTTATTGATTAGCTGCTGAGCTGCAGGGTCATAAAGTCTAGCCTTGGGCTTTCGGAAGAAGTCAGACGGATTGGAAGAGGCACACCTACACCTACATGGACTTTGAACAAAGGTTTCAATACTACCATTCCGGCCAAAGATGGGTAGATGGGGTTATCCCGATTGGGTCATAATGTATCTATACAGATAGCTCAAAAAATGGTAACAGCGTAGGCTCTGGAATTTTTTCCGAGGCATTGAATATAAACACCTCTCTTCGTCTACCTGACCACTGCAGCGTCTTCCAGGCGGAAGTCACTGAGATATGGGAGGCTCTCGAATGGCAGAAGATAAATAATATATCTCATAAGAATATATGTATTCTATCGGATAGCCAGGCGGCCCTTAAAGCTTTTAATTCTGCCGTCACAACATCTACGACTGCTCTGAACTGCCGCAGGTCTTTGTGTGAGACTGCCACTCAGTTTGATATAATTCTGTGTTGGCCACAGAGGAATAAGGGGAAACTGCAGGGCAGATGAGCTTGCTAGACAGGGAATCGAAGGGAAAAGGACACCCCTATAAACGAGCTGGGCTGAGATGGACTACAGCAACAGCGTGTCGCACTCTTCACACAATGTGGCCGACTTTGGACGCAAAGCGTTCAAAATCTCTTGTTCATGTAGTGAAGGTGCTGACCGATCATTGTCCCTTTGGCCCGCAGAAAAGGAGAAACTATCTCCTATCTTCTCTGTACATGTCCCGCCCTTGCAAGGAAAATAGGGACCTTCCTCAGCTCACCTTTCCTTGACGGATTAAGCGAGCTGCAAAATACTGGGGTACCCGATCTTTGTTGTTTTATCAAAAGCTCCTAATGTCTTGAAATGGCCTGAACTTGGTCCCAACACTAGCGATTGTTTTGCCTAAATACACACTATCGTGCTTCCACGGTAATCTTATTGTGCACCAATGCAGACTGATAGTAAAAAGGGTGAAGGGGCAGCAATTATACTTAATACAAAGCCCCGTCACTCTACTCCAAAATCCATGATCCCATTTCTACCTCTGCATCTTCTGTAAAAATAAACTAAAACATAAAAGAAAATCACTTACTTTCGCGTTGCACATCTGTTCCTTCCATATTTTCGATGATAGTAAGAATTCGATATGTTTCATTCTCCAAAGAGGCTTAAAAAGAATTTGATAGTTATGCATCGCTGGCTCCAGCATTGTCGACAATGGTCCACGCACAGTATAATGTAAAGAAAGAATGTCCCAGCCAGTATCGCCGTCATATGGATTCAGCAGCCTGACATCTAAGTGATTCAAAATTTCAGGATCATCATACTGTGCATTGGTGGATCGGATTGCTGCATCTAATATTGACGACAAATCATAACAATATAAATCCTTTCCGGGTTTGTCCAGTTCTGATCTGTAAAATAATTATTTGTATGGTCTGTTAAAAGGTATAGATATGTTCGCATACTTCAGATTTTCCATGAGAATACCAATGAAGTCTCCTTGCCCCAGGAGGAGATATCGCCTCATTGCTTGTAAATGTTCCAACAGTTTATGTGGACCCATTACGATATCCAGAACCTTCTTGGAAGTGCTTAGAAAAACAGTATCAATCATCGTGTGCAGCTTGGTATCCGCAACATTAGAAAATATACTTTCAGCTGTGAAATATCCTGATTAGCGCAATATTTAAAAGAAACCATAGTCGCCCTTACCACTTGTGTCGAAGCAGTGCTTCAATTCTTCGCGTCCTTTAATTGGCGTTTTATCCTCACAAATTTCACGTAAAAAGTTGATACTTTTGCCGGTAACAAGAATTTTGTTTGCCAGCTCTGTTGATATAAACTTGGGAAGCATTGCTGTACGCACTCGATATTTATCATGCCATAATCTATCAGGACCAACATCGGTTAGACATTCTATAAAAAATTCACCATGAGGATCGATAATTTCTCCCTCAAGGATCCATCGTGATAGCATTTGTTGCAGTGGTCCACAGACAGCAAGAAGCAATTCGCGAACTAGTAACTTGACCATTGGATCACCATTGCTGAGGAATTGATATACAACTGATGCCAGTGCACCTCCCTTCTTTTCCTGGCATGCCTCAGCAATTGTTGCCAGCCATTGAAGACGTTGCAGAGGATCAACTGCCCAAACCATGATCTTCATCAATGTTACTTTTTCGCCAGTTTTTGATTCTCGTTTTCTTTGCTTGTTTAGTTGCTCTTGCAGCATTGCTACCATTCCGTAGTATTTGGTTAATTCGTTTTTCAATGCCGATATGAATCCTTGACCCATTAATCCAAGAGCACATCTGCCGCTTTTGTGATCGGTGAATGATTGAACCTGATCGTGGTAATATCTGCAATAAGAATGCGTTTTCAAAATTACTAGAGTTCACGCTTTCATATAACTCTATAATGCGCATCACTCTTGAATGTTGCATGAGTTGTTGGTTGCATGGAGACAGCTTTGACGGAGTGTTATACCACCTCAAACTAGCGAATCCCGCTAACCAGCCGACAAACGATCAAAGAGGTGTACCTACCCACCTTGCGTACTTATAGGCACCATTAAACAATGACCCAAATCAGTCACACCCGCCAACAGTGGACGAAACGATGACGCTTTACAATTCCGTTGGTGAGAAACGTGAGCTTGCGTCGTGTTTATGATCGATCGAAGGGCTGCCAGCAGCGTTATTGCATTCCAACTGATATCCGAGCGTTTAGCGATTATAACCATCGGTGGAACGATCAATATCCATATTGTGTACGATCAGCTTCAACAGACGCTGGATACGATTCGTCGAACCGAATAAATCATAATCGTGGGGGACTAATGCACATTCAGGTGCAGATCGAACCGGTTGGGAAGAAACGACTGGCAAATTCGGACACGGAGAAATTAACTACAACGGCTTACGCCTCCTTGCATTTGCAGCGTCAAACAATTTAATCGTGGGCAACCGCATCTTCCGCCATCAACTCAAACACGAATTTAGCTGGCGACATTCATCCCATCCTTCCGATTCTTCTCTATGGATCGGAAACGTGGACACTGCTCAAACTGGACATCGAAAAGCCAAATGCGATGCTAGAGGTAGATTCTCGGTGACTCACTCCGCGATCGCCTTCGAAACGAGACAGTTAGATAAAGATGAGATCAGCACCGAAGAAAACTTGGTTAAAGAATATCGAAGGCGACTTAAAGAATCAACGATTATCAGTTATCGAGGCTCGAGACGTCGCCAAAAATCATCAAGAATGGAAACGAATCGTGAATGGAGTTGGAGATCCAACGGCACCGCAGTAGCTTATCCGCTGTGGCGACATCCCGCTCGGACCGCAAGGGTGACGGGCCCAAGAAGAATAAGAAACAATGATTGAGGGAGCAATAGTCTGTTATGACTGATTATCGTTTCGGAACCGGCTATTGGGTTGCCCCCAGTTTAGTGAAGAGGGCCCCTGCCGATGGTATTGATGAAACCCACTGAACGCTAGAGGATCGCGCCTGGATTGGCCAACTCTAAGCGTTTCTTTCCTGCTTCTTAACGCGGTTAAGGAATTCTTGGGGCGCAGTAGAAAGAATGTCAAGACACTTGTTGGCCTCATTATCGGACACTCCGCCCTGGATTACTATTTATCCATTTATGTTTTGTCTTCAAGAGGATGAATTTGCCCTTCAGGTTCTCTATGACTGCTGCCTGAAAGCTTGCATAGTGATGTCTAAGCGAAAAGCTACTAAGCAGACCACTGAACCTATTGCAGCGGTCTGGCCTAGAAATATGAGGTATGGGACATAGTACAATAGGCCAAGTGAAGTGGCCGCGGTACTTTTGGATCCAATATCTCAACAAAGAAGTAAAAGAACCCATGATTGCAGTACTCCATGAATATATGATGAGCTTTTACACACTGAGTTATAAATACTAATCTCTACAGTAAAATTAATATTTAAAACCACTAAAGTTTACAATTAAAATTTAAATCAAAATTTTCCACTTGAGAAAAAGCATACACTGTCTATAATAACTTACCCAAGCTCCGAAAGTCGCAGCAACATGCTCGCTTGCACAACATTTAGCGTTCTAGCCTTTGGATCCAGCTTAAATCCTCCAGAGATAACATCTTTCTTCAGGTACTTTCCTTGGATTCCGGTAAACGCATATATTACATTCTGCACCAAATCATCAATTACATCATTCGATAGCTCAATAGTTTTCCCCTTAACATCTCCTCTCGGTGAACTATCACTGCTATCAGAATGTGGCTGTGGATATGATTTCCTAAGATGTGCTATTTTTAAGTTGCTTTCAGATGATGATGTACTAAATAAAGGCTTTTAGAAAGATAATAAATTAGAAATGTGTTTTTATGAATTAATATAATATAATATGAATGCCCACTTTCATTGAGGCGTATGAGAACAACTTCTCTCCAGAACTTGGTATTGATGTTGATTCACTAAAAGTCCGAGTATTTATAAATAAATCTTTCTTTAAAGTGCTTAATGCAGAATTTAATTGGCCGTGTCGTTCGATTTTCAGTTTTGTTTCATTAAATCCATTGCTATGTATAATATCTTTTGAATCAGCCATAAACAGTAAAAATGTTAGCAGTGCACTCCGTATCCGTAGTTCGGTTTGCTGATAATGAAAGAAGATTTATTGGTTTAAGACTGTGCAGATCTAGTTCTAATTTGTATGGGGTATCTTGGAGGAATTAAAAACTAATTGAGCATGAAAAATATACTTACGCACGCCTTTAATTTTTCATGCAAGCTCATGAACAACATGACATCATTTGATGTAGAATGATTGGATAAATGATTTGAGATTTTTGAAACAAGCGAAGTCTCATCATATGGTAAAGATGAACTCAGTGTTGAAGGTGTGTTTGATATAATTTGTGATACATGTTGCAGGACTTCCCCTGGAAAAGTAATTGATTGTTTAAATGAAAAACGATATATAACAATGGTTTTTTTCAATACGAATTGTTTTCTTTATATCTTGATAAAAAGGAAATGGCATTTGCGCTAATAAATCAGCAATATAGACCAAAAATTATTTCAAAATACATTCGATTAAACAAAAAAACAAATTCAAAAAATAAATAAACTTCGTAAATAATTTTTTCAAACTTTTCAAAACAAAAACAAATAAAGACTCACTATGTTTGGGGCCAGCCAAATTTCGGCAAAGTTTTTCTAATAAATCATAAACCTCTTTACAATTATTATTATTATGACTAGTCATTTTCTTATTTGTGTATATATATAATAACTTTAATATTTAATTTTGAACTATTAATTCTAAAATGGCAAAATAATTGAATTGATATATATTTTTTTCCACTTTTATCTAAGAAACAAAAATTTTTCCTGGGTTTCCTCCACACAAAACAACATTTCCCCCGCGCGCGCCAGTCAGATGAATTTTTCCTTTCAGATGGCAAGCAAATATGTCAAAGTGGTTCTTCCTTCAAGATATAGTTTTAAATTTAACGTTTTTTTTTTCTAGAATTTAGTAAATCTTATATAAAAGATTATTTTAAATTATTTTTTAACGTTATTTTTGGATGTTTACGGTTTTTTTTATTTAAAACATTTCCTCCTCTTTGCTCTTTTAAGATAAAAAAAATTATTTTTGTTCTATTGTTGCCAAAATTGGAATGTTTTTTGTATTGCCAGATGTTAAACTAACTGATAATTATTTAAATAAACCAGAAATTTTTATTGTGAAATTCTTTTCATAAGCATTTTATGTCATAATTCTCCATAAATTATAAAAATAAAACAAAATAAATAAATTCTAAACGAAAGACATTTTTCAAAAAAAAAACATCGAATTTTTATAGGAAAAACGCCCCAGCTGATTTCCTTTTCTTCACAAAAATTTATTTTTATCATTTCAAAGTTTCTAGCCCTGGCGGTTTTTTCCTTCCACATTGGATACCACCAACCAACCACGATGAAGCTCGTACGGTGCTATTTGCCACGCCGCTTTGGGTGTTTTACAGAAAAAGCCGGCCTTTAATTGCGCAAAAAAAATGTAAGTGCAAAATTGTGTTTTTAAAACATAAATTTGATTAGATATGATAGCAAAGCATTGTTTTAATAATTAGAAGATATAACTTTGGTGTACACATGGTTATGTAATCCGAGATATCGTCAACACGACGCCGGTTCCTATCGTCTTTCGACGGCTCCAAAAAAAGACATTTTTTTTGTTTGATTGAAAATGGACACGTCAGTATCAAAATCAAAGCTCAGGATGAACCTGGATAAACAGGAGCATTTAGTAAAGTTAGCGATATTGCTGCTAGCAGCAGTTCTATGTAAGTTAAAATAACTATAACCTCCATTTTTATAAAGTGTGCACGCAAAAAAAAATAAATTCTAATTTTTATTTTTCTAACAGCTTTCGCTACCCGGTTGTTTTCGGTGTTGAGATTCGAGAGTGTTATACATGAATTTGATCCGTATTTCAACTATAGAACAACAAGATTCCTGGCAGAGCAGGGATTTTATAGCTTTCATAATTGGTTCGATGACCGGGCGTGGTATCCGCTCGGAAGAATTATCGGAGGTACAATTTACCCCGGGCTAATGATAACCTCTGCAGCCCTTTATCGTATTATGTGGCTACTAAATGTTACTGTGGATATTAGAAATGTTTGTGTTTTCCTTGCACCATTCTTTTCGTCACTCACAACAATTGTAACATATTTACTAACAAAAGAGATTCATGTAAGGATTTCACATTTTATATTCCCAAATTTCTAAATAAAAGTTAAATTAACGGAAATAATATAGAGCACTGGAGCTGGTCTAGTTGCGGCAGCAATGATATCAATAGTTCCTGGCTATATTTCACGTTCTGTTGCTGGTTCATATGATAATGAAGGAATTGCGATATTTTGCATGCTTCTTACTTATTATACTTGGATAAAAGCTGTAAAAACTGGAGGCATTTTTTGGTCAGCTATGTCGGCTTTAGCTTATTTCTACATGGTAATGAATGTACACATACAGAGTAACAATATTTTATATCTATATTTTTTTTGTGATATATTAGGTTTCATCGTGGGGTGGATACGTTTTCCTTATCAACTTGATCCCACTGCATGTATTAGCTCTCATGGCAACTGGAAGATTTTCACATAGGATTTATGTAGCTTATAGTATTTTGTATTGTGTTGGCACAATACTCTCAATGCAGATATCTTTTGTTGGATTTCAACCTGTTCAGAGCTCGGAACATATGTTGGTAAGTAACGAACTTGTTTTTTAAGCATTTATTGAATGATTATAAGTTACCAAATAGAAATAACACTTTTGTTTTCCCTAATTCTGATCTCTATTCCCTTTTCTTAGCTTCGATTTTAATAGGCCTAAAGAAACATTTGAACTTCATTATTGCTGCTTGAACGCCATTGCGCAACAGGGCTGGATCAACTTTGCATTTCTCTGTTTCTTAGGACTTCGTATTTCCTAAGCTCCTAGTAGCTAGCCTTCGTCGTCACTTCGACCATTTTACGCACATTCTCTGACTTTATTATCTTGTCCGGGATGTTCTCCAGCTTTAGCTTGACCTTCAGCTGTTTCCAGCATAGCCTTGTGATCCGCTAATCTCAGGAAATTGTCGAGGACAAGCTCCACGTCCTGTTTATCGTCCCCACATTTTGGGCAGAACGTTGAATCGTCTAACCTGAAGTTGTGGTTTGTTCTGTAACCTCCTTACCTATTCAGGAACTGTGTGGAGTAGTAATTCTACAAAGAAGACCTCACCAAATATAACGATTTGAGAAGATCAAAACGAAGGTCATGGAAAGCCTTCTGCGAAAAAATAGACAAGTTTTCAGTCTCCACGAGGTTACACAAAGTTCTGTCTAAGGATCACTTCAATGGCATTGCCTCTCAAGACTCCTGAAGGGTCCTTTACGGAGAACACCAGCTTCTGGAAAGGACCACATCTTCCCGCCTTTCCTTCATAGGGGCTTGGAAGAGATCTCACCAATCCTGCGGCCACCATTTCGGGGTGCTTTGCGCTGTCCGTTATTCCGAGGTGTTGGGGAGAGGCTAGGGTAGTCTTTATCCTTAAATCGTGGAGAAGATCGTATAGGGAAGCAAAACCCTATCAGTCTCTCTTCTTTAAGGGTCTTACAGCGAACCCACTTCACTGTCTGCAAGTTGCCTATCGACCAAGCAGATCTACAGAGACTGCCATTCATGTGCTAGTGAGAGATATTGAATAGTCCTTCAGGTTCCAACAGCTGCAAATGGAAGTTTTCTGTTTTATTTAACGATATGTGTGATCTTTCATAATATTCAATAACTTATAATCACTTAATCTTTTAAAATGATGAAACTCTTTAATTCTTGATAGGAAGAGTATGATACATAATGAGTATACATCTAAGCTGAACATAATGAAATATACTCCACTCCGAAATCATAAACTTAATCAAATATTCAAATCTCCATCTTATTCATCCATTTCAGGCCCTGGGAGTTTTCGGCCTATGCCAGATACATGCGTTTGTCGATTACATTCGATCGCGCATGTCCAAGGAACACTTCGACATACTTTTCCGAGCATTGGTTTCAACAATAACAACAGTTGTGATTGTCGTGGGCACTGTCCTCACAATTACTGGCAAAGTCTCGCCATGGACTGGAAGGTTTTATTCACTACTGGATCCATCGTACGCGAAGAATCACATTCCAATTATAGCTTCTGTATCAGAACATCAGCCGACTTCATGGTCATCGTTTTATTTTGATTTGCAGGCAAGTTGGTTTATTTAAATAAAAATTAAAAAGTAGGAGTATTATGGAACATGGAATGATGAACAATTATGAAATGAGTTCGAGTTAAAGGCAGCAGTTGTTCAGTTGCAGTTTTAAGTTAAATTCCTGAATGACTGTAACAATGATCTTAGACACTTTGATCGCTGATTTGTGTTAATAGAATTGAAGTGGCTTTTCATGACTTATTGTAATATTGAAAATCAATTTTCAGATCCTGGTCTTCCTATTTCCAGCTGGATTATACTTCTGTTTCTCTAAGCTGACAGATGCGAATATTTTCATAATATTGTATGGAGTTACTAGTATCTACTTTGCTGTAAGTCTTAACAACTACTATAAACATTTTATCAATTATTTATCCTGAGATGTTTTTTCTTTTCAATACAGGGAGTCATGGTACGCTTAATGCTTGTCTTGGCACCAGTAATGTGTGTTTTATCTGGTATTGCGATTTCGCACTTGCTCTCAAAATATATAAAAAGTGTGGACTCGTCAGCAGCTAAGGCAGCAGATACGAAAAGACATAAGAAGTTAGAGCAGCAACCATCTGTAAAAAGTGAAGTTGCAATCGGGTTTGTTGCTTTAATAACCGTGATGCTTATTACATATACGTTCCATTGCACTTGGGTTACATCGGAAGCGTACAGTTCCCCAAGTATAGTTTTAAGCGCTCGATCACATGATGGTGGACGAATTATATTTGATGATTTTCGAGAAGCTTATTATTGGCTGAAAATGAACACTCCTGAGGTAAGTAAATCAAGTAGCTGGTCGTATTTTTTATTTATTAGTTCTTAGTCATTTGTAACTGGTAGTAATATCGATTAGGTTTTTCGTAAATCTTCGTGAACAGTGGGTGCTCCACTTACATAATACCCATTTATAGTTGCGTTCCAAAAGTTCTCTGGTTTGAGTAGATTTCCTTATTGATCATGTTATCTAGTGGGACCGCTTGAACAAGTTCAGCAGTCTGTCTAGTGGCTTGTCGCTTAGACTTAGCGTTCGAGCAGGGACTCCTTGAACAAAGAAACCCTGCTCCTCGCTATTGCGGGGCACTCACAGAGAAAGCGTGGAAGGCAGACTCACCATCTTCCAGGCAAAGCCTACATGTGGAGTCTTCCACCCTTCCTATCTTCCATAAGTGGTAATTTAGGGAACAGTGTCCAGTAATCAAGCCAAAAAGTGTCCTGAGAACATTTCTACTGCGCCATAACAATTCCTTGGACGTCTTAGGGGACGGCACAGGAAGGATCCGCTTAGAGTTGGCCAGTCCAGGCGCGGACCTCCAGGGTTCGGTATATTTCATCATAGTCTGATCGTCCAGGGCCTTTTGCAGTAAGCTGAACGGTGCTCTAATAGCCGGCTCTGGACCAATGAATCAATAATATAATATCAGAGCCCTGTTTAGCCAGGGCATCCGCATTTTCGTTGCCTTTGAAGCCCCGTTGACCCGGAACCCAGACAAGAGTAACTTGTTTGAGAACGCCCAACTCATCAAGAGCACGTTGGTAGTCCCAAACGAATTTCGACTTGGTCCTACGGAACCTTATCACTCTAATTTCGGCCGTTGGGTAGCTCTAGGAATTCTTCTACAACAAGGCACCAGATAAGTGGAGATAAAACTCCTCCCTGTGGACAGCCTTTTGCTAGAGTGCTTACTTTTGGGTGTATTTACTATCGTTCGGAATGGTCGGTATATGAAAGAAGCATCTTTCGCATCTGCTTAGATATTACAGCGCCTGTTCCAAATGACAACTTTCTTTAACATGATGAAAATTATTATTCTTGATAGGAAGAGTATGAGTAAGAAATTCTTACTTTGAAATAATTTAAATCTGAGTCACTCAAACTCTAACCCATAATCGTTAACTCCGAATATAATCTTAGTAATCCAAAAATTCCCAAACCCATATAGGATGCGCGCGTCATGTCCTGGTGGGATTACGGTTATCAAATAACCGCCATGGCTAACAGAACTATATTAGTTGACAACAATACATGGAACAACACACACATCTCACGAGTGGGTCAAGCAATGGCTTCGTCAGAAGAAAAAGCATACGAAATAATGCGAGAGCTCGATGTGGACTATGTACTGGTCATATTCGGAGGCCTTACTGGCTACTCCTCGGATGATATAAACAAATTCTTGTGGATGGTTCGAATCGGTGGCAGTACTGATCGTGGAGCACATATCAACGAAAGAGACTACTATGCACCGAGTGGAGAATTCCGAGTTGATAAAGAAGGCTCTCCTACCCTCCTGAACTGTTTAATGTATAAAATGTGCTACTACAGATTCGGTCAGGTAAGACACGAATTAATTAAATTAAACTATAATCAAAAGGTAAACTACTATCGATTTTTATAGGTCTACACAGAAGGCGGCAAACCTCCAGGATACGATCGTGTTCGTGCTGCTGAAATTGGCAATAAAGATTTTGAATTGGACGTGCTCGAGGAGGCGTACACCACAGAGCATTGGCTAGTCCGCATTTACAAGGTGAAAGATCTTCGGAATCGTGGGGTTTAAGCTGCCTTCTTAATTAAGTATTTCGATTAGATTGTTTTGTGTAAACTTAAAGTCTACTGTTTGTACAGTGTAAATTGCTTTAATATTTGCTTTTATATTGGTCCATTTCATTTCTCTTCTATTATTTTTTTTTTATATAAATGTATGTGTATCGTGAATGATCCTTAGGATAACAATTATGATTGAATTATTGATAATTTTGTATAAGATTTGTACGATATTTTTGAAAATGATAAAAAAGAAAATGCTTAATCGATTTTAACACTTAGACGTATGTTTGTTTTCCAAAGGGGACAATCCCTTTTATTGGGAGTGCAATAAAAGGAGAGAGAATACACGAAAGGAGAGAATACACAATTAAGGTGCTGATACATGGATATATGAATTCAGTGATCGAATGGTCGGAAAGCAGTGTAAAGCAGCGCTGAGCCGTAGCAGTTATTGGAAGTGACGCGAGCTCGGCGGTTCCGGAGCTCTTCTACCTGGTTTGTGGTATCGAGTAAAAAGGGGGATCCTGGAAGACATTTTATGAGACAATAGAAGGTTACCCGGACACCGCAAGACTTAGTTCTCTTTAAAAGCCCAATGTGCCAAGAAGCAGACGATACATGGACCACAAGCAGTCAGGAATAGTTGAAACTCTTGGTCGATACCCACTTTCCACTTCTTTCGATGCCCACTCTTGCGGCATCCGCAAAAAAGTTTTGGGAGCTCAACTAGTGAATATGATTTAGGTAACATCGACAGAATGATAAACAGGGATTTTCTCCTATAGGCCGTAGAAGGCTTTAAGCCGAAGCTGTTTCGCCCAATTTGACGTAAAATTTTATCGCGACGCCTTGTTCTTGATTTCGGTTTTCCATTTTCGTGACGAGCACCACGAACACACGTTTACTCAACACGACAGAGCAGGCGAACTAAACAAGCTGGAGCGATGGCAAATATATCAATGGAGAGGGGAAGGTTGCCGAGAGAAGGGAAAGGGAATTTCAAGGTCGCAGGGTTACCACAATCGCGGCAATATAATCAGTCTCATCACTTAATTGTCACACCTCGTATATCCTGCAGCCGATTCTGCGATACTGCCAATTCTGCGCAGCTGGCTGAAATTTCGAATGCAGCCTACACGTGATAGTTACGGCATGCGCGTATTTATGTAGTAGGAACATGAAGGCCTAGTATATACTCCTATTCCCGGCCGCTCTTAAATTTATCCAGTTGCGTACGCATCGCTTCATTAAAAAAAAGCCCATTTTTAATCAAAATTAGTAGTATTCGAATATATATATATATTTCATTCACATAATATACTTTAAAGCTTAAAAGCCGGTTATATCAAATACATCCTTATTTAATAATTATAATATTCAATCTCGCGAAAAATATTTTATTTTGATTTTTATAAGTATTAAAAAACTTCTTTACTAGGCGTTGAAATTCCACATGCTTCCTCGTACCCCTTCTTCGACTCCCTTTTACTATGCTTTTCCTTCTTGTCCTTCCTCTCCTTATCCTTCTTCTTATGCGTTTGATCTTTATGTTTCTCCTTTGTCGATTTGACTGGTGTCCCCAACAGGTCGGGCTCACCATTCTGTTGTCCATCATCCTTTCTTGATGAGCTGGACCGGACCTTTTTTGGCTTGTCTTTCTTCTTATCTTTTTTACTACTATGCTCCTTGGTTTTCTTGATTTTTTCCGGGTTCTTAATTGTTTCTGGGGGATTTGATTGGAGTAAATTGATGTCATATTGCTTTCGCCTTTCAGTTGTTTGTTTTGCTGGCTTGGGGTCATCGGTTACGGGTGGTCTATTGAAAGTGAGAATCTTGTAAGAAAAGGAATCTTGGATCTAAGAAAAACAAACTACGTACATGTCTAAATCTATGTCTAATGCTCGATGAGGATCATTCGGATCATATTTCGGATTGTTGTCCTCTGTTTCGGAAAGTTCAGCACCTTCGGGCATTTCCACTGTTGTGTTGACGACATGAGTGATTTTTGCATCTGTTTTGTGTTTATGAGAAAGTAGAAAAGTGAAAGGTTTAGAAATAGTGTTTACCTTCTCCATCCGACTCTGAAGTGGTGTAGCTGACTTTGTGTTTGACCTTTCTGCTTTTCTTTGTTTTCTTCGCTTTCTTTTTTGTGTTTCTTTGTTCTTCTATAAGGTATTTATCAGATCGCTTCATGGCTAGAAATAAAAACAATATTACTTTGCTGGAAAAATCGAATCCGGTTTTAGATGTTAAAAACTAAAAAGGATTATTCTTCACTATTATACTCATTTCATCGTGCTAGATGGCTGTGGTATGATAGGCAACCCTGAACAGGACCTAATACAAAATCTAAAACAAACTTACAATGTATCTGTAGAGGTACTTCAAGTGCCAATTCAGTTATCGATATTTCTTCTAATCCATCATTAATCGAACCAATTCCCGAATTCCTTTTATAATTCGATTTCAAATAATGCGGATTATTACTTTGTTCAATTAATCGTGCCTCCTTTCGCCTCTCCAATTCTTCGGGTGTAATCTCTTCACTCTTACGCCTATTATCATTGTAAGCATCATTCGATACAAACAAATCATTTTGTTCATCTTGACTAGAAGAGCTGCTATCTTCTGGCGGTGAATTAATCCAATCATCTAAATTAAGACCATCCGGTAGCTGGACTTTCCTTTGGGCTTTCGGTGCTACCGGATTTAAGTCGCCAGCAAATAATAGCGACATCTCTTCAATTATTTCACTTGCACCTTTGGGTATTTGAGATGTTTCCTCTATTTGCGGTATGTCTGAGAATATATCATTTGTTGTATGATTGGCATTTGGATCAGAGAATTGCGTTCGCAGCATTTCTATTAGAACAACGGCGGAGTTAGCCCGTTCTTGAACTTCAATATCATTTGAACTGACGAAATCTGTGAGTTTAAATAACACTTCATCACAGAGCTGTAAATTAAAAAGGGGATTATTATAAAAATTGATTATTTATGGGCGACATTTCTTATTTACCTTAACTATTCCTTTAATGTCTTGATTTTGAAGACATGTTGTTACCAGTCTTGTAAATAGTTTGACTATATTTTGCACAAAAACCCCTTTTATGTGGCCGGGAAGCTGTCGCGGCCTTAATAATACATTTAGCGTCCGTTCTGGATTATCAAGATCACTGGGAAATAGAAAGATTTTAGTTAGTTTTGAACAAAGTATCGACAATCTTCTATTAATAATACGCAATTTATATTTTCGATCATAAGGTGTCGAACTAAAGTAAATTTCATACTTTAATCAAAGATTACCCACAAAGATACGACACTCTCAAAATTTCCCATAAGCTCCCTTGCGAGTGAATATATCAATCGACAAGGTGCAAGCGAGACAAAATTCAATTTAAAAACAAAAAAAAAATCGAAGAAAGAAAGGGTAAATAAAGAAATGTTATTTCACGAAGTGCGAAAGAGACGCACTGATTTCTCTTCTCCGCAATTTTTTGTGCCGTCTGGACTTTTATTTTGCTTGTGTGAATTCATGTACCATCTTCTTGTACTTCCAGCTCTGCATGTGTTTGTGTAGTTTGCCGTTGCTCCGCCATCTCGCCATTCCGGAGCGTGTATATGAATAGACAGAAGATCATAGATTTTTACTTTCCTTTTTCTTCGCACAGAAAGGATTACAGTGTCGTATCTTTCTGAGTTATCTTTGCTTTAATCATGGGTGACCAGTATTCGAGAAAACAACACCATGAACATCGCATATACATATGGGTCATTCGTGCGTCATGCCTTGATTGCACAAAAGAATTTGCTAGCGCGATAAATGGTTTCAATGTTACAGGCCGTTAGGGGATCTTGTAAAGCGCTACGGGGGACGGGGTCAATCAACGCTACTTAAAACGATTTTAGAGCAGCTGTGAGAGTCCAAAACAAGCATAGAACTGCTCGAGCCGCAGCAAGTATTTGTTCTCTTTTAAAACAAGCCCCTGTACCAACGGACTTACCGGTAGAGAAAAGTTAGGGTCTCTTTTTAATGCACATGGAATTCAGAGTACTATTGCTTTTTTTTGTGAAAGTCTAGAGTCTCAGGAAAGGCCCCTTTATACTGTTGACAATCTATTTTCTTCTTATAAAGCGCAATGTCGAAAAGCAGCTCTAGTCGGGGAAGACGGAACTGCCACAACCTTCCCGCGATATTTTTAGTCCACCTACTCCCAACCATTACTATCGCGACTCGGGGCATCGAGAAACAACTCGCTGTAGTATTATGTCTCCTGCCACGAGTTGAATCTCAACAACCAACCGATGACATGCGCTTTGGTGGAGCGGGGAAGGGCTAAGGAAGGCTATGACAGAAGGAATCAGGAATGTAAAGAGGGAAGAAGAAAGAAGGAAAGTTATGTAGGTGCGAAAGTGGAAAAGGCGAAGAACCGTGGGGTTGGCCGGGATTCGAACCCGGTACCTCTGGGATGGTAGCCAGACGCCTTACTCCCTAAGCTACGGAGGCCCCTTGATCATGATTGAATCAAAGATGCATTGAGTGAGTTTTACATCAACATCAAATGGGTTAAGCTCAGAGGTATGAATGCCTAGAGGCCGAAGGTTAGACCAAAGTTGCTTAGGGGACAGACCAGGATCAAGTTTCTTATTATTCTTTTTCTTTAACGGCTCTACAACCAGGATTCAGTCCTGGCCTCTCGCACTGTTCTCTCCACCGGTCCCGATTCTTAAGTCGATGTCATCCAGTTTGGCATCCCTAAGCTCTGAGCGTCCGGTTTTCTCCATCCTTCCAGCGAAGGTTGGGTCTTCCTCGCTGTCGCACCTCATAGGTCTTACCGCAGGGAACTTTCCGGAACATCTTCACTCATACGAGCTAGATACCCTGCCCACCGGAGCTTTATTTTCTTCACAACAGCTATGTCGCGGTAGTGCTTGTAGATCTCATCATTGTAAAGTCTCCGGAATCGTCCTTCCTCGCATACGGGGCCACCAATCCTCCGCAGTATTTTCCTCTCGAACACGGCCAAGAGGTTTGAGTGCTTTTTGCTAAACACCCGCGTTTCAGATGCATATGTGAGAACCGGTAAGACCATCGTCTTATACAGTAAAAGTTTAGACGTTATGGTTAGATGCTTGTATTTAAAAAGCCTTGGCAGACTATAGTAGGCTTTGTTGGCTTTTAGCAGTCGTGCGCGTATTTCTGGTTCCATTCTGTTGACGGCTGCTACTATTGACCCAAGGTAGGTAAATGATTTAACCACTTCAAACTCGTGTTGCTCTACCTTGATTGTGGGGCGAATGTTAGGTGTTCTTGTAGATGAGGCCACCATGTACTTTGTTTTGCTTTCGTTAATGTGCAGTTCCAGATTTCCTGCCGCTTGCTCAATCTGAATGAAAGCTTCTTGTACAGCTGTTGTTGTTCTTCAAGTTGGATCAAGTTTACGGGATAAAATTTTAACACTAAATTGATGGATGTATCAGTGAGAACATCAAGGAGCGATGGATTATGGCAGTTCAAAAATGTGGGCATATGATTTAGAATACGCAGATCGAATGACCCCAAAAAGTATTTGAGTGTGTTCGCTCGTTCATTGGCTATCAACAGATCAACATTAAAATAGCCAGCATCAATTATGTTATCGTAACGACGGGAGAGACTTGATACGAGACCGAAGAAGTTACAACAACAAATAAAAAACATACCTAGCAAATTCACCAACAATCCAAGCAGCAGCATATAAGACTTCAAACATAGAAGTACTTTGCGCTGACACCGGAAACGTATCTAATAAATTTGTCATTTCAGACACAGCAAACGGACGAACTGCCTGCACCCTAATTGCAACATCTAATAATTGCGTCGCTATAACACTGCCTGTTAGAAAAAAAACATATATTATAACTTACTAATTAATAAAAGTACCTAAATATAAAACTTGCCATGTTTAGAGCCTGCCTCTAATTGAATTAGTTCTACTAAAACTGTTAAGTACCATTCGAAATTCGTAACATATTGATAAGATCCTTGCGAACAGATTTCAATTACTTTATAAAGAAGCTCATCCCTGTACGCGGATCCCTCTGCTCTCTCCATATGACCAAGTAGTCTTTTAACAATTTCCATGAGATTCTTCTTCGATACCATGCCGTATAATAGATCCAGGGCACGTAATCTAATTGATTCATCCTTATCATCCAGACAAGCTAAGATTAAATCCTTATGAGCCTGAACACTTTTTGGATGTGTTTTTAATATTTTTGACATAGCTAATAATCCTAAGTATTTTACTGGAAAAAAAATGGGAAAAGAAAAAGAGATTTAGTGTCAGTTTATAAATAGTATCAAGGATCATTTAATTTGTTGCGAAATCAACTTACAGTTTTGATCAGAATCTTCAATTAAAATTCTTAATTTCTGTACACAAAGTTGTATCGAGGCACTGTGATTTGGCATTCCGCTACTGATGCTTATCAAAACCGCTATTACTGTATTTATGCACTCATAGAGCAGACTCATAGCTGAGGTACTATATTTTTTTAAAATAAGCATTTGTAAGAATCAAAATGAATTACAACCCAAAAAAGAAATAGTAGATGAATCGTTTTTAACTAAGCAAAAATTACATAACGATGTTCTTTTTTAGCAATAATGAGAATATGAGACTTGCCTATGAATTAAATTTGTGAGCGGTTCTATCAATTTCTTTCCTAGCCTTGGTTCTAAAGGAGTTAAAGCGCCAAACTGAAAAAAAACAATGCAAAGAAATGTTTAATCGAATCGACATTCCCACAATAAAAGCCGTTTCTTGTTTTTTGGTATGTTTTGTCTAAAAAATCGATTTTACGAGTACAAAAATCTTAGCATGATGAACATAGCAAATAAATGCTGAACAAAATAAACTAGGTACATTCATTATAGACCTTGAGATAATATCAATCAGCGGTTGGGTTAACTTTTTTCCAATGGCAGGTTCGATTGCTGTTAAACTTGCGAACTTGAGTGTTTTTCGCGCGTAATAAAAGAGTTAAAAATTAACATTTTATGTTTGCATATTCAAATATTAAATCAAATCAAATTAAACAATGAATCTTACCAATTTAATAATTTTTATAAGCATCCAGTTGTTTGTAGATGTTGTCATGAGTTTAAAGAATATAGGTGCTAACGATAGATAATTCTTAGGATTCTTACGTGCTAATTCGCAAATAACATTAACGGCAGCTGATTGAACACCTGGAATTCGTGTTTCAATTAATATTTGAATAGATTTTAGTAGAGTAGGATATACGTTACCTGGATCGGGATCCTCTAGTTTTTCTTTTAATTTTGGAAATGCTGGCCGCAGTGCTTCCGGGTAACGAAGGAAGACTTTATACATCATTAGGACGGCTTTCATTCTTAGATAAGGTTTAGTGGAGCTCATCTAGACGATAATAAGAGATTAATCGTTAAAATAATAATTTAAAATTAAAACATTTGTTGTTTTTAGTGCCGACATCGTGGAATTCAGAAGTAAAGTCTTGCTAATCATAATCACAATTATAATCCCTTGTTTCCTGACTTAGAGGAATGTAAACCAGCTAAAACTCCGCCGTTGTCTGGTCCAGGGTGTGAAAGGAGGAGGCTGTTCGACTTGCCGAACGGACCAGAATCGGGAGACCAAAGAAACTAGGCAAAACCGCATTTTTTAAAGCGGCACCGACAACAGTGTATCCATAGCGGGGACGACCCGTTGGGGCCGTCAGCTAAGGTATCAAAGAAGAAGAAGAAAGCAACTATAGAAGCCAGAAATAAAAAAGGAAAATATACATAAAGAGGTCGACAAGGAGCAAGAATTTGAAATACGAGGAAAGAAGAAGAACCACAATAAACATCTGCTGGAAGAAGAACAGACAATCCCTCAACAATTACACAATCTTTAAAAAAAACAAATCTTCAGGAATTGATAACATCCCAGCAGAGTTGATCAAACAAGCAGGCGAATCAGTTTCAGCAGCTATACATGATTTACTATGCTGCATATGGAGGAACGAAAAAATGCCGGAAGATTGGGAGCAAAATATTATCTGCCCAATACACATTAAAGGAGATATATTCAACTGTGGAAACTACAAAGGCATATCTCTTTTAAGCACAGTATATACAAAAATGACAAATATAATTAAGGCCACACTGGAACCTTATGCAGAAGCCGCAACAAGTAAATAGGGGTCGTCCATAAATTACGTGAGGAGATTTTTGCGATTTTTCGACCCCCTCCATTCTTGGTGAGATGTCGTAAGATTTGGCTCGACCTCCTCCCCCCCTAATCGAAGAGGTCGATTGAAACAACGTATTTACGGGCGTAACCACAATCTTTAAGTATAGATAACTGATAATTCGAACTCCTTCCGCTTGCCTTTTCCGCTTGTAGTGTACACACAACTACCAAAACAAGAGCACTCATACTCAACAAGAATTTCATTACGCAAATACTCGGCGAAGGCCCTACCTGTAGTTCTATAGTCTAATGGCCTTTTTGCAGGTCAGTGTTACTTGGGTCGTACGCCTCAGCATTCGTCGAGTCGCGCGTTTGGCTGGCCAGTGACGGCTAAACAATCGAGGGGCTACTTTCTGGCGTTCGCATAAAATTTTTGGGTAGGATTTAGCCATATCTTAAAACCACCTTTCACGCGCAGGTCGACGGCAGGTCGTGGCCGGAAAGTTTTCGCCTTGAAGCCAAGTATCACCACACACCTCCCCGACGTCCAATTGAATGTGGCTTGCAGACCACAAAAACTGACAAAAATCTTTATGGGGGCATTTGTCGTTAGTTTGTGCCTGAAGATCTGGGGTGATAGCAAGTAAGTTGTTTCAAACGACCTCTTCATACAAAAAAACACTTAAATTTACGTGCTACCACCTCAGAGCTTCTATTCAGTCTCAAGCCGAGAAATTATGGCACAAATTCAAGCCATATCCACTCGGAAATGAAAGTAAGGTGCGAACTAAGCACGAAAACCATTCATACTCGCGTTCGCGCTTGTTCGCGGGTGTTCATGGCGTGAATCTGGAGTCGTGAACAGATTGGCGCGGAGCCGGTGACGGCGACCGCCTGCGAGAGGATTTCCCATACATTTAATTTCTCTGCGCTGCTTTAAAGGTTTTCCCAGACACTAATCTGTTTGTGCCTTTAGAGTTTTCGTTGAGGCCATGAACTTTTCTGCACTTGAACTAACAACCTGTTATGCTAAACGGTCGTCTTAGCCTGGATAGGCCGGATACCTGAAGTCTTCATCCCTCTGTCAGACTGAGAATTGTGTGGCCTTTATCGGGCCGTGCCTGTCGACCTGGCCTGCCGGCGGCCTGTAAGTAAATGGAGGTCTTTAGTGGAGAAAAATGTGTTTTCTAGCGATTTTGCACTGTTTCTTGAGGGAAAAAATTAGGTGATAGAAGGAAGAAGCTGATGGAGGCCAAGGCTCGAATTGGGCTGTAGAGCTATCGAACAAGACGAGGAAGAAGTTTCCTGACTTATTTTTACCCCCCATAGACAAATAACGATTTCTAAAATTCTGATCTGTTTATGGATTGATTACCCAAATCAACGAAGTACCCTTCATTAGTAAATAAAAAGACCAAAAAGCACTAATAGTGCAACAATTTATTACTTACCAAAGTCATAATATCATTTGCTAAATCTCTCGACAAATCAGCGGATATGAAACAACTCAACCCGCTAAGAGCAACACCCGCATCATATTGATTCTGTGAGTTTAAATCCTTGCGAATCATATTGGTTGTAAGCATTAACAGCTGAAACGTTAAAATGTTTAAATCCGTGCACCCCGAATCAGATAAATACTTACTTCACTATCTGGGTGAAAGCATTGGCTTGCCGCTAAGTATCCAACCCTCTTGCACGTAAATTTTGATGAGCTCATTACTTCTATAATATTGAATCCTGCCCATGATATATCGTACCCGAGCATTTGAATCTAAAATTAGATGTTTTTTTTAAAGAGTTTTAAGAGCCAATATTGAAAGGAGACTCGTGCTAAAGTAGGTCGTTTTAAGTGTTTTAGCACTTACATATATTCCTCAGTACTTACATAGGTCAACTTTGAGACCGCATTACATTTTACATTTATATTATCTTGCCGCAGTTCCTGCTTGATTTCTTCAATGCATTGAGCTATATATTTGGCCTAGAAATGGAAATTTAGAGTGTTTTACTTAACATAATTGTTTTGCACATTTTGTATCGATATCTATGGGCATTGAAGAGGCAAACGTGCGCAACCTTCCGTAAAAAAAGTGGAAGAGGAGCAAAATTCTTGTGTGTTTCAAGATGTTAGTTATGATATTGGTAGTTTTAAGTTAGGTATCAAAACGGGGGAAGGGAATAAATTCAATTCATTTTGCTACAATGCATGAATCATATTTTAAAACTACACAATTATTGTGTCAACATTTACATAAATTAATACAACAAATTGGTGCAGTGTACTTTCTTCAGTACGCCCCCATGTTCCTCTTATGACTACAAAAAAAAATATAATGCCACTAATCCTTTCTTAAAAGATTAAGCCTTTCTCTAATGTATTTAATTGATTTATCGGGGTAAAAGTAGAACTTTCCCAAGGTCTAGTTTAATTTAATTACCTCATTGTCTTTATTGTTGCGAATTCCTCGGACAAGATCTGTCAAATTTTTATCAAACATTCGCTCGAAATTCCCCTTCACTTTTTTAAGAGCCATAATTCAACTTTTTCAATTCATATATTTACATTTATATGAGATACTTTTCACCAATAATTCATTAAAAACTTTGATATAAAATTTTCCCTTCCTATATAAAAGGCTAATCAGCAAAAACACTTCTTTAATTGCTGACTGCCACTGGCAAATTACACTAAATGTAAGATCTGTCAAAGTGATAATCCGCCATATTCCCAGTGCCGGCCACGTAAAATTGCTTTATTATTGCCAGATGTTAAATTAATTATGGAAAATATTTAAAAAAAATGATTGAAAAAATATGATTTTTTTCTGAATTTGATCTATTTTGTATTTCTCATAGATGAAAATATTATATTATATATAAAATGAAGTACATAACGAGTTAATTATACATATACTCCGAAATAAGCTTGAACAGTTTCAAACGTTTAACAGAGAATATACTCCGCAAATGTGGCTAGCCCTGCATTGAAGCCATAACAAAAACATGAAGTGGCCATACTGATTGCAAAATGAAGTTGGTTGCATTTGTCGTTTTTGCAGAAGGACGTTATCACCTCGGACATTGCAAAAGTGTACGGAAGTGTTTTGGTGTTTTTTATATTTTCAAATAGGTTTCAAATCCTCTGAAATAAGAGTATAAAGAAGAAGTGATAGTTTTCAATTGTAAGTACGTAAAGAAATTCTCTATTATTACATGATATAGCATTTGTAAGTGATTGGAGCACTTTGGGGATGATTTTGTGGAGATGTAGTTAGTTCAAGGGTTTGTCTACTTTTCCAAAGGATCTTTTCTAAGATAAATATCATCGAGACTTAAATTACGGGCTATTAAATAAATGGTTAGAGTTCAAACTTTCTGGCTCGAAGATTTGAGCTAATTTCACTGTCAATTTCTGTCCTGTTTTTTTGGGGTTTCTCAAGAGCTTTGAGACGTTTAAGGCAGGTAAAAGAGGAAAGATTCAAGGAGTTCTGATATAAAACAGGAAATATTACAGCATTCATACTATATTATACTATTTATATCACAGAATTTAGATTGACATCCAAAAAGCTCTTTTTTTACATAGCTAAAAGGCGGCCCCAATGATATTTTGGCTCCGGGGCCCGCAAAAAGATGTTGCGGCTCCTGGTGACGTCATGGTAGTAAGTTTAGTTCGAAGGATCGAGTTTCAGGTTACGTCGAATCAGGACGGTGTTAAAAGAGATGACGATGAACCCACCGTTTGAGTTCTTGCATATTGTGGGAGTTCAGAAGTAGGGACTGTTAAAGATTACTCCACAGTTGACTTGTTCTATTTAGAAACGAATTCCTAATTCGTAAAGTGTGCGAAAAGGGGGAGCTGCAGGAAGGGGGAATGAGCGGAACTGACGAAATTTTGTTGCTGGTATAGGTTTGCTGTGGAGGCAGGAGAGTGTTTTAATTCGATGGAGTAATCGCTATGATAGTATTCCTACGATGGCTCAAACGATCTCGTCGTGGGCTAAACTGTGCCGTTTCCGATAAGTTGGACGGCTTTTTTGTTGTTTACGTAACCACGCCAAGGTGGGTTTCGAAGCACGCCCCCAAATAAGCGAGTAGAGAGAAGGGAGAAGAGGTCGAATGTAGGATTTCTATATTGCAGCTGGGGATCAAATGGTAGTAACGGCCTCAGGGACCTTTGCTGGTGCCGGTACATCAAAGAGAAAAATCCTGAGAAACGCTTCTACGCGATCTTTCGATATGCTACCGAATCCTACCTCAACCTCCACGAAGATCGTGACTTTACATCGGGTGACCCCTGGATACTCTTTTCTATACAAGAGTAACAGACTGAAGAGGGTGAACAGCGAGTGTTTCGCGCTTCAAAATGAAGCAAACACCGAACTGGTCCTCCAAGTTGGGGGTTAGGCGGCAGGCTGACTGGCAACGACTCTGACAACGGAATATGAAATTCGATCTTGGAGCATGGAACGTCAGGACGTTCAGGACTGATTCTGGACTTCAAGCCAATAAGCAATAGAATATGCACGCTTCGCATTTAAACAAGGCTACATAACATTAGTCTTATAAACGTCCACGCGCCCACAGAAGAGAAGACGGACGAGGAGAAAGAGGCATTCTACCAAGAGCTAACAAAGGTCATCAGGTAAATACTCTCAAATGATATTAAAATGGTGCTTGGAGATATGAATGCCAAAGTAGGAAAAGAAGAGGAGTTCCTAGGAGTCAAAGGAAAGCATAATCTACACAACGCTACCAATAACAATGGTAGTGGATTGATCTCAAACTAAATGGTAGTAAGTTCATCAATGCTCCCGCACAAGAATATCCATAAGATGACGTGGCAGTCACCAGGCGGGGTAACTAATTATCAAATTGACCACGTCTTAATTGAGAGGAGAGGTCACGAGTATACTGGATGTAAGAACAATGAGAGGAGCCTGCTGTGGCTCGGACCACTATCTAGTCAAGGTGAAATTGAGAACCCGGAAAGCAACCAAAACACACAAAGGACAAGCACAACAACAGGTACGAAATAGACAAGGTAAAAGTGGAAGAAAGAAGAGATGCCTATCAGAACGCTTTCGTACAAAACCTGAGAGAAGGGAGAGCCCGACATCAACAACAAATGGGAAAAACTGAAAAACAGCGTAAAGGAGGCAGCAGTAGAGAACCAAGGCTGGGCCCCCAGACATACTAGAATTGACTGGTTTGATCAGGATTGTAGAGCCGCAATAGAAGAACGAAAGCTGAGCCGCGGGGAGTACATCGTAAGGCCTAAAAGAGCAAGGATGGAAGTCTTTAAGCTAAAAAAGAAGAACTGCAGACAAGCTGTGCAGGAAGAAGAGAGAGTATCTAAAGAGGAGAATCCTACAGATGCAGGAAGTTTCAGTTAAGAACGGATATCTGTAGGGACATAGATAAGAACCTATTAGCAGACTCTGATAAGATAAAGGAAAGATGGAGACAATATTTTCAAAAATTATTGAATCCAACCCCAAGAATGAACGAAAACACACAGCAGGAGGCAATTGTAATCCATCAAGATAATAATCCAATAGAACCACCGACATTGGATGAGGTGCGTGAAGCTGTGAAAAAGAAAAAAAGCAACAAATCGCCAACTTTAATAAAAACTAACAGACTGATACTAGCCGGCCACGTAATCAAGATGATGGACAATTGTATCCCTCCCGAAGCTGATGGAGAAGGAGATGGATAGACGAGGTGCTTGCACTTCTTAAGAAATCTTAAGGAATGGGTCAGAAGTGGCTGGCAATATGTTGCACGTTTTAATGGAAATAATGTAGAAGTTCGTGTTAAAAGCCTTGAATTCATCATTCTTCACGAACACAATCGATGTGTTCAATGTCCTTGGTGATTAAGTTGGGTAGTAGTCTGCGGTTATAGAAACAGGCGCAACGTAACGTAGAGTGGCAAAGCTTTGAAGGGGCTGGAAAGGACAGAGAGTAAGTTATTTATGAAAATTAGAGAAATCGTGGGGTGGCTAGGAAACACTGGCAGAGATACCGAGACGCTTACATTTGATACCAACTAATACTATGTTGATTGAACAGTCAGAATGTTTTCTAGAATTGAATCAAAAGCAATACCTTGGCATTTAGCTAACAGAGCATGGTTTCGACTCGATCAAAAGCTTTGGAGATATCCAGAGCAAACAAACTGGAATCACCAAGTTGGTGCATACTTTTGTTGAGCTGTTCTGCTAGACACATTAAAAGACCCCCGGTGGTCCTCTTTTAGTTCTGTAGACGTGCTGCTTGTCATATAGGATGTGGTTAGACTCGTAGAATCGGGCAAAACTTACAAACAAGTAGTTTACGAAAGTAGACAAAAAGCAGGACCAGGCAACGAAATATACATGGAGACTCATGCAATAGGAAACAAAAATAATATTAAAGCTTCTTTCCTCAAGAAGAATAGGATGAGATTTAGATGTTTTAGAAGCCCTTCTGTTCCCACAAGGAAGTAATAAAAACAATACAACTTAGCTTAAGTATACGTTTATTAAATTAAAAAAAAAACTAGCAATGTCCATTCTTTCCATTAACGGAAGTCTCTTTTGTGATAAAAGTTAAGAGATCCATTTGAGTGGCCACTCCCTTTACAACAGGTTTTGACTTGTCTGCCTCAGCTGCAATAGAATAGAACATTTAAATTATATTGAAACTTTTATTTTTATGTTTTCTTACTTTCAGCTTGTTGCAAAACTAAAACAAAAGACTCCGCCTCTAAGATTCGTCCCAATTTTCCTAGTTTTTCGTCAGATTGCACCTTTATTGTCTTTTTGTAGATGGCCTTGCGCACCTGATCAACAGGCTTAAGGTTCATACTAACCATTTGATTGGTTAGACTGTCTAGAATTACTGTTCCTAAGATAGTTCTGTGTAAGGGAAAGGTAAAAGGTATGTTAACTCACAATTTTAATTAAAAATCCACTATTTTTCTCACCCATTGTCATCTACAACCGGAAGATGTTGAACGTGATTTTCTTTCATAATATTGATAGCCTCTTGACAAGTAATGGTTGGTTTGATTACTTGTGGTTCTGGTAGCTTTAAGTCAGTAACTTTACAATCCCACCACCAGTGTTGGTGTTCATTTACGCTCTCCTTCAAGCCCCTTGCTTCCATCCAGTTATCATTCACGAATTTAGTCATATAGTTACGGATACCGTCCGGTAGTAAAACAACACATTTCTGTCCTTCTTTGAGCTCCTTGGCTGCTTCAAGAGCGGCATACATAGCAGAACCACTGCTACCGCCGCAAAGTAGCCCCTCTTCTTCTATTAATCTTCGTGCCATTGCAAATGAGACTTTGTCATTTATTTTATACCACTTGTCTACCACGGTACGATCCAGAACAGTTGGAATAAAATCATATCCAATTCCTTCGATTTCATAAAACGACGTATCTGTCTCATTTAGTTTTTCCGGAAGAGCAAGGATCGATCCTTCTGGATCCACACCAACAATAACACAATCAGGCTTTTTCTCTTTTATTTTCCTACCAATACCAGTTATTGTGCCGCCAGTCCCGGCACCCACAACAATCATATCAACTTGGTTATCTGTTTGCCATAATATTTCTGCTCCTGTTCCGTCGTAGTGCGCCAAAGGATTTCCAGCATTTGTGTATTGGTTCAATATAACCGAATTCTCGATTTCTCTATTCAGGCGCTGCGCGACACATATTAATCCTTCAGCATCATCGAACGCTGCTTCTATGGGTGTTCTGATGATTTTTGCACCGAGCACTTTAAGGGCGGACACTTTCTCGTTGGACATCTTGTCTGGCATTACGATTAGACAGTTGTAGCCCTTAACAGCGCATGCCATTGCGATACCAATTCCGGTGTTTCCTGATGTTGGTTCTATGATTGTACATCCCGGCTTGAGTAATCCTTTACTTTCGGCATCTTCGACCATTCGGTATCCAATTCGATCCTTGACGGAGCCTCCAGGACTGAGGAATTCACATTTTGCATCTGAAATGGCATAAGTAGAGTTTTTATTTATTAAAAAGTCAAGAATATAAAGAAATTTTTTTGATTAAGGGAAATTTGGATTAGAAACTGAGCGAGCAAGCTTTAGTTTTATCCATGGAAAAGTTGATTTGAAAGTCCATATATCTTCATCGATTGAACTGGTATTAAAGCAACCGCTACTGCTTGAGCACTTTTTAAGACCAGATGGTCATAGGATTACTTTGTTATGGATGGATACTAAAACTGTAGAGGTTGGTGTAGACTGCGTTTTTAAAATTCTAGTTACTTATACTTATAGGTCGCTATGAGGGAGGAGATCGCGAGTCGACCGAGAGCGCTTTCCTGGATCTCAGTGGAACCAGCCGAGCCTGAGGCTATTCTGGATGTGATTCGGTTAAATAACCCATAGCTACAGGCGTTATTGTGGAAGATTACGAAACGGGAGGACCCGAAAGATGACGGCCGAGCGGTTACACTTGTAATAAGGAAGGAGTCGCTAGGACCTTTGGCGAAATCTGATGGCGTCATAAGTTACGGTTTCTCCTTCACACACAGGTACGCAAGTTTCTGAACCCAACGTACTTAGCACTGCGGGTGACACAGTTGCTGAACCCAACGTGCCTGGCATTGCTAGTAACACAGGAACGGATGTAGCTGATCCTAAGGGGCCTGAGGGTACTCACCTACCAACCCTGGGTCCAAAAGACCCTCCTTTCTTATCCGAAGAGGATATCGAAATCTCAGGCGTTGGAGATAATATTATTCTCACACTAGAGGAGGACGAGGCTGACATAACGGTGGTCGAGACTACGACGTTGAGAGTAGCGCAGATTAATCTCCATCACAGCAAGGCTGCATCCGCCAGTCTCTGCTTACGCCTTTCGTAGGCTGACTTAGATGTCATCTTGATACAAAATCCTTGGATTGTTCCGGACCTTGTAGACGGAATCAGGACTCCCAAATACAGGTTGCTGTATCCCAGAAATGAGGAAGGTAAGCCAAGAATCTGTTTAATTGTTAATAATGATCTTAACGTTTTTATGTTGTCTAAATATAGCAATGTTGACACTGTGGTGCCCTGCTTGGACAGCAGAAAGGGCGGCCTACTTGGATTGGATCTGCCTATCTACCATATGAGGGAGATATAGACAGACTCTACGATGTGGCAAAGGAAGCAGCTAATTATGGAGCCAGCCTCATCACTGGATGTGATGCAAATGCCCCCAACTCGGTTTGGGTAGCTAAGACACAAATATAAGAGGTGAGTTGCTTTTTGATCTTTTACTCCAACATAATTTCTTACTGTGCAGCAGGGGAAATGAACCTACGTTCGTTACAAGGGTAAGATGAGAAGTCTTGAACATTACTCTTGTTTCCCCAGATCTGCTCAATTGTGTAGAAAACTGGAGAATTTCCAGTGAACACTCCTTTTCTGACCACGGAATCATTATTTTTAATGTCAATATATGCGCAACTTTGAAAAAGGCCCCTGGCTGCAGAAATGTCCGAAACACGGATTGGGCCGTATATAGACAAGTGGTAGAAAGATCACATCCTGGGGACTCCATTTTTGGAGCGTTGAAGATCTCAAACATCAGGTGAAATAATGCATTGGAAATAGCCTGTCCCATTAGGCTAAACAGTCTAACTTGGATTTGGACTGGAGAAACTATAAAGTAAAGGGCGAGAAAGTCAAAGAGGGAGTCCTGGAAGAACTTTTGTGAGACCATAGAAGGTTTTTTTCGGAGACCTTAAGACTTAGAAAAATTGGGGCCTTAAGCTCCGCATCGTGCATCGCTGCGAACAACCTAGATTACCCTTCCCCTACGTAGACCTTGAGGAAAGGTTTCAATACCATCATTCCGGCCAGAGATTACTGGACAGATGGTGTTATCTAGACTGGGTTATTAGGTACCTATACAGATGGCTCTAAAATTGGGAACAGCGTTGGTTGTGGTATATACCCCGAGTATTGAATATAACATAGATACCCCTCTTCGTCTACTCGACCATTGCAGCATTTTCTAAGCGGAAGTCACTGCTATCTGGAAGGCTCCCGATGGCTGAAGATAAATAACATATCTCATAAGAATATATGTATTCTATCGGATAGTTAGGTGGCCCTCAAGGCTCTTAATCCTGTCGTTACAACATCCACGACTGTGCTGAACTGCCGCAGACCTTTGTGTGAGACTGCCATTCAGTTTGATATAACTCTGTATTGGTTTCCTGGCACAGGGGAAATAGTGGAACTGCAGGGCAGATGAACTTACTAGACAGAGAACCGAAGTGGAAAGGAAACCCCACCTAACCCAGATGGGAATGCCCTTAGCCACCTATAAACTGACTGTGAGAAAAATCAGCTTAGCTCGAGCCGGGCTTCGATGGACCACACCAACAGGGTGCCTCACTCTTCACACAATATGGCAGACATTGGACGCGAAGCGTTCAAGATCGCTTGTTCAGTTGAACAAAAAAGAAAACAGGTTTGTAGTGAAGGTGCTGACTGGTCACTCTCCCTTTGGTGCCGCACGCCGAAAGATTGGGACTTCCCCCCAAACACTTATGCAGAAGTTGTGGTAATGAAGATGAGGAAGAAAACAAGAAATTGTCTCCCATTTTCTCTGTACATGTCCGGCCATCGTGAAAAAAAGAGGAGCCTTCCTCGGCTCACCTTTCATTGATCGATTGAAAG
This sequence comes from Thereva unica, assembly GCA_949987705.1. Lineage (NCBI taxonomy): Eukaryota > Metazoa > Arthropoda > Insecta > Diptera > Therevidae > Thereva > Thereva unica. The sequence continues at coordinate 112,359,305 of OX465284.1, forward strand.
AGCTGTAAAACACTAGTGCTCCTGACCTCGGTTGTTTTATTAAAAGATCCAAATGTTGTCCCAACACTAGAATGGCATCACAATTGGCCCAATAGTGCACCTAAGTGATCTCCCTAGGGGGGAGCAGCCATTTTAACCTAACCTAACATAACATAGGTATAGAAATTGGAGACTTCAAGCCAGGGTCCGACAGTTCTGGAGGAGGATGTTGCAGCAAGCCGAGGCCAATAACAGGCTGGGGAGCCATTGATGATGATATACTGATAAAAGGGGTATACTCTTAAAAATACTGCAGTTCATATGTGAATTTCTAAGTAAACAATCCTAGTTGGAACAAGTCAACAATATCTAGGTTGATTTTCGTCAGAGATCTCAGAATGTATAACTAGAGCAATGCTCACAATAAATGCGCGAATTATTATCTCTTATTTGATGGGAATTACAATACAAGAATTGGGATACGTGCTGCGAAAGCTTGCAATCCCTTATCATTCTGGAAATTCTAAACTAGAATTAACTTAATGAGATTAGGCAAAAGATTGGATAGTGACTTTCTGCGTTATCTCCACTTAATGTAACTTCCTTTACTGTTAATTTTTTCAGTTGGATGGAGGTTTTCTTGCATTGATGGTCAAGAAGCTACAAGATAAGATGGTCTTTACTAACTGATTCACGACAAAAATCAGAGGTTGTAGCACGTAAGTTGGTTCAATCGACCTCCAAATACAAAAATTCAAGATTGTGCTTCTAGTTAAATTTTGGGAGCAGGCTTCCTTGGGGAGAATATAAATATACTCGATAGAGCTTTGACCACCAAATGGAAAAAATACAGTATTCGCGATATCTCTCTTATAATATGACTTTCGAACCTGTGCAGTTCCTGGAGATAAGCTACTGTGCTCGTAAGCAGTTGTTTCCAGATGGCATCTTTATAGATTTGTCAGATGTGGGTTTTAGGTAATGAACATGTTATAACTGGTGGTGGGAGCCTCTAAATTACGACCTCTTACAGCAGCATTAAGTGTTGTGCAATGTATATTATAAAACATTGATTTTTCATTCTTAATCAGCGTCATTGTTATGATAGCAGTTTCCCGATGATAACACCAAGTAAATATTTATACTTACACATGTCACACTTAATCCCTTCCGACTGGGGAATCCTGTTTAACTTTACCAGAGGGGTATGTCCAATAGCATGAAGAATGTTGGGCAAAATCTTTGGCAGCTCTCCACTGTGAAATTAATGCAAAAATAAGATTATTTTGGTGAAAGTCACTTCAAAAAAAATTCATCTAAAAATAAATTATTAATTTTCCAAACAGATAACATTAAATGACGTTTAACTTGGGAATTACGTAATTACTTACAATGGCCTGACCGTGTGCGGAGTCTCCTGATTCTTTCCAAGATGCCAAGTACATTTTGAAGGTAGTCCTGGATGAATAAAAACAGCTGGCATTTCCGATATCTTCTCTGATGATTGCTGGTGGGATTCAGGCATCTTGAATGCTGCGTTATCTGCCGTTGCTATGTGTTACTACTTGAATGAAGTAAGTAGAATTTAGATTAACAATATTTCAATGACGAAAAGAAATTATTTATTTCCGTGATTAATCGCTAGAATGTTAGTAACAGCTAAATGTTATTGGGTGTTATCTATTATCAATGGAGTTTTTTTTTATTTTGAGATAATTGGGAAATAATTGTTATCCATGCGTAAAATTTTTCGGTGGAATTATCACGTGTGGCTTGAAGTAGAAAAAATAAATATTTTTAATTATGTCCTTGATTTATTAGGGGGATTTTGTTTAGAGTAATAAGAATTCGTATTTATATATGTATGTACTATAAGACGAAGACGTTCTTTCTATAGCAAATGGCGCATTAAATAAATACTCTATTTAGTAGTCGCATATAAAATTTCAATTACGTCATTCATTTACTTTCATCGTTGAGTAAATAGTACTTAGATTTGATAAGGGAATCATAATCGGTGACAGGCCATCAGGACGACCGAGGAAAAGATGGTTTGAAGCGGTAGAAACAAATGCTGCGCACTTGTTGGGCGTATGAAATTGGTGGACTCTAGCTAGTGAGCGAGAAGGTTCGAGGAGAGAATTGAAGGAGGTCAAGACTCGATTTGGGCTGTAGTGCCAATGAACTGAACTGAACTGATTAGATTAGTTTATATTGAGGATTATATGATTATATTTAGATATTTAATAGTTCATAGACAGATCTTTCAAAATTTGGAAAGGTAATCATTTTTATATGTAATAGGTTTGTTTGTCCACCTCTTCCAGCTCAACTTGGAGCACGATTCAAACCATTGACTCAATTCCCCCGCAAACTTGACTCTGATTGTTCTCTTGGTCTATCAATAACTTAGGAATAGAGTTAGTTCATTGAGCCATGGTATCATCACCCTTGTGCTCAAGATTGATCTGGACCAGGCCACCAAACCGAACTAATGCCAAATTTGTTTTATCATTTTGAAGTAAAAGCGTTCTTGGTCCATTTCATTGCAATTTCACACAAGTTAAGCTAGATTTTAAACGAACTTATTAAAGACACGAATCACATACTTTCAGGGTTTTGTAACGAAATTGATGATTTTTGAGCGCAACACTTTTACCGCACGATGGATACAAGGATTTGTCAAATTGACAATGCAAATTGCCAAATCTTCCGTTTTCTTCTTCCTTATACATTTGATGCTGTACGATGTTGATGCAAAACAAAAGGTTGCGGAATTTGTCAAGGATAAGGATTGGTACTCCATGAAAGGTTAGATATTTTGCGAAATATGTAATAGGGTGAAAGGTTACTTCATATTTTCTCACAGGTAATGTAACATCCAATTAATGTGGATTTGACGATAATATGGAAATAAAAAAAGGAGATCGAGGACACGGTATACATATACATAAGGTAAGTAACCTGAATACAACTGCTACTTTGATCGTTGCGTCACTATAATCGGCTATTTAAATAAATGGGGAAGACAGTTTGACTCAATAAAACCATTGTTAAAAATTGTGTTTTATAAATAACGTGAACAAAAAAACAATGGTGAAATGAGCGGAACTTTGAGACCTATTACCAATTGGTTAAGCTAGTGTGATGCCTTATTAGGGAGACTCTTGAAAATTTGAGGGCTGGTCGCACATTGGATGCCTTTTCGTACGAATTTGTCTTGCATGAACACGCACGAACCATCCCGAAACTCCGTGGACTATGGTACCTCGCAAACTACATAGGTGCGAGCTAGTCGTACGTGTACGTGCGTATTCTTCCAGCGTCCGAAATTAATCATGCTCGGATTTTTTATGCATTCGTGCGCATTCAAAGTGATTCAACATATCACTTACGCGATCATCAACGCAAGGCTTGGCAAGAAATATCTAAAGAAGTAAAAATATCTGGTCTTGTGGAAGTTACAGTATTTAGTCAAATTAGATCGATGAGTTTTCCTCAACTCCAACAGGTTTATGGTAACTAATTTTATCCTTCCAAAATTTTGTTTTCTTTCTTATTGGCGCGTTAGCGTACTTTCGGAGCCTATAATTAGTCAACCACCAGCCGTCGTAGTAACACTACCTCAACAGTATCTGATTTTCAGATGTGCATATTCATTTTGAGCTCGGTGTATACTTTGACTTTATCTCTCAGTCGGGTGATTTAAAAGAAACACCATGACCTAGGCGAAGCTATTGAACTAGATTATACTGCGAGGCAAGAATTGATTAAAAGAACAGAACAAGTTGCGGAGAATTTCAGAAGTATTTTTGAAAAAGTGAGCGCAATTAGTAAATAATAAGACTTCGAATTACGAAAGCCAAGTCTCAACAAACGAATCACGCCAACGACATGGCAGACGCGGTTGAAGATTATTACCATATAACCATTTACATACCATATCTTGATACGTTCTTTGCTCATCTTCATGATTGATTACTAAATCATGGCTTCAGACTCTTCAATTTTGCATGACCATTCTGAAGACATCTGGATCAGTCAAGTTCAAATCTTCACTTTAATGGCAAGAAATAATCTCCTTCCGTAAAAATAACCCACAGCTGCAGTTTTATTATCTCAACGCCGATCACATTGAATAAAAAGGAAGGATTGATCAAATGTGGCGTGGTTAGTTGTAAGAACTACGAAAGCAAAGGGAAATTCTTCACCTAGCCAACTCAGAGGTCTATGGTATGAAGATCTAGACATTGAAACCTGGATTGAAGTTGAGTTTCGATGTAATGAAGTTAGGTGGCTGACCTATAATTTCCAATGGTAGACATCGCAGTATATTGCTGTGAACATACGTCTTTGCTACCGAGCAGCCCACTTCTCGTAGCCTTAGGGCGTGCAGGTTGTGTCCTTATATCTGTTGTATAGATTAGGTGGCAAGATCGACATGAAAGTAACCATGACCTGCCTTGAGCTATATGTGAAGAATTTAGATGCTATAGGGTTTGATATCAAAAAGATGCTATACATTTTGATTAAATCAATAACTTGACACCGTATATTCTTAATTTCCATTTGTTTCGATCTCTGTAGAATCGTCTAACAAACCTCCAAAAGGTATAGATCAAAACGGCACTTATATATTTGAACTTAATAGCGTTCAATCAACTCAACCAAAACACCATAAACCAGCTCAAAAACAAGTTAGTCAAATATGGACGGCTGGCAGTGCACCAAGCCATGAACTAATATTGCAAATGTGGAAACAGGAAGCGATCATTCTTCTCTCTACTGTCTTTCTGACGTAAACTTGTTGTCGGACTCAACCCGTCCCTCCAACGTACATAATAACCTATCACAATTATTGGATAATCCATTTTATTGAAAACTGATAAACTATTTTTAAAAACCAGTTCCTTAAAGTTGCAAACAACAGAAACATGCAATTTTTACAACAACCCGAACCAAATCGTATTTATTTAACCTATAACTCTTCTCCTTCGTAACATTGCCATAAAACTTTAAAATCAATTAAAATCGTATTTTCACAGCGACCCGATAAGAGGTAATATTGAAAAATTTCACACGTTCAAAACCACATCGATAAGTACAACTAGCTGTTTACACTTAAATTCAACTTAAATAGAAAATATTTACTAATAACAATCGCTGATAAATGTCGTAAATAAAGAAATAAATATTGATTGATGTAATAATGTAAATTTCCCCATTTGCGAAAACGAGCACAACAAAACATTTGTCATAATTCCATTGAAGTTCGTAAAACTGGTTGATTTGCCATGCTTTTGGACTTAATGGCCGGCAGGTAAAAGTAATATTGTCTGTCTTATAATTGGGTGATTTTTGCAAGGTATAATGTATATTCCACCTGGCGACAGAAACAAGATATGCTTATGAATTGAATAGAACAAGTATCGCCACGTTGATTGCGATGAATAGATCAGTGATCTTGATTATAGAGGAAAACAGTTGTTCAATAGATCTTCAATGACACACTTCAAAAAAAATTGTGATTGATTACACTCAGCACCATTGTATAGTATTCAATATTTCAACCCAACTGATCGTGCCAAAAAGAATATTTCCACATACGATCACTAGACCCAGCTTACCAATAATTGCCTTAATTTTGTAATGAAGAAAAAATTCTAATCACTTTCTGCAATTACTACCGATCACCGTGTATATGTAGCACAAACGTTCTATTCTAGATCGAGGTTCAAACTGAAGGAAATCGCTCAAATTGCGGCTATATAATATGCAGTGCTATGCTCCACTGGTGAGTTCTGAATACTTTTCGATCGCATTTTCGGGTTGTGTTGTTCGGTTCTTGAGAATTGTACACTTTCGTGTGGTTATTTATCTTGGGCTGTTATAAGAGAAGCATGTTTTGTGATATGAATGAACCTAAAGGGGAAGGAGAACAGTGAGCATGATGTATTATCAGCTATCAGAGTGTGTGCTCGTATGGAGTGCTATATGCTCTCTGTAATTTGAGTTCTACAAAGGCTGATCGAGTAGCAGGTGTTAGAATGTCAGCAGTGGCGGCGTGGTAGGGATTGTGTTTTGAAATATCGAATTATTAAGATTGATAGATTTATATTAAAATACAGTATTTGTTTTTATTTAAACCTAGGTTGAAGCTATGGAAGATGGTAATCAATTTCACTTAACACTTTGGATGAATCAATTAGGGTTTAATATGTGTAGTATATATTTTGTTTATAGTAACATGACGTATTCCAACTTTTAGTTTGATAATCTAAAAAACTATCTTAAATTTTCCTATATCTTTCCAGGTACTGCCATTTAACTGGCTTTATAAAATGTCCTTTCGTTACAGTAAGTGTTGAAATTGATTATGGATGAAAATCAGTAATGAAGCCTCGACATTAGCCTTCGATGCTATCTTCGAACGAATCTCCGAATTTTTATCTTCCCAAAAGTAGAGTGAATCATTGCTGTGGGTGATTTCAACGTTCATAATGCCAATTGGGTAGAATAATCAAATGGCACCAGTGTTACACCGAATTTTGAACTGTGCAACGAAAGTTCCGGACGTTAAAAGCCACGGAGCCCCTCTCCTTAACCTATTTCTTACAACTCATTCAGCTCGTTACTCCGTCGAGACGTTTAATACAAGCGTAGGCAGCAAAAACTTGGTTCTTGGTAACTCTGGGTAGCCCTAATAAGGCATCCCGCCGTCTTAACCCGTTAATAAAAGGATACCGAAGTTCAAGCTTGGGTCGGGTGTTTATCTAGCGGACGCTGCACCTCCTTGTTTACCTAGTAGTCTGGTACCGCCTGCGTCACAAGGTTTTCCGCTGGATAGCGGGATTGTTAGGGCCGAAACACATCCAAGCCCGCTTTGAACACATCCAAGCCCAAAGCCAGCTGCAAGCATATCCAACCAATGCGTTTAAATGGGATTGAACACATCAAAATTTGTCTCGCAAATTCAGGCCTTGGCAAAGCTGGCCGCAAGGCTCGCCTCTGTCGGAATTCCGGCAATGCTGGAATTCGAATTCGGCCGAGGCTCTAGTTTTTGCTTTTGACAGTTGAACTTTGAGGTTGATATTTTGTATGCGAGTTTGTATTGAAAATAATTAAACGAATTAAATACAAAATGTTAGAAAATTTCACTGTAAACAAATAAATAATAATTAAAAAAGTCAACAAATTTTATTTTATTTAAAATGTTTGAAATTTCACCACATTTACATAATAACAATTAAAAAATAACAATGAAAACAGGCCAAATAATTTTATTTTAAATGATTTTTAAATTTTATACTTTTTACGAACCACAATGTTCGCTTACAAATTTGACAAATGTGATCAGCCGGCCTGATTGTGTTTTGAGTATTCCGCGGACGGCTCTGGAGTTCGCCTCAAGGAAAGCTTCGAGAGATGAGCTTTAAAGCCAGCCTGGATGTGTTTCGGCCCTTATGTTTCAGGACGCATACCAGCTTCTCAACCAAAGCATCCATCGCTTTAGTGAGTCTGCTCTGGTTGCTTTAGATAATTCCAAGGCTTTCGACAGAGCATGACTCTGCTGACTAAACTCATTGGTATCGGCTCAGTTCTAAGGAACTGCATTGAAACTTTTTTTCTTGCCGTTCAAGCAAGGTAATATTGGATGGCGTCGAATCCAACCATCATTCAATTTGGACCAGCGCTTCCCATGGATCGATTCTCTTACCTGATCTTTTCCTAATATTGATCTACTCTCAATCCCCTCCAATCCACTTCATAGTTTTGCCGAAGACGGTTCTATGCGTTACTCCCACATCTTCGACGATGTAAGACAAGCATATGCCTGACCATGTCTCCTGGACCGTGAACTCGTGTCCAACTCTATTAACGGGGACATTGAACTCATTCTTACTTGGGGCTTCAAAAATTGTGTCGAATTCGACGCAATCAAAACAAAGTACATACTGTCTTCTCTACAAAAACCTGCATCGTCCGTCTCTCTATCTCAGTGGCAATAAGAATGTAATGGCTGACTCATCTCTCAGTATCCTAGGCGCGTAACCTTATCTTCAGATCTCTGCGATGGAATAATCACATATTCCAAATCGCCAAATAAGCTTACCAATGCCTGGGATTCATTCCTCGAGAAATTTAAGTTCCTCTAACAGCCAACTGTCCAGGCTACAATCTACAAGTCATACATTCGGCTCCATTTCGAATACAACTCATATATCTGGGCGTGCGACTCAAAAACCACCTTGGCTTGGCTGGACAAGGTGTAAAACCGCGCCATCAAATCGCCACCCGTCGATATAAAACAAGCCAACGCTACAGCCCAACTCGAGCCTTGGTCATGCAAAAATTCAAGATTTTTGACGAGCCTTTCCAAATATTCTTTCCATCTTGCTTGGATTACAGAGGGCTCTGCTATAATAACTCTTGGATGTGGTATGAGTTAATTTTTGAAGCACACGGCTGAGTCAGAGACACAACCGTTGGGTTTAGGGGGCGAAAGACTTTCTAAAATGTCCTCGATGGCTATGTTAATTTGTCTTAAGTGTTTTTGCGGGCTAGTTGGAGCATCTGGAGGATTTTCATTCAGACCACTTTATTTTATTCAATCTAAAAATATGAAATCAAAAACATTGGTCAAGATTTTTGTTTTGCCTGATGTTTTTGTTTACATCTGTCCTAGAGTATTAAAATTAAATTTACATACATGTTTTTATCGCATTTCTGTGTTTGGTTTTCTACAGTAATTTTAACGAAATTTAAAGATAACAATAAAGCCACAAATTTTGTCAGCAAAAGACCACCACATTTGTTCAGGTCATCCATTTTTTGATATGAAAATATTCGGGGGTAATTAATAAGAAAGCAAACCACCACAAAACCACTTTAAAAGATAATAACTATTTCTATTTTTTCTAAAACACTTCTTTTTTGGGGTGTGACTGCTTGATATGCTTAAAACTGGGCTTGCCTTAATAAAAACGATTTCTATTTAAACAAGTAAAAAATTTATTTAAGAACACTTTTCAATCAACTCTACATTAACGAAACAATAATTTTATTACTTTTTATATAGAAAACAGAATCACTCTAATTGCCATATACATAGTGGATCCTAATGCTACGAAGTATGCCAGAGCTCGTGCAGGCTGCGGAACGACCACTACGGCATAAACAATAGTGTGAATAATTCTCGATATGGCAACGGCTCTGATCAAGTTAATTGCTAGGAAACTATCAGGATTTGTGCACATGTATAAGAATCCAATAATGAAGAACGGGAGGATGTTTTCTATGTCATTTCGATGTGCTCTGAAAATGAAAAAAAAAAAATGTATATTAAAATTATGAAAGTTTCTAGTGAAACTAATTTATATACCTCCTGACACGTTCGACATCTGGATCGTCAAATTTAACCTTTAGTTTCTTTGATGGTAAATCCTCAGGATTGGCGAAAGTCTAAAAGTTGGTAAGAAAGGAAATGTAATTAATTTATTAATAAACTAAAAATACTTTTCAGGGATATAGAAAATACATTCGATATGAGGAGAGGCTTGATTTAGTGTGAAATGGCGATGTTATTTGTTCTACATATTTACCTTTTCATTGGGGGTTATAATGTTATTATCAAGGTTAGTATTTTTACGAAATATTCAAAATAAAATTGCTATCTAAAATTGCCTAGGAATTAAGGTACTTTGCCCTTTAAACATAGTACATAATTTGTTTAGTGGAAGACGGTTTTATTTCAATTGGCCTAAATCTAATGTTTTTTCCCAAATAATCTAGGCAGTCCCTTCAATTTCCTTCAGCTTTTTTTCATGGTCCAACTTTATATGGAACTTTGTTTAGAGGAATGAGAGCTTTTTTTATGTGTATGTGAAGCATTCGCAGGCGGACCAGCATACCCCAGCATTTGTAAGGAACAGCGTTCGTAGCAATATGAAACAAAGAGCTTTCATAGTCTACAGCAAAAACTTTGAAAATATGATTGCTGTAAAGTAAAGGAAAGTAAATTGCTGTGGTCTTCTTGGCAGCAAAGCAAAGTTAACAGCAAAAGTATTAAAATTGCTGCAGCAATTCAAACCCTGCTCTTGGATGTTGTATGAGTTTATTTTTGTAACAGCCGGCTGACGATTTGTTCTGGGCCCCAGGATAGAGGTGTCCCCGAGAATAGAGTGAAACTCAAAAAGTGAAAACCCCACATCCATGCGTACTAATCGTCTAGGGGCCCCATAACTAGATTGAAACCCAAAAAGCCAAAGCCGCCATCCAAAATCTGAAATACAGGCATGCTAAAATATATGTTATGTATTGGAATGGATTCATCTACTCATCACATTTATATATACTAAACACTATTTTTCTTTCTTCCATTTCCGCAAAGACGTCGATGACATCATCATGGTCTATATTTTCTGCCAGTTCTGGTTCTATTGATAAATAATATCATGCAATGATTTAAACGTGACTCATACATGATCTTAGATAATTTTTTATCATTTTTAATTTTTATTCACTTTTTGCAATTGCCTTTTCGCCTTTCTAAAGCAGTTTTGCCGAGTAGTCCCCCAACTAAGTACCAACACGTCCAATATGCTGCTTGACCCCCGCTTCGATTTTTCCCGCTGGAATTGATTCTGCCAAAAGAAAGATGAATGCTAAGCCCAGAACTAAGCACAAGAACCTGGTTTCGCCTCTTAAAACAAGTAATCCCGCTAACCAGCCAAAACGAAGGCTGTGTGGCTGGCAGTACCAAACTAGCAGGTGAACAAGGTGAAGGCCAGATCTAAGCGGAACTTTGGCACTCTACTATTTACTGGTTAAGCTGACGGGTTGTCTTATTAAGGCTAACTCTGAGGACATATGAGTTCCAGCAATTTGGTGAACTGAACTTTAAAATAACCGTATGCAGTTCGCATACAGTTTCCACATATTCAACTGTTAAACGTAAGAGTTCGCTCAAAAGGGAGTAATAAACTGAAATAATGGAATGCCATTCCACTGAGCTTTTGCATTTCTAACTTCAGGCAAAAAAAGTAACAACCATTGCAAGTACGAACTGAACATGAACTGGACTTTAGCGGGTGAAGCTATGTGGGTTGAACTGAACATTATTGAACTGAGGTAGGTGAAGCCGGGACTTTAGTCGGCACTCCAAGGGTATACGTGGCTCTAGTAACGCGTCTTGGGGTACTTAATTGGTTAATCGGGGTACCAAAGTTCCACTATTGTTGTCTTTTCCTAGCGGACGACAAACCTCCTTGTTCTGCCTGGTAGTCTGGCACTGCCGGCGTCAAAGTTCTTGTGAAATCAACCATTTTCAGGAGGCGTAAGACTCCGGCGAGGATATCTGCCGCTAATCCCGACGGTTGCCTCCGAACTCCAACATCAAACCCAAAAAACCACTAAGCATACGATATGAATGTTTCGCACTAAAGGCAAGTCTAAACCAACAGTTTGTAGTGGTAAAAGCAATAAGTTGGGTAGTTCAATTGGAGATTTTTTCAGAACTAAAGTAATGTCCCTCATCCACTTCTCTAGTATCCACTACTGTTTCAATAACCATTAAGAATCGATCCTATCAGTAAGTAAGCAGTACTAAGAAAACATAACGCCTACAATAAGCTATGTTTTAAGTCCAATTTCAACAATAATTATTTTCTCTCGAATTTCATGCCAAGTAAATGAATGGTCATTTTAAAAACTTGTTTTTAATATTTTATGTTATTTTTTATAAATTTTAAAAATTCTGCAATTTCATTCTTACATATCGCTTCAATGTTTATCTACATATGTATGTATTTTATCAGCCGTGTTGTTATTTTTAAAATAAACGATAACACTGAATACCGATTAATCGTAACACTACCAATGTCTTCAAGACCCAGCATACAAATGAGAAACTTTCCATTTTTTTTATCATATCAAATATCCAGTTTAGAAAACCACAATTTATAAATTATGGACACAATTTCGTGGATTTAAATTTATTATTCAAATTAAAAAATTTCTGCTTTCGTTGCTAGAAAAGTAAAAGCTGACTTGACCCCAAAAGCTTCCTCCGATGTTAGTTCCCGCTCTTTAAAGATTATGGTTTTTGTCGTAATCAGCAATTAGGCCGGTCATCGAATGTTCGACCTAAGCTTTATAGCGTTCTTATGAAACAGTCAAGTCACTGTTCTCGCAAATCACCTTTAGCTATACTAAAATCTACTGCTACTGCAACTAACTTCATGTAATCGCAATTAATTTCTAATTATGTATAATTTGTGCATAACAAATAAACAAGATGACGTGTCTCTTACCTTAGTTTTGAAGCGTTGTATTGCTGTTAAAATTGACATTGACAGCATTTTAATAGCCAGCACTGTTGACCAAAATACATAGGCCTTGAACACAGGATTGTCGAAAGACAATAATTCTGCAATGGACTTTGACATTTTGACTTGAGATCTCAGATAAACACTTGAATGAAAGAAATAATACAGCACAACCACACTATAGAATATCGACTATCTTCCGAAACCGCCTTTGTGAAACTGAATACTATCGAAGCCGCAAAGTGAAATTTATTTCTAAAACCTCGTGATTATGAAGATATGAGACAGTAGGGCATCATCTCATAGCACAGAAGACCATTGTATGTATAAGGTGTGGAGTATACATTCGGTCTCTCTCGTGAATACGCAAGTTTTGGTAAAACACTGTCAAAACTGCATAAAAATTGAGTATGTTTTTACGCCTCTTTTTTTGGAATGTGGGTATTGTTTTGAACGTCGTCATGTTAACCTCTCCAAATCAATTGATACACGAGCATGTATATGTGTTATCTTTATGGAAAAAGCTTTGTGGCTTTTGGAAAAATATTTACTGTTAAGCTTTTTATGTTGCGGAAGATCTCAGCAACATGAACTTTCTCTATGCATATGAACTTAATTATTTGTTACTAGAATTTTTAACTTAAAGTCGTTTTCTGGAAATAAATCTCTGTTTTTGCAACAACCGAAATTGAAACAACTACAATTCAATTATACATGTTTAAAAGATAAACTGCAGTTAGTGTCAACTGTACTTTTTTGCCTTCGGAAATGGGTTAATGTTTTTCTTTGTACCTTAACAGAAAGACTCTTTTACATCCCATCGCCATCTAGATCGATTTCGACAAATGTGCCCGATTCTGATTACCATTTAAACTATTACCCCGTTTATGACTAGGTTCAACCCAGGTTCAACCTAGGTTCAAGCCAGTCATAAACGGATGTCGAGTTGAAACTGGGTCCGCTCAACCCAACTCAGCTTTCCTATCTGGATCGAGTTGATATTTCCCCTCATATTCGCGGTTTGGGTTGGGTTGAAGTGACATTTGTTTTGTTTGTTTACCGTCCGTGAAGTCCGCTTTCGGCGTTCGTTTTGTGTTCGGTGTCTTTTAGGGCACAGGAATAAAAAATTATTTCGTTCTGAATATTTTCATATCTATAAATGAGAATTTCACACAAAAATTTGAGGTTATGTTTTAATATCAGTTCAACTTTATTTCAACCTAAAGTGAACTCAACTCGACATTATATACGGTGGTCGAAATTTCAACTCAACCTCGGCTCAACTTTTCAACCTAGTCATAAACGGGATAAATGAGTCGATTCACACCGAAAAAAACGCGTTAAAGTTGTAGCGTTTTACATTGAAAACAATCGTGAAGACTGTGTGTACCTACTTATCGAAAAAAATATGGGAGAAATTCGGCGCCTTCAGACAACACAATTCGTTGTTTGGTGAGGAATTTCTTTGAGTACGGGTCTGAAGAAACTCGCCATCGTCCCATTGGACCGCGCCTGTGCCTCTTGAGTGAAGTTGTTAAAGCGGTGATAGAGAGTGTTGCCGATAATCCAAATGTGTCGTATCACCGTTAAACGTGAGTGGAACGACTTTAAGGAGGATTATGAAGCAAGATCTTCATCTCTTCCCATACAAAGTGCAACTTGTTCAATGATTCTTGCCAACGAACAAGCCGCATTGCTTCGGAGTCAATAAACAAAACTGTCGAATTTGGGGAACAGACGTTCATGACATGAAACACCACTGCATGCTGTGAAAGTTACTATTTGGGCCGAAATGTGCTCAAAAACTATCATCGGACCATTTTTCTTTAAATTTCGAGAAACAGTCGACGGTGAACACTATCGTTGTATGTTGGTGCACTTTGTGGGTCCGAAAACGGGTGAAAATGTCTGACGAACCTTTTTGCAACGGCCAGACCGAAGCCACAACGATGTAGTTCTGGCAAAAGTCAAGTTTATGCGAGCAAGACCATTGACGAAATCAAAACTAACATACCAGCCGAAGTCGCTGCTATAACGTCCGAAAACAGCTGCTGTTTGCTTACGAATGGAGGTCATTTATTCGACATAAATGGTAGAGAATATCCTAAATAAATCTTGTTCATTTGTCAAAATCGGCTGAAAAATGTTGGAGTTGTTCAATGCTGAAATACCGAAGGTCTAGATGGCGCACTCCACCTAACATGAAAATTTCCATATTTTATTGGGAGACGCCAAGGTTGTGTGGTCGAGCGTTATCGTGATGGAACACAACACTTGTTTTATTATTCAGTTCAGACCGTTTTCGTTCAATTGCATGGCGTAGTCTCTCTATTTGTCCACAAAATGAATCGTCTTATCAGCTGGAAGTATTTCATAATGGAAATTCCCTTCTAGTACAGATGCAGTAGATGTAAATTTGGTAGTTTTCGCGTCCAACTCATACATACACATACATCAACCTTCTTTTTGTATCCAGGTTTGTGTAAATGGTTCAAACTACTATTGTGGACAATACCTAGCAAAGATAATTTCTTCATGAAATGGAGTAAAGCCCGCGCCATAAAAGAAGGGAAATGAGCACGCATGTAGAATTGTGATTGAGAATATAAATGAGCCGGTTATTTGCGTTTTTAAACAAACGGAGTGACGAGTGACGTTGTAATCTTGAGCGGACTTGAGGCTTTCAATGCGCATGGAAACAACGATTTCGAGATTCCTTTTTTATGGCGCGGGCTCTAACTGCTGAATTCTTTCTTGCACGGCTCCAGAAACTTCGGAATTTGTCATAAAAATGGCTTGTAATAATATTGGGGTTGATAAGGAATGCAACCTCGACTAAGCTCCTCAATATATTGGCAAAGAAGATTTTAAGCTTAAATTCGTGCGTCTCGTGTAAACAGTGTTTTCTGTTGAATAAGTGCATAGCTGACTTTACAATGCAGTATCACGTGTCATAACTCTCGTGTAGCACTACCACTACCGTCAACGCCACAGGTATTCTTTCATTACGAATACCTTTCTTGTCTCTACAAGGTGATATCAATGCATACCCGCCCTGGTAGATTAAAGAGCATGAAAAAGGATCTCGTTGCGTATATGTTTGCTTTCTCGCCAATAAAAATTGTGATACCACACTTCCTTCTTTTCCTTAGTTTTCATTCCACTCTCCGAAAAACCGGTTCCACAATAGTTGATAGGATACCCCTGTCCGTGTGTGCGTCTTTTCTCCGAGGCCTTCTGTTTGCCTAATTTTGTCTGATCTTGCGTTCCTTAAGAAGTGTCTTTTCACTCTCACAGAATTTTTCTTGATTCTTTTTTTAAATATCGCCCGCTATTACAGCGAGGAAACCGGCTACGATACAATACTACAGCAGGCGAGGCACATACCGGTTTATATACATAGGACCTTAAATATCCTTTTTATGACTTATAAATTATCACAAAATAAAACTGTATTCTCAATAAAACAAAATTAGCGATTTGTATTAAAAATATCTATTATCAAACCACTGCCAGGTGGCGTTTCTAGTTTCATCTATAATGTATGTTAAGCATCGATTGTCGAACCTAAAAATGTTAAAAAATCATATAAATACTTTGTCCAAAATTTCTATCCTTTATAAACCAACCATTTCATGCACTGTACTATTGGATGCTCCTCCCGAAAGCATTGCGGCCTTAAAATATTAAAGTATGTCACTCCAATCTTCCTGGCCACAAAAGTGTTAGCCTCTTTCAAGCAAAAATAAAAATCTCTATCACAATCACAGTGAGATCTTGTAAAGAATCCAGGATTACTGAGTCCGTGTGCAGTGTTTCTGGCGGAAATCGAATCTGGACACTTGTCATGCACCCTGCAACAATTGTCGACTGCATGAAATAATCCTATAGCTGCATCGTCGGCGGCTGTGTTTCCAGCACCACACCAAATAGTTCCTAAAAACAACATTCATACATTGAAAATACAAAATTATTATATAATATTTTTATAGGAAACTCACCAGGATAAATTGTGTGTACTCGAGAGCTGAAATCTTTGAAAAGTTTCCCGGCAAAGGAGAGCTCAATATCAAGTCCTGCTCTGGTCGTTTTACTCCATAAATATCGTTCGGCGATTTGTTGATATTTCTGAGATCTAAACTTTCTGTTTATGTAATTCCATATGTACGAAGATAGTTCTGGAATAAGGAAGATGTTTTTAAATGTTTTCTAAGAAGAATCCGATTCTTACCTTTAACTACGTAAACTGTTTCAGCTAAAGTTTTCTCTTCGGGTATTTCTGGGAAGACGACAGTGTTTTCCTCTGAATCGTCATTCTAAATAACAAAAATGTTTTGCACATAAATTTTCGTGTTAATTTCGTGGTTGCTTAAAAAATATTTATTGCATTCCCAAAATTTGGCCAGATGACAATAATATATTAAAAAAATGTAACTCACTACTAGAGTTTAGTACGGAATAAAGATAGAGGATAGGATTAGCTAAAACGAGTCTGAAGGTCCTGGAGAAGAAACGATGTAACCTAGTGTTGGCTAGGGCACGATTATAATATGATTTTGTGAATTTGTCTCTTTTTTCTTTTGAGCCAGTACAATGTACGATGCACTAAATTATCAACTTCAACTACCTTTTTCTCCAAAAAATACGTAGGACCTCTATTTACACTTATACGCAGACAATATAGTTCTCTATGCTTCCGGTGAGACCTACACGGTAGAAACTACTTTACGAACAGCACTTAACAATAATAATAATAATTGGCAAAGTGGACTACGGACTGATGTTATATGGTCATGGAACAAAGAACGCACTCGAAAGGACCCAAACCCCAAATTAACACTGCTGCACGCATTGCTCTTGGAGCATTACCTACGACGACGGTATACCAAGTATTACGAAACGAACAGAAGAACGAACGGCTACCGTAGTCCTTAAAAACATGCACCATTTCCAAGCTCCACTGCACCAATCAATAACGAACCATAAGCCCTCGTGCTGGGGTTGAAGAAACTTCCAACAGACCTACTTTACATCCCTAACCAAATACAGAACTAGACAAGTCTAACACCCCCTTGGTTATTTAAGCAATGTCAAATAACACATAAATGACAAAATACAACAATTATTACAGTACTACATTTATAAGACAGCCGTTCAACCGAAGATGTACCACAAAAAACAACTTAATTGGAACAGATCCTTCCTAGCCTCGCACATCAGAGAAATTACAACACCCCAGGGTCATAATCTCCCCTGGCCGTTAGGAGTCCTATATAGAAGACTCAGACATTTCCTCGCCGTTACACCTCTTGGGAGCATAGAGCTTGCACAAAGCTTCTCGATAGGAATCTATTTTGAGCTATCCTCTTGGTTTCAATCCAGGTTTTGTCAAAATTTTCGTTTTTTTCAGTACTGTTCTTCTTCATGTGTTTTTTGGTCTACCGACACCTTGATTTCCCTGCGGATACCATTCAAGTGCTCTTTTTTTGTTAACGCATTGAAGGATGGGTCCAATCCACGTCCATTTTCCCTTCTTTTTAATTCTCATTGATTTTGATTTATGAACATTTATTCTAAGATCTGCTTCCAATGCACATATTCCTAAGCTGTCTATTTTCCTTTGCATGCCTTATGTTGATTGAGTCATAAATGCTATATCATCTGCGCATTCGAGATCTTCTAGCCGTTCTACCAATCCCCATCGAATTCCTCTTCATTCTCTCCTGGCTTTATTCATTATTTCCTCAAGTTATGAAGAGTAATGGTGAAAGGAGGCAGCCTTGTTTCACCCCAGTGGTTTTGTTATTGGCTCACTCAATTATATATTAGAAAGGATTCTTAGTTTTGCTTTGTCTTATATCATTTGGATTAATTTTGTTGCTACTGCCTTCTGTTTCAAAGCTTTCCAAATAGCTTCCCTGCAGATTATGTCGAATGCTCGCTCGCTCAGTAAACATAGCCACAATATGGATATAGATACATAAAATGGTGGGTGAATTTTAAATTGTGTCTGGTATTAACATTACAGAACATGCGTACCATCTCTTTGCATCTAACATTTAAACTACAAAATTGAGGCTATTAACAACCAATATTAAAATTTGAACAGGGATACTGAAATCCTTAAACGAATATGTACTCGGCAATCTACGACACAGGAAAATGCAGTTGGCAGACCAAATCTACTTAAGTAGAAAGTTGTTATGCTTAATAAACTCATTACATGTTTTCTTTGTTTGCTAAATTATCTCTATTATGCTCTTTCTAATAAAGCTTCTCATTTAATCCCTGATTACAATGATTACATTTGTTTTTTTCCTCATTAATTTTTAATAGTTAAAAATAAAGAAATGTTGCAAAATTAACCAAAAAAGATTTCGTAGTTGACTAAGCATGAAAAAAAAAATTATTAATATTGCCCAAAAAATTGATTACATTAAGATTTTTCTGCTCAGTTTGTTTGGGAACAATTTTCTTTATCAACCAAATACGATACTGCTATTAGTTTTACTTCCACAATACTTTATCTTCTTACAGCGCGTGCTTCTTTGGTTTTTATGCTTAGCCGTGCATAATAGATTGCAATGTAACTACAGCTGGTATATTTCAAGTATATCTAAGTTGTTATTAAACCGTGTAGATAGTAGGAAGAAAAGACAGATAATAGAGTAATCCTGTAGACATTAGATTTTTTGTTTTTGAAACTGCTTACTGATATTGTTTGTTAGCGACCATCAAAGTAGCATCCATCAATTGTTATAATGCCTTTGCGTGTTCCAATCCTCCATAATTTTTTAGAAAACTAATCGAGGTATGACACTCAGCCCTTTAAGCAATTTTCTTGTATAATCTCAATTAACTCGATATACCTTCCTCGGAATGGTAATTTTAGCTTTGGAAACAGGAAGAAGACACACGGAGGCATATTAGACGAGTATGATGATTGCTCGATGACATTAGTTTAATGTTTCGCCAAAAACTCTTGCGCAATGATAAATTGTCGTGGTGTTCTTGCGCACACTTCATGACAACATTAAGGAATAAATCACCGTTTATCCCGTTAGTAGGAACTCGCAATACACTATTATTTCGGTTTGTTTTCGAAGTGCCATTCCGAAGATTGTTGGGTTGTTTTCATGCTGGGCTATACCCCGTCAGTCTGTCAACATTACTACAGACGTTGTGATTTTCTTTCGATTTCGATATGTCGGAAGACGATTATTAGTCTTAATATTTGTGTATAGGAGCTGTGTAAGGAACTATTTAGTACTTATAGCTGGCTCTGACATATTCGACCTTGAACTTCTTCTTCTTCGATGGCTCTACAGCCCCATTAGAGCCTTGGCCTCCATCAGCTTCTTCCTCCAGACGTTTCTCTGCTCCGCAGCTTGCCTCCAATTTCTTATATGGAGCAGTTTTACTGCATCGGCCTTAACATTGTCCTTCCACCTTGACCGTGGTTTGCCAACTGGTCTTCTGCTATCTGGTAGTAAGTACAGGGCTATTTTTGGTATCCTTATGTCATCCATTCTTTGCAGCCCTATGTCTTTGGGTCCCTCTTCTAATTCCGTGAAAATTTCTCTAAGGTATGACAGCGATCTAGCAAGGTAGTTTATATCATCGGCATATCCTGCCAACTGTTTTGATTTGTTAAGCAGGGTTGCTGTTTACTTTGCGGATTACTCCTTCTAGGCAGAGATATACCGGAGGAGGGTTTGAAGCCTTTCTTGAAGAAGTTTACTTCCTTGTATGCTTCCCGTGTTTTGTTTTGTGCAAGTCAGGATAAAATTGTTGAGGAATTGTCTTTTCTTCTTCCTGCAGATGTTTTTTGCGGTTCTTCTTGTTTACTCATATTTCAATTGTTTGGTCCTCTCTATGTTTGTAGTCTACAGTTTCCTTCGTGACATCCGTCAGTGTCGTCTTCAGTCTTGTCCATTTTTCCTCAATTGTATCCGCATTATTTATGTTTAGATTTGGATCTATCCTTTCTGCTAGAGTTGCCTGATATCTCTCCAAAATAGTCTGTTCTTGAAGGCGATCAACGTCGAATTTCTTTAGTTTGTTGTTCCTTTTTTCTTGAGTGGAAAACCGACATCTGAATCTACCTTTAACTAGGAAGTGGTCCGATTCATAATTTGCACCGCTGCAGGATCCTATTTGAAGGATACTGAAAGCTGCCCTTTTGTCTATGAGAATATGGTCTATTTGATTACAGTATCTTTCACTGGGAGATTGCCATGTGTATTTGTGGATGTCCTATCTCAGGAAATATGTTGATCTGACGATCATCTTTTTGCTCATTGCAAAATCGATAGCACGTTGTCCGTTGTCGTTTGATGTTTCGTGGAGACTTTCTTTTCCAATGGTCGGTCTGTGCCAATTCTCTCTTCCAATTTTGACGTTGAGGTCTCCTATCACCATCTTGATGATATTGGAAGGGGCCGTGTCGTATGCGTGTTCAAGCTTATAATAGAAACTGTCCTTCGTCGTGTCCGCTTTCTCCTTCGTTTCCGCATGTACGTTTATGATTGAAAGGGTGAAGTATTTTGCTCGGAGTCGAATTGAGCATAGTCGTTCACTGATTGGCTTGAACTCTATCACATTATCTATAATTGACTTGGGTATTACGAAGCCTACTCCTAAGTGGCTGATCTCTTCTAACGCTTCTTTTCTTAGGAACCAAAGGAGAAATTTTGAACTCGGTCTTAATTGTTTAGACTCCTCCTCGGATAAAGTCTCGAGATATTTTCCAATATTACATTTGTTCAAACTATTTTAGAATTTAACAATGTTAATAATTTATTTCTTTTACCTCATCTTCTTGTACTATTTCCATTATATTCAATCGCCTTGAACTGTCCGGATACTTCTTCCACGGCCCAGAATTTGTATTTTTCCTTAAATTTTCTCTTGAATCCTGTTTTGATTTTGTCACTATACAATCCACCCACTTATTATGTAACAACAGCACTATAAACAAGTTTAAAAATACTAAACATAAGCAATTCCTTCCATGGATAGACACCATTATTTCCGTTGATTAAAACAATAAACATGATTTTTACAAGAAATTCTCTCCCGAAATTAATAAAAATAAATCTAAAACGATTTTCACAAAAGTTGTCGCCAAAAACACAAAAAGTAAATTATTACATATTTGAAAAAAATGGAATTTGCATAAACAAATTTAATCGCATTTATATTTTTTGATTTTTTTGCTTTTGTATCAATGAACTTCAAATCTCACCGTCAACACGCGACTAAGAAACTCAACGAACGAGCTGGATCTGCCGAAAGAAACTGAGAGTGAAAGACGACACGCCGCTAAATAATAATAAGGAAGGTTTCTGCCGTTTCTGCAAACACTCTCCGCGGTCCATCAATAGACCATAAACGCGAATGTCAGTAACCCATTGTTGGTTTGGGTAAAAGTACTACCCCAGTCCCCCATGCTAGCCCAGCTCATCCAGAATAGTTGAGCAAGTTTCAGAGACTGTCGATGATGTAACTGAAGAGTTAGATGATCCTATAATAACGGACGTGGGGCTTTATCTATGGTAATTTGTGCAGAAATCACTAGATGCGGGATAATTGGGGGAAATTTGCGGGCTGTAGGAGGATTATAACGATATGCCTATGCCGGTGGGTATAGTTGCGTAACGAAGATTTAGATCGGACTGGAAAGAATACTAGGAGGTTACTTTTATACAAAGGTGTGGTCATTTTGCCTACGAACAGAAGTTTATTAACCTTTACTAACTAAAAATCGTTATAACGATATTTATGTAAATATATTGAAAATTCGTGACAATCTAGGGGTTTTTGGATGTCCGTAAACAGAAGAAATGAAATTCGAGTTAATCATCATCATCATCGCTATCAGTACAGGCCCATGTGCTGAAAGTCGATTCGTCACGACACGACAAGTCGTTTGATTTGAAGAAAGTGACGTTTCAGTCGAATTACGGGACCTAGAGTGAAACTGCTAAGTTGAGTTTAGGCCCATGTACTGAGTCGTGTTTCGATTGAAACGTCACTTTTTTAAACTCAAACGACTTGTCGTGTCGTGACGACTCGACTATCAGCACAGGAGCCACATTCTATTATTTGCCTTGGCTTCCTCCAGCATTTCTCTTCTTGCCGTTCGGTACTTGGCCAATATCATTCAATTATGGGACTCCTCAATGGAGTCGATGTATCGCTTCTTCTTTCTTCTTTTCTTCCAAAATTGCAAAATTGACAGCCACTTTCTAAGTCCATGCCTCTGATCCGAACATCAGAACGTGCTTGATTAACGTGTTATATAGTTTACACTGCATTCCTTTAGACAAGATTCGTAAGGCAAGATGTTGTCGAAGGCCAAAATAGCTTCTGCAACGCTTAGCAACATTGATTTTCCTTCAGATCTCCGCTATCTCGCCACTGTCAGCTTACAGTACTGCTCTTCTTCGTCTTTCTTCTTTGATCCATTAGCTGGCGATCCAAGCGTATGCGCTGCTGTCGCTGCCGCTGGGTCTCGAACTCTATTCACGATTCGTTTCCATTCTTGACGATTTTTGGCGACGTTACGAGCCTCGTTAACTTATAATCGTTGATTCTTTAGTTCGCCCTCGCTATTCTTTAGCCAGGTTTTCTTGGTGCCGATCGCTGAATTCTCCAGCCTGCGGGACGGTCTCGCCAGAGAAGTTTACGTTGCAAGCGATTATTATCCATTCGGCAAACATGTCCGTAGTCGACGTTTTTGTATTTTTTCTTTGATCAGGATCCTCTGATTGCAACTTTGTCTAACTGTCTCGTTTCGAAGGCGATCGCGGATTGAGACCCCGAGAATCTGCCTCAAGCACCGTATGTGGTCGGCTAACATCAAGTCAGTTACGAAGTTATTGTCGTCGTATCAAACTCCGCATCGTCCATCGAACGCTTCACGCATAATCGCGTCGATCACAACGTTGAAGAGAAGTGGCGAAGCGACGTCTCCCTGTCGGACACCCGCTTGGAATACGAACGTTGCTGGTTGAGCCATCGTACGACGCTTGGAGAAGTTGGATGATTTTCCTGACTGTCGCCTTTTTTCAAAATTGGTACGGGAAAGCCATCGTTTCTTCCACGCCGACGGGACACGATCCGAATACCATATGTGTGTTATGAGGACGTTGAGTTACTAGTTACTAGGTCCATTCCTGGCGCTTTTCCATTTTCAGCCATGTTATTGCTGTCTTCACCTCGATAATTGTCGGTTCGGTATCGAGAAACTGATTCGTCGGCTGTTCGATAATCGGCGGTTCAGGTGCTGGCTGGTCGTATCGTGGTTGTACAGCTGGTGGAAGAACTCTCCACCGCTGCAGGCGCCCATGAGGAGAGGTCACGAAAGTTCCATCCGATTTTTTGATGTTGTTTTGCCGCCTAGTAGCCGCATTGTCTGGTACAGGGCTCAGTACTCGTGCCTCGACATCGCTTTTTCCATGTCGGGCAGAACGTTATTCCAGTACGCCTCCCGTTCCGATTTCATTTTCTGTCGAACTTCCTTGTTCAATCGTCGGTATTGCTCGAAATCGATGTGTTCCATTCGTTTCCGCTGATCGGCAAGGTCCAGACAGCTGTCCGAGATCCATGGCTGCGTTCGTTTACGGACACAACTCCATTACATACCCCACAATGGACTCTGATTATTGCCTTTCTTCTACATCGATATCATCCGGTATTACGAGCGCCGTGAATTTGTTGGATAAGACCATTTGAAACTCTCACCCAATGGTCCGTAGGCACGCCCAATTCCTCTTAGCTGGTGGTGGTGCCGTTTTCTTCATTCTTTGAAATCACATCTGTAATTTCGCTCGAACAAGATAATAGTTCGATCCGCAATTGGGCTTGCGCATTGCACATACGTCTTGGAGCGTCGATCGGAGTCTTGCGTTGCTCGAAACGTAGTCTAACATCTCCGAATCGTTGTCGGATGGATTTCTACAGGTGAGTTGATGTTTGAGTGGATAGTGACTCCGTGTTTGCCCATCGTTCCTTCCCAGCCGGTTCCATCTGCTCTTGAATGTGCAATGAAGTCCGCTGCGAGTATGATTAATTCGGTTCGAGGTATCGTATCCAGCGTTTTTTAAAGCTGATGCTAAATTTCATTTCTGTTCGCGTCCGGGCTGGTCTCGGTTGGCGCATAAATGGATACGATATGGGTATTGATCGTCCCACCGATGGTTATAACTGCCAAACGCTCTAATCCATTATAAACTTAAGTTAATTAATTCAAGCACAGTTAAAAAATTTTATAATTATTTTATTATTTTAACAAATTTTATTGTCTTGTAAATTGAGAACATACGCCTTTAATTAAAAAGCCAACACTTTATCTTAAAATTCGCTTCATCTTGTCCAGCCGTTACTATATAATTATTTTCCGTTGAATATTTAACACAAGTTAATGGACCTGTCGGTAAAAATGTAAAAATTGCATAAAAATATAAAACAAAATATATTAAAAAGTACCTTTCGACATTTGTTTAAAGAATTTTCTATTTCCCTCAACTAAATCCCAAATAGAAAGATATCCGCGATCATCAACCACAACTAAATACTCAATCCCCTTGCACCATGCTAGTGATGTTGGGGTAAACTCCATCTGGGATTTTAGCAGAGTCATGCCTGTACTAATATCAGTTACAAGGAGCTGCCTGTCTTTGCTGCAGCTTGCTAACTTAGTTGCTGTTTGGTCGAGATCAAGACCCGTTATTTTGGTGTTGTGATGTAATAGTAATTTAGGCTCATCGATGTATTCATTCAATATGGGCTTGGACAGATTTTCTACACTTAGGTCCCAAATAAATATATCTCCGGCTTTTGTACCAACTATTACTTGCAGCAAATTCTTATGCTTCCTGTGGCATATGTGTGTGACTTTATCCTCGAATGGAAAGTACGAAATCATTGCGTTGGACAACCTAAATGCCTTTTGGCCTATCTCGTTGAAACCTCGCCAAACTCTACAATGTTTAGAAAATTCTTTTTATTATGCTCTTAAACTCTGCAGAATATTATTATACTTCACACTGCAATCGGAACTCCCCGATATAAGAACCCCATAGCTATCTACTAAACTAATACAAGAAACGGTGTCGTCATGAGCAGGAATGATATCGGTTATCTTCCCATAGTTGGTGTTATACATTGATCTAGTAAAGGTAAATTAACAAAATTGTGTTACGTGCAAGAAGGACTTACATTGTGTTATCACATGATCCTACAACAAATATATTCGAGTTTGGGATCTTGACAATACAGCTTAAGGGTGCACTGCCTAGAGATATGCTTCTGTTTAAAAGATATTTTTATTGATTGTAGTATATAAGTCTTACTCGGGTGGCTTTTATTGGATTTGGTGGGGATATCACCTTACCTTATTTGACTTTTTTGACTTATAGTGAAATACTTAAGAATTCCATCTTTTCCGGATGAGATTATGTCGTTTCCATCCACATGAATGCAAGTTATTGGTTCTTTATGAGCAGAATAAGAGATTTTTTCTTCCAAATCAAAGGTTTTTTCTGTAATATACAAAAAATTATTTTAGGTAAAATTTTGTGGGGCCTAGATAGTCCGAACACTAGTCATACAAAAATGTTATATAATTCAAGTATCTGCATCTTTCATTGTGCTTTTTTAAGGACTTCAGGCATTCTGCATCAACACTTCTTGCTGCCAAAAAACTTGCAACAGGAGTTTCTTTTTTGTAATTTAATTTAATGTTCTGGATCACATTGGGATTGGTTGAATCAAGGCTTTATAATTGGGGGGCATGTACAGAACAGTAAAATGTTTACCAATCGACATCAAATGTTCATCGAGTGGATACGCTGGTGCATTATCAATGTCTTTACTTTGGGGAAGAAATGTCCGTTAAGCCACTCAAAAAATATTGGTCTTGTAGTCCAAACATTACTTTGACCTAAGTAGCGACTTGTTAACTGTTGCAAATGCACTTGGCTTTTGTACTTTTCCAACAACCAGCAATTTATTTATCTATGTTTATCAATTTTGATCCGCCCTGCACTACACCACAATTGATAGACATTCAATTTGTCAACAACGTCCCGAACGCCCCACTTTTGCCCCCTTTAATCAGAATGGAAGCAGTCATCTAACCGATTCTGAAACGTCATTCAGTCTAATGGTCTAATAGTTTATTCACATTGAAAAAACGCTGTGAAATTGTAGCGCTTTACATTGAAAACAATCGTTCAATTGTGAAGACTGAGCGTGCTAATCGTAAATAATATGGGAGAAATTCGGCGCCTTCAGACAACAAAATTCGTAGTTTGGTGAAAAAATTCTTTGAGTACGTATCTGCAGCCACTCGCCAGCGTCCGCGACCTTACAACGAAGTTGTTGAAGCGGTAATAGAGAGTGTTGCCGATAATCCAAATGTGTCGTATTGCCTCCGATCTCGGAGTTAAACGAGAGTGGAAGAACTCAACAGATTATTATGAAGTATGATCGTCTTCCTCCCATACAAAGTGCAACTTACTCAATGATTGTTGGCCAACGGACAAGCAATGCCGTTGCTAGAATGATCGATGCCAAGCCAGATTTTTGGGGCAAAATTTTGATGACGCTCATTTTACCCCCCTATTCTAAATTATGACCAATCATAAGTCATAAGCTTTTGAGACACAGGTTTTGATTGAAAGCTTGAGACACTATTCTCGATACTATCAGCTGTTTTGGTATTGTAAGTACCCAGCCACAAGAAAAAGTAAAAAAATTCACCTCTAATGGTGAATTTGTATTTGTATAAAGAAATAGAGCAAAGTCTGGGCGACCAAGTAGCAAAGTACGAAAGAAGATATTGATGCAGTAAGGGAGAGTGAATATGAACTTCCGAGCACCTCTCAACGAAGCTTGCTGTGTGTCGCGTCTGCATGAAATTTTGAAAACTATGCTAGAAGCGTGCTCTTTACACTCTTGTGACCTGATGTGCATGCAGTTATAATTTTGAGAGGCGTTGAGACTGTTGAGGATTGTCAAAATTGTGTGAACAAAAGTAGAATACCAAATTGTCTCAAGTTGATGCTCACCGTACACTTGATATCGCATTATGACTTATGACTGGTTTTAGAATACAGGTGTTGCATTCCTTGGCGGAGTCAATAAACAAAATTTAACGAACAGAGAACCCACACGTCATTCACGAAATACCAATGCATAACGAGAAAGTTTAGGTCGGAGTGTGCTCAAAAACCACCATTGGACCATTTTTCTTCAAAGCTCGAGAAACCCCCGATGACGCACGCGTGGTTGAATGATGGTGACATTCGTGTGTCCGAAAACGCGTGAAAAAGGTCGGACGAACCTTTTTTCAACAAGACTGCGCACCTTGCCACACCGCAGTCACTACGATGAAGTTCTTACAAAAGTCAAGTTTAGGCCAGCAAGCCGAAGACCATTGACGAACTCAATGCTAACATTCCAGACGAAGTAGCTGCTATAACGCCCGAAAGCAGTTGCTTTTTGCGTATCGAATGGAGGCCATTTAATTGACATTGTGTTCAAATCTTGCTCAATTGTTCAATCTTGCTCGGAGTTATTCAATGTTGAAATACCGAAGCTCACCTCAACTAGTATCCAAATTTACATATTTTATTGGGGGGAGGAGGAGGGGCAAGGGTTTTTATGTAACAGGGGCGCAGAATCATATAGTTTGGAAACCATTGCCCTACCTCAATCGCAACCCCCGCCCACGCCAGTAAGAAAAATATATCTCCCACACCTTAAAATTACTATTAATGCACTCAAAAATCACCGTAAATAGTTGAATTTTTTTAGAGCCATTTTAAGGCTTGTGCACATTAGGGCGTTACGCACCGAACTGCATCGCATAATGCTGCCTACACACCGAAGGCTAGCGAATCGGATTCGCTAACGTTCGTTGGTTCTGTGTGGACGGTTTATCTTGCTTGCAACCCGTAGCGTAGCGGTAACATCAAAAGAACAAAGCCATTTGAGCGAATGTGGTGTGGACGACCATCGAAGTTTAACCAACGATTGACAGGCTCGAAAGCCGAAATTTTAAGAATTTGATGTTTATGGATTTTGTTGCATTTGCGGTCCACCACCTGCGCTTTCGTTTCTTTTTCCTTAATGTTTCATTAAGGTAATCATTCTACCTAGTTTCATATCTAGATATAATGATTTTTTCGTCGTCAACCATTACCCTCTTCGATGCAACTAATCCGAATACCCGTCCCAACAAACGTTTGCTAAACCAACAAATGCTTATGGACGTATCTCCGAACGCAAACGAAAGTGAGGTAGTCAACGTCGAATGTCGTTGTTGGCTTTCGTTGGGCCAGTGTGGGCTTCAACTTCACTTTCGTAAATTTTATATTAACTATCGCATACTATAGGCAGGCCGCGTCACAGCGCACTGGCGGATCGCTTGCTAGGCGAATTTTCGCGGCGATGTTAGAACTAGTTTTACTTGAGAGCCTTTGCTGGGGTGCACTCGTAGGTTTTATAATTCTTTGGCACACTTTTGGTCTTGAACTAATGTAGGCAAGTAGAAAGTGGCTGAGGCGATGTTGTCGGTCGCTATCGAGCTTCTTAAATTATCTGCGACCCCATTTGGATTACCGGACAAATTCTTATTTAACAACAAGATTAATTAAAATAATAGTAAAATAAACATACCTACAAAAGATTTATCATTTCTAATCGGACTTTCAATTTCACAGATTGATGTTTTTCTAGATACATGAGGCTTGTCAAATAACTGCTTCGGAATTTGCCCAAACTCCGAGATTTGAACTTCCAATGCATGACGTTGTGCAGAATTTTTAATATTATCCAAATCAACAGATCCTTCATAGCATAGATGATAAAATACTAAAGGTAAAATATATTATTAAATTTTATAACTTTATAAAAAAAATATCAACCATTATCTGCTTTCAAAGCCTCTTCGCCACGCTGCTTGTATCCAAATATCAAATCAATCCAATTGTGTAGATTAGCTGATACATAGTCAGATTCTAGTGCATCTCTGTTAAGATGGAAATGTTTATTTTTAAATTTAGATAATAGGTTTAGTTTTATTTACCTTAAAGTTTGTAGAAATACCTTTGGAGAATTTTTCGCCCATGGTGGTAGCGTAACGTGATTTACTGGTATTCCATCACTTCTAACCCCAAAGTTTATTTTATTAATATTTAACAGAAAATCGCCATTTTGCGATGTATCATAGAATTCTGGTATTAATTCCTAATATTATTATTACAAGATTGCGTTAAATCGCCATAAATTATATTTTGTGTAGGTTCACCTTAAAATCGGACATATTCCCCAAACAGTTATTAAAAGTGTCTGTAACTCTATTAAACATTCGATCAGGATGGTCAAATCGTCCATTTTGAAGGCACAGCATTAAATGTGGATATTTACGAAACTATTACACATGAATTGAAAGTGTGTTGTCGAATATCAATTTATTTGTTAATGCTACTTACCAAATAAAACAATACAAATCCTGGCGCTGAATAATGTGATCCATAAAGATATCTGAAAAATGTTTTTAAGTGTTGAATAAATTCGTATATAGGCAAGATTTAAATATTATTATGTACTTAGGCTCATCCATTTCTTCAAAACGCTCCTTTAGGCGCTTCAGACGTTCCGAGTTCAATGCCCCAATCGGTTTCGATAAATCTCTATAAATATTTTCATTAGTTAAATCTAGAGTTGGTGATGTATAATCTGTGATTATCCATGGAAATACAGGATATTGAGTTAAATCTTCAAAAGAACGATCAGCTAAACTAGAATTAATGAAATTATCACATCGATTCGAATAGATTTTACCTTAGGTCCTACTTGTTTAAATAAAGTAAATAATCATAATTCGATATAATTCGGTTTCTCCATTTTAACGTCATACTTTCAGGTTCGACATTTTGAATGTTCACGTCTTTTTGCTGCTTAACTAAGTTACAAAAATCATCACGTTCATTTACGTTTCGAAATGAGATATAGATGTGCTTTTCGTTGTTTTCCCAACGGATTTCGAGACCCTAAAAAATGTAGAGTTTGTAATATGTTCAACAATCGTGTCAATCGTAAATACCGTGTGTCTGAGTAAAAATCGCTTTTTATTTAAACTACTAACACAGTTGAGTTTTATTTTTATCACAGGATGCTGCAACATAAGATTTAGTTAATAAAAGACTAGATAATCTTGTCGTACGTCTTTTCACATTAAATTCACCCATTTGCAAATAAAATTCACCCGTTTGAAAATTTAGTACTTCTACATTCGATTCGCCTCGCTGCACACATAAGCGAATAGTATGGCGTGCGCCAAAACAATTGGGAACATCAAAATTGCTTTTCCATGCCACAACGAAAGTACATCCAAAAAGAAAAGTGTCACTCCGTTCGATTAAAAACCCAAATCACTTGCTCATTTATATTCCCAATCACAATTCAACGGTCTCACTGCCACTGTTGTCGTGGTCAGATGGAGCGTGTGTCTTTTCAAAATGTATGAATAATAATAGATTATGATGTGTCGAGCTACTAACATTACTAGCTTAATTTTCAAACAGGTGCATTTTATTTGCAAAAGGATTTATTAGATTTGCAAATGGGTGAATTTAATGTGAAAAAAACTGTATACTTACTGCTTGAATATTGTTATATGGTTGAAAATAAATCCATGAATCGGTTAGTAAAAGTCTTCCTGGATTTAAAACGAGCGGATGTATTTCATCAACTTTACAATCGAATATTTTTTGTTCGTAGATATTTTCGAGCCATAGAGGATCAAATTTTATTCTATTGTGTAAGGAAAATACCATTGTTGCTATCTGAATGGTGAAGAATGATATTATTTTTTGTAGTTTATACTATTTGGTAGAAACAAACCATATCGTTTTGCTCTGAGGCATGCAGGCTCGACGCACGATGTAGTTGCTGGCATAATTGTAGAACCGAATCGCTAACATTAGCATAATGAAAGTAAAATATGAAAGTCCTCTTTTCTCTTTTAAATTTATATGGTGCAATTATGTTGTTTTCTAACATTTCTGTGTACTGGGAACAGCTGTGTGAGACGAAATTTAATAGTTTTAGAAAAATAATGATCAGGCTAATAAAAGATCAGGAATCTGTGGAAAAAATGGGATCAAGGCTAATTTAAATGGGAGAATGAGTTAGATTTTTATACAAATAGATAATTAGTAGTGTGCACTCATGAAAACTTAGGATGATTGTATAAAAACAAACAAATTGTTGTCTTCTGTAAGAGCCAAGCTCCAATCAGAGCGATAAGGTCTTGTAGGGCCAAACTGCTTTACTTGGGGATCTGATTCAGCAGGCAGAATTCCGCTTCTGTCGCTGCTCAAAAAGTTGAATCTGGTACAGCCTTTATCCTTGTTTCGGGGCTTGAAACGCAATGAAAAAGCGAATTTAGGGCCGTAGTAGAAAATATGTCGAGCTTTAGTTGACTTGGTCTTGGTTCCCGTGGTAACTCAAAGTTTTATCAACCCCAGAGCTCTAATGTTCCGTCCTCTGCCACCTCCTCGGATTTCCGTCCCATCACTATACTTCCTTTTTAGGCTAAGGTTCTGGAAAAGCTTGTTACTACTCAAATCCGAATTAACGAATGGCAATCTGGCTTTCGCAAACGCCATAGCTGTAACACTGACTTCCTTAAAGTGACGCCTTATATTCGAAAGCCTCTTGACAAACATCTCATTTACTGCTTATTATTGCTCGATTTCTCAAAAGTTTTTGATAGTGCTAATCACGGTTTGCTTCGGAAGCTCGCCTCCCAAAGCAATTTTTCCCTTCCTGCCCTTAACCTGATACATAGTTTCTTAACCAATCGTTCTCAGAAAGTTCTGCTCGGTGACAAATCTTCTTCAGTTGCTACTCTTTACGCTGGCGTACCTCAAGGCTCTAACCTTGGTCCGCTTTTCATTAACGATCTTCCTTTTGTAGCCAAAGATTCCAAGATTCACATGCAC
Source organism: Thereva unica (assembly GCA_949987705.1). Classification (NCBI taxonomy): domain Eukaryota; kingdom Metazoa; phylum Arthropoda; class Insecta; order Diptera; family Therevidae; genus Thereva; species Thereva unica. The sequence goes on from OX465284.1 coordinate 112,391,631, forward strand.
GCATGTGATGTGCAAATTTATATCTCTTCCCCCAAAGAACAATTCCTCAGTAGTTTAGAGAAACTTAACGCAGATCTGCAGTGTATTTCCTCCTGGTCGACATTGAACCATCTACTACTTAATCCTCAGAAATCCCAATACGTAGACCTAAAACTACTTTGCGTTCTCCATGGTTCTCTCTCGCGAGATCCGGGATCTGATAATCCAACGTGAGTCTATGTACCGGCGGCGTAACCGTAGAAATAAATTCGCAGTTACTTAATTGACTACAAAGTGCTTCGTTATTGCATCAACCACTAAGTCAAAGACGCTGAAAGTGAGTTTTATGCTCGCAAGCTTAATCCTAACTTAGATTCGAAACGACTTTGGTCTAACCTTTGCTCACTTTGGTGTTCATCCTTCGTTATCTGAGCCGTTTGATGTTGAGCTCCTTGTGTGAAGTTATTGAATCTCTCTCTATCTCCTCAAACAGCATCGGCTTTGATGGAATTTCTCCGTCTTCCCTAATTGCTGAACCTATCACAACATCTGAATTCCCATGGGTCTGGAAAAACCCCCCTTGTGATTCCATTACCCAAAAGATCACCACCGGACATTTTGGACTTTCATCTTATTAGCATCCTCCTCTTTCTCGCCAAAGCTTTTGAAAAAATTATTTTTACCCAAATGATGAGCTATCTTGCGCGTAATAATTTTCTCTCTATCTATCAATCTGGCTTTCGCAAATCGCACAGTTGTGAAACTGATATGTTAAGAGTTACAACTGATCTTAGGGTTGCCATTGATCAGGGTAATCTTGCATTATTGCTTCTAAACGACTTCTCTAAGGCTTTTGACTCCATGGTCTATCCGCTCCTGTTGACCAAACTTAATCAACTTTATCATATCTCTTCCTCTGCATTCTTTTTTCTGATAGATTTCAATGTGTTCATCTCTTCTGCCTGTGCGTTTGGGTATTCCCCAAGGCTCGATTCTAGGTCCTCTTATTTTTTTCCCTGTACATCAATAATCTTCCTTTTGTCATTGATGGCTGTTCTTTTCATATGTATGATGATGATATGGAGTTGTACAATTCGTCGTGTCATCAACGACTCAGGGTCGCATTTAGTGATTGTGTGAGATTTGTTTTTCACCTCCGTAGATCTGATCATGTGTCGGACTTGCAAAATTCACTACTGGAATGTGGGCTCCTTTATTTTGTTAATGTCATGGCATTAGCTCTCCTACATAAAATAGTTTTCTCTAAATGTTCTTGCTGCTTCTCCTAGCCCGATGCAGTTCTTGTGGTCATTCAAGTTGCTTATCCCTATTCATCGTTCCTGGGTTGGTAGTCGTTCCTTCTTTGTGCATGCGATTACACTTTGGAATAGACTTCCTCTATCCATACAGTAAATCAGCACAGCCACAACTTTCAGAAAATAGGCATCTATTTTTCTATCTTCTCTAATCTATATCTAAGAAAAAATTACAGTTGAACTTTTTGTTAAATTCGTATTAGGTTCGTATGTTTTGTTCACGAAATACGATTGTGGCGACCCATTCAGAAATATATTTTCAATGAAGCACTATCGTGATTTTTATCGGTGCTCGATTTTCATTGATAGTTTCATTAGTGCAGTAGGAACTTGATTTTCTTCCCAATGCAGTAATCTCAATTGAACGTGGCCCCTTCCACAATTAAAAGAAATCTCTAAAACAGAGACCACCTATCTGAAGGAAATTGAAGAGATTTATAGTTGATAATAGAGTATTGCGAAATCTGAAGGTTATCAGGGGTCAACTAAGAGTCTAATGCATGATTCATTCCAGTTCCCTTATCATCGTATCTTAAAACATCGATCGGTCTTAAAACAAATTAGAAATTACGCTACTGATAAGAAACACTTGTGTCGTGACGCAAATAAAAATCGCTAGAAGAAAACAATGTAGTGCAAATGTTACCTTGCAATTAAGCAATTCTTGCACCTAAGCCGATAATCTCTTGACTCATGAACACCATCGGAATCACTGTATCGTATCTTAATGAGAGGAAGCTTCCAGTTCTTCGGCTCGAAAACTAGTGATTTGGAACACAATTTTAACCTTCCAGTGATACCCTCATCTGACGGTGGTGGTTTCATGGGGTTGTCTTCTAATTGTAGCAAGTCAACCGCGAAATCCTCGAAGTAGATTTCATTTGGTTCCAGTAATATCAAGGAGAATCTGCAATATTTTATGGATTATTCGTGGTAATTTTGATCCCTGCTTGAGGCTCACCTTTCTTTATCCATGGTGTATGAAAGTGATGCTTATTTCCTGGTTTTGAACCGGTATAAAGAGTTTAAATTAACAATGAATCACTGGAGTGAGCTTGGTTAACTCGCAAGACAAACAAACACAAAACACCGAGATTGCAGTGGCTTGACAGCTCTTTATTGACAGGAGAAATGGGACAGATGTGAAGTTGAAGTTCTTGCTCTCGAGAAGTCCATACATGGGATTTTGAAAGCATTCCTGGTAGTCGTTAATTCGGTTATTTTGTGGCGTTAATTGTTTTGTTTTTGAGAACTACTTGGCGTATTACCAGAAGCATTTAATCTTTCATTTAACTTTTACAAATACTATATACAAATGCTAGGTTGAAGTTGGGGCGCAACAAATGGGTTAATTCTGAATTTTCAGTTAACGGTTGATAGTTTGAAGAAAAAAATTAATTTAAATTTTTTACTGTGTCCTGGGGCATAATTAGGCTTCGAAAATCGAATATTTGTAAAACTGTTACACAGAGGAGCGGGAGAGGCATTAGTTCTTAACCTTAACTTGGAGTGGAGGCATAATTAGCGTCGCTCCTGCCGCTGTATTATAAGGAACGTATTCATTGATTTTTTGAGTATCTGGGGTTTCTCTCTTGCAACTTTGACCACTTGGCTAAATAGATATATTTTTGAAGAGGGCAGAAACCTTACAATCAAAAACAGAGTATTGTTTTCGTGGCTTCCCATTTATCGGGTGAATTGCAGTTAGGAAAAGAAAGACTATCCCAATCTGCCATGAATCCAAATATCTTTTTCCGGGTTACTAAAAGATGGCATCCTTATTGTATTGTAAAAGCGTACATACCTAACTCTGAAGGACAAAGGAACATGTCCATTATGATGTCATAGTGATCTTACTTGAAACCTAATGTTAAAGTGTCGCTTCTTCGCTACACCACCTCGAGGACGTAATGAATCTTCTTAGTTGCGGGATCCCAATTTTCGAGATTTCCACAAGCTTGCTTAGGAAGGGTTCACCAAAAGTGGTTAATCTCCTGCTTAAGGTTGGGCAGCGACAGAGAAGGTTTTGTATACTATCCTTCTCGACCAGATTCTTGCAGCTTCTACAGAAATCATCGGTCTCGAGACCTAAGCGGGCCGCATGCTTCCCTATCAGACAGTGACCCCTATAACTGAGTGGTCCGTCTATACCCCCCTATAACTGAGTGGTCCGTCTGCGGTCGCAAGAGGGCCAAGTCATTTTGGACGAGGTGCTTTTGTTAAGATCGCTCCAATGCTTCTCTGCTTGTTCCATTGTGTGTTGTTTGCGTCGGTGTTTAAAGTTAGCTCAAGGCATACCAACCCTTTCCTTTCCAGCAGGGAGAGTGGCGGTCGTGCCAGTTCGTCAGGCTGAGCCATCCCATTTAAAGATCTGCGGCATTCAGAGATAGATATAGAGCTGTGCAAGAAAGTGCAAGAACCGGGGCCTTCGGACCCGCCTGACTGTCTTCGAAGTTTCGAAGTCTCTCTTGGTATATTCTGCAGTGATCGGGTAGTCGAAAGGAGGCCTCAATCCCAAGCTCCGGTGAAAAAGGTCCTCCTCCTATCTGACTCTCGAGCTTAGAGCCATCAGTGAAGAAGTTTGTGGCACCCTGAATACATGTTGTCCATTTCTCCATTCACGACGTGGAAAGATGTGCACCTCGTAGTTTTTCGTGAAGGTAACCTCGGATATGCAAAAATCTTTTCTGTGGGGATGTTGACAGAGTTCAACACCTTCATGTGTCCTCCCCTAATTCCGGTCCAAGATACATATCTAAGGGCTGCGATAATTGCGTTTTCCTTTGCCACAAGAAGCAAAGGAGGGAGGTATAACATAACATTTAGGGCATCTGCAACTATAAGTGTAGATTAAAGTGCCCCTGATGTGCATAACTCCGCACATCTTTGCACTTTCAGCAGTTTGTGTAGCACGGTGGACCTACTCAAGGTGGGCCACCATACTAAGACCCCGTATGGGAGTATTGGATATCCAATCTCTATGAGGATCCATCGTCTTCTTCTTCGTCCTTGATCCGTTAGCTGGCGGTCCGAACGATTCGTTTCCATTCTTGATGATTTTTGGCGACGTCTCGAGCCTCGATAACTGATAATCGTTGATTCTTTAAGTCGCCCTCGATATTCTGGCTAAACCAGGTTTTCTTCGGTGCCGATCGCTAAATTCTCCAGTCTCCCGGACGGTCTGGCACCAGAAGTTATCATCCATTCGGCAAACATGTCCAAACCACCGTAGTCGACGTTTTTTGTATTGCTTCTTCGATCAATGTCTGTTGATCGCATCTTTGTCTGTCTCGTTTCGAAGGCGAGCGACGGAGAGCGAATATTTGATTAATGCCTCCTCAATGTGGTCGCTTGTTCTTTCCGTGCGCGCTTGTTCTTTCCGGCTCATTTGCTCTCGATGTTTCTGTAGCCTGGATTGTACGATTTTCTTAAATACTTTGCCGATGACCGAAAGGAGGCTAATACCGCGATAATTCTTTCATTCCCGACTGTCGCTTTTCTACAAAATCGCTTTCTTTCACACCGACTGGACACGATCCGAATGCCATATGTGTGCTATGAGGTGGTGGAGTTGTTGTGATAAGAAATCATCTCGGCGTTTACTTGATCTATTCCCGGCGGTTTTCCATTTTTCAGCGCTATTATTGCCGTCTTCACCTCGATAATTGTCGGTTCGGTATCGAGAAACTGCTTCGTCAGTTGTTCGATAATCGGCAGTTTGGGTGCTGGACTTTGTAGTGGATTGGGGTTATACATATAGCTGGTGGAACACCGCTGCAGGCGCCCATGGGGAGAAGTCACGAAATCCATTAGATTTTTTGATGCTGTTTTGCCGCCTAACCGCCGGATTGTCTGGTACAGCGTCTGGTACTCGAGCCTTGACGCCGCTTCTTCCATATCGACCGCAACGTTATTCCAGTACGCTTCTCGTTCCGATTTCATTCTGTCGAACTTCTTTGTTTAATCGTCGGTATTGACGTGTTTCATTTGTTTGCGCTGATCGCCGAGGTCCAGACAGCTGTCTCAGATCCATGGCTGCGCCCGTTTACGGATAGGTGGACACAACTCTATCATTTTATATTAGGGGAGAAGCCCCACTTCTTCACAAAGGATTTTTTGCAAGCGAAATGTGCTATGTTCGTTTTTTTAATGCGCTCCCTGTGTTTTCATTACAGAAGCGCTTCTTGCGGGATTATTCCCAGATATTTGACATTTTTGCTAAATTTGAGCCTAACATTGTTAAGCCGGGGAGGAGTGGGATTGGTTAAGAGTGGGATTTTACACCTCTTCGTAGTTCTGTTTTTGCTGGGTTAACGCTGAGTCCGCGTGTGGCAGCCAAATTTGAAAGGATTTGTAATGCTGCCCCCTTGAGATCACAAAGATACTTGAGGAAATGTGGTACTCCTTGTCGCAACTTTTCTCTCCACAGGTCCCGATTATTCACCGATGTCATCCAATTTGGCTATACTAAGCTCGAAGGCTGGGTCTCATCCGCTGTCGCACCCCAGATCTGTTATATGTATTGTTAAAATGAAACAGAAGAAGAATAAAATAATAAAATTAATACTATGAAAACTGCACTCCTCCTCTTAATACCTTGTTTATGTGGTTAGACTATTTTGGCTGGAAAATAGACCTACAAGAAATCAAACTAATCCTACTTACTCTGATTCTGGCAATTTTCCTCACATCGATCATCTATTAATCGCTAATTTAACGAATTACTGGTGACATTGGCCAATTTTCACTCTAAACACCCATTAACCAATTAACTAATCAATAAACACGATCCACGATCACTGGATCGAGAAGCTGCTGCTCATAAGGTCAAGTTCGCATAGGGCCACTACTCGATAGACAAGAAAGACAAGATCTAAGACACCAATTTCTATGTTACTCTGCAGTTATCCCTTACCGGAAACTGGATGATGTCGTCGTCGTCTTCCCGTAGGTGTTCCAGACAAAAAGCAAAAAGAGGAATCCCAGACCTTACATAATTGAGTTCTGTGTGCCATCACAGGAGGAGGTGGAGACCGGGGAGGAAGTCAATAAAGAGTTTAAGCGAATATTTTTTTAAGTCATCTGGACAAAAATGGCAACATGAGTGGCTACGCGGGGCAGCCTTATGTTTCCGATTTTTTTGTCATGTTATCCGCAAATAGAGAGCAAATCAAGCGCAAATAATTTTTCATTGTCTCCGATCAATTCTGTTCTGGATTTTAGAATCCAGGTCCGAATTTAATGGCATATTGTCTGAAAGGATGATTAAGTATGTAATTTTGGATAATTTCGAATCCAGGCCTGTTCCATAAGTTTTGTCTATAAAAGATTACGATTGTTTTGCGACGTCTTCAAATCTTTTCTAGATTTCGCATTGGATAAAACCGCGTGAGTTTCAAAACTAAACTCGTACCAATCCGGGATTTATTTGTTGTAATTTCGTTTCGAATTTTAATCGCAATTAGTCTACTTATCCGTTCGGAAGTGTCGTCAGTGTCCTTATATATATATAAAATAATAAAATAAATATATAATAATGTCGTACGTGTCTGACGCTGAACAGGATAAAAGTAACGAATTCCATCACAATCGTGCTGCAACTGGTCTAGTATCGAAAGTAACCAAAGCAATGGCAGCCAAAGCGACAGAGAACAGGTGGCGCCACAATAAGCCTGACGATTCAGATTCGGAAATATCAGATTCTGATCACTTCTTAGCTAAAGGTAAATGTGGAATTAAAATTGTGAAACTATATACATATATTCCGCAAATGAGTATAATGTTCATTAGGTGCGTTCTTGCTAACGCCATCCTATGAGCTATCGATGGAACGTGCCGCTGTTATATGTGAAAAACTGAATTTTAAAGGATGCTTCAGCCTGACGAAAACTGCAACTGGGATACTATTTAAATTTTCACATCCAGAGGATTATCAAGCGGTGTTTAAGAAAGGATTTCATAAAGTAACTGGAGCTAGATTTTATAGAAAAGTAATGTGGTTTTATAAGTGTGTTTAAGCTGTGAGATTTTTTAATAAGTGAATATATTTTTTTCATATTAAGGTGCCAGTTCCGTGTAGGCCACAAAAGACTTTCACTTTATATGTTTTGGATGTCCCTGAGGATATTCCTGTAGAAGATGTTCGGCATTCACTATATAAATTTAATTCGGTGGTTGAAGTGGTGCGATTAGTCGTTAGCACTATACCAATACCTGTGCCAAAGGAACAAACTAATGATGGTGATGGTAAGTGTGCAGTTTTTTAGTTTTTATAAAATTCAATTAACAAAATCGTACTTTGCAGGAACAACGACTCCTAAACCTGCTATTCCAAAGGAGCAACAACCCAATAAGGAGGCATCTCCGCCCTTGATTCGCATAACGTTAGCTTCCCATGATGAATATAATATTCTCCTTCAAAATGGATTAAATTTCTATGATGCAACATTCTTTCCAACTGAAGCCAATATTCCGGTGGCTTCTGGTAAAATAGTTTACAAGAAACGGTAAGTGGAATACATTTTTCGCAATACATTTATTTATAATGCTAGTACCACTAAACCAACCAAAAATATCGAAACATTTGCAATTCTACCATAGGCCTTAGAAATCGAGTTCCTATCACAACATTAAACAGCTCCGATCGGCTTATTCTGACCATCTTCAGTAGTCTCTTGTGTGCATATTACACTTAAGGGTTAAAACGATTGTGAGATATTCTTCCGCAGTTAATGTTCCCGTACTCTTACAACAGCCAAAGATTCATTCAAGTAAATTTGGACCATTACCGAAGCTGTTGTCTACCTCAGTAGTATTTCATTCAAATAGTCCGATTGTTCGTTTTAATGCCCTAAATTTTGTACGTATATGTAGATTATTTGTGGCTCTGCAAGTGATTGGATGAACACGATAAGTCTTGAATAATTGGTCCCGAATTTTTATAATAAAAAAAGAGTTTCCACTGTCAGAAAACACTGTCACAGGATTCTATTCCAATTTTATTTGGTCTACTGTGCCATCCCTGTCTTTAAAAACCATCTAGGTTAAGACCTTTCTTCTTCTTCAATAGGTCTTTATTATATGTATAGGATTCGTGTCCCAAATCTTCCTGGGAGTAAAGAAGTCGCGAAGAAGGAGGCTCAGCCTCACAGTCGCACAGCAAGTGCTTCGCAGTTTCAGGAGCTGCCCCGCAGAACCGACAGCTTATGATCGGCTACCAGTCCTATTTTGTTTAGATGGTAGTTAAGCGAACAGTGGCTCGTCAGGAGCTCTGTTATTATTTTTAGCTACCACCTCCAGAGATTTAAAAGTTTGTCCGCTTTAGCTTTATCGATTTGAATAAATCTTTTAGCTTGACGAGCACTATGGGTCCTTGTCCAGCTTTGAAGAAACAGCTACTCGACCCAATTTTCGATGGCCGTTCTTACGTGGCAGCTCGCTGAGCTGCAGAAAGGTTCCGGACCGATAAGTGATCAGTTTGCGGCTACTCTAGCTAGGCTGTCGGCAATTTCATTACCAATATGACCTTCGGGGCCCGGAATTCACATCAGCGTGACATTGTTGTTCCTGCTGAAGGATTTTACAGACAGGAGGCAATCTAGGACAGTCTTTGATGACAGCCTGTGGATTTAATGGCCAGCAGGACAGTTTGCGCTTTATTGATACAGGACTCAGCACACACCTGGATGTCGAGTACCGCAGCCTGAAAAACAGTCCAATGCCCAGAGCCATGGATATTTTACTCCTTGGGCCATATACGCCCAGCCCTACCTCTTTATCGGCTTTGGAACCTTCCGTATAGCAAAAGGTCGTGCTTCCTCTAAAGAGGGGCCTGTCATGTTGCCACTCTGGCCTACTTTAAATAATTGTCGTAAACGGTTTGTCAAAGTCAAGAGTAGCAGGAATAGTATCGGACAATGATATCAATGGCTCTAGGTTCAGCTCTTTGAGGATCGATAAATGATCCAGAAGGTCTGCTAGCATAAAGGAGAATAGCTCCTATAGACGCAGCGCCCCCGTCAGGGCCCTTTTTTCACTACTAGATGAAGCGGAAGAAGATTCAGTAGGGCCGAAGTCGGACAGGTGCTTTTAGCCTCCGTGATACCAAGACAGGCTAGTCTTTGCACCCTGGCCAGCTTAATCACAGCACCCTTTTGTTTGGTCTTGGCTCACCATGCGATGGATGCCTCGTACATGACCATGGTCCTTATGATCGTCGTATATATCTAAAACATCAAACTCGGTTTGAGGCCACCGATTTTCTCTACAAATTTACGGCAAATATGGAGAGATGTAATTGCCTTAGGATACCAAGCTTGCTTTAGGATAACCCATTTCTTTTGTGTAACATGGAGTGCCTGTTACGTCAATGTCAAATTCTATGTCCTATCTTCTAACAAACTTTTTTAAGTAATAAAGGTGCAAGAGAGGTTAACCTCTCATGTTGTAGTTATTCACTCTAAATGACGTGCGTCTTCTTAATAAACCTGAGCCCACCTTGCCATTCATCAGCCGATGAACGAATTTAACTTCAGCGACCTTGCGACGCTTATGGAAAGAGTTTAAGTTGGGCAATTTAAGTCTACTCGCATAAGGCGCAAGAGTAAGTGGGTCATCCCACGGGAGGTGGCTGAGTGCAAATCGGGCGAACTTCCTTTGAACCGATTCGATTCTACCAACATGGGAGGAGTAGTAAGGAGACCATGCCTGGGAGGCGTATTCAAGCAATGGCCTAACTAAGGATACGTGCAAGTGTTTAGTGATGGAGTTGTTGAATTCCTTGGACCATCTCTTTATAAATCCTAGGACTGAATTGATTTACTTTCAAGCCTAACCCCTAGATCTATTACAGAGCTAGCGCGGAAGACCTTGTCGAGAAAGGTATAGTCATAAGTTATAACACCATGTTTCTTACTTAAAGTCATGACCTCGCAATTACTAATATCAAAGAGCAAGTTGTTGTTGGAACACCGAGAATAGAAGGTGTTCAAGTCTGCTTGCAGAAGTTTTCCATCCTCTATACTCCTTATGTCATCAGCGTAAATAAGGATTTTACAGTGCCTTAGCAGGGTAACAATGTCATCTATTGATAAAATAAAAAGGAGAGGGCCAAGATGACTGCCTTGCGGGACACCAGAGCACGCGACCTTATGGAATATGAACCCATTTCTGACCCACCCTGTGAGAGTAATATCTTTAGTCCTCGCAGCTCAAATCATTGCTCTAGCATTCCAACTTCTCCAGGTCTATGGAGAGTTCATCTACAGAATCCTCAGTGCCGCTGAGTGACCATATTAGTAGAGGAATGCGTCATGGATATTTTTCTGAGTTGGTTGACTTACTGTTACCGTACTAAGATCGACATTTCCTATTTATAAAAAAAGTGAATACCTTGCTTTTGTAAAAAATGCCCAAAAACACTGCAGTTTCTGGCTTTTCTCATCTTTTAAACTGCACAATTGTTTTGACTCTGAGTCACAGTTAAAAGTTTGCAATTAATTACAAAAAATAATCTTAAATAATATTTTAAATAACCATTTATGAAACAAAATTAATTACCTGCATTAATTCCAATATATACACATTTTCGTTTCAGCCTTCTCGATGGCAGTATTCCTGGACGAGTTCGCGAATTGCTTCCGGTGTTCGATGCTGCCGGCTTCTGCAAAATACCACCGCCAACAAGTAAAGTAATAAAGCCAAGGCCATAATAATTTTCTCGACGATTGGTTACGCAATGAAGATGCCTTCTCCTCCTCCACATTATTCGACGACGGAAAAACAAAAACAGTTTCATTCTCGATTCATTAATTATTTTTTATTTCCTTTTTGTTTATTTATGTAACATTGTTAGTTGACTTCTTCTGTTTGTTTATATATTGGACATTGTTTAACGTATTTTATATTGATTGCAACTATATTCAAGAAATTGTGTTTAATTTAATAATTGGAGACGTTTCGTTTTTGGTGGTTTTTTTGTTTCTTGAATTTTTATTGTTAATTTCAATATCAATGATTTGGAAAAAAATATATATTTATAATTGCGAATACATTAATAATGTTTTTTTTTAATTCAGGGTTAGATAGCAGCAGACATTATAGTCACATGTAGCGAAGATATAAGGAAAAAGTGGAAGGAATTTTTTAGCGAGTTGCTGAACGCAAATAAAAGAATCGGACATTTATCAGAACCCCGTCTACTTAGAATTATATTGTGTCACACGATCCTTAAAAGACAACAAATTCCCAGGAATTGATAACATCTCTGTAAAGTTGGGTGAACTCTTTCAGCAGCTATACATGAACTACTATGCTGCATACTGTAGGAACGAAAAAATGCCTGAATATTGGGAACAAGACATTATCTGCCCAATACAAAATAAAACTGTGCAAACTATATAAGCATATCTCTGGGGTCCATAGTCAGCGAAGACAACGATGAAACGATAGACGCACAAAGAAAATTTAACTCCGCAAACAGAACATACTGCTCAGTACCACAGCTGGGAAAAGACCAGTTGGCAAACTACGGTCAAGGTGGAAAACAACGTTTTAAGGCTGAAGCCACCGAATTTCTCAACATAACAAACTGTAGGCAAGCTGCGTGACAGAGAGACGTCTGGAGGAAGTAGCTGATGGAGGTCAAGGCTGGAATTAGGCTGTAGAACTATCGAAGAAGAAGACGACGACTTGATAAATTCTATAAGAGGAACTGGTTAAAAACGTAAAAATTTTGATAGAATATGCAGAACAGTTGGTCCTGCTGAGCCACAAGCAACTGATACGCAATTCATGCACTACAAAGATAAGATTTTGAACGTAAATGCTGCATGCCGCTCAGTCTCAAAAGCGCAGCACCTTTGTACTCTTGCTTGCAATCGCTGATTCCCTATTGGAGTTTCCTCAAAAATTTCATCGGTGTCTACACGGGTAAATTCGGGCAAATAATGGCCTCGATTCCCAGATCCGACGGCGGGGAAGTGAGTGCGGATTTGACACTTTGCGATTCTCAAATCCGCGCTCCCGGATTGGTTTAAATCGAAAATTCGGAGTGAAGACTCACGCGATAATGAAATATACGATGTCGGATTATCTTAGGCGCATTTGTCGTTCAAATCCGCAGAAAATTTGTTGCGGATCACACTTTTACAGCGCGGAAAATGTCAAAAAGAAATTCGGGGTTGCGGATTTGAGAATCGCAAAGTGTCAAATCCGCACTCACTTCCCTCCCGTCGGATCTGGGAATCGAGGCCAATATGTCAGAATTTATTACCCATTTTACCATTCCCTAAAAAAAGGGGGAAACCAGAGAAATCAGAGAAACAACAACAAACCTGAAAAGTAGTCAAAATTGTTTCCTGCAAAGTTGCTCCAAAAGTTTCGTGGCATTATTGGGCATTTTCATAAACGTAAGACTGCTGCAGCACTGCAGAATTCAGCTACAGACTTCCAATTGTTGAATTCTGCAATGTTGCGGACACTTACGTTTATATAAATGTTCATTGTTTCGTCCTCTGTCACCCCAACTTTTTGTTTCATGTTTCATCGTGTAAAATGGGCCTATGCATGCTGCAAAGTATGAGTCACGCGTTTTTGACCAGGCTCATGTGTAGGTTCGTCGTCCGATCAATTGTGTGACTTGCCTGTCGTGCTATCGCCAAAAATAGTCGAGAATGGAGACGAAAAGTCCCGCTCAGACCGCCAGCTAACGGATCAAAGAAGAAGAAGCTGTCGATTAAAAAATGTAGGTTACTATAGACTTACAAGTCGTACTGCAATGTCAGGGTAACTACCTGATATTTCAGAAATGAAGTTTCTGTTTTGTTTGTTATATGAACAGGTTGAACGGAAATGTTTGGTGTATACAACTCGTAATCGAAAAGTTGAGTCGCGATCTGCTAGCCTAGAGTGAAAATGCTAAGTTGAAGTTGTACTGGAAGTCGTGATTCGACTAAAACACCACTTTCTTCAACTTAAACGACTTTTCATGACGTGACGACTCGTCTTTCAGGACAATGGCCAGAGTTAGGTCATAAATCAAGTTCTGTGTAGACTCATCCCAAATTGGCCGGCTCTGATGGTGCACTGACACAAATACCCCTTCATATCTTCTGAGGATGGTACAGAGATTCAGCTCCAAATCTCGTTTACTAAGTTATTCCCCTTTAATCCCTCATGGAAAATAGGGCGGAAAAAATTGCCCTCCAGCGGACTCTATTTAGCACGACAGCTCTCAGCTCCGTCCAGAGTCTCCCAATTGTTGCGGTCTCTGCTAACAGGTCTTTCAAATCGAAGGGTTCCTTACGAATTCCAATCAAGGGCCGGTTTGGCTAGATTCTCGATTTCGCTTCGCAGTCTGGCCAATCCAGTTCCATTTCCTTTGTCTGATTTCGGCGTCTATCCTATCTTGGCCGACACGGCGCCATAGTTTTTCCCAGCGGATTTTTAGGATGAAATCTTGAAGGCGCCTTGTCATAAAATGGGTGACTTTCCATGTTTCGCAACCATACAAAAGAAATGGCTTAACATTGTAGTTGAACAGCCGCAATTAGGTGATCTCAGTTGATCTCCATATACGAAACAGGCATATCTATGCGCTTATTGCTTCATTTATTTTGGAACTGATGGCTTCTGGCGCCACTAGATCATATTTCAAAAGACATCCGAGTCAAAGTTACGTTCCACAGTTCACAAGATCCATAAAATTTACATATAAAAACTTCATAGATTTTGTTTATTAATTTCTTTAATGATTAATAATGGCTATTTATGGATATAAAGAATAAAATCGGAACATAACAAAATCATAAACAGCATAATATCACTTTTTCAAATACAAGTAAACGAAATATAAATTACATAATTGAAAATTCTATTAAAATAAAAACTTTACTGCCAATCAACATTAACCTGATCCCAATCTTCAATAAACGGCTGATCAATGGTATCAATAATCAAGCCACAGTACAAGCAATCAGCCGCTAAAACACTCTCAATTTCAGCCTTTAACTTATCTCTAACTGCATTATAATCGGGTATTGTCTCGCTATTCGCCTGCGTCTGCATACTTTCCAGCTTAAACCGCTTGGTGGTTAGCTGGCGATGCTGGTCGGGAGTTAAGAATGTAATAATCTGTTTCTCTAGGCAATCACCATGAAATTTATGACCGCACGGGAATATGAAGAATGGTTTTGCTAATAAATATATTTCACAAATTGCGCATTGTTCTTGGGCACCGATGGTGACTGATTGATTTCGGAAATTTTGTAGTTCATTACGGACACGTTCTGCGGATTTTGCGGATTCTTCCATGTCTCTTTGTTGTTCTTGGATTTTCATGTTGTATTCCTGTGGTAAATGAATATGAATGTGATATGAGGATTGCTAAAATATAATAAATATATTGTTTAGGGGTCGTCCATAAATTACGTGAGGCGATTTTTCGACCCCCCTCCATCGCCGCAGCATTCGCCGAGTCACGCGTTTGGCTGGCCGGTGGCGGCCAAACAATCAAGGAGCTATTATATTTCTGGCACCCGCATAAACATTTTCGTGTAGGATTTAGCCATATCTTAAGGGTCCTTTCACATACAAGTCGACAGCAGGTGTGGATGGGTTTCACGTCTAGTTCGCGCCTTGCTTTCAGGTTCGACTGAGTACGGCGTGAATTCGCGCCTTTAATTGGTAAGGTACGATTACGAACAAGGGAACCGCAGGCGATATCATACAAATCAGTAGTGTCGCCCCGGTTTGTAGCCTTGTTCGGTATCGTACCTTATCAATTGACGGCGCGAATTCACGCCGTACTCAGTCAAACCTGAAAGCAAGGCGCGAACTAGGCGCGAAAACCATCCAAACTCGCATTCGCGCCTGTTCGCAGGGATTCACGGCGTGCGTCTGGAGCCGCCTTATGTTAAGGGAGACGGCGAAACTATTTTTCTCGGCCACGACGAATGGCCCTACGAAATTTGCAGTATGCACACATTAAGAGCGACGGCGACCCATATTAAAAAGACACATACACAACGGACAGCGGAACACTACAGAATAGCACCACAAATCCATGACACAACACCTAAGCAACAGCAACAGCCTTCGGCAATGAAATAGAAATTAGATTGATCCGGTCGCCGAGCTCGGCAGCGTAGCCATCGCAGATTGTGTATCTTCATACAAAGGCCGGGTAGTCTATTCGTTTTTGACAGTCGCTGTGCAAAGCGATTCGTCGGTCGCCCTTAGCATGTTTACAGCATTAGGCACAAACATATTGGCGCGATGGCGATGACGACTGCGAGAGAATTTCCCATACATTTAATTTCTCCACGCCGCCTGCGATTCGACCCCCTCCCCCTTAAACCCCTCACGTAATTAATGGACGACACCTTACCTTCAGAGCGTCGCATATCGCCTCTTTGAAATCGTCAATTTTTTGGAAATCAGCGAAAAA
Source organism: Thereva unica (assembly GCA_949987705.1). Lineage (NCBI taxonomy): Eukaryota > Metazoa > Arthropoda > Insecta > Diptera > Therevidae > Thereva > Thereva unica. The sequence continues at coordinate 112,407,372 of OX465284.1, forward strand.
TGGTAGCAAGTCTTCGATTCGGAGGAGATCGCACTCTTTTAGTAATTCTAGAGCTTTCTTCACGTCGTTGTTGCCTTTTATTTCATGTTCAGCTGGAAGAGAAGTGAAATTTACAATATTCAGTAAATAGCTAGCGGCTAACAACTTACCAATTCGCAACCAAAGCTTCCTCTTCAGTTCTGGATCCGATGGCTTCGAAGCAGTTTCTTGCGCTAGGCGAGAGTTGAAAGTAAGAGCTAGTTCAACAGCTGGATGCCACAGCTCTAGCATACATTGTAGAAAGACACAAGCCGTTTGAGCGTTATGCTCCTCGCAAACTCTTAACGCATAGTGCACGTCGTAATGAATCAAAGAAATATCTCTGCCTTGAGTTTCTAGATAGGTTTCAAGCTTTTCCTGCTTATATTTAGTGTAGAGCTTAATCAAGAAGTTATGAATGGAAGTCTCAGTTTCAGCCATGGAGTAAATGGCGAACTCTAAATATCTAATAACTTCCGTAACATGATTGTCAGTATCAAGACATATTAAAGTGGGCAGGAGTTTAACTGGATTCAGTAACTTCTCCTGCGCAATAATAGCCGATATTGTTTCGTGTGGTATTTCTTCCATTAATATTGGGCTGTACTTGTAGTAAAGATCAGGCTTCTCTTGGCTGCGCAGAATCGCCAGGGCATCGAAGAAGAAACCTTGATTGATATACTGGTTTATAACAGATTCATAATCTTTATTAACTGTCGTTAACATGGTAAGATTGTGACTATCTCCGTGGGATCCCATTATATCGTAAAAAACAGACCGATTCACCCGCACACACTTAACCACTCGCGGTTGAGCCATGAAATTATCGAAGTTCTTTTGCAATTCTCTTACCATTTTCGGATCATCAGAATTTCTAGCCATCTCGCTTAGATACAACTCAACCATCCAAACTACCAACATTGTTATTTGCGTCTTATCTTCATCCCTCAATTTCTCCAAGCGATTATTCAAAAATAGCATGAGTGGCGCCTTTTCTGGTAACTCTAAAAACTTCAAGCAAACCTTCTCGAAACTTGTTTGAGTCTCCGAATACACAGATGCACTTGTAAGGAAATCGTTTAGATTGAAGCACATTTCAGCCTTCTTGCACAATACTATATCCAAATGTGCTGGATTGTCTCGGGAATATTTTATCGCTAAGTCAAACTCATCCTTTTCTAAATACATTTTCCAAACGTTTCGTTGTTCTTTGGTGACTTTATAGCGAAAGATTGATTTTGGACTGTAGACGTAGATCGCTCCGGTTGTGCTGTCTTTCACGATATCTAGGAGATGCCCGTATTGTTCCGCAAAGTATTCTTCGTAGATGATTTCTTTATTTAGCAGGCAAACAGCAGTTACATGATCGGGATACAAAAGGACGGCATGGTATTCGGTGAGAATGAATGATTTTGGAGGCTCAGAGAGTATTTTCGCAAAGAGTAGTTTTTCTTCGTTGATGAGAAATTCAGGAAACTCGGCGTTTTGGTCGATCTGTAAAGAATTTAACTAGATTTAATTCGCTTACTTAGGCTAGTGTATGAAAATATATAGGAATCCAGGCACGAGTGACGTTATGCTTTTATGTTACTCAGCTTTGCAGCACTCCACTACCTTGAAGTGCATCAGCTTTTATAGTGGCTTAGTGATCTAGGAAAATTCCAATGCTACACTCTTGTGTAGGGTCAACAGTTCTTTGGTACCCTTGGCTTATGGTTTAACCAGTTAACATTAAGGTAACAAAGTTCCGCTTAGGTTGGGTCTTCACCTAGCGGATGGTGCACCTCCTTGTTTACCTACCCTGGTATTGCCTGCGTCACAGGCTTTGTTAGGTGATTAGTGGGACTCACTTGTTTCAGGAGGCATAACATGCCGACGAGGGTATCTTACGTTAATCCGACGGTTGTGGCTGCTTAAAAACACGATTCTCACTGCCTTTTTTTCAATGCGCCTTACCTTTGGCTAAACCTCTCCAGACTCTTGACACATTGCTCATGCTCAGCCTATATCGAAAAAAGGTGACTCCAGCCTTCCCTCAAACTACCGCCCAATAGCGCAATTACTTTTATTCTGTCCAAAACCATGGAAACGATCCGACAAAAAAGATTCACTGGCGATCTTTTAGTTTGCCTTACAGAACACCTCAACCGAAGTTTGCATGGATTGGGTGAGTCAAGTCTAATTGCTCCACATATTTTTAAGGGTTTTGATAAAAATTGGCATTTAGCGCTGTTAGCTAAACTCAAAGCTATTGGAGTCGACTCACTTATACAGAAGTGAATTGAAAGTTTCCGAACGTTCAATCAAGGTAGAATTGGATGGCGAAAATCTGAATCTCACCCCATCTCTGCGGGGTCCCTCAGGGATCAGTTTTTTCACCTGCTCTATTCCTTATCTTTATAAATGACCTACTTTCAATCCTCTCCAACCCACTTTTACGCTTTTCTTAACGCTACCCTGCCCTACAGCTTCGGTAAAGCAAGACAAGCAAGCACCAGATCCGATTTTGATGAGCTTGAATGAAGGTCGTGTCGAATTTAACCTCACTAAAACCAAGTACTGTCTTATCTCTAATAAAAAGTGCAACACCTCTCCATACGTGTTAGTGGATCATGTTGAATTAATGGCCGACCTATCCCTTAACATCTTAGGCGTGACATTAGCCAAAGACTTGCGATGTAATGACCACATATTCCAAATCGCCTAACAAGCCTCCCAGTACTTGGGGTTTCTCAAGGGGGCCAGTTCCTCCTCCAGCCATCGGCTCGGGCTGTAATATACAAGTCCTAAATTCGGCCGCTTCTCGGATACAACTCTCTCATTTGTTGCGGCGCTCCGAAAACCATCTTGGCGTGGTTAGCTAAAATACAAAAAGGGCCCTCAAACTTATCGATGACGATGCCGTTTTCGCCACCGTAGGAATGTAGCAGTTATAACAATACAATACTTTATGACTTTTTACTGCGAAAATAAAATGTTCACCTATGGCGCCACCTTTTGCAAAAAAAATCATAACTACTCTAATCATCTACTCCGATATATGAGCTGGGGTAGTTGGAACTAGTCCCAAGTATACCAGTGTAGTTATTCTAGGAAAAAAACACGACTAACCAGGGGGCTAGACGATCAATTTTAATACTGCAATTGAAAAATTGATCGTCTAGCCCCCAGGTAATGGATTCAGAACATATTTGCTAAAGATATCCGCCATTTTGAATTTTAAAATTTAGACCATTGATACCCCGTTTATGACTAGGTTGAAAAGTTAAGTCGAGGCTGAGTTGAACAACCCAATTACAACTCAACCCGCTTATATGAGGCGAAATATAACTCGACCCAGGTAGGAGAACTAAGTTGAGTTGAATAGACTCAGTTTCAACTCGACCCCGGTTATAACTGGGTTGAACCTTGTCATAAACTGGGTAAGTTTCGCCATTTGTGCTCATAAAATCGGAACACAGTTGCAAAATTCTCCTGCCATCTTGATGTTTTTACAAAATTGTCAAGTCGCATTGTCACGGGTACTCTCTGTGTGCAAAGTTTCGTACGAATCGAATCGGTTTAGTAGAAGTTAGGTGAAAAAGGGGTTGCAGGATTGGAACCAAAGAAACAAACAAATAAAGGTCAAGCTAATAAATCACAGCTCAGCTTGAGAGATACTAGCGTGCAACAGAAGGTGCCAGGCCAGTAAACTCTTATTGGTCTCTAGATAGATCAGAGTCCTAGATATTCTATTCGTTCCATTTGTTATTTCCATGGATCTTTGAGAGATAGGTTGCAGTTATTATAAACTATAGCGATATCAGGTATGCATTTGTCATTAGCTTATATTTTAGAGAAATATCCGGAAAATTTATCGAAGTATATTTAGAGTTCAATTACCTCTCCATGAGAAATTCCTGGCCCAGTTAACCACCCAAATGTGCTAGGAAACTTTCTAGATACTTCCATGTGAAATCGTAGTTTTGATAGCTTAATATCACTTTTAATTTCCATGTAGTTTTTTTCACACTCCTCCGGAATATTTAAATATGAAGTGAAAATGTTCTAGAAGAGATTAAATGGGAATTAGTTAGGTTTTTAATAATGAAAGAACTCACCTGAAAAGAAAACTTCTCATCCGGCTTGAAAGCACCATGAAACGTGTATAAGCGATGCGTTATAGTAGCTAACACAATATACCGATTTGTATTTGGTGCTTTGAAAAAACTTATATCAGTAATGGGATGTTGTTTCTCTCGTCCAATATCGAACACCTGAGATATCAACAAAAAAGCTTCTTAATACGAATTAAGTTTCAAGTTAGTAAATTACCAATCCTTCATGTTCTCTTATTCCATAGAGGTATGTGGGAATCTAATATTGTTAGTATACTAAATTCGCTGCAATAATTAAGCTAATCTTACCTGTTTCCAGTTGTTATGAACCATTTTCTCTCCTTCGATTCCGAACTCCGATTCAACAATAAGACCACGGCTGGTTCCTAATAGAATTGGTCCTGTTGATATTTCGCTTCCTAGAGTGTAGTTAAAGGCTACTGCAGTGACTTCATGATCTTTGAACTTATCAATGCGTTTTGGTTTTCCGCTTTTTGTGTGCAGATAAAGAAGTTCTGGAGAGAGACCAGTTGTTTTCGGGGACAGCACTATGAGTAGATGATTTCCTGTAGGATCTAGGAATAGCTTTGAAACATTGAAGCCTCCTAAGTATTTATCCAAGAACACTTCTGCAAAGGTAAATATCCCAAGTTAAAACAAAGGTAAACAGTTTCAAGTCATTATCATTACCATCTTGTAGGTCAGGCCTTGGAAGGAAAAGACGCAAAAGGACTTGGTGCGACATTAGACAAACCAGCCAATTATTGGACACCGTTAAATGTGTTATGTCCTCCGGTAAGTTAAGCTTCATTTTCTGTTTGGTAAATATTGGTGTCTCCTCTTTTGTACGAAAAGTAACATAACCAGAACTGGGCGGATCATTGCTGGACATCTTGGAGGAGCCCTCTTCACGTTTCAAGGTATTATTGTATTGGTCAAATATTGAAGTCATTTTTATTCACTTTTAATTGTTTGTTTTTATAACATTAAGATAATAATTTTCGCTTGAAAACTGATAAAAGAGCTTCAGTTTCGCCACTTTTAGCTGCAGGGCAATATTTTGACGTTTTAGTAGAATTCTTGTAGTGACATTTTTGTTGTTTTGGCCAGTTTTGGCTATTGTCAGAATATTCCGATTTGAGCGCCAGCTGGTGGAAATCTTAGTTTCGTAGTACCTTCATATTTAGTAAGCTTTATCCGTTTCCGGTGGGTAGCAGTTTAACGTTTTTTTTCTTTAAATTTGTATTTCTTCTGTGGATTATAAGAAAATGTATGATTAACTTAATTGAAATTCCTGGGCTTTGTACTATTTTTTTGTTTTGGTCTTGTAGCCAGCATTGATACGTAGCTTCGCCACAACAAAATTCTCCAGCATCATGCAATAAGGTTCTGTAGTGACAGTTTTACGTTCGCGCTGAAAAAAAGAATCGATAATGCTTTTGCTGGAAAATGTGGATATCAGACAATGGTCTTCGGGATCTGGAGGACCTTTGAACCCATAACGCACATTCTGCGTTACTGACGTATTAAATAAAAATCGCCTTGTCAATTAATAGAATATAATCAAACCTTGTTTTAGTCTGTAGGCGGCGCAATCTTGAAAACAGTTTTGCGTGCAATTTCCCCTCTCACGCGATTCACGTTTTCTTGTGTCGTTGAGGATTCAGGCCGAGGCTAATTTTTTTTGTTTTCTTGTGTGAGGTATTGGGTCCAAAGGTACTGCGGCCATTCCTTGGGCTATTGTACTACACCCCAATACCCCATATTTGAACAAGATCAGCAGTCTGCTTATAGTGGCTTCTCATTTTGACGTGAACGTTTCAACAGGAGCTTCTCGAACAAAGAGACCCTGCTCCACGCTTTTTCGGGGCATTCATAGAGAACGTGAAGGCCTGCAGATGGGGTCTGCAGGTGGGGTCCTTGGCCCTTCCTATCCTCCATAAGTGGTAATTTAGGGTGCAATGTCCGGTAATTAATTCAACAAGTGTCCTGACATCGTTTCTGTTGCGCCCTAACAATTCCTTGGCCGTCTTAGGGGACCGCACAGGAAAGAATCGCTTAGAGTTGGCCAAACCAGGAGCGGACCTACAGCGTTCAGTATGTTTCATCAAAGTCCGATCGGCCAGGGCCCTTTGCAGCAAGCAAGGAATCTCTTCTATGATGTTGATTATTATAGATTGTCCTCGGCCAAGATCAGCGCCCAGGTAACCATTCGCTTTCAGCCGCAGCGCCGCGTTTATGGCGGACTTCTCTAGCCCATGGTGGGGGTTACCAGATTGAAGAGAAGTGCTGCAGTCGGGGAAGTGCACATGGCTCCAGCGGCAGGGCATTCTTTGAATTTTGCCTAAATTAGTTATTAAACCCTTAAGCGCCGTTCTATGCCACCAAACAAACCAGAAGAGTGGAGATAAAACTCTTCCTTGTGGACAACCTTTTGTTATAGTGTCCCCCAGAGACCCCTCAACATGAGAAACCATCAGTTTGCGAGATCTTAGCATAGAGTCAATCCAGTTGCAAAATGTATTACTTAGACTACGTCTACTTAGAGCTCTAGCTATAGTACCAAAGGACGTTTTGACGAAGGCTCCCGCGATATCGTCAGGCCGTCGGTGCAACTCCTTTGTTTAGTGCTACGCATTCGAGCCTGAGCACCAGATTGTGCAGTGCTGTCTCAGTGGACTTGCCGCCTGGTACGCATGCTGATAGGAGGATAGTGGTTGGAGTTGAAGCTAAGTTTCCCCTTTCGCCTTCCATTGTCTTCACGGCAAAAGATGAGAGACTTATCGGCCTAAATATGGGAGTCACTAGGTCGCAGCCCTCCTTTAACTGAATGGGATAGACCCCGTCTGCTCCAAGCAACTTGTATGGTTTGAACGAACTAATCTCCTAAAAGCTTCGTGATTAAACACGGTGTTTGCTTCTGTCCAGACAGCTTTGTTCACTTTACTTTACTCCTATAGCTTAGTCAACGCTAGGAACTTTTACTATATAAAAGACTACAAACTGATGGGGCTTATTCGTTTTTTCCAAACTGGGATCGTATGTTTGCTAAGCTGTACATCAATAAAGCATTACGATCTGTTCCGGTTTTTATATCATCCCGCTGTTTTATTTATCCTTTGAAGATCCTTGGAATCAGGGTTTATTAAATTGAGGCCAAGTTGTCTGGCGGTGCAATTGACTGAAGCAGACTATAAAAGCATTGGTTCGAATTTGATTCGCCACAGGATGTAAATGTGAATCAGTATGTTTATTTTTTATCCATCTATTTTAATAATTTTCTTTTAGGAGTACGAAGCTTCCAGAATATGCATCGGTTTGTTGTTGGTTCCTCTCTATCTGCTACTTTATACTGAGAAGGTAAACAACCAGTAGACAATCTTCTTAACTCATAATTATGAAATACCCTATTGTAAAAGGACTTGTCTCAGAATTTTTGTCTTTCTGTGTCAGCAACAGACATGCACGACACTCAAAATATAAGTATTCAAACTTGCCGAGAGCACGTGCATGAAGGAATGCTGCAATACAAATAGACGGTGCATGACGATTGAAATTGGATACAGGATTTTCCATCACGTTTAAAGGAAGTGCATACAGGATTGCAATTTAAGATGTATGGAGGACTTTCAACACAATTGCCCATTAAGTCTTCACCCATGTCATCAGTGTCAATGCAGATAGTCGGGTGTAAATGGGATGATTTTAGTTCAGATTGGAAAGAAGATTATGAAAGTATTTAAATTACTTTAAAATTAATTAATTAAGTGTTTTGACACGTTTTAATTAATCGCAAAACTTAAGGCTCAAGCAGAACCAATCCGTTCCGTCCGTTTTTAAAAGTTGGAAATTTGACATTTCTATAAACTTTCCATGAGGCGAAGGAACGGTAGCCACAATCAAGCGGACGGAATGTCAAAAAGAACAAAGGAAAAACGTGCGGAGCGGACGGAACGGATTGGTTCTGCTTCAGCTGTTTAATTAATAGACTAATTTTATTGTTATTGTAGGCATAGTGGGCCGTGCAAGGACTGTAGAAATTTGACAAACGATTCGTCGATTTCAAAAAGAGTTTTTATTTACATTTACATAGAAAAATTTTTGATTTCGGTTTTCTTGGGTGATTTTCACGCTAAAACTACAAAATGGTAAGTTGGGAAAATTATTTATTACCACTAAATATTAAATAAATCATTTTATTATCCTTTCAGCCGCCTAAAAAGAAGGGAAATCGTAAGTATATCTCCTTGAACTTAGAATAAGTCAAGTAAGGGGTTAATGTGTGAAAATGACATCGGCCTGTGAAAACTAGATATTGACAACCATAGCCGGCGGATAATGTTTGTATGATGGGCAGCAGTACCCACCCGGAAAATTCGCACACAATAGAAGAAGACTTGCTCTTCGTCATCCTGGATACCTAGTTATATCAGTTACAGCGCTGAGCTATCGGAACTATATCCTCTATTTCCACTCAAGAACTGAATGTGGTCGTAACTTACTTCCCCAGACTCCCTCGTAACCCATCTACGTTTGGAATAATACTGCCGTCGCACTGAATTTTTCTTCCCTCTAAAGAGCGGCCCACATACTTTCAGTTTAACTGCGCAGTTTATCACGTGTCACGTCATGTCTGAGTGATAAAGTGTATACCCTGTGCAGTTTTGAACTATTTTCACTCAGTCTTTCTGCTTCCTTCTTTTGCTCCGATAAACTGCACAGATCAGACAGTTTATCTTTCAGTTCTTTCAGTTTCGTCAATTTGCCATTATTAAAAGGATGTACTCAAATCAACAAAACTGACGGGAATGAGCAAAAAAGCCATACAACAAACTGACGCATCCACACGCTTTCAGTTCAGATAATCGTACAGTTTTTTTACACAGTTCAACTGCGCAGTTAAAATTGAGTGTCTGTGGATTGCCTAACATATTCTGGATCTTAGTGACGCATGCCTTCCCTCACCAACTTGTATTATTCCCGCTATCACGCATGCCGCATCGTTGGATATGGTCCTCTATACGCAGCACGAATAAGGATGCTTTAGCTGGATACAGAAACATGCGTACGTCCGTGCGTGCGGTAATTGATATAATAGAAGTGTGTGCATACAAGTGCAAACTGACATATAATTACGTAAACGGAACCCGCGTAATGCAAAAGTAAGTCTACTTCCAACTTTTGCCCATTTTCGCAATCGATATAGTCTCAAATACACCCAAACACAAGCGCACATAACAGACTCATGCACTCGTCGCTTAGATTTTTTTAGTTAGTTGTAAAAGACTAGACGGAACCCAAGCACGCAAGTGTTTGTCAGCGAAAATTCCCACTGCGCGCACTGTACGCATGCGCGTATCTTTTTCTATCTATATGCGGTCCTCCATTTTCTGCTGTTTACCATCTTGCTCAATGCCGCGGGCCATACTGGCACTGCGTTAAGCTAGACTGAGAGCTAACCACCATTGCCATCAGGACGCGACGGAACGGTTTGGGCCCCCACTTTGGACAGCATTCTTGGAAATGCTGCACAAATCGCGGAAGCTTTATCCGAAATGTCTTCCAAGTGTATTAATTATAAAATTAAGCCTGTGGGGGTGTCTGTTAGTAAATATTTCGTATGCGAGAATTGCTTTTCGCATAGCACTCAAGAATACACAATATTTGAAATATACGACAACAACCGTGAGAGATTACGTATGCGTATCCGTCGTATACTACGTAGACTTTTTGAAATTGAAGAATAGGGCCACTGGTGATAATCACTCCTAGGTGCCTTAACGCGAGCTGCGAGTCAATGATCTGTTGCAATCTCTTGATTCTTACGGATACTTGTTTTCCCAGGTTGCTGACCAGCACGGTTACAGTTTTGTGTTCAGCAAACGCTTTCACGGCGCGCTTTAATATCTCAGATAGGTTCGTTCGCGCATAATTCGATCTCATCGAAACGTACGTTATTATACATTGTGACCCACAGGACAGGTCCCAGGATACCACATGTTGTTCTGTACACCATCGATCCTCGATTCATAACAACGTGGCCTACCTTCTTTCCTTTTTAGGAAAAGTTGTTACCAAATAACAGTTTGGGACCACGACCACCCAGCCGGGCTCAACACGATCCGTCGGCCCTGTTACGGACTCTAACAACTATAATTGTATATCATCCATTTTGTAACCTAATATCAACCTCAAACTATTATTATTAAAAACAAATAACATTTATTACTATAAACAGCCATCATCGATGGGGTGGACACATCCGGAATGTCTCGAGAACAGCTCGAGGCATTCGGACATCGCCTTGTTGCTGCAATGGAACGAGAACGCGAGGAGCGTAATTTCTTCCAATTGGAAAGAGATAAAATACGAACATTTTGGGAGATAACTAGGAATCAATTAGGTAACTATAAAACTCACCTTATTATAATAGAAATCGATGAAATAACCCTATTTTTACCCGTTCAGATGAAGCTAATACAGCACTTCGTGATAAGGATCGTGAAATGGAAAATATAAAGGAGTTGGCCGAACTCGATGTAAAGCACACTATTCAAAAAATGAAGCATCTTCAGTATGAAAGCCAGACAAAGGTTGGTGAAGTGCGTGCAGAGACCATGGCAACCCTGAAAATCTCTCAAGAGTCGCACGGCAATCAGGAGCAGGAGCTTTTAAAGGACAAGAATGAGATTCGTAGGCAATTGAAAGAAAAGGAGGAATTAACGGAGCTGCAAATTCAGGAGTTGAAAATGCATTACAGCAAGATTTTAAGGTTGGTATAACCAGGAGGAATTATTAATATGTGTGTGTATTTGGAATTTATGTGATTTTTTTGAATAGATATTGGATATTCTATAAGCTTTCGTTGTTGAATATCATCTTAGGTAGGATTGTGGTTGAATAGTCCTAATTCATAATTCATCACTCTTCATGAAAGTTTTGAAGTCCCCGACGGAGCCTGATTATTGCAAATATAATGCTATTGTACTAGTTTTAACTATGGTATTGCAGTTTCCATCCAGTCAAATGATTATTTAGGCCTAAGGCCATTGAAACATATCGTATATGGTTGACAATCCTTTTTTTTGTTCAAGCTTTTGTGGCTAATGCTGAAACCTACTTGTTCACCTATCATGTGGCTAGTGCTTAAACCTCAGGTCTCAGGTGGCCCCCGTCCAAGCGACGGCCTTTCATGGATCCGAGTTTGAGAGAACAACAAAGGCTCATGGAAGTCCTCACCGTTAACCTAACTTACTTAGCCTATATTTATTACTGCCGTAAAAGCTAGAACTAGATCCTATCTAAGTCTAAGCTAATCCTTAGAAGAAAAACTAATCTATATTATTCAACATTTATACGTCCTCCAACCACCGGTACCAAGTACTAGCATTGGAGGCGTCTCTCTTCTCTTTTTCGAGATCCATGTGCTGAAACTCAGAAAATCCCGAGCGTACACATCTTCTTGATTCAACGCATACCGTTTATCACATGTGTTGCGTTTTAAGTGATAGAAGAGAGGAACCCTTGATCTATGTTGTACCAACTATTTAGAATCCAAGTAGATAAATGACTCTGGGGGAATATAGGCCGCGTTTACAAGCTGCTCTGTGATAAAGTGCGTTCGGGTAGAACGCTCCCCGAATAAGAGGATTGACGCTTTCCATTGCTCTATCAACGTGGGGTCGAATCAACTTCATTATGAACAAATGCTTTGTCATATAGGACTATGTTGGCGTGGAACTTAGTGAAGCCAGATACGGGCGTTCGATATAAGCTTAAGCGCGCCCTTAGGCATTGTCTTTCGAAAACCCGAAACTTTTCTTTATATGAAGGAGATATGTTTAACCATACTGGGCAGCCATAGGTCAAAATCCGCCTGACCAACGCTTGCTAGCAGATCACTTTGATCCATTGTCAATGAGTCAATCTCAGGCTGCTTTCGGTATCGTCAAACGACCGTCAATCAACTGCGTCGTTTGCGAAATTGACTGATGCAGTTTGCAGAAGTGACTATTTTTACAAAGCAAGCGCTGCAAATTTGATGATTTCGAACACCTGACTGCAATACCGAACGAATAAGTTTTGTCTACTGCCCTGCAAATGACGTTTCCGAATGCAGCCTCATTGTTAGTCAGATTCCTGGTTGCTGGAGGTACAAATGCGCTGTTACGTATTGCTTCTTCCACGGATTTCTCAAATCTGGGCCAGGGCATCTTCTGGTAAACAAAAGGATGAACTTCGCAATAATCAGAGAGATCCATGAAGCCCTTAGGATATGGTTGTAATTAGTCCATAGTGTTCGCTATCGTACGGCATTGTCTTGAGACAGTTGGTCTCATTTGTATTTGTCTCTGGTAGCTCCAACCGGGAATCTAGCTGCCATAGATCCAGAAAAGATCCACCGCTTGGATATGAGGGTATGTTCGTAGCGAGAAGGTTAACTTTTCGCTGAATTCTGAATTTTGCTTCGACTAGTCATTCAGTTGGTTACTCCTAGTGTTAGGCGTTCGATTTCCCCATGTCGTGTGACGTGCGCCTAAAGTTCCGGCCAACAAGTAACAATTTATCTTCAACTAAATAATCTGGATCAAGAAGTCTGGGGTGCGTACGCAGCAATTATATGCTGTCTCCTGCCACTAAACAGAGGAATGTACGCTTCCAACAGCCGCAACTTTTCAGTTTCCCTGTTATATATGATTTTATCTTTCAAAGAGGCCTTTATCAATATTAGTAAACCTCCACCTTGTGCAGCATTAGGTCAATCACGCCTAATCACCACATAGTCTTTGTAGTCCAGCTTGTGCTTCTCGTTCAGCTTAGTAGGAGCACATTAGGAATTTTGTCTTGTATCTCTTGCTTGGAGAACCGCCTGTCTCTCGTTTTGTATCAACGAGTTGACGTTCACGGCAATGACCTTGATTGTGTCTTCTCCGAGTTAATGCCATTAAGACACTTTACTCGGAGATAGGTTCTGTAGAAAACAGTGACGAAGAAACTATATCTAGACGAGCATTTTCCTCATTTAGTTGTTGTTGGAGTTGAGCGAATTGCCCTTGCATGGACAAGAGAAGCGCCTTCAGCTCGCTATCTCCCCTTCTTATCACAGGAGCAACTTTCGGAGATTGATTTTTTGTTGGTAGGGCTCCTGTTGCTATTTGGGCGAAGGACATGCCGGGTGCAACAAAGCTATTGAACATTTGCATTTTGACGTTGCGTGTCCTTCTCTTAACCCTCACCGGCTCTGCCATTTTGTTCGCTTAAGGGAAATAGAACGCCAAAGAACGGACTATTATGTACTATTATGGCATGAGTGGCTCTATCCATAAAGAAATTGCATTGTTTCGAAATCTTTTTAAACTCTCTGTAGTTATAATAATCCAAGTTTTTGTATCTCTTGCCTTGCTTCATTTTTCTTTTTGCAATTTTTTCATGTGAGTTGCACTATTCTTTCAACACCTCTACTTACAACAAATTTGCTTTTTCCCCTAGCGAAGAAAGGCAAGGTTTTGAGGCAGAAGCAAAGGACTTAACTCTTCTACACGAGCGCAAGCTGGCCTGCCAACAAAAAGAATCGGACATGAAACATCGCCTGGAAATGTTCGAAGTTGAAGAACGGAAAAACACTCAAATCTCAAAACTAAACGAAACGCACGATCGAGCATTCAACGAAATGAAAAACTACTACAACGACATCACCCTCAACAATCTGGCATTGATCAGCAGCCTAAAGGAGCAAATGGAGGAGCTTCGAAAGCAATCAGAAAGACAAGAAAGAATCGCGAATGAAACAATGGCCGAAAACAAGAGACTGACAGAGCCACTGAAAGAGGCCCGAGCCGAGCTGGTAGATCTGAGAAAGAAGCTGGAACATTACGACAGAGATCGCATACAATTGTCCAAGACTAAAACGAAATTCACCATTGCTGACAAGGAGTTGAATAGTCTCAAGTGGGAATCGGAAGCCCTGAATATGCGCAATGAAACGTTGCGTCAAGAGCGAGACAAATTAAAGAGGAAGTTCGAAGATGCCCTTATGGAACTGCAACAGAAGACTGGACTTAAGAATGTTTTACTTGAGAAGAAAGTTACTATGCTGGAGGAACAGGCTGAGAAACGCGAGGCTGTTCTGAATGAAGCTCTGAAAACTTCGACAATTAAGCCAGAGAAGCTGAATATGAGGATTGAGGTGCTCCTGCAGTCGAAGAATGAAATAATTGAAGATCTCCGGTATGAACTGGCGAGAGTTTGTAAGGCGCATGATGATCTTTTGGCAACGTATGAAGCTAAAATGATTCAGTTTGGCATTCCGAAGGAGGAGTTAGGATTTGAACCGTTGAGGACGAGTTTGCAGATAAAACTTGGAAGTGGGCCTGCTGGGCTTGTTACGAAAAATCGTTAGTTTGATTCTTTTAATTGTAGAAATTGGACACAGAAATATATTTTTTACTGGTACTGATTTGATGTGTTCAAATGCATCTTCTTAAGTAAGTTTTTTTTCGTTAACTTTAACTTGGATTTCATTATATCCAAAGCTAAGGGGTTGAAGCATTATTATAATATAAAAAGGGAAAACGAAGACATTGACTAGATCAAGAGCATTACTAACTTTGAGAGAAATACGTGGTACTTTGACAAAGTAAGTTCCATAGAATTTGAATGTTCATTAAATTATATTTCGAAATCTTAAGGGGCGTTATTGCAGGTTTTATTAACAGTGAGGCAATACTTCGAGTATTCGTAGGAGTCTGACTGTGCCTTGGTGAAGTGCGGGCGTGAGTTGTCGCCAGTCCAACTATGGCTGCTTTCGGTATCGTCAAATGATCGTCAATTAACTGCGTCGGCTGCAAAAATGACTGATGCCGTTTGCAGAAGTGACTAGTTTTACTGCGAATTTGATGATTTCGACCACCTGACATTAAAATGATTGCAAGATGGCAGTGCGAATGTGCATTGCCGTACGTTTGGAAATAGCCAATTTGCATTTCCGAACTCTTGATTATCATCAATTTGCAATACCGAACGAATGACTATCGTCTGCAAATGACGTTTCCGAACGCAGCCTATATCGCATTATCGCAACCAACATAAAAATATAACACATAAACTTTTAAAACAATTAAGTCACCAACCATAAAACAATAACATAGCAAAAAAATAACGATAAACACAAAACAAAAATCTAAGCGAAGGTCACCAACAACACAACAACAATAACCAAAGGACTGACGGACAACAAGTAAGTTTCTAATATTGGTCCTAATATTAGTAATGAATCCACCACCTCAGCCTTCGATGCTATTTCCGAAATGATTTCCGGATTTTTATTTTCAACATTCACAATGTACATTGGCTAAATTACTCAAATGGCACCAGTGTTCCTGGCAAAGACGTCGTCGTGCGAGCCTCACCAACTTACACCAAATTAAATGTCCTACGAGAGTCCTTGTTTCTTACTTCTCATCCGACGCGGAACTCCGTCAAAGTTAGCTCACTGCTTGGCAACTCGGACCATTAGCGCTTATGTCCCATATCCATCCTAACGAGTCACTTCGTCGTGAGCCACTAACGAGCCACTTCGTCGCCTAACGAGCCACTTCGTCGTGAGTACATCAAATTGAGAAACTTGAGTAATTCCATCATCAGGAAAGTCAAATTATCATTTGATGATAGTTTGAGAAGTAAGATTCTCAACTCCACTACAAGCAGTAAAAACTTCTGGGCCATACTAACTGCCATCAAGAAGAATTTTACTTCCTCTTCAACTGTTACTTATGTTCCAAATCGCCAAACAAGCCTCCCAATGCCTTGGATTTCTCAAGAGATGCAAGTTCCTCCTCCAGCCAGCCGCATTGGCTACAATCTACAAATCCTACATTCGGCCGCGCCTTGAATACAACTCGTATATCTGGGCAGGCGCCCCAAAAACCACCTTGGCTTGCCTTGACAAGGTGCAAAATCGTGCCCTCAAACTGATTGCAATATTTTTCCCGCAACACAAGACTAGCTCGCTCGGCTCAACCCCCATACCCGACAGCCCCAAGTTCGCGCACAATACGGTCTAGAAGTTCGTTTATGAATAGTACAACTCGACTGTGGAATAATCTGCCGCAGTCAGTATTTCCGAACTCGTACAACACCAAAGGGATAATCTAACCCCTTTCACAATTGCATGCGAGGGAAAGAGAAAAAAGTGTTGAAGTTGAACGAAAAGTTGAAGGTGTAGAACCGGTCATAGAATTCAAACGTGAGGCTCATCGTCATTTTCTTCTACACCCTCCAGACACCCTATACCCTTTTCTATTCTCCTCTATTCTTCAAGCCAAGCTTACTGCTAGACTTTGCACCATGAACTGAACGACATGACGGACTGGTAGTGTAAAGGGTTACTCCTAAGCTTGGTTTTTTCATATATAAAAAAAAACTTCGCTTTGAACTCGTCGAATTCTACACTATTCTTGTAGTCACAAGCATGTATAACAAATACAAGGGTGGGTTTTGTTAGTGTGATTTTAAACTTCCCAGAAAAGCGAATTTTCATTTTCGCAGTACCTCATTGAAAGCAGCGTGCAGCTTCCTAGTAAACCTTAACATATCAAAATCGCTCGATTAAATCAATATTTCTAGCTACGAAAATTTAAATTTAAAATTTTAATTGGTTTCACTAGAATTTTTCTTCGATATATTATTTACACCTGAGCCCTAAAACGATGGAAACTGTTTACAAACAAATATATTCGATTTTAGCAAATCTACACCCCATAAATCCGAGAGTGAATCTTCCGGCATACAAATGGATATATGCGCTCCCCATGCCACTGCAGTAGCTTACGTTTCTCCCCATCTCTACTATATCCTATGCAGTCCTGGCTCTGGGGGATAACAAACTCATAATACAGTACCATGTCAGCAGATACCGAATTTATAGCTTGTTCCCAATGTTCATTTTCAGGTATAAAATCAATAGGGAAAGTGTCTGCGAATATCCTTCAAGTACACAAGGATGAAATGGGAAGTTACATAGAGCGTGACTGGACGGAAAACTCGTTAAAGTGACCGCTCGTTCCTTTTCTGGCTGATTTCGAATTTTCATCAAATTTTATTGCCGCAAAATGAAAATTCACTGCGGATAGAGAGCAGAGCATCTGTTGCTGATATTTATTAAAATATTCGAAATCGTGATAACTAATTTGAAAATGAACCGCTTTTCATGGAATCAATCTTGAAATAAACTTTTCACCATGACGGAAACAAAGCGGCAGGCAGCTATCATCATAGAGCGAGCGAGAGTATAGTTATACACGAGAACGTCGTCGTCTACCCCAAAAAGGATGCGGGACAGAGTGGTGTCATGTACCATCGTGGAATAAATTAGAACTGAAAACTTATTTCCTCTCTCTGCCCCCCTTTCGGAAAATTCGAAACTGGAAGCTGGGATTTAACGTTTTCGGCACTGAGAGAGTCTCAAGTCTGTTGTAGGAAGTTATTTGTATATGAGTGGCATTGCTAGGAAGTTTACTCCAACAGTGTACTTGATGCAGATGTGCTTACCCGAAACTTGTTATCATCAGTAACTTAAGTGCATATATACATACAGAACGAGCACTTAAGTGGTGAAAGTTGAGAAATGACACCACCATTTTGGTTCAGAGCTTGTAGTTTTGGAATTCGCGCCCCGGAAAATTTGATTGTTGCAGCCAAAATATACTTCTTTTATTCCCCTACGACCCCCTGGCCCCGCACTTGATTTGCAACTGTCTAAGCAGCTGAATCTAATTTCAAATTAAGCTTGCGGTAAACTGTGAAAGTGGAGATAATTGTTTCTGATACCGTAATCATTATATTGATCTACTCGTCAATCTGTTCACGTGTTCGATTTCATTAGGTTGGTTAATTTGTTTAACTTGTGCTATGCTGATCAGGCGAGCAATTTTCCATGGAACTCATATTAGTAGTTTAAATGTCATATGTCAATGTTTAAATGTCATATGAAGATGCATTTGATTCACCTGAGTCATTGCAAGGGGCGGTATATCCATCATTAATCAACGATTCTGTTTATAAAGATTAGAAAAGGGGCAGGTGCTGGACCTAACCAAGGCAGCTCAAAAGTTTCTGACCTCAACGAGAAGATGGCAGCATTCATCAATAAAAACTAGTGAATGTGGTTGTGCATCTTTTGACAGTTGCTCACCAAAGCATCAGCCATTTTGGACCCGCAGTTGTTATTTGACTCTGCGCCATCATCAGTGAAATTTTGGGCAGCTGAATTTAAACGTCGTCGTGAGAGCTTGGGAGACGATAAAAGTTCGGGACGTCCAAAAACTGTAACTACTGATTTTCACAAAGGCACTCACATCGACTCACTCAAATCACTGTCAAATAACCACTGGGCATCCAAAACTGCTGAAACTTTAGGTAGTAACTGTCGAAAGATGCACAACTACATTCCCTAGCTTTTATTGACAAGTGCTGCCTCCTTCACGTTGAGTTCGTTAACTTTTCAGACCACCCTCGTAGAGGTACCCTTGTTTCAGAACTTTGGCAACATGTAGCTCTGGTATTTGTTGCTGGAGCCCGAAGTAGCGTACCATGTTTTGATGCTGACGACGTCTACTTTATTTTGTCAAGTTTCATACTCCTTCAAGTTTGTTTGGCAAGCCGGTACTCATTTGAACCGCTACAGTTCAACTTACTGCGAAATTGATAGAAAGTCATTGAGCTTGTGTGTCAGAAACCTTTAGCCCTTCTTTTAGTTGCTGAATGGTTTAAAATTGTCTTCCTTTCGCGAAACCCCTGCGGATTAGAATTCCCCAAAGATTTTCAATTGGGTTCAGGTCTGTGCTTCGGGCTGGCCAAGAAATAGTCGGTGTTTCGGTGTTCCGGAGCCATTCTTCAAAAAATGTCGTGTCTATTCGGACCAAAAATACGGATCGCACGGGGCACACGGGCTATATGGGCCACATGGGATCTGGCAGTGACTCCTCCGTGACTTATCATGTAAGCCGGTTTGAGTCGATCTAAAGATATGACGTATTCTTTTCCTTTTCGTCAAATTCTGAACGTCCTTTTTTCATTACTTTAAAATGCACTTCGTATGGCTCCGAGAGCGATGCTCTAACCTTGTCATCCCGCACAAATACGTGAGTCGCCTTCGTTTGGAGACCTTTGGAAGTTATTGATGGTATAACCGTGAGTGTAACTTGAGCTGCGTCACAACTTCGTTCGTTTTTCGTTACTCTGAGCTCGTAGAATCTAAAAAACTCTCCTGGAAGCCGAATTCCTCAACTATAGATCATCTCTGCTATGGATGCGTTAAGGTCCTCTTTGAACACTGCCTCAAATACCGGTAATTTACGAGTCCACCCTCTCTCATTTAGTTCTCTAAACGAGCTTCTGTGAAAACCTTCGATTAAGCCATTGCTTTGGAGATGGTATGGTGGTATCATATGGTATGGATATGAAAACGTTTAGAACCCAATAATCTCGCCGTGTAAAAAGGCGCTGCTTTCTTAGTGGAACTCAAAATGGGCTTATCCATCCGGATTCCAATGTAACGACTACAGTTTCTGCTCTAAAATTTTCCATTCGCAATACGTCGACGACCTATGATCCATAAGCAATAAGTTTTCTATTCTGATGTCGGAAAAGGTCCTATAATGTCAATTTGAACATGTTCAAAGCGGCACTTGGAGGTGTTGAACTGGGCTAACGGACTTTTTGTGGGCTTATTAATTTTGCCTTTTTGACAAAGTAAGTGTTCATGCTAGGCCACACCTAATGTCTAGTAATCAATTTCCAATGCTTGTAATCCCGGGTGCGCTAATCCGTGTAAGGTCTCGCAAACTTTTCTCCTGAACTTCTCTGGAACGTAGGGTCGTACTGTTTTTTCACCCAAGTCGCAATACAATTTGCATTTGCCGTTGGGAATAAGGCATCGTTTCAATTTGATTGTTCTAGTTCGATCGTTTAACAACTTAGCGAGGTTTGGATCAGTCTCTTGCTCCTTAGCCTTTCCTTTGAAATCAATCATTGACGGAATCGATATTGTATTTGAACGCGACAAATAAGTTGAGACCGAGTCGTCATTTCCGCTTAGGTGAACTATGTTTGTTGAACATTGACTGATAAAATCGCGCTTGCTTTGGTGTCAGTTTCTCCCAAATCTGCTGACACGCGAAGCAATAATGCTGTATCTGTTTTTAAAGTGGAACGTATAATTGGCCTCAGTACAATTTACCGTGGTGTAAGGGACAAATGTACTGCCTCGCATAAGTTCTGCTCACGCCTCATAGAGCTGTAGCTAGATGAGTTTCCTATTAAGCTAAGTATGCTGTTCCTAAGTACGGCGGTCAAGAAAAATGTTCTTATTATTTCTTGACCCCGGTACAGAAAATTTCGACAAGTAATGCGATGATTTTTTTCCGTATTCAAAATTGACATTTGACATCATAGCACACTAAAATAATCACTTCAAATAATAATCACGTTAGTGAAAACGCCAAATCTACTTTCCGTCAATTTCGGTCAAGAAAAAATGGTCTTTCCAATTTTTTCTTAACCGCCTTAGGAAAAGGATCCATCTATGTGTCAGAATAGTACTAGCATTTTTCTTGAGCGAACAGCGTACTAGGTACAGAAATTTCTTGAGCAAAAATTCCTATAGCATTTCTTGACCGATTACTTAGGCGTTTTTTACATACACTTTATATGGGGAACATTTTCTTGACCGCCGTACTTAGGAACAGCATACATAGCTTTAAGAGTGAGTTTTCTATTAAGCTGGGTTTTTCAAAATTCAACAATTTCAGATACAGACCTATTCAGCAACCAACGATAGCGCCAACATTCAACGATAGCGTGCGCCGTCGACGGTTTCTCTAAATTTAAAGAAAAATGGCCGATGATGGTTTTTGAACACACTCCCGCCCAAACAGTGACTTTCCCGTCGTGCAGTGGTGTTTCGTGAATGACATGTGAGTTTTCTGTTTGCCAAATTCGATAGTTTTGTTTATTGACTCCGACAGAGAGTGCAAAATGAGTTTGTTCCGTCATATGATAAGCACGCACAGTTTTCACAATTGAACGAATGTTTTCAATGTGAAGCGCTACAAGTTCAACGCGTTCTTTCGGTGAGTACTGACTTTTAGCTAAAATGGTACTGAATGAAGTTTCAGAATCGGGTACGTTTGTCGAAATGGGCTAAAAATTGTCAGAGTTATTCAATGTTGAAATACCGAAGGTCTAAATGGCGCACCCGGTGCGTTTCGGAATAAATATGACCAAATCAAAAGATTTTAATCTGAATCCGCCACTGCATGGTTATATGGTGTTAATGTTTGGTCAGATTTTAGTTAATCTATTAAAAACCCATCCAAAGTCTATTAAAAACCCACCCCAATCCAATATAATAAAAACGTTTAACTGTAATAAACTGCAGATTTCGTGACAGGTCTTTACAAAAAAAACCGTCCTTCCTTTTTCGACAATTGAAGAAAATCCTTCAAACTTTATTTACCCTGTCAGAACGGAAGGATCTAATTCGGTTCCACCATGCTACGAGCTACAGCATCTTCTCCACTGGCCCAGATACCGTCTCGCTAAGAGAAAGGCTAGAGGTTAATGAACCATCTTGCCAGAATGACGTTTCAATATTTTATAGGGCAGCCTTAATATCTCAATTCGCTCCACTTTGGGCGAAATAATTTCAGACGTTATGACTTCATTTGGAGCACTCCGCCAGCACGCAAATTTCTTGGCTAAAATAAAGCGCGTGCCGTAATTAATTCGGAGGCTCTCTCTCGACTTTTAGGACAGCCGAGCAGTAGTAGCACCCTGTGAAGTGCGTTCGTTGTCTTCCGACTGACTCGTTACTAAAACACTTGAAATTGGAGAGAAGTTTCCAGGCGTTTCTGGTGGGACTGATGGGATGGTGGTGGAATGGAGGCTGCCGCTGCTCCTGCTGCTGGGGTGATGCAGGGCTAATTGCCCCATTATGGGGGAGCATATTTTTCAGTTGCGGTCACAGGGAGGTTTTTAATTGAAACCAATTCGTTTTGTTATTAATTTTAACAAAGGGTGGAATAGTCGGAGGCTGTTATGAGGGCATAATTATTGTTGTTGTCTGGCATTTAAGGGACGATTTATCTGCTATTACTTTTTTTTTGTTGCTCTAGGAGGGCGGGCTGTGCTCGGACGGGAAGTTTTTATGTCAGCTGTGTAAATTTCGGTTAAGTAACTTCGGTCCAGTCATGGGTGTTTTGGGGGATGGTTGTTACAAACACCTCCAGCCACCACCTCTTGATCTCCAGCTATATACCTCTTGTCCTATTAATCAAATTGAAAATTGTGTGTCTGAACTTAATTGCACCTTATCTCGAATAAACGAATGGAGTTCGAATAATTTTCTTAAATTAAATCCAGTTAAATCACAAGTAATTTTCCTTAGTCGTCGCTTACTGTCCCCCCATGGTTTCTCTCCTCTTCTACTTAATAATGTTCCCCTTCCAATCGTTGACTATGCCAAAAACCTGGGTATTGTTGTAAATTCCAAACTCTCCTGCTGCAATCATGTCTCATTGCTGCTCTCTAAGATCTATGGCACACTTCGTAAACTATGGTTACATGGCAGTCTGTTATCTTTGCCCATTCGAGCCAAACTTATTAAATCTCTTGTTGTTCCTCATTTCCTTTACGGCTCGCTGGTATATATTTCTTTCGACTCAACTTGCCGTCAGCGTCTTAGAGTAGCGTTTAATGATTGCATTAGGTTTATTTTTCATATGAGAAGATCTGATCATGTGTCGCGAGTACAAAATTCCTTACTGGGCTGTGACCTCTTTCAATTCATCGATCTCATGGCTCTTCTTCTTTTGCATAAGGTTTTTTATACCAAAAGCCCCTGCTACCTTTCTGACTTCCTCTCTCCTTTGCAATCCTTGAGATCCGTTAAATTCCTGATTCCTGCTCATTCTTCCCTAATCGGTAGTCGTTCCTTCTTTGTGCATACTCTCAGAATTTGGAATAATCTTCCAAACTACATTCAGAGAATGAGCTCAGCCACAACATTCAGAAGACATGCGTTTCTTTTTCTATCTTCTTCTTCTCACTAACTATCTTTGTCCCTCCTATCTCTAGCACTCCCACTTCAATCTTAATTTTAATTCTACTTTCTTTCTATTTTTTTTTTTTTTGCTCTGGAATTTTGACTATTTTCTTATTTTTGAATTTTTATTATTTTTTACTTTTTTATTACTTTTTATTATTTTTATCTTTCAATTATTAAGTTTAATTTTAATTATATTTTAATTTTAATTTTGTTCCTTTTTTTTTTGTACTCTAAAAGATGTATATCTTGTGTACTTTAAAATCTATTAAACTATTAAACTATTAAACCTATAAAATGGCGCTGAACATCTCTGGGTACAACTTTTTAATTGACGTTTGAAAACTACTTTTCATATTCTTATCTCTTTAAATAGACACTGAGTATTAACAGGTTGAAAGAATTCTATGGAACTGAACTTGTAAATAGGAGTGTTATTATTCAACGTCAAAACTTGACATCGGTATCCCCTCTACTCTCGAACAGAACATGACATATTACGCTGATTGACTGACTGTCAGACAGTATTATCTCCTGAAAATATATGCATTCATCACAGCTAAATATAGAAAAAAACTTTCCAGGAAAAGAGGACAAAATTCACATCTGATTATGAATGATATACTAAGCTACCGTTGTTGATATTTTAAATATTTCTGCCGCTGGTTGAGGCTATTTTAACGATGGATCAATGAAGAAAGAAAGTCGCTTGCAAACCATTGTGATAACCGTAGCCGGCGCATAATGTGGGTATGGTGGGTAGCAGTACCTGTGCCAAACGATTGGGAATCTCATTGAGAGTCGCAAAACTCCACCATGAAAGTAAGTGCTCAACTCAAGTGCTCGAAAAGTAAGTGCGCAACGTCAAAAACCCACATCACTCGCTTATTTATATTCTCAATCACAATTCAATCAGTATTACTGCGAATCTTGTTGTGGTCAGATACTATGGAAGAGTGCGGTGCCCGTAAATGAATTTCGAATCACAATGCACGAGCGCTTGTATTTATCCATACACGAAATGTTAATGGGTATGGAATTGTAATTTCCCCGCATGCCTATAAAATTCCCAATTGTTTTGGCGCACCCTATATCATCACTCACGCCGTATCTTTAGATATGGTCCTGTACGGAGGGCGCTTAGTCTATATGTGGTAATCCACTTCTGCTGTTAGTCGACCTGTTAAACGCTGCGGCTTACACTGGCGATGCCTTAAGCAAGATTGAGCTAAACACACTCGCTCGCTCTAGGGCCCCCACGTTGGAAAGCATTCCTGCGGTGAAAGTTTCATTCAAATCTTGGCTTCCAACGATTGAGTCAGCATCGACAAAAGCCCGAACGTGTCCAAATACGCTTGGGGCGCTTAACTTTGGACACTCGTAGTTTGAGTATCGGTCACCAATGTCCAATGCTGGAAGGTAAGAATTGTGTAGGCTCTAGATAGCTTCGTTCGATCTCATGCTGTAAACATGTTAAGGGCGACCGACGAATCGCTTTATTCAGAGACTGTCAAAAATGATGTCATCCGCGAGCCGGATCGAAACTACTCCTTTTGAGGGACGTAGCCTAAAAATATTGGGATCCACAGAAGGGGACCGAGGATAGATCTCTACGGAACTCCACATGTTGTTCTGCACATCGTGGGCCTTTGTCGTTATCCTTGCTAGTCGGCCCTGCACTAAAAACTATCAAAGAAACTTAAAACACTTTTGAGGTAAATTTCAATTTTATATTTTTAAAAAAATATTTATATTTTCTTTTCTTTTTAGATCAAAATTACAACACACACACAAACGTTTCAAATACATATTGGCACATCAATTTCCAGCTAACGATTCTTAGTAACAAGCCCAGCCGGCCCAGTTCCCAGCTTTACCTCAAGAGTCGTCCTCAACGGCTCAAATCCCAACTCCTCCTTCGGGATTCCAAACTTCTCCATCTTAGCTTCATACGTTGACAGCATATCATCATGCGCCTTACAAACTCTCGCCAGTTCATAGCGAAGATCATCAATAACCTCATTCTTCGACTGGAGCAAAATTTCAATCCTCTGCCTCACTCTTTCCGGCTCCATACCAGACGCCTGCAGAGCTTCATTCAACACAGCCTCACGTTTCTCAGCCTCTTTCTCCAACATATTAACTTTCCGCTCAAGCAAAACATTCTTAAGTCCGGTTTTCTGCTGCAGCTCCAAAAGTGCCTCTTCGAACTTTCTCTTAAGCTGATCCCTTTCTTGGGTTAACGTGTCATTCCTCATGATCAGAGCCTCCGTTTCCCACTTAAGACCATTCAGCTCCTTCTCAGCCGCCTTGTACTTGGTCTTAATCCGAGCCAACTGCAGTCGATCCCGGTCGTAATGGTCAAGCTTCTTCTTAATTTCAACAAGTTCAGCACGAGCTTCCTTGAGAGGCTCTGACAACTTCTTGTTCTCAGCAATTGTTTCATTTGCAATTCGTTCATTCTTTTCTGATTGCTGACGAAGCTCCTCCATTTGCTCCTTCAGGCTGCTGATCAACGCTAGGTTATTGACTGTAATGTCGTTGTAGTAATTTTTCATTTCGTTGAAGGCTTTGTCGTGCGTCTCGATGAGCTTTGCGATTTGATTCGTTTTTCGTTCTTCGACTTCAAACATTTCCATGCGGTTTTTGATGTCCGCCTCTTTCTGCAGCGCGGCGAGTTTTCGTTCGTGTAGAATAAGCATGTCTTTCTGGTCAGCTTCGAAGCGGTGCCTTTCCTCACTGTAATGGAAACAAATTAGATTGTTATAACAGCGTTGCAGATTAAATGAAAAATTCATGCTTAATCACAAAAAAGTAACCACACAACCACATCTTCAGGGAGACTTCTGTTCTGTCCAAAAACCAATGTCCAATGGCGATGGGTTCGAGTCGCGTACGCTAATGGATGTCCTGAGAGACTACCCGAGACCTCCTCCCTCATAACACGGCAGCATAAAACTTACGGCCTGCAACAACACCAGATCCACATGTCTATATAAAGCTGTTGTAGGTAGAGTCGGGGAAGTTTACCCAGACGTCCGAATCGAGACAGCTAATGCCGGTGATATACCATTACGTCCGAGAGCCAGAACATGGTTTCCAGCGGCTCCATTGGAAATCCTTACTATGCTGAAGCCCTTCAACCCCTCATGAACATCGATCACTGGAAGATTATCAAAACGGAGCAGACTAACAGGGCCACAATGCTGCTCCTAAATCAAGAATGCCTGAACCAGCTTGAGCTGAAGGTCTACAAAACAGACATGGAAGCCGTAGTGAACCAAGCTGCTTTCACCAAGACCTCTGGCGATGAATCAGTAAACATGGAAACCGATGACGAAAGTGCAGCTCAGAGGGAAGTTGACGTATCGAAAGACTCCGAGCTGAGTAGAGCCGTCGGTAGCCTGTACACGGAGCGCCAACTCCTCAGCTCAGACATGGACGAAGTCACCTCCACCGACAAAGCAGCGGAGGTGGCTGTCGTCGAAGCGGGAAATGGTGCAGGTGATAAACAGATAAACCTTCACCATTGTAAAGCAGCATCCGCTGCGCTCCTGCTTCACCTGGAATCAGGTGAAGTCGATGTTGCCCTAGTCCAAGTGCCATGGATCGCTGGTGACAGGATCTGTGGCTTAAGGACACCTAAGTTTAATCTTTTCTACACCAAAGGTAAGGGAAAACCCAGAACACGTATTCTGGCCAAAAATAATATAAGCGCTTTTCTTCTCTTTCAATTTAGTGACGGGGACCTTAATGTGATCGACCTAGAGTTAACCCAGAAGAAACTCAGGATGGCCTCTTTCTATCAGCCTACAATGAAGAGCGCCCTCTACCTCCTATAGTCTTTCAGGACTTGCTAAGGCATACCGATCCTACCACGGTCCTGGTTATGGGAGGTGATGCAAATGCACAATGGGGCAGTACGGATTCCAATAATCGAGGTGAGGTTATTTTTAACTACCTACTTACGAAACGCCAAGCTTGCTATTTGTACCAAAGGTAATGATTCCACTTTTGTTACCAAAAACAGAGAAGAAGTGCTGGACATCACCCATTTCTCATACTGCCACTCCGACCGAATAGTGGTTTTGGAAGATCTTGAAGGAACATTCCTTTTCAGACCACAGATTTATAGAGTTCCACGGCAAGACTCTAACCCAACCACCTCTTCCAAAATAACAAACCTAAAAAGCCAAATTGGGGTTACTATATTAGACTAATCGCAAAGAACCTTGCTCCTAGGCCACCCTGTATTCCCAAAAACCGGGAGCAACTCGACAGCATTGTGGACGTTTTCACAGAACAATGCACTTACCCCATTAATAAAGCTTGTCCGAACAGATTGCATAAAGAGGCTTCCAAACCCCCATGGTGGTCTCGCGAACTTGAAATACTCCGAAAAGAGTGTAGAAATGACGCAGACGCAGCAACAGCGCAACCTCCTGGAGCTGCTATAAGTCGAAGCTGAAGAGATACAAAATGGCAATAAGGAAGGCTAATCCTGGGCAGCAATATAGAGTCCTCGTCGGAAGTCTCAAGGCTACGTGTAAAATATTAACTACAGCGCCAACAATGCTTAGTTGTTTACGCAAACATTGAACTGACTTCAGCAGAGAATTCCTTGAACTACTTATGGACATCAACTTCCCGAATAGTACTACGGGTGAGAGAGCTATCACTATAAATCCTTCAGTCTCACCGTAGTCAAGGGGAACGACGCGTCACTGGTGTCTCTCATCCACCAAATGCTTACTGGGAAGATGGTAAGCTTGATCTTAAGCGAGATTGGTCCGAAGAACCGTAAATAGAGGCACCGTGCAAGGAGTAGTACTTTCCCCGCTTCTATGGGTTGTAACTATGAACCAGCTGTTGGACCACTTCACTATTGAGCCTCGGGGGTCAATATCTCTCAACTATAGTGAGAGTGCTGATCGGACACTGTCTAATAGGGACGCATGCGACTGCTTAGGTCTTGAGATAGGCGATTTTTGAATCCGGACGAGGAGGAAAGTGTACTACATATCTTCTGTCACTGCCCAGCCCTAAGCAGAAAGAAACTAACCACATTTGGTAAACCCTTTCTAAGCAAGCTTGCAGAAATCTCGAAGATTGGAACTTCCTCGAGATGGTTTAGTGAAGAAACGACACTTTAACATCAGGTTTAAATTGGGATCACTATGGCTTCACCTTTGGGCTTATATTTCTGGCCTAAGTGTATGAGGTTAAACCAACAGCTCAGCCATATCTAACCTAACCTATCCTAACCTAATCTAACCTTACCTAACCAATCTTAAATAACCTTTTAGCGTGCTTTACAGGACACCTAGAGAACACTTTGTTGAATCTGTTTGTTTTTCTCTAAGTATCTTCAATCCTTGGCACCAAACTTTAAACCTAACTTTGATTTAATTTTACAGAACTGGATTGAAAGTTTCGGTTTTGACTTTCGGAGACATCACCTTTTGCGTCATCATCAGCAATACTCATTCAATCTTCTCGGAAATGCAACAGATGTGATAAAATTTTACCTCTACTACCATCTGCTACAGAAATGGAAGCTTTTCTGGCTATAAAGCACTGCTATGTATTTCCGCAAAACCAGACTTGTCTGATCGGCTGATTCATTTTACACCTTACATCTTTCCACAGTGAGTATTTAGGAAATATTATAATATTCAAGAATACAAAAATAGAGTTCATTACTATTTCTTTCAGCACCGCCCGGACGAAATATTTTGTTATTTATTCGACTGGTGAAGTAAAGAATTTTCCATTAACAAAACTTGCAGTAAATCTGGTCTTGCTGCCCTGGAAATTTCATGGAAAAGCCATTTGAAAGGATATGGCATTCGGCATTCAGCTGTTCTGGTCCATCATTGGTCTAAGCAACACTCACCTCGGTAAATCAAGGTAAGGCGTAATTTGCAGCAATAGGAGATTTCATGAGAATTGTTCACAATAAAGAGAATAAGACTATAGTTCGTAGCATCCTACAGCAATGGGTCGTAATCCGGTAAACAATGGTAAATAAGGCAAATCTTTAGAGACAAGACTTATTATGCCTCGATAATAAAACAGTATGTTCTTGCTGCTCCCAGTTCTAGAAAATTTAAATATCTCCAGTATTTCGACAAATACCAAAATCGGTTGAAACGTTGCAATCAGAAACAGCAGATTAGACCATTGAACACACTTTTGTGACGACTCAATTAGTTCGGATATTCCTCTTGATTACCGATATTGGTATCAACTCTGAAAGAGCTAATCAGAGTAATTATTCAAGCATCCCAAGCTCAAGTGAACGTTCACAAATCGCAATCTCCTCCGAACAATCCCATCCACTTCCACCTCGCAAAACGGCCAAGATCCTGTAAAATCAAATTAATACCAACCTTAAGCTCTGGCTGTGCTGCATTTTTAGCTGCTGAATCTGCAGCTCAGTTAGTTCGTCCTTCTCCCTCAGCTGGCGACGGAGCTCCCTCTTGTCCTTTAACAGCTCCTGTTCCTGTGCAGCGTGCTGCTCTTGGGCAATCTTCAGCTGTGTCATGGCCTCGGCATGCAGTTGACCAACTTTCGTTTGATTCTCATACTGTAGATGTTTCATTTGCTGGACAACGTGCTTTATATCAATTTCGGCCAGCTCCTGAGCCACCTCCACCTCTCGGTCCTTGTTACGGATTGTTGCTTGAGATTCCTCTGCATGACGATGCCGATAGGGGTTGAAGTGGTGTGTAGGATTGAGTTGTATTTTTTTGGTTCATTGATCGGTCAGTTTCAAGTTACATTGGAGCGTTGCAATTAAATTTTAATTATTTTATTGTTACCTAATTGGTTCCTGGTAATCTCCCAGAATGTTCGTAGCTTGTCCCTTTCCAGCTGGAAGAAGTTTCGCTCCTCACGTTCACGTTCCATTTCAGCCTTGAGTCGATGTGCAAACGACTCGAGCTGGTCCCGAGTCATGGAGGCCGTGTCCACTCCATCGATTAAGGCTATTTGATTTATGGTAAAGAGTGTTAATTATGGTTTCGAAACGAAAAGAGGAGTTTAAATTGATTTAAGGGATTTCTTGCATAATTTATTAGTTTTTGTTGAGGTTTTTATGTCCTTGGTAAAGTTATCTAAAAAGTAGGTATAGGGTCACTTCAGACTGAGAGTTTTAGGAGAATCGATAAAGACTCATGTGAGTCACTGACCTTGAGACCTTTTAGATATCCTTGAGATAAGATATATCTAGTGTTATTTCAAGATCCACCCAATGAATGACATCAGCAGTGAATAGTATTAGCGCAGTTTTCCTTGGGCTGACTGCAAGGGCTCTGGGTGAGAGTAGAATTCTACAAGGGCTGAAGCGTCATTTAAGAAGAAGCGTATGCTGGTTAAGCATGAGCATTTCTACTTTGCTATCCAAATATTTAAAGTGTCGAATAATTAAAATATCGACAAACACGTGATAAAATGTTATGAAAAGTGGCATTAAAAGGGTATTTGTTAAAAGTCAATGAGTAGAACATTTCATCAATAAAAAATACGAAAAAATTCATGAAATTTACACTAAATGTCCTCACAGAAAAAATCTCACCATATGAATGAATAACCATCAACAAGGACCCTATTTATACAACAACAAAAAAATAATGCAGTTTCAGTCTCTTTTCCGTTTTCATGTAGAAAAATATCGCGAGGACCAAAAAAACTGTCCGCTGCAAATGATAGCTGCCACCGTTAAATAGGGATGAACCGCAGATGTACACCTCCGACTACAAAATTCTGGCGGCTCCCCACTTATAGATGTCCTCTGGCTCTCTCTCTCTTCTACCGAATTAAATTGAATTGGTCCCGCCATCGTCCTGTGTATCCTGTGTGTGCCTTGTGTATCAGTGTCATTGCCGTAGTAGCGATTTTTAAAAATATCAATAAATTTTGTATTAAATGTGGTGTTATGGCATAATTTGTGGTCTGTGGTGCCAAAAATCCCATTGACATGGAAATGATTTATAATTGGCCTTTATTTGTGCGGCGGCGAATGGGGTGGGGGGGCTTGGAGCCCAAGTTACACACACAGCCTCTGCCAAGGGCGCGCAGCGAATGTAGCTGATGCGATGCATAAATTTGAATAATGTGATAAAAAGGATAAAATCGCGGAACGCGGATCCTTAAATTTCTTATTATTATGAGATTCAATTGCACTTACTGCTTCCTTTGCCCTTTTTCGCTTTCTTTGGCGGCTGAAAAGATAAAAAAATGGGGGAGATTATTTAAAAATTTAGTCATCTACATCTTAGGGGTAAAAAATTAAGCTAGTTTTTTTTCTTTTTGAAAGATATTGCACATTTCGGCAACAGTACAATGATTTATAGGCCTTAATTCCTCATTGCTGTTCCAAATGTCTACAATATTTCCTTTTAGAACATTGACATTTGGATTAGCTCGACCTCGAACTTTGATTTTTCTGCCGGTGTCCCCCAGGGAACAATTCTGTCACCTCTGCTATTTACAATATAATCTTAATAAACGTTTGTCCCCTCCAACCTACTATACAACTTTATTGATGAAGGTAATTTGCATTACCCTTACGCCGTTGATAATACTATACTCATTTTCCAGAACCTTCAACTCAACTTCAATCTATTTTTGTTGACTCAGTTTTGAAGAATTGGGTTGAGGTTTTTTTTTACCATTCGAAAAAGGTAGTAATGGATGGTGCCAAATCTAAACCCTACATCATATCTCCCGGTGTTCCACAGGAGTCAAATATATTACATCCTGTGTTAGTAGGTAATGGGTAACTTGGGCCTGGGAACCAATGGGTACGGCTGGAAGGGGGATTAGGCCGAGTAGTAGATGATTCGTTATTCGCGGTGGTTCGATTAGATTCAGTCTTTACAGTGCAAAACTGCGCGATGCTTGTCTGATTGTGGGTGGTGAGTGCACGGTCTTTGTAGAGAGTAAGCTGCAATTAGTAATCGATGATTTCTGTAGGATAGCCTCGTAAAGGAAATTGATGAATATGAAGTTTGTGGGCTGGGTGTTCACAAGGAACCTCAAAAGTAGAGAACAACTTAATGAAGCTCTGAACTCAATGAAAAGCAATTTCAAAATCATTCTATTCTTAATAGAAAAAATATGGAACCTCTCCGGAGAGCACTGCCCTCATTTTCAGATCACTCTTAAGATCCAAAATTGAATATACCAGATCCCTCTCCTTCGATGAAACGAAAACCTTGTAAAAAAATGGTAACCATCTTGAATAATTACCTAAGAAAAAGGCCAAATTAATTTTTTCGCTTGTTATTAATTGTGAAATAAGAACTGTCAAATGGCATACTAGGAACGGCGCTAAATTAACAACGATAAAGTAACAGAGTTAAAAAGTACCAAGGGCTTCCGTCTTTTCTGATTATCTAAGAAGCACGTCACTCCGCCCTTAAATGTTCCTTATTATATCACCAAATATCTGCCATTACTTAAAACCGGACCAACTACATAACCCTTTGATAAATCTACCCCGAAAAATGCGCTAATACACAAAAAAAAACTGATTTTGCACTGTGGATAAAAATTTCAACAACTTTCAGATTTTTCATTTTTGTTTAAATTCTCTCCTCGTGACTTGAATCATTTTTCAAGTGTGGAAGCTGTTGTTGTTGTGCATTTTGTTGGTGGACATTTTGAATAATTTCCCATCGTAAAGTATGCAATAAAGTCAGCAGCTGTTGCGAAATTGTTTTGGAAGCCGCCACGCTGCCATTGGAGAGCGAGAGCACAGGGCGGCCACGCCAGTGCGCCCTTAATGAATGCTGCTGTAATTTGTTATATCGCGAATTTGAGCCTTCTCTTTTGATTATTGAGTTTAATATTTTTATAAATTAAATGCACAACATTGACATGATACTTTGCCGGCGCTCTGCAGCGGAGGATAAGGGTCAGTTATGGTTTATTGTTTGATTAAGTAGTTGGTGTGGTGTTTTTGTGGGTGGTCTTTTAGTATTTCACTGATAGTTGCTTAAAGAAATTTAAAAACGTATATAAATAGGGGAGTAATAAACAGTTTTAAGTTCAATACGATTGATACGATTGATTAAGAACGGTTTTCTTTCACATTTATCGTATAAAGCGCTTAAACCTGTGTGGTTACCAATATACGACCAAGCCACAGTCCAAGTTGATAGACAGTTCGTCCCATAAGTGGCCACCACTTGAAGCTCGGTCATTGGTGAAGCAAGTGGTGTCGTCAACGATGAGTTAGAGGGCCCGTTTTATAATTTGTCTAGCCACGCGAGAAGTTTTCATTTTTTCTCTTAAGGTCCAATTACAATAAACGGATCGGAACTCAAGGGAATCCGAACTGTCAAAAAGGTTTTCTCAACATGCGTTTTCAACCTACGATTACGATGAACGGGTACAAACGGATTCGACCGCCGACCGGATTAATTTCATCGTTTGTTTATAAATTGCCGAATTGAGCTGTCAATAATAAAACGTGATTGTATGTACGTAAAAACTTGCTTTTTCGATTAATATCCATTGTAGGTCTGTTCCAATAGAAAACCTGGCTGTCGTAGCCTGGGAAAAGTCAAAATGCCGAAAAGTGAAGGAAATCAAGACCTAAAAAAAAAAACCTAAAAATCACTTGTGTCTTCAAAATTCCTACTAATATTTTAATTGCGAAAGTAACTCTGTCTGTCTCTCTGTTACGCTTTCACGTCTGAACCGCTGGATCGCATTTCTGTGAAAAGAGGGCTCAAAATTGGTAAAACTCGAAATGGTAGCACCGATGCACAACACCATTTACTGAGCTTCCATAAGAGTTCAACCAGAGTTGAACCCGAGTCATGACAACAGACAGAGCTTTCGTTAAAGATTTTCGACTCTGCTCAACTCAACGAAAATAGGTAAAGTGTTCATGCACACAATTAAAAACGGCGCACTGGCAAAAGTACAAATGTCGCGCCTCGTTTGGACGTCAGAAGAGACTTTATAATTCATAAATACTTTTAAAGAAAAATCTAGAATAAAACTAATTTGTACATAGCCCCAGAACTCAGAAATAGAAACGTATAGAGTTAAGTTGTTGAGCTAAAGTGTCATTTCAAGTCAACCACAACTCAACTCGACTCCCATGTAAACTCGGTAATTGACTTCATTTAGGATTCGTTTTTGATTGCTTCTTAATTTCTTGCACCCGCCACGAAAATGGACGAACAAACTTAACGAAAGTTCGTTAAATCCTAAAATTTCACTTCTTTTGTTGATATATACATTACTGCATTTGATAATATATACATTACTGGATGAGCCAGGGTAAAGTATTCGTTGAGTATATACTCACTTTAACGCGATGCCGTTTTCATGAAGGTTCTGGGTTAAAATGACAGATAATTAATTTAACATTACTTCGCCGTTGGTATATGTGCAGTAAGGATATACTCAAACACACACATATATGTTAAACCCAGCTTAACCGTACAGGTTTCGTCGAGTTGTCTTTGATTTAACGACACTTTACGCAACCCCCGTTTCCATTAGTGCTTATCTGAGTAAACTCTGCCTGGAAACTCAGTAAACGTCCTTGGCTGCAATTAACTCGGCCCTCAAATGAATTGCCATTTCTTTGTCGAGAGCATACAGAACATGATTAGGTGTTGATACCGTCAGACTCAGGCCCTTTTCTTAGGTAATTATTCAAGATGGTTACCATTTTTTTACAAGGTTTTCGTTTCATCGGAGGAGAGGGATCTGGAGCGCGTTCAAAAACCTTACTATGGTTAACCATGGTTAACTATGGTAAACTTTTGTCGTTCAAAAACTCCGTGGTTAACTACAACATAACCACGAGCATAACTTTTTGGCGTTCAAAAACTCCCGTGGTTAACCATGGTGTAGTTAAATTTTAACCATGCTCCGGAGCATGGTTAGCGATAGTTAAGAAGAAGAAGAATAAAAACAATTTTTTTACATTTGTTTTAATGTTAATAATGAACAAATCAAAGTGGGATTTGTGAGATTATTTTAAATAAATAATTATTGGAAATAATTGAGGCAAATAGCCGACACTATTTTATGGAAATTTTTTTTAAATTTTCTTTACCACGTAGTTAACTACGGTGCGTTCAAAAACCTCCATGGTTAAACATAAACTTTCGTGGTTAAGTGAAGTGATATAGCATAACCACAGCTTACCTCGTGGTTTACTATAGTAAGGTTTTTGAACGCGCTCCTGGTATATCTGGTAATATAATCTGTGTGATTTGTGTTATTCGTGGTATTTGTTTTAAATCGAGAAAAAGGTTTAACAAATCGAGAAACTTTCCTTAGCAAAGGACATTTGTTTCGATTGTAACAAATAACTTCTGAAAAGGCGTGTGAGTACATAAACATTCTAAGTTGGCAAAAGGGCGAAGGAAGCGCCACCTACCGCAAATTTCGGTTATTAATTTTTGTACTTAAGAAAATAACGAAACGTCAGTTTTAATTTTTAGGGAAAATCACGCGGAATTAGCGAAAAATTCTAAAGGGTAGAAAAACACTGTCGAAGGGGTTATGACGAAATCTTGCTGAGCATTCAGATTTTGTCGGCCACCTGTTAAGGAGTAATTACTTGCATTTTTGATGTGACACTACACACGAAAACATACTATCTTTTCTAAAAACCAACTCACCCTAAGTTAGACAACTTCTGTGATTTAGAGAAGCTTCACATTCTCAACTCTAAATCGTAACGGGATCCCTCTGCTGCTGATTTCTCGAGATTTTATGGACTCCACCACGAAACACAACATTATTGGCAACGAGGCATGGTAATGTTTCTTTATTGTGTGCTTATAGCTAGACTGGATTTATGTTTGGTGTTATTTTATTTAGAACTAAAAACCCACACAATATAAACCTGGGTAAAGAAGTTAACTTCTAATTTTTCACACAATTAAATTGAAACTTTCTAGTTATTGATAGCGATTAATTTTAGCTCTTACCATTTTAATTATTTAAGGAAGTTACGTAGACAAAAACACTTGTAAAAACTTATCACTTTAACTGTCAACAAGACTTTTGCAGAATCGATCAAACTTAAGAATTTACGGCCGTTGCTAAGCGATTTGGGTGCATTGTATGCACTTTATGGGTGCTGCAACCCACTTAGTTCCGGTTCAACATATAAAATTTCGTTTGAGAGGTCCAAACCTTATGAGAAAAGTTGAGTATATAATTTATTGGGGTAGATAGAAGAATTAGGACTACTTGTCAAACAAAAATGCAAATAAGCGAAATGCGCTGGGGCGCGAACTAAAGGTGGATTTACATATCCGATGTTTTTCTTTCGCGTCGCTCTTTTTTACAATTTCGACCAATAGGAAACAAACTGTGCGACATCTTACGGTAACGGTGGAGAGCTGAACGAACATCAACATTTTATGTGACAGGGTAATAAAAACAGCTGATTGAAAGTAAAATTTGAGGTTATGTTCAACTGAAATGTTTGTTTATTTGGAATTGTTTGGTTTTGCGTGGACGTAAAGAGAAGTTTTATTAATGAATAAGTCAAAAGTCACGATTGGGTTTGGCTGCAACAGAATTCGTAATGTAAGTTATTGATTACGGGAATTGATTCAAATTAACATTTTGTGCAATAGCACCACCATGGCTATTGAATAGGAGACGAATTAGTGGTTTGTAGTTTAAATAATGGAAGGCATAGAGGTCAACGCATTTTTGTGTCCAGAACTATTAAGAAGCGTCAACGTTAAAAGTTTTATTGGAGAATCTTACATACCGTAACTTGGTCCTACTTTGCTCCAAAATCTGCTCCAAACTTGGACTTATTAAAATTGCGTGGAAACGTTTTCATTTAAAATTGCTATTTAAATTTAGATTGTAAATTTAACACCTTGGCTACAGAATCTAAGTGATGAAACTACCATTTTGTAGCGTTTTATTATATATATAAAACAATGATTAAGGAGCAATGTTACCCGTCAAGTTGGGTAACTTTGCTCCTAAATTGTATTTGTACTGTAATTCGGTTGTTTTAGAAGTTGGAGCATAGTAAGAAGCTTGACACCTGACAGTCGAAAAAAATGGCGGATTAAAAAAGTTCCTATTCAGTGTTGCCACTATAACTTTATTTTTACCGATTTCGTTCAGAAATGGACAGTTACATAGAATAAGTTTGGCACAGATAAGAAAAAATCTTTTTCCGCAATTGGAGCATAATTACCTAGGCAGGAGCAAAGTAGGACCAAGTTACGGTACCGTTATAGCACAAAACCAGAGGAAATGTCTAAAAAAGAAGTACAAAGTATATTTTTAACTTATGTCTTACTTAGTATTCACTTTTAAACTCCCATTAGCAATTTAAAACAAGTTAAAGCCCCAAAATTCATACAATCTCTACCTTAAGCTCCAATTGACAACAAAAAATTCATTCCCATTTTATTCAATCACTTGGATCCAGCAAAAAGTCTGTCTCGTTGCCAAAAAGAAAAACGTAGCAAATCCATAGTCATAATGTAAAGTAATTCACATCCCCCGGCCAAGCACTATGGACCCCACTTTCGGGGTGGTAGGTCAGCTTTTTGTGCGAAAAGGGATCTGCCGACAGCTCTCTCTCCATAAAGCGCAATGAATTATACACAACCGAGAAAATACCCCACGGAGCCCCGATGGTCTGCTCTGGCCCGCAGAGTCAACAATGTAACATGATGTATGCCCTAATTAAGAAGGCATAAATCAAGCCGCCAGTCGTCCCTTTCCCGGCCGCCAGTTCACCGAATTGAGACTCAATTCACATGGCAAGGAGACAGTTGTTTACCGCATCTTGCAACCGCTCTTTCGCCTTATCTTTTTACACACGGGGAGCGCGCGTCCTGCTCGGAAGAATCCTTCCTTAATAAATACAACATACTACACATACATATATGTCCCTCGAAATAGTTTCGGTTTTGCGGACCCCCCCGGCTCCCACTCCGGCTTTAGTTTGTCTTTATTTTATGGTGAAGCTAGGACGGAAAAAGGATTGCCTGCGTCTGTTATACTATTTTAGTAAGAGGTATCCGGTCGGGGGGACGAACGACAAGGACGATCCCATCAAATAACATCTTCTGGTATGCAGATGCCGGGCCAAGTATGCAGCCTGTGTACGTACAACTTTTTAGTTCATCCAGTCCTGTCGTAAATTAATGCAAATTAAAATTTGTTTGTAGTGTCTTAATTAAATTTTCGGTAATTTGAGAACAAGTGCAAGAAATGACTTTTATCACTAATTGCAGTAAGTTGTTTCGATTTTAAGGACTCAAGAATTCCCCCCCCCCCCATTTTTTTGCCCCTCTTTATGACTGTCATGGGAAAAGTTTCGTATGAATGTTGTCGGAGCCACTTCTCAATTAAATCTTATTGACTGCTTGATGTAAACTTTGCTTGAGGAAGATGATGTAAAGACTAACATCAAGCGTATGCGGCTCAAGGAAATTACATACAGTTTGTTCGCCCCGTGCCTAGAGGTCATCTTAGTGAGGATACGGAGGATTGCTGCCTTACTGCAATTCCTTAGTCGTTGAGAGAAGTTGTTTGAAGGGACCTTCTTCACGCTTTCCAACGAAGAAAGCCCCGTGATAGCAGCCCTTTTCCTCGTCAGCGCTGTATAGGAATGCATAATGTGCACGGCCGTCTCGGATTTCTCCAGGCTCAGTCGCTAGGTGTCATCTTCAAGAATTCTCATTATGTTCAACTGTTACCGGAAACTCCCGCGCCCTGTTATTTGTACAATATCATGAGCTATCTGAGGAATATCTGCCACATGTTCGCTTCCTGATGACTTTCACGTGATCCATCCCTCTCTAACCATATTGGATACCAGCCATACAAGATCTTGTTTTAACCAAAGCCCCAAAGCTTAAACAGTCTTCTTTATTTCAAGATCCAATGGCGGCAAGCTTAATATGATAAAGCCCTTATTCACACACAGGCCGCCGGCAGGCCGTGGCCTGAAGATTTCTCGCCTTTAGCTGAAGTATAACCACACACTCACGGGCCGCCGGCAGGCCGTGCACTGCAGTCCAGGAAAACTGACAAAATTCTTTAAGTGTGAGGCATTTATCGTCAGTCCGTGCCTGAATTCGATTAAGTCTGAAGTTTTCGTTTAGGCCGGGAACATTTTAACACTTAAATTAACAGCTTGCTACCCTAAACTGTCGCCTTCGTCTGTGGGTCCGTGAGGAATCATCAGGTGACCTGCAGTCCACGGCCTGTCAGGCGGTTCCCTCAAGTCCTTATCTCTCAGTCAGACTGAGTAATGTGGTGTGGCCTTCATTGGGCCGTGGTAGCCGACCTGGCCTGAAAGGCCACGGCCTGCCGGCGGCCTGTAAGAGAATAGGAATCCTTATACCACACATGAATGTTCAGTTTGCCGACATAGGTGAACATCCCACTTTAGTCAACAAACTCTACTAGTGCACCGTGATTTTCGATGATGAAGCTCTGCACTTTTCCCACGCTTTCCATAATGCAAGTCACGCCAGTCTTGTCTTTATTATTTCGTCTAGCGTAATCTGCAGAGTCAACGATCTCGTTCTTGATTTGAACTTCCAGCAAGAGTCATGTAGATTAAATGGCTCCAAAACGAAGTACTACGTTACCTCTGAAAGTAACTCTTCCTTCTTTTTCAGTGGAGGTTCCATAACTCACCTCCATCTCTCTCTTGGCATCCCATGCAAAAGCATCCCAGAAGTTCTACAATATCCGGCTGTTGACTGTCTAGAGTGCAGCAATTACACTGCTACAGACGCTGGCAATCTTTTATTTCTAGACCGCATAATTGATAACAAATAACTTATTTACGTTTTAAAGTGTACGCTTCCATAGAACAACACACGAACCTCAAAATACTTTAAAAGTACCTCGTCTACGCCTGAAATACAAACGTCTACTTCACACCTTGTTATTAAATTTGTACGAAATATCGAAATATTTACTCCCCAAATGCCTTTGAATAGCGCCAAAATATACACACCCCACGCGACATCCCCCAAAGCCAGACATTTTACGGTGTCTGATTAATAAATTAAATCAGCCAAAGACGAGCGCGAAAGTAAAAATCCTCTCTACTTCAAATCGCTTCAAGAGAAGAGCATCCACCCTCTTACAGCAGATATTACACCACCACCACCGCCCCCATCCCTTCGGGGGCAGCTTCCCTTATTGTATCCCTTTAGTGAATTCACTAAATTTGTTTTAATTTAAGGAGCCACATTGAAGCAGAAACAGACGGCGTAGTTCGGGGGGTATGACTCTGGTTGCTGGGGCTGCCCCCCGCCGCCAGCGAAGACAGCGAAAAATGCACACTTGACGGGGGTGAGCTGAGCAAATCAGTTCAAGTTCCTTAAGTACACAAAACTCGAGTGAGAGAAACAGCTTAAAATAATAGAATGAACCGAGCAAAGTGGGGATTGCCGCTGTGCAAGGAGAACGCCAATAAAACTTAAGACGCGCGGCACACACACAGCAAGCGTCTAGGAAGACGCTAGCTGCATTTGTCTCCAGTCTCTCAAAGGGGATTTTCTTTATAATGATGATAGCAGCGAAATTCTTGCATACTGTTTACAAGGCGATTTCGCCGGAAACGGTCCTCGTCTTAAAGCTGATAAAGTAAGGTACTAGTACGAAAGTCGAGATGGAAAATTCCTGGGTTTTTGAGTGCAATTTGATTGTTTATGGCGTCTTTGTACTACGTCGTCGGGGCTTCTGCATTTTGGTAGAGTAGTTCAGTCGATCTGATGATAGGGGGTGGGATTCGCCGAGGAGAAATTCATATAGGTGGAGAAAGATGTAAATTCAGCACAGGATTTGAACGGGACGCAGCGATACTTAATTTTGTTTTACATGTAAAGTGAACCTACGACATATAACGCCGAACATGATAGCCTAGGCATTAAGGAGTCCCACTGCAATTCCAGAGATTAGGCTTCGATTCCTCGCATCGACATGGTAGGTATTTCACTGCTCACACATAAGATAACATTTATTCTTAATTGTCTTCCTCTTTTACAGCATTATTCTGCTTTGGCTTCCGGAATGCAATCTGAACTCTTGCAAGTGCACCAACCAACTTCAGTTCGAAATGATACCATCCAGTTTGGTATGCCTAAAAGTTAGATGAACTTGTCTACTCCGTTCTGCCTATAAATTCAGACCGATCGAAACGTCAGAATACAACGGCCGGTTTTCCTTACACGCAAACGGCATCCTAGCGGAGCTGGTTAAATTTGGAGGGCCTACATTACACCAAGCGACTCATAAATTAATTGTGAAAGTATGGGAGCATGAAGTGATGACAGAGAAAAGGCATCCTCTGCCCGGTACATAAAAAAGGAGGTATTATAGCG
The DNA here is from genome assembly GCA_949987705.1 of Thereva unica. NCBI lineage: Eukaryota > Metazoa > Arthropoda > Insecta > Diptera > Therevidae > Thereva > Thereva unica. Next base: position 112,448,963 of record OX465284.1, read on the forward strand.
TCCACTAATTATCGCGGTATAACGTTGTTGAGTACCGTGTATAAGATATTCTCCACTTTCCTACAAAACAGGATGGCCCATACGCCAGAAACAGTATAGAACAATACCAGTGTGGCTTCAGCTCAGGCAAATCAACGACTGGTCAGATTTTCACCTTGAGGCAGGCAGGCTGTGGAAAAATGTCTAGAGTTTCAAAACTCAATTCAACACCTCTTCATACTTCATAGTTTAAAGCCGCCTATGATAGCATAGCCAGAGTAGAACTCTACAAAGCCATGAAAGAATTCGGCATCCCCAACAAACTGGCAAGACTATGTAGGTTGACCATAACCAATGTGACAAATCAAGTAAAGATATCCGGAATACTGTCCAGTCCAATCAATCATCTATAATGGACTCCAACAAGGGGACGACGGTCTGGCTTGCCTCCCTTTCAACCTGGCGTTAGAGAAAGTCATCCGAGATTCGGGCGTGACATCAAGATTCACAATCCTCCACAAGTCCATCTAATTACTGCCTTATGCAGACGAGATTGACATCATTGGAAGAACAACAACAGCTATACAAGAAGCTTTCACTCAGATTGAGCGAGTGGCAGGAAATCTGGGATTGCACATTAACGAAAGCAAATCAAAGTACATGGTGGCGTCGTCTGCAAGAACACCGAACATTGGTCCCAGAATCACGGTAGAGGAACACGAGTTTGAAGTGGTAAAATCATTTACCTACCTTGGGTCAATAGAAGCAGTCGACAATATCAGGGAACCAGAAATACGCGCACGATTGCAAAAGCCAACACGGCCTACTATAGTTTGTCAAGACTCTTTAAATCCATGCATCTAACCATAACGTCTAAACTTTTACTATATAAGACGATGGTCTTACCGGTTCTCACATATGTATGTATCCGAAACGTGGGTGCTTAGCAAAAAGCACTCAAACCTCTTAACCGTGTTCGAGAGGAAAATACTTCGGAGGATTGTTGGCCCCGTATGTGAAGAAGGATGATTCCGGAGGCTCTACAATGGCGAGATCTACAAGAGCTATCGCTGCATAGATATTATGAAGAAAATAAAGCTCGGTAGGCTCCGGTGGGCAGGGCATTTAGCTCGTATGAGTGAAGATGAACCTGCTCGGAAAGTTGTCTGCGGTAAGACCTATGGGATGCGCCAGCGAGGGAGACCCAACCTTCGCTGGAAGGATGGCGTAGACCAGGACGCTCAGAGCTTAGGGATGCCAAACTGGATGACATCGATTTAGAATCGGGACCGGTGGAGAGAACAGTTGCGAGAGGCCAGGACCGAATCCCGATTGTAGAACCGTTAAAGAAGAACAAGTTGGGCCCCCAAAACCTGTTTCTGCAAATGCACCAAGAGATGTCGAGCCGGGAAAGTGGGTATCGAGGAGGAGTTTCAATGACTCCTGACTGCATGTGGTCCATGTACCATCTGCTTGTTGCAGCAGTTCTTGGTACATTGGGCTTTTCGAGAGAACCCCCTTGGTAGAACAGCAAGCTTCTCAAACTAAGATCTGAAAGTAGAAAAGCCTTCAATAAGGACAAACGGTCTAACTTGGCTTTGGACTGGGACAACTCCGAAGGGCATCTTAGAAGGTTTTTCGGATGCCGCAAGAATGAGAATTAATACCACTTAATAATTTTTTTACTGGAAAATCCAAAAATTTATTAAATACGAATAATATCATTGATATAAATGGAATTTCGAAGTTGGTTTTTCAAATTAGGTGCAAACATAAAATATCTAGGTAGTTAACGAACTTGGCCAGGATGATTACGATCGGCCATGTTTTTTTGGAGTACATTTTACTGTAGCACTCTCATTAATCAAACGAAAATAACACGGAGTTTATACTCCTTGTATAGTCTCCATACATTTTCACATATCACACGAAAAATCAGTTCGGACCGCTTTACCGATTCCCGATTTTTCTATTGCTTTGAAAATTACAAAAGTAGCGTCACTAAAACCACTGCGACTTGTAGAGTAATGTCATGAACTTTTTACACATATTGTTTGAAGGTTGGTACTACCTAAAACTGATGTGGATTTACCGATGGTGGCGCCATCTATATGCCAACTTTCGAATTTTCCAATGAATTTTGCGAATTTCCCATAAATTCGTTTCTCCTTATTGTTTACACTATTAAACACTTTCTTACTGAAATAAAATTACCTAGAAAACGAATTTAGGGGTTACTCCATTTTATAATAAAAAAAAACAAATTTGTTTACATTAATAAATATTTCATTCTTATATTTTCTAAACGTATTTAATAATAATAACTTCAACCAAAAATGAGTACAATTTATGGTATATACACGTTTTTGAGTACTTAAAGACAATTTAAAAATAAATTTAAATAATTGCCATCTGCGCTTTTTATTTTGAAGTTTCGTGGTTTTAAGTTAAATTTTCCTTTTATATAACAATTTTTTAATTAAATTTTTTTTGGCCACATTTTATAAATGCTACATGTAATCACAATCAACCTTTGTATTTTTTTTCATCATTTTCACTATATATCGTAATTTTTTTTATTTATTTATTACTTTTATTACAAAAGCATTATTTTGTTTTTTAATTTATATTAATTATTAATTTTACACTTTTACTCTCTTTTATGTATAAATAATTTAATAGCTTCCAAAGTGTTTTTTACTATTTAAATATAATCTTAATATTTTTAATGCTTTCATTTATTTAATTGTTATGTATTTAATTTTGTTTTAGATTTATTTTATATTTAATTACATAATTACAAATTAAACTGATTTATGTTTTAAACTGCTTCTCAATTTGCATCAGTTTGAATTTATTTTTTATTTTCATATTTAGTTTGATTTTTTTTACTAATAATGGCACATTACTTTATTGCGTATTTTATTTATACTTCTGTTTTTTTAATTATATTTATTTTTTAATTCATAATTCCTCTCTCTTCCCTTTTTTTTCACTGTCTTCTTCTTAGCGACTAAATTGTTAAATTTCTCATTATTGTTTTTGTGGGTTTTACATTACGTTTCTAACTTTATTTGTTTTTTTATTTTATTTATTACGATTTTTAATATTTACTCTAGCAATTGTTTTTTTCTGTTTTTACTTATTAATGAAGCAATTTTTTATTTTTATTCATTTATTTATAATTTTTTTTTCATAAATCTTTTTGTAACTTTTTCTGAGGAAGCTTCTTTCACTAAATTTTCTATTTATTTATATATATAAAAATAAGCGATATTATTTTTAACAAAAATTCTTTTTTAACGAAATTATTTACAATTTTTCTTTTTTGTTTATAATTATTTATTTTTAATTTTGAGGAATGAAACGGAAAAGGGTTAATTGTAGCAGGAGAAATAAGAAGGAACCATGGAACTTGCTTGTTTTTGGAAAATTCTTAGTCGATGAAAGTATTTTAATTTTGATTGAATATGTTTTATTTTGAACTATTAAAAACCCACGTGCGTTTCTAGTGACCGCCATATTTGATTTTAAATGACTTCATGCAGCTTACTTTCTTACTTACTGTCGTACACTTTCATTAGATAACCATACCGAGAGCGAGGTAAAGGAGAAGGTAAACCGCCATTTTGTGTTGGCTACCATTTTGAATTTGGAATGAAGCGACACAGATAATAGTAGTCTTCACCACCCACACTCACACCCTTTCTTTTGATACCCATACCGAGTGGCTTGTAAAAAAAAGTTATCCCCCGTTTTGAATTTGGAATGACCACACAGCTAATAATATTCTACTTGTCACACCCTTTGATTTAATACCCATGCCGAGTGGCTTCTAAAGAAAAAGGTAATCCGCCATTTTGTGTTGGCCGCCGTTTTGAATTTGAAAGGATGCCATATAGCTAATTGTATTCTATTTATCATACCCTTTCATTTGATACCCATGTCGGGGATCGGGAAACACAATTGCGAAATTCGGCCGCCATTTTGTTTTTTTTACAAAAATGTCATATTGTATTATCACGTGAACTATACATATTGGCAAAATTTGGGGTTGATTGGTGACATGAAAGTCACGTTTCGCTTCCTTTTTTCCGTTTGTGTTTGCGATTCCTTTTTTCCTATTTTTCTTGGCCGCCATCTACTCGATTGTATTTGTACCATACGGTTTACCCAGATTTGGTCAAAATACACATTCTGTGAAAGTTTCGCTCAATCTGCCGGATAGTTTTTTAGTTTTAGTGTCGGCGTGCTGGAAGACCTAAAACAACGTGTAGGAGAACCCTATTAGCAGAAGCTGCAAGAAGTGGGACAATTTTGGACAAAGCTGAGAGCCCTATGTCCCATGAGGGATTAAAGGAACGTAAGTGTAAGTAATAAATTTCCAATATTTTATAAAATGATTAACTTCATTACTTAAAATAAAGGTAAAAAGGAGCGACACGGGGATTCATTAATGCCGCGAGTTGGTGGTAGAGCGAACCAAACGAAGAAGTGTCTCCGTCCACTATCTCAACATCACAAGTCGCTGGAAAAGCTCTAATGTACCAAAGTTATCCCCAAAGGATCAAATAGCATCTAGAAAGGTTGGTGCCACTACTACATATATAACTATTCTATTTCTTTTTGAATTTTTCTTCCAGGTTCTGGTCGTTGATCAACTTCTTAACTGAATAAACACAATTGCCAAAAGAAGTGCAAGAAATAATCTTCGGATTTACAAAGTAACAAGCATTCCATCTGGGTTTTCCATATAGGATTGGCGATGAGGGAAATAATGAGTTTCTACAAATTAAACTGCCATAAATTTCCAAGAACTATGCATTGGAATTGGTCTTGAGCAGATGCACTACCTTAGAAATTGGGTCGATCCTGATACCAGTCACGCAAAGCTATGTGCTACTTGCGGTAACTGAAGAAGAAATTCTGGAGGCCGCGAAAAAGGTAACCATCAATAAGGGCCCTAGCATGGATGTTCTACCAAATAAAGCAGCGAAGCTAGCAGCTACGATAACACCAGACAGGTTGGCTGATGTCTTGACAGCGTGCCTGAGAGAGGATCTTGCCGGAGCGATGGAAAAAGTAGAAACTCGTGCCGAACAAGCCGTTAGGGAGCCCATCGTCCTACAGATCCATATGCCTACTTAGTTACATAGGCAAACTTTTCTGGAGGATAATCGGTAACAGGATACCCTCTAGCGTCGAAAGGGTAGGTGGCCTGTTGGACAAGCAATTCGGCTTCAGAAAGGCAAGGTCGGCGACTGATGCGGTCAGCATGGTGGTGGGCATAGCAAAAGCCGCCATAGAGAAAAGTCATTGTTGCGCACTGATAACCCTCAACGTAAAAAATGCTTTCAACTCAGCAAGGTGGAGCAAAATAGTTGAAACGTTGATCAAGCTAAGCAGACCGAAGTACCTAGTGCGAGTAGTGGCTGACTATCGGGGTAGTTCGCTTCATTGTGATTCGGAAGATGGTCCGAAGGTATTCGCAGGGTTTCGTCCTGGGCCCTCTCCTGTGGATCGCAATGTACAATGATGTATTGGGGCATCGTCTCCCAAAGGAAGCAGTGGCGATCGGGTTCGCGGATGACATTAGGGTAGCTATCGTAGGACAACACCCAGATGACATCGAACTGTATACGAACGAAGCGATCTGGGAAATAAAAGTATGGCTAGAACGCGCTGGGTTGAAGCTTGCTGAGCACAAAACTGAAGCGGGGCTGATCAGCAGACGGAGAAAGTTGGTGTCCGTTGGGGTTAAGGTAGGAGAGCTCAGCCCGCTCTGAGGTATCTGGAAGTTGTGATCGACCGCAGGCTGAATTTCAAATTGCACTTGGAGGAAACAGCAGTTAAAGCGTCTGCAGCAAGAATGCCGCCCAATGTTGGGCCCTAGACCGAGTCGCCGACTTTTTTTGGGAGGGTGGTTAGCTCAGTTCTGTTATAAGCAGCACCAGTGTGGGCAGCAGCATTAAACAGGACTGCAAACATTAGAAAATGGAGTTATGACATCGAGATCACTAGCCATCGATGCCTAATGGAAAAAAACAAAAAAAAAATGCAAAACTCCATTGGAACCAGCACATAAATAATATGACGAGCAGGTCTCGCAGCTGAGCAGGAACTTCGCAGAGCCCGTGGATCTTCATGGGGTCTAAAGGCAATAACTACCTTTGGATATACATCATCATCATTGGGCGCAAGGCATATAGGACCTTAGTATAGAGGTATGGCTCCATGCATAAAGCTTTGCTACCAAATTAAGACACGAGGCAAGGGTAGGTGCCGATCTATTGCTTAGCTGAGCGTTCTTAGTTACATGAACCAATGAGATTTTAACAAATGTTTACGTTAAGATGTGGAATTTTAAACAGCCAAGTGGAATTAGAGCAATAAAAGCGCAAAAAATCAGCTATAAATTAGCTGGCGGCTGCCAACGCGCACCCTTGAAGCTCCTCTTAAGCAATTCTATCCGCTTACCCTGTTGCCTTCCATATTAACCTTTCTACCGTTGCAGCATAAAGTGAGTTGCAACAATGATGAACGATTGGTTGTACAAAATGCAATTCCCGACCCTCGATTTTCACATAAAAAAATATTTTATAAAATGTATAACTTCATTTCTTAAAATAAAGTCAAAACATTTTTTCTATAAAAATGCATTTTTCTCATTAACAAAACTTTGAATGAAACTTGGCATTGTAATCGCTGACATATCATACAGGATCCCTGCGATCTTCAGAAAACGTCGTTTTTAGAAGCGTTTGCCCGAAAGTATGCAATTTTTTCACATGTAAATTCAAAATCTCCCAACCCAAGTCTAAAAATTGCATACTTTTCGGGCAAATACATGTAAAAACGACGTTTTCTGAAGATCGCAGGGATCCTGTATGATATGTCAGCGATTACAATGCCAAGTTTCGTTCAAAGTTTTGTTAATGAGAAAAATGCATTTTTATAGAAAAATTTTTTGGTTTTATTTTAAGAAATTAAGTTATGTATACGTTTTATATAATATTTTTTATGTGAAAATCGAGGGTCGGGAATTATATTTTGTACAGCCAGTCGTCCATCATTGTTACTGACGTTACAAATTGTTTATTCTTAGAGACAGAGTTTATGGTATTTATAGTATTTATTTATGATAGTTTGTGGTGCAAATCGGGGATTCTCTACAAATATTTAAGATGCACTAAATCCTATTGCAGAATAGGTGAGCTGTAGAGATCGATGCTCAAAGGACGTTATTATTTGTTTTTGTTGCAATGTTGATGGTGTTATCTACTACTACCTAAAACTATATATTTACTAGTTCTGATTTATTGACTTGCTCATATTTTAGCTTAACTTTAATAGCCCAGCACTTAACCAAATGCACACATCGTTCATATCCAAGAAAACATCTGAGTCCTTACCTATCCAACAGCATACCGGGGAGTCGAGGACCGAGCATCAAAATCTCAATATTAACTCAGCCCCGGCCACAAAGTTCAAGTTCATAAAAGAATCGTTAGTCTGCAAGGCGCTCTGCATTATCCGGATTGGGAATGTTTTGTAAAGTGTATCATCCAGAGCGGAGTAACCCCGCCCACTGACAGGACTATTCAAATATGCAAATTCGTAGTCCCCATGGCACCCTAGTCCTCTCCGCTCTGCCAGCTATATTCCGTATACAGTACACACAGTGTCGCACTGGTAATAAACTGCTTAAAGCAATATTACAACATGGTGACACAAGTGTTTCAAATTACATGAAGGGCGATGAAACCAAAATACATAATTCGGCATGTGTGATGTTACATTTCAGGGATTCCGCACCCAACCACTTATTAAAGACAACTCCTAATGGCTCGAGGGTTGCTTTTATCCTGTAATGGGTTAACTGACACAGCAACATCGATTTTAAATGCGGATAAATGCATAATTAAGAACGATATTAAGACATTAGGCCTGGGCCTAATCCTTTACTTCTTTCAATTAGATCCAGTGGCTGAGTTGTGCCGGTGCCTGTTGTTCGGGCTTAATTCATGCAGGACGGGGGCTACGATATGGCAACATATTTTGAAAGACGTCCTGTGACAAGTTTATTATTAACACGAGTTTTCGGTGCTGGCAGGAGTTTTCAGCATTTTTAAGATTGTTATTAAAAAGGATTATAGATACTTGAACAGTTTATTATTTTCTGCCACAAGTGCAGTATTTTTCGAGTGTAATTTTATTATGAAAATCGGTTTTATTTGTAGCATTTGCAATCTTCTTTTATGCAAGGTCTGTAAAAGAGGAAATTAAGTTTAAATTAACTCTAAACAATAACTGCCGAATTTCGTAATTAAATATAAAAACATATTAGAGTACTTACGTAGTTTATGGTTAGGATAAAGGACCAATTATGATATTTCCAAGTAATGATAACGTGATGCCGTGATTCTTTGGAATATACATACATCAGAAAACCCCCTCAAACCATCACACTAAAAATAGGACTCTCTTCTCTGAACATTTGGAATGGAGAAGTATGTATATGTGGTTAAGAACATCATGGAGCTTATTTTTAGCTGTGCTTTAAGGATAGCAGAGAAGAGAAGCAGGGGAACTTTCGTAGGGATGGGACTCGAACCTACGACCTCAATGATTAAAGGCTTTTTTCTTCGTATTGTGAACGCTCCTTAACAAATTAGAATTTTTCTATCAGCTGATTGTCAACACGGTAAACAGAAACAAGGTTATGTAAAAGAGAAATGTCATTTTAGTGCTGACGTCACTTGGTGACCGTTTTCCACGGTATTCAAAGCTGCCAATCTCTTTTACATTAACTTGTTTTTGAATAACGTGATTGTCAAAAGAACTGTCAAATCGGTTAAGTGAAAATCATAGAAAAATGCTGCGATATTCAGCAAAAAGAAGATTAATGGAAATTTTAATAAATAATCTTGCACATGACATGTTAGAGGAAGATATTGGTAGGAATAAAATATGTTTGCAGGAAACTAGCGACTTCCATTGTATAGGATAAGCCTATGAATGCTAAATCTATATAATTTGTATAATATGTATAAGGGAGCATTCCCGTTAAATAATAATAAATAAATAAATAAATAATTGGTGGACACCGAACAGACAAAACGAACGAACGCACTGAGAAAAATAATGTCATAATGTGAATGCGCCATAATTTTTGCAAATGGCGTCAAGTGTCATTTTGGTCCATTCCATCAATGGTTGAGAGCTACTGGTCAAGACTTAAACAGCAATTCGCGTGATGTTGAAAGAATTTAAAGAGTTGAATACGACATAAATTAAGCTGTCGAGAATCTTAAGGGCCCTATAGACCAATGCACCATTATGGCGTCACTTTAATGCTGCCAGTCCATTGGACCAGGTCCAAAATAGGACACACACACAATATCTCCAGATCCAGTCAGCCGATTGCAGTCGGTTATGACGGGCACAGTATTTAAATTTTTCTTTTACAAAGCTACCATCTTCTCCTCCGACAAATAAATGAGGTTACAGACGAATTTTGTTGCTTTATTGCCCTCATAAATAAAACCGTCGAAATAGAAAATTCCCCCCCTCCAAAAAAAAAAACAAAATAAAGAAAAAATGTTTGAAATGCATCACATTTGCAAATGGAAGAATGCCTCTGATTCTGGCTCATATTTGCTGAATCTCACAACAATAAAAAAGGGTGCTCTGCATTATCCTGGATACCTAGTCATAACAGTCACAGCGCTAAGCTATCGTGCTCGAAACGATGGAGGTATTTTCTATATTCTGCATTTCCACTCAAGACCTGCGTGAGTCGTAACTCACTTGCCCACACTCCCTCGTAACCCATCGATCTACATTTGGGATAAGTCTGAGGGTTCATAGATTCTTAACAGACTTGGCTTACTTGCCGTGCCATTACGTTACATACTTGCAGTGCGTCTTGTGGCGCCACACTGCATGCCCGCCAGTAGCTCTATAGGTATAGTTCCCGCTACCACGCACGTCGCATAGTTAGATATGGTCCTGCACGCGCGAAGGACGCTAAAGCAGGAGACAGATATATGCGTACGTTGGTGCTTGCGGTGATCGATATAATGGATGTGCGAACATTAAAATGCAGCCTGACATATAGTTACGAAAACGAACGCAAGCAACGCAAAAATTGAACTACTTCCAACTTCCCCTCATTGCCGCATTCCCCATAGTCTCAGATACCCAAACAGCCAAATGCATTCGTCCGTTAGATATTGTGGTTATTTGTAAAAGACTAAACGGAACCCAAGCAAGCAACTGCCTTTCAGCGAAAATTCGCCGCATACACCGCAGGCGCTGTACGCATGCACGTATCTCTTTCCAGCTTTAGTCTGTATGCAGCCCTCCAGTTTCTGCTATTAGCCCTCTATCTTGCTGCTGTGCTGTCCATACTGGCTCCGCGTAAAACTAGACTAAGCTTACCACCTTCGCCAACAGGGGGCGATGGATTGGTTTGGGCCTCCACGTTGGGCAGCACAAATAGCGGAAGCTTTATCTCAAATCAAATCGGAGATTTGGATCTTTGGCTGTGAGTTTCGAGTACATACAAATTGTTGTTGTTTTGCGTGGCGAGGTGTAATTTGGATGGATGGAGCGCTCGTGTATTGGCCCTTTACTCGTGAACACGCAATGTTGGCGAGTGCTGACATTTTCTTACAATTCATCTTCAAGAAGCTTTCTGTAGATGGCCGAATACACGACAATATCATGAAATTATTGCGAAGATTGAAGGATCAAACTACAGCGTTGTTGAACGTGAGATGCCAGCTTCGAAATATTTGGATCAGCTCATTTGAACTTGAGAGCCGTTCAGGCCAATAGTCAATTAAAAAGAGAAATGTAACCAAAGCCGCTTCTGAAGGATCCATTGTTACTCTTAAAAAACGTCCCTTTTTATAAACAATTTTATTTTCGGATACATTGTAACAAATTTATACTCGAACAAATGTTTTTCCCTAAAAACATGTCTTCAGAAAAACATTTCTTTGCCTCCATTGATAAAATTGTTCTATTATTGATGGAGGCACAAAGATGTGATATCGAACGTTATTTTTAGCATGGAATTGTAAATTATTATAAACCGCCGTTTCAAAGCAGTCGCATTGTACCAAAAACGTTTCTATTATGTTTCGAGTTATATTTCGCTCGTGTTTTTTATTTTGCACTCAACCTCAGATTTCTCTGGAAAGGTTAATTGCTTCAATTGAAGTCTTTATATTTATCGTTAGGTAATCCCTGCTGTAGATACATATTAGTTCTTTAACATGGATGTTAGGGGTCCATGATTAGATGATTTTTGCGATTTTCCGATTTGGCTGGCCGGTGGCCGCGAAGCAATCGAGGTGCTACTATGATACTTTCTAGCGTCCGCATAACAATTTTTGTGTAGGATTAAAGCCCCCTTTCACACACAGCTGGACGGCAGGCCGTGGAGTGAAAATTTTCGCTTTGAATCCAAGTATCACCACACACCTCCCCGGCCGCCAACCGGATGGGGTATGACCAAAATCTTTATTGTGTGGGCAATTATTGTCACTTTGTGCCTGAAGATCTGAACTTCTAGTCTGTGAATTCACGGCGTATCCAGTCGGACCTGAAAGCAAGGCGTGAACTAGACGGGAAAATTATCTACACTAGCATTCGTGCTTGTTCGCGGAGCCACCTTAAGGCACAAAACATATAGGCGCGGAGGCATTGACGGCAGCCGCCTACGAGAGAATTTCCCATAAGTCCTCATCCCTCAGACAGACTGAATATTAATTATGTGGCCTTCATCGGGCCGTGCCTGCCGACCTGGCCTGCCGCGGGATGTTAGTGAATGGGGTTTTCTAGCAATTTTGAAGTGTTTCTTGACGAAAAAAAATTAACGGTATATTTGTTGAGACCCCCACTCCCCTACGTGAGATTGGGTTAGATTCGGCTCGACCCCCCCCCTAAACGTCTCACGTAATTAATGAACGACCTCTTATTTTAGGCTAAAAGTATAGAGCCACCCTGATTTTTAAACTCTTCAAAGATAACTAAGGAAAACACCGACACCGAGGATTCGATCCTCGCTTACGTTTGACGAATCGCAAAAAATGTGGTTGCTGCACTGTTGGAGGCCACAGAACGACAAATTCGCTCTTCGTACTTTTTTAATCGAACACGGAGTTAAGGTGAACCAGCAAGGGTACCAACAAAAGATGTTAAATGTTACGTTGATCTTTTGGACGCCAACCACTGGGCATTCCAACAGACGGCACCGTCCATAATGTAACGATTCATTCATACGTTGTAGTCTCGTTGCACAAATACTAAATAAACAAAAACATCCTCAGTCTTAAAACCAGCCATCTACAACCAAATGAAAGTTAAACAGACTCCAGCCAGCCGCAGGATTGCGTAACTTTTTTCCTCCCTCTAATTTCCTCCAACAAAATAAAAATATCAAGTCGAAAACTTTCCCCACAACGAAACCAGCCGCAGAAATGAAATCAAAGTTAAACTATAAACTCGACCCACACTCCCCAGAAATGTCCAGAGCACTTTACCTCAAGTAGGATACACAGACTCCAGCCATGGCCGGACTATCCGCTGATAAATTCAATTCCACGCCTTAAATTAATTAAAATTGATTACGGGAGCCGGGGCTTACCTTTCTGGACCGTCATCAGGGCCAAAATGTCAACAACTAAAAGGGAGCCGACGAGTTGTGCCTTTCGTATTTGTTCTTTTGTCAATATTTCTCCTTCGTTTTTTTACTTTCTCTGCTTTCTTTCTTTCTCATTTCATTTATTATCGACTTAAATCAAAAACGGACGAAAGGACTCATTTGCAGACAGCCAGCGGTACGCACCGAGAGGCACCATTTCGCTTCAATTTTAACAACTTTTATCTGACGGTGTCATTATCAAGGATAAGGGTTGAAACGTAGAAAATATTGATGGGAGCCGTCAGGCTCGAGTTGATGAGACCGATTAGAAATTTCCGCCTTTGCCCATCATTTGATTGAATTTTGAATTCTTACTAAACACCCGTCAGCGCCCTCCTGCACAGTTAATCTATGTCAACGGTTTCGACTTAGGCGCAGATTGGACCAATCTTGAGGGTGAATTAAAATTTCGATTTAACCAATTATTTAGAGAGTATCGTTGGGTCCGTTGTGGGATGATTTTATGTGCTTTTGTCATAATGCTGTCAGTGCAAGGATTGGCCATTTACTTTTGATATTATGGGCACTTTGCTGAATCTCTGAAGAGATTCGATGCTTGGTATATATCGCAGAAGGGCAATTTGACTTAAAAATGTTAAAATGTTCGTTCACAAAATGGCTTTGGTCCAATAAATACTCAGCTTGAAGAATGTACATAACCCAGTACCTTGGCCATATGACATCTAGTCCCATAGATGCCTAGTCAGCTCTTAAATCGGTTTTTGTACTAGTCGTATACTATGGTGTGCACCCAAAACTTCGCGGCTACTGATATCCACTAAATATAGCTTGTCAAAGTCTAAGGCGGCATTTAGTATGTCATCGATTCAAAGTTCGTACCCCTTGGGTATCCAATTCCATCCTCTGGTTTAAATGTATTTTCCCTCACCTACCATAGAGAGTGTGTTTACTGACTCTGACGTGCAAGAAGGAGAAGGTCCAATATACCCACTATGGTTGCTGTAAGGCAAGTCTTTGTTACACTTAACCATTGCAATATTTTGCAGTTTTCCAGTTGGTCCTCAGTTACCATTAAGCTAAACTCAGAGCAATCAAAAGTAAATGAAAGAAGGATTCAGTCTTTTATGTCGAGTCCTTAATTAATTGACAGGAAGCTACATAATCGATTTCAACGCAATCTTTGATGGTCACATGATCGTTAACGCCCCATCTGGACACACAGTTGTTGAAAAAAGATCTTCTACAAATCTTGCAAGACCCTAAATGGACAACTCTTAGCGGAAGAAATGAAAATGAAAGATCTCGTAAAACAAGCGAGAAACTTTTTCACAAAAACTAAACCCTGGAATTAGGTTCTTTTAGATATTTCCTTGCTGAGTACCTGTTGTACTATGGTGGTATTTAGCTTTTCTGCGATACTGCTGGGTCTCGATGGGTCTTGTTGCTCTGGGTCTAGAAGGAGTGATCGATTTTGCTAGTCGTAATCGCAAAGTAACATCGAGTAGGGCAAGCTTAAATCTCCTCTGAGGCCAAATATATAGGCGTGTTCGGCGTAATCAGCAGTAACGAGCAGCTTAAGGTGGATGCGGCACGTGTCGAGCTTAATTCAGTTAGCTCAGCAGTAAGCACGCACAAAGATGCGACACGATGCGTGTTTACTGTAGTCACCAAATTATTCTACATTACTATGATGCCTATTTTCGTCAAACGAAATGCGAATGACAACACGTCAAAATACGTTAAAATGCATAAATATTATTCATTGACTATTAAAACTTGGCTGTTAATCTTTGCATATTAGCTAGCTGGAGCCCGTTGTGCCTCGCTGCGCCCATCGAAATAAAGGAAGTAGTATCCACGTATAAGCTCCAAGTGACTTAGATAGAATATTCAATTGTGACATGAAATATACTTAAAAAAGTAATCCCGCACCAAAAATGAATTTTCTGAAAGAGTATTTAAAAATAGACTGTTGCCAACAATCATCTCCTGAAAATATGTCAGATCCACAATGTTATTAATGCTATAATCTTTTTTTGGGTAGAGAGGCAAGCAGGCTGATTGCTTAGAGAGCTTCAGGATACACTATGTTCAATGTTCTTCCTAGCTCCAGGATGTTAAGATTTTTAGATTTTCCAACTCTTGAACAATCTACATACAGCTGACAATGGCCGAAATATGGTTTAATAATATTGACACCAACAAATTGCCCTTGGCCATACGTTAACAAATTGGAGTTTTAAAAACCTCCAGATACCGATTTTTATTAAAATAGGAAAACAATTGGCAAACTCGTCCGCCATATTGTTGCGGCCATTTTGAATTTATAAGTTTTGATCATAAATTCTAAAGCCTAAACTCTAAAAGCCCCTAGAAACCGAATCGGAATACAATTTGCGCTTTGTAGCATATTTTCAACGAAGCTCTCTATGACAACGTCATCTAGAAGTGGCTTTAGAAAGTAATAGAAAAGCCTATGTTATTTCTTTTAATATAAATAACACATTTCAATAAAATCGGTTGCACGGTTTAGGAGCCTATTGCGAACATACATACATATTTCTTTTTCAAACTCGCTCCCATATATTTGAAGCACATCATTTTCCATACTCTCTCCTCTCTTACAGCAACAAAAAATCAGTTCAGTTCTCAGTTCTATTAATAATCGTGTTTATTTTCAATTATAATAAATTTCTCATCAAATTCGCTATCATGTATTTGAACCACAACATTTTCCATACTCTTTTTTCTTTAAAAACCACAAAACAACAACAAAAAATTAGCTTTCATCGATGTAACTACAAATGATCTCACAAAACGTACGTAGAGCGCGGTTCTTTTCCCATTTTTACGTTTAACGAAACTTAACGAAATAAAATATGACTGACGTACGTCCAATATGGCCGAACACATTAATTTCCATGAGAGCGCCGAGATGACGTGCGTTTCTTACGTGCAATATAGTTGGGGCTTAAGTTCTATATGAGTGCGTCTCTTAAGTGCATTATATACTGTGTTTCCATGAGCCGAGGTAGAGTTTTCGTTGAGTAAACAGAAAGCTTGTTCCCTCAACTTAACCGGTTCCATGAAGGTGTTCCGGATTGAAGTAACAGATAATTAATTTTTCATTAGGTCGCCGTTGATATATGTTCAGTAAAAGATACTCAATTACGAACATATGCAAAACCCAGCTTAACCGGACTGGTTTCATCGAGCTTTCCTAGATTTAACGAAACTTTACTCAACCCCGTTTCCATGGGCGATTTGTCTGAGTAAACTCAGGGTGAACTCTGCATGGAAACTCATTAATAGTTGGCCCCTAAATCCGTACACTATTCGAAGAAGGTATGAAATTGAATTATAACGAGTAAAAAAGGCTCGAGTAATCATAGCTAGGCCTGGGTTTGAGTAAGTTGTCACACGAAGAAATTTAAGAAATGGATCAAGGAGTGTTTACGATTTTGTCCAAGTTCCTCCTGAAATGTGGCCTCTGCTAAGATTACTTGTGTGTATACCTGACGAAAGCCGAAGTGACCTGACGAAGACACCTGATAGTTAACAAAAGTACTTCGAATTTAATATCTTGAAGATCTTAGTCACAATCTTCTATTATATTTATAGCATGGTTTAATTTTAGATACAAGAACGACTTCTTGGTTAAAGGATATCGTATAACCAAAATTTTAAAGGAAATTCCCAACTGTGGGTGAGTTACTAAAATTAGTGCATCTCTATGGTACTGTGGCTGTTTTAAGCACCAGGTATTTGCGAAAGCAATGCCACACGTTTCTTAGGAAACTTAAATTATTTATCTTGGATAATTTTTTACTATTAAATCTTTATGATTTTGAACTGAACAATTCAACCGAAAATAAATAAATGAAAACATTTTTTGGCTTGATTCACAAATTGGCAATTAGATGGCAGCTGTCAAACGATTTAACGAAATAAATTGGAATAGAAATAACAAATAAAATAGCTACATTTGTTTGACAGATCGATCGCAAATGAAGAAAACAAATGTAAATTAAAAAATTTAGGCTGGAATAGGTTTTTCCAGATTTTCCTCCAAATCTTCTAGATTTTTTTTTAATAATTCAAGTATTAATCAAAATCCATAAAATTTCATCGACTAAAGAATTTTCCTTCCTCTATAAATTCCTAAAACATAATTTGACAGGATTAACAACAAAAAGGATCAAGACTCTCGGGATTAATATCTTTTATACAATTCGCTTAACAAATAACAAAGGAACCTAACGAAAACGATAAAATTCAATTTCCTTTAATGAGGTAATCCCTGTAAATTGGTTACTCCTTAATAAATTTTCTGAAGCCGTGTCAGCCGTGTTAGTTTCAATTTACATGTCATTACTTTAGAATTATGTCCAAAATATATATATAGGCCTAATTTACTAACTGTTAAGTGGTAACATAGAAAAGTTCTAGAACATACTGCACTAAGATAACAACCTACCTGAGTTGTGGGCTATATTATGACCTTAAGACTAGCGCTGTAAAAATTGGCAGAAGGACTACACTGTTTGAACACAGGTTACTCGATGACGACTGCAGCGACGTGACCTCATTGTCGGCAGCACCGCGAATTTCGGGCGGATGAAACGCCGGCTTCCTTGTTATCAGGCCAAAGTCCATGACGGGGCCGTGATGTCGGTTGTTATCAGTTGGCGGTTTAGTTGGTCGTTGATACACATTAGGCAGATCCGAGTCGTCGAAATCCTCAGCTGATCCGTATTGATCCTCGTCGTCTGGCTGATATGTGACTCGTATCTGTTTATGCTTGAGGATGTCGTTGGTTTCTGTGCCGTATTTGGGTGGCAGCACTTTTCGACTGGGGCCGGGAATTTCTGGAATATGTCAAAAGATTGCAGAAGGAAATTGTTATGCAGAACGATAGTAACTTACCATAAAGTCGTATGCTGCTGTCAACCTCGCCGAGGGAGTTCTTGGCTATGCATCTGTATGAGCCGACATCCTCCTTCTGGAACTTCCTTACGGTTACAGTCATCTTCGTTTCATACATCGACTTGGATACCTCCTGAACGTTGTACTTGGCCGATGAGACTATCATTTCACCTGTTGATGGGAACAGTGAGCATCTGGCATCGAGAGAAGGTATCATCGCATATCCCTCCATTCTCTACTACTCCCCCCACCCCAACCCCAAAAAACATCCATTTACACTCGCACATATCTCCGTGCACCATACGTCAATGTGACCTAGTGGTTATGTTTACATGCTTCGTCACGTATGGGAGGTAACAAGAACTAACAAGGATTTGCAGAGGAATTAGGGTGGATATCTGAGCAAACTTATTTGTTTTACCATAGATCTCCGCACTGATGCCAGAGTACCCGTGTTTACGAACCATTGGGGAGCAAAGTGGAGTTCCTTTTTTGCCATTTGGGACCCGGGAGACGGTACGGTGGTGGGGAGCGGGCCATTTGCGCTTTTCGATTTCACTTTTTTCCAAGGAGTTTGATTTTCAAAGATGCTCGCTCTCAATGGTTTTTCTTTTATTTGGTGGATATCCATATAGCAGCAAGGACAGAAGAGCATCCACAGACTGTGATGTGTTGGGGTTTAGATAATATTTTATCACCTGACGCCCGGGTCCTCCTTTTGGTAAATACCAATTTATTTCTTTCGCTATGTTTGATAGATTTAGAGTGGAGCTTATTTAGTTTTGGGGTGAATTTATGGTACTTGGTATCATAAGACGAATTGTGCGGAAATATTGGGATATGTCAATATTTGGATGTGTTTGTTGTGAAGAATATAATATTGTCTTTTATTGGTTAATCCCCCTTTTTTTGTACATAGATCGGGTATTTTGATTTAACATTGCAAATATGGCATTACTAAAATGAAGTGTCAAATGACAATATCAATTCCATGCCATTGCATCGATAGACTTCGGCGTGTGATGTAGAATATTTGAACCGTTTATTATTGTAATACTCTTCTACTCTGCCGTAGCTATGAGACCACTGAAATTATATGTTTTGTCCTTGTCGCTTTTGACAAAGAAATTATGAATTGAATATCAATTGACACAGACATACATACATATATAGGTGACAGTGGGAATCGACAATCCACGTATTCATCAGAGTACCCAGACGTCGATACTATGTAAGGAATATAGGTTACCGTAGGCACCGGGGGCAGAGTTCATTCGAACGTTGATACACGCACATGCAGGCCGCCGGCAGGCCGTGGCCTGAAGGTTTCTCGCCTTGAAGCCAAGTATAAACACACATCCACTAGCCTAAAAATAACAAAAATCTTTGTTTGTGGGTACTCATCGTCAGTCCGGGCCTGAAGATTTGGGTCCGGTTCCTGTAATACGACAACGAGTTTTTTTTCGTATCCAGTTACATAGTTCGAAAAAATTGTAAATTTTCGTTTAAAAGCTCTCGAAAGGATTTAAGTTATCGAAGGCTTGGTAGGCTTAGTAAAAAATGACAATCGAGATACACGAAACGACCGCTGAACTTCTATTCCGTCTAAAAGTTTGGTTAAGGCCATAAAGATTTCTGCACTTGAATTAAAAACCTGCTAAGCTAAATTGTCGTGTTCACCTGTGTGTATGTCACCTGCAGTCCATCGCCTGTCAGGCGGTTGCCTTAAGTCCTCATCCCTCAGTTTGACTGAGTAATGTGTGGATTTCATAGGGCCTGCCGGCGGCCTGAACGGGAATGGGGACCTTAAGATGCTTTGTGAAAAGTGTTTTAGTACACAAATGTACAGTAGTGCCAATGCATTTGGGTTGCCGACCGCTGGGATAGACGTTCCATTAGCATGTGAGTACATACGTCACCGCAGTTGAACATTATTTTCTCATCTGGCGTACTTCACAACCCGTATGACCGCGACGGACGATGCGGGAAAATATCGTATAAGATGTCCGTTGCTTCGGCATCCATCTCGGCGAACATAAAGACAGTTAAGAAGTTGTTGTCGTCATATCGAACTCCGCGTCATCCATGCTTCACGCATAGTTGCGTCGATCACAACGTCGATCACAACGAAGCTACGTCTCCTTGTCGGACACATGTTTGAATCGAGAATTCCTCGGATAAGTCGCTTCGAATACCAACGCTGCTGGTTGAGCCATTGTAGGACGCATGGGGAAGTTGGATGATTTTCAATGGCACATGTTCGGTTTCCAAGGCTCTTTTTCAATCGATGCAATCGAAAGCGGATTTGAAATCGATGAACGAATCGAATTCTTTCTTCCATTAGCTGACGGAGAGCGATCGTCGATGTGGTCTAAATTTCGCTTGTTCTTTCCGGCTTGTTTGCTTTCCATGTTTCTGTAGCCTCAGTTGTAGTATTGTATCAATCCTAGTTCATCGATTGTTTGGGATTGACTATAAGCCCACGTACAATGATTGTGGAATTGGGTATATTGATCAAATTTAATGCCACCTCGCCACTCGGATATGACGTCTCCCATCTCTCAATCTCCTACTAAGACTTTCAAGTGGTGACGCTGTTAACTCCGAATGGATGCTGAGCATCCTGAGCAAAAGAAGGAGAACGAATACAGTATGTGAGAGAGCACATCCTTCAAGCCTACCAAGCCAAGACGTAAAGTTATTGTAACGAGAGCGAACGATCTCCTCTGGGTACCGAACGCACCCAGTTGTACAATGTCTTATTCTGATAGGGAGGCTCTGCCAGGATGGACCTACAATTTCATATTATGCTTGTAGGACTTTTATGAGCTAATAAAAATGCGGATGTCTTTGCTAGAGAGGGCTCCGATCTTGTATTCATCGGTCCGGAAGCGGCTCTTTCTTGGGGCAAGTGAAGAAAAGTGATACTCCGGGCCCTGCGCTAAAAGTGTTGTTGACACGACACGACAAGTCGTTTGAGTTGAAGAAAGTGAAGTTTCAGTCGAATCATAATTTGCAATTCAGGACGCTAAACTCAACTTAGCATTTCCACTCTAAGATCTCGGGCTGAAAGTCGTAATTAGACTGAAACGTCACTGTCTTCAAGGCAAACGATTTGTCGTGCCGTGACGACTCGATTTTCAGCACAGGGGACAACTTATTTGATCATTACCCGCTACTTTCGATCGCGCTCCAGCTCTTTTAAGAAGTTTGTGTCTATATTCCATAATTAAATGTGTGCTGCCCGCTATTGAAAATATTGTACTACCATGAGCACGATAATCGTCAAATGTTTCCTTTCAAGCTTTTTTTGAGACTCTGATTACCTGTTCACGTGGGTCCACTACAAAACAACAAAAAATCAATTGCCCTATTTTTTCCCCAGACCCTTCACGACTACCCTTTAAGAAGAAACATTTTTGGGCAATTATGTTAAATTTGTGCACTTTAAAAGCGATGATATTTCCATAATCCCTGAGTGCAGAGTCATGCTGTATTTAAATCCGCCGAGTGCACGCCGGTCCGTGCACTAAGTCCTTTATTAAGTTTGGTCACATCCTTGCAGATAAACAAAAAATATTTATTTAGCATCTCAAATATTTATTTAAAATAAACTCCACTGGAAATGGGATGGAAGGATAGTTTTGGAGAAGCATAGCATAACCACAATGCCACTTAGTCTCTGCTGTGCAAATCCATTGAAAATGTCCACTTAAACTACGGGCATGCATAGACTACGTCTGGCTAATATTTTGAATCTGGTGCAACAATAAATGATGATTTACTCACCCGTGTCCTTAATCCAGTAGTTAATTGATTTCGGAGAGGCCTCTACGTGACATTCGATTTGGACATCAGTGCCAAGCGGTGCTCCAACTAATTGATTCGGTACTTGGATGACAGGATGGACTGGAAACCATAAATCAAAAACTGTTTACTGTGTTCAGATAGAGAGAGAGCAGCAGCATCAGGATCTGCATGCAGTATGAAGTATGGTCATGAACGTTGCCCGCTCGGTCCGTGACTATCTATCGTCCCATCAAGGTGCCCAAAACACCAGAATGAATACCTCAATATCCTAGATGTCCATCTAGGTGCATATAGAGAGCGTCCATTTTATGGGACAAAACTGTCCGCATTTTGGGGGTAGGAGCATGAACATCTGTGTGTCTCTGGCTGTGTGTATAGAATTAAATGAGTCCTTTCTGTTAAGGATTTTACATACTAGACCACTTGATTTGGCTACAATGTGCATTTAATGAAGGGGATTTCAATGGGTCAGTTGATGGCCATTGGAAATTTTCAACTATTTATCCTGAAATTCGAGAGAGGGACAGACAGAGCCCGGCTGCATTGAGGGCTGGGGCAGGACAGGACATAAGAACATAGACCATGTTACATTTGCTAGCTTTGATATTTGATTACAGATGCACAGGAAGGCGAACGTGATATGGCGTCCAGTTCGTACACCATTGACAACAGTAGTAGACTTTCTAACTATTCTCCATTCGAAATGGACAAATCCCCCCCACCCTGCTTTAGTATTACCAAGCAGCGCCAAGGACCTTTCTAAATAATATGGCCTCCTACCGTTCGTTCCTGCACCGATGATGATGGTGGTGGTGGGCCTGCAATTTTTCCGCGCTGCATTCAGTGCTGCCGTGTGCTTTCAATTTGACCACATGAAAGGGACTAGATGAAAATGGTGGTGGTGTTTAAGGTTTTGGCCATTTTCTGTTTATCAACGCGAAGTGAGAACTGGTCACGAATTACATAGTACCCGGGATGAGAGTGTCCCTCTGTGTGGATTTAATGACAGACGGACGCTGTTTGGCGGGGTCCAGTGTCTATTGCGGTTAATTAAACAAACAATGAGCGGCTTGTCGTTTTAGTTATAAATGATGATTCATGGTTGCTTTGTTGTTATCTGTTGTAAAGTTCAGCATTGGTGAAAAAGCTGCAGGGATTATAATTCTGGGGTAAAAGTTGGATGTTGCTTAACCTATAACTCTGTACACTTTTTGAGGACCTTTCGACACTTGGATCAAGATAAATGAAAAACTGTTAAGAAACAACAAGTAAAATTCCGGAAGTCACTTCCAGAAGTAGCTTGCGCAAGTTTTGTTTTTTTTTTTCTGAAAATATTAACGACAAATGAAATTCCGGGAGTTACGCAAATTTTGTAGAAAGTGTCACTTACAGAAGTAACTTGCGCAAGTTTTTTTGTAGGAAGTGTCACTTCCAGGAGTAACTTGCACAAATTTTGTTTTTCTTCTGAAAATATTAACCACAAATTAACTTCCAGAAGTTAATGAAATTTTGTAGAGTGTCACTTCGAGAAGTAACTTGCGCAAGTTTTTTTACTTCTGAAAATAATAACCACAAATGAACTTCCGGGAGTTAAGGAAATTTTGTAGAAATTGTAACTTCCAGAAGTAACTTGCGAAAGTTTTTTTTACTTCCGAAAATATTAACCACAAATGAAATTCCGAGAGTTAAGGATATTTTGTAGAAAGTGTAACTTCCATAAGTAACTTGCGCAAGTTTTTTTTCTTCTGAAAATATTAACACAAATGAACTTCCGGGAGTTTAGGAAATTTTGCAGAAGGTATCATTTCCAGAAGTAACTTGCGCAAGTTTTTTTACTTCTGATAATATTAACCACAAATGAAATTCTGGGAGCTAAGGATATTTTGTAGAAAGTGTCCCTTCCAGAAGTAACTTGCGCAGGTTTTTTATTTTCTTCTGAAAATATTAACCAAAAATGAATTTCCGAGAGTTAAGGAAATTTTGTAGAAAGAGTCACTTCCAAAAGTAACTTGCGCAAGTTTTTTATATCTTCTGAAAATATTAACCACAAATGAAATTCCGGGAATTAAGGAAATTTTGTAGAAAGTGTTACTTCCAGAAGTAACTTGCGCAAGTTTTTTTTCTTCTGAAAATATTAACCACAAATTAAATTCCGGGAGTTAAGGAAATTTTGTAGAAAGTGCACTTGCAGAAATAACTTGCGCAAGTTTTTTTTTTCTTCTGAAAATATTAATCACAAATGAAATTCCGGGAGTTAAGGATATTTTGTAGAAAGTGTGACTTCCAGAAGTAACTTGCGCAGGTTTTTTCTTCTTCTGTAAATATTTACCAAAATTGAATTTCCGGGAGTTAAGGAAATTTTGTAGAAAGTGTCACTTCCAGAAGTAACTTGCGCAAGTTTTTTTTTCTTCTGAAAATATTAACCACAAATGAACTGCCGGAGTTAAGGAAATTTTGTAGAAAGTGTCACTTCAAGAAGTAACTTGCGCAAGTTTTTTTTTCTTCTGAAAATATCAACCACAAATGAACTGCCGGAGTTAAGGAAATTTTGTAGAAAGTGTCACTTCCAGAAGCAACTTGCGCAAGTTTTTTTTTTCTGCAAATTTTAACTACAAATGAAATTCTGGGAGTTGCGAAATTTTGTAGAGTCACTTCCAGAAGTAACTTGCGCAAGTTTTTTTTTCTTCTACAAATATTAACCACAAATGAAATTCCGGGAGTTAGGGAAATTTTGTAGAAAGGGCCACTTCCAGAAGTAGCTTGCACAAGTTTTTGTTTTCTTCTGAAAATATTAACCAAAAATGAATTTCCGGGAGTTAAGAAAATTTAGTAAAAAGAGTCACTTCCAAAAGTAACTTGCGCAAGTTTTTCTTCTTCTGAAAATATCAACCGCAAATGAAATTCCGGGAATTAAGAAAATTTTGTAGAAAGTGTCACTTCCAGAAGTAGCTTGCGCAAGTTTTTTTTTCTTCTGAAAATATCAACCACAAATGAACTGCCGGGAGTTAAGGAAATTTTGTAGAAAGTGTCACTTCCAGAAGCAACTTGCGCAAGTTTTTTTTCTGAAAATTTTAACTACAAATGAAATTCTGGGAGTTGCGAAATTTTGTAGAAAGTGTCACTTTCAGAAGTAACTTGCGCAAGTTTTTTTTTCTTCTGAAAATATCAACCAGAAATAAACTGCCGGGAGTTAGGGAAATTTTGTAGAAAGGGTCACTTCCAGAAGTAACTTGCGCAAGTTTTTTTTTTCTTCTGAAAATATCAACCACAAATGAACTGCCGGGAGTTAAGGAAATTTTGTAGAAAGTGTCACTTCCAGAAGCAACTTGCGCAAGTTTTTTTTTCTGAAAATTTTAACTACAAATGAAATTCTGGGGGTTGCGAAATTTTGTAGAAAGTGTCACTTCCAGAAGTAACTTACGCAAGTTTTTTTAAAGGATATTTTGTAGAAAGTGTGCCTTCCAGAAGTAACTTGCGTAAGTTTTTAGTAGTTCCAAACGTTGGGTTCACATATTTACCTTCCCAAGCCACTTTCATGATTTTGGATGCAGCTTCTATGGGACTAGTTTTGTTTTATTAACAAAAGCACTCTGTTAATTTGCATCAGTTCTAATTTATCCCATTAATAAAAAAATATTGCTCAGCATAAATACTAGTAAATATTAATTAATTTAATAAAAAAAAACCGCATCCACTTTAATTTACAAAAAACCTTGATTATTTCAAGTTTTTTGTGGAATCCACAAAGTAATCTGAAAAGTTGCCCTGACATCAAAACTTAATTACCTTTAACAGACTCTCTCTCTCTCCTGGAGCCCGGAGGCAAACACCTAAAGGAGCAAGGGGCGCCGATCGAATACTTGGAGTGCATCAAGAGAATTTTATATAAAACTTTTTCAGATTTTCTTGTCTTCGGAATTCGCCTCTACTTTCATATCCTTGCAAAGTGAAGCTGGGGGCGGACGGGGCGACGGCAAGCGCCTGGCGGTTGGTCGGGCGGAAAGACGGCAGGGAGAGAGATGGGCATAACGCCGAAGTGGGACCAGGATCCGATATTACCGAGCAAGGATAGCAAACTCAAAGGAGATATTTATGTCTGTCATTATAAGTTTTTTGAGGAGGAGTACAGCCGGGGCGCAAAAAAAATGTGCATCGGGAGGAAACTTTTTGCATCGATTTCGCTGCTGCCAGCTCGCCCGGCTCCTGGCCCTGCATTCCTTGTGATATAATGATATCCTTAGACAATATTGGCAACTTTCAGCGTAATTGCATCATTCACAGAAGTTTAAAATTGAGTAACCGATTCATCATTGAGCAGGGATAAAAAGTTTTTTTTGTTGTAATTCTTGCGATATTTATGGACTGAAGAAGAAACAAGGATTTTTTTTCGTAGAAAATTAAAAGCTTGTCCACTTTGAGATGTCCTTTGAAGGATGTCCAAACGGTTCATGAGAACAAGAAGTGCAGCACATAATAATCTTGGGGTGTGCGCTAAAAACCGAGAGTATGGAGTTAACTTCCGTCGCTTATGCGAGTATTAAGGGCAAGAAACATCTGAGAGAAGAACCTACATATCACTCGCAGATGCACCTGTAAAGGTAAGACACACCCGCAAAGGGAATTGTCTTTCCTGTGGTGCCAGGTACTGCATCCTCTGGGAACATAGCTTTGGGCTCGTTAGGTTTGATTAATGGCATCTAGCCCGGTGCGGGGCCACAATACCGCTTCATTTATGGAATACTTGACGGAAATAATTAAAAAAATTAACATTTTAGCTGCCGAGGAACACGCTGCTGCTCTGCATTTTACGTGTTCTGCATGAGGAAATGTAGTGAGGCGGGATAATAGAAAAACGTGTTATACATACTTTTTATGGTGTTTTGAGGATGTTGAAAGAGTACACAAAAAACAACCGGGCAGGTTTCTGGGTTACAGTATGATTTAAACAACAAATGAAGTGTGCTTAGTTGGTTTTGTGATGGGAACTGCGATTGGACTTGGATAAAACGGGCAGAACAGTCATTATAAACTCATTTCTAATGATATGATGTTTCTATAGGTCAATGTAGAGCTGCGTTTTTTTTAATATGTTCTGTTCTAGAACATTAAAAAAGTAACAAAGAAAATTTTCTTACAGAGCAAAAATCACTTGTAATTTTTGTCACTTGTCATCATATTTCGTCTAATTTTGCAAATATTTCCATAAGTAACGAGGTCTATTTATTAGTTTTCAAAACAAGACAGAGCAGGACAGAATGGAGCAGCAAGCAATTAAACGTCAAACACTTTAGAACAATTAAGAACAGAAAATCTAATGAACCCTTTTTTGTTCTACATTTTAATTTCTCATCTGTCAAAACTAAAAAAAAAACAACAAAAAATACTTGTCCAAAAATATTCTGAAAAAATCACAATTTATTACACTTTATTTGTCAGCTGTCAAATTGAAAATTTCCCTTTGTGTGTTTGTGTTGGATACTGTTCTCGATCATTATCAAGGACAAGAGTTTGTGTGAAAGCTGTTCTACCAAAGAACAGAACAGATTAAAAAAATCGCAGCTTCGGTAAATGATTGTATGGTGACTAAAATTTGTTATTGAAATACAGCAGGCTTATGCAAAAATGGATAGCCCAGTCCAAACAGAAATTCAAGCAGGCAATAATTCCCCTGAAAAATTTGAAAATTTGTACAAACCTTACAAATGGCAGTATAAACTCTTAAAAGTCAACATTTTTTTGCGATCAGGCTGGAGCTAATGCAATGACCAAAAATGCGGATTGTTATGCTGCAATGTCCAGTAGTAAGCTTAGTTCGAAAGATACATAACAGATGCGATGGAAAGTTTGGAAGGTCCTGCAGAAGACAATGAACTTTAAGCGTGAGTTCGGAAATACTGATGTGAAAGTTTGTTCCACAATCGAGTTCTTCTATTCATGGTTCTCATGGTTCTTCTATTCAGATTGAGTTAACTGATGTTTAATAAAGATTTGGGTTTAGAATTTAGCTGAAAGTTGAGTTGAGTTTAGATAAGTTCAATTGAGATATGTTGACTTGAGTTAATTTGAGCTTAGATTTGGGTTAAAAGGGTTAGGAGTTTAGTTGAGCTGCCCTGAGCTGAGTTTAGATATGGGATTCAAATTCAGTTGAGTTGAGTTGACTTAAGCTGGGTTTTAATAGTTGGATTATGGGTTCAGTTTAGAGTTGAGTTAATAGTTAAGTTTTTTTTATGTGGGAAAACCAAGCTTAGGAATCAAACTTTGTACTACCAGTTTGTCATGCAGGACATGGTGCAATGTTTGGTAGCAAGCTCGGCTTGAAAGGTAGGAGAGAATATGATAGATCAAGCGAGGTTTGGGGGTGTTGGTGCAAGTGGCGATGAACGTTACGTTTGAACTCTTGGGTGTTGTACAAGTACGGAAACACTGATTGTGGGAGATTATTCCACAGCCAAATTGTTCTGTTTATAAACGAACTTTTAGGCGTGATTGCAGGGTAAGAGAGTGAGCCGACTGGGCTAGTCTTGTGTTGCGGGAGAGTTATTGCCGTGCAGACAGGAGGGCGGAAATTTCAGTGGAACAGTCTCTATAGTAATAGCGATACAACTTTGGCAGGGCTGATACATTCCTACGGTGGCTCAGAGAGTCAAGGGAAAAGCGGTCATTTCCGATGATTTGGATGGCGTGGTTTTGCACCTTGTCTAGCCACGCTAAGGTTGTTTTTGAGCCTTCAGCCCAGATAAAAGAGTTGTAGGACGTAGTACAATCGTGGCTACAATCTACATGTAGAACGTAGGACATGTAGATTGTAGCTTTGGCTGCTGATGGAAGAACAAATTTGGATCTCTTAAGAAATCCTAGGCATTGGGATGCTTGTTTGGAGATTTGGAATAGGTGATCATTACACCGCAAGTCCTGAGATATAGTTATACCCAAGAAGTTAAGAGAAGGATTAGCTGTAAGGTTTGTTTTGCCCACTGGGACAGAAGGAAGGTCGGTACAGGTTTTATAAGTAATGAGACAGTACTTCGTTTTGGAGGAGTTGAACTCAACACGATTCTTGTCGCCCCAATTAAGAAGAGTCAGATAGAGTTGGACATGAGTTCACGATGGCGAATACAAGGTCTGGCACGTGCTTGCCCTTTATTCTCGAAAGCATGGGAATAACGCAGAGTACAGTCATCAGCGAAGCTGAGAAGTGGGTTGGAAGGAATTGAGAGCATATTATATTAGGAAAAGAGGGGGTGAAAGAATTAATCCTTGAGGAACCCCGGCCGAGATTGTGGGATGAGATTCGACGCCATCCATTACTAACTTTTATTAAACGGCCAGAAACGAAGCTCAAATCCATTTTCTTAGAACTGGGTGAATGCCAATAGCTTGGAGTTTTGAAACCGAGCAGGGTGCCATACTCGATCAAAAGTTTTGGACATATCTAGAGCAACCAGAGCAGACTCACCGATGGATGTTTTGGTGGAGGTGCTCTGTTAAACAAACAAGGAGGTCGCCAGAAGATTTTTTGGATCTAAAGCTGTACTGTCAGTCATGTGGATTTTTTTTGGTTTCTAGATATTTCATTAGTTTTTTGTTGATTAATATCTCCATGACTTTGGCGAGAACAGAAGTAATTGCTATTGGGCGATAGTTTAAGGCGTCGCTAAAGTCACATTTTTTGGGCATAGGCTGAACATGAGCTAGTTTCCAGGAGTCTGGATAAATTCCGGAGAAGTATGACAGGGCAAAAAGTTTGCGCAGAGGTTTAGCCAAAGGTGATGCACATATAGTGAGGACCATCGGGGTATTTTATCAGACTAGTGGTTCCCATTAACTTCAAGCTCTTTGAGGCATCGAAATACATCTCGAGTCCTGGAAAAAACTCCGTCCATTGAATGAACTGTTCGTTCGAGGGAGGGAGGTTGCATGGCAGCATCGGGTAAAGAACCCGAGTTGATTTGAATTGAGTTAAGGGTTGACTTAAGATTTCAGTTTAGAGTTCAGTTTTTTAAACTCAACTCTAACCTCTTAACTGAATCGAGTTAAGAAATAAGTTTCGAGTTTAGGCTAACCATATCTTTAATGCCGTCCAATACAGCTTAAACCTCCAATGTTACAATATTCTACTCTAAATATTGTATCCTCTATCTATATTAATAAAAGAAAGTTTCTATGTGTATGTATGTGTGCGCTATATCAGGTGTGCACTGGGCATTACAGAGCTTCGAAATTTTGTATGAATGTCCGACCACAACGAATACATAATGCACCCCGTAGCCTGAAATTCAAAATGGCAGCGCTCCAAATTCAAAATGGCCGCCCAAATATCGCTGAATTTGCCAATTGTGATTTGAAGTAGCGTCTAGGGGATTTTAAGGTCGAAAATAACGAATTTATGATCAAAACTTATAAATTCAAAATGGCCGCGTCAATATGGATGACGAATTTCCCATTTGTGCTCCAATTCCAATGAAAATGGGTATCTGGGGGTTTTAAGGTCGCAAATAATGAGTTTATGATTGAAAACGGCCGCGTGATCGTCGTTCCCGTCATAGTGGCAATGTAAGTTTATAATATTTCGAATGATGTGTAATTTTAAGTGGACTCGAGGTTGACTTATTTTAGTTCGTCAAGTTCGTCTCATCATCAATTGTACGTTATATTAGGTTTAAATCGCTACTTTCAGTCCTTTTGGAGGAAGTTTCTGTTCTCTGCGATTTTTTTATTGAAATGACAGGTTGACTGCAGTGAAATGACAGTTTGGCTATCTGTACAAAAAGTCAGTAATTCTCCTCAAAACATATTTTACATCTGAAATTTACATCAAGGAAACACATGTAACTATTTTGTGTAACTAATCTAAAATTTTCAATTACTTTAAACAATGTTAACGAACACAAACTGCAACTTCACAGTCTATTAATATCCACTGCGCGTTCAAAAAAGATCCTTCCCCCCTCCACCAAACAAACCGGACAGGATGACAGACAGGGAACAACTTTATCCACAATTTATCCACCCTTAAAGGCAAGGAACTGTTCCATTTTCTGGCTTAAGAAACGAGAAAACAAACATTGAAACTAACAAAATTCACATGTCAAAAGGGTACACAAAAGATAACCTGAAATACGCAAACCGACGATATCCTTGTCAGTTTGATGCCAGGACGGGGGATTCAAAGGCTGCACAACTGCAGAAGTAATTGCGAAAGTGAAAATAGTTGAAGCTCTCTCCAAATTCAGAGGCTGCTGAAAGGATTTCAGCATCCACTATGCTACTACTGTGCGGCTGTGGAAAGTGTTTGCTTAAGTTCTAGCAGTAGGCTCCGAGCGGTCTATTTGTGGCGCTGTGAGCACACACAAGGATATGGGGCTAATTTTCGGGAGCAGTGAGCTGCTATCCTAGTCCAGATGCCCGAAACGGCATAGATGGAGGCTAGATTTCCACAAAAATCCAGACACCTATGTATGTAGTTTTTTTGTGTGAGCGAGATGTACTTACAGTGAATACTAAGTGAGATCCTTTTGGAGACCGATGGCGGTACTCCGTTTGATGCAATGCAGAGGTAGGAGCCCATTTCGCTACGTGAGATTTTTGTCAGCTTGAGCACTTCGCCCCTATATGAAGTTACTGGAATGGAAAAATTAAAGCGTCAATTACAATTAGGGTAATTTGCCCTCGCAGCAGTGTAATTACTTTATTCAAGTGCGAGAGAGACTCTCTTTTAACAACAACAACACACTTACCAAAATTTTTCGTTCCCACATTGTCCTTAAGGATGATCTCGCCGCCATCTTCTCGCCGCCACGTCACTATCGGCTCCGGATATCCGCGCGCCCTTAAATTATTAATTAAAAGGGTTAAAAACGACTTTTCACAATTTAAGAGAGCGAAAAAGATTCAGCACGGATTACTAAAGCCGAGTATCGATTTCTTCATTAATCACATCACGCCATCGGATCGGGGGGCAGAAACCACAGCCGAAACTTGAAGGGGTTGACAGGGGCCCAAGGAATTTTTAGATTGAGGCGAATGACTTCTCAACTTTCTGCTGCTGAAATTCGCGCGCTTGTATGTGAAGAGGGACGAAGCTGGGAGTAAATTTTTTATTAGGGATGGAAAAAAATGCTCAAAAACAGGACATTGTTTTTCTATTTCAATATTTCAGACTAATGACCTTCGGATTTATTTTAAAATTAAAGCAAAGCGGGCACCACGCTCTTTCGTTGTTTAATATTTTCTTCGGACTTTATTTTTAGGGAAGATTTGTTTCGTCGGGTTTTAAATTTGAACGTTTTTAGCTTGAATCGTAGTCAAAAATATTTCACATTGGCATTGGGCAGAGCTTGGAACAGTTACGATCAATTATTTATAGTAAAAACAGCGACATCTATATGTTGGACGTGCAATTTCCTTATACGTACTATTAAGTGGTGATTTCTGGGCCACCTGATCACAAATATTAGCAAAGTTCAAGTTAAATCACACCCATATGGAATTTAGACGCCTAAATACACGAGGACGCATGCTTCTGAAGCAGCATTTTTTTTAATTATTGGCTCCTGTGCTAAAAGTCGAGTCGTCTGGCGTGACTAGTGGTTTGAGTCGAAGAAAGTGACATTTCCGTCGAAAAACGACTTTCAACAAAGGACTAGAGAGTGGAAGTGCCATGTTGAGTTTATGGCCCCTCTGCCGAAAGTCGTAATTCGACTGAAATGCCACTTTCTTCAACTTAAACGACTTATCACGCCACACGTCTCCACTTTTTGCACCTTTAATCCCCAAAAAACTTTGCATCAGAATCTTACATCCTCGTGTATTTAGTGCCATAAGGTGATTGCCAGGAGGCGGGGTAAGCCTGTTGTCGGATTACCAAGCGGCTATAGGTGTATACGCCCAGCGACTATCATGCTATAACTTTCCGCCATAAGCACCGGATGGACCTGTAACAAGCTCGATGAAGAGCTGTTCAAAGAAATAATTCCGCAGGAGTATACTGAGCAGACAGGATGCGCTAATGAAAGGATCCCCACCGCGGCGATGAAGCGGGCACGCGACGCCTCCATGCCACAAAGCCCAAAACCTCGAAGACGTCCACCGATCTTCTGGTGGAATGATGAAATTGAGGAGCGTCGAAAGGATTGCCTAAAGGTACGTCCAGAATTCGAGGAGCTCCTTATGGAATACAGAGACGTGAGGAGAGGTCTGAAAAATGTCATCCGACACTTTAAGAGGCTGTGCAAAGAAGCGGATAGTAATCCATGGGGGGTGCTTGGGTTGTGATGTCTTCGATGAAGGGTAAGCGTTCCCCAAGGATTACCTACCGTATAACGCTGCTGTAGACAGCCGGTGAGTTTGCCCAAGTATTCACGACGTACCTGGCGGAAGAAGTCTTTTCTGAGCAATGCAAGCGTCAATAGATTACTGCCAAGAATCGAGAGGGAAGACAGCTTGTGAGCAAAGCAATTTGGTTTCAGAAAGGCTTGATCGGCAAGGGCAGCAATCGACGTGAATAAGATTTTCTCATTGGCTACCCTCGACGTGAAAATGCTTTGAACACCCCGACGTGGAGCTAGGTCTAGGCGTTGATAATGCTTGGTGAACCTGAGTATCTAGTGCGTATTGTGATAAAAGTCCTTGTAGATAGGATCCGACACTGCGAGTCAGACGAGAGAGTATAGGAGAACTTAAGGAGTCCCCAAGGCTTTCTCTTAGACCTTCTTCTATGGATCATCGTGTATGAGAAGTACTGGTGATACGATTCGACGAAATCGAGATATTCGTGAACGTTGCGATATGGGAGATAAGAAATTGGCTCGAGAACGCTGGTCTAAGGCTAACAGATCACCTACTCCCAGCTTGCACTAGGGCTAGCTTCCGACATCAGCACAGCACTCATGTTGCCTCATATAAGAGGCCTCAGACCAAGCCGACACCTCGTAATAGGAGTGGTTGGCTCGATGATATTATATGTATGTAACGCCAGTATGGCCAGAGGCATTGGACAGAACGGATAATAGGGGAAAAATAAACTCTGCGTATGGGTTAAGTGCTCTGTGCGTGCCGTACTAATTCCGACGAAGCAGCAAGCAAAGGCTGTACGACCCAGAATATGCAAGAGGGGGGTCCAAGGAAATGCGACGGACTCTGGTGCAGAAGAGCATGGCAGGGGAAGTGGGACAAGTCGACTAAGGGGCGATGGTCCCATAGACTCATACCAAATGTGTATAAGTGGGTTGGTCATAAGAGAACACGGTGAAATGAGGTACTGACTCACGCAGTTCTTGAGTGGGCAAAGAGGTTTTAGTACATACCTTCGCCGTTTCAGGCTGTGCGATTCACCCTTCTGCCCAGAATCCACAGGCGATAAAGAGGACGCGGAGCATGTCCTTTTTAAATGCCCGAGATTAGTGCAGCACAGAAACGTGCTGCAAACAGTCGCTGAGGTGCAGCTAACACTTGAGAACATCCTGGGCCGTATTATAAAATCGGAAGATGTGTGGAGGATGATGGAAGGTAGTGCTAAAGGCCATTCATCAGAAGCTTAAGCCTCATGAAGCTCAAAGAAATAAAGAAAGGCAAGAAATGCAAGATGAGATGGCACCTAGATAGCTAGATGGCTAGACTGTTCCGACTCCGGTGAAGAAACCTTTTTTTAAAGGTCATAGTAATGTGTTTACGGATCATAGCGGCCTGCACTTCGACTTCGTCACGTTCAACCTGATCGAAATCTGTCAAAAGGAGCCCTATTCTCTGGCTCCCAGGATCGCTATTCAGTTGGTTCCGGGTCGGAGGAAAATCGAGGGTAACGTGAAATAGGAAATTCTGCAGACCCACCCCTGTGGAGAATGTATAGAAACCGCTACGTGTGGCGAAGAGAGATATCGCCAGGCCGTTCTTTACAATATTAGGCTCGGAGTGAACGAGTTTAACAGCATGAACCGAGACTACAAAAACTTGGTCTGACGAGATCACTGTAGAGATCACTCGACGTTTTGATGATGCCACGAAAGTGCAGCTGCCAAGAGCGTGTCAATCATAGCCCAACACTGACTGATTTGGGAAATCATGTGGCCAGATTCCCAGGCGCAAGTAACTCAATACCTACTAAGATGCGTAATGTAAGTTCTGTATATGGAAATGCTTCCTCCAAATCCTTGTTCTTAAGAGATAGGTTAAGATTTTTGTTAAGGCTAGTACAAGAAACGTAGCTGACGATTGCGCATCTCAAATTTTCCACAGTTACGTGTCAGGCTTAGCTCAAAAGGATTGCAGTAATTTTATACATTAAGGTATAGGCCGAAGAAAACATAAAGAGTGCCACTAGCATACTCAGTAGACCGGTTCTCGTTCAATTATGAAGGTCAAGCAGCATTGGATGTGGTTAGTACTTAGTTGGGGGACCGCTTGGAAAAACAACACTCGCGATTGGAGTGATCGTTTAGAACGATCGTCAGAGGATTTAGGAGACGTATCGAAGCTTAGAACAGGAGATATGATCTGGTATCTAAATACGACAGGTTTTAGACAGACAGACTTAGATCCAAGTTAGTTCAAGCGCACTGCCACATACTTAGGTAAACATTTTTCAGCTGTGCGGCTATATAACGGGGTCCTTTCAGGGCAAATTTTGTTGCCGTCCTTGGACTTCGAACGGGACGGTCTTCATTACTGTGCCTTGCGGTCTTAATATTTTGTTTTGTTAGGTTCCATCCCATTATGTTTTATTTGTCGATTCGAATAAGCTAGTAGGGTGTTCTGTGCTCACTCACTCCCTTAATATTATGACAAAATAAAAACGCTGCTTTGGATGCAATCTTACAGAGCCCCGATGGCTCTTTTAAAAGCTCCCAACCGTAGAATTTCTTTCAAATAACGATAAATTTTTAGTAAAACCTACAAAAAAAGAAGAAGAAATATTTAATTACTAGCATCTGAAATGGCTCAAACCAGAGTGCCCAATTTGGATGCGGCCAGTAAAACTCAGCATACAACTACATGAAAACGCCCTGTGCGTGAGCCCCCTTTGAAATGCTCGAGCTCATCCCAGTTTCTCAGAATTTTGTCTACTTTTTATGTCTACTTGAAATTTTCAATTTTTTTCCAGGGTTTCTTAGAATTTCTGATAGTTTTGTAGTCGTCGGGATTTTCTGAAAAAAAGAGGACGACTTTTCAATAGTTTTTTAGCATGTCGCAAAATATTTCACTTGAGGGTTTCCCGAATATTTTCAGGTTTGGGGAGTTTTCTACCATTTGTGATAAAATTTACATTTACATGAATTGCACATTACATTTATTACATTAATTTATTAGTCACAACGAATTATTACTCTGATTATTTACATAAAACTTATATCTAATCTTATTAATAATAATATTAACAATAGTGTTACCCTTCTAACACAAAAGGCGCACTTCTATGCTAGGGAAACAAATTTGCGATTTTTCGAAAATTCCAACAGGATTTCTTTTTCAATTGTGTCTTAAGGCCCCCATACACGGTCCAATTGGTTGTACAGCGAAGTGCGGTTGTACAACCAAAACTATCGATTGTGGGCCGGTCGGCCGATCAAAATACATTGCGCTTATAGGTTTGATGAAAATCTGGTTGTACAGCCAATTTGACCGTGTATGGGGGCCTTTAAGTTTTCTAAATGAGTTCCCCAATTATAAACCGATCTTACAAAAAATATTTTGCGACACCCTAAAAAACTATTGAAAAAAGTCGTCTTGTTCAAACTTCAGAAAATCCCAGCGGCTAAAAAACTATTAGAAATTCTGAGGAACCCAAGAAAAAACTATAAAAATTCGTAAAAATTCTAAGAAACTAGGAGCATTGAAGGGGGCTCACGCACAGGGCGTTTACATGTAGTTGTATGCTGAGTTTTACTGGCCGCATCCAAATTGGGCACTCTGGCTCAAACTCGCGCGAATTACGTTAACCGCCCGTCTTATGACCAAAAAAAATAATAATATTTAAAAGTCCGAACAATAATTATTTATTTAAGAAATCACAAAATCTATTATCAAACAATTTAAGAATCAAAATTAGAATTTAAAAAATCAAACAACAAGATAGCAACGAATATCGATCTTAACAGTACAGAACCAAAACTAAGAGTGATCGATATTCATAATTTAAAATATGATAAAGGTTAAAATGAACTCTACTTAACCTGATACAAAAATGTGCAATCTAAAACCTAAATGAGTGCATGTTAACATTATTCCAAGAATTTATTAAGAAATTAATAAAAATGATTATCTAGCGTCTGGTTATTGATTTAAATTCTTACAACTAAATTGCTGAATCGCGGCATGTGCCGGAAGGTGGATTTATGGTTTACAGGTAATAATGGAATTCTATACGGGGCATGTAACTCCTCCCTCCTTACTGTTGAGTATCGGCCATATGAACCTTGGTTCGTTGGACGATACGAAACCATGCGTGGTTGGTGACTGACTGGGTTGAAAGAATCCTCGATGTCCTTTGTACAATATGACTATTATGATTATTATTAGCAATAGTGTAAATCCTGTGGTTGCAGAGTAGAAACTAATGGAGTCGACGTAAGATGGTAGAAAGTCCAAAGGGTTGCTTTCTGCGAACTGGTAGGTATCAAGTCTTCTCAGGGTTGCGATGCTGGAATCTGTGGCGTTGATCTCCTTGAAGATGGTTGGATGTATGGTTATTTCATCCCAATGTCTCCTGGCAGTTGAGCTGTATATGATGCCGTTGATGTTAATCTCACAGTTGATGAAGTGGATAAGCATGGAGCCCTGCAGGTTCTGTTGTTCGGTGCCGCATGTTGTGTAAATGATCGTCTTCGGGATGTTAATTAGTATGACGTAGTTTGGTTCTGGCTGAAAGATCTCTATAGTTTTTTCTCGGTTCTGTAATATACAACTTGCTGCCTGATTATTTATTAAATTAGCAATGCAAGAGTTTATTGGTGACTCTTGGTATTCGGTCCTTTTGCAAATATATATATCTTCAATTTTCGGACATTTCTGGTCAAAATTTTGAATACTGTTAGGACTGAGGATTAGGTATGGTTTGGAAGGTATGATTTTTGTTTGGTTAATAGGTAGGGAAATTATGTGAAAATATGAATATTCTTCCTCTGAGAATATCGGTATTTGTACGTTAAATATTAGATTAGTGTCATTGTAATAGGCTTGAAGCTCTAATAATTCGTAAATGTGTTCATTAGAAATTATAGTGAAATTTTGTTTGGTAAAAATTGTGTGTATTTCTGAGAGTTCTGTAGGGTTTAGTATTTGTTTTGAGATTATGTTTAATTTAGCTAGTATTATTGCTTCTGATAAGCTAGTTAAATGATTATTGAGTAACTCTAAATTGTAGTTGATATGATTCATGTATTGCAAATTTTGTAATTTAAAATTTTCCTTTTTTATTTTATTTTGAGTTTGCTTGAAATGATTTGTCATGATATCTTGTTGGAAATTTATGTGTTCAGTTATATTGTTAAAACGTTCGATCATTTTATTATTTATCAGGATTTGTCTATTTACTTCTTTTTGCGTAAATTCTTGATTTTTCTTTAATTTTTCTATATCATTATTTAATTTGGTTGCATCGTCTGCATCCATATTTCCTGTAATAGTTTTTATTACTGTACCTAACCCGTTGATAAGACCCCTTCTAGTTCTTCTTGTCGGCATAAGGCTATAAAATTTATGTTTTAAATCTATTAATTTTAGTTTAGTTATATTTAGAGATCCTAGTAATTCGTCTGTCTCGTCTAATTTTCCTAATGTGTTCAGTGAATTGTCGATATTGTCAATTGTCTGTTCATACTGTTCAAGTCGGACTATGTGTAGTAGGTTGTTGTATCGATGTATCGTTCGAGCAGTGCCCAGTTTCATTGGAAGAATTCCCCTGCTGTTGGTTAAGTCCTGAATCTCCATTTTGTGAGCTTGCATTAGATGGATTATCCTGCAATTTACGTTTTCTTTTTATTTTAGATTTGTGAAATTTCTTATTTTTGCTAGTTGTCAAAGTTACATCCCTATCTTCCTTTACTCTATATTTGGTAAACCTAGGCGTCAACTTGTTCCTTCTATTTTCCTTTTTGAATATTCTAGTCCCTATTGCGTACTTTTCGGGTTCTACTCTATTTTTATTAATCTTATCAATATTATGCTTGGTTTTTTCTTCTAATTTTTGCTTTACTATGGGGTATAATTGAGATTGAAATTCATTTAATTTTTCTAGATATTCATGGGTTGTTTTATGTTGTGTTTCATTATTAAATCTATAAGTCCTACCGTAGAATACTTCGTAGGGTGTTAGCTGTGTTGCTGAATGAACAGCATTGTTATAAGTTATTAGGGTTTCATTCAGAATGTCCTCGTGATCTTTTTCTTTATGGAGGTTGTAGATAATTCTGTAAATTTCTGTTAAACTTGAATGTAATCTTTCCACTGGGGAATTACTACTACTTTGTTGAAAGGATGTGACATGGTGATTAATTTCGTATTGTTTACAAAAGTCTTCGAATATTAAGGAAGTGAACTCTGAACCGGGATCTGAGATTAACTTCTTGGGTATCCCGTGTGTGCTCATAAAAGATTTCAGGGATTTGATTATATTCAGACTATTCCTAGCGGTCAGTGTGAAAGCTGCTGCAAATTTCGAGAATTTATCTATAACTGTTAGTATCTGTTTATTATTTATTGTGTATATGTCGGTATGAAGAATGTCTAATGGTTTCTCTGGGGTTTCAGGGATGGTATGTCTAATTTTAAGTGGAGACCTGTCATATTTTAGTGTTTGGCACACGTCGCAGTTGTTAATAATTTTAATTATTTTATTTTTCATAAATGGAAAGTAAAATGATCTTTTTAGATGCGAAAGGGTCTCATTTATTCCGCGGTGGTTATTATTTCGATGGTAGTCGCGGATGGTTCGGTCTTGTTGGTCACCGTCGGTTATATCCTTTAGTACGTCCATGCAACGAATTATTCTAAAGGTCCTTGAGTGAGAGAAATATTTAGAATACACAGTTTGGATTATTCGAAAAGTATTATCATCAGTATGAATGGCGTTAAGTTTATTAGGTGTTAGAAATCTTTTACATATTCCTACCAGGGTTTCTTCTGAATTATTTGGTATCCTAACTATCCTTCTCTGTTTATTTTTGAAGGGTACTTCGAGTGTAAACTCTGGTTTCCTATCAGACATTTCGATAATTAATTGGAGAGAAAATTCGTTCAATGGTCTTTCAGATATATAAATTCCATCGTTTACATTCTCTACTGCTGAATGTATGGTAGCTCCCGTTGTGCTGGCTGCACTTGCCTGTTCTCCTACATTAGCTTCTACAATCTGTGGTTGTTCATCTTGGGTCTTGATTCTGCTTAAGGCGTCGGCGTTGCTATTTTGTGTACCTTTTTTGTAAACTATTTCATACTCGTACTCTTCGAGCTTCAATCTCCAGCGGACAAGTCTAGAGTTAGGATCCTTGAGATTCATGATCCAAACCAAAGGTCGATGGTCCGTGACAATCTTAAACTTTCGACCAAACAGGTAAGGCCTGAAGTATTTTGTTGCCCATACGATGGCCAACAATTCCTTCTCGATTGTCGAATAATTAGTCTCGGATTCTGTCAGAGTCCTACTTGCGTAACATATTGGCTTGTCACTGCCAACTGGTCCTTGTGACAATATAGCGCCAATTGCGTAGTTGCTCGCGTCTGTGGTGAGTATAAAAGGCTTAGAGAAATCGGGGTATTGCAGTATAGGGTCGTTAATCAGAAGGTCTTTACAGGCTTCGAAGGTTTTCACATAACGCTCATCCAGTGTGATTTTCCTTCCTTTCTTTAAGCATTCAGTTAAGGGCTTTGTGAGTTTAGCAAAATCCTTAATGAATTTCCTGTAATAGCCTAATAATCCAAGGAATGATTTTATCTCTTTGCTAGTTTTTGGCAATGGAAAATTCTGTATGGCTTTAGTTTTGTTGGGGTTAGGCTTTATGCCGTCTGTGGTCACTACATGACCCAGGAATTCAATCTCTTTTCGCAAGAATTCGGATTTATCTAACTGTATCTTTAAATTAGCATCCTTGAGTCTTTGGAAAACTTTTCGCAGATTATCAACATGTTCCGAAAGAGAAGTTGAGTAGATTATAATGTCGTCGAGGTATACAAGACATATGGAACCTTGTAATTCTTTCAAGACATTATCCATTACCCTCTGAAAAGTAGTTGGGGCGTTTTTAAGGCCGAAGGGCATGCGAACGTATTCGTAGTGCCCTCCTTCCACTGTGAACGCTGTCTTTGGAATGTCGTTTGGGTCCATCTCTATTTGATGAAATCCACTCTTCAAATCCAACGTGGAAAAGTACATACACTTACCTAATTTATCTAAAATTTCTGTTATATTAGGCAAGGGATATCGATCGTTGATCGTTTTTTCATTTAGCTTACGGTAGTCTATGACTAACCGCCATTTCTGCTTCCCACTAGCGTCCAGTTTCTTAGGAACAATCCAAACTGGAGAGCTCCATGGTGAGTAACTAGGTCTTATGATATTCTGGTCCAGCATTTCAGTGATTTGCTTCCTCACTTCTTCTCTATGAATGTGTGGATAACGATAAGATTTAGTATATACAGGGATATCGTCCGTTGTGGTTATTTGGTGTTTTACTTGGTTCGTGAAACTCAGATCTTG
This sequence comes from Thereva unica, assembly GCA_949987705.1. Taxonomy (NCBI): domain Eukaryota; kingdom Metazoa; phylum Arthropoda; class Insecta; order Diptera; family Therevidae; genus Thereva; species Thereva unica. Next base: position 112,490,041 of record OX465284.1, read on the forward strand.
CCCTTCCCTATGGAATATCTCTTCGTATTCTTTACATACCTTAACTAGAGCTTTAGTTTCCTCTTGGTTTAGGTGGTTAATTCTGAGTAAGTTTTTAATGTCTTCCTCATAACCATTATGTTCGTAGTTTACGTTGAAATTATTTACTTCCAGAATTCTTTCTGAGGAGAAAGATTCAACTTTGATTGGTTGTTCTAGAAATAACATTTCCTCGTGTTCAGACTGGTTTATCACTTCTACGAAGCTATGCCAATCTTTTGCGTAATAAATACCTTCAGGGATGTATAGTGAAGGGTTTATTTCTGTATGACTAATATAAATATCACCCTCTTGTTTGTCTACAGGTATTTTAACTATATATTTCGAATTAGCAGGAATTAGGATTTTTCCTGACATGAAGTTGGGTTTAAATTCCAATGGAATTTTAATCATGTCATTGGTCAGAACATCATTAATTAAATCAACTTTCACGCCTAAGTTTTTTAAGAAATCTAATCCTAGAAGCCCATCAAAATAACCGTGGAAGCGAAAGACAAGGAATCTACTAGTTCCAGGTTGTTCAAACTCTATAAAATTATTCAAAAATATTTCTTTATTTATAGTATGGTTATTCAAGACTGTATTTATAATTACTGGTTTGATTAATCTCGTGTCTTCGGGGTGTACAAATTCCGGGTTTATAAAGGAAGCTGACGAACCTGTATCAACCAAGAATTTGAGGGGGCGTCCAAATGGTGAAGAAACATTAATATAAGGTAAAATTGATCCGTGAATGTTAATATCTATGTAGCCGATTGGTGGTTCGAGGCTCTGTTTGAAAAATCCTCATCCAACTCGACTACTTGAATGTTGCGTCTTTGATCACTTCTATCATAATAATATTCATCTAAATTTGAGTGGTAGTCACCAGGGGCGTTTGACTCTTGAGAACCTTCAGTTATATGGAATAATTCTTTACTGGTAAAATTTGGTCTGTTATTAGAACGGAAGAAATTAGATTGTGGTTTTCTTTGCGACTGGTATGTATTAGATCTCATGTTGCCCGATGATGTGTCCATTGGTTCTGGTTTTAATTCTGGTTGTTTATACGGTTGATTTGTTATCTGTCGGAAAGAAGTTGAAGGCTGGGGTCCTAGTGAAGGTCTATTGAAGGTGGGTTGCTGGTTGTATGCCTGGCGAGGGAAATTATATGGAACAAAACGAGGTAAAGCGCCGCCTTGGTTGAATCTAAGATTTTGTGTAAAGTTCGTGTTCCAGGGTTTGTGGGGAAATCTTGGTTTATTCTGTGTGTGTTGTATTTTACTTCCGGACGAATTGGAGCTTTCCGATTTACCATAGAATATGTTTTGTTCTTTAATGCAGTAAGCAAAAGCTTCTGCTAAAGTAAGAGGTTTCATGGCCCTAATGGTCGAACCTAATGGTTCTCTAAGTCCCGATAAGAATGAATTTAAACACATTTCTGTAAATAAGATTTTCTTTGAATTTATAACATTTGGGTCTTTTTCGTGGATGGACACGTGGTTTGTCATACTCGCGAGTAATTCGATTATTTCGCTATAAAATTTTTCTATCGTTTGGCTACCCTGTTTCGTTTTATGAAGGTCCCTAATCAACGACGTCTCGTTTCTTTTATCAGAGTAATGCAGGATTAGATTTTGTTTAATCTGATCCCATTCTAGAGGAGTCCCATACATATTGAGGACTTCATTAGCTGGCCCAACTATTTTGTTTCGAATTGCTCGTAATAATAATTGACCATAACCGGTGCCGCTAGTTACGGCGATCAACTCAAGAATTTCTTCGACGTTACCTAAAAATTCGAAAAGTAAACGCGGATTTCCATCGTATTGCGGGAGATCTTTAATCGCGTCGGGTATTCTTAATGAATTGAATACGTCCATTGAAGTCATAGTCCTTGAGATAGGAGCCGTTGGTGGAATTACATTATTTATTGGGTTGTTATCAACCATGGTGTTTGAAGAATTATCTGAATACGAGAGGTCGAAACGAGAATTAGGTACGAAGTCAAAAGGGGTATTATCACTGGCACTAGGTACGTTTTCACAAATATGTTCTAATGATCGGTTTTCAAAATTACTTCGCAAAACTCTGTTATTAAAATTATCACTGTAACTTTCACTAATTTCTTCACTTATACTTTCGTTTATATTTTCTAATGATCTAAACAAGCCTAGTCTACTTCTTAATCTAGTAATAATAGGATATGGATTTGGGGAAAGATTTTTATTTTTCTTTGGGGGGATTGACATAGAAAAATTTTTTCTTGATTGTAAATAAGGAAGTATTCAAAATTCGACTTACTTGAAGATTATTATTATTAGCTGGTAGCGGGGGTAACTCATCCTTGATTGGCAATAAAGAGCTGGAGCTCAACGATCTCTGCACTGGTTCCTCCGGTAAGCCGCCGTTGACCAATATTGTGCTTCAGTCCTTGTTCTCTTTCGCTAGTGCGTCCAGGAAGTTGTAGAATGGATCTCCGATAAGCCGTCGGACTTGTACAATTTTCACTGTTGGCACTACACTACCGATAAACCGTCGGTATTAGAAAAACAAAACTCGATAAACCGTCGAGGTTGTATTCTTAATTTGCGAAAAGACGAGGACTGGACCGTTTGCCAATCCTACCGACTGCGCCAATTACGTTAACCGCCCGTCTTATGACCAAAAAAAATAATAATATTTAAAAGTCCGAACAATAATTATTTATTTAAGAAATCACAAAATCTATTATCAAACAATTTAAGAATCAAAATTAGAATTTAAAAAATCAAACAACAAGATAGCAACGAATATCGATCTTAACAGTACAGAACCAAAACTAAGAGTGATCGATATTCATAATTTAAAATATGATAAAGGTTAAAATGAACTCTACTTAACCTGATACAAAAATGTGCAATCTAAAACCTAAATGAGTGCATGTTAACATTATTCCAAGAATTTATTAAGAAATTAATAAAAATGATTATCTAGCGTCTGGTTATTGATTTAAATTCTTACAACTAAATTGCTGAATCGCGGCATGTGCCGGAAGGTGGATTTATGGTTTACAGGTAATAATGGAATTCTATACGGGGCATGTAACTCGCGCAGTAAGCCGCTCTTAAGAGAGTGGTTAATTGGCACCGACAGTTTAATATCATGCCGGATGCATCCCGTTCGTCCACCCACGGAAATAAACCCTTAATGACCCTTCCCGGAACAATGGACTGCGCCCCGGCGAATAAACTACTTGAGCAACACTTTCCTCGCCGGGGCCCTATTCAACTGTCTTAATTTATAGGGTCTGGGCACTAAGACTTAAGGCATTACTTAAGTTTTACTAGCAGCAGTAAAAGGAGAGTACAGGACATGCTCCTAATAAAAATTCCTACACGTATGCGAACTCTTGTACTGTCCTTCCGTCCGCCATAGGGGAAGCATATTTTCACTATCATTAGCTTTCCCTATTGTGTTATAGTATACGAACTGGGGGGACTCGCTTGGACACAGTTTATGGATGTATAAGTGGCATGGATTGGGGATGGGGGGAAGGACTAAGATGTATACGTACCGACAGGTCAGTTTTACTGAGCTACCCTCCGGAACTATAACGTCGGATGAGGTGTCTTCGGCAACAAAATCTGGCGGAATGACCACGTCCAAGTATCCAATCTGAAACGAGAGAAGGAAATCGCAAGATGAGAAAAATGGAAATGTTTTATGGGACCAATAAAATGTCTTTCATGCTTCCTTAATTTTTATTCTCGCCAGCAACTTAAGAAGCTGCTTATGCTGTTTATGGCATCATTTCGGTTCTCAGATTAAACAGGTACAAACGGGGGGCGAGCGGCGGACGGCGGGACGTGTACAGAAATTATCTTTTCTGTGGATTTTTCTTTTTTGTATATAGTGGCGCGCTCTGGTTGTGGTTTAATTTCATGTTCATTCAAAAACAGTAATTCATTTTCGTTGTTGAATAATTGCGGCTGTTTGTTGTCCTGTGGGACCAGAATAGACTTCATAATTTTGTGTGGTGAATTTGATGAATTTTCATTAATGGAATTCAGAGTAAGAATTCCACTATGATGATGCCGGGTGCAATGAACTGGGGAAGGAGGGGTTCTTTCTATCTAGAATTGTTGAAACCTATAACTACGGTAATCATAATCATCAATTTTGGAGTAGGTTGGAGTATTTATAGCCTCGATACGCGGACGCAATTATGACGAAAATTCATCATTTATTACGAATATGAACCTCATAATTAGGGAAACAGATTAGTCCAATTTTGTTTATTCTATTACGAAAACTCAAAAGAGCGCCATCTGTGTGTCGGTTATTGCAAAAAGCTAGCTTTTAGGTGTCTTAAAGTATCAGCTGATGCTGATTCGAATTTTACTTGAAAATTAATAAAAAATATTACTTGTTTTCACATTATTCCACTGAGAGACCGGCAGGTGAGCAACAACGTACCAACGAAATCATTTTTATTTTTATTTTTTGTTCACTGACATTTCATGCTACAACTGTCAAAACATAATAACGTGTGTCACCTCCTAGAAGCGTTCGTCATAAATGAAGAATTTTCGTAATAATTCGATTGCCGTGTGGCGAGGTTATTAGTGAATCAGAATCAGTATCTTCCCAGTGGGAAAAATTGGGAGCGATGCACAGGGTACTGCACTTGGAGCACTCTCAAGGGAGCTTTCTTGGAGTTTTCATAAATTTTATATAAAAAAAGAAAACGGGTAATTATCTTCATGCCCATAAAATGTGACATTAGCATACTCAATAGCCCGGCTCTCGTTCGATACGGAGAACAAGCAGCTTTGAAAGAGGATAGAACTTAGTTGGGGGACTGCTTTGGTAAAGCCACTCTCGGGCTTGAAAATAAATAGGCAATTGCAAAAGATGAACAAAATAGAAGCTTTTCGATACCAGATCACATATCCACAGACGCCCATGAATATTTCTTTTTTCAAAAGTTTTTTTTGTTATGCTCCTAGAACGCTGCAATGACATGCAATGTTAAAAAGTATATGGAACTGGTATGGGAACGGGAGCGCTGTAAGCTCCTTTTGGAGTGCTCAAAGATGGCTGTTGGAGTACTCCATTTCCCACTGGGTTTTCACTTGTATGACTTCCGTATACGCGTCAATAACTAATACAGGAACTTTTAAAACTCAACATTAGTAATGTCAGACCAGTTTTTATGTGAGAGATAAGCGCTCACAGATAAAGCACCCTGTACTGTCGACTATAATGAAGTGCGATTTCGGACACAAAGCTCTTGTCGGAAAGAACTGCCAACGCCAACATGCGATATTAGTCCACCTGCTCCCGCATCCAATACTATCATGATAGAACACTGACTTTGACGATCGCACAGGAGAGGGTTTCCTCGGTTGTTATGCTTAGAGGCGATTACAGGAGAAATAGAAAAGGCAAAGGCCATGGAGAGAGTCCTCGGATTAAACCTTCGTTTTGGTGTAAGGTTGTTGTATCGGTTCCGATCGAAGTTGAAACTGATAGGGGTCTGAGCTAGAATTCCAATATACATATATCCCAAGTATTGACCTTGGACGGCTTTGAAACAAAAGCCATAGACGGCTCTAGTAATCGACGGTGCTCAGGAATATGATGTAATAGCCTCGGGTCATTCTCTGTCGATTTTTGCAACCCAAATTTTCCCTTTCGCAGGGTTTATAGTCAACTCTTCCTGTAAACCTAACTGCTTCCTTAACCTCGTCTGCTCTGAAATACATATTGTGATGATTTGTGCGTCATCTATTAGAAATTGGAACGAACTGATATCTTTAACAATTACTGAGGTTGCATGACAAACCGAACTCAACTCGATCTGAGCTTGCATTTTCGGTCGAGTGTTATATGACATACCGAGCTTGAGTTTTTAGTTGTCATTTTGGTCAAATGTCAGTTTGCCTGGATCAACGTGTCCTCGGTAGATTTGAACGAACGATTTGTAACGGTTTATACAGTCAGTTAACATCACGCCATCTATTCGTCAGAGTTGAACGAACGATAATTGAAGAACTCAAGCTTCTTGAAGTTTCTACGAAAATAATGCTCCACTAATAGAGGGACTGCGATGGAAAGATCTGGAACTTGGATAGGAAAGTAGCTTGGAGTTTTCATTTGAAAAGCGATTGAAGTGCTCGAAGTGATAAAAGTGGAATAACCGAAATAACCATACAGCACATAGAAACACTCGAGAATAGCAACACAAACCCATGCCACAGCATCCATGCACGTTTAACAAGCGACGGGTACGAAATAGAAATTAAATTGATTCGGTCGCGTCGCCTTCGCTGTGGTCTGCATATTGTGCACAGTCATACAAAAGTCTAGTGTGTTCTATTCGTTTTTGCTAGTCGCTGGAGAAAGCGATTCGTCGGTCGCCCTTAGCATGTTTACAGCATAATGAAAACCTACTAGCAGTGCGCCACAACGCAGTGAACACTAACCGTAGTTTTGTCGTGGTCGTAACACTCTCTTCTTTTACGACTCCGTGATGGGGTAAATAGCAATGGTTAATTGCAGAAGTGTCTAGTTCTTTCTTTGTAAGCCTGCGCGCATCTGTTCCAGGGAAAGATATTCTTCCATGCTTGGGGAATACATTTCACGCATTTTTGGATCCCTGAATAATCTGTCTTTCAATTGATCAAGGCGTTTAATTGGCGTCGGTCGTGAAGCTCAAGTAAGTAAGGTTCGTCGCGTGGCAGGGATCGGTAGGCCAAGTTCACAATATGACGTCCGTCGGGATCCCGTTGATGCGTGGTAGCGAAGCTGTTTTCACATAGGAGATCGTCTGTGGGTAGTTCTTTCTGCTCTGGTACCACACCGATTATATCGATCACCGCTTTAGTATATCGTTAACGTTGCACCACGCGTGTAAGCTGACTATCCTCGATGATCTGCGCGTACACATCCATTGCGGTGATCACATCAATATGTCCGTGGTGATACGATTGGGGTTCCACTAACTGCAGGTGTTGAAAGTGAAACCAACGATCTAGGTTTACACCTTCTGCGGACATGCGCTTGGTCATGGAGTGTATAATCGTAGCCTCGGTCTGAACGAAATCGAATAGGTCGGGGTTGGCGGAAATTTTTAGCAACTTCGTCTTTCAGCTGAGTCAACTGTGTCAACCGACGACAGTTTTTTAAAGTATGGGGCTCACTGTAACGAGAACATTTGAGTTTGGGGGTTATGTGGAATAGTCGAGCTGGTTTCGCCGATTAAGTGTTGATATTTTTGGGTTTTGGGAGCATTCGTTGTTTTTTTCGGCAGCAGCAGGCCCCAAGGCTCTAAAGCGATCGTCTAGAAAGGAAAATAGCCTTTCCAACTTCGGATAGGTGCAGGTAGAGCGGTCTAATGATAATGGGCACGGGTTTCATGAGGTAGTCTTTGTGTGATTACATAAACGATTGTGGGAACCTAATGTTCAAGTTGTAGACCTCGTTGCTGATGTCCAGCATTTCACGCATTTAGTAGGGGTTATCGCTTTGAATAACGGGTTGGGATAAAGGGGTAGCAATATCGGCAGTGATCAACGCACGATCCTTTTGATATCTTGTTGTCTTTATCCTTTTAACTGATCGTGCGATGGTTCGTTTGTCATACGGCACGGAAAGGCCATCTTCTTCACTATCCGAAGAATCAGGGGTAGATTCAGGACTTACTGCTGGGGATCAACAGTTGGACTTCCAATCACGTTTCTATTGGACATGACAGACTAGCAGTACGAAGATTCAGCTATAATTATTCAATGGTGTGAGTGCGAGCAGTTTCCATGAGATTTACAAAGAGTTCAAAATTTCGTCCTTGCGATCCCTGAAACTACATTAACCAAATCCTTCCCTCCTAAACAACAAAACACTCGTTGTAGTTTTGGAGGGCGTCTATTGCAATTCCTGTGCAGTCAGCTTCTCCCAATTTAAAGATTCATCCTGAAAATAAGAGCCACCCGCCAAAATTCCTTTCGCTTACTTTTCACATTTCATTATCCTTTAATAACCGCAAACTAAAATGCAATTCACGTTTCGTAATGTGCGGGGCGGGCGCAAGGGGATCGATGCTTGTGCATTAATTTACGAAATAATTTTAAAGTTGCAGCATTTAACGCACGGCGAAGAAGAGCGGATCCTGCCATCTGTCAATTAAATCAGAGGCAACAGCCAGGACCTTGTGCGAGTGTGTGTGTGAGTGAGTCAACGTGTACAAGCATGTATGCTGCCATCTGTTGTATGTAAATGATGTGAACCGGGGGCACCACATTATAATTAAGGATTCTGTGTTCTCAGTCAAATTGTTGGAGACAGTGCAGCGTGTTATCGCACAGAGTGTACAGCTCGCACACTGAAGGATTTCGGTGCTGCCGCCACCCCGTTGTCGAGATGGCTCCTCCGAAAGCTAGGTAGCCGTTCGTTGCCGCCCTGAGAACAAACAGATTTGCTCCTCCACTTTTGTAATTCTATCAGTCTCAGTCGAGCCTTGACTACACGAAACCGGGCGAGGTGCAATGGGGGTGGCTGTTGTGCAAGGCCCATTTGTAGCGACACCGAGCAGAAAGGGCCCGATGTCAGTGGATACTCCCCCCGACTACGACTCAGTTCGGGGCTGTTCTTAATTTCAGACAGCTCAACTTTTATCCGCAGCCCCCCCACCCCCCAGTTACATGTCACCAGAAGTTTATGAGCGGGGAATGGGCCCCCAGCCCCACTAATATGCTGCCAGCTTCCACACACCCAGCGACTTGTGGCGGGGCTAACCCGTTTTTATGTCGCTGTCGCCGGGTTGTTGTTCATCCCGGAATTGATGATAGCGACTGAACCTAGATAAGGGGATATTTGCGAAATTTCAGATACCCTACAACTTACCTGGCTTTTCATCGGATCCGTGTTCAGCTGACACATGTAGCCTCCCCGGTCCTCCTCGGTGACTGACTTGATGTGCAGATTCCAGGTGTTAAGATCCGAGTGTGACACGCTGACGCGGGGGTTGTGAGTTATCACGTGCTCGTGGATGGCTTGAATCGCTTTTGTGTCTGCCTTCAGCCAGCCGACCTGCAAATATTTTTCAAACTATACACAAATTGACAACTGGAAAGTGGGCCACCAGCCCCCACCCCCAGCCGCAGCCAGCGCCACAGCTCTGGGGGCCGGGGTCCGGGCAAACTAAACGAAAACTTAATAAATGCACACCGACGAATCGCTTTCAGCACCGTGCGAGGTGAGAAATTACGGCTTAATTGAATTCTAGACCAGGGTTAAACAAGGTTTGGGGCGGGGGCGGCGGCGGCGGTGCTGTTCAGCAGACGAACTTGCCTCCGAAGATAAAAACTGAATTATTGGGGAGTGTTGTTTTTGTTTGCGGGATTGCGGCGCAGCCCCGGTGACAACTCATTTTGTTTTATGCTCGTCTGCGTTGTGCAGTTCCCAACTTTGCTTATTATTAGTGATGTCGGGGTTTTGCAGTGTTAATAAAATTCGAACCTTGCGAGATGCAGAACACTTTATTAATGAAACGTCGTTCAGTTTAGGGTGGTTTTACAATGCCTAAGGGGGACTTGGGAAAAAACAAAGGTTATAAAAATCCCACAAAAATATTAAAACGTTTTTTAGTACACACTTTGGTACAGATTGAAGAAAACTTGACTCTTGGCTTCGGGTGGTTAATTTATACTCTAACATAGACTCATTTTGCTCGCCAGGGTGGGTGTGTCCAAACAAAACTAGCGAAAGATTCAGTAGCCGGAAATTTCACCAGGACGGAGTACTACAGAAGCACTTTTTGTTTACTACTTCGTAAGTATCGAAAGGCATACAGTGCACGAAATTAATTTGAAGACACCACTTTTCCCAACTTTGAAGTTCCGTTATGTAAAAACTAAGGATTTCTATGAGTTACCAAAAATATCAAAATTTAGGGAATTTTGTGTAGATTGGTCCTGGTATCAAAAATTTCCCGTTTTTTCATGAAATAGAGAAACAGAGGAGTGTCTTTAAATTAATTTCGCATTTCCAAGGCATAATTTTAGAAGTTTGCTCAAATTTACCGCTCTTCTTCTAAAATTCCATATAAAAAACGGAATATTTTTGAAACGAAGACGAATCTACACAAAAATCCCTAAATTTTGATATTTTTGGTAACTCATAGAAATCCTTAGTTTTTACATAACGGAACTTCAAAGTTTGGAAAAGTAGGTGTCTTCAAATTAATTTCGTGGACTGTATTAAGGGGCCTGTAGACTTTGAAAATTGTCGCGCATCCCCCACCCATTCAGACATGTTGTTGGTTGAATTGCTGTAGCCTCAGCGACTAACTTCAATTAAACAAGATTCAAAACATGGCATGGCATACCTTTGCATCATTGGTATTATTCATAATCGCAACCTACATGACAGAAAAGCGACAATCAGAGTTATAAAGTCTCGGAGGACCACTCTGGCACTGAATCTGTCTATTGGGGCACACAAAAGTTTGGTGAAGAGGACCCTAGGCAATCGGACACTGATGAAACACACCACACTCCTGGTCTGACAAACTCCAGGCAGTTTATTCGTTGCCAGTTCTGTATTTTTCCCACCATTTCAGTTCCTAAATGAGGTTTTTGGCATTATTGAAAAGCCAGCTAGTTGGTTCTTATTCGCTTCTTCCAAGCCATTGCCTGGGACTGGTGTTTCCGCAGCGCTAACGCCTACTTTGTTGTTATCTGTGGATTTATTCTTTCCTTGTTCGACCAAGCCTAGGTCGAAAAGATGGTTTAATAGAGAATGAACGCTACATAAGCGAAAAAAGCCGCGCCCGTATCAAAATATTGCTGGAAACATCACTCTGATTTTATTGAGCTGAAGAACGAACTTCCACCAAGAAGAATTCCACTTCATTCACAAACCCCGCCTTTGTCTACATATATAAAAAAGGCATATCAGAAAGCAAATTCAAGGTCAATTTTTATTGCGCTACCACCTTGTCCTATAGCGAACCATTCAAACAATGGATGGAGTCTTCATATGTGTCGGATGGAACGAAATACTGCCGTACCCCTAACAAAACCTGAAACAGCTTTCCTTCTGTCTCAGTGGACGGCAACCTAAGGCTTGATCCATCTCTTAAATCGCCAAACTGAAGAGATCTTAGTTCCTCCTTCAGGCCGAACTCGAACTTATACAAACTCATAAACCTGACGTATCGAAAGACGACTCAGCGTGTATAAAAATGTTCAAAACCGCGTGATCAACTGTTTGGTGATGGCATCTTTTGCTCCTTCATAGACTTATTGAGCCATTGTAGGAATCACTGTCCTACTATAATTAAGAGCTTCTTGCCTGCAAGGTAACATTTTTGCAATTCAAGGCTCGCATCACTACCCCACTCCTATGCCCAGCAATGCTCCTTTTCGCGCACACAGGGGTTTAAACGTTTTTGAATGGAACAATTCGACTGCAGTCAGTATATCCCTGTAGATCCCGTATCGATTACACTATAAGGTCCACAAAAAGCCTCATTCGCGCCTCTTATAAGGTATGCCCCATATGAACCTTGACGAATAATCATTGCTCCTCTCGATTCCGAATAGAAAAGGTAGACCGAAAAATTTGAGAGTTTCGTCGAGGCTAAATGAGTAATAACTATGCCGGTGTCGAAAACTCTATATTTTTAAATGCGAGTATCGTTTTACCAATACGGTCTCCCAGCTGAGTACTAATTACCTCCAATGCTGCTTAGCCTCTGTTATCGAACCAGAACCGGTTGTTGCTTTTCCCCCAGAAGGCAGATGTGGAAAATCTACTATTTGCTCTCTTTTGAGCGAGGTTTTTCCTTCAACTTCAGTTCGAGACCAATTAAAAAAATAGTGACTTGCAAAGTCCAAAATCCCCTATCTCTCCTCCTGCTGGATTAAGTGAAGATCCGTCATCCAGAGGAAATATCAAAGGAGTCAACATCATCGGTATTATCGGCGACGATAACTTTACTCTGTGGTCAACCTCAACGCCCTCCACCAGCTGACTTTATCTATTTCGGGAATCGGAAAACCACTTCATTTGCCCGAGCGTGCGATAAATAAGTACGGCCCAACTTGGTCACAGGCAGAATCGGATGTCCGACTAAATAAAATCAACAAACAGCGAAAACTTCCGGGCGCAGCAATAGAAGGAAACCACGTGCTTTAAAGCGGGATAAGTAGCTTCAGGGCAGTAGTCTCTCGAAAACCAAAGACGAGGTGTCCTGTGCCACCACGATCTGATCATCTTAGGTGCATTCTTTGTTTAAAACTGACCTCTCGATTCATATATCCACCTATCATCGAAATAAGAAGCCCAAAGACCCATGGGGCTTCAAGATGGCCTTGCCCTCAAGATACGATTGGTTGTTCCTGAAATCTGAGGCAGACATCTCTACCTGGAAGAATTTAACTCTCCACCGTTGGATATATAGGCTAAGTTGCAAACTAATATAGTTAAGAGTAGCCCTTGGGTTTAGGTCAGATCCAACAATCTATTGGGCTTTATTAAGAGAAGAGCTAAAGAATTCGACAATGTATGGGTTACTAAAGCCCTTCGGACTATCACACTTCCTCACTATACGGACAGGCTCAAAATCCTTGATTTCCTGCCTCTATATCTTAGGCGGAAAGGTGCAGTTCCTGTCGGACATCAACTTTCGTTAAGTCTTAAGGCTACGCTCAGGACCACAGAGACTTAAAGAATCTTAAGGAAATTGACGTTGGCGATTAATATTCATTATTTTTTACAAATGTTAAAAACTTCTTAAGGCAATTATGGTTGAGCTTAAGATTCATTTCGTTTTGACATCCAATTAGCCAAAGAGAATTTGACGAGGAATCTTAAGACGTCTTAAGACCATTATAGTTAGGGCTATCAGGTTTGGGCTTCAGGCGCCGATATATTACGTTTAACGAAAAATTAACGAAATTCGTACATGTGACGTACGTTTATTATTATCAATCATTAGGCCTAACTACAATGGTCTTAAAACGACTTAAGATTTCTCGTCAAATTCTCTTAAGACTGGCTAATTTTTTGTCAAAAACTTAATGAAACTTAAGCTTCATATCTGAGCGTCTTAAGACCATTGTAGTTCCGAGTCATTTTCATATTAGAGCCCTCGAAACGCAGGAATTGACTTACGTCTATTATGGTTCCAGCTTAAGCTTAATTTTTTCGCTAATCAAGGTTCTGAACCTTAAACTTGTGATTGTGAACCTTAAAATTTTTAGTTCATTTGGCGAAAGAGCAAAATCTCTTCTATTTTTTTTTTCAAGCTTTCTTCGTTCTCTGTGGAATCTTGTGATTGTTTTTTCGACTACTCCCCGATATTCTGGTGATGCTCAAATTTGGCACAAATCTTTGGCTTAAAAGACAAAACAATATAGTATATTCAATTTTATGGTACATCCAATATGGCGGCCACCATAAAACGACGGATTGTCTTCTTCTTTACAGCTCCACCGAAATGGGTATCAAATGAAAGAGAATGACGAGTAGAGAACGCCATTTTAAATCCAATATGGCGGCCAGCTCAAAATGGCGTATTACTTTATTTTGTAGAACCTATCGATATGGGTAGCAAATGACAGGTTATGATAAGTAGAATACAATTAGCTGTGTCAGTAAGATATGTGACGGCATTTAAAATCCAATAAGGCGGCTACCACAAAATGGCGCATGAGACTAAAAACTGCAAAATAAAAGAAAAATTAGAAACAAGCTTTTATTAGATAAACTAAGAAGTATGAAATAAGTTTATCTAATAAGAGCTTGTTTAATTTTTTAATTTAATTTTCTGATAGATGAGTATGCTTAGTGCTCTTTAGTGCCTTTAGTGCATCCTTTAGTGCATCAACAACAAAATTTCACCTATTTATCTTATGCAGAATATAAACGCTCGCATAACTAGTTAATTTTAAATATGCATCCCTATTAAGGATTACAAAACTGCTACTACTTCGCCCCTGCTCGAATTAAATCCACTTGGCAGTGGCCGACCTTCCAGCAATTAAACGAACCTCAAGCATCAATATAATGAATCAATTTACAACGGTTTACAGTAAATCTTCCTCTTGGTTAATCTGCCACACAGTAATACACCCCCGCGCAAGTAGCGCCGAGGGATGATTACATTTCGAGTGCATCAGCATTCGTTGGCGTCACTATTTCAGCGGGATTTCAGCTATTATCATGCACAGTGCGAACGGGCGGCGGCGGGTTTATTACCCGGCAAAACTGAAAGCAAACAAACACCTCACGGTAGAGCTTACCCGATATCCTCCTAAATGACGAACATGGCACGTAAAGGTGGCGTCCCGGCCCACAGCAACGGATATATTTACAATTGGCTCTGCGAATTCTGGCTGGTATGCTGCTATGGCTGAAATTAACAGAGAAGAAAAAAAACGGACATTGTTAATATCGGGGGCTGCTTAAATTGTGCACACATGTGTGTGCGTGTGTGTGAGTGTGAGTGTGTGTTGTGATGTTTTAATGACCTTGTTAGAGTTATAAACTAGTCCAGCTGGAATATAAAATAACTTTGGACCAAACTATGCGAGAAGTGAGCGTTTAATTAAAATTCTTCATTGACCCTCATCCGGGGGTCTATTTGGGCCGAAGTTCCTTCTGACAGGACATTAGCTATTCAATAAATAATTTGGGCGGACTTTTCGGGGAACGGAACACGACCCCCCCCCCCCCCCGCATCTCTGGGCCAGGCTGAAGGGAAGACAGTGACAAAAAGGATAAAAAGTAAATGATAGCACGTTTTGTCTCGTTCGTCCATAATTAAACTAAATCATTCTGATGCTTGACTACAGAGGAACTCCATTACTCAGTTAGCTAAACATATGGCGACTTAAACACCACCGCTCCACGACCACCGACATCATTCGGAGCCATCAGGCGGCTTTATCCATTTCTGGGAATACACCGCCACCCACAACCCCCATTCCACATTCACGCCCGGCCAGGATATCCTTTGCAGTTATAACCCCCGGATCCTTAGAAGCTGCTCTGGAGGAGCGCAGGATGATGGCGGGTGGGTTGGCCGGGTGGGGGGTATCGCTCTGTAGCAACTGTAGTGGTGGTCCGCTGCTGTATAGTCTCTGCTGAGTCCTGCTGTTGCTGCTGCTACTGCTGCTACAGTTGGTAAATGAACAACTGAAATGGCAACAACAATTTTATGTTGTTACTTCTCCTTTGGTAAACTCCATTTTATGGTGACAAGACATAAAAGCGGATGCGAGGATGGTGGTGGATTGGAACAATACACATTCTCTCTCCGTCTCTCCGGCTAGGACTCATGAATCCCCCCCAACTTTAATGTGTGAAAAACTTTATCTATCTTCCAAGGATTTGCGTAGGGATTCATTCAGGATATTCCACATGTCGTTCGTTTCGGCTTAGCTTTGCATTCTCGGCTCGGTATCGTCTCATAAATTTCCTCGGCTAATACCAATCCGACTTTGACTACAGATTTAACAACATTTTTCCCCCTCCCCCCCGGAATTTTCACAATCTACCCCAAAACAGGGGTAGTTCTTTTTCTAACAAGTAATTGAGAGCATCGCCCGGAAGGGAGGGGATTGTCGAAAAATTATTGGACATCACCAGTCACCAGCGCACACAGTCTGCAAAGTTTAAAAAAGGTCCAGAAGTTCGTTAAGGACATGAAGTATGTCCTCCTCCCCCGCGCCTCCACACGCAAGCTGAGAGAGTTAACAGGAGGCCCATGAAACAAAAAAGGATTGGACTATAGAAGGTAGGGAATATTATGTCCAGGGATACCGGCAATTTCAACCTTGTTCTAGGATTTTTCATTCTCATCCTAGGAAGCGGGCAGTCAGCCGTACAGGAAATTTCCCTCTGTTCCTCCCCCCACCAGCCTCGGTGGTATATAGACGAGCCATCACGTAAAGTCATTAATAACACCCTTTTCAGGATTTCTACGATCATAAATCATATTTTTGCCAATCGGGTCGTCTGGCAAGTGCATACTTGGCGTGAAATATTGCGCAAAGTATTCTCTCTCACATTCCCCGGCACTTTGCCCTGCTCCTTGGCTGGAAATCACACCGACCGACGACGACCGAAATGTCCATCCTGCAATCGGTTCCCTGTTCAGACACCAGAGAGAGAAGATCCTGCATATCTGCGGCTCAAAGACAACCACGAGGATATATCTAAATTCTGACGTTTCTGGATTTCTAATTTTTTAAAACTTATTTCCTGGCCGCCATTTTATTTTCGTGTGATCGGTTTAGGATGATGAATTTCGTTCGGGGACAATCGTTTCAGGTAGTGACGGTGTCGGGATTTATACATAAATTTGGGATGGGGGGGGGAATGGGGAATATAAAGCAGCGACGGCAAATCGCACGGAATGCTTTATTGGAAGAGTATTGCAGCGTCAGCAGAGATGAACAATGGCTGGGGTTAACAAGGGCTGATCTATGCACTGGGTGAAGTTGGATGCATTTTAGATGAGGCGTGGATTAAGTTGAAATGTGGGTGATCAACTTTGGTATAAGAAATGACTTATGATCTCAAATCATCCTTAGGCTTAAGACTAATTGATTAAGCACCTTTTCGGCTATTTTTTAACTCCTGTTCACTTGAACCTACTCCTGCCCTCAAAGACGAGTAGATATCTAGAGTAGTTACGCAACCAACACTCACCAGGGAGAAAGCCAACATTTTGATTCTATTGTAAACTCTTTTTCACTTACTGAAAAGCCCATAGATGGCGTTTGATTTAATTGTGATAAACTGACAGTTTTCAGTTTTGGAAATGTCAAAAATTATGGGTTAGGATGTACTAAAATCAACAAATTTTGTGTTCGTTTTTTATTACTCCCAAGTACTTAATAGTAGAAAAGGAACACAGCTATTGACTATAAAAATGAGAACTAAATAACTTTTGCAGACATTGTTTGCTTTGTTTAGTTGGAGTAAGCAAAACTTATGTCATGATTCAGTATGACAATAATACAGTACTAGACACATACTTTTTAGGTCTAAGCTAAATTCCCCGAGGGGAACAGTAATGTGCCAATTACGAATATTAAGTAACCAAAAGGCCGCCATCCGAGTAAAAACCATTTGGTTGGTTAATTTTTCGGAAAGCATATACGCACCCGCAACTAGAACCTATAGCGAACAAATGCATATGCCACACGTGTATGCGCTCTCCCGATACAGGCACCCTAATTGGCATAGACTATTCCAAACAGGAGTGTTTTTTTACCAAGCCGTCCCCTAACTAAGTACAAACCACGTCCAATGCTGCTTGACCTACACAATCGAACAAGAACCGATTTACTAAGTATGCTAATTTAATTTAGTCTAGAAAAAGGGTGAGTGTACCGTGCTTCGTTGACTACGTTTTTTATTGGTACATGTCTGTAGCGAGCTGCATTTGGAAAACTAGAATTTTTACTCAGGCCTACCTCGCAGGCGTTTGCACGCTGTCCGTGCTTGTTTCAGATTAAAAACAGGCGAGTCTTATTTTTACTCAGGCATAAATCTATTTAAAAGTTTTGCAAAAGCTTTGGGAAAAAAATATGAATTATGGATGAACAACTTTAATTGAATAAGGCCAGTAGAAGTCATCGGATATTTTATATCGTAATTATTACGGCAATCATTACGGGACAACTAGCCAAGCTGGATATCCCGCAAAACCTAAATTTAGGTTCATGAGATTGTGACATCAAGAGAAAAGCCCGTTAAATCAAGGTAGTCTTGGACGGCATCGAATACAACATCCACGCCATTTCGGCTGGTGTTCCTCAGGCGTCAATGCTATCACCCACGCTTTTTCTAATCTTCATTAAAGATATTAAATCGATTCTTGATTGGAGCCGCATGAATCGTGTTGCATTTAACGCCACCAAAACAAAGTACTGCCTCATCTTCACCAAAGCTAACACCGATATTCCCCCTATCTCAGTAAGAAAAGTGAATTTAACGGCTGACTCAACTCTTAACATCCTAGGGGTAGCTTTAACGGAGCGTTTATGATGGACACATATCATCACATATTCCAAATCGCCAAACAAGCCTCCCAATGCCTTGGATTTCTCAAGAGATGCAAGTTCCTCCTCTAGCCAGCCGCCCTGGCTTCAATCTACAAATCCTACATTCGGCGGGCAAAACCACCTTGGCTTGGGCTTGTGGAATAGTCTCGCGCAGTCAGTATTTCCAAATTCGTACAACATCTTCGAGTTTAAACGTAAGGTTCATCGTCCCTCTAACCTTTCCTATTCTCCTCTATTCTTCAAACGACATGGCAGCTTAGTTTTTTCACATAAAAAAAGGTCAAATTGGACATCCGGTTGAACTGGAAGCAGCCCTACATCTAACGTAACCTAGCCTGTCGCAGCAGAGCTTTCTCCATCTTTGCCATTCTGAGCCAATACCATCTAGTTTGCCATCCCTCAGGAC
Organism: Thereva unica; assembly: GCA_949987705.1. Classification (NCBI taxonomy): domain Eukaryota; kingdom Metazoa; phylum Arthropoda; class Insecta; order Diptera; family Therevidae; genus Thereva; species Thereva unica. The sequence goes on from OX465284.1 coordinate 112,508,530, forward strand.
ATCTTGGTTTACTGAGACCTTCCAGCAAAAGGTTTACTCAACGTTCTCTTCACTATGCCACTGCCGCTAGCAATATTTCCTGTAGATTTAATTTCTGTAGGGTCCCTAAAACCATCCTTCCTCAATCAAGGGGTTAACTTTTTTCGTAGGATTTTTCTCTCAAACACAGCCAAACGGGTTGAGTGTTTTTTCGCGGCCCCCTAGTCCTAAAGTCGTATGTGAGACCATAATCTTAAACTGCAGCAGCTTGAATGTCATGGTTGAATGCTTGGATTTAAGGAGCCTTGAGAGACTTTAAATTGGACCAAATTCTATTGTCGTAGAAAACGTTTCAACTCTTTTCTTCTTCTTTAACGGCTGTACAACTGGGATCCTACAAGCAAACGTCAATCCGTTTTGACAGTTTTGAGCTGTGCTAAATTTTAGCTAAGCCAAAAACCAAATATGCCGTTATCTTGGGCTTAAAGGCGCCCATTGTAGTCTGCCCAGTTTTATTTTTATTTCGTCCCACATTTCTTCAAGCCTTTCGTTTGTTCTAATGCGCCAGAATTGGGCTACTTGATATTTTAGGCTACGGTGAAGGATTTTCGTCCTTTATCTTATTTTTTTGTGGTAATCATTGGCCTTAAATATGTCTGGGGACAAGTTCGTTGCATTTACCCAATAGATGGCGTTAATTGTGAATAAGCCTCGAACCAGTACTGATCGCAGCGTCACCTCTATATCGTTTAAAAAATGACAGTTGAAGTGTTACTGTTTAGTAGTTGGAAAGGTTTTTGCGTTTTTATTTCTGCTGTGAACGATGAAGGTAATCAAAATCTGCTGATTGGAAGTGGTTCGCTCAATATCGTTCTGGTAATTGTGATGTGAAAGATAAGTTACGTTCTGGTTCGTTATGTCTGTAGTTTTATCGAAGGTGAAGGAACAAAAGTTAATCATTTTCTCCTAAGATTTTTTAAATATGTAAGTACGAATATACACCATATTTCCAGTGCTTCCCTTCTCAATAGTCTGCCTTACTCACTAAACTTTTGCACAGACCAAAAATCGATAACGGCATTTCCCACCACCTTTTATCATTTTCAACTCAAAATTAATTTCGTTCTTGAATTTACAACGCAGGCACAGTTTACATCAAGAGTCTCCACAACTATAGCAACTTAGAGTAATGAAATTTGTGGCACTGATATCGACAATGTATCACGCATGAAGGCGCCGAACACCACTAATGGGCAACTCTGGTACAAGTCAAGAACTCGGGCATTCCAAACAAGCCACCTAAGTCTTTAAGAGTGATTCAAGGCTACAGTGAGGACCTCTGCTCCCGGCCGACATCTATAAACCACCCAAGGACATAAAGTAGTAAAGGAGCCACGACCAAGTAAAAAAAGAGCGAAGCTTTAAAGGAAATAAAATCTGTCGCACAGAACCACCGAAGCCCGTTTACGACCTGTGTCCCACCCGGAGAATAGGACGACATAAAACGTAGCCGAAGATTATAACTTTGTTTACGTCTTCCTCGTTGCAAATTTATCCCCACTCCTAAAACTTCCCAACAATAAATTATAACAATCGATGTCATCACACCCCGCAAGCTCATCTACCGAAAAGTCACACATGACTGCAGCGTTTTAGGTTGTGGCGCTCGAGGGTGAGGACGGGCACTGCTATGTGCCACAGAATCCTTTATCCTTGCAAATTACACATACGTATGTATGTATGTGTGCGCACAGAGTTCAGGGATTCTGTCGTAAGTGTTACATGGCACGAAGTTGATATCATCTAGGATCTGAATCTGAAAGCCATTGGTACCGTTGCCCCGAGGTTATTAAAAGGTAGACAGCACGAATCGGTCCGAGCCGGGCCAAGTCGAACAACGTTGCGGATTCGATAGACGAACTTTTTCCAGGACTCTCTGGCGTCAGCACGTTCTCGGCTAATTTGATATTCATCCGGAGCTGAGTACGGAGATTGTCAGGTGTCAGATTCGGCCGGAAGACATTGTTTTGCCATTTGGAGATGGCACACCTGCGTGGATGTGTGAGTTTTCTGGACACTTTTCATCGGGGTTTTTTCTTTCGTGGAAATCACCATACCGACCTCAAAAGAAACTGGAATACTGAAGACAAAAGATTCACAAATTAAGGGTCTTAAGACGTTTCTAGTATTGAGATTTTAGACTAGGATAAATGGATACAGGCTCGAGAATGAAACTCTATTTTGGAAAAAGGTTCAAAATGCACCATTTTGATGATGCAGAGAGGTTTCTTTCAATACCAAGGCATAATTGAATAAAATTGTATCGTGGTGTATTTGGTATATATCCTCAGGTCTTGATCGTTTACGGCTTCCTTCATCATATTGGTGGCTACCATAAAAACCCCACACCAGACCAATCAATAGTTCATTCCAGACCAATATCAGAGTACCAGAGCCCTATTTGAACAAAACAAGCCTAGGAATCACCCGTTGTACTGCCAATCCGCCGTGTGGTTCAGGTCATAGTGCAATGTCTAATAGTAAGCTTGCTTTGAAGGATAGAAGATAATTGGACGGATTAGGAGTTTGATGGTGCTGCTGTAGATGTAGATAAACGTTACGTTGGAAATCCAGGATATAGTAAGACGTCTACGGGAGATTGTTTCACAGTCGAATAGATCTAATAAAAACGAACTTCTAGGTCTTATTTGTGTGAGTGGGTATTGGGACGATTCAGCGTGGGAACTAGCGGTGAACTGCAAATACCTCTTTTGATTGATAGGCGATCTGTCACTTTATTTCTAGTTGAGTTTGACATCTAATCTCATTTTGTATTTGGCTTGTTGTGAAAAGTCTAAAACTTCGTCATTCCCTGGGAAATAGTTACTGAACCGTTTTGTCGGAATTGACACTGGATACTATACCAGTTGCCTACCTACCAGCTTTAGCCTGAATCTGCGCTCTGCATGCGCTATCTACTGTTTTTTTAGTTACCACGATGACATCTCGACGGCATAAATTTAGGTGCAGAAGTGTTGGCCACTGAACAGCACTAAGAATTCATATAAAATAAGTAATCAAAAGAACGAAGATATATGTAATTTCTCCCCACGGAAGTTCTTTTGGTATAGTGCCATCCAAAAAGACCTCCAAAATTTGTGAATTCTTAACTTAGAGTCAATCCAGTCACAAAATGTGTGTCTTAAGGTCGAATCAAACGTGTCCGTGACGGCATGGCACCGATCCTTTCCGTGTCAGTGGCTTCCGTGATGAATTTTTCACTGACATTCACACAGCACACTTTTCCGTATCAGTGCTTAATCCTCAATATAATTAGTTTTTAGCTTTGAAATTTTGGACTGTAATCTCAAGTGCATCATAGAACTTAGCCTGGAATATCTTGCTGCAATAGCATTGCTTATAGACAAGGAGGAAAACAACAAAAAAGAGAATGCATTCATCCCATTTGGGGTCTTCGGGAAGTAGAAGGAGAGTTCGCAACTTTATACAGAGGACTGGTGAATCACGGAAATAAATTCGACAAAAAAATAGTGCACAGAAACAGGTTTTGGTGTATTTCAAATAAAAACCTAAATTTCTGTTGGCATTTATTTCATGTCTGAGACAAATTGAAGAATATCGGAGGCAACGTATATTTTATGTTTTTCACGGACGCCTGAAGGATACTGAGAACGTCGGTGGCCCAATGTGTCGGAGATGTGGGAACATGTTCCATCTTCCCCAATTTGTTTCCATGGAACTAGATTGCGCCGTTATATTTTTTACTGATGGTCCCGGTACTGCACTGAAGTCGCCGCCACGTCACGGATATGGATAGATCTACCTTTTCTAGGATTTCGTCCTAGTAGAGTCTTGTTATAGTATCCAACATTGTTTTGGAAGGTCACCAGCGCAATTTCTTTGTTTAACTCTATTTCTTCCAGGTTTAAAACCAGAGGGTTATGGGCCCTATTGGTAGAGTTTCCCTTCTGATACGCACGCTGGGATTGACGAGAAAGATACATATGTGCCCCTGCCGAAAATCTTCTCTGCTGTCTTCAAGGCAAAAGACGATAGATTTGTCGTGCAATTACATATATCACCAACTTCTTCGAGGCGCGAGAAGGCGCTTGGTGATGACCATAAGCAGTACGAACTTAAAAAACAAGGTTCCCGCGATATTTTCAACATTTTTGAAGTGACTTTTCACTATTTTGATCCGTTTTGCGAGTGTCTATCGATCTGACATCTGAAAACCTCCTAAGCTTCAGCTGTCAAATGCCATCCTAATGACAGCTGTATGTTGACAGTTAAACACAAATGGCGAAAAATTTAAAATGACACTTCCTACATTTCATGGTGAAGTTTAATTTAAAAAAAAACAGAAACGCATTCATTCTCTGCAGAAGGAACGAAACTAGATTTCACTCTGGTAATAAAATCTTAATAAAAGAAAAACTTCCGCACCAACCCCCTCTGTTGGAAATTTAAGGCCCCTTAGCTCGGGGCGCCCCGATAAACTATTCATTTTAATCTGCCCCACCACAACAGCAGACCGCCAATTATTTTTTATGAAACTATATTCCCAGACCACACACAATAAAGTCGAGGAATTGTAATTGAAATTAAATTATTTCCAGGAGCTGCTCGTTAACTTTTGCAATTACTTAAGCTTTTTGTTTAAGGGCAGCAATCCTTCGGCGATACACCTTAATTCCTGGCTGCCTGCAGCCACCCCGCCCCGCCGAGAAAGTTTCCAGCATGGCCCCAGCTCCGCCGCCCTCCAGAGGAATGCCACGTGAATTTTTGTTAAGGAACGGAGAGCGAAACTATGCGAGCCGACAAAGACTGCAGCTACTAAAAAGTTTTTTTTTTATTATATTTAAGCCCGGGACGTGCTTTATTAACTTTGTGAGTGGAAGAGTGCTTCCAGTCTGGAACTCTCATATTCGCCAGTTAATACCGGTCTAATGGAGTAGTGTTAAGGAGGAGCGGGGCGGCAGCCAGTCTCCTCGGGAAGAAAGTGTTCGGGGAAAGTTTCGAGTGTGCTGGTGCTGGTGCTGCTGCTGAGCGAATGGAGACAGGACATACAATTAAATTATAACATAACGGAAGTTTTTCCGTTATATTAAAAGTGACGGGAATTTTCGGAATTTTCATACGTTCCCGAATTGTTTGTGACATATGAAAGTGGTTTTCGGGGCTTTGTCCGAAGTGCCTCGAGGCTTTTCTTAGTTTCCGATTGAAGAGTTTTGGCATCGAAAATGAATCGTGGGAGGGACAAAACAAAAGTTCAGAGCAGCTGTCAAATTGAAAAAAATCAGAAAATCTCAAAGAACACTTCTCTGCTCAACTTTGCTCTAAATTCCTAAATGAAATTAGAGGTTAGATACGAATGTAAATTTTAGAAGAAATATGTATATACTAATAGAAACAATTGAATAGTATGAAAATGTTGTTTTATCAAAAATTAATGTTTATTTTTTAATATTTCCAAGTATTTTTCCAATAAATCATTCATAAAACAATTTTCTGACTTTTCCTGTTTTCGATTTGACAGCTGTCAAAAGAAGAAGAAGAAGAATTCAGCTCCTCTGAAAATTGGTGGAGCAGAAAAAGTGCGAATTCTCAACCCAGAGCAGGCCCAAAGAAAACAGAGCAGGGTAATTGAGAGCAAAAAGGAGCTGTCAAATAATCTCAATGCATGGATAAAATTGACAAGTCGGACACGGTCTACAAGATCGCTTGTTTAGGGGGAAGAGGGACAGCTTGCCCAGCTGTATACGTAGGAACCTCCAAACAAAAATTGCGTAAACGCCTGTCAGGTCATCGATCTGATATAAACAATGGGGGTTCCCAGAAAACTGCTCTAGCTCTCCATTGCATAGAGAACAACCACAAACCTGACCTCAACAACGTCAAGATTTTGGAAGTTGAGAGACACTACAGCAAGAGAATGCTGCTAGAGATGCTACACATAAATAAAATGAGAGATGCAGTTAATCGACGTTCTGACTGTGACAACCTCAGCTACGCATATAAACAGCTGATTGGGGCAAGGACAGATTATTGACAACGATTATTGACAACAAGCTTCTTGTTCGTGCTAGTACTAGTTCCGCCGCGTGATATAAATGTGTTAGTGCTGTTTTTATTTCATTTTATGTTTTACTTGTATTGTAAGTGTGTAGACACCTTTATATTTATTTTGTATATTGACGTTTTCTTTTTAATTAAAGGCCTGATGAAGGGTGTATTCATGCCCGAAACGTCGCGCACTAAATAAATAAAAATCTTTTATTTTTGACCCGGAGCCCGCTGGAAATCTCCACCATTAAAAACCCAGGGGTCACAGCAAAAATTCCTACTGTTCAAATCTTAGGTAAACAAGCTTTGGCAAGAAAAATTCGTGCATATTTACCCCGGGAGTCACTCTAGATACAAGATTCAACTGCAATCTACATACTGAAAGTGTTGCTAAGAGAACCCCACAAGCATTATTTGCGTTACAGAGGCTAATGGGAAAAACTGGGAGTTTAAAGCCCAAAACGAAAAAGAAGATACTTGGATGGTCTTCCTGGGATCAGAGGAGCGCTAAGTGCCCTACTGTATGCTCCCACTGTTCGTTGAGGTAAAGAAAGAGGCAGCTATCAGCGGTCGTAATCTGAAAACAGTCACAAGTCACAACGTAATCACAAGTGCGTGGTAAGCCTCTACTTGAGACAATTTGGTATTCTAATTTAGTCACAATTTTGACAATCCGCAAACAGTTACAAGGGCTATCAAAATTGTGATAGAAATTCACCATTAGAGGTGAACTAACTGAGATTTTTCTTGTGACTGGGTGCTTAAAATTTCAAAACAGCTGATAGTCACAGGAATAATGACAAACTCTCAATGTCAAAGACGAGTCTCAAAGGCTTGTGACTTATAACAAGTCACAATATAGGGGGGTATGTGCGGAGGTCAAACAGACCATCTAAGTATTTGAAATGACTTCAAAATGAGTTCTTGCTTAGAACTACAGACATTATTAAACTGTTTTATACAGCTTCAATTGCCAGTTTAAGGTCTTGATCGAGGACCGTCAAAAGTGACACGAGGTATTTATGTAATTCGCAAACAGGGTCACTACTGTGATATAAAAAGATTGGTCCAAAATTGAAATAAGACCATTCGGAGCTGCAATTGATGATCGCAAATACCGATTTTAGTGGAGGAGTACGCCATCTGTCCGTGAATGCCTGAGGCGAAAGACAAACGGCACAACTGTCTATATAAAATCGGACAGTCAAGCAGCCCCAAAAGCCATTAGTTTATGTATTGTGCTGAAAAAGGATTCATCGTTTCTCTAAACGCCCTGTTTTCAGTAGCAGGTTCCCATTCTGCTTGTCAGCCGGTTGCTCAGTTTTTCCCGCTGAATTCTAGCGATCATCCTTTCATCTCTGCTACAGTCACACTAGCTTAAACCACAAATTTCCCAGAAGTAGCGGTGTAAGTTTTAAAGGGGAATCAACAAACGTTAAAGCGATGACATTTTCCACATAGTGGTAGCATCCCTTTGATTTTCCACAGACTTATCGAACTAAGCCATCTCCCTTCACATAAGGATATTAAACGCCTTCATTATTCTGTAAACACACTTCCCCCACCACCAATGCCGGTGTTAAAAATCAAAAATCCCTTCCTCTGTATCATCTAACTATTAGTAAAAATTGGCTTCTACTTAAGTAGAAGCAGTTAAGTGATTTGTCTCAATGATTTCCGCATAATTCAACAAGGTCCCAGCAAAACCGCCACAAAGCGTTCAACCACGCCCGAAGGATGGCTGAGGAGGCAATGAAACCAATCGAAGGATATTCATTAATACCTTTATCTCACACGAAATGACACAATTTCCAGGCGATGACATCAAAGTCAAGATAAAAGTCATCACACTTTTGGCCTTCTCCCACCACAGGCCGCTCTCCTGTAAACAGTGAAGCCCCATGATCACAGTTTATGTGGGGATGAAACGAGACGAGATGGCAAGGACTCAAAGGATCCTGGAGTGCATTATGTTTCGCCTTTGAATTTCAAGAGCCAGCGAGGGGTTGTGACTTCCTAACTGCACTTTCCGTCGTCCCTCGCCTCGTTCGTTGCACGCGCTTTCGTTCTGTATGCTTGATTGAGTTATGTGTATGCACTTACAGATTAGGTTCCATTGACAATGTGAAGGCAGATGGCGAAAATATTTGTGCTAATGCTTCAATTACTCAAAATTGAATAGCCTTGATGAGTTTGACGGGACATTTTTAAAGCTTGGGTTGGTCGATGTAAGGGAAGTTGCCTTTATGCAATGACAAACTCAAGATAACACTAGGTCCAGGGTAAAAAACGAAAACCCCTACTATGTGGGTTGTTTTTTCTTAGTAGTTCGACTTGGACATATCTTGAAGAGTCGTTGACCGTGTACAAACCTAATGAAAATCACTCCTTAAAATAGTTTTTATCTAAGGTAGTGTTCCTCCCTCCTCTCTGTGCAACTACAGGAACTTTCATCATGCTTACAACGTAATCGATGATAAGTAAATCTGAAATTGATTTGAATTTAATTCATCAATGCCTCGACAGTAACTATTGAGCTACCAATAACGAATTTCGTCATCAATAACAAACGACTATTAAGAAATCTGAGAGTAGGTACTGTAGAGCAAACGCTTCAGCCTGAAATTGAAGACGCTTGAGTGGAACGTAGTTACTTTGTTACTAAAGAGAGTGGAAAAATGTTTCAAGATGTTGTCAGGGCTTGAAAATATTACATTAACTCATGCTATTCGGAGGACTTGGAATATGCGTGTTTCTTTCGCCCTTACTAAGGTTCGACAGAATTATGAAGGAGCCTAGATTTTTTTCTCATGAATACGAAAATTTCTAATAGCCGAGTTCACACGGCAATCTAGTTATGACGAAAATTCGTCATTTATAACGAGCTTCTTTAGGGGTGATACATGCTAAAATACGTCATTATGTTTTGACAGTTGTAACAAGTTGTCAATGTCAATGAACGAAAAATAAAAACGAAAATGGTTTCTAGATACGTTGTTGTCCACCTGTCGGTCTCTCAATCGACTAATTTGGAAACAAAGTAATATTTTTTGTTAATTGCCAAGTAGAATTAAAAAGAAAATCAGCTGATACCTCAAGAAGCTGGAAAAATGCTTAAAAGCCAGCGTTTTGCAATAATCTATCGACCGACAGATGGCCCTCTTTTGATCTATTAACCAAAATTTGCCTAATCGGTTTTTCTAATTATGAGGCTCATATTCGTAATAAATTATGCATTTCCGTCCGTGTACCGAGGCTGAATGTATTCTCAAATTATGTGAAGGATTGGTTTTTTTTCTGCAACGTTATCTTGGCTTACTGCTATGTTATTCAAAGTTAGCCAAGATCGTCGCTAAAGAAGCAATCCACCATGCTGAACTTTTTATGCGTGGAAGACTCGAGCTTAGAACTAAACCCTCATGGAGGATCGTGCCGCTTGGTGGATGCTCGAACTTTAGCTTCGAGGCTTAATGAACCGATTTTCGTTCAGTTATTGAAGTCAAACAGCTTTAGACGGGTTAGTACTTGGACGGGGGTCCTCTTGCGTACTCCACATGCACCGAGGACCCAGAAAAAGTGATCCGCCCTGGTAACAGTCTAATCATTATGGGAACATGAGCCGATCCGACTGAGAAAAGGGAGGAATTTTGCATAACAAGTTCGACAATTGATCAGATTTTCATCTTCAGGCACGCGAGCGTGCAGTATCTGTTTAAAATTGTCTCGAGATTCAAAATTCAATCCAGAACTTATAGACTACATATAAAAATATAATAACAGAGCATTCCTCAAAAAAAAGTACGTCATTGTTAATGGACTGATACGATTTTTGATCAATGCGATGAGCCAAAAAGGATATTTGGAACACTACCGAACAATTAACATATTGTGCAGATTTGTGCGCCATCTACTAGAAGTTTGAACGAACTGTTATTTGTAACGATTTTGTTAGAACTTGAATTAACGACTTGTAACGATTTATGCAGTACCGAGGCATCTGTGAGAAAAAAATATTGGTATATCCGACGCAGTGGGGCACCGACGTTCTCAGTACCCTTCAGGTGTCAGAAAAAACCCCGTTATCTTTTAATTTATCCCGGAAGTGAAATAAATATTTTTTTAAATTCAACGAAAAATGTTACAAGAATTCAACTGCAATTTAGGTATAGTTTATCCACTAGTTTTTTGAGGATTTTCTTACTACAAAGGTGCGCCATCTAGACCTTCGGTATATCAACATTGAATAACTCTAACAGTTTTTAGCCGATTTCGACAAATTTACACGATTCTGAAACGTCATTCAGTACCATTTTCGCTGTAAGTCAATACACACAACGAAAGAAATACCGTCGTAAGAATGATCGATGGCGAGCCTGATTTTTGGGACAAAATTTTGATGAAGACGAAGCTCATTCTAGCGGAGTCAATAAGCAAAAGTGTTCTCGTTTTTCGGATTAAACGGCACCAGACTTTTTTCAGCAAGCCGAAGACCATTGACGAGCTCAAAACTGACAGGCGAGCCGAAATAGCTGCTATAACGCCCGAAATGCTGACTAGTGCTATGCAGGAAGGGCTGCTTTTTGCGTATAGAATGGAGGTAGTGGTAGAGAATGCCCCAAATAAATCTTGCTCATTTGTCAAAATCGACCAAAAAATGTCCGAGTTATTCAATTACTGAGTTTGCTGCACCAGAATTGAATCCGAGTTATACGTCATAGAAACAGACACAGTTAAAGAGTTTTCGTAAAAGATTTTCAACTCTGCTTAACTCAACGAAAATAGTTAAGTTGAACTGAGTTTACGGACACTACTAAAAAACGGCACACTGGCAAAGGTGTAAAAAGTGAAAATGTCAATCCTCACTTGGAAGTCAGTAGAGACTTTATATTTAATAAAAATAAAGAAAAATTAATAAAAGAAAAAAGAAAAATTTATAAAAAGATTAATTGATAGAAAAAGATGGAAGTCAGAAATGAAAACTTTATAGAGTTAAATCTTTGAGCTGAAGAATCAGTTCAACTCAACCACAACTTAACTCTACTTCCATGGAAACTCGGTAAATGTTGTAACACCGAAGGTCTAGATGGCGCACCCTGTGTATAGGAAAACAAAATTGAAACTGTAACAACAGGCCTGTCTAACTATATGGCTCGAAAGTGTTAAGATTGAAAAATGGAGACGAAGTATCGCTCGCCCTAACAAAAGGTAGTGAGACGACATCCAAGAAAACGTAAGGCAGTTAAGAATAAGAAGCTGGAAAAAATCAGTGATTGACAATCATGGCTCTAGGAAGCCAAACCCAATAATAGACTGTTGAGCTCCTGATGATCATGATGAGATTACGCACAATGTGGTACATTCACTGAATGGGGATGGAAATTATGATCATTAAACAAAATTATTCTGAGTAATGAAGAGTTTCATTTTCACCTGTCGGGTTTCAAAAACCCAAGACAAATAGTCGAGCAACCTTTCCAACCACAACGCTGTTCGCGCTGTCTTTGAGTTGGTAATATAAGCGGGTGAAGCTTGATTAGAAATTTTGCGCTACCTAGCGAAGTTGACTATTTTTATGGTCCAAAAGGTATCCAAAAGGATTTGGACGACATTTATTTTTTGACAGGATCGCACGCCACCTAGCATAAAAACCCGTGAAACAATTTTTCTATTGCGTTAAAAATGTTGACGTGTGATTTCTCGAAATGGAGACTTCAATTGACCGTCAAGATCGTGTGATCTTACAACATTGACAGTTTTCTTACGTTACGTTAGTACACGTCAATGCTCCAAACGTGATACTAGCACTCACAGGCAATATTAGATCTGCTGTTGACGAAATACAGCCGATATATGATCAAAACGTGCTCAAAAACTTCATGGAAAGAATGACCGTTTGTAAGAACAGCCGAAGCGGATATTTGGTAGATATGGTAATCTATTTTTAACCTTAGAGTTTGTATTTTAGATTGAACCAAAACATCTTCACTTTCAGCAAAAATATAGAGAGCTTTTCTGCGAATTACACTTCTTGTTGACCCTGGGATAAACATTTTAAGATAACTCTTTTTATACCAATCACAGAGTTGAGTTATCACAATTCTTCAGCATCCGTCAAAAATTGATAACAAAAGTTTTATTTCGAATTTTAGCAAAAACCTAAATTTCAGTTAAAACCATGGAATCTGTTATACAATAGCTTAAAATATGCTCAAGTTTAATTTCAGATAAATTTTGCGTGTGATACGAAGAACCGATAAAGTCCTTTGAAAGATAACATTTTTGCGTTCTTGTAGCATTACAATGGCAGTAAGAGTGTAAATAATTAAAATGAGAGTATTAATGAACAATGAAAGTGGATGATTAGGCCAAAATAAAATCTAAATAAAAATTTACCTTGAATTAAGCTTAACAAAATCAGTGAAATTAAAATCATTGTATCCTTGCATAAAACTTTCAACCACATTTGTCGCAACTTAAACTGAAATATTATTTATTTTTATCTCCAATTTTTTTTCTTTTCACTTAAAACAAGCGATTTCACGCCACTGTGCACATTTCTTTAATAATTTTTTTTTAATTTTAACAATTTTTAATTTTTTTTAAGAAATTCACAATCACCAAAAACAAAAAGATCCTCGATCACTTTTTAACGACAAAAAACCCCCGTTCAAAATCCACGAAAATAACGAACCGATTAAAAATTAATCGAAAGTTAAACGAAATTTCCCCATGAATTATAATTAAAGTGAAATTATTTCTAATGTAACGGTTAATTTGTTATAAATTTCTTTTGTTATCCAGAGGAGGCTTTTCGGCGCCATCCACTTGTCATCTCTGTTGATAGTAAACTAAAAGCCCTCGTTGGCCCCTGGCGGTGGTGATGAAAACTTAAACTGCATCCCGAGAAAATGGTTCGTTTCAAAATTCACAACGTTCCCGCCACCAAAAAAACGATATCAGCATCTCTTTCCAGCGAACGGTTATCACTACAACGATGGAAGCCAGCAGCAGCAGCCAGCATCCGAGAAGGATCTAACCCACTTCCAGTCCACCACCCGGTGTGTGCCGAACGAAGCGTGGAGGGTGTGGAATGCGAGAGTTTCCACAAAATGTGGAAAATGTATGAGATGGGAACGACAGTGGCTGACCGACAACAACCTTCCATTCAACAGAGTAGTAACCGAAGGGGCGGGTGTGGGGTAGGTATGCCCAGTTCTTATACTTATACATCGCCACGTCGTGGGGAGGGGTCCGGGGGGGGCATGCTGCCTTTTTGTGTCTCCATCACTGGAAAACAAAGCATGCGTGAAATTTGGAATTATGCGAAGAATCCTTAACTTCCATTGATGGGAAAACGGTGAACCGAGTGCAATGGGGGCGATGATTGTGGAGGAGCAACAACTTTCCAGCGCCACGCGGTCGCTGCTTGGATGATCGTTTCGGAGCACGTGGTGAAACCGGCCGAAGTCCTGCCGAAGGACCTTTTCGGCACAAATTTTCTACAGCGGCGCAGTTCTGCTTCCACTTGTTACGAACTTTCACAACAAATTGAATTCGCGAGTTTCCGGACTGAAGTACGTTTCGTGGGTCGAGTCGCGCTCAGTATGTTTCTAGCAACGTGGATGGATGGTTATGCTCGTTTTCCAGGCGAAGGACTCACGACGACGATTTATGTTAAACAACGCACGCAATTTTTACGTTTTATGCAATTGGAGTTAACATGGGAATTATACGATGGGTGATTTTGGCGGGGAAACGACTGTCCGAAAATTACGATCACGAATTTTATTTTACTTTGGCACATAATAATTATTAGTAGCTTGGAATTGGCATAGGAGAAGGACTCTTCGTCGATTTGATTGTAATGAAGCGGTTTATTTTGACAACTCAATAAAAAATTGGTTGCAACGATGGCAAAATAATTTTATGCAGTTTTGAATGTTGAAAATTTACAACAAACCAAGCGAAGGGTGGTAACAGAAATAGGGGTCGGTTCCTTGATGAATAATCAGGACATTAAACAAAGATTTCTTTTAAGCGATGGAAGAATTCACGAAATTTGTTATAAAAAATATATAAAGAATTTAACAAATTAATGTAACTACCCGAGTAAATAAAAAAATGGGCTTACAACGGGCGAACGCAGGCCGCTTGGCCTTTTAAGGGGTCTATGATGGCCCTAGAATTTTTAACCATTTTTAAATGGTTGCACGTACGGCCTAACGAGGGCCAAACTTGACCAGAAGATTTAAATTATCAATAACAAAGCTATACATGCGAGCATTCTACGACAAATTTGAGCCAACAAAGAATTGGTGCAGATGCCGCCTTAATTTTTGAAGTGGGAAATGCAAGCTTAGCAATCACCCTTTATACTACCAGTCGGTGATGTCGCTCAGATCAAGCTACAATGTCTAGTAGCAAGCTTGGTTTGAAAGATAAAAGAGAATATGATAGATCAGGGGAGGTCTGGAAGATGTTGGAGCAGGTGGCGATGAACCTTACGTTTAAACTGCTTGTTGTATGAGTTCGGGGAAACTGATTGTGGGATATTATTCCACAGCCAAATTGTTCTATTTATAAACGAACTTTTAGACTTTGTAGGGTATGAGAATATTTATCTATTTACCATCTAGGAGGTAAATAGGCCAATCTCTGAGCTTCCAAGAGGATTAGGCATCGCCCAACGAAAGTCGTTTGACACAACGATTTTTACAAAATTACGTTCCACAGTTCATTTCTTCGTAACAGTGGCCTCAATACTCGCTCGGCTTGAATAAAATGTACTTTGTACAAGGATGGTCTGAAACGTTTCCGACCTCAACGTGAAGATGGCAGCACTCGTCAATAAAAGCTAGTGAATGTAGTTGTGCATCTTTTGACAGTTGCTCACAAAAGTTTCAGCCATTTTGGACGCGCCGTTATTTTTTGACAGTCGTTCAAGTGAGTCGATGTGAGAGTTTTTGTGCAAGTGATGAGCACGAGGACTCTGCATCATCATTTACCACAGTGAAATTTTGGGGCAGCTGAATATAAATGTGGCTTGGGAGGCGATGAACGTTCGAAACGTTCAAAAACTGCAACTATTGATTTTCACAAAACACACTCACATCGACTCACTCAAACGACTGTCAAATAACTGCGCGTCCAAAATGGCTGAAACTTTGGTAAGTAGCTGTCAAAAGATGTACAGCTACATTCATTGTCGAGTGCTGCCATCTTCACGTTCAGGTCGGAAATTTTTCAGACAACCCTCGTAGAAAGTCCATCTGAGTTAAATGTAGCTAAACTTTAGCAAAGATTTCGATGTCCAGATCCCCTCTACCAAGCTGTCAAAAACTAAGATATAGTTTTATATACCGATTGCACAGGGCTTCAAAAAGCAAAAAACACGGCCAGAACTAAAAAAAAAATAAGTTTCTCTTATAGGGATTTTTTGTCCTTATGTTAGAGTGGTATCCCTGGCATGTTGTAGCGGTAATACCCTTGACACATTACAGCATCGAATGAACAGTGAAGTATCATTCATTAATGATCATTCGCGCCCAGTGTGTCATGTCAAATGCTCATTCAACTGCTTCATTCGTCAATAAATCGAAAGAAGTAGAAATAACTTCATTCAATGAAGATGAAAGTGAAATTGTGAAATTATTTTGACAGTTCCAATGAGCATTGAGAAATGCAATGTGTCACTAGTACAACGAATGATCATTGAAAGCCAATGAAGTTGGAATAATGCTCATTCGTTTTTGCAGTGTGTCAAGGGTAAAAGGGTAAAGAACTGACCGGGTTCCAAGACGTTCGGAGCTGTAGCTTTCAAAGCAAAGTGAACGTGTCAATGAGACATGCATAAAAAGTTATCTATTGCCCCCCTTTCAATTCTGTAAGTGCGATAGATTATTAAATTTATTCCAGTGTGCGGACAAAACCAGAGAAGAGCGGAAGAATTGCGACAACTTTACGGATGAGCTTGCATTTGCTACCAAAATGAGTATATGTGCTATTTTGTTTTCGAAAAAAATGTTGTCATATTCGAAATCCCAGACATTCATTTTCATCCTATTTTTAACATAGATGTCCGCCATTTTTTTTTTAAACTGATAACAGATTCGTAATCAGCGACTTCAACAATCCCCGAATGCCAAATTTCCAATTTCAAAGAATTATCTCAATTCCTTGTAGTTTTGGCCGTGTTATGGGTGTTTTGAACCACTACTGTGCAGTCTGGTGGCTCTCTATTACTGAAACATTGTTTTCATAGAAATTTCGAGAAGTTTTAACGTCTTCAATTACCGTTTATTCAAAATTATTCTAAGAGATGGCGCATAAATCGTCACAGTACTTTATTGTCTGTTTTGGAGCTAAGGTATCAAGGTAGCAAATATGAAAGCGGGGATACATCATAAGGATCGGAAGGAACCATATAAGAGATTCGACTTCTTCTTCTTTTTCTTTACACTTCTTTAGTCCCTCATGGGACATAGGGCGGAAAGAGATTCGACACATTTACGGAATTATGACCAAAAATTAATCATTTATTACGAATATAAACCTCATTAATTAGGGAATTTTGGTTAATCGGTTACGAAAACTGAAAAAAGCGCCATCTGTTTGTCGATTATTGCAAAAAGTTAGCTTTTATGCGTTTTTGCAGTATCTTAAGCTAACTTTGATTTTAATTTTACTTAAGTTAATAAAAAATATTGCTTATTTCCATATTAGCCTATTGATAGACCGATAGGTGGGCAAAAACGTACCAACCAAATCATTTTTTATTTTATTTTTTTGTTCACTGACATTACACTGACATCACAATATAATAAGGTATGTGTGTCACCCCCTAAAATGGGATTCGTTTGATGAATAGTTAGCTTAAAAATCAGTTATGGGGTCCCTGTTCCTGTGAGTAACACCATAGACTAGATCGTCAATTGATCGCCTTCCGTTCTTCGTCCCCTGACTAAGGGATACAGGGCCAAATACCAACTTGAGATACTTGAGATCCACACACAATAAATTAGTATATAACACGGCTAAGAGAATTAACACTTCTTTATTTCCAAACTATAAAGCGCAGCTAACTACGAACATAAAAGAACTACTACGCCTACAAAACTTCTACAATTACTACGCGTCTAATTAACTACGAGACTTAAGCAAGACTGACATTGACAATTTACGCAAAGGTTACTTAGATTCTAATACATAATTCGTAAAATAAAGTGTTAGTAGTTTTGTGTGTTTGACATATTGGTGGCTCTGTGGTCGCTTTGTGTCGTCACACAGTACCAACCACAACGCCATCTATACTTCAATAGATTCAACTTCTAGGTTCGAGCTTTGAATTTTGATGCAGGTAGCTCTCCGCAATTACGAATCGACTTCTATTCTTCTTTCTGCGAATACGTCTTCATTTTTAGTTTTAAGATTGATTCTTCTTGTATCAATTATATGGTTGAAGAGTCACTGATGGGTTTGAAGCCACTTTTTAGCACATTATATGTACAGTCACCCTTGAAAGTTTTTTGAATCATCGTTCCAAATAAACGAGTTGAATTGCAGAAGGGGCCGAAAACAGAATATATATAGATTACGGCTTAGGATCGATGGTTGAAGGAAGAATCTGTTTATTGAGATAATTTTTCAAGAGCTCTTTCAACACAAGTCAATCGGAAAACAATTTTTCATAATTACGCATTTCTCTCAGATAGAATTTCACCAATGAACACGCAACTGACTCCTTTTGCATGAAAGCAAATACAGCACGATGAAGCCCCTAACATAACCCAGTTATTTTCAAATTTAAAATTTAAAAACAAAAATAAATAAAAATTATTTAGATTCAATGCTTCGACGGTTGTTCATCAGACCACCGCCATTAGGGCTTCATCCCAACCATCAGCATCATCCGCGTACGGCCGGGATTCACTTGTTTTATTCATTAATGTTCCAAAAAAAAAACAATCAAAACGCGAAATGCATATTTCCAATGAAACGGGGGCAAATTGGAAAAAAATATAGAAAAACGTCGGATACTTTGGATTCTATTGAAGCCGTGCTGACTTCGGATTTCACAAGCATCGTGCTCCGTCATCCGGTTAAAAACTGAACGGCGAAGCACTTAGAGCGCAGCAATAAATTTTTAATATTGCTACTCATCATCATCAGCGGCATCATCCCGGGGCTCGGGAACAGCGATTCCTGATGAGCTGCCTACACTCCTTTATCCTTATATTATATTTTTTCATCCTTTACTTTTTTTGTTAGCGGAAGAACGACGAGATTTGAATCGGCTGCAATCGAAAAGTAATAAAACTTCGAAGCGGACAGAAGTGGGGATAATCTTCGCCGAGAACCTATTCAATGATTGATAACGGAGCAATAATACTGCTCCTGAAAAAGGGATGTGCTGGGCTGATGCAGTCGGAGAGGGGTATTATTACCCGGGGTTTTTTTTTTTCATTTTAAATATTACTGCAGATTGTTGAAAAAAAATGTTTGTGTGTGTGTTGGAAGATTTAAAATAATTTTTTAAAGTATTCTGGATGTTAACTATTCAGTGGTGAACAAAATGTAATTGACCTGGATTGTACTTGACCACCGAGGGGAGGAGAGGTGAACATGCCACACTTTATCCAGACACTTCCTACGTCTATTTTCAGAGAAATCTAAAATAATCCTTTTTTGTGTTTTATTATCCTTCATTGAGGTATCGGATAGAACGAGTACCACGGGCGCGACGTGAGTCTTGTATACTATAAGCAGCCCATTCATTTCATTTCATTAGAATCGGAACGCACTTGGTAAATTCGTCGGCCATATTGGGGCGGCCATTTTGAATTTGTAAATTTTGCCCAGAAATCGTTTTTTGCGACCTTGAAAACTCTTAGATACCCATTTTCATTGAATTCGTAACAAACACAATTGACAAATTCGACCATATTTGGGCGGCCATTTTGAATTTCGATCAATTACACCACATTTGCCATGTGTCAAATTTCGATATCCGTGACCGATCAATTCGATTATCGAATCTCAGAACCTTTTACGTGAAATTTTCGATGGCTCGATAAATATGAAGAGAGGATGACTGGAAAGTTCGTTAAGTCGTGATCTTGCGAAATGATAAAAAGCAATAAATCAAAATGGAACAAGAAATCTGAGGGTGAGGAAATGTAATTTGATTTTAAATTGACGCAATCCCTCTATCTGAAAGTAGCGCCAAAACTGGTAAGTGTGAAGAATAGATACTAATATAGACTTAACGAAAAAAAAAAAAGTTGAAGGGGAGAATCTGGCTGTCATTTCCAGGGATTATAAAGTTAGTTTGTTGTTGAGGCTGGAACTAATGTTAGAAGTAATCATCTCCTACAAACCAATCCCATTCCCATCTAACCCAACAAACACATCCTTACAATATCCTTTAACATTAATTCACAAAATCAAATCGAAATTAAACAAAAATTCTTAAAAACTTTCTCTCTCCTGTCGCCGCTTAGCGAGAAAAAAACCAATTTTTCATATCATTCTAAATGTTCCCAAATTCAAAAGGGGCACGTCCCAGAATACGTCTTTAGGAGCCCCGGCGAACATTACACACTGCTTTTTTATAGTGTCGACAGCGAGTCCCTATTGATGCCTGGAAAGTAGCAAATAATATCCTGTAACAGATGTCAGTTCATTCTTTTCCTAGTTTGAACCTGGAGCGAAAAATTAAGAAATCGATTCCCCATAAATTCCGGAAACATTTTATTGAGATGTCAAGAAGCCAAAGCAACAGCTTGAAACAATGTTTCGGTAGGAATAGATCATTAGTCTTGTGCTCGGGATTACTATGGTTAAAGGGGAGCGAGCGGAGGGCATTTTTCTTAGTGGATTTAAATGGATGTATTGTTTTTGTTTTGGAGGTAACGGTTTTGAATCGAAAATGGAGAAGGGGTTTTGGAAGAAGTGATACTGTGTGAAATCATTGGTCATTTCGTTTGTGTTGAAATAATATCATCACTTACTAGCTGTATGTTTCTATAGTTGAAATGAGACGACAATATCTCGACAACTCCAGTCAAAATTTAGGCTTTATACACTTGAATTTGCGCTGTACAATTTGTTGCTGCAAGATCAAACTAACCACTGTATGCTAAAAAAACAGTCACAAGTCACAACGCAGTCACAAATGTGTGATGAGTCACAATTTGAAGGCCTATACTAAAGTAATGTAAAAGCGTAGTAGAAGTGAAGTAGACGTAACTTCTGTCAACATTAACATAGTGACCAAAATAAGAGGTTCATAAAAAGTAAGCGTGAGTCGCCAAAGTTTGTGACTTATGACTGGTCACAATTTCAGAATGAGGGTACAGCTAAAAAATCGATCCATTTTTGAGCGATAGGGGCGGTAGGAGGACCAGAATGATTGCGAAAACCAATTTTGAAATTTTGATGGCGCCCTTTGAGGGTAGCTGGTCCGCGCGCCAGGACGACAGATGGCGTTGTTTGTAGCCAGTCAGGTGTATGTGCTCATCAATATGACTCCAGCACGGCACAAGCAGGAAGCGCTGACTCCAAGACCGATCGGGAACGGGCCCTTTCGAAGGTGGAGCACCTCTCAACGCAGTGAACACTTCTGGGGCTTTCCTAGCCACTAACAGGACGACATACAAGATGAGTTAGATATTTCTGGACCCACGCTGATATGTGACCTCAGTGAATTTGAAGGAGTTCCCTCTTCAAGGAGGGCAGTGTGAGCCTGCAAACCGAGGTGGAGTACGCCGAGATCACTCCTTCATTGGAAGATCTCCTTTTAGACGCCCACCTGCGGAAATGCGGGCACTTTCTGCTTCAGCGAAGAGGCGAACCAAAAAAGCGAGAAGACGGTGTGGTACAGCCCGAAAACGTTTTCGGCGATTTCTGGAAGCTGGCTACTCCGGTGAGGAGCTCGCGGCTCTCGAAGAAGGGAGCGATAACGAAAGCCAAGTGACAAAAGTGTAAGAATGGGCGTGCTTGCGACTGACTATTCGGAGACTCCTGACACGAAACAACTAATTGCGTTGCAAGGGAGTCTTGTGGAGGGGGTAGCCGAGTTGAGGTAGGGCTCATACGAGCCCAGGCTGCTAGGGGTTTTTGTACGCCCCCTGTGATGCGTCGCCTTAAGCCCTGGAAAGAACAAGTCTCGTCGTAATTGCGGACAAGCTACTGCGCAGCTATGTTATGGTTGGGTACTTCCGGGCGGAGACAGAAGACCCCACTTATGTTGAAAAGGATAGGGGTGTCCAAAACACAACGTAAGGGTATAGAAGTGAAGAATACTCGACAAAGTGTACCGTCCATCATTCACAGAGATGACGTTCTCTGTGGACCTAAGGTCTACTGACGATCTGACGCGGTTATTTGGTTGGGCACAGCTTAGGGTCAGGGAGACAGAAAATCCCATGACCAAAGCTGCCCCAGCCAAACTGGCACTGTCCCCCCAGCGACCACCAGCACCTGGCGAGAAACTGCGAGTATGTTCACCAAGGAAACACTCCGATCACCAAGGAAACAGAAACCCGGAGATTATCAGCTGAAGCTAGTCTGCTCTGGGAATGGAAGAACAAAGTTGATCGAATGAAAGGATGGTACAATATACGAGGGCTCAGCACTGGGTTCATTGCCGTCTCCTTCAATGCTCTCTTGATTCCTCGTCATCTGAAATCTCCTTTGAACTAAGCTTACCACTAGACATTGCACCATGACGGGACCATTGCTATGACAGACTGGTAGGAGAGTCCGCGTCATAAAACGTCATGGAAGTGAGGGCGTATGTGGAATTGTAATTGAGGATATAAATAAACCGGTTATTTGCGTTTTTACACAGACAGAATGACGTTGCTCGCTTGTGGGGACTTGAGATTGCGCATGGAAACAGCCATTTTGAGATTCCCTTCTTTTATGGTGCGGGCCGTACAAACCATGATTCCTGAGCTTAGAACTGCCACATGAATAAAAGTGATCTAGCTTGCATATATGAAGGAGTGGGGGGAGTATCTGGGGGTTTTTTAGGTAGCACATAACGAATTTGTGGTCAAAAATTATAAATTCAAAATGGCCGCCCCAATATGACCGACGAATTTTCCAATTGAATTCCGATTCCAATGAAAATTTGGGGGCGTCTGAGAAAGCTAATAAAACCTGGGTTAGTGACATTGGAGATGGGAACCCAGGGCCAGTCAATCATCAGACATGTATTTTTTCCGCGAAGGGGTACGTTGACAAAGGACACCTAAAGCCCAAAATCGAGCTTTGGCCTTCTCTAGGGCATTTCTCCAAGTTTGATGGTCCCTGGTAGCATGCCTCCAGTTCCGAATGATGAACATTTCCTTTGCGTCAGCTGTCATCAAATTTTTCCGTCTCCTCTCGGGTCTGCTCACTGGCCTCTTTCACGAAATTGTTGCTACCACGTGCTGTTTTGGAATACGGTATTAATATGACATGTTTTATGTGACAGTTCAAGTTCAGAAATCACTCTCTGTACTACCAGTCCGTCGTGACGTTGGTCATGTCATGGTGCAATGTCTAGAAGTAATTTTGGGTAAGAGGTATAGAATAGGTTTCAGGTTATGAGAAGTCAAGAATGAGGCGGCGAAGCGTATGGAGCTTTTGGATGCGCGGGAGTTCAGAGATACTGACTAGGAAAGATTGTTTCACGGTCGTTTAGAAACGAATTCCAAGTGGGTAATGTTCACGAAAAGGAGGTGTCTAGGCAGAGTGATTGTTTCTTAGTATGGAGTGGTTCTTCCGTCATCATTGAAACTTGTATCGCCCACAATTACCACAAGTTTTTGTATAGATGTATTGAATTGGGCTTTACAGTATTGACGAACTTTTATGGTGCAAATGATATCAATGACATAATACGGCTTATGAATTTTAAAGCGGAATCGTTTTCCTTTGTTATGGGTGCTGTTTTCAGCTGATTAACGTTGCCAATACCCTCCCCCACGTCTTGAACCTTCTTACCATACCTTCTTAACACGACTACAACCCACCAAAAAATATTACACTACATACCCATCCATACTTCTCCATTGCAGCAGAACTTTCATCACTATTATTCTCAAGTATCAAAAGTAATACCCCCCCCCCCCTCGCCCGCCCTCCCCTCCAGCAATCCTCAATCAGAGATGTTGATACATGCTGAAATATGTCAGAAAATGCAAGTTTGCCAAGCAAAGAAGGACGAGCGAACATTGTAATGTGAAAATTTATGCGGTCATGTCCTTCTGTCTAGTTAAATTGAAGTGCAGACATGTATCTTTATCAACAATTGTTTTGCCCCAAGTACATTTGTGCAAGTACATCTCGTAATTAACGTTATCAAAGCGGACAGACGAAGTTTGTGTGGACGTACAATTCCCAATTTGCTTGTACCCCTGAAAATGATGGGGACATTCGGGTGTAACCCCGGTGACCAGTTGTCGTCCTACTTAACTGTTTTGCTGGCCCCAAGAGCATGCCATGGATCCTGGCAGAGGTGGCAGTAACTGTTTCTTCCGAGGCATCTCTCTCTCTACATGCTAGAGATACATCTACGACGGCTAGGTAGGTACACAAGCTGCTTCTTGTCGAGCATATTGTTTCTAGGTAAAATCGGATTTTATTTATTTAAGAAAAGGATTCCAAAGTTTCTAACTGCAATCAGTTTTCGTTTCAGGTAAAGGGATCTGCAAGTACCTGCTGCAATCGTGTGTCCTTTAAAAATGAGAGGAAGTTGCTGGGGAAGTTGAGAGATTTTAATTGTGGAAGGAAGATTTTCTTGAGGGTATCACTTGAAACTATCCGAATCTGTTTAAGTAATTGCTTAGCAAGAACGATTAGTAGTAGTAATATTATAGTCTCAAAGGATTAGTGGAGTTTGATGAAAATTTGCAAATTTGTTTGCAGATAGTTCCTGAGTGAAATCAGAGATGGCGTGGCGGTCTCGAAAGAGCATTTAATTGACATTCAAGTTTGAGATTTTGGAATAAGGAAGTTGCCACGTCATCTTGAAGATCACTGCGTTTCAAGATGTAAAATAGTAATCCAGACGGAAACGGATGCAGCCATGGATCTCGGACAGCTGTCTGGACCTCATCGATCAGCGGAAGCGAATGAAACACATCGACTTTGAGCAATACCGACAATTGAACAAAGAAGTTCGACAGAAAATGAAATCGGAATGAGAAGCGTACTGGAATAACGTTGTGGCCGACATGGAAGAACCGGCGTCTGGGCACGAGTACCAGACGCTGTACCAGGCAGTCCGGCACTTTTGTGACTTCTCCCCATGAACGCCTGCAGCGATGGAGAGAATTCTTCCACCAGCTGTATAACCAATATTCGCCGCAAGGTCAAGCACCCGAACCGCCGATTATCGAACAGCCGACGATTCAGTTTCTCGATACCGAACCGACAATTATCGAGGTGAAGACGGCAATAAAAACGGTCAAAAATGGATAGATAAGCGCCGGGAATAGATCAAGTAACCGCCGGGATGATCAAAGCCGGAGGTGATGTCTTATCACAACGACTTCATGTCCTCATAACACACATATAGCATTCGGATCGCGTCCCTTCGGCGTGGTAGAAAGCGATTGTTGCCCGAATTTTGAAGAAAGACGACAGTCAGGAATGCAAGAATTATCGCGGAATTAGTCTTCTTTCGATCGTCGGCAAAGGACTTACTAAAATCATACAATCGAAGCTACAGAAACATCGAGAGCAAGCAAGCCGGAAGGAACAAGCGAGATTTAGATCAGATCGAGGATACATTGATCAAATATTGGCACTCCGTCAGCTAATGGAAGAAAGAATTCGTTGCGGCAAAAGAAATGTCGTCGTTTTCATTTCAAATCCTCTTTCGATTGCATCGATTGGGACAACTTGTGGAGACTCTTGGAAACCGAACACGTGCCATTGAGAATCATCCAACTTCTCCAAACGTCGTACGATGGCTCAACCAGCGGCATTCGTATTCGAAGCGACTAATCCTAGGAGTTCCCGATTCAAACGGGTGTCCGACAGGGAAACGTCGCTTCGCCACTTATATTCAACGTCGTGACCGACGCGATTATGCGTGAAGCATTCGATGGATGACTCGCAGTTCGATACAACGACAACAACTTCGTAACCGACTTAATGTTCGCCGACGCGGATGCCAAAACAACGGACATCCTATGCGACTTTTCCCGCATCGGGTTAAAAATCAATGCGGGTTAAAAATCAATGCGCAAAATACCAAAGTTCTCACAACGGCCGAATCGGGGGCCAACGTTCACCTCGATGGAACCCAAATGGAACAGGTTCCAAGGTTCAAATATTTGGGATCATTGGTTGAGGAAACGAAAGTGGCATCGACGTCCGACGTTCATAGCCGCATCGGCCAAGCAACAGCAACTTTCGCCTCGCATCCGATTCTTCTCTATGGATCTGAAACGTAGGCACTGCTCAAACTGGACGTTAAGAAGCTCGACGTCTTCCAAATGCGATGCTGGAGGCAGATCCTCGGTGTCTCACTACACGATCGCCTTCGAAACGAGACAGTCAGAAGAAGATGCAATCAGCATACACTGACCGAAGAAGAAATGCAAAAACATCGACTACCGTGGTTTGGACATGTTTGATGAATGAATGAATGATGACCGCTTGCCACGTAAACTTCTCTGGCGAGACCGTCCCGCAGACTGGAGAATCCAGCGATCGTCACCGAAGAAAACCTGGCTAAAGAATATCGAAGGAGACTTAAAGAATCAACGGTTATCAGTTACCGAGGCTCGAGACGTCGCCAAAAATCGTCAAGAATGGAAACGAATCGTGAATAGAGTTCGACACCCCGCGGCACCGACAGCAGCGTATCCGTTGCGGGGACATCCCGCTAGGACCGCCAGCTAACGGATCAAAGAAGAATCCAGATATGATTGCGAGCTTGCAATCAGCTAAGTTGCAAACCAGCGTAAAAAGCTCCTCATGAAAGCTTTTGCGTCTAGATGCATACGTCCTCGTCTATTTCATTTCATATCAATTTTTTTCTTCATATTTTTTTTTAATTTTTTCAGCAAAATAAGAAAGCAGACTGTGACTCCCTCGTACAAAACGTCAATCTAGTACAAGTTCCACAATTGTGGAGCATGAAATTACGTTGTTTTTCTTTACCCCAAATATTTCCTTACTTCCCCGTGGATAAATACAGGAAATTTCAAGTTTTTTTTTTCCAATTTAATGGCAATCGTCTTCCAATTTATCAACGTAATGACCGGGAATTAAAGTCATCTCGGATATTACATTACAAAATCCACCCTTATAGTTGCTTCCGCAGCAGTTCGCCTTGTGAAACTTTGTTTTTCAAAAACGAAAAAAAACACACCAAAGCCGAAAAAGAATACCTTTCTGCCATCTTTAGAAGCTAATCAGTCCATTTTTCAAAAGTGAACCATGACACCGCGGATTCTCTAATTACCTTCTTACCGCCATTGTCTTAAAAATAGCGAGAGAGAGCGAGACTCGTTGCCGTAAGTGCGTATGTCTGTTCAATATTTGAAATTTTCCAACGAAATACGTGCAACAACTTTTGCCAGCTTTAGGGACAAAAGATGATTAATGAAAGCCCTGTGATACTTGGCAGACCTTCCACCGAGCTTCCTATATATGATAAATGAGTGTATCCTGGAATATCGTAAGAATCTGGCACTCTGGCAGCTCCCACGTCCCACTCGTCCCACTCGCCCGCCCGCCGAGAAAGTGGAGCAGTCCATTCTACTTTACCAATTTCCATCTAATTAAACTTTTAATCTTTTGTGCCTTTGTGTGCTTTTTATGATTCACGCCTGGATTTAATTGCCTCAGCCTTAATTGATTGAATGCAGGAGTCCTGGGCCTGGAACGAACTGGTTGGGGATCCTCGCCAAAGGGACGACGTCGTCTGCCTGCATTTTTACGGCTGTGTGCTGACTTTATTCAACTTTTACGATTCTCGAGAGGTTTTATTCGACTACGTCTGAACTGGCTGTCGGCCACTGTCGGATGTCACCAAAGGCAACCGAAACTGGATTAGGGCAATAAAAGGGTTTTCACACTTCTTGAGTGTCCTTCAGCTTGTTTTGAAAAGGAAATGATGAAAGCCGCTTAATGACAAAGGGAGTTTCTTTGTTATAGACGGATTTTGATGCAATAATGAGGATTATAATCAGACGAGGGCATTTCCTGTTGATCTGGATGTAAGCGAGAAGCAAGGGAGTGAAGGATTCTTAAGTTAAGTAACAGATCTCAAAAGGATAGACAGAGTGATCTGCAATTAGATGTAGATTATTATTGTCTACAAAGAGCAGTGGTGCCATTTGAGTAACATATTTTATAGACAATGACCTTGTATCAAATCTCACTCTGCCTACATCGAAACATCGGTAGAGCCCTCAAAATCGCTATTTCCATGCGACGTGAGAGTCAGAAGACCCCACAGGTGATCAACGTCACTCTGTTTATCTAAAATCGCAAATAACCGCCTCTCAATAACGCACGTTGCTCATTCCCTTCTTTTATGGCGCGGACTCTTGGAGGATAAATCGTGCTTACACATTGCTAATTTGTGAGCTCGGGGCTGAGACCTTGGTTTATCATGTCGTGGGAGAATCTACAGCTAAGAGTCAATAAGGAACTAGCTAAGATCATTGATGATGGAACTCTGCCGTCGTTTGGTCCCAAGTCTAGGGTGTGAAAGGAGGAGGGTGGACGACCTGCCGAATTATTCGGAATCAGGAAACCGAAGGAACTAGGCAAGAAACCGCATGGATATACAAACTACCTATTTACGAAATACTGCTTCTGCATCCGGGGCAGCCGATTCGCCAGCGCGGGGGACCAGGGATTCTGCTGTGAAGTGGGTTACTGGCCGAAGACCCAAATCAGTCACACTGAAAATGGAAATTCAATTCGCCGCGTGGAATGTACGAACATGACATCACGTCGGTCAAAAGAAAATCATAGGATCCAGGACATTGACGATCGACGAAACGATGTCGCTTTACCATTCCGATGATCAGAAACGAAAACCCGGTGTCGGGTTTATGGTCGATCGACGGCTGCCAGCAGCGTTATCGGATTCCTACCGATATCAGAGCGTTTGACGGTTTTAACCATCGGTGGAACGATAAAGACCCATATCGTAACCGTTTAGGCGCCAACCGAGACGCGCCCGAACGCGAACAAGGACTAATTTTACGATCAGCTTCAACAGACGCTGGATACGAAACGTCGAACCGAATTAATCACCGGCTGGGAAGGAACGATGAGAAAATTCAAATACCGAGTAATTAACGACAACGGCTTACCGCTCCTTTCATTCACAGCGTCAAACAATTTGATCGTTGGCAACAGCATCTTCCGCGATCCACTCAAACACCAACTCACCTGGCGAAATCCATCCGGTAACGACTCGGCGATGTTAGGATACGCTTTGATCAACGCAAGATTCTGATTGACGTTCAAAGACGTACGTTTAATGAGTGCGCTCGATTCGGCGGATCTTACAGATGCGATTACAAAGAGCGAAGAACATGGCGCCACCACCAGCCAAGAAGAATTGGGCGTGATTACGAGACCTAACCATCGGACGAGAGTTTCAAATGGTATTATCCAACAAATTCGCGGCGCTCGCAATATCGAACGTTGTAAAAGAATGGCAATTATCGGAGTCCATTATGGGAAGCGTACTGGAATAACTTTGCGGCCGACATGGAAGAAGCGGCGTTGAGGCGCGAGTACCGGACGTTGTACCAGACAATCCTAACAGCTGACCCATCTCTCAACATCCTGAAAGTGACTCTATCCAATGATATGTAATGGAATAGTCACATATTCCAAATCGCCAAACAAGCGTTTCAATGCCTCGAATTCCTTAAGAGATGCAAGTTCCTCTTTCAGCTAGCAAAGCAGTTTCAGCAGTTCGAAAAGCAAAGATCGTCGTCGTGTTGTCCATCCCGTTCGGAGGCATTGTTTTCCGATTTGTAGCAATGGTATTTTTATGGGAACGGGTTGCTAACCCTCAGCCCAACCGACTTAAAACGCTGTTTTGTAGATCAGAGAGCTCTCCATTCGCCCGTCACCTGTTAGCTCCTTTCGAAGAAGTACCCCAGGGGGCACCACGCGGAAGTGGACTTGCTAACAGATGTGCTGGGTGTTTGTCTGGAATGAGTCTTCTCGGAATTTGATAGAAGTGACAAATCGGGTATCACCACCTTCCGAGGTTCAAGTTTGCCACTTCAACCGACTATGAAAATAAATCCAAATGACCGAAAAAGAGTTTGACAGTGACAGATAACTTTTACTAAAGGCAAACCTCTTTCCAAAACCGAGCGCCATCTATTAAATTTCTATGGATTTATTGAACGATCTTCATATTAAAATGTGATTTACCCCATCTATATTTAAAAAGAGAAAATAGCGGGAAAGACTAATATTTCAATTATAATGTTTTGTGGTAATTCTTTAAACACAAAGAAATGCTCACCACAGGCACCCCGCAAAACTACAAACGAATCCATGCCAAGTCATAAGTCGTTGTTTTTTAGGAAACGATTTTCTTCTTTTAAACTGTTTCATTCACTGTTTTCATGGGTATCCTGCTACCTCAGTCTCTCATTTCCTTCCGATAACGCGACGGGAAATATTTTTGGACATTTTCCAAAACAAGCTCTCGTTGATAAGAAGACTTTACGACTTAACACTAATTCATGCACAGCAGGAGTCACGTATAGCGGAGCGCCATACTGGTGCACTAGACGCCAAGCTGTGTAGTTGCTGGTAGATCTCATTCCCACACATAAACACAATCCCCGAATTTAAGATCCTTTAATAGATTCATCCAATATTGAAGCTTCCAATTGCTTTCCATAAACTGCACTCGGTACTCGCGTGGGTCTCTAACTACGGAAGTACGATTATGCCCCATCCAGGAAATGACTTCAAATGAGTATCCGAAAAACAAACTTACCCCGCTTTTTATATGAGACAAAAATCTGTGCTGCTATCTTATGGCAGGCTAAATCATAAAATTTTAACCTCCTCCAATATGAGCGTCGCCTCCAGGAAGCACAGCTCCGATTCGGTATTTCTGACACGTACTTCTGTTTTGATATTTCGATTGTGACGGTGTGGCAAATATTTACCGAACTCTAACAATTTTGTCACGAATTCAATAAAAGCTCGAAATATGAGTGCACCATGTGAATCCGTGAGTCCTTCATATACGCGCCACGTGTGTGCGCTCTGGCGGCGGCAACCGATTCCGAGCCGCTCTCGCAAATTATTCGCTTATTATCCTGGGCAAGTGTAATTTAATGTAGTTGGCGCTGTCCGTCGCGACGTCACCGGCCGAATTGGGTTATCCTAGAATCAATGAATTACCCCGGGTTGAACGTCCGCCAATTAAACGGCGTAAAACTGGCCGCTGATTAACTGAACTCGAAACAGATTTCACCTGGCCATAAACGTTAACCCTTGAGGTCAGTCCACACAGGAGATGCAAGTCGTACCGGACGAAATCTACATAAATAGCATTCCTCGTCTCAGGATTTCATTATTTTTGGTAAATTTGAATTTCTTCGAGGATATTCCCCTCCAGGCGGGACAAATGGTTCTTGTGCTCGGCCCTGCCTCCTGATGCTTGTCTAATTTGAATTTTAATAAGTTTATGGGCACTCGGCGTTTTTTTCAACTTACGACGTTATTCCCAGGACTACACAGGTACAACCGAAAAAAGTAATGTTATCAAGGATCGCCCCCCCCCCCCCAATACAGCCAGCGCCCCGACAAAAAAGGGAAATTTATTTTGAAAGGATGTTATTTTTGCTCAACTTTAAACCTTGAACTTTGCGGGCGCGCTCGCGGGGGAGGAGTGTTTTTAATACAAATTTATTGAATTTTTCAACAAAACGTTTTTCAAATATTTAATGTTCGGCAATTTTATTTATCGTCCGTTTTTTTTCTGACGCTTATGAATAAGTTATTACGGCGGAATTGAACGGAGTTTGGCGGTAGTCGAGTGGGAGCTATGCTTGACGGAAGTATGGAATTTTAGTTTGTCTTGTACAGGGTCCCCCAACAGGGGGTGCTGTTTTAAAGAGAAAGATAAAGAGAGACGTTGTTTCAAAGCTGAGTTGCAGGTGGCGCTGTCCAACTGAAAATAAAAGTCGTCCATATCCATAGCATCAATATCAGGACAAAGTCATTCGGTTCGGCAACACATTCCAATCATTGTAGAGGTCGTCCCAGCAGCGTATTAAAAAACGTATGGTCCAATTACATCGCCAGTCCAAAGACTGCACCAAATTGTCATTCGTCGTAATTGGAGAGGTTTTCCAAGTCTTTCTTTTGAGTTTTCGGAGCCCCAAATGCCACAGTTTGGCTTGTTTACGTATCCTGGCCGACGATGAAAATGAGTCTCATCACACAGAATAATTTTGCGCCGGGTAACAGATCTATTAAGCTTTTACTTGTCAAATGTCATCGTAATGACAGTTTTATATTTTGACAGTTCAAAAATGGCGCGTAGTTTAAAATGACATATCTTGTTGAAAGACCCTTTATATGCACATATGTACACATACCATGTGAAAATAATGCTTAAAGGGGAGGGCCAAATTCGAATCTTCACTTCCTTCTATCGTCCCTGGATAACCAACTAACGTCGATAGTAGGGAGTGCACCTTTCAAAATTTACAAAGCCAGGATGTAAAGTTATCAATTGGTAGTTTTTGCACTGTTGTTTATGTCCTTCTAGTCGACTTTTAAACGCTTAGCGGCGTTGAATAAACTCAAACCCTTAAAGTGGACTCGTAAAAGTTTGTAGCTTGTTTTAGGCATAGTAAAAAAAACCTTCTAAACCCTCCAATTGTCGAAAGGCTCTGTATTATTGTTAACCTTTTCGTCCTCTCCAACCTCGAATGTCGTTTTTCCAAGCGGTTCTCCCACTAAGTACCAGCTCCGTTTAATGTTGCTTGACTCCGTGATTGAACGAGCATCGCTCTATTGAGTGTGCAGGGTCGCCAGCAATTTCGCTTGAAAGATTCTAGCGTACATGGGGAGCTGCCAAGAGATTGAACTGTTAGTAGTCTCTACATAAACCGCTGGTCCGACACCCTCTGACGTCTTGGAGCCGCCGGTAAATATTCGTACATCGAACTTTCCCAGAGCCTCTCCGTTTTTCCACTCGTTTTCTTGAGGGTACTTCGACGGGGAAGTCCTTGCTGAAGGTCACTCTAGGGGGAAGGTAGTCTGTGACGGCGACCATACTCTCGGGTAGCAGAGTTTTTGCCTTAAGGAGTATGTGTCTGCCCTTCCAAGAGTCAAGTCTAAGCGGGTAGGTATTAGGTCGATTGAGCCTGGGAACCAGGGGTGACCTACATATGCTTTTGCTTGGCAGGTGACCTATTTCTGTCACTTTTAATTGACAGGCGATCTTCATATGAAAATGACCCATATATGTAGGTCACCGTTGGTTCCCAGGGTCAATCGACCCAACATCTACTTAAGCGAGAAGCCATTAGGCAGACTGCTCAGCCTGGCCTACTGGTGGTCTGGCCTACTAATATGAGGAGTAGGTGTTAGAGTACAAAAGGCCGTATTATTTTTGGACTTACGCCTCACTAAAGAGGAAGAAGTAGAAATGCTTGGGAAGGTTTACAATTGCAATAGTAGTCAGAATATCATCTTTTATCTTCCTAAACTATTTTTCTTTTTCTTTCCTGTGAGCTTCACGAATTTTTGTTCTTTCGATGAATATTATGTTTAGCCTTTCCGGATTAATGGATAGCTCACAACATTTAAAACACTCGCTAACCTATCCAAGAACCATCTCCGTAATCTCGTTGAAGAGAGATTGCCATATAATCTTCCTAATATCACTACGTCTTCTGCATAGGCGGCTATCTTCGTCCCGTCGTTTTTAACGTTTTATAACCTCATCCATAACCATAAGTCATAGCAGCGTGTCGAGAGGACTCTTTCCTTGGTGTATGCCACCGCATGTCGCCTTTACCACTCTGCTGTTAACTCTTTGGATGATTCTAGTTTTCAGCATGCGAATGATCTAATGACTAAAACCATTGTGGATGTAAAGTTTATTGGCCTACAATCCTTTGTCGTTTACCCGAGAAAAAATATGGGCGCCCGCAACTAGTACCCATAGCGAACAAATGCTTCTTCCACACGGGAATGCATGCTCTCGCTACATGACTGAAAATCTAAACATGCACCAGCCACAGGTATGCACGCCTTTGTTACAGATATGAATATATATTGGTAATCGAGGATCGTTTTACCAAGTGGTCCCCCAACTAAGTACTAACCACGTCCAATGCTGCTTGACCTATGCAATCTAACGAAAGCCGATCTACTGAGTATGCTAATGGCATTCTTTATGGTTACCAAGGTAGGTTTTCTTCGTCCTATACAATTTTTTAAAGCCCAGTTTTCGCTACATTTAGTGTAGAAAAAGTGTGGGCAGGTGCAGGCGTTTTGACTCTGTGCGTGCATGTTGCAGGCTAAGTACGGGCGAGTCTTAACAGTTAACTTTGCATAATCGATGGCTTGTTCTTTTGTGCAAAGTACTTTAAAACAATAAACAAATTCCCCAAAGACGAGAAGTTTCCAAGTATCATATCAAAATGAAACTGCTCTCAAAAGTTCAGAAGCGCAAAGTCTCTCAATTTTTTTTTCATCTCACTAAACGAGCTTAAAGGTTAATCCCAGTACTTCATTAAAACAACAATACGAAATTGTCCCTATTTACAGTTGGCCAAAGAACATTCTTAATTCTAGTGGAAAACCCAGCAGCGGCCGAGGCAACTAATTACAGCAAAGAATGTCCGGGGGTGGGGGGCCGAACAGGAGGGAAAAAAACTAGGAAAACTTACGAGTGGATGAGCTCTTAACAAATGAAACACTACAAGCAACCGTAACAGATTTCGCTCTATTTTGTCCCACTTACACGATTATCACCCACTTAACTAGAGGATTGCCAAGAAGAAACGAGCATCCTGGTAAAAACGTTGATGGAATAATAAAAGGCTTCTGGCAGGATGGTCCCAGCGATATGGTGGGGGATGGCAGCGGCCGAAGGAGCGGGGAAAGTAGAGAAAGTGATAAAAGATTAACCAATTTCCTTGTGGATTTGTGCTGGCAAACTCCCGCCCCATCGGTACGTGTTTCGGAAAATGTATGAGCACAGTTGAACATTTCACCTCATTTCACTTCTTTTTTCCTTGGCCCCCGAAAGGATGTGTAGGGAAAGTCTCCGAATAGCACCTCAGCGAATACTCGTCGGGGATATGGTGACGTTTTGGATTATTCATAGATTACGCTCGTTACGGCCGGTCGGTGGTGGTGGTGTGGCGAATTAAATCTAGTGAAATCGCCTGCAATAAGTTTCACAGCAAATTTCGTCCTGTGGTGCTAGTTTGGCCAAACGGATGCCCGAAATATCCTTTTGGGACATGCACTGGTTTAGGAGTTAGCTTAGGTCAACGTGTAAAAATCAATCGTAAAACTTCGAGCCAGACAAAAGATATAAAATAAAACCGAACTTGTTTTTAGCTTCGAACATTTCTGCACTAGAGGCGTAGTGAAGGTCAAGAGGAACCTTAATACAATTACTTGCCCTCGTTCATTACTCTTGAACTGAGGAAATCCCGATACTGGATCCTAAGCCGCTACGGTTATAGCAACATCTTGGAGTTGTTACCTGAGGGTGTGGTTGCCACAACCACAGACCATCTTGCATCTAGATTGACCTTCAGGAAGGATTTCGCCGTATAGAGTAAAGAAACCGAGACGTCTTGAAGAAGTTTCATCTACGGATATTCATCGACGTCTCCAAAACATTAGAGGGCGTCAGGGAAGGGTCTATCTAGAGACCACCAACATTTCACTGTACTAGAATCTTCCGGCGAGCACTAGTATTCTGCTGCGTGATTGCTGCTTGGTTTATGCGTGGCTGCTGCGTGAATGCTGCGGACTTGCTGCGTGAATGCTGCGTAATAATTTCGGAAAATAAATTATTAATTATGGAGGTCCTGGGATTAGTGGGAGACTCAAGAGGCTGGATTTTAGTTTAGTGTTGGCAGGTTGTTATTTTTGTGGAACGTGTTGTATCATTTTTGCTTTCATCTTGTAGGTTTGTCCGAGTACGTAAAACATGAGCGCTTACAACAGATCCAGGTATGCAATCTCTTCTCAATCTTCTTTAGTTTTGTAGCAAAGCTATTAATGTAGGTTGTAGCCCCCACACTGATGATCCATCTGTGATCATGGGTCCATCATAAGGAGAATATTTAATACATGATTTTTGGTTGTAGACTTCAAGTGGATCCACAGGCTTTGCGGCAGCCCCACAGCGATCTGCCAGACTTGGTTATCAAATTGATCATGTGCTAATACTAATAAAGTTTTGCAACAACCCTAAAGCTATGCTCGTAAGAACCAGATCAGTGAATCTTGGAATGTTCTTGATGAACGGTACCAGAACCTTTTTTTCGGGCTTGATATTAGATCTTACGCTAACGCACCAGATGGAGACGAGATCAAGTGGGTGCTAGCATAGGGTGCTTTATTTAACAGTGAAGATCAGATCATGAGGGTTCACCCTAATGGCCCTACTCTCTGCTACGCGTGCTAAGAACAGCAGAATGATTGGCATCCAAAATAGGTATTCTTATCTTCTTGTCGGAAATGTTCTCCACTGTATTCAAGGCGAAAAGCGAGAGGGTGAGAGAACTATCGGCCTTAGGGGTTTAGACACGATGTAATAAGAACTTTGGAAAAGATGTGGAACGCTCCAAGGGACTTGTAGAGTTTCGTTGCTGTTCGATATTGCACATTTTTAGAAGAATAAAAGATATTCCCATCCAATCCCACACAAAGCATGGCGAAATCGAATTGATTCCACAATTTACAACATCGCATCCCATCTCAGCACACTTCGTCAACAGAAGTAAACAATTTTACATGAAACTTTTCACTGTGTTTCACATCCGCCCCTATTTTTACAAACTGCTTACATCTGTCTTTCTGCTAAATCGAATCTGACAGTCCGAAATATGTTCCCACTTCCAAAGTCAATCGGTGGCAAGGTGAAGCTCCTTTATCTTCCAATTTGCTCCCCTGTCCACGATTGTGGTCTGCCAGCTAATACAGTCGAAGCCACCCCCGCTTACCAAAATACCAATGTGTGTTGGTGTGTGTGTATACGTCATCGTATAAACGAAATAATTGTGCAGTGAGCACTCCCATCAGTACAACAAGGATGTGGAGCTTGGGGACTTGAGTTTTATCTCATGAATTGAACAAAGGACTTTGGAGGGGGCGGCGACACAATCTGTGTATACGTACTAAGCCCTCGCTCAACTTCCTGATTCTTATTATTCGTGTTTTTAAGCAGGTGTTTGTTGGACCGACACGTGCTTCTGTACTTGTCAGCAGCAATTCAAATCGACTGGAATAGATACGGTTTTTTTGCCTGCTGCTGTTGCTGCTGCTGGGCAGAGTTATGGGGATGTTTAGTGGAGAGAAGGTGGGAATTGTCTTTGTGGAATTTAAGTAATCGGATTACCGAGGTTAATTGATCGAGTAGCTCTTGGCGTACCTTTTAGTTGTTGTAGAAGTAAGTGAGATGTAATCTAGTAATTTAGATGGGGGACTGAAGTGCGGGGATACACTCAATCGGTATTGTTGTTTTGTTATGGTATGTAATTGTAAACATCAGGTTTAAAGAGTTCTTTTTAGGAAAAATGTAATGCATTTTGCTTACACGCATTTTGAGTAGTGCAATCGTTCTCATAATCGGGTTAATAATGGTAATCCACACTAGAGTGGAGTCGGAAACACTTCTCTTGGGCTTCTAAGATCCAAGCATTTAATCGCGACGTCTAAACTTCTGATTTATAAAGCTGGCTTCCAACGGTGCG
The DNA here is from genome assembly GCA_949987705.1 of Thereva unica. Lineage (NCBI taxonomy): Eukaryota > Metazoa > Arthropoda > Insecta > Diptera > Therevidae > Thereva > Thereva unica. The sequence continues at coordinate 112,545,561 of OX465284.1, forward strand.
CGATTTTGCGGATTATTACGCACAGTCGACGTCCACGGACGACCTCGGACGGCTCAGCACAAGCTCGCACCGCACCTTTAGCGGCGCACCATGGGAACAGCCACGTCCGAGAAGGCACAGGCAAGTCTGTAACGATCGCCAAGAGTCGGTAACTTCAAAGGTGCGTGTGGGAACCCCGAGAAGGTCCAAGCACTTTGACCCACTGACATATAGAATGGACTGCTTATGAGAAATTTTTCATGGCACCAATTTGTTCCATAGGCTAAAAACCTTTTTTCACTCCATGTAAACACCGGAATCACTTTTGAAATTTACATTTTTTTAAATACGTACTTAAAACATTAAAACAACACAAATATTTTGTTTAAAAAAATTAATAAACACTATTTTCACTTTTTCACCTTTTAAAATGCCTTTTTTTCATTAATTTGCTAATTTTATGTGTATCTGATTTAAGTTCTTAGCGCCTGTCTTAGCAACTGACATTCTGTATGTCAAAATCCGGGGGCTTATGGGGAAAAGAGCAAAAGATATAAACATCACTATACCCGTCTATTTTTTTCTAATTGATTTAACGCAAAAGATATAAACATCACTATACCCGTCTATTTTTTCTAATTGATTTTATTTCTGAGTGCTTCTGTCAGTTTGGGGGCTTATGGATGAGCGAGCGACTATACCTTTTTGGTCCCATCGGTTTGTATGGGAATAATTGCTGATGAGCAGTCCATTATTATATGTCAGTGCTTTGACCTCTTAGCCGTAATCAAGAGGAAAGCCCTTCAAAGAAATGCTTGGTTTAGTTGGTTAGGGAGACAGTTCTGGAGACTTTATCGTAAACATCAACCTAGTTTATCCCAAATAAAATCCAAGATTTGCAATAATTTCATGACTTTACACCGCATTCGTCATGTGTAAACTCTCAAAATCTGAGATTATTGGAATATGAAATCTGAAGGCGTCAAATTTCAACAACACTGCTGTGGTTTGAGATGCTAGGAAATATCAAGATGCAAGGAGAATTTGTGCGTGGATTTGAAAACTCTTATTTTATATAAGCAAACATTAACACTAGCTGCGTTCTTTTTACAACATGATCCAGATCAGATTAGCCGAGCATTAATATAACGGTGTTGGATCACGGAGAAAATTTTGTTTTTCAAAGTTGTAGTTCTAATTTTTGATGTTTTCTGTCACAATTTATGTCAGGGTCTAAATCTTACTAAAAATAATTCCTCACTAGCGTGTAGTATACGGTCACTTTTCCGATGATGCCTGTACCTTCAGTGGGTGCTATTGTTTCTGCTTCCTGTATTTTGTCTTCGGCCATAGTCAGGGTCACCACTTTGGCTCTGCTATCTGGGAGGTTAGCTATGTCTTTCTTGAGATGTCCTTGCATCTGCTTGTTGAAGTCGAGGGTTCCTGCTACTATTACTTTACACTAATATTTATGGCTGAATCGAATTGTCTTTTTAACTGCTTTATTCAAATTCTATAAAACATTATAACTACTGAAAACTAAAAACTCATGTGAATCATATACATCATAGTAAAAATCTTAATTTCTAAATCCTGCCAAGTTTTCACTGTGAATCATATTGTGAACTTAAATTTCTTATTGTGGCACGTTGCTAAAAAATTTATCACAAATACTTACCTGTCTTTAAAAATTAACAAAAAACAGCTTTTAATAATCGCGCGAAATTCCACTAACAATTTTTCCAAACGTCAAATTTTGAAAAACTACCAATCCATAAAACTAAAGAAAGCAGAGGTAACAACCCACAAAATTATAAAAGAAACGGATTTTCCAATAAAATGTGTCTTGGATATGGTTGGAACACAAGCTATTTTCGGAGGACAGGTTTTGATCAAAACTTTGCCTGGATCAAGTTGTTGTGGGTTAATGATCTGATCTGGATCTCGTTGTAAAAAGAGCGTAGGTTATGCTGGATCGAGCTTTAGGATGAGATTGAGCTTTACATCGAAATAGAGTGTCAGAAACCGAAAAAATATTATATAAAGGAAAAAGTTCGTGGAGTTATTCCGATAGATGGCGTTAATTTCAAATAAGTCACACTCTTTTGGAATGTGACAGTTCGAGTTTTAGTTTGAGGTGTTGAAATGGAGAAAAATGAAAATTTATGATTTTTTTTGCAATGTTATTACGACTAAAGGAAACAGTGCGCAGGCTTGTGAAAAAATTTGTACTGTGACCAAGATTTTGCAGATGCCACAGTTCAATTCATGACTCATTACCCAGCGACTTCATGATTAAAAATGCCCTGTCAAATACACCAATTGACAAACAATTGAATTTATTGCCACTTGAGGAGGAAAAATATCCGTGTGATCCCTCATTGCATTCAAACTCTCAACTCGAACCAAATTCCCTCATTTATTGCCAGAATATTAATCCAGCGGCGATTAATGCATGCATCAAGTGCAGCTTTCCGTCATTAAAAATGCATTTGGGGAGAAAATTTCATCTTTGAAGAATTCATCTTTTGTTGGGGAGTAACAATGAAGTGTTCCCCGTGTTCGGGGGGGCGGGCGGCGAGAAAAAAGTTGCATCTTTTGCATGCCAAGCATTACCTACATCCTTCCTGGGAGATAAGTTATCACCGTTTATGAGAATCCTGTGCTCATTCCTCCCCGAAAAGCAGCAGGGACGAGGCCGCGATACGAAACTCTCTTTTATGCGGCTAGATGATAAACGACGTTTTCTCCTAGAATGAGCATCGCCAGATTGAGGAGACGAGCCCCGACGAAGGTGGATGGGAAGCATTAAGACAATTTTTCTTATTTGTTCTTTTTTTTTCTTGTTATTTTTATATTTTTCCCCATGAAATCAGAACCGCAGGAGAGAGAGCAACGTGCAGGAAAAAAACATGTCTGGGAATCGCTTTTTCAATAACTGCCCAAGGAATTTCTGTGCCCCGGGATTGACAGCGGCAGTTGATAATGTCAAGCTCGAAGATTAGTCATAATTGGAAAAGTCACGAAAATGTGAAATTTCATTTTTATCAGGAAACGACAGGAGTCGAGGAGCAGCGATTTCCCAGCGCCCGCCCAATGGTATCCCGTCGGGGTCTTAAAGAGCACAGAGGAGGACTTACTTTCTTTAACTACTTGAGAGGAACTTTGGCGGCAAAATGACTCATTTGGCGGAGGAGTAACTTGCACACTTCGAGAGTGGTGCATCCCAATTGTCCTTCGGGGGGAATATGGCAGGATTCCGTTTTCATGAAAATTGTCGGTAGTTGTTAACTTTTTGAACAAGAGGCGCCCCACTAGACTAGGGTTTACAGCTGAGATAAGCCATTTACAACAATTGACAGCATCTGCTCTATTGTTTGCCCGTTCAACTTTCGGCGGTTGCGAAATGCAAGATATTCAAACTCTACCAGCAAACAGATATCTTTCATTCATCCCTGGTGAAATGGTTGGGGGTGGGGGTGGGATATAGACCAAAAAATATTATAGTGCTTTCATAGAACTCACTTCTGTGGTGGTGCAAGGGTGAGGGGAGGAATGGGTTGCTTTCGTACCAGCAAAATGCGGTTTGGACTTTAGCAACGCATGAGAGATGAGTTTGGTTAGAAATCTTCGGGCAAACATTTCTCTCCTCTGGGGAAGATGAGGAAGAGTTTGTAATGAAATTCGTATTCAAATTAGATCTGGATTGCATTTATGTATTGTGACGGGTTTGTTAAATTTGTTGGGGTTAAGGGGAGGCATTTTTGACATAGATTCGATTATGTCAACTCAATCTCAGCGGAATATCACCCAATCTCACGTGGGGGAGAGGGGCGGTCTCGGCAAATATCACGTAATTTTTTTGCTCAAGAAAAAGTGTAAAATTGCCAGAAAAGTGGTTTAAATTAACCATGTTTGTCCACTAAATACCCCATTTACTTACAGGCCGCCGGCAGGCCGTGGCCTTAAGGGCCAGGTCAGCCGGCACGACCCGATGAAGGCCAGAAATTACTCAGTCTGACTGAGAGATGAGGACTTCAGGTACCCGCCTGAAAGGTCGTGGCATGCTGGTGACGTTATAATTCCCTACAGAAAAACAGACGAAGACGACAGTTTAGCATATCAGGTTGTTAATTCATGTCCAAAAGTGCCCTAACGAAAACTTTAAAGGCAAAAACAGATTGGTGCGGCGGCTGGCGGAGTCTGCGACGGTGACTGGAAAAACGCTAACATAATGGGCAGGCGGCGCGGAGAAATTAAATGTATGAGAAATTCTCTCGCAGGCGTCACACCCTCTGCGCCAATCTTTTTGTGCCTTAAGGCGAGTCTAGGCTCACGCGGTGAATACCCTCAAGCAATTACGAGCGCAAGTGTGGATGGGTTTTGCGCCTTGTTCGCGCCTAGCTTTCAGTTTCGAGGAGATACGTAAATTCACGACTTGAGACTGAATAGAAGTTCAGATCTTAGGGCATAAACTGACGATGCTACACACATAAAGATTTTCGTCAGTTTTCTTGGACTGCAAGCCCCATCCAGTTGGCGGCCGATGAGCATGTGCATGAAACTTGGTTTCAAGGCGAAAAACTGCAGGCAACGGCCTGCCGCCGACCTATGTGTGAAAGGGGGCCTTAAGATATGGCTAAGTCCTTGGCAAATTTTTTATGCGAACGCCAGAAAGTAGCATAGTAGCCTCCATTGGCCAGCCAAACGTGCGACTCGCAAATGCTGTGCCGTACGAGCCAAGCAATACTGACCCGCGAAGAGACCTTTAGAATATAGAGCTACAGAAAGAGCCCTCGTCGAAGTTCAGCGTAATGAAATTCTTGTTGAGTATGAGAGCTCACGTTTTGGTAGTTGTGTGTCCACTAAAAGCAGAGTGGAGTGAAAGTGAGTGAGTGGAGTGGTGAGTGGAATAAAGGAGGGCAAATTGGAGATCGAATTATCAGTTATCTATAAATTATACCGTGAGATTATAGGGGGGGGTCCAGCCAAATCTCACGACATCTCAGCAAGGCGGAGGGGGATCGAATAATCGCCTCACGTCATTTATGGACGACCCTAAACAAAAAAACGTTAATATAGAAAATTGGCGAGAAATGCAAAGGATGAAGAAGAAACTAAGGAAAATTGAAAAAGACGATCAGGGTTATTCTATCTTAAGCCTAGAATTATTTTAGAAATTTTCGTTTATCTTCTGGTTATATGTATATCTCTGCACGGACAAATTGGAGAATGGAATGGAGAGTTTATTTCTTATTCAAAATCTTTCAAAAGTCATATTTTCATTATCAATCTGCTTTAATTTAAATCACGCTTGACAGTTATTCATATAGCACTTGACTGTCAAAATTCCGCCCCGAAATAAATAATAAAACATCATTTCTCTATAATACAAACAGAGCCATCTACATTGAGCCCGAAAAAGTTGTGATTTTTCATTTGAACAGCGTACTGCTTAACGAAATCATAAAAAAAATGTCTGTGGCGCTTTTCGCGAGCGTTTCTTTAACCGAGCGTTTGTCTAGGAAATTTTCATTTCGCTTCAACAGTATACTAGACTTTAAGCCTATTACTAAGCTCACATGAAATGGAATTTAAATGGGCTTCTCAATGTAAAATTTCACGAGTGACAATAATTTCCCTTGTCAAAATTTCATTTGCGGTAGCAAATTTACGTGATTTTGTTGGTGAGTTTAATGCTTTCTAACAGATGGCGCGGCATACATTTCCCCTCCATAACGCCATAAGTGAATGTTGTGTGGATTATTATTAAATGTATGTATTTATTTGATTTATTTAAACTTTTTTGCAGAATGGAAGACATTTGTCTAGAAAGTTGCTGACAGTTGACAGCTGATTAACTCACCATGATTACTTGTTAACTAGCCCAGCATGCCCAATCCCATTACACGTGAACTTAGTACTAGGCTTTAATTAGACTAAAGATATACTATACAGATAACAAAAGGATGTTTTGCAGGTTACACATCAACGAGCATAAATGTCAACATAAACCAATTTCCCCGGAAGCTTACGATTGCATCAATTATGAACACGAGACACCACATAAACTCGAAACACACTTAAAATCTAGTAAAATATATAATTAACATTAAAATTCTTGTAATTATAAATAACTGAAATAGCCCGAGTTAAAAACACATGTTGAAAACCAGATAAGGCATCAAAACGAAGCCCTAATCCTTAATCCTTTCTCTATCAGACAAAGGACATCAATTATAAATGCATAATTAACAAAAGCAACACCCTCAGCTGACCTCCATCACCGAGAACCCCAGTCTCAATCAATCAATCTACCCCAAAGTTGTCATGAGTGCTGAACTCTGTGTCTCATCCCATCCCCACCAGTATTCATCCATGACCTTTACACTCGATCCCCTTCCCCCGGCCAACAATCCACGCCCCGGCGCCCCATCATTTTGGAGCGCCATCTCTCTCGCCTGTAGTTCGGCGATCATCCGTCATGAATAAATTATGGACTCTGGACAAACTTTTCGCATAACTTATATGTCAGGAGCACTTGATCAGGGGCCTTAAGTCCTTACACAGTCCTTACAGGATCCAACCGTGCCCCTTATGTGGTGCTCTCCTGAAGCATTGGGATGACATTAAGTGCGGATGAGGATTTTATATTATATCAGAAAAAAAAAACACATCATCCAAGACTACTACTGCTGATAAAGACTCACTCTTGATGGTGGATAACAAAAGTTTTATCTACTTCAGATTTTTCTCTGATTTTTTGGTGTAACCGAGACAGGAAGGGGCAAGGACATTATGCGGTTATTAGACAGGGACGGGGGAACTTGAAAGTTTCATGGATGTTTTAGAATTGCTTAATTTGAATTCAGTTTTTTTGGAGGATCCTTTTCGAAACTAATTTTTTGGTTAATTTATTTAGTTTTGGGGCAATTAATAAGTCGTCGTCGGGGAATTCTATTATACGCCGTCGTCAGGGTCAATCGTCAGGGAATTCTGTTATATTAGTTGCCGCCGCAGAGGAAGTTACTTTGAAAATTTATTTAGTGGCTCTTGACAGAATTGAGTCGGTTTTCAAGTTTCCTTTTGGGGGGATTTTTGGTGTAAAGGAAGCTCCTTTAGGATGTATGGAAACGGACTAATCCACAATGGATGTTTATTATGCTATCTAAATATTGTTGTAGAATTGTATATTGAGGAATGTTGTCAATATGCAGGAAGCTGCCGTCATAGGGCACAACTATTGACTGAGTGGATCAAGCACTGTGGGTACGTCAAACTAACAAATGCCTGAGTCTATCATCAGGGCAGTTAAATAATTCAACGCTGGAGGCTTATATCCTCAATCTGACAATAAAAAATCAGGGTCTTGCTAACATCCATTCATTAATTTATTTTCAAGGTCAAAGCGAAATATACACAGTGTTCCGAAATATAACCCAGTAAACTGGCCAGTATAACTTACTGTCCAGCATATCCCAATTTACTGGCCAGTAGAACCCCGTTAACTGGCCAACATAACAGAGTAAACTGGCCAGAATAATCCAATCTACTGGCCAGTAGAACTCAGTAAACTGGCCAGTAAATCCAGCAAACTTAGTTTACTGGCCAGAATAACCCGATTTACTGGCCAGTCAGTTGAACCCAGTTTGGTAATCAATAGAACCCAAACTCAGTTAACTGGCCAGTATAACCCAGTTAACTGGCCAGTATAGCCCAGTTCAACCCAGTTTGCTGGCCAGTGTAAGACAGTATGAGGAGTGTTCGAACAAAAGGTTACATTTCCATCGTTGCTTTTTTTTCAGAAATCACTAAAATGTGATTAAAAGAGTTAGCATATTTTTTTAAAATATAATGTTTATGCAGAAATATACATTGAAAAAGTTACCTAACAAACACTATTTGGCCCATTTAAAAACTTTCATATTCGCAAAACCATATTTCCGCTGATGACTCGTCTTGAACAAATGGGAAAAAGCTTGATATTGTGCTTAAACCTCATTCCATACCCCCGCCCACGGCACCAAAATACTCACAATGACCGGAAACAATTGAACCCGTTGCATACCCGCGCACATCCCAATGCATCTAAACCGAGTTGCAAACCTCCAAGCATAAAACCTCACCACACCTTGGACACAAACCCGATTGCATACTTCCAGGCGCCAAACTTCTCATAACACCAGGGGCACAAATACCACTTAAGAAAAGCAAGAAGAAGATAGGGAGAGCTCTTTGTGGACCAGTATGCAGGTATTTCAGGGTTTCCACTTACGAAAAGGAAGAAGAAGATAAGGAGAATTTTTCCAGGGACAGCCTGCAGTTATGCAAGGATTCTCATTTATGAAAAGGAAGAAGAAGATAAGGAGAATTCGTTCTGGGAGAGCCTACAGGTACGCAAGCATCCCCACTTGCAAAAATGAAGAAGAAGATAGGGAGAATTCGGAGGCAGCCTGTAAATATGTTGGGGTTCTCCTTATGGTGCAGGAACCTCGTAGCCTTACTACATTGGTTTGAACTGTTTATTTAAAACACTTTTATGCTGCAAAATGCAATTGCCAAATAGAATCATTGCTTTTACGGAGCGTGTTTTGATAAACTACCTCTGCACGTGTTTTCCTCTAGTGAATCCTAATAGTGTTTCCCCCAGCTGCCCACAGTCTTGAATAATGATTCCTTATTTTCAAAATCTCTGAAAAATACTTTAAACAAAAAAAACTATCCCAAAAGTTCTCTGCTATGAAGAACATCCACGAGAATTTAAGGAGAAATATAAATTTTAAAGAAAAGTTTGCCAACGTCTCTTCTGTTATGGAACAACCCCTTCGGGAGCAGCAGAAATAAAACGATGTCCTTCCAACTCCTTTCTTTTTCCACACAAATGTCATTCGTTATTAATATTCCAAGGGCGTCAAATTTTCCATACATCAGGGGATCGTTAGGCTCGCTCCCGAACACTCCTGAGGAATATTTCGATAACGAGACGATTTTTATTTCTCAAATTCGTTGCCGATGTCCCAAAGGATCGCTTTACATTTTCAACTTTTGTGACAAAGCCGGGAGTGAAGAAGAAGAAGAGCAAATAACAACAACAACAACAGCAACAACTAAGAAAGGAACCTTTCCCACTACCAAAGGCGCGTTCCGTCCTGTAACACTACGGCGCAGATGAAGTTAGGGAAAATCGTTAGGATCCGAGGCGAGATTTGCATATGACTTCAATCATGGAGGATTTAATTTCGCCGAAAGTAGGCGCCGCCGGGCGCTTGATTGTAATTGTAGTCGAATAACATTAATTGCACTTTCTGTAAAGCAGTTTTTAAGACTTTCTGGAATGGTGCCTTTTTAGCTGTTCTGTGCATGTGTTACCACCAAACTTTTTAACCAATATCCGCCCTGGTTAACTTTCCCGAGGAGGAGCGCGCTCCGTTTTCGGGCAGGAGAGAGGCGAAATGTGGTTCAAGTTGTTCTTTCCCATGGAAAATTTTTCGGTTTTACAAAGTACCCTTAGATTTGCCTTAGCTGGATTGCGGGGGGCGGGGGGCAGGATTTAATGGATCATCGTCATCTGGTGTCTGTGGATGCTATAAAAGCAAATTGTTATATACGAGCCGCTTCTATGGGAATAGATATCCTAGGAAGGGAAATTGTAATTATTATTATCCAGCCTTGATTCAAATTGGCGAGATCCTTTCTCTACACTCCGAAACGGAACGACGACGACCATCAGTTCTGACTGCATTGAAGACAGTGGATTATGAGGAGTTGAGATATTTTTAGTAGTGGAGATCCCAGAATGGTCTGGGGATTTAAGAGAGTAAGAGTTTTCAAAGTCATGCAAGAAGAAGTCGTCAGAAAGCGGAGACGTTTCAGTGCACATAAATTATTTTGTTGGAGATTTTTTTAATTTAGAGTTGTGCCAGGACTGCAATATTTTCTGTCTCCATGACGTTTTACTCACATCCACAGCGCCTTGTGACATATATTGGCCTTTATACATCCATGTTTGGGCTCCTTTCTAGATTCAGTAAGTTGAATACGTTCTTGGTTAATCAGTGGTTCGGCAAGGTTACGTACCATTACTTTGAAATAGTCTCAATAACAGGGTATTAGTGGAAATCCTCAACCTAATGATTGTCGGTCTGATAGACCTGTTTCTCCTTGCAAGGACTTTGCAAATCAGGAGATCCTTAGCTTAGTTTTCTTATATGTATAGGCTTAGCTTGGTCCCTTAGCGCCTGAAGTTCTAGGAAATAATGGTAAACAGATTTTCACGCTGATCTAGGCTGCCCACCACTGTAATCCTGGTGGTGCGATTCCGTCAATGTCGTCATTGAACCAGTTGCACCTTTTTCTCTTGCAAAGCTTGGCAGACGAATAGGTCGCCTTGATTTTACGCAAGAACAAGACCATTTTTGATCATCACTAAATAAAAACCTGAAAGTGGTTCACTTAAGGTCGGTCCACATATATCCGTGACGTGGCCGTGACTTCAGTGCGGTTCCGGCAGCATCATTAAAAATCGGTACGGTATAACCCCATGCGAACAAATTAAGAAAGGCGCGACATTTTCCCAGAAGTGCAATGGAATCGGCCGCCGACGATCTGAGTACCCTTTAGGCGTCCGTGAAAACACAAAAAATCCGGTATTTTTTAATTTATTTCGGAAGCAAAACAAGTATTTAGGTAAAGGTTATTCGAAATATATCCACTTCATGAAGAGTCCAACTGGCTAGAACTCACTTTCTCCACGATACATTCCATGATGCACTTGAGATCACTGTCCAAATTTCAAAAAACTAAAATGTCGGATGGCATTGAGCCTTGAACACCGATACGGAAAAAAGCGAAGTGTCAGTGAAAAATTTACCACGGAACCCACTGACACGAAAAGTATCCGGTCCTTACCGTTATAGATATGTGTGGATCGACCTTTATCGACTGTATTCGACACCCTTTTCTGCGATTTAGCGGCCTTTTTTGGCCGCATGCAATGAACGCTGGCCAGGCACACCCTGAAGCTCAGTAAATGAACCCAAGCAACAAGAGACTTGATCTAAACACGAAAGACACAAATTAACGATGAACGGAACTCCACTGTAACATAACATAAACACTTGGAAGAAAGCCAAATAACGCCACTAGCCCATCTCATGAAATAACCGAGTCAGCACAAAGTTCTGCTGTGAATTATGATTTGACTCAAAATTGATCTTGATGTTAAACAGCCCAGTTTATAGATTCAGAGCCTTTCTGTGGGACGGCCCAGTAGTCATACAAAATACGTCCGAAATAGGAGAGATTCAAGCCTCACACCATACCTACCAGTACTCACCAGAGCTCAATAGTATCACCCTACATTTTTCTAGTATAGAGCTACCTGTCAATTTGCAGCGTATTCGACCATATGGTTGGGGAACTGCTGTGTCAAAGGAAATTCCGGACGATTATCCTGTCTCAAATAGAACGAATGTAAAATCTACATGGAAGGCGCTTAGACTTCCACACCATTTTCTTTGTGAATGTCCTGGTCTGATATGGTTTAGAAGAACAACGTTTATCAGAGAGCTTATGAGCCCCGCTCAAGTTCGGTTTTCTTCAACTAAAGACCTTCTTTCCTTCGTCCAAAAGGCTGACAGTCTGGTCTGCCCACAAAAAGCCTAACTTGTCCGCAGCGTCCACCACAAGGGTTGTCGCCAGCACAAAACATCAAATAACCGAGTCAGCATAAAGTTCTGCAATGATTTATGAGTTAATCCAAAATTTATCTTGAAGCAGCAAGACCTGTGCTATAACATGAGTATGAACACAGGGAAATGGAAGATATCAAAAGGTGCTTGTATCTTGTTTATGGGTTCAGAGCCTTTCTGTGGAACTACATGGAGTCATACGAAATAAGTTCTTCGGGTATGTGAAATTTAATAAGAGCAGTTTTTATGGTCCAATTAGGAAGAGGACTCAAATAAACAAAATCCTTGAAGATGTAAGAATAATATAAAACTTAAATAAAATAAAACCTTTACGAAGATGATCTTGGGTCAAAATGCTTGGGTCTACACTAAGCAATACCACAAGACAATAAATAAATTTAGAAATATAGGCCCCACTACCTACGTTCTCCCCCAATAAATACACGTCCTTCTCCAATGATGCAAAACACGCATTTTAATTTATTTTTATCACATTCAATTTCCATCAGGATCAATGCAATCCAACAAAAAAAAGAACTCCCCAAAAAATCTGTTCTAGAATTTTATAGCCCTGCAAAATTTACGATTCACATTTTCCCCCGGTTGTCTTCTTTGGCGCCCGCAACCCTTTTCCCAGGCGAGGCGGACTACCCCGAAAATCCTGTAAGGTAATAAATGACGCCCTAGAAGTTGCACTAAATTAAATTTGTCAGCTTCAAATATCTTCCGCTCTCTCTCTCTCTCATCTTGGTTTTTATGCGGGGGGCGAGTGTAGTTTCCCAGGAATTTCTTTGCAAGTTAATTAAAATCCGTTTTATAAAAGCGCAGTTGTTTCGGGCGGTGGTGGCGGGGGCGAGTCCTGGAATTTGCATTTTAGGAGGCGGGCATCCTGTTTTTGTCAACTGCAGCTGTCCACGTTTTTTGGGGGTGGTGGGTTTTTTTCCAGAGATAATTAATTTGGAATTTTTCGTCACCGAAATATAAGAATTAATTCCATACACGACGAGATCGCGTTCGGACGTTGGATAGCTGCCAAAAGGGGGTTGGTCGACGATTTTTTAAAAATGCATTTTCGATACTTATGGATATTGAGGAATTTTTCGTTCTAGCTTTTCGAGGGTTCAATAATTCCTTCAAATTTAGGTAAATTTTGTTTTAAAAAATTGGCTTTGGTCTGCTTATGAAGTATTTAAGTAGTATGTAGTAAGTAATTTTATAGCAAGATATCATTCGCAATGTTTAATATGGTTATCCTTTAAATAACCACCTCCTTGAACATCTCAGAAATGTCTGACACCAAAGAATTACACTCATAGTCAGACGAAAAAACTCCAGCACGACTTCTCTAAAAACACCACCCAAGAACTTATCACTCGGAGATTTCAAGCACGTTGTGCACAATGAAGAGCCTTCCTACCACTTTATTTTGCCTTTCTTTGGTCGCAATTCGTTAGCATATTTGGTTCCCAGGTTGAAGCGTCCCAATACCTACTTAATTTCTTCCAACAATTCATAATGCATTAGAGACCCTTGGGATCATTAAAGATGGTTATTATAAAAAAGAAATGGTACTAAAATGGTAAATTTGATATTGCTGAAATATTAGGTCCGAGAAAAAGTTCGTGGCGCATTTTTTTAGTAAAATTCAACTCATTTTCTTATAGTGTGACAATGAATTTCTTTAAGCGAAATATTCTCTATTATTATCGACAATGTTTCGCCATTTTTCCGGTAGAGTCATGATGCCATCTATAAAAAACTGTGTGTCACTCATAGCCGCAATTCATTAGAATATTTGGTTCTCAGGCTGAAGCGTCCCACTACCTACTTATTTTCTTCAAGCATCACACCCTTTGGATCGCACCAACGACACAAAATAACGTTTTTCTGATGCTTCCATGTCTTTGACGTAGACAGCAGTATATTTAATAAAGATATTTTGTCAGCGCCGGCCCTAGGGTAGAGCGAATGGAGTGGTCGCTCTAGGCGCCAGGGGCGCCAAAATGAATGCGAAAAACAGTTTCGACCAAAAAATAAAATTTTGATGGCTCATTTTTTTCAAAAAACCTTAGCACCTCTCAAAGTGCCAAACACTTTTTGGGCTTTCATATCCTCTAACAGGACGACCTGCAAGGCCAGTTGGATATTTCTGAACCCATGGAGTAGGATGCCGACTGTGGCTCGAATGAAGGGAAATTTTCGGGATACCTCTTCAAGGAGGGCAGACTGAGTCCACGAAACCACGGTGGAGTGCGCTTAGATCACTCCTTCATTGGAAGAGGATTTCCTTAGAGGCCCACCTGCGGAAGTACGGGCACATTTTGCTCCATCGAAGAGGCGACCCAAAAAAGCGACCGCTTTTAGACGACGAATTCTGGAAGCTGGGTACTCCCGTGTAGAAGCTGCTGGGCTCTGCATCGCCCTCGAGCAAAAGAAGAATGCCGTTTTACTTAATAAGAAGATAGTTAGACCCTCTGGATCTTCTCCAGACCACAAAAACTCGGCGAAGAGGTGAAGGCTCCGGGCATACGGTTTGAGAATCCGACTGAAAACCCTTCAGAAAAGAAGTCCGATCAAATGGCAGAAAGTGACAGAATGGGCGTTCTTGTGATGTGTAAATCCGGAGAATCTTCTGACCACAGAACAGCTAGTTGCCGCCCAAGGGAGTTTTCTGGAGGAGATTGTCGAGTTGGGGTAGGAGTCAGAGCACCCCAGATTGTGATGGGCCGCCTTAACTTCTGGAAGGAGTCGCTGTAGACGAGGGAAAGCTGCCGCGAAGCTATGTTGTGGTCCGGTGCAGCCCTGCGGATACGTTTTATTGAAAACGTTAGAGGAAAAAACGACCTTAAAGGTGTAGGAGTGGAGAGTTCTCTGTGGACCACAGGTCTATTGACGAGCTGAGGCGGACGGGTGGCCATATTGGTGGCAAGTTTGGTCGAGCATAGCTTAGGATCAGGAAAATCTCATGTCCCAAAGTGCCAAACTTGCAATGTCCCCTCATCGACCGCCAGTACCTGGCGAACAACCACGATCATTTCCGCTCCTTAACCAACTTAAGAAAGGCTGCCGTAGCTGGCGAAACACCGTGGAACCAACTTTGCTAAGAAACACTTGCTTTAATGCCCTGTTATGCTATTATTTATTAAAAGGCTCTACAACCGGAGTCCGGTCTTGGATTCTCGCTACAAATGTGTCGCGGGGGGGTTCACAATCCCTTAAGGAAATTAAGACTGCTTCCAATATAAAGCCTGTCCAGATACGCTTGACTAACACGCCACGGCCTCGAAAAAAGGTTTATCTAGGACAACCCGAAATACAATTTATGTGAAAGCGTCGACCAAAAGGCGCCGAAAGACAGTTCCGCTCCACCCAGAACAAAGGCTAGGCCGGCACTGTATTTTGTGTTCGTTTAGATTATTAGTGAGAGTTTTTATGAAGGAGTGGAGCACGTCTGTCATTCTATAAACGACCTGAACTTCATTAGAGAGTTTCTTTTCAACCTCGACTAAAAAAGAATGAAATTGAAGACTATTTTTGTTGTTTTTGATTCGGTTTAAAACAGAAGACTTTAAAACCGACAATTTAGTGTAATGCACCTCCTAATAATGCGCAACTGTCTAGGATCGTCTATATCTCTACTTTTTCACAAACTACATCTCTCTAAAAGGCCTGTGCTTAGTTCCATCCCCCCAAAAAAACCGATCTACCTCTTTGAAAATTACTTCCACGCGGCTTCCACTTTATAAAAATTAATTTTTAAAAAAAAATCTGCGCCAACAACAAGTGTAACAATTTGCTTAAAGCGCAAACAAACTATTAAGCACTAAAAAGCCCATTACGGTAACTTTATTGAACATAAAACCTTGAAAGGATCATCATCGTAATAATATCATAGCCAAAATTAGAGCCATAAATTTCCATAAAGAGAGTCTGGAATCCCGGCATAAAATTTAATTTTACGATATTCCATTGAAACTCGGGCGGGGATTGATTCACAGCTCCAATACGATTCACACTTGAAGGGGCTCTGCCACTCAGCCCGAACCGCTGCAGCACCCACCCGCGCCTGCCCCGGGAGTGTGTCCTTGCACTAAGGACTTGTGTCGTGTAACCAGTTACCGCCATTCTTGCAGGTGTTTAATTACAAATTTCGTTTAATTTACTAATTTTTTTCGGCAGCTTTAACGAAACCAAAAAAAATATATCGTTAAGCACAAATGTTGCACCCCATCGAAGCCCTCTCCGTCGGCATGTGAGTGGGGATGGCAGACCATCAGGCCTCAACAGCTTCTCGGCGTCGCCGCCGGGAGTGGCGGATATCGCAAAGTGCTAAACTTTAAAACCGATTAATGGCGCCAAAGAGTTTTTTGCTTTGTAATGGTTCGTCCATTAATTCAAGATTGAAAGATAAATTAATTTCGATTAAAAAAAAGGAGGAACTTAATGGCAATTAATTCAGATTTTGGACAGTGACTCAGCCATTTTCGAGGACATTCGCCCCTTTTTTCGGGATTCAGGCCGTTTCTGGGGAGGCGGGCGGTTAACAGTCACTTATAGAATGACGGCGTTGGGGGCTTGAGACTAGCTCGATTCAAGCTGAAAATTAAAGTCATGGTTTGGTGAACTTTAAGCATAGATAGAGCCTAATTGTGTTTCCTTCCCAAATATTTAAACTATTTCATTGTTTCACTCGGAATAAATTTGAAATGAAACAGTTTTGCTCTTTCGGAATAGTTAGTATATAGTCCTATAGTCCAATGGTAAAAGGACTAAAAATAATCCAATTTCAGTATATCTAAAATACTCACACATCTGTCGAATGTCCAGATTTTCCTATTTTCCAACTCTTGAACAACCTACATACCGCTAACCAGGTTATGAGACTTATGTTTGTGGCAAAATTCGCCTGACCTATTGGCCCCGCCATTTTGAATTTGTAAGTTTCAATCATAAATTCGTTATTTACTACTTTAAAAACTCCCAAAATTACCGATTGTCATTGGCATCAGAACACATTTTGCAAGTTCGTCGGCCATATTGGCGCGGCCATTTTGAATTTATAAGTTTTGACCCCGAACCAAATTGGCAAATTTAAGCATATTTCGGCGTTCATTTTGAATTTTGAAAATCGGGCTGGGAGACCCCCACGGGTCTTAATGCAGAATTTCGATGTTCTGCGATGTGTTCAACGAAGGTCTCGTTTACAGTGCCATCTAGGAGTGGCCTTAGAAAGTAATAGTTCTTTCTTTAAATGTAAATAGCACATGGTTAAAATTTCATCAAGATCGGTTGTACGGTTTGGAAGTTCATTCATTCAGTTAGATAATGAACTGCGTATGTAATGTGCATCAACCTTCCATAGCTCCATACATTTCCATTTCTTCGTTAGCCCCAAGTCACCGGCACAGCTTGTTGTAATTGATCTTATGAACCTTCCAAATATGGGCTTGAAGCGAGATTTTTGTCTGTTATCTGCCATCCACTAAAACATGACGCATGCATGAAGTGTAGTCCAAAACAGTCTGGTCTATCTCCGAGACTCTTGTTTGCTCTGTCCCAGCTCTCTGCTCTCTCTGTGTAACTTTACTCCCTGTTGACTTCACTCCACCCTGTTGATATCGACTCAGTTCTTAAGAAGTGGATTGAGAGTTTGGGTGGTATCGATTTTAATCATCACACAATACTACTCCTGGCAAGTGCCGGCGGATCCTGTTGAGCTCGGGTGGGTAGTCAGACAAACAATCCCCCCTAAAACCAACAGAGCTTTCCCTTGAAGCGCTGGTCTGACGCTTGCTGAGCACAAAATTGAAGCTGTGGTGATCAACAAACGAAGAAAACCAGTGTCCGTAAAGATCAAGATATGGGATTAGATCATTCCCCCACAGTCCGCCCTAAGGTACCCTTGAGTGACGATTAATCGGACGCTTAATTTTAAAGCATACTTGGAGGGTATGGTGGACGAACTTCCACTTCAGTTCCAAGAATGCTGCCCAACTTGGGGGAGAGTAGATCGAGCCATCGCCTCCTGATGCTGAGGATTGTTAGCTAAGTCCTGTTACACGCAGAGACAGTGTGGGAAGCAGTGTTGAACAGGACGGCTAACAGCAGAAAATGGAGGCCCACATGCTGACTAAACGCCCTCCGGGCGTACTGCATATACTGGGACATGTAAAATAATCCGGCGTGCGTAATGACGCCCATAGACATACTGACGAGAGAATGCATGTGAAGTGGGACGAGTCTGTTAAGGGTCGATGGGCCCGCAGACTTATCCCAAACGTTAAGGGATGGCTTACGAGGATGCTCGGGTGGTAGGTTACATTCTTACGGAGTTTAACGTTTCGAGCACCACGACTAATCGCGTGAATAGAGTTCGAGACCCAGCGGCACCGTCAGCAGCGTATCCGTTGCGGGGACGCCCCGCTCGGACCGCCAACTAACGGATCAAAGAGGAAGACGACTCATCGCTGTGGCCGGCATGGTGTTCAGGATAATGTAGAGCACTTCTTCTTATATAGTGTGAGGTTCGGCGAACATAGGGCAGAGCCACAGGCAATGGCCGAGGCGCCCCTAATACCGGCAAATATCCTGGGACACGTGATGAGGGACGAGGATATTAGAAGCCACGCTGAACGTCATACATAGGAAGATGTCGCTCGAAGAAGCCGAAGGAAAGAGAGAAGGGCTATGGCGCAGTGACACCATGCTAAAAACGGCAGTCACGGAGGGAGTTCCAGTCTCCCGTCAGTCTTCCGACCAGAATGTGTTTTTTGTAGATTCGAGTCTCAGATAATCGGCGTGCAAAGATCATGTCATTCCCCCAGTTACTCTCAAATTCCGGGTGGGTACTGCTCCTGATAACGACACTGTGGGTTACTCGACCCGAGTCGAGTTAAGTTAGGGTCGACTGAACTTGATTCACCTCTGCCACCTGGGTTGAGTTGAAATTATGCATATAGAAGTGATTTCAGTAGTTGAGTAGTTGAATTTAGTCGGCAGCAGCATCTTTTGTGTTTTTTGTTTTCAACACAAACTCAACTCAAATACTCAACTCATCATGTACACGTAGTAAATGTAAGACAAGCACACGCCAAACTTCGTGGCGCCTCAAAAATGGACTTAGCTTGGCTCGACGATGTGCAAAATTGCGCCCTAAAACTCATGGGTGATGGGACAGCTTGATCTTTCATAGATCTTTCAATAGTTCATCGGCAGTGGGTATTGGGGCAGTTGAGTCTGGGAAAATTTTAGTTCCCATGCGAATTAGGTTAGACCTTGAAACTAGGCTTCATAAATCACTGTAGTTAATTAGATAAATGCGTCAATACTACTCCAATACCTACTACCTATATCTAATCGAGCAACATTTAAGCGCCCAACCTATTCAACTCTTTTCTATTGTTTAAATTAACTGCTACTGGACACTTCATCACATGAGGAACTGGTAGTATAAAAGTTGATTCCTAAAAGCTTTTTGAATTATTTATATTGAAACCATTTCAACTCTGGCCCTTTTCTGGTAATCATTATTTGTTTAGTTCCTCCCAGCTTACCGCAGTTGCCCAGTTAGAGCAACCTTTAGATATTGTACTCTCTCATACATAGATAACCGAAGAGAATCGTTGCTTCCCACGATCCAATTTCGTACAAGGATAGAAGTCCTTAATTGTATGTATTTACATAGAAACAATTCTTAACTTAATAGAGAGAACCATTGCACCCTCATCGCGCTGCTATCATTTCGGTCGCCAAAAAGGAGCTTAAAAACTCCATTACCATCGGGAGCATGTGTTCTCCTCCACTTAAGGGTAGATGTCCCGGGCATCAAATCCGTATGCAGAGCGCGAATTTAACGCCTTGCACTAGGACCATGGATATTTATCACAATTTTATTACCAGCCGCCCACCCTTGGCCCACACACCCACACACACATGCACCAGTGAAGAGGGAAATAATAGATTTCGTTTGTTAACATTACCGTCAGCGATCTGCTCCGTTGGAAATTGTTAATTTTTTCCTTTTTTTCTGTCCTTTTGCTGCTGTATTTCTCTCGCCGGTAGCACTGTAAAAGTTATAGCAGTTGAAGGACATAAAAATTTCATTTGTATTACGATGGGGAAACAAGGTTTGAATGTTTCTTCAAGGGAAGGAAAATCATCTTCGATACCAATAATATTCCATGTGTAACACGAAGGACAGGGCGCTGTTACAACCTTATGGGCATCCCCCCATTCGGCAAGGACGAAAGGAGCGCAATGTTACACTATAAGAATGACTTGAATATGGGACTAGGAACAGATGTGGGTTCACAGGCGCTCTACATTTTAAAGAACACATAATAATCGATCGGGCAATAAATTTCGGAACAGTACCCATGCCCTTCCAGAGGCATGAGGACTTCGGCGCTGCTCTCGGAGGCAGCCCGGCACTGGCTCAGGAGGGACCACCACCGCCGGGGCACCACCTACAAACACGAGAGTCTTCCGGCAACATTTAACTGTTCGGTAGCAAATCCTGCATCCGTAAAATACGGCGGAGTCTGTTCAGTCATTTTATTACAATGAATCCTTGCGCGCCCTCTCTCTCTCTCTGGCTCTCGTGCAGCGCGGCGGCGGCGGCGGAAGCCGATGCTGAATTTCTTCCGAAATAAATTAATGTGATCCGCTGATACTTTAGGGCGGCCCCTATTCAATTTTATGCGGATTTTTATGGTTAACTTTATTTTAAGGGATTTGCAATGAGCAACAGATGCAGACAATGACTCCGCTCGCTCGACAAGGACTTAGGGCACACGGATATCTCGTGTATAGAGGGCACTCGTCGACGTTCAATTTTCCGTTTTTCCACCCTCGCTGCTGGTTTTTACCTTGTACGACCGACGGGGGGCGAGATTAAATTAGTTAAGCATTGTTGAACTGTAAATAAGCAGCTTTAACGAGATCCCTGCGCCACGGATGTTGCGGTCGGATTTCAGGTTAATGATTAAACTTTGATGATTTTGTCAGACTGTCACCTGAGTTGAAGTTGAGTTTCCTTTCTTTTTTTCTCGTCCTTGTGAAATTTGGGTTTGTGTTTTTTTACAGTGTTTAGAATGTTAGTGATGGTGAATTATGGGGAAGTTTTTAAGTTTTGTGTGGCATTCTGTAACTTTCGGTTAAGTAGATGAAAGTAGATAAATTTTGATAATGCTTTGCTTGATTATGGAATTCATTGAGATTGAATGTTGAACGCTTCACAATAGCATTGATTCCACACTCCCCACCAATTTCAATTGTGAAATCCAGAATAAATATCGCAACAAGTTGAACACAAATCCAAATTGAAGGGCGTACTGAGGTCGAACTAATCAACTTTGAGGTTCAGCAACAATCAAAAGTCAGCGAAATTAGAAACAATCAACCGCGCATCATCTAGTGAGGAAAATTGGAACTAAATTGGTAAAGCTGAATTTGTGAGCTGAATCAAATCTGGAATAGAGTCAATCAATGCACATCAGCATCTAGTGAGTAAAATCAAAACCAAGTTGGTGAATATTGAATTGATGAACTTAATCAACCAATTGTTAAGCAACGAACTTCCGTCATTTGGCGACTGGACTGTAAATTCACAAAGATTCACAGATTAGACAGAGATAGAAGAAAGATAGGCCAGACAGACAGACCAGACAGACAGACCAGACAGACAGACCAGAAAGACAGACCAGAAAGACGGCCCAGAAAGACAGCCCAGACAGACAGACCAGACAGACAGACCAGACAGACAGACCAGACAGACAGACCAGAAAGACAGACCAGAAAGACAGACAGACCATAAAGACAGACCAGACAGATAGACTAGACAGACAGACCAGACAGACCGACCAGACAGACAGACCAGACAGACAGACCAGACAGATAGACCAGACAGACCAGACAGACAGACCAGACAGACAGACCAGAAAGACAGACCAGAAAGACAGCCCAGAAAGACAGCCCAGACAGACAGACCAGACAGACAGACCAGACAGACAGACCAGACAGACAGACCAGAAAGACAGACCAGAAAGACAGACAGACCATAAAGACAGACCAGACAGATAGACTAGACAGACAGACCAGACAAACCGACCAGACAGACAGACCAGACAGACAGACCAGACAGATAGACCAGACAGATAGACCAGACAGACAGGCAGACCAACTAGTCTAACCGAGTAGCTGCCTGCCTGATCTATCTATATAGTTGCATCTATTTGTATACGAAATATTATAAATTAAATTGAAACTCTCAGATGGACCATTATACATGCAGCCATCCAAACAGCTAGACAGGTAAATTGGTCTACCTGGTAAACTACTCCACCAGAAAAGCCCACCCAATACACGCTACATGTGGCATAAAGGTACATCAAAAAAAGCTCACCAAGGTTCCCAAGACATAAACCGCAAAAAGTTTCAGCCCAAGACACAAACGAAAACCTTGATTTCGCAATATTATGAAATTGGTGGCCCGGACCAACATAGCTACACTACGATTTTTTTAAGTGTGGGTATAAGCCGTATCAAAGGTTGGAAAGAAAGCTCTGTGTGTGTATTTAATAAAACGTGTCGCATCTCTCTAATACAAACTGACAAATGACAGCCAAATCAAAATGGCGGCCCTTTTCAATTTTACTTAGTTGTTCATAAAGAACTATCTTTGGACGCTGTAGAAATTGTTTTAGGGGCTCAAACTGAACGTCGTCGTAGTACATTGTTAAAATAAACTCGAATTGACCGCAGAAATTAAACTGGATTGACTTTAACTCGTAGAATATAGAACTACAGGAAAGGCCCTCACGTGTTAAATCCGTGTACGTAAATGAAATCTGGGCTCAGCCGACTGTCACATTGACAACGTGACATGAAATGTGATCCGCTGATTAGAATTCGGAGTGACGGCGTGTAAAAAATTAATTTTTGAGGACAAGATTTTATTTTAGATAACTGATCATTTTAACTCCCTCTTGCCCCCTCCTCCATTCCACTCGCCTTTTCCGTTTGTAGTAGACAAACAATCACCAAAGCGTGAACCCTACCATAACAAGAAATTCACTACGCTAAAACTCGTCGAGGGCGCTTCCTGTAGTTTTATATTCTAAGCTTTATTTACTTGCGTGATGACTTGTGGAACTTGTTGAACTTGGTTTGGGGTTGCCAGATACTCTCTGCTACTATTTTCTACTTCTACTACTACTATATTTTCGAAACGTTATTGAATCTTTAAAGGAAAGAGATGTTTAAATTGGTTTTCGTAGACGCTGTTGGTTTTGGGAAAGCGAATTTTGTAAGCCACTTGACATATAAGACGGTGGGTATATGGTGTGGTATACCATCGTCTAGTTTATGTTCTACATGAAAATTTTACAAGTTGGTTCTGAGTAAGATTTCAGCTCAATTTCCAGGACCTTCCAAACAAATCTTAGCCTATCCTATCCTCCATTTATCCTTCGAATTATGTTAGATATTACGCCATTAGTAGTACCACATGACATAATGATAGAATGGGTGATTCATAAGCTTAATTTGGTACCAAAAAAAGTTAGAAACGTGTATTGTGCATTTCTCTTTATTTCTTCTAATTATTTGCGCAAATATCGCCACAAAATGAGGTTATACTGATGATATACTGAATGGCAAATTACGAAGTGTAATTTATTGAAACTAAATACCAAAAATTACGCCATTATTGAATCCCACGAACGGCCCCGGAAACAATATTCGTGTTCGGAGGCCATAACTACATCAGCCATAACATCCCTAAACCCGGCATATCCATATTGCATGTTTGACATTGTACTAATCCATGTCACATACCAATAATTAAGTAATAATCCCCCGGCGAAACCGAATTAAATGTTTAATTAAGAGACTGAGGGATGCTGTCACTTTAATTAAGGGCGACGAAATGTTTGATGTTCCATTAACCTTTAAATAACGAGAGCTGGGTGGATCCACCCCCGCCCCCTTGCGCCCCTCTATGACACCAATATTAGGGAAAGTTGTAGTAGAAAAATCCTAATAACACAACAGCAACAACGACACCATAGCAGCAGCAGCAGAAGCAGCATAAATGATATCCATGTAGATATGGCATGAAATTTTCAATAAAAGCTGTTAGACAATCCGGCGTCGCATTACATCTTGATGTGGGCACCGAACCCTGGCTAGAATTCAATTAGAAGAGAAGTCGATGCCCACCTCCTCCTGCTGCTGCTCCTTTGTCCCACTGTGAATTGCATTAAAAGCGTTGAACTCGGGGTGTTGGTTGCTGCCCTACATCAAAAGCAGTTTCGCCCTAAGGGAGGCAACACTGTGATTTTTCCCGCTTGGCGAATGGGCTTTGATGGCGCTTTGCATGTCGTCGCTTTATCTTTTTTTGAGATCACATTAATACGTCTGTTCAGATTATCTCATTTGATTAAGTGTGATGAGCCGTGATATGGGCTATAAACGAAGTGAAGTTATTTTGGGTGGCATTAACGGCAATTTAAAGTCACATCAGAGGTCCTTGAGTAGTCAAAACCACACCACAAAGGACTAGGTTCATACATTCTGAACAATGGAAGTAACTTATCCATTATTCTTTCGTCGCTGCTCCAGCCAGAGAAGAGAAAAACTCAAACATACGTTTTTTATTTTAAAATGAACTAAACAGTAAAAAATAATTTTGAATGTAAAGTTTTCATTGCTCCAGCCAGGATATGAAAACAACTTTCAAAATGCAAAAAAGCCTAAGACCCTTTACCTATATTCTTATTTTATTAACATGGGACTTTTCACTGGCGCCCTACGCTTTCTTACATTTCGAAAGGTAGGTTGTTTTCATACACTCGCTCGAGCTATAAAAATTTAAAATAAAAGCGTATGTTTGAGTTTTTTTAACTATATTTTTAATTTTCTTCTTTTTAGTCTATTATATGTTTTCCGCCATTTTGTAGTGACCCTCATATTAGATATAAAATGACGTCGCACAGCTTACTGTACTATACTCGTCATACACTTTGATTTGATACCCATACTGAGTGTGGGTTGTAAAGAAAAAAGTAGTTCCCTATTTTGTATTGACCGCCATTTTGAATTTTGAATGACGCCACATAGCTAATTTTATTCTACTTTTCATGCTCTTTCATTTAATACCCATGTCGGTGGTCGGGAAGCACAATTGAAAAATTCGGTCGCCATCTTGGAGGCGCCATCTTCATTTTTTTACAAAATGGTCAGATTCCATTCTAACACAAAGTATACACATGTACAAATTTTGAATTTATTGGGTTATATGGAAGTGGGTCAAAAGTGGACCAACTTCTGTCACTTTGACTCACAGGTGATCTACATGATCCAATTTGATGGATGATCTACTTATGCTGCTTTTGATTGATCTAATTAAGTTGCACGCGTGCTCTACATATAATCTCAAGGCTCTCACGCTCAATCAACCAAATACCTACCAACATAGTTCGGTGGTGAACCACTAGAAAGATAGGGGGAGCAACATTGTAGTGCGATCATGACGTCCACGTGGTGGCAACTGGTCATAGTGATGGGCTAAAATGATTGAGCCTACCAAGCTAACCTGGAAATATATCGCGTCGCGGCGTCTTTTAACGATCTCCTTTGGGCACTGAAAGCAGGATGGCGGCCAGGGTCCCGCGAAACAAAGAAGCAGACCCAGACAGCCGCTGCTCTGTCATAATTTTTTGAACCCAAGCGAGTGGCCGCGGTACTTTTTGACGCAATACATCATCAAAAAGAAGAAAAGATGGCATAGTTCCAGGCAGTTCTTCCCTTCACCCCGCTAAACCTTCACAAAAGCTACCACCTGTTTAATTGAACGAGTTCTGTTCAGGCAGATCTGCGGGCGATCTTTAAAGCTTGCCTCTAGCAATGCAGATAAGCCCAAGACCAGCGGCTAAGGTAATCCATTAGGTCCAGCTTGGGCAATGTCCCGGCAACCTATCAGAAGGAGGTGTTTTCGTTGGAGAGGAAGTGGGAAATGCGCGCGAACAGCTGTGCTTGGTGAAAGAGATATCTTTAAGAGTAGGTATGGGGCCGGTTGAGTGTGAGAACTAGGTCATGACATAATGACCTACATTTATGGAATTACGTGACCTACGTAACTGGATCTAGGTCTTAGAGGTAAAAGTTACGTAATTAGGTCACTTCTGATTTAGGGCGGCAGTTATTCATTATTTGTAAATACGTGCACGTGGGTCTGTTTGTCGTATTGGTCTTCAGGGCGGAATCTTCAACGAATCGTTTTTCTATCGGCATCGTGCCTCTTCTTTGGTCTATTAAGATTTTGAAGGAAATTCTTCCAACTCGACAAACCTCTTTAGGTTGGTATCAGGGTTTACTTGTTTAAATAGGGTCATGAGATTTGTCGTTATCTGTGGCGGTAAAGTAACCTTCTCAGAAATGATCCACCCAAATTTCGTAGGTTCCAATGTGGCTTTCTTTACGCTGTTTGTGATGATTGTAGAGAAGATGTTCGTACCTTGGAGGAGCTGACAGCTGAATGGTATTATTGCACGGTTCCAATCTATTACTGCCGTGACCGAACGTTAGCTTCGCTGTAGAAGAGAAACAAGTAAAACGGCATATATCCGCTATGCTGAATAACCGGACGTGGAACTGGTAGAACAATTCCTTCCTTGCGATGCGAAAAGGAAAATCTATCCAAACAGGCCCTTGACTGGAATCCGCAAGGATCCCGTCGAGTCGAAAGACCTAGAACAACGTGGAAGAGAACCGTGCTATCAGAAGCCGCAACAACTGGGAGATCCTAGTCGGAGCTGAGAGCTGTCGCGCAAAACAGAGTCTACTGGAAGGCAACAGTTTCCTGTTACTTATGTCACACGAGGGATTAAAGGAGCGATTCATTCAAGTGAAAAGACCAAGAACGATGCTGCGGAATGGAATTGCATCCTGGGGCATCTTTACCTTATCAAGTACTTGACAGTCGACAGTCCCAAACTAGTTTACAAGTGGCCTTATGAAACTTTATCGCTTTTACATCACTTTAGCCGCCAGATCGCAATGAATAATAGAATTCACAAATGAATGCTCTTTATTGCGTTAATCAG
This sequence comes from Thereva unica, assembly GCA_949987705.1. Classification (NCBI taxonomy): domain Eukaryota; kingdom Metazoa; phylum Arthropoda; class Insecta; order Diptera; family Therevidae; genus Thereva; species Thereva unica. Next base: position 112,572,334 of record OX465284.1, read on the forward strand.
CAATTCATAGTCTACGGTTTGCTTCGCGTTGCGTGATTGCTGCGTGACCGCTGCGTGACTGCTGCGTGGCCGCTGCGTGATTGCTGCATAGCTGCTGCGTAATAATTGCTGAAAATCAATTATTAATTATCAGTGATCTCTGTGTTTTGGATCTACTGACTCAACACACACATACTGACACAGCATTTTTGTGGAACGTGTTTATTTTTTGTTGACTATTGCCTGAGGACGGACCAGTAACGTTCGTTCATTGATACAAAACACCTTAAATCACTCCGAATACTCTCAAAACTTCCAATTCCATCAACTAATTCCCAAAATTCAAATTTCACCCTTCACAGCGAAGAGACTCCTTCTTAACTCATATTTTCGTCATCATATCCAACTCGGACTCTCCGAGACCACGGGAATATTCGTTAAGGTTTTAAGCCCGGTATGGCGACTAATACGTAAAGTTTCTTCCAAGTTTTTCCGTTTCGTGACAGAAATTTTTCCCATTCAGCCAGAACGAATTGAAAAGGAGCAACTTCTTTCCGCAGGACGTGGGCCAAATCCGAGTCTGGTTGGTGCTCATATGTTAACTTGCAAACACTGAACTGAAAGTTTAATAACTTTTAAATTACGATTATTTTCTTCCTTTTCCACCCCGTCCCAGTGTGTGTGTGTGTGCGCGCGTGTACTGTGTAGCTGGTGTCGTGTGCTCGCTGGTATTGTTGATGGCCGCGGGCAGTTGCAGGACAAAGACAAAAAAACTTTTGCAATTCCGCAAAATGCAAGAAATATACCAGAAAATTGAATTTATACCGGGGCCATGTTTGCTGAATTGTTTCGTTCTTCCATTTCACTTATTTTTGTTTAAATTGAAATTCTCCTTTTTGTTTCGTCCTTAAGTGCTCCTGGCCATTTCGCGGCGAAAAAAACTTCGCTTCTTTTAAAATAGAAAGGAAATTTCGAAAACACGAAAATATCAAAAATTAATACTATTCTCGGAGCTGGGCGCATATGCATTATAGCATGTCTAACCTCCCCCGCCTGCACCCTACACATGCAGAAGTAAGTTCGGCCAGCAGCGCTGCAGAGAATCTGAGAAACCACCCTCTCTCAATTCATGTTCAAGTGATTGTGAAGTGCCTGGCTTAAGGTCCTTTGTTGTTCTTTTTACACTTGCTATCAGCAACCTTAACTAGGAAACGACTGGTTTTACCTTGAGCCGTCGTCGTCGTAATCCCCCGCCCGGGGATGTTTCGGGTTGTTGAATGTGCGCCATCCGAGTCCTGCGGTGAGCACAAGTTGAGCCTTTTGTTATGCCACCGCAAAGGCAAAAAATTCCCAGCAAAATTAAATGCACGCTTCCCTTTGTCCTCGGATTTATTCAGCAGAGATAAGTTATGCTCAAGAACGATTCCTTAGGATTGTTTCATGCTGAACGGCGGCGACTGCAACGGACAACTTTCGGTCGGTAGTTAATGGTGCAATTTAAGCACTTTTGGAGATTGTGCTCCAGTTACGGAATTGACAATGTTTTTTCGTCTTGTTAATCTTTAATTTGGCGGAATTTTTTTCGATGTTGTTCTTTTGTTCCGCTAACAGCGCACCTTTTTGGGCAGTGGTAAAGGTAAAGTGATTGTCGCCTCTTTGTAGGAGGTGTGTGTTTCGCAAATGCCGCAGGACACAATTGTTGCGTTTTTGTGAGTATCCAGTAATTTGGAAAACAAAAGGTGAAAATTGGAGTTTACTAACGCCTTTTTTATGGTCCTGTACGTCAAATACTTTCTATTGAAGGCAGTGCCGGATTTACCAACAAGCAAAACAAGCAATTGCTTGGGGCCCCTACCCTCAAGGGGCCCCGCGCCTCTTATATTTTGTTTGGTTCGTCTTCAGATACAAGGGAGAGGAGAGAGAGAACTAGGAACTCGGCCCACAAAGATGTTGAGATATATAGTTTATTTAAATAAAATTTATATTCCAATTTTACTTAACTGATTTCTCATTGGAAAACTTTTCCTTTGTGTGTGTGTGTGTGTGTGGAGGGGGGGAGGGGGCGGTAGTCATTGTTGGGGGGCCCCCTCACGAGGTTGTGCTTGGGGCCCCGCAATATATAAATCCGGCCCTGATTGAAGGCGTAGCGCTAACAAAACTTTCGGAAGGTCCTGGCACCCGATTTGTCACTTCTGTCAAAACCCGAAAAGAGTCACCTGCAGACGAACACCTAGCAGCTCTGTTAGCAAGCTGACGTACTTCTTCAAAAGGTCGACGGACAGTGTATAGCTCACTGGTATGAGCTGGACTGTTATGTGTACTGGGTGATTAGGACTGCACAACCTAATCGATTTAGTAGCAGTTTTGGTGGTTAAAGAAAACACTTTGAGTTGCTGTTGGTTCTCAACTGAATTTTTAATTTTCCAGAGCTTAATTTATATGTTAACATTTGTGCAACATAATCATTTTTTTTATATTATTAATTGGAGCAACATTAATCAATAAGTTATTGACTCGGTGATCGTAATTATATTTTATTATTGAGTCATCAACATGAATGACTCGGACGCGTGTGGCATACTTATCGTTTTGTTTGCTGTGCAAACATTTTGCCCAGCCGAGGTCGTGGATCGCGGGGCTGGGTTAGGTCCTAGATGTTCTGTCGATTGTTGTATGCCGGATGAGCTGTGAATACTCTCTGGTAGATCGCCAGTGGTTACATGGTGTTGTTTCAGACTCCAACGGGTCGGTCGACATTTCCATATACCTGCGATGATCGCTATGGTGAGTAGGACAGATCCTGCTGTTGTGGCGGTATGGTGTCCGATAGTTTTCCATGTTGATGACTGAACTTGTAAGCCAGTTGGATCGTGGATGATGCTGCTGAATGTGTCGGATGTTTTTAGTATCGGGTCTAACATTACTGGTTTGCTATCTAACCCGGTAGGGTTGAATATCCCAGTTATGTTGAAATTCATTGGCTTTAGAAATGTTGATTGAATAATGACTTTGTTACGAACTTCAGAGAAAAGTATATTCTTCGTTGTTTCAATCACACAGTCCTGAGTTGTCTGCAGAATTCCGACGCCATGCAGAGTAACATCTTCCCGTTGTCCGTTACATTTAATTGCGGCCGTTGTTGGTGGATCTGCGATAAATAACCAGGTGTTCGCCAAAAAAAGATGTTTCCATATGACGGAGTGGATTTTCAGTTGCTTTAATGGGCACTCTTGCCTATTGTGTCGTTGGTATATTTCATCGATGATACAATTTGGATTTTTCACTAAGTCACTAACAACTGCGGGTGTGCACAATTTGGAGTATTTTTCTAAAGATACGCAATTTCTCATTTCTTCTTCGGTGATTTCGAAATATTTTTGATTATTGTACTCTATCGCCAGGATTGCTGATGATATTTGTGGCGTGACATATGTATTGTTATTTATGCGCTGAGGAATTGGTGTTGCTTTAATCATATTAAAGGTATCGGCATCCGTTATATGCAGAAATCCAAAAACCTTAACATCTGAATCGGCTATGTATATTTCCATATCATTCCCTGGTTCTGGAATGATTCTTAGATTAGATGGCATTTTGCTTGCTGCTTGATCTGTTATTTCTGCCAATTTGCTTGGAGTTATGAAGTCCATAATGTTTCCTTTACCATAACCTGCTTGTAGAATTTTTATGTAGTGCTGTTTTAGGTCTTCCAAAATATCTTTGGCAATCTGGTACGCTGCTAGTATTTGTGTGCTGACCATATTACTGTCAATCTTGTCATACCATCCTTCAATCTTGTTTACCTCGGAGATTACTCTGTTCAGTTTGTTTGTGACCAGATCGAACTGTCTACCCATGCGGACTTCTGTGTCATTTATCCTTGTCATTGTAGATACCAATATATTTGCTTGATGATTAGCCGCTTGTCTCAACATATCTTGATTATGCTGAAGGTGTTCAATGTCAGTGTAAACCTCATCGTTTACTCCAAAGATGGCTTGCAATAGATGTCCAACAAGCCCTCTTTTATTTCTCCGCTTCCGCCTTTGGTTTATTGCTTCAATCTCATTTAAGATTGTTGATTTTCGTTCTAATAAATGTTCAAGTAGAGTGCGGCAATGCGTGTTGTCTTCAAACCGTTTTGCCTCACTGCAGGTTTGTTCCATCTTGGTTATTATATTATTTACTCTACTAGTGTCTGCTGTTGTGTTGATTGGGATGAGTACCTCGACCTTGATAGTACCTCTCTTTAGTTTGGCGTGTCCAATTTGTTCGATAAACAGCCCAGGTTGTGGGTATTTTATTGTGTAGTGTGTATGTCCCGGTTGGATCGAGCTTAATATAACGAGTGTAGTTAAAACCAATTTAGCCATGTTCCAGGTAGTTGCTGATTTATGTGCCGTCTTCTTGTCCGCATGCAGGTGACTCTCTGTGCCAGTTTGATGATTACTTGTTACAGTGACATGTGTACCAGCACACGTTTTCAGCTCTGTTGATGTAGTATGCTCTGCATTCGTCAAGTTGTCATCTTCAACAGGTAACACACATATTTTTGTTACTGGACGCTTTATTGTGGAGTTTTCTTTGACCCGTAGAGTTACCACTCGTACAACTCCATCTTTGCCTGGATGTGTCTCGATTATTCGGGCTAGTGGCCATCTCGTTGGAGCGCAGTTTTCATCTTTTACGAGAACAATTTGCCCAACTTCGATCACCCTTGCTCCTGATTTCCATTTTGTTCTTTGTTGGAGTCGTGATAGATATTCACTTTGCCACACCTTCCAGAAGTCCTGCGTCATCTTCTGTACTTGTTTCCAGCGGCTCAATGTGGTAATGTTGTTGTCTATGGTTGGTTCTGGTAGTCCTACTAATTCTTGCCCAACCAAGAAATGTCCAGGTGTTAGAGTAAGGATCGAACTAGGGTCGCTCGGTAGTGGGTATAATGGGCGTGAATTTAAACAGGCTTCGATTTGGCACAGTAGCGTCGACATTTCCTCGAATGTTAGCGTAGTGCAGCCTATTACCTTTTTCAAGTGGGATTTGATGGATTTGACTCCAGCCTCCCAAATTCCTCCGAAGTGAGGAGCTGCCGGCGGAATAAAATGCCATTGTACACCTTCGGTCGCCAGGCTTCCCACTACTGTGGTTAAGTTTCTGATGGCATGGCGAAGATCCTTATCCAGTATTTTTTGTGCTCCTACGAACGTTGTTCCATTATCACTGTATATGTTTGAAACAAGGCCCCTTCTTGATGTGAATCTTCTAAATGCTGCTACGAATGCCTCCGAGGTCATGTCTGTTACCGCTTCTATGTGAATGGCCTTTGTAGCTAGACATACAAAGACTGCTATGTAGCCCTTGTGGGATTTGTTTCCTCTTCCTTTGGACATTCTTATCTGAATAGGCCCTGCATAATCTAGTCCGGTGTGCGAAAACGGTTTCGCTGGTGTTACTCGTGGAGCTGGGAGTTCACCCATAATTTGTGTCACTGTTTGTCCCTTGTGCCTGCAGCAAGTAATGCATTTGTTCAATACTTGTCGTATTTTGCTTTTCCCATTGATTATGAAGTATCTTCTTCTAATAAACGCATGTGTGACTTCATTTCCTCCATGTAGTGTCGCTGCATGAGCTTCAAGTATCAATAGTTTAGCTATGTGGTGTTTGTGAGGTATTATGACGGGATGTTTTTCATTATACGGAATACGAGAATTTTGGATTCTTCCACCCACTCTTAGTATGCCATTTTCGTCCAAAAATGGATTTAAGGAAAGAATTGAACTTTTTGTGTTAAGTGGTTTCTTTGCTTCCAGCTGTTTTAATTCTGCAGCGAACTCCGTTTTTTGTGTCATCTGTAGAAGTTGTTGATGCGCTTTATCTAATTCCTTTACTGATAAATCTGTGCTGTTTATTATCTCCTTCCTGCATTTCGCGATGAATCTTTTGCAGTAAGCCAGCACACGTGTAAGTTTCTTAAACGATGAAAAACGACTAAGTAGCTCGAAGCCTTCATCATTTTGAGTTACATGGACCGCTACTACCTTATTTAAATTACCTCCTCTTGTAGTATTTGTGTTAATTTTTTGTGTTGGCCATTTATCTTCAGTCATCTTTAGCCACGATGGACCATTCCACCAAAGCTCTGCATTCTTTAGGTACTGCGGAGTGGCTCCTCTCGACGCTAGATCAGCAGGGTTGTCTTCGGAACGCACGTGACGCCAACTTGTAGACTCCAGATTTCTGTGAATTTCTGACACTCGGTTTGAAATGAAGGTTTCCCATTTATCTGATTTTCCATGGATCCATGCTAATGTTATCATCGAATCTGTCCAGGCGTATTCCTTTACATTCTTAATATCCAATGCTTGTTTTGTTCGACGTAGTAGTTTAGATAATAAGACTGCTCCGCAAAGTTCTAATCTTGGTAACGTGGTTTTATTTAGTGGTGCTACCTTAGTCTTCGCTACAAGTAGTGTTATATGTACTTGCTCCGATTCTGACGTAGTTTTACTGTATACGGTTGCTCCATAAGCTTTTTCGGATGCATCGCAGAATCCATGTAGTTCAACTGTTTTGCATGCGGGTGTATACTGTATCCAACGTGGTATGTTAATTTCTTCAAGTTTTCGTAGTTCATTCCTGATGTTCATCCATCGAGCAGCTAGCTCTTCTTCCAGTGTTTGATCCCAGTTGTATCCTTTTGCCCATAATTCTTGAATTAACATTTTGGCTCTCACTGTTATGGGTGCCAACCACCCGAGTGGATCAAATAGTCTAGCAATTTCTGATAAGATTGTCCGTTTAGTAGGTACTTCTGGTGTTGCATTCAATTTTACCCTAAAGTGGAATTTGTCTGCTGCCGGTGTCCAGTATATACCCAAGGATTTTACAGCCTCGTCATCTTTTATTTCAATGGAGCCTTGATCCCTAAGTTCTGTTGGTAGATTATCAATTAGTTCACTGTGGTTGCTTCTCCATTTTCTAAGGTTGAACCCTCCTTCTTTTAGCGTTTGGATCAGCTCATGTTGTAACCACTTTGCTTCCTGAATTGAAGACGTTCCAGACATCATGTCGTCCACGTAAAAATCATTGAGAATTATTTTTGCTGCTTCTGGATGATTTTCTTCTTCATCGCGTGCTAATTTTTGCAATGTTTTTATAGCTAGGTAAGGTGCTGATTTTGTTCCGTATGTCACGGTTGTGAGTTTAAATTCTTGAATGCTATCTCTTGTTGAAAATCGCCATACAATTCGTTGGTAGTCTTGATGTTCCTGTGAGACCCTTATTTGCCTGTACATCTTCTCAATGTCGGCACTAAATACATATTGATGCTTTCTCCATCTTAGTAGAATGTCCTGTAGGTCGTGTTGTAGTCTGGGGCCACAGTGCATTAAATCGTTTAAGCTTAGCTTGGTGCTTGTTTTGGTAGAGGCGTCGAAAACTACTCTTAGTTTGGTAGTCGTGCTTTCTTCTTTGATGACTGCTTGATGAGGCATGTAGTATATGTTACGAGTATTGCACTGAAGTTCTTTGGGATCAATGAGTACCATATGTCCCAGTTGTAAGTATTCTTCCATAAATTTGTTGTATTCATCCCGCAAGGTTTTGCTTTTTGAGAACCGCTTTTCCATTTGATATAGTCGTGCTATTGCAACTGGTTTTGATTCTCCTAACCCCTCTGTCTGCTTGAACGGAATTTGTACTGTATACGTGCCATTGGGATTTCGTTTAACTGTTCGATCAAATTGTTCTTCACACGTTCTGTTTTCCTCTGACATAGGTGGACTCATTACTGTTTCTTCCATTTCCCAAAACTTTCGAAGCTGTGAGTCGATATCTACCCGTGAAATCATGGATGTGATTTTCCTGGTTACTTCTTTCTGTTCGATTGGTCCAGACAATATCCAGCCAAATTCAGTTTTTTGAGCTAACGTTCCACATTTCTTTTTTCTAATTCTGTTCATTAGGATGTCACCAAATACGTCTGCGCCCAATATCATGTCGACTGGTCCCGGGGTATCGTATGTAGGGTCTGCAAGAATGAGATTACTCCAACTGGTAAGATCTTCGCTATCGATATATTTTTGTGGTTGGTCGCTCGTCAGCGATGGAAGTATTAGAGCTTCACACTGTAGTTTAAAGTTGGATGGAAATCTCGGAATGAGTTCTACTAGAATTTTGCTGTGAGATGTCCCAGCGTTGCTCTCGTGTATTCCTGAAATCTCTGAATATATTTTCATTCTTGGAACTCCTAGTGCTTGCGCCGAATTTTCGGTTATGAAGGTGACTTGGGATCCGGGATCTACCAATGCTCTCAGATACTCATAGGTGTTTCTTACGGTCTTGGCTCGTACTAGTGCTGTTGCCAGTATTACATTGCAAGATTTCCTTGCAACGTGTGACTCAATTGTGCGTTGAGATGTAGCAATGTGTGATGACATTACTCTCGGTACATCTTCTTGTTTTGCTGTTGGATTTTTTGCCTCTTGGTGAATTAGTGTATGGTGTTGCTGCTTACAGACGTTGCATCGGCTTTGACTGTGGCAGGGGTCGTTCGTTCCATGGTTCAAACAGTTGGGACATGTTTTACTCTGCCGGACGAAGTTGAGCTTCTCTGCTAATTTTAGTACTCTGAATTTTTTACATACGTATATACTGTGCTGTCCATTACAGTATCGGCACTTTGTGGTACTAGTGTAATAATTCTTTATTTGGTAGTTATTTCGTGATTGTCCATGGTTTATGGTGCGGCTGCTTTCAGTTTTCTTCCTAGGCTCTGCAATTACTTCTAGTGCTTGGAATCTAGTTTCCAAGAACTTCAGTATGTCTTCTAATTGCGGTATCTCTCGTGGATCGCTCAATGATTGCTCGTACGCTTTATAGGTCTCTGGATCCATCTTTCTTCGTATAATATGTGCAATAAAGGGTTCCCAGGGTGGGGTTTCTAGTTGTAGGCTGTTGATTCCATGTAGGCATTCTTTTATTTGGTCATGCAATTGTTTTATTGCTTTGGCAGAATCGATGATTAACGTAGGTTGATCCAGAATTGCATCGGAAAATGTGGAGAATATTTTCCGTTTATTATTAAATCTGCTTGTTACTAGGCTCCATGCTGCTTCATAACTGGATTCGCTGCTTGCCAGGTGTTGGATAAGTTTGTGCGCCTCACCACTTAGTGACGTTTGCAAGTAATGCATTTTCTCAGCATTACCTAAACGTTTGTTGTTGTGGATTAGTCTACAGAATATATTTTCAAAATATTTCCAGGCCTTATAGTCACCGTCAAAGTTAGGAATTTTTATTTGTGGTAGTTTCGTCTTTGCCTCATCCTCTCTCTGACTTTTTTCTTCTATCACATCTTGTAGTTCTATCATGGTTTCTTGGTAAGCTTCTTCAAGAGTTTCATATTGCTCTTCCTTGAAGTACTTATGCGACAGCTCTTCCTCTTCGGTAAACGTCATGATTTCTTCATGCAATTCTTGTATAGCGTCCCATTGCGTTGTTAACTGCTTGATTTTAAATTCGCAGTACGTCTTGGTTTTCGCTTGGCCTCTCTCTGCTACCTCAGCAAGTAGTCTCCTAATGTTGCTCATTTTGACCCTCTGCTTCTTGAGACGCAGTGACTTCTCCTCCATGTCGTCGTTTAATTTTAAGTTGAAGTTTGCTCCTGAGGTGTTTGCTGCGGTCTCGACCAGCTGCTTGCTCAGTTTTTGTTGATACTCCCTCAGTAGTTCCTTGGCTTCATCGTATATAGCCTTTGCTTGATTGTAGAAATTCTGCGTGAAATACGGCTCCGACGGTCTGTTCATTCCTTCCAGATAGGCGTGGTTTTCTTGGAATTTTCCCCAGGAACTGTCAAATTCCGCTAGTCTCTTCTCTATATAGTTCTTGTCTTTCCTCCCACTGCTGTCTTTCTTCATATTTGAGAGGGCCCGGCACATGGCTTCCCCAAGCTTCTTTTGTTCTTCTGTTATTTCCGAAAATGACTCCATCGTGGTACTGCAGACTCGGTGATTCGGTTCTTAATGTTATTGTTGTTTTTTTTTTTTTACTGTTTAACTCGGTGCGAGTTGTGCGTAGGTGTGATTCTTTTTAAAGGTTCGAAGGACCAATGTATAGCTCACTGGTATGAGCTGGACTGTTATGTGTACTGGGTGATTAGGACTGCACAACCTAATCGATTTAGTAGCAGTTTTGGTGGTTAAAGAAAACACTTTGAGTTGCTGTTGGTTCTCAACTGAATTTTTAATTTTCCAGAGCTTAATTTATATGTTAACATTTGTGCAACATAATCATTTTTTTTATATTATTAATTGGAGCAACATTAATCAATAAGTTATTGACTCGGTGATCGTAATTATATTTTATTATTGAGTCATCAACATGAATGACTCGGACGCGTGTGGCATACTTATCGTTTTGTTTGCTGTGCAAACAGACAGTCCTCCGCGCCATAAAACAGAGCTTTAAGTCAGTTGGGGTGAGGGTTAGGAATTCACTCTCACAAAAATAAGCTTGCTACGAATCGACATCAATGTCTCGGAACCGGATGCACAACTTTTCGACAACCTTTGATTTTCAAACCAGGTCACAAATCGGACTATGGGAATGTGAGCACACTGCTTGCTATCCATCAGGTTGGACGACTTAAAGAATCAACGATTATCAGTTATCGAGGCCTCGAGACGTCGCCAAAAATCCTCAAGAATGGAATCGAAACGTGAATGGAGTTCGAGACCTAGCGGCACCGACAGCAGCGTATCCGTTGCGGGGAAGTCGCGATTGGACCGCCAGCTAACGGATCAAAAAAGAAAGAAGACATCAAGATCATGAATCTTAGCGAAACCAGATGGCACGATGCGAGGGAGCATATCTGCCCAAACGGTGAGTCCTTCTTATATTCTGGCAGGAACGAAACCAAGTCGTAGGAGTACCGTTCGTCGTCGTCGTACTCAATAATGAAGTCAGAGCTGGCAGCTCAGAACTTGTTCTAAGTCAATTTCCCATTGAATTTTTCCATTTAAAACTCGTAACAAATGAGTTGAAACGACTTCTATGCTATCACCCCTGATTCAGCTTCATCAGTTGGTCACCAGTTTCTGAGAGGATTATTAGCGTGACTAAAGCCGGCTCTACATAATGCTATGAACACCCTTTAACGTTGGACTCTTGATGGTAGGACGCATCGTGTGCCCGATGTTCGAACTACGAGTGTCCAATGTCAAGCGTCCAAAGTTAGTATTTGGACACGTTCAGGCTGATGTCTGTATTGACTCAAACGTTGGAAGCTAACATTCGAATGAAACGTCCGTCGCATCGTGTAGATTCGGCTTAGGAAGTACTGTGGTATAGTCCAATGCTATGCCCCAACTGAAGAGGGAGACGATCATATCAAGGACGAGTATATGAGACCGATTTTACTTGCCATAAATATGCACCGTGAGCGAAAGCCCATTGCCCTGCGTTAAAGTTAATATGTTTTCCCTAGACCATACAGACTTGGTAAAATGAGGAATGAACATATGCTCTTTACACAGAAGGTATAGGTTAGGTTTGGTAAGGTTAGGTTAGGTAAGATTAAGTTAGGTAAGGTTAGGTTAGGTTAGGTTAGGTAAGGTTAGGTTAGGTAAGATTAGGTTAGGTAACGTTAGGTTAGGTAAGGTTAGGTTAAGTGTGGTTAGGTTAGGTAAGGTTAGGTAAGGTTAGATTAAGTAAGGTTAGGTTAGGTAAGGTTTTTAGGTTAAGTTAGATATGGTTAAGCTGTTGATTTCAGCTCATACACTAACGACAAAAAGATAAGCCCATTGTGATGCCATAGTGATCCCACTTTAAACCTGATGTTAAAGTGTCGTTTCTTCGAGATTTCCGTAAGCGTGTTTAGAAAGGGTTAATGTGGTTAATCTCCTTCTGCTTAGGGTTGACTAGTGCCAGAGCAGATGTAGTACACTTTCCTCCTTGTTCGGATTCTTACAGGTCGTAGGCTTGAAGACCTAAGCGGGTCGCATGTGTCCCTATCAGACAGTGTCCGGTCCGCACTCCCACGATAGTTCAAAAGTTTTGTCTCCCGAGGGTCAGTAGTGAAGTGTTCCGCCTGAGATCATAAGAGAGCGGTATAACATAGCATTTACCGCGTGTGCAAGTGTAGAGCGAAGTGCTCCTGTTTTGTAATGCGCACATCGTTGTACTTTCTGTAGTTTGTTTAGCACAGTGGACTTACTCAAGGTTGATCACCATACTAAGACCCCATATAGAAGTATTGGGCGGACGATCGCTGAGTGGATCCATTATACTAGGTTAGGAGAGAAGCCCTATTTCTTCCCAATGGACTTTTTGCAAGCGTGTTAAAGGTGGGGTTTTATAACTTCTTGTGAAAGGTTCCGTTTTCACTGGGTTAACGCTGAGTCGACAGTCCAGCGTGAGAGGATTTGTAACACCGCCTCTATAAGATCACGAAGAACTTGAGGAAATTTCCTTTTGTGATGATTACAATGTCATCCGCGTACGACAGGACGTGATGTCCCACTTACTCCATGCGTCGCAGCAGCAGTCACGATGCATAGGAGAGGGGAAAGTACTCCTTCTTGCGGGGTGCCTCTATTTACGGCCCTTCGGATCGAGCTGTTTTTTACCATCTGGGGTCGTCTCTTCGGCAGCTGAAGGTTGATGACGCTTGTGTTGTTAAATTTGTCTCACAAGCGAATGGTGTACAGCTTTAAAGACGATGAAGCAACTCGCAGCAACTCATTTTGCATGACGATCAACTCCAGACCAATATGAACCACTACCAAAACACTTTCTTAGATAACCAAACTTTTGTATTTTACAGCTCCAACAATAAACCCGAATAAGTTCGACTGCTCAAAATTTTAATTCTTTTCCATAAAACTTATCGCATTTTGAAATGCACCGCCATTAAAAGATCTGCCATCAGCACACTCTGCCGGTTTAAATAATAAAAATGTCGAACGCAGCCAAATATCGTTTAGTAACTGAATTCCACCATCAAAAATTATTGTCTACAGAAATTATACACAAGTTTCTCCATAGATGGTGGTGTTGGTGGTGGTGGATCTGTACTGCTCTAGCCATCGAGTGCACGGCCGGGCGTGCAGAACGAAGGGCGTAGAATTGAGCAGAGATATTCTCGGGCGTCGGCGGCGGGACGTAAATTGACCTTTTCAAAAGATATTCGTAAAAATATGATAAATTCTCGACATAAATAAATTTTATCACGTTTCGAAGGTCCTTGGCGTGGAGCCAAATGTTCATGCATTTAGTTTCTCCTCCTTTTACCCAAAAAAAAAGAAATAACGTCCTGCAGAAGCAGCGCCAGGACACCATCAACCCGTCGAATGCTATCAACGTTCTATGAACATTAAAAACCCCCAAATTTTCACTTTTACTGACGATTAAAGTCATGCAAAATGGCTGAATTGATTTTTTTTCATATTTCGCCACGGTGTCCTCGCGAGGCTGCAGACGTTTCCTGATTTACATGCGATTTCTTGAGAGACGCAAAAAAAAACGAGGGAAAAGATAAATTTTATTATTTGTATCCTGCATACAGCACAGGACGTGGTTGCTGAAAGGAGTTTTTCTTAACGTGGTTGTGTGGGTGACGGCGTTTTTAGGGGTATTTAAATTATTTAATACAAAGTTTGCATCAACAATTGCCGCCTAAAGATCATGTCTGTCAGGTTCGGTTCGGAAAATTCCCAACAGATGGAGAGATGGTGATGTTCTTGATTTTGGGAAGTCTCCGAGCGTGAGCCATTTATCAAGGGGAAGTGATAAAACGTTTGCTGAATACGAAATTGCACAATTCTCGCAAAGTGGCCGCCGCACTCCATTTTGATTAAATTAAAATCATTGCGACTTTATATCCCTGGTCACGTTGAAGGAAGTCTTTAAGATTTCTTATCTTGTTCTGCAGTTTGTGCGTGTGTTTGGTGTAAGGGGTTAATGTTCCCATAAATCCAAAGGCGTTGATTGTGAAGAATATGAATCTGGAACTGGTTGAGACGAGTTTTTTTTTTAATCCTTCCAAAAAGGATCTTTAGCATATGTCAATCTCCAGTTTAGCAAACCTAAAAAAAAACAGAAAAAAATTCTCTTAATTTCCTTGATAAAATGCAAATAAGAATGCCACTCTTTATATCCATTAGAATTTGTTCACACACACATACATCCTAGCTTGCGTACATCCTAGAATATTCTCAACTGGCGAATTAAATGTGGAAATAAAATTGTTTTTATGCTCCTTTAGTTTCGGAATTAGTGACATTCGAGGAAATAAAGTTTTTAGCATCCGTCTTAACCGCATATGAGTGATTCGTCTGCATGGATGTCAACGGGAAACTCCATTACAAACTTTATGAGGCGAATGTTAAGTGTTGAAACTTTTTCTGATGTCATCTCCTATTTGCCCCCAACTCCCGAGCAATTTTATAAGGATATATAGAGAAAAGTTTCAATTTTTTTTTTTTTTTGGTAAAAAAAAGGCTCTATTGTGGCTTCTCTGTCTGTTGTTAATTGAGAGTTTTTTTTGCGATGGAAGGAAAATGATTCTTTAATAGAATGAAAAGAGCGTTTATATATCCACTTATATTGATGTGGTTTTGGTTATATGTGTACATGTGTATGTGATAACGTCGTTACGATTTTGGTCTGGCTATTTTACGAGTGTTTTAACATTTGTGGTACAAAACATCGAATTGAATTATGTGGTGGTACGAACGCAGCCCAATGTCGGAGTGCAGTGTAAACGTACAATAAGAAAAATGTCACTTTTAGAATTTCATTATCGCGTGTCAAATTAATACTGATGAAAGAAATGCTCCTTGGGAAGTTGATCTTCCAGAGTCCAGATCTGACACCACCACGCAAACGCCGTGTAGTGTATGTAATATCCCACTATGAAAAACACTGTAATACAAATTGATTTTAATAAATAGAATTGAAGAACTTTTGACAGCAAATGTCAAAAAATAAAGTTTTTCAGGAGAACAAAGAAACGCAATTGACTTTTGTTGTTTTTGGTGGTTTTTGTGAAATCAAAGAAACTTTAAAGTAGTGTTGTTCTTGACAGAAGATATTTAATACATAGTGACAAAGTTTACTCATTTCTTTAAAAGATGGCGTTTAAATCTCAATTGGAGCAAAAAGTGACATATGCTGCTTTTTGTAAAAAGCTCTTCCATTGTGACAATTGTAGTAAGCATTTAATTTTGCAAATTAATTGATGCGGACTAACTTCAGTTCCTACACTCGAATCTGATCTGGGTCCGTCTGTGTGCAAGACAACCTCATTGTAAACTTCCCAATCCTCTCTAGTAGGGATCCGGATATTAGGGTCACTGTCGAAATTTAATTTTGTGACCGTGTATTCGGTAGGTCCTGATACCATTTCCTGGGGTAGAGAGCGCAGTATATTACTGTGGTCATAGGTCTTCTCGACCCAGCAACCCGCTTCACGCAGCAGGAGGGTGGTACAGGCGGCCAGCTCCATATGTATACTGCATTTTCAACCGCTGGATCTGAGCTTGTAGATGCTACCTCCTTTTCAACTCGATGACTGTTAGTTCATCCAAGCGCTCACTGAGCTCTTCATCGGAGTCAGCGTCTTCATTAGATGAAGCCGTTTCGAAAGCCTTAATCCATGCCTGCCTTAGTCCAAAATGGAGTTTATAGTCAACTCTTTCGAGCCCCTCTAGGCACTCGTCGTTGATTAGCAGTACCAGGGTTCTACTATTTAGCTGGGGTTCCTCGGCCTTGAGCACCTTCCAGTTGTCCGTGGGGTTTGTCCCTGTTGTGGCGCCGAAGATACTCGAGCAATTTGCCCCAAATACGAACTACATGACCATCTCTGATATTTTGGCCTCGCAGTCGGTGTCGGCCCAGAGTAGGTCCGACAACCTGCCGGTACTAGAATTGGCATTGGTTTGTGCAACTAGAAGGTGGTGTTTCACTACTTCACTCATTGGCCTGTAATTTGTTGGGCCTGATTGTTGAGGTCCTTAAGCTAGAAGCGACTATGGTTGGTCTTGTGAGCTTTTACGTACATATACAAAGGCTGGTTTCAAGCCTGATAGTACAATATTAGGTGGATACCCTCACATAACAGACGAATAGCGTCATTTAGACAGATTGATTTCGAAATCAACAGTATCAGTACTTCGTTATGAAATGGTTGAAATCGACAAGATTCTTGCGACCCAAGTCAAGACAAAGTTCAATAACACACTTGGAAGATATCAAAGCTGAGTGGAGGACCATAAATACAAGTTCTGTTATATGCTTGCCTTATATTGTAGAAGGCATACGAGAGTAGTAAGGTTACGAGGTTCCTGCACCCCTCTTTGCCCCGCAGCTGAGGGGGGTTTATGTCCGTGGTGCGGAGTTTCTGTCCGTGGTTTGGTGAGAGCTTTTGGTGCCTGGAGGTATGCAATAGGGTTTGTGTCATTTTATGCCTGGAGGTATGCCATGATGTGCGCTTATAGGTATGTAATGAGTTTAAATGTTTCCGGTGATTGTGAGCTTTTTGCTGCCGGAACGGGGTATGCAATGGGGCTCTTCATGACTGTGGTTAGTGGGGCTATACTACACACCATTAATTGACAAACTGAAGCAAGAAAATGTGAAACAACATTGTCTGAAACGGCAGTAAGATCTGATCGATAGTGTTATTCAGGTCTATAAGTATAGTGTTGATTTGTGCGCCATCTACTGGAAGCTGGAGCGGACTGTTATTTATTTATATCTACTGTCGTAGATCAAAACCTCGTTTGTTTCGTCAAATTTCAGTTAGATGAAATCCTTGTGAAACATCAACCACATTCTATATTTTCTTTGTACAGTGTAACAGATACTTCCTTGTGACCACCGCCCTCCCCCTCCCCTCCCTCTTCCCTTCTGCTACTTAAATGCAAGAAAGCAATTTTACACGTTCACACAACAATTGCTGACCAATAAAAAACGAATTAGACCTACTCGGCTACAAATGAGGTCCCCACATATCCTTGTCTAGTTCAAAAAAAAACCAAGGCAAAAAGGAGAAGTTCATTCTACGATCTTCCCACTTCTCTCGTCCTAGCAAAATACATACATAGTTGCCGCTACCAACTTTATTAGCAATGATACCAGGCGGCTGCCGCAACCCCAATTACAACCTTTTAATGGGAATCAGATACGCAGATGGTTTCCAGTGTTAATGGGCTCCAATTAATTAGTTTTTACAACTTTGCCGCCCTCGTTCAGCGTGTATTGGTAATTTCAATTTTACGATCCAACGTGCTTCCCTTTAATAGCCGAAAGGAGCAGCAGCAGCAGGAGGCAGCAGCAGCGGCAGCATCAGTGGCGCTGCGCCATTGTTTCACCGTCGTCGTCGTGCATTTGAAGCGGGACGACTCTCTACTGTATATGGACTGTTCATGTTGTAATCTATTTTGCAACCAATTATACACCTGTTATGGGGCCGTTATGAAGATTAACTGGGTTTATGTGAATTTTCATAAAAAACGCATTTTTGTAACGTGGTTAGATATACTTAGTAATGCATTAACGTTTCGGCTGCAATCCGTTATGTTGTGAATGTATTTTTGAGGGAATGGAATTCAAATCTTACTTTAGGCGTTCAATACATATATCTCAATTTTACAATTTAAGGGCAGCTTTAACATATAAACGTAGGAATAGTGACTCAATTGGGATTTGTTCCGCTAGATGGCCCCTCAGGTCAAAGTGCAGTTTGAGCAAGTTTGGTGTATCAACAACGCAAAAAGGATTGATCGATACCTTCCTTTCTAAGCCAATCCACTATACAGTTCTTCACGACATCCATTAAAATTCCCCCACTTTGACCCCCTTCCCCCTCCCTTCCACCACAAAAACAAAATAACTGGATATTACAAAACTCATCGCTAACCAAAATCCATATTCACGTCCTGTATTCCTCTAATGAATTATTATCATAAATTTGAAATTTTTCCTTAACGCCGATGGCTTGCTCCTGCCTGCAGTAGTACCCTGGCAGACACTGAACTATCGGAAAAAGCGCAAGGAGCGCTCCCCTACATACAAGAAAATCCAATTTGGAATTATCGCTAACAAATCTTTGAAAATTGAAAACTGTTGAACAAAAAGGATTCACAGTAATGGGGTAAAAAGAGGGAGGACGAGCTCCATTCTCGGTAGAACGTGAGCTCAGTGGATTGTTTGGCGACAAGTTTTTTCCTATGCTAGTCATGGACACAAGCTCAATGCAATAAATTAAGGATTCACTGAACTGCTGCTGTCGTCGTCGTCTAGTTGACTGTAAGTGGCATTTTTGGACTTATATTGGACACAAAATCACTTCTTCGCTGAATTTAACCAGGACAGAAATTAGCAGAGATTTGTAGTAGAATTCGTAATAATTTAGTTTTTGTTTAGTTAGAGGATGTGAGGATTTTAAGGAGTTTTTTGCTTTTTTGGGACAAAATTAGTCTTTTCGTGGTGGAGATTAGTCACTTTTGGGGTGAATGAATTGCTTTCTGAGAATATATTCAAGACGGGGTTTACGCAATGGAAACGTCTCTGAAGCTTTGCCATAGTGTAAAGACATAGTACAACACTAGATAGACTAGATGGTCAGGTCTCCAGTTTCTTTTACCTCTTCTTCCCTGTAGCAATTAAGTAGTGATCTGGGTCCAGATTTGCTCCTCAGTAACTTCTTAGAAGATTAGGGCATTTTGATTAACAACTTCTTTTGAAATATCAAAATTAATTTGTTTAGTTTCAAAATAACTCCGTAGTGCATGTTACGCCATCTATGAGAAAAGACATTTCCATCATTGTGTTGATCTATGCGCCATCTATTAGAATTTCAACGAACTGTAATTTATAATTGGCTCTTAAGTGCTGTTACATATCGGACTGAGACTTTAGGCTCTATCAGATTCAAAGCAGAGAAGCAGAACCGTCGGCAGAGCATTGTTTCTATTGGCTTACGCTGGTCACGTGACAAGAAAAGCAGCAGAGAGTTCTGCCGCTGCTTTCTCATCTCAAATCCTAATTTTGCTGCTTTGCAAAGCAGAATTTTTTGACATTTCAAACCTTTGTCACTTGGAAAGTTGTTTTTACATGACAAATGAATATTTTAGGGTGTTTTTTTTATCTATATTTATGTATATACGCCGTTATGAATTAGCAAGAAATTTTATTTTAGGTTGTTATTTAAATCTATTATTAAAAATAAGAATTCTGCCGCTGCTGCTGCTTTACTGGATCTGATTCAGCAGGCAGAATTCTGCTTTTGCCTCTGTTTCTGCCGCTGCTCAAACAATTGGATCTGATACAGCCTTTTGACTTGAACTTGAGCTGACAGCTTAATCCGCAGCGACAGCCTACTTACCTACTTGAGATGTT
Organism: Thereva unica; assembly: GCA_949987705.1. Lineage (NCBI taxonomy): Eukaryota > Metazoa > Arthropoda > Insecta > Diptera > Therevidae > Thereva > Thereva unica. The sequence continues at coordinate 112,591,714 of OX465284.1, forward strand.
TGGCTTCAAGCTGGCTTGAAATATACTTGACACTATAAGTTTTTCACGCATAAGTTTTTCTAAAATACATGATGGAACAATGGTTTTTTCTTATTTATGTGCAGCTTATATAAATAAAATAAATTTATTAAGTGTATATTCCACAATCAACGGAGAACTAACATACATGACTTTAGTCCAAGTCGATCCGAAAAAATGTTCGTCAATCGGGATTATGACGTCAAAGTGACGTATACCGATATAAAAACTATGAGAGTAATAAAGCCCTGGACAGACATGTGATTTCGATATCATAATATTCCTATTATTATAATATTCGGATATGTCTGTCACCCCCATATCATAATATCAAAACGCAACAACATGATATTAACGTAATATCGAAACACAGCTGATTTTCATAGTATTAACATGATATGAGTAATTTCTAGTGAGAGCAGCGCTATTTTTCGCTAGCGGAAATTATAAAAACTCAAACTTTTGCTCTTTTGAAATATCAAGTTACCTTTAAAATTTTTATATTTGTTTAGTTTTGTATAGTTACTATAGTAACTATTTATTAAAGTAGAATACGAACCTGAAATAAAGAAATATTTGCGAACGCTTTATACATAAGAAGTAGTGATTTGAAGAAAATACTTTTATATTGTGCTATTCTGTCAAAAATACAACTGCCACAGATATCATAATATTATGTCTGTCACTACTTAGTTTATTTTGATATCGTGATCTCAATATTATGATATCGAAATCACATGTCTGTCCTGGGCTTAAACTGGATTTATACCGATTTTCCTGGATTTGTTTACCATTTACTGCCATCAGCGCCATCTGTGGTGAGTTACTTTATCGAAATTGAATATCATCTCCCAGCTCAAAAATATTTATTTTGGGAACACTTCGACGAAAACAAGGAAAAAACACAATTATTTTATTTAAAAGAAATGAAGAACTTAGGAAGTCAAATTTTAAGTACACAATAAAAACAAACTTTTATAATGACAGCTGACAATTAATCCGGATCAAAAAGCCGGATATGTCACGGTGTTAGTTAAAATCGCGCCATCTATTAGTTAGAATTTAAACGAACGGTAATTGAAGACTTTCTAAACTTCTCGTAGTTTCTAGAAAAGAATATTCCAGTAATAGAGGGCTCTCTCCAGATTGAGGTAGAAAGATCTAGAACTTGGATAAGGGTGTAGCTTGGATATATAAATGCAATCGATCAATCAATCGATGATCAAAGATCAATTTTTCAACTGCAGTACTAAAATTGATCGTCAAAATTGTAATTCTTGAAATCTGGAACAGTTTTCGCGGTCGTCGTAACCCGTGCTCAGTTGTGGCGCTCAGCAATTACTTTGCTCCATTTTCGTATGTTTCGAACAAATCTCTTTTCAACTCGACGAAAGATTTTAAGGTTCTCAGTACTGTAACAGCGGTATTGAGTAGCATCTCAAATACAAATCTCTGCAGTTTCCAGGCGATCAATTTTTCGAAGAAGTCCGACAGCTTCATTCTTCACAATAGCGCTTTAATTTCTCAGCCAAGACTTTATGAATCTGATCCGACATCCACACTTAGATCTTAGCGTTCTTAGATCTCGTAATTGTGGGCTATGAAATCCTCTTCCGTCACCTACTGCACCAACTATCCTCTGAAGGACTTTCCTCCCGAACACGGCGGATTAGAAGTCAGAGTGATTTTGCCTGGGTTCCATTTGTGAATACTAGTAGGAGCCCAGGGCTTATTCAACTGGTAAAGGATTAAAATTTCGAGTAAACAAAGGTGTCTATATCTACGTTCCACTTTTTGTCACACATTGTATAATAAAAATAAACTTTGGACTTAAGTTCCACAATGAAATTTCGAAACGCAGATGGGCAAAAAAATGTTTATTTGAAAAGTTTATAGAGAACATGTCACTTTCCATTCGGTCCGACTATTCAAAAGAAAGCATCGACTTCCATTGATTTCCAATCCTCAATCCTCTTTCTTTCACACTGATATTTCAATAGTAAAACTTTATCCCAAAACTTCCTTTAAGGACATAATTTAGGGGCACTTCAGCAAGGTGAAGGGACCAATGAAAAATTGCGAAACCCAACAAGGGTGGAATCCGAGGACAACTGCAATCAACGGTGCATTGTCTAATAGCATAACTTCCCACATGCAAAAGGACTCTCGCAGGGCTTTTGAAGCGGGGCACAAGGAGTCAAACAGTGATAATCGCATCTGTGAAGTGCTGCACGTCTAAGTGGCTCAGGTTTGTTTGGCAGCAACAATACCCGCAATTAGCACCGCTCTGAAGAGTGCGAAATCCACTTGTTATCCTCTCGGGCATTCCCAATTGAGCGTCGGGGAAGCCAGCCGCCCCGCGCCCCGATCCGGGTCCCAGCACACAATGATTCCCACTGACAAATAAGAATTCTTGAAGGAAAATATTAGCATTTTCCAGCAGCCAGAATAAAATGGAAAATTCATTGAAAAAGAAAACTTCGATAAACTCTGACAGGTGGGAAGGACTGAAGAAGTTGTTATTGATGGCAAACCAAAGGCGCACACAATGGCGCCCGATAAGAACTTGTCCTTTAGGCGATCCCCTTTGTTGTTCCTTTTGGGAGCAGCATAAACAGGATCACAAATTTTAAAATGAATGGCGAAAAATAAATTTTGAGGAGGAATTTTCCATAAAATGTGTCAGCAATGGTGGCGATAACATGACGGGGGCACAAGAGGCAAGCAATCGTCCATAGTTCCTGTTGCGTTCTGCCAGGATGCTCTACTCAAGTCCTGATAAGTTTCACCACCACCACCGCCGCCGCTCTGAATGGCAGATTTGTCCATCTAATAGCCAATACTATACACACGCCGGCATTATTCGAAGATGGATTCCATTGGTTCGGGCGTGATTTCAATCACTCGCAGGGAATCTCTGCGGCAGCCGGATAAGGGCCACCAGTATCGCGCCATGCAAACTTAAACAAAATATTGAAATGCTCTTCACGCCGGTTCCGCTGGAAATATGGAAATTTTCAAACTCGGGGAAAGTACAAACTTTTAATGCATTTCTGTTATGTTGCAGAAGATTTATCGCTGAAGGGTGCTGAAAAATGAAAAGCCCCCGAAGTGCATATGGGGGAATTTTCCGGGCTGTGTGCACCTCGTTCAATGTAATCACTGTCAGGGAAAGTTTACGATTTTTTATTGCGATATTTTCAGTGGGAATAGAGAGAAATGGAGATTTGTGAATTATGCCTTGTATTTTTGGGACGGGTGGCCGTTGAAATGAGAAGAAATGAGGTAGGATTGATGGTATGAAAGGGCCATTCGGTATGAGCTCCAGCCTGAGTCTATCTGTATGAGCTCCTTGGACACCGTGGTAGCTTGACTGAATATCTCCAACAGATATGCAATAGGTTCAGGCGTTGCCCCCATAAGATCAGATCACACTTCCTATATCAAGGTTCGAAACCTCTGTAACAAAAGGTTTCCAAACACACGGTATGTGATCGTAGCCAAAGCTGGATAGAGCTTCCGACTGGTCCTCCCCACAGAGCTACGGCAATGTAGTATGTAAGAAATTCGCAATCTCTTTTTTTAATCTGCTGTTGCTCGAATGGCCAGGAAAGCTGCTAAGATCAACAGTAGTACAGCTATGGGCTTACGTGGCCAGTGACGTCATTCGTTGAGGGTTCGGGTTTGAGCGTTATTCGTGACAAGAACCTCGGTGATGAGCTTTGGATGTGAGTGCCATCTGTGTGAAACTAGTTGAACTTCGCAGTGGTGGGTTAGTGTGTCTTGGGTGGGAATTGGTGGCTTGGTTTAGGAGATTTCAGGTTAGTGTGCCTTGGGTGGAATTTCATCCTGAAAAAGTCTTGGGAGGAATCTTGTGGTGGCTTGGAGGTGTCGCGAAAAGTTTTCAATAATAATAATAAGTTACTTCGCAGAGCTCAATTTATACTGCAATCCGTCAACCATGACTGAACAAGTCCAGTTAAAATATGCCTCCCACAACATCTCACCCAAGACTCCGCCAGCATGAAAGCCCACCCAAGACACAATAACCCACCACTGCGAAATTCGATTCGTTTCACACAGGTGGCGCTCACGCCTAAAGCTCACCCCATATATTCTTGTCCCGAATAGAGCTTAGGATCAAGCCTTCAACCGATGACGTCACTGACCATAGAACATGCTTTTATCGCTTCAGGTTCAATAACGAGGACGCGGAGAATGTGTCTTTAAAGTGCCCGAGATTTGCGGAGCACAGAGATTTGCTGGAACAAGAGAACATCCTGGACCAAATGATCAGGTCGGAGGATATCTGAAGAAGGGTCGAAGTCACGCTGAAAGCCAAGTCCCCAAAACCTTGAGCAAGACCAGGCTCAAAGAGGCAGAGAAATTACAAACGAACGATGGGAACGAATCGTGAATAGAGTTCGGACCCAGACGACAGCAGCGAATCCGTTGCGAGGACGTCCCGCTCGGAGCCCCAGCTAACGGATCAAAGAAGAAAAAGAAGAAGTTGAGGACACCAGACCGAAGTAATGTCTTTACGGCTTGTGCTGGTGTTGACTCAAACATCATGGGAAAGGGTTGCTGAGTCTAGTCAGTAGGAATTTAACACTACCGTCTACCGTCTGAGTGCGGATCGCTTCTCCGCGGTATCTCCTGTTTTAGCCGCGTGCTAACAGAAGAATGTAAAATATTTTTACAACTGGCAGGTCTTGCCAAAGCAGCCGACAACTAGCACCGCAATTTAGCTCTATAATGTGACCTCTGTTCTGAAAGACGAGTCGTGTGACGTAACAAGTCGTTTGAGTTGAAGAAAGTGACGTTTCAGTCGAATTACGACTTCCAGCACAGGCGTTTTAAACCCAGCTTAGCACATCCATTCTCTGCCCCCTGTGCTGGAAACCATAATTCGACTGAAACGTCACTTTCTTCAACTCAAACGACTTGTCACGTCACACGACTCTACTTTTAGCACAGCGAAGCCTATAATTCGACAAAATACAAATACGATTAGTTTCGTGATACCCCAACAAGAGCACATAACCTCATAAAATGACAACCTAACAACCATTCGTGGCCAAAAAATGAGTTATTAGCACATTTCTCTCCTTTTCCGTTATATTGAGAAGTGTCTTAATCACCTGAAATTGAGTGCTACCAGGAGATTCCCGCGCGTATGTCCTGTTAATCTTCTCTGATTGCAAACAGATTGCAAGTCACCATTAGTATTCTGCGCCACTTTTCCAATTTGTTGAGGTTTCATTATTGGGAATTAGTGCTGGACAAGCAATTAGCAGGAACGAATTTTTCCCGCCCCCGCCCTCCTGCCCACACCCAAATCATCCGCCATGCACAGAACCCTACACAGCCTCGGGCGTCATCAGGGCACATGGATTGAGATTTAATAAGGTAAACAGAGCACGCCTTGAGAAATATGATGCAAAATTCGGGGTATTCGCTCTCTTCGCCACACACACACACTTAGACACAGAAAAATAATAATAATAAAAAAATTAAGATGAAATAAGGGATGATATTTATGGAAGGAAGTTAATTACCGTTATTTATTGCTGATAGGTCTAATTGCCTTGCATTGTAGCAGGATGTAGGCGCCAGCTTAAAGTGTCCTTGCAGGAGCATGTTTTCTCGCCCTAAACAACACACAACTGGGCCCAGAGCCCCTGAGTGGTGCGTTCCCCGTGGAATGGGGCGGCTGCGATGCGGGCGCAGGGCGCTCTGGGGCCCAGATCCGTCTTTGGCAACACATGAGTGAAATGAAAACGTTCCAACTGAATACAGAGTGTGCCATCAGAATTAATTACGAATTTCGTGTGTAATCAACAAACCCAAATTCAGCAAAGCTATTCAAAACAGGATCAGCACATGTCGACAGTCAAAAGTGCTGCTGCCGTTCGTTCTGTCGTCACAAGTTTACATCTGTACGTGCTCTCCTCCTGCTGGCGGATAGTAGTATAGCATACCGTCGACGTCGTCCTCTCACCATTTCTGGCGTCCTCGAGCAATATCAGAAATTTTGAACTTTTATGGCCAGGCAGGCTAGCGAAGCGTTTTCATCCCCACTTAGTCCCCTCCGTCCTCCGCCCCCGGGCAACCCCTTCGACGCCCGACCGCCGCTTCGATAGAACGAAAAAAGATGCAGACAGCGAGCGAGCGAGCGGGGGTAACAAACAGCTTAAAATCACATTCACGTAAGAGTTTGTCAAATTGTTCGGATTATGCTCCAAACAGTCGTGAACACCGGCGCTATATTGATTTTTTAGGGTTGTTGCTACTATTAGTCAAACACCGTGTAAGGTGAGGATGGATCCGCAGTCTGCAGCGCAGTTATTGATATGTGCTCGTCGCAGGTACGTGTGCTATACGAAATTACCCCGAGGAGTTTCCGCCACTGTGAGCATATGCAGACAATGGCGCTCTTAAATCTTGAGTGGCTCCCAACTCTTTCGAGTGTGATTAACGGTTTTCCTTTTTCCAAATTTCACTTTTTGCGCCCGCCCGAATTTTTCTTTTTTTGGAAGGAGCAACTTTAAATCAGTCAGGGACCGATTAAAGCTTTTAATTAAATAATCTGGAGGAAGGAGCAGATAACACTCGTTGGATGGCTTCCAACTGGCATGTAAAAATGTCCAAGACTTACTTCACTCTCCGAATTCTGGCAAAGTATTCCGGATTACACACCCTTGAGCAATCATTTCCAGATGTTCTTTTAAGAGTCGGGATTTATGGTTTTTAGTCGAAAAATCGTCGGATAATTTTTCCGGAGGTGTAATACTGGAAATCTCTCGCCTTTTTTTATTATTATGATTATCCTTTGCGGCTCTTATCCAAATCGAGGTCGTATTTATTCTGTTTTGGCCCTAGATACCAGGCAGCACCAGGATGTATGCTCTTTTGTGGTGTTTTAAAATCTTATCGCAGAGTTTTATATCATTCCAATCTGAGAGGTAAATATGAAGTTAGTTTGCATTGGTTAAGTATTGCCAAGTTTTCTCATATTGTGTCTATGTAGCTGATAATGCCAAATTGTCTCATACTGGGTCTAACAAAAGCAGGAGTCGTTTGTGACTCAATCATTGCCACCCGAATTTTTATTGCTTTGATACTTAAGAAGGAGGGTGCTTACTTTTGGCATCCAGCTTGGTTACTTGGTGTGGTCTAAGCTATACTAGACGTCAGACTCGGTAGCCTAGGGATCAAAACGCTTTACTACCATACCAAAGGTCCAGGGTTCGATTCCACGCAGTGGCATTGCGTTTCGTCTTTCCAATTTTCCACAATATCATTCTGGCTTCTTTCAAGCCAAGCCTAGAACACGTCAGTTTGAAAACTCGATCCAACACCTTTTCGTAGCCTGCAACAGGCACGTACGGCATCAAAACGCTTGCAAAGCACCCGCAACAGGCACGGTACGCCTGAGTAAAAATAGAACTCGTCCGCACTTAGCCTGAAACGATACGCGTCAGGAAAAATTCTACTTTTCCAAATGCAGCATGGTACAGGTACATACGCACTACGAAAAGACGCTCGGAATAGTCCAAACGAAGCACGGCACGCTCAAACTTTTTTAGACTAAAGAGAGCAAAATTGGAACTTTAGGAAATTGTCTAGGAAAACGTGCAATTATCTTAGTGATCATAAAAGAGTGCCCTTAGCATACTCAGAAGGCCGGTTCTCGTTCGTTTGAATAGGTCAAGCAGCATTGAACGTTTTTAGTACTTAGTTGGGGGACCGCTTGGAAAACAACACTCGTGTTTGGAATGATCTATGCCGGTGTGGATGCATTTTTAGATGTTCATGTCTGTAGCGGGCGTATGCATACCAGTGTGAAAGGTAATCAAGTCAACAAGTGTCCTGAAATCCTTCCTACTGCGTCCGCACCATTCCTTGGCGAGTTCCTTAACGAGTTGGCTAGTCCACGCCTGGTCCACCAGCGTATGGAATGTTTCATCAAAGTCCGATCGGTAAAAGTCCTCTTCGATAAAAGGTGGTAGATGCCCCAATAACCGGTTCCGGGCCGATGAATGTAATGTCAGAGGCTTTTTAGCCAAATAATTCGTCTTTTTATTGCTTTTGAAGTCTCGATGACGCAACCCTAAGCAAGGCTAACGTGATAGAGAACGCCCAACTCACCAAGGCCAGTTAATAGTCCCAATTTTGACTCGGTCCTACAGAGCATAATCACGCTGATTGCCCCTTCCCTATCAGGGAAGATAAAAACCCGCATTTTTGCATGATAGTAAAACGTACAACTCCACTTGAAAGACAGTGGCTAAGGCGCCTAGACTAATCGCTCTACTGAATATGAGGTTTTCACTCCAGATTTCGGAACCCACGCCTGTCTCGGTTTTGGAGTCATCCATACCATACTAGTCCACCCTGCGGTACCTTAAGAAAAGTCCAGAGTAGTATAGCTACGGGTTCACTGGATCAATGACGTCATTGGTTGTAGTCTCTGATGTGGATTTTATTCGGGACAAGAACTTCAATGGTGAGCTTTGGATGTGAGCGCCATCTGTGTGAAAATAAATGAACTTCGCTGTGGTGGGTTAGTGTGTCTTCGGTGGGCTTTCATGCTGGAAGAGTCTTAGGGGGAATCTTGTAGGGGAATCTTGTATAATAATGGAATCAACCCCTCACCTACCTACCATAAGTCTCATGATGGTGATGTACATCGATTGTAGAACCCATGTGGATCCAAAAGCTTTGCAGTAGAGCTATAGAGATGTGCACAGGTTCAATGACAAAATTTAGAAGAAGGTCAAAGGTTCAGTCACCAGTCTGAATCTTAATTGAGTACATTTCTAGAATAGACTGAACTTGTTGGCTGGTCGAATCAAGTCTATAGCCACGTTTTATAAACGACTTGAAACAACCTTGATGAATTTCCAATATCCAACGCAAAGTAGTCGGTTGCACTCTGCATGAAATCCCCTACCCCCCTCCACCCGCAAAAGGTCGGCAATCCCTTAAAAATCTGCCGTCAAACCAGGTTTTTTGACAAATAGTAATTCGTGATGAAAATTAATTTAACGAAAATAATTTGGAAGCGTTCTTTTATATTCCACAGCAGCTTCTGGGACGAATTTCATCACCAGCAAATATACAGCACGTCCCCCACTTGGGCATATCTTGGCTCCGGGGGCTTCGCAGGCGAACCAGTCGAGCATGTAATAAATCGTCTTCAGAACTTCTCCAAGTAGCTATGAATATTTTCGGAGCGTCCAATTGGCCATGCCGGCATCCCCGGAGACCACTTTATTCAAGTGTGAAAGTTGACCACATTTTCTCTTTTATGTCCTTGATGGCATGCCCCCCAGGACAGCTAAATGTGGGGAAATTTTTATTTGCGCCATTCAGAACAACTTGGGGCTGTTTTAGGTGATACTTCTGGAGATTTTCGCTCCTTTTTTGTTTGCCGTTTTGTGTTCTGTGTATTGCTGGGACCCCGGTCCCGTTCATGGCGCTAGCACTGTTATTTTTGCTTTACTTAAACACTCAATTAGGGAAAAGGGGGGAGAGGACTTTCTGCTGAAAGCTTGCAGCGTCAGGAAGTGTTGACGTGTATAAAAAGTATCATAAACTGGAATACAGCAGGAGAGCTGATGTGGCGGCGGCGAGAGGGAGGGAGAAAAAAAGCGGTCGGCCATGGATGGAGACGATGCCGTTGAGAATAAAACCGCACTTAAGATCTACCCGTACACATCCTTTCTGCTCGTGCGATGGGGTCGTAAGGCTTAAACCCAATTATCCTGCAGGAATCTATTATCTCATTACGTGTATATAAAATTTCATTTTCTTTCTTACATGGCCGCCGTATGGCAGATAACTTTGAATGAAATTCACACATCACGCTACCAGGCACTAGGCAGCACAGGCCCTCTCCTTGCCTTGCTCCATCATCAGTTTTATTAACAATTCAAGCAGCTTCCGCAAAACTTTCAAAGTGTCTTCTGGAAACATGCGAATTCAATTAGTTAAGAGACAAAAAGACCCGAAAACGGGTGAGATGAAGATTAATTGTCTCGAGTCGTTACTGGAAGGTGAGCCGCGCGCTCTGCCACCGCCATCCGCCAGCCCGTGTAACACATCCATCCATCCCCATCTAGGCTCCCAGACATTAGAATTATTCCTGGATGTTGTAGTCAATCCTGCAGTGTCTGCTTGTCATATGTAAATAACTCACTCGTGTATTGCGGCGTTTGGGGACATGTTTCCGAACCAAATATGTAGAAAATCCCCGCGTAAATGCCAACAGATTAGAGGGAGTCGTTCCAACGATTTGTGATAAAATATGAATAGTTTTGGGAGTTCTTTTTTGCAGGGGGGTGTTGACAGGGGTTAATTATATGGAAACTATCAAACTGCATGCAAGTATTACAACCTGAACAAAGCTAATGGGATTTGAGGAGCACGCTTTTGAAAGATGCTCTTTAAACTACCAAAAAAGGAGCAGCAAAAATTACTGTCTCCAAGATATGTTTAGATGTAATTAAATCATCGACTGCCATTCCAGAGGTCCGTGATTCGATTCCGGGGTTATATTGAAAAAGAACAAGGCAGTCGAAAAAAGCCTTTATGTTGTTTAGTTTAATCGAGTTTTTCCAACAGAAACGACCGAACGCAAACCAAGCATCAACTGTCAGTTCATCAAAATTAAATCGAAAGCCATCTATGGGCTTTTGAGTGAGTGAAAAATAATTCACAATAGACTCAAAGTGTTGACTTTCCCCTTGGTGGAATTTAGTTGCGTAACTCTGAAAGCCATGTCCAGAATGGCAGAAGCGTAGCCACGCGCTAAACTCAAGATCGTTATGAGTGAGGAGATCCCGAGTCGACCGAGAGCGCGTTTTATTCGGTTGAGTAATCCACAGCTACAGGCGTCATCGTGGAAGATTACGAAACTGGAGGATCCGATAGGTGACGGCCGAGGGGTTATACTTGGAATTAGCAAGAAGTCGCTAGGACTTTTGGCGAAATCGGTGGTGACGTCATAAGTTACGGTTTCTCTGAGATACTGAGCCCTCGAGCACTATGGATGATATTGTTACGCAAGTAGCTGAACCCAATGTGCCTGGCTGGAAGTAGCTGATCCTAAGGTGCCTGAAGGTGCTCATCCACCAACCCTGGGTATAACAGACCCTCCTTTCTTATCCGAAGAAGATATCCAAATCCATCAGCCATCAACGACGGGGGCCCAACTTCTTTCGATGGGAGATGATGATATTAGGGAAGGACGAGGGTGACATAACGGTGATCGAAATTGATCCCGCTGCTCGCAACTACGGTGTTGAGAGTAAGGCAGATTAATCTCCATCACAGCAAAGCTGAATCCACACGCATCGCCTTACGCCTTTCGAAGGCTAATTTAGATGGGTGCAGGAGCCATGGATTATCGGGGGCCTTGCATGCGGAATCAGGACTCCAAAATACAGGTTGATGACCTTAACCCCGAATGACCTTGGATTCGGACTGGTACAACTATAAAGGGCGTCTCAAGTACGAAATGCGCAAGTCAAAGAGGAAATCCATGAAGACCTTTTGTGGGAAGTTCTCCCTAAAAGCCCAATGTGCCAAGAACTGCTGCAACAAGCAGATGGTGCATGGACCACAATCAGTCAGGAGTCATTGAAACTCCTGCTCGATACCCACTTTCCTGGCACGACATCTCTTGCGCCACACCGCAGGTTGGGGTCCTATCGTCGCTCCTTTGAAATAAAACAGTCAACGAAGTGTTGCTAACCCTAAGGGAGCCTGGATGCACCACGGTGGCCTATACTGATGATATTATGTTGGTGGTGACCGGCGAGTACTTCTGAATAATAAGAGATATAATGCAAGGAGCTTTGGGGACTCTTGTTCCTTGGGCTACTACAAAGGGTCTACGCGTTATCAAAGCTAAGACTGAAGTAGTGGTCTTTACCTTTAAACTGGCTGTCAAGAATATCAGCTTAGCTCGAGCCAGGCTATAATGGACCACAGCAACAGTGTGGCGCACTCTTCACACAATTAGTACGGATACATGATGTGTTGAACTCAAGTTGAACCCGAGCCCGAATTCACGTAGACCCGAGTCGAGTTGATTTAGGGTACACTTGACTCAACTTAGCTCTGGCACTTGGGTTGAGTTGAAATTATGCATACAGACCCGAGTTCAGTGGTTGAAGAGTTTAATTTAGTTGACAGCAGTATCTCTGTGTTCTGTTTGTGATTTTTTGTAACGTGTAGTGTTTTTTTTTATTTTCAACTCAACCTCAACTCAACTATTCAATTCATCATGTATACGTAGTAAATATGGCCGAATTTGGACGCTCCTGAGTGGTCACTGTTTGTTCCGACATCCCTTTTCTTTTTACGCACTTCACATATATTGTTAATTAAAAGTCACTGATTTGATTTTATACAAACTACAAAATTTTATTTGAATTTCCAAAATGATCTTAAAATTACAATTCACTTTCACTGATGTAATTCTATAATTTTTACAATGCAATTTTAAATAACTCCGCTTTTACTTGAACGACTTTTAATTTTTACTTTAAATAATTAAATGACTCCGCTTTTTCTTTTAACAACTTTTAAATTTTACTTGAAATATTTCAAATGACTCCGGTTTTATTTCTAACAACTTTTAAATTTTACTTTAAACATACATGCACTAAATGTTATAAGAAAACAAGAGAGCTAAACCTATGCATGATTTCCTTTATATATCCTAGACGAAGGCACTGAGGTCTTTGACCTCAACGGTTTTACTTTCTCCTCCCTTTTCAATTAAAATACATAATTCTAGATATTTCTGGGAGAGAGTGCCTGGCAATGCCTTCGTTTTCGGTGGGGTAATAATTCTACGTTTCTCTTATTCTATGTTGAGTATTTTCAATTTAATTTGTACGTTGGTATCACTGACTATGAACTGTCAGTGTTGTTTGTTTTTATAAGGTGTTGTTTGGTTTGTAAGTTATGTTTTATTTTATTTATTATTATCTGTAGTATTATTAAATGTTTAAATTATTATTTTTTATTGTTTTAGGGTCGTCTTTTTTATTGTTTTAAGGTCGTCCTTGAACATTCTCCCCCGGGGACGGTGTTGTACTCCAGTCCAATGATGAAACATGCCATGTTGAGGTAGGTCGGATGGCCTATTGACCTAGTGCCGCGTTGATGTTATATTCGTGTATCCTGGGCTGGTGGGATTTCTTTAAAACAGGCTAGAGTGTCTATATCTGGTCATATCTGTAAATAGATGAGATTCCAGCAGTATTTATGGTATATGTAATTTATTCAGGTAACTAATACTAGCTAAATTAGTTTTTTTTTTTTTTTTTTTTTTATTTTTATTAGTTTATTCAATGTTTATGTTGTATAATTGTTTTTTTTTTTTTTTTTTTTCGCGCACTATTTTAGTTAACATTTTTACGTCGTAAGTCTACTGTCTTTTACCATTATTTGATTAAAACTTTCACTTTGATATAGTTCACTATAATCTTTGATATATGTAATTCAAATTATTTTTTTTTTTTTGTCCACGATACACTATTTTTATTATAAATGTTCATTGTCCTGTATTGGTAAGATCGCGATTTTCGTGATAGGGCGTTTAACTATTGCGTCTTGTACTTGCACTGTTACTACACGTACTAAGTTGTCTTTTCCCGGATGTACATCTATAACGCGTCCTAATGGCCACTTAAAGGATGGGAGGTTGTCATCTTTTACTAAAACCATCATTCCTTTGGTGATGTTATGTGTTTGCTGTATCCATTTTGGTCGTTGTTGTAGCCGGCATAAATATTCATTAGTCCATCGTTTCCAAAATTGTTGAGATAGTTGTTGACATAATTGCCATCGATCGAGAAGGTTAGAATTGATGTGCAAAAGGTCTATTTGTGGTGGGGCTAATAAGGCATCTCCTATTAAAAAGTGTCCTGGTGTCAAGGCATTCAAATCTGACGGATCTGCAGTTAGTGCACAAAGTGGTCTGGAATTCAGACATGCTTCGATTTGGGTTACCACGGTGGTGAGTTCTTCAAACGTTAAGTTGGTGTTTCCGAGTATTCTTCGCAGATGATATTTTGTTGATTTAACACCTGCCTCCCAAAGGCCTCCAAAGTGTGGTGATGATGGTGGATTAAAATGCCAAACGATGTCTTCCTTAGCGCAATGTATAGCTAGCTCCTTTTCCCATTTTTTGATATTTTGCAGTACAGCATTAGCTCCAATAAAGTTGGTGCCACAGTCGGAATATACGTGGGCACATCTTCCTCTACGCGATATAAATCGTTTAAATGCTGCCAGGAAGGCATGCGTGGTTAGGTCGCTTACAACTTCTAAATGAATTGCCTTTACCGCAAGACAGATAAATATGGCCAAATATCCTTTTACAATTTTTGCATTCCTAAGTCTGTTTGTTTTAATTTGAATAGGGCCACAATAGTCCACTCCAGTATTAGTAAATGGTCTAGTAAGATTTACTCTAGGTGTTGGCAGATTTCCCATGAGCTGTGTGGCGGTTTGAGCCTTATGTTTATAGCACGTGATGCATTTGTGTGTAAGTTCCTTAATTAACTTTCGAGCGTTGACGATCCAATACTTCTTTCGTAAGATATTTAGCATTAATTGTGTCCCTCCATGAGCTGTATACTCGTGATAGTGATTAATTAGCAAAGTCGTTAGTTTGCTATTCTTTGGCATTATAATTGGATGACGTTCATCATAAGACAGATTAGCATTGTGAAGCCGGCCCTTTACTCTCAGCAGGTTATGGTCATCTAAGAAAGGATTTAAACTAAGAATGCTACTTTTACCATTGATGACTCCCTTCTCCTTTAATTCATATGTTTCAGTAGAATATTCTATGTTTTGTGTAAATCTAATCCAAAAATATAATGCGTTGGTTCGTTCAGTCGTTGTAATCCATTCTGGTTGGGATTTGTCACCTCTTAGTCTTTTACAGAATCGGAATATATATGCTGTAATATTTATTAAACGGTTAAAGGATGAGGATTTTTCAAGGATTGTAGTTAATGGTGATGGTTCGAGTCCATTGTTCGAATTGTGAATACAAAATGTTTGAATAGTTTTTCGCACTTCTAGATTTGTATCATTGGTTACTATTTGACTGGGCCACGTGGTTTCAGGATTTTGTAGCCAGCCTGGTCCATGCCACCAGAGTGAGGAACTGGCAATGTCACTAGTCGTGGATCCCCGTGAAGCAATATCTGCTGGGTTATCAATGGTGGAAACGTGATACCATGGTGCATTTCCGATGTTACTTAGGATATCACTTGTTCTGTTTGCAACGAATGTAGTCCATGTGGCAGGATGTTTTCTTAACCATGCCAATACTATGGAGGAGTCGGTCCACATTACTAACTGGCAGGTATGTATTTGTAGTATTTCCTTTAGCCCTTTTGCTAATTTCGATGCTAAAACAGCGCCGCATAACTCTAGACGTGGAATAGATACTGGCTTTACAGGTGCGACTTTGGTTTTGGACATCAAGAGTTTTGTTTGAATAGTTCCATCATCATACATAACACGTAAGTAAGATACTGCGGCGTAAGCCTTTTGTGATGCATCACTAAAACAGTGTAATTGACATGTTTTGACACTTTTATGCATACCTACCCATCTGGGTATTCTTATTTCCTCCAGCGTAGAAATTTCTGCCTTAAATGACATCCACTGTGTTTTAATGCTATCCGGTAATGGGTGGTCCCAATCTAATCCATGTAGCCAAATTGATTGCATTAAAATTTTTGCTCGAATTATAATAGGGGATATCCATCCTAGCGGATCAAATAACTTGGCGATTTCAGACAATAGATTTCGTTTGGTTTTAACATTTTCTTCCTTTTTAAGTTTTATTTTATATCCGAAATTATCCTGATTAGGGTACCACACTAATCCTAATGATTTCACCATGTTATCTGATTCTATATTTATTGAAGTATGGATTTCCTTATCTTCTTCTGGTATGTCCACTAAGATGCTGTTGTTATTCGCTACCCATTTTCTTAGTTTAAAACCACCTTTGGCAAGCAATTGTCGGGTTTCCTTTTGTTTTAGGATGGCTTCTTCAATTTCATCTGCTCCCGAGAGAAGATCGTCAACATAAAAGTCGTTTAACACAGATTGGGCTGCAATAGGATGGGTTTCATTTTCATCATGAGCTAATTGATTAAGTGTGCGTATAGCTAAGTAAGGTGCACACGTTACTCCAAAAGTCACTGTACTTAAACAATATTCTTTTATCGGTTCACTTGAATTATTTCTCCATAAAATTCTTTGATATGATGTATCCTCGTTTTGCACATTTATCTGTCGATACATTTTTTCTATATCTGATATATATGCAAATTTGTAGGTTCTCCATCGTAATAATACTCCTATCATCTCATTTTGTATACTTGGCCCAGTACTCAATATATTGTTTAATGACAGCCCTGATGTGCTTTTTCTAGAGGCGTCAAAAACAACTCGAACTTTGGTAGTGGTACTCTCTTTCATAACTGCGTGATGAGGCAAATAGTAACTGCTGTAGTACAGTTTGCCATTTTTCTCCCTCTGGTTATCAATTTCACTATCCTTTGCTAAATACATATGTCCTAGGTGCAGGTACTCATTGATGCACTGTTGATATTCCTGTCGCAAATAATCGTCTTGGAGCAATCGTTTTTCCAGACTGAATAAACTTGCCAACGCTGCCGCTCTTGATTGTCCTAACGACTCCTTATGGAAATTGCTAATAAATGGTAGTCTCACAGCATATCGTCCATCTTCCAGTCTAGTGTGCGTAGTGGTATACCATTGTTCACATCTTTCTTCATCCTTTGTTAGAACTTTCTTACGAGGCATTTCTTCAATATCCCAGAATTGTTGGAGAAGGTTACTGAGACTTTCACCTTCCGAAGTTACTAGTGTGGTGAATGTGTTCACACTACTGCTTTCCCTTGTCTTTAAGTTTGCCTTTCCGGATAGAATCCAACCAAATATTGTATTTTGGGCCACAGATTCTCCAGTAGGACCTTTGATAAGGCCTTCACAAATTAAGCTTGGATAAACATCAGCTCCTAGTAGCACGTCGATTCTTCCAGGGATGTTAAATGCGGGGTCTGCTAGTTTTAGTCCAGATACATGGTTCCAATTTAGCTGCACGGGCTTCGTAGGTAATAACTTCGCAATAGTTTTTAAAACAAAGGCATCGACTTGCATGATGCCACCATGGGGGTTGAGTATTTTAAAATTTACCTTTGATTGTGATTGGACACTTCCAGATACACTAAATATGGAAGCATGCACTTGTTTCTTACGTAGCTTTAGTATTTGTACAGCATGTTCGGTCATGAATGTGGATTGAGAGCCTTGATCCACGAGGGCCCGGATGACATGCTGATCTCCATTTGGTGATTCAATTGTGACGAGTGCTGTTGGTAATAAAATTTCCTCTTGGGTGGACACATGTAGACTATTGATTGTTGGATGTAGACTATTGATCGTTGGTTGTATAGTCTCGTTGGAGGGCGGATCTACATTACCAATTTCTGTAGAGTGTGTAGTTGAGTGGAAGGTTTGCGCCTTGCTATTGGACAGATTGTTAGTTGTCCCCGTTGTACCATATAGATGTAGTAATGTATGATGCCGCCTTTTACACTTAAGACATGAGAATTTACTGGGGCAATGAGACACCATATGACCAGAATTTAAGCAGTTTAAACATAATGCGTTTCGTTTTATGATTTCTTGCTTATTGGAGACTGGCATTTTAAAAAAGGATGGACATTTTCGGATATGGTGCTTTTCAGCACACACTGGACACGTAATACCTTGCTCTACCAAGAATGAATGCTTTATAAATGATTGTTGTTTTGTTCCGTATTGATTTTGTGGTTTCGAGAATTTTGGACTACTGTCGATTGCTTCCAATGTTCTAAAACGCGATTCTAAAAATGCTTTTAATGCATCATATGATGGAAGGGTGTTGCTATCACTATTTTCTTGTTCCCACAATTGTCTTGAGCGATTTGGGATCCTTTGCACAGTCATGTATACAACAATTGCTTTCCATAAATCGGGGATACCTAAATTTTCGAGAGCCTGAACCGTTTCCATTGTAGAATCAAGGAGATTTTTAATTGAGTCCGATGTTTCGCTGGCAGGATTTTGATTAACTAGTTTGTTGAAGTGTGCATTGACTAGAGCTTGAGTATTTTCGTATCTATCCCTTAACATTTTCCAAACCACCGAGTAATTTGCATCAGTAATAGCAAATCCTTTCACTAATCTTTCTGCTTCGCCCGTAAGACTCGATCGCAGATAATGGAGCTTCTGGGAATTTGCTAGTGAGTGCTTGCTGTCTATTAAGGATACAAACAAGTCTTTAAATGACGTCCACGTCGTATAATCACCTGAAAACGTTGGTAGTGTTATACGAGGTAATTTCACGAGATTATCGCAATGATTTGAACTGGTTGCATTCATACTAGGCGACGGGACGCTTGCCTGTGTTGACGGATTCGACGGAGTACCTAAATTGCTATACATGTCCTCTAACCGAGAAACAAACTCAAGATAAGTTTCTACAAAATTTAAATACACATCTTCCTCTAAATATTTGGCTTCTTCATCACTTGGGGTTTCAGACGGGTTCATTGTAATGAAGTCATGATTAATTTTGAACTTTTCCCAAAGCTCTGCAACTATTACTACTTTATTCTTGTAATACGTTGCAGTTTTTCTTAGCTTAGGGTCCTTTTTTTCATTCCTAATATATTTGTCTAGCATAGCGGATAACTGAAGCTGTGCCTCAACATATTGTTTCGTTTGGGAATTTAGAGGAAGCGCCATGTTTAATAACTTCTTAATTGAATTTCGCGAACTTTGCTTTAATGTTCAAAACGTAAAACAATATCACTATAACACTAATTCTCAGTTTATTAAGCGACCGAATTTAGTATGGAATCTTAATGAAAGTGAATGAAAAGCACCTTTATCGATTTATAGTTCATATATTTTATTACACTTCAAACGTTTATTGAATTAATTCGTTATTTTAAATTTTAGTTTTAGTTCACCAATAAAATATACACATATATTGATTAGTCAATTGTTAATTCGCGGAGCAGTTCAATTTAGGCACGTATTGTAAATTTTGAATATAAAGGCGTTGAGTTTATGCAGTTTATACCGTCACAATTCACCTTTGTTTAATTTTAGATATGTATATTTAGAGTTTTAGTAAAATATAGATATAATAAAATGGAACGGACTCACCAGCTGATTCTGCTATTTCAATTTTTATTGTAAGGATGGCTACCACTTCATCATTGTCCGTTGCTTCCTGTGCCGTTAATAGCTGTATGTCCTTTTTTCTTGAAGTTCCACTGTTATATTTTAACTGTTCACAAAATTTTATTAGGCATGAATGTCCGTTAGACGATCATACAATAGTTTTTAAAGTCCGTTAGACGAATAGAGTTTCTATTTTAACGCCCGTTAAACGAATAGAATTTAATTTTCAAACGTCCGTTAGACGAATAGAGTAAAAATTTAACGCCCGTTAGACGAATATAATTTAGTTTTTTTTTAACGCCCGTTAGACGCACACAATTCACTTAGTATTAAACTATTTTTCAACGCCCGTTAGACGAATATAGTTTAGTTTTTTAACGCCCGTTAGACGCACATAGTTCACTTATTATTAAACAATTTTTCAACGCCCGTTAGACGAAGGTAGTTTAACTTTTTAACGCCCGTTAGACGCTCACAGTTCACTTTTTATAAAATAATCAAACGATGTTACTAACTAGTTTTTAAGGGATCCGGCTCGAAGGACCAAAAAATGTTCCGACATCCCTTTTCTTTTTACGCACTTCACATATATTGTTAATTAAAAGTCACTGATTTGATTTTATACAAACTACAAAATTTTATTTGAATTTCCAAAATGATCTTAAAATTACAATTCACTTTCACTGATGTAATTCTATAATTTTTACAATGCAATTTTAAATAACTCCGCTTTTACTTGAACGACTTTTAATTTTTACTTTAAATAATTAAATGACTCCGCTTTTTCTTTTAACAACTTTTAAATTTTACTTGAAATATTTCAAATGACTCCGGTTTTATTTCTAACAACTTTTAAATTTTACTTTAAACATACATGCACTAAATGTTATAAGAAAACAAGAGAGCTAAACCTATGCATGATTTCCTTTATATATCCTAGACGAAGGCACTGAGGTCTTTGACCTCAACGGTTTTACTTTCTCCTCCCTTTTCAATTAAAATACATAATTCTAGATATTTCTGGGAGAGAGTGCCTGGCAATGCCTTCGTTTTCGGTGGGGTAATAATTCTACGTTTCTCTTATTCTATGTTGAGTATTTTCAATTTAATTTGTACGTTGGTATCACTGACTATGAACTGTCAGTGTTGTTTGTTTTTATAAGGTGTTGTTTGGTTTGTAAGTTATGTTTTATTTTATTTATTATTATCTGTAGTATTATTAAATGTTTAAATTATTATTTTTTATTGTTTTAGGGTCGTCTTTTTTATTGTTTTAAGGTCGTCCTTGAACACTGTTCCTTTGGCCCACACGCCGAAAGACTGGGACCCCCACAACGACTTATGCAGAAGGTGTGGTAATGAAGATAAGGAAGAAACTGTCTCCCATCTTCTCTGTAAATGTCCCCCCCCCCGCAAGGAAAAGAGGGACCTTTCTTGGTTCGCCCTCTCTTGATGGATTGGGTGAGCTACAAAATACTGATGTTCCTAGCTTCTGTCGCTTTATCAAAAGCTCAAAATGGCTTGAAATGGCCTGAACTTTGTCCCAACACTAGAATGTCATCACAATAGGCTCAATGGGGTGTCTAAGTGGGTTCCCTAGTGGGGGAGCAGCTATTTGAACCTAACCTAGCCTAACCTAACCTAAGAAAAAAGTTCACAACAGAGATACATTTCCTGTTTGTTTTGTGACCCACGTCTACAACTGTAAAAACTGACCTATACCAAATCATATGTGAAAATAACATAGTATCAGTATTCTGAAGGCTATCTTCCAACTTCAAGTGGTTATCACACGTCAATCCTGAATTCACTTGTATCTCAAAATATCCCAAATCAAATGTAATCCCCCCACTTGCCAGATTCTCTTCAATATCCTTTTTCGCTTATCCTTAAATTTAAAACAAAATTGAATTTTCCACAAAATGACCTTCGTGCCAAGTGATCATTGAAATCAAGCCGAGATATTTCTCTGTCACCTCAATTCCTTACAAAAAAAAACATCTCCCATTATTTTCCGGCCTTTATCCTTGCGCCGCCTTCCAGTTTAACGGATGCTAGTTCACAACTTTTTCTATAGACCACCAGCAGATAGCAGCACCAGAGTGTCGTGTAGTCAAACTCTCTGTTCTAGAGCTGTGCTGTTTTTCCCTCCCCCTTTCTCTCTGCACACAGTGGAAAAAAAGAAGGAGCATACCGTGAACGGTATCAGAAAAATACGTCCAGAGTGTCCCAAAGGAAACAAAGGTAATAATGTCCCCGTGGCGACAATTTGTTCCTGTTCCTGCATGGCCAGATATGAATAAAGTGTTGACAATTAGTAGCAGCGGCGGGGGAGGCAAAGACTTTGATAAAGAACTCTTCTGCCGCTGCCGGCAGTTGGGTTGGGGTTCGGGAGGGGGTTGGTTTTTGCAATCACCACTCGCCAGTCGGGGGCGAGCCTATGCAAAAGTGCGGGTATCATGGCCACAGGATGACAGAATATCCTCGATGGAGGTTTTGTAGAGAACTTTTCAACTCGTACAATTGTAGCCCCTGCACCAGTTGCTGGGGTTTTTGTGCTGTGCCAAGCGTTTTAATGAATTCCATGTGCTTACGAGAGTTTTGTAGAGTTGTTGAGAGTTTGACCGACAACGTGAAACATACAGGAAAAAAACTGGAAGGGTTGTTAAAAATAATCCTTCAATTATGTCGTTTGTGATGTTGCTGTCAAATGACTAAAGAAGTTAATTCACACCTGAAAATTCTTGGAATTTTTAAATTTTAAAGAATTATTGAAGCGTAGTTCTTTAGTTTTTCCTAAAACGGTTGGACTAGCTGCTTCCTAGTAACAGACCTAGTAATGGTCCCTTTATAAAATTGACCTACGCGCTCTTTTACTTAATCATCAACATAAAATGTTTAATAGCCTCGACACACAAACGTCGTCGACGTTGAAAACGTCGTTTGTGAAGAAGGTGAGAGAGGACGGAGGGGTGGGCAGATTTTTTGAACCAACTATTTCACTGAATTTCCGAGTCAACTTTTTGACAGCTGTGCCGTTGTTGCTTTTTCTTACTAGAAGGAAAGAGAGAGAAAAGGCAGAAAAGAGAATTAAGATTAAAAACAACAACAACAAGCAATGCATTCTGACGTACAGTTGGTTGGAAAATTAGGCTCATGTGAAAGCCCATGTGATTTTTCATTCAACTTCAAAAAAGAATGAACGATGACAGCAGATTTTTGTTGGTTGACTGTTGGCTCTTGTGAAACTGGCCTAATCAAACGAAAATTCACAACACGTAATTTAAATTTATAGTCTCCATGTTCTAGATGTCGACAAACGTCAAATTATACCGTCGTTCATGTATGCCAGGGTTACGCCATATTTTGGTACCGATACCTTGGTATCGATAGGTCATGTGTTAAAAACATTTGACAGATCAACCCAATTCTGTTCCACTCTCATTCGTTCATGGTAATTGGGCCTTTATAACCTCGACAGACAGCCCTTTCTCTCCTCGTTCAATTAACTCTAATCATCCTTAACTGGAATGGGTATCGCCCTGAGTTATTGGTTGTGCCAAGGCTACCGCTCAGTTCGTCTCATGTACCCCGTTTAGAACTAGGTTCAGCCCAGGTTCAACCTATTCATAAACGGGGGTTGAGTTGAAACTGGGCCTACACAACCCAACTCAGCCCAGTTCAACTCTATTTCAACCCAAAGTGAATTGAACTCGAACCCGAATTTCAACTCAACCTCGACGTTATAAAAGTTTTTTTTACGAATTGATTTTTTTTAATCCCGTTGATTGTTACCCAGAAGTTTTGGATTGGGTCTTGCTAATAAATTGGTCTAACTAGCCGAAATTCACTATTTCTCTACTATAACCACCCGCGTAAGTGATCTACTTTTCAACCCCAATCGACAACCCATTCTAAACGAGTTCCTTTTTAGCTGCATGTAGGAATTGTTCAGATCTGATCGATTTCGATTAATTAATTTTAATCAGAGTATTTCTAGCTGAGAAACTTTATAGATTACATTCAAGCCCTCGGCAGCATATTCTTCGTTCACTGTTATTACTAGCTTTTGTATGTGAAAGACTAGATCTCAGAGGTAAGCCCTTTGTCCTTTTGCCGAACAGCAAGCTCTAGTCGGACGTTACTTCTTCTAGTTACTTCCTCTTTCAAAGTTATTATTTCTTCCTCCTATCGTTTACTCTTCAGTCAACCAAGCACTGACCTACATTATCATAAATTTACGTCAAAAAATCCCACACCAACAATAATGATCCTTCCTTCATCATCGTCCTTTTCCGTAAATTAAGAAGGAAAAATTCTTTGAGCAAATTTCGATAATCACCTCCACTTGATACGATAACCTATTGGTGCACTGTTCTTAGAAAGTTGTGAAGGGCTTTTTGTCAATATGATCCTCCAGTTGTGCCAAAGTTTTCCCTCCGAAAGTTCTTTGATGTGCCACCAATTGATTGTTGTCACTTGGCTCTCCCTTTGAAAGCAGACTCCACCGGCACTCCTCTGTGGAAACGAGTTACCAAGTCTCGTCCCAAAACTTTTAATTGCTTCCTGTACCGGGAGGGGTAGCGCACAGGATCTACACTCCTGGTCCTATTGGGGACCATGTATTACGTGAAAATTGTAGTCAGTTTTGTATAGTCTCTATAAAAGCGTATAATCCAGGGATTAAAGGGTCCAAAACGTCCCCCCACCACACAGATTAAATATTCTGCATTTGGCATGAAATCGCACTGAAAAATGCCCTGTTTAACCATATTTTATGCCCCTAAAAAGAGGAGAGCAGTCTTTTGGGGGTCGTTTCGAGCTAAACATTTCGGGGTGGCGGCAATTGCGGCATAGAATAAGTGAAAAGATTTGCTCTGGCTTCCACGCTGGGTATACTACTACTGTGTTGTACCTAGACGCACGTTTGAGGAGAATTTGCTCTGGTTGTAGGCTTCATTGCGTATAAGGGTTGTTGTCCCTCGATGGTTCACTTTAACGAGCGTGAAAAGGTCATTCGGGGAATTGTTGTCGGGTCGCGTGAAAATTTTATTTAAGGCGTGCCAAAATTTCTAGCCACAAAAGACTGCGGTAACATCGTTAAAAATTCATAATTTTGGGATATAAAAAATGAAAATATTTAAAAATATTCTTTTTAAGGAGTTTTAATCCTTTTTGGAAAGTTTTTTTATTTGGAGGCTCGGTTTTTTTAATCGGGAAATCTGGTCTTCCACTAACCATCCAAGAACTGATCGTTCTGTAAGGAAGGAATATAGTTAACTTTAAATTAAGTGTTCATAGATGGCGTTGCCCAAGATTATAAGCTGAAGTAAGAAGAAGAGAATAGGGTATTGTATCGTGTGAATTTGTCAAGACGCACTGACGCAAAAAATTCTGTGTCAAATAAATTAAGAAAAATAAGGAAATTTGGTGTATTTATTTATCATCAGGGTAAAGCTTTAAAATCTAAGGAGTTGGAAAAGATTATTAAATTTAGAAAAGGAACATCAAGGAGGTTTTACTACCAGGGGTGATTCCTTTCATGATTCAACAAGACTTTTTGTCCTATCAGCCAAAACCCAGTAAGCATGTGGAATCACCTCAATCAAAGCCAGACTACAAGGAAGCTCCAGAGATTACCAAATTAATACGCAGACAATGTGTATGTGCCACCTCCTGGCTAAATTTGCTAAATTTAGGATTAGACGCAAGCGCACCACTTCATCGCTCTGTCTACGAATTAAGAATCAGAAACATTGATCAACATTGGATCCAAATTGAGGAGTTCCACAAACCATATAGGAGTTAATTGATGATCCCACCACTTTAGGATATAACTTTGAGGATTAATTACAGCTCGAGAGCCAAGTGCAAGAAGCCCAGGGTCTTTTGTCAACAAAATTCGAGGATCAGTCACCACCGACCGTCGCAACACAAGTACCAAATAACTCCCACATACTACAGCTATCAAAAATTATTTTATCAATTGTCAAAAACTGTGGTACTTGAAGACGAACTTAGCTGGGCAAGCCGAAAAATTACTAAGACACTTCATGCTGACAGCTTGGCAAATGTTGGAGGAAAGATATGACACCCCTATGGTGATGTAAAACGTCCGTACGGGCCGATAAAGCTATTGATGAGCTGTTTTGGAATGAATCTGGGGAGGAGGTGTTAAACCACGACTGTGTCCTGTAACTCTGCGGAAGACACACGTAAAGCAGGCAGCTGGTCGGTCAGTTACTCGTGTGAGAGCCGGACTGGTGACCCAGGAGCTCAGTTTGATAAGCTGGGGCGCCACCAGTAGAAGGGGTGTTTGAACCGAAGGCAGAACACGCCAAAGAAATACCCATTCCGGAGAGTCGGGTGGAATAGGACTGTTGAGTGTGGAAGTAACACCACACCACCCTAGATAAGGGTAAATTTACGGAACCCAGGTACTGTAATCTTGAAAAAATCATTTAATGCAAGGATGAAGTAAGCATTTTGGGCTTCCCTCATCCACCTCGAGATTGTCTGAAGCGGAGAAGTACTGGGCTAGCTGATCATCCATCACATAGTTCGAGCTGAGGACCTACCTATATCTACTAGAGATGGGAACCAAAGTCGCCTCTACTAGTTTAAGTTTGTTAACTCCAACATGCAGGATTTTCATAGGATACCAGGGTGGGTTAAGTGCGAGTAGGGATTAAGCAATGGTAATGGGCTAAGATCTTCACATGATAAAGCAGCGGACGAGGTACCCTAACTTCTCCCGTAGGTGCTCAGTTCTGCCCTTAGGGGTCGTCTATAAATTACGTGAGGTGATTTTTGCGATTTGTAGACCTGCGTGATATTTGCCGAGCCCCTCTCCCCCACGTGAGATTGGGTGAGATTCGGCTTGGTCCCCTCCAAGCGTTTTGGATAGCCTCACGTAATTAATGGAAGACCCATTATGGGAGGCCCCCGGACAGGTAACTGGTAGATAGGTGATACCACCGCGATCTTACCAACTCACGCCTCACCGACGAATTAGCCCTGATCGTGAGAACTGGTGATAGGTGGATTTTTTTGTTTAATAGTGCGAGGACCGGAGATTGGCTTCTTCGGGCATCCAACTTCGGGGTCTCATTACAATTTTAGTGAAGAAGTTGTATAGCAGTACCCATGAGCTATACAAACAGTCATTCGCCAATCCTAAGGAATTGCAGTCCATGAAGGATTCGCTCTCGTTCCTCCAAACACGTTTTCAGTCTCTCGAAGCCCTTGGCAATAAGGTATTACGTCGTACCAAGGAACAGGTTACAGGAGGCCCACACAGCGAATTATTAACTTCAATAACTAACCTAGCCATCCACTTTCGATGTAATATATTCCTACAGATGCCACCCACTGTGCGGTTGACGCTAGTACGGGAACATATGATCTGTAACAACTGCCTCAAATCAACTCATAACACTCCAAAATGTACATTCAGACTCTGCATCAAATGTTCAAAAAAGCACCATACACTACTCCATCTAGACACACCAACCACTCAGAGGAAGAAGGCCCTGATCAACCAGCAACGTTCGTCACGTTAACACTCTTTTTTTTATATGGAAAACCCAACCTTAGAACCTTAGAGTACTTTCTTTATACTGCCAGTCGGACATGTTGTTATGGTCATGATGCAATGTCTAGTAGTAAACTAAGTTTTAAGAATAGAAGAGAATAGGGAAGATTAGACGGGGTCTGGGAAATACTGTTGTGCTGTTTATAAACGAACTTCTAGACCGGTGTGTGCGCGAAAGGGGAGCCTGGACGGTATGAGATTGAGCAGAACGAGCTAGTCATGCGACCCCAAATAATTGAGTAGATTGAATTGGACATCATTTGACCATAACGAAGACAAGGTCTGGCACGTGCTTGTACTATATTTTTTTTTTTTATGTGATAGACTAGAGGCTTAGGGAAAGCCCCTTTGTACTGTTCGACAATCTACTTTTTTCGTATAGAATGTCGAACAGCAGCTCTAGCCGGAAGATAGAGAGTAGAAAGAGATAGAAGTAGGAAGGAGCTGCCACAACCTTGCCGCGATATTTTATTCCACCTACTTCCAACCATTTCGCGACTCTGGGATCGGGGCATTTGAGAAACAACTCGCTGGAGTATTATGCCTCCTGAAACGAGTTGAATTTCATCAGCCAACCGATGACATGCGCTTGGTGGAGCGGGGAAGGACTAGCGAAGGCTATGACAGGAGGAATCAGGAATGTAAAGAGGGAAGAAGAAAGAAGGAAAGTTATGTGGGTGGGAAAGTGGAAAAGGCGAAGGACCGTGGGGCTGGCCGGGATTCGAACCCGGGACCTCTGGGATAGCAGTCAGGCGCCTTACCCCTAGACTACTGAGGCCCCGATTATTAAAGAAGTAACGCAGAGTACAGTCAACAGCATAACAGGTCATTAATAAAGATTAGGAAAAGTGCGGGTGATAGAACTGAGCCCTGAGGCACACCAGCCGAAATGAATGTATGAGGCTGAAGAAATCATATATCGGAAATGCGTAACACGAATCGCTGAGATATGAAAACCACCCAAAAGGAAACAGTTTTCTTGCTTGTAGGGCGTTATAGTAGTAGGTACACATATTTCTCACAAAACCCAAACTTTCCAACTATCATAAAAATCACAAAAAAAGCCAAATGTGACATTCTTTTTATCAAAATAAAAACTTTAGGACATGAAAAATCACAATCAAATACCGCATAATTTATTCATTCTCATTTAAGACATCTGCCACCGATTATTCTTTCAACGGTGGACATTTTCTACTGCCAGTTCTTCAATCCTTTTTCGCCACTGATGGCACATCGCCAAATCCCTTAAGCCCTATCTCATGGTAATTTAATCAAAATATTTTCATTGCAGCGAGACCTTCTACGATTTTTGCTTGTAACCAACAGAAAAGAGTGATGATAACTTCTTCTTCAGCAATCCACGGTCTGGCATCTTACATCGCATATCTGCCCCCCGTTTTTTTTCTTGCGCTCTTTGCATATCGGTGTCTTTATACATTATCGCAAGAAAACTTTGTTATTCACCATGTCTGAAATGGATTTCGAGCCATCTCCTCTCTGGCTATATGAAAGCAGCAGCAATAAAATCAGACGTAAGATGGCCCCACCAGTAAGTAAACGCCATGTGAATTTTGTGTAAGTTTGCCACGTGATGGGAGAGATTATTTTTATCTTAACCTGAGAGAGAGATGAGCTGGGCCATCATAAACAGGTCATTTTTTATATGGCATCACCTAATGGCGTATCCTTGTTTTGCAAAACTGCAGCATGGCCAAAAGCTGGCAGCTGGCTGTTTCCTAGTTTCACTGTTAGTCTGCGACACACCGTATGCCGTCCGTGGCCAGGAATTTTCCGTTCAATTGATGCACCAGCAATGGGTGATTAATGGAACGAAATCACATGGGTGTCGTTCTCCTTATCTGCAATGCGAAAAGGTTTTTCAATTTCGCATTCGTTTTGGGCTGCCTTTTCCAGATGATTTGTTAGCAGCGTTCTAATCTTTGCCTCAAGTTTGGATATTACTGAACTATAATGGGATTTTTTTGAAGGATTAAGTATTTTAGAGCGACGTAAAATAGACTAATTTAATTTTATGTGGATGATGAGATTGTGTAATCAATCTGTCGTTTCTGAAATTCCCGTAGCAGGGGAGTCTCTCTTCGGAGCTGGTCCATCAACGCCCAACAAATATCGTGGACGTCAGACTAGCAAAGGGCAAGGCAAGTGTGGATGTTAGAAGGTTTGAAGTGACGAACAAGAACATCGACGTCAATCTGCTCGCCAGAAAAATTAATCCCAGCTATCAAGCACGGCGCATCGTCGGACGAACCCGATCGCAACTGCTTCCTTTGGAAGACGAAACTCCAACACATTCAGTACGGAGCCCTGCGGAACCTCGCATGCTGTCCTTCGGACCATCTTCCTTATCTCAATGAAGCGCCCTTCTCTATGGCGACTCTTGCCATGCCCACTACCATGTTGTTTGCATCAGCCGTCGACCTGGTCTTTCTGAAGCCGAACTGCTGGTCCGACAGGCCTCCTTCGCTTTCGACACTCATGAGTTAATCACCCGTTAACCAAACCTAAGGAGACATATCGGTCTATAAGACAATGGATTCCATAAAGCCTTGTTCGTCTTCGGTAGAAGCACGAGTTGCTGCTGTTTCCATCGCTCTGGGAAGATCCCCTCCCCGCTGTGAAGACTTCAGCGAAAGTGTTTGGCGCCATCGTATCTGCTAACTTAGACACTTTGCTTGGTATGCCATCCGATTCCGATCGGCGCCCAAAGATGTAATTGCGGATCGGACCATTTTCTTGTTCGAGCAAAATTGCAAATGCGATTGCAAAGAACGAAGAAAACAGCCAAGAAGTATTGGTTGTGCGTTCGACAGAAAATGAAATCGGAACGAGGAGCTTACTGGAATAACATTGCCGCCGACATGGAAGAAGCGGCGTCGAGGCACGAGTGCCGGACGCTATACCAGACGATCCGGCGGTTAGGCGGCAAAACAACAACAACAAACCACAACATCCACCACCTGCACAACCACGATCCGCCACAACGTCCAGCACCCAAACCGCCGATTATCGACCAGCCGACGGATCAGTTTCTCGATACCGAACCGACAATTATCGAGGTGACGACGCCAATAAAGACGCTGAAAACGAAAAAACCTCGGGAATAGATCAAGTAACCGCCGAGATGGTCAAATCCGGAGGTGACGTCAGCTTCGTCGTTGCGGCAAACATACGGTCGTCGTGTTCATCGATTACATATCCGCTTTCGATTGCGTCGATTCGAGCAGGATGTGGAGAGCCTTGAAAACCGAACACGTGCCATTGAAAATCATCCAACTTCTAGAAGCGTCGTACGATGACTCAACCAGCAGCAGCGATCAACCATTCGAAGCGACTTATCCGAGGAATTCCCGATTCAAACAGGGGTCCGATGAGGAGAGGTCGTTTTGCCACTCCTCTTCGACGTTGTGATCGACGCGAAGTTCTATACGACGACAACAACTTTGTAAACGACTTGATGTTAACCGACGATAGCGCCGTCTTCGCCGACACGGATGCCGAAGCAACGGATATCTTATACGACATTTCCCGCATCGCCCGGTCGTACGGGATAAAACTCAATGCGGAAAAGGCCAAACTGCTCACAACGGATGGATCGAAAGTCAGTGTTCACCTCTTTGGAACCCAAATCGAACAGGCTCCGATGTTCAAATAGTTGCGATCATTGGTTGAGGAAACGTAAGTGGCATCGACGTCCGACGTTTACAGCCTCATCGGCCAGGCAACAGCAACATTCGCCTGGCTCAAGTGATGCATATGGAAACGAAAAAATTTTTCCATCAAAGCAAAAGTACGCCTTTACCGAACGTTGATCCTTCCGATTCTTGTTTTATAGATCTGAAGCGTGGACACTGCTCAAGCCGGACGTCTTCCAAATGCGTTGCTTGAGGCAGATCCTCGATGTCTCACACCGCGATCGCCTTCGGAACGAGACAGTTAGACAAAGATACGATCAACAGACACTGATCGAAGAAGAAATACAAAAACGACTACGGTGGTTTGGACGAAGTATTTGCCGAATGGATGATAGTCGCTTTCCATGTAAGCTTACCGTCCAGCAGATTGAAGAATTCTGCGATCGGCGCCGTAGAAAACCTGGCTAAAGAATATCAATGGCGACTGTGGGGTGTGCAATGGAGTTGCGTCCACCCATCCGTAATCGGACGCAGTCATGGATTTCGGACAGCTGTCTGGACCTCGTCGATCGGCGGAAATGAATGAAACACGTCGATTTCGACCAATACCGACGATTCAACAAAGGGGTATCCATTTTGAGGTGTGCAAGAATCAACGATTATCAGTTATCAAGGCTCGAGACGTCGCCAAAAATCGTCAAGAATGGAAACGAATCGTTAATGGAGCTCGAGACCCAGCGGCACCGGGAGTTTTTTGTAACCTCTGAACTGATAATCGTGCTCTAAGCCTTGCTTTCATCACTAAGTTATTAGATCCATAGCAAACATTTCGATAGAATCTCACATCCAATATTCTTGTTGCCGATGTCTTTTCAATGAGTACACGATCGATCTGGTTGCTAGTTCTTCCATCCAGTGACGTGCAGTTATGGATATTTTTATGAGGGAAGAACGTCAAGTCCAATTAAAAAT
This sequence comes from Thereva unica, assembly GCA_949987705.1. NCBI lineage: Eukaryota > Metazoa > Arthropoda > Insecta > Diptera > Therevidae > Thereva > Thereva unica. Next base: position 112,623,265 of record OX465284.1, read on the forward strand.
TGCAGATAAGTGTATTGTAAATACTAACGTCACTTATTGAAGCCTTAGTACACACATCTTTAAAAAGAACCCTTTTCCCCACAAAAGCCTTCGCTGCTTCCAACTCCGAAATCCCAAACAAGATTAGTTGATTATTACGCTTCATAGAATTCCTCCAGTTGGATTAATATAGGCCAGGCCAGAAGTGCCGATATCCTTGCCTATACATAAAAGAAAAGCAAATTTTCGGGAAAAACCCGAGCACTTTGAGGTCCTTACATGCTGCTCCTTACAAAATGATGGTCTAACAGGCGGTTGTCCTTCGTGTATGTATTGACACACGACTCTTATTCCGGTCTGTTTACTTTTACTGTTATTTTGTCTCAGAAATATGCACATCCTCGGGGCGCTGAGTACCCCACAACGAATACTGTTGCCCTTAGGTAGTAAATTCTGAACATGAAAATGCTTTTTCGATATTCCTTTAAGAAAGGTGCAAACGTTTTTTTGCACAGACCCCAGCTGGGAAATGATAGTTTCCCTCTAAGAGGCTGCTTATCAGGCTCGGTTATTTTTCTTTTCCTCGATGAAAGTAGGATGTGTAAAATTCAAATTCAACATATCGCCGAACGGAGAGGACCATTGTGTGTCCCGATGTACAAAAGGATGAAAATTCTCTAAAATTGGGCAATTGTTGTCTGGCTAGAGGTTCGTTCTCTGCTTTTCTACTTGAACGATTTGTAGTCATGGTAGACCACCAGAACAGAACATCAAGCTTGGCAGTTGCACTTCAGCATAAATGAAGTTCCGCCCTTTGTTGCTCCTACACACTGGTGTATGCTGGCTGGCCATGGCAATCTTTATCGCAAATCGCCAGACTTCTTCGCCGTATAAGAATTTCCACTCAACTATACTATACTATGGCAGAAGTCGTTCCTGCTGTGTGTTTGATGGTGAAACTCTAATAAAACCAGCGGCTGCACATATGGGATACTCATCATTCCTCTAGTATGGTGGATCCCTCTAGACGAGCATAGCAGTGTCTTGCGAGAAGGCGGAAATTGTGCCACACACTCGTTTTCTCTCTTCGCTTCTTCAAGAGTTTTCTTTTGAAAATCGGATAATATGCTTTCGGAACACGTCCTGTGAAAATTTGAGTCACGAAAACAATTTTGAGGATTGGTCTGTTGTTAGTTTTCCTGTGTTTTATTATGCTTTTGTAACAAACTTATTGTAAAGTCTGGGGAGGGGGGAGAATTTGAATAAACAACTTGTAAATGTGATTCCTATAGACGTTAACAAAAAAAACCAGCAGCCAGAGTCCAACGGTTGCCGGCGATGAAACATGAGGTAGTCGTAATAATTCATGTCCTTATTATTGATGGCACGTTCGCAATATTTGAATAGAGTTCTTCGGGTCGTTGGTTTTTTGGCAATAAAAAAAATAGGGTTTTCAACTCTTTCTCAGGTGGTTGCATTAAACATTTAAGGAATTTCGCGACGTTTTGTGTAGAATAGAATTTTTTTATTGAGTTACCTTGAAATTCTGTGAAACAATTGTTGCGGATTTTTAAATTTATTTTTGTTAAAGAATAGCAATATGCAACAATGGTGTTGTTGGATGAATGTGGTGGTGGTGGATGGATATGAATCTAGGCAAGAATTCCAACATAAAGGAACTATTAAGAGAGTTTACTTATCAAAATATCTTTTGAGTATATTGCGTTGGGAATCCAACTCATTGTTGTGGCGTTCTCCAACCTTCACCTCAATGATTCTCGATCTCTGGTACGTCTTTTCCAGTTTCTTATTCCTAACTAGCCGAAAACCTGTGCTCCTCGCTGCATCCATAAGCCAAAAGTATGGCGTGCGCCAAAACAATTAGGAATCTCAAAATCAGTGAGAGTCATTTGCAGGCGTTGATCGAGATATAACAGACAAAGTTGAGCGAAAATCCCCTACAACTAGACTACATCGGTTCACAGCGAGCATTCGCCACATATCGGGGAAAGAAAATATTGTCGCAGGCATGCTGAAGGGGATCGAGGGGACCACCACCAACCTGGAAGCGATCGATTACCAACATTTGGCGGAACATCAGCAACGAGACCGACAGCTGAAAGAGGGACATTGGCGAACACCGACGTAGCGGTATATTGCGACGTATCGTACACCCCTTGGTGCCGGAGGCAATGCGACAACAAGTCCTGCAGACCATGCACAGCCTCTCACACCCAGGAGTTAGGGGCACGACCAAGTAGGTAGGCGAGAAATTTGTATGGCCCAACCTTACAAGAGGTTGTGCAGCTTTCGTGAAAGCCTGCGATCCCTGCCGACGACCAAAGGTCCAACCGCATACGAAAGCGCCCATAATCAAGTAAGGTGCCCTGAGGCTGACATCACAGCTAAAACCGCAGCCCTTCATTTCGTTGAGGGTTGGATTTCAAAATACGGCGTACCGCGTACCGCTGAGAGTCACAACTGATTTGTGCTGGCAATTTGAGTCGTCCCTATTGCGCGAGTTGCTAGGTATATTAGGAATCACGGATTTACGGACTACATTCTATCACCACCAGGCCAACGATATGCCTGAAGTCGGGAAACTTGGTCTTGAGGTCTACCTTCAAGCCGGACCTTAACGCAACACCGGCAGAAATGGTGTACGAGACTACACTCCACCTTCCAAATGAATTTCTGTCGGAGCCGTCAATAAAACAGCCGGAATCAGAGTTTGTAAAGGACCTGCGTCGTGTCATGCAGAGCGTGAGACTAGCAACTACAGCCCATCGCGAGGCAACCAAAGCGTATTCATCCGTCCACTACAGCCACCATTCGACGGCCCCTACAAATGACAAATATTTCCAAGTGGAGGCGAAAGCCTGCCGAGTCAGGATTTCGCTGGATCAGCTTAAACACGCGTACTTAACGACTGAAAACTAACCAACCGCGACAAAACCTGACTCCCGAAGTTGAGCAAAGGGCCAAAAATCCCGAAAAACGAGGGACGACAACGCGTTACGAGCGAAAGGACTGGTTTAGAATTCCCCAGAAAGTGCCAATACTGTCTTTTTTCGCTTTATGTGAGTATTTCCTTCTCAGTTCGTTTTTTTCTCTCTATAGTCCTCTTCATAATTTCTTGGTCTATGTCTACTTAGCATTATTATTTGAGGCGTGCAGTTGCAAAACTCGCTAACTGCAAGTTAAGTAATTTTGAGAAAAACGCCAAAAACTTTTGAATTACTTTGGCTTTTCTTTGGCTTTTGAATTAACTATTGATGTTTGACAGCTGGAAAAATACGCCTTATGAGCAAATTTTGAATAAAAATATAGTTCAAATGGTAGAACATAGCCTAAAGAGTAATTTGGCATCGTTAACTCATTTTTTTCAAAAAGTGCAGTTAACGAGTTTTGCAACTGCACGCCTCATTTATTTATTATCAAAAGCTTGTACAAAAATCTTATAAATTAGTACATTAATTAAAAAATTGGACGTAACCTAAGTTACACTTAATAAAACTTAAGTTAAGCTTAATAAAAGTACTGTAATATACTCGTCATAACTTTCTTTTGATACCCATTAAGAAAAAGAGAAACCGGTATATTGTGTTGGCCGCAATTTTTAATTTGGAATGACACCACACAGCTGATACATAGTATTCTACTGTCAAGTCCTTTCATTTGACACCCAAACCGAGAGAGTTACAAAGAAAAAGTCTGCCATTTGGCCGCTGCCGCCATGTTTAATTTGGAATGATGCCACATAAGTAATTGTATTATTACTTGTCATAAACTTTCATTTGATACCCTTGTAGGAGAACTGGGAGCGTAATTGCAAAATTCGGCCACCATCTTGAAACCGCCATCTTGATTTTTTTTACAAAATGGTCAGATTAAATTGTCATGCGAACTACACGTGCAAGAATTCAAGTTGATCGATTATATGGAAGTGGATCAAAATCAAGTAACAAGATTTTTTTACATAAATAAATAAGTAAAAAGTGGCTCGACCCTATCAGATAAAAATGCAAAAAGACGCCCTTTGAATCAATACGTTATAAATCAACAGGGAGAGAGTTCCGAAGTTGTGCTACGAAGAGAAATTAAGCTACATTTTTCACAATAGTATAAAGGTTTAGGAAGTGAAGCGGTAATACCATATACCACCTTTGTTATAGTAGAAATATCTTTAATAATATGAAAGAGAATGAACTTACCTGCGGGAAATGTAATTGCTTGAAATTGCATCATGTATTTCACTTCTAATCACCATAAACTAACACATAACTACATATTACTATATAAAATTATGTTGCACTAAATTATCCTAATTTATATCTCAGTAGATATCCCGCCAAAAAAGATGAAATGCTTGAATAGTGAGAAAATGTCCGCCCGGTATGATGCTACTGGAAAATGAAATGCAACAGATTTCTAAGAAACAATTTCAATGTGCGAATCCCGATACAAATTGTTTATTTGAATATAATTGGCATTTCCCAACATGTACGAAGAAATCTCATCTCTTTTGGCGGGATCATTAACTTAGATAACCTTAGAATATGCAATTTTATTGAAACCAGTGAATTGTCTTGTCTCATTTTGATTCAATAATTATTAGAAATTGAAATAAAATTAAAATCAAAGCTTTATACCATTAAAAGACATCTTTTCATGTAGGTATAGTATCATTGAAAATACCAAAAGTAATCTAATTAATAAAGAGATTGCTAATTCCCACAATTCAATATTCTTCACTCACCAAACTTGATTTTGAACAAATACTAATTTTCACTTCCGTCAAGCCTACAGATGATACTAAAAATCTCTCCGCAAACACTCCGCCACCTCGTGGAAATATCCGTACAACTCACACAAATTTGACATTTTATCAGTTTTGTTGATAAGCGCGTATTTTTGTTTATAAATATATTTCCTTTTTATATATATTTTAAATAGAAACTTTATTTTTAATTAAATAACTTGGGCATGTCTAGTGGATTTCCACAAGACAATTCAAATTCCACAAATATTTGGCAAGATGTACAGTGTTCACCGGAAGATTTGCGTGAACTATTTGAACTCAACAAGGTGGGAATTGATTTTTGTACTCCAAGCTCTATTTGTAAATTTAATTAAATAATCTGCAGATTTTTGTAAATCATAAGGCATCTTATAGAAAAAGGAATGAAGAATATTCATTTGGGAAGCGACAATTTAGTAATAATGCAACAACGAATGGATTAAACAATCCAGAAAGTTGTGCTTCGGTGCCAAAACAAATGCAAGAGAAAAAGGTAACGAAAATAGGAAATTTTAATATTTACAACCGCTGCGTGTTTTTTGTGAATAATACTGGTGATGAGGGTGACGCGGAATGTCCACTTGATGTAATAAATACTGAGGACTTTGTTAAAGATGTACAGAACGTTAAGATGGAAAGCCCTGAAGGTAGGAGGACATCAACCCGAGATTTCGCGAGTAGTAAAGGCTTACAAAATTGTGCGGTTGATAATAATAAAAATTACTTATCAAATGGCCCTGAGACCGATTATATTTCGACTATGAAGCGAAAACTTCATAAAAATAGAAGCTCCCAAAAAAGTTATACTATTTTTTATCTAGAAAATAATTACAATCTTCGACCAGTCCTTTCACCAAACATAAAATCCGGGATATATAAGCGATATACTCCTTCAGGGGAGCATGAAGTACCATCGCATGCCTCATATATTGGTAAAAATGTATTTTTATCTCCAATGGAGAAGCATGGAAAGATTTTGCCAACAGAAAAGTTCCATAATTTGTACGCGGAGACTCAGAACTATATCGTCAATTCGGAATCAGATGATGTCTTAGTAGGTGAGCAGTTTGAAGGTATAAGCTATGCTGACGAAAATTACGAACAATCGAAACATACCAACGACGAAACTATAAGCAATTCTAGTCATGCTACAATGCAATCAAGCGATCTTAGTAATAATGCGGCAACTAATAGTATTTCGAAGACTTTTTTAAGTGGAATCGCGTTTGATGTGCTCAAGCTACCACAAGGAGATAACGTTAGCTTTAATATGTAAGTAGTATTGTCTTATTTTTTTGAGCTATAACGGGTTTATTAAATGCTTTCTCATTTACAGAACGAACAACGAAATAATCTACACCCACCCTCGTTCCAAAGGAAAAATAACATACCGAGTTATTTGTCCAGATTCTTTAAAATATACTAGCTTAGATTCAGATAATTCTATATCATCACCTGCATCGAAAACACCATTAAAAATAACTTTTGTCGAAGAACAAAAATCCAAGCGTGGTCGTCCTAGAAAATCAGCTGTAGCCACCCCTAAACCAATTGAAACAGAAGAAGTATTCAAATCCCCAACGATGGAGGATTTTTACTTCTATCAACCTCCCATCAGTACAGCTAGAACTCGTTATGGCAGAGTTACCAAGCCGCCAAAGCATGTAGACTATGAAATCGAAGTAACAGCTGACCAATCTGAGATTGAAAAAACTGTTACAGATACAGACTTCAGCTATAACAAAGACATTGTACCAAATATCGATTGTTCTGATGAGCCACGGATCAAGAGAACACGCAATTTACCACCGGAAAATCAATGCAAAGTCTGTAATAAGATTTATCTAGGGAAAAGGATGCAAAAACATTTCGAACTACATCCTGATCACAACTTGAATAACACGAACAAATCTGTTCAATCGAACGAATTAAGTTTATACTCATTTTTAGTACAAAAAATTAAGGATCTACCTGAAGAGAATCAAGCTGATGTATTTCTAACTGAAATCTCCGACTTTGTCTATCAGCTACAAGCGCGAAGTTCAAGTTTTGTTAGAAACACACCGGGGACGCATTTCGTTAACTCAAGAGCCTCAAAAGTTCTTGGTATACCAGAAGGTCAATATAGCATCGACTTGAATGAAATCGATTGTGTCCCCGATCCTCAGACTAGATTAGAAGATGAACAAAGAAATACGATTATCCCACCGCCTCCACCTAGACTAGATTATAATCTTAGCATTTCTCTAGATGATACAATAAATGATGTGAAATTGAATCTGGGTGAAAATATTATCACGTCTGAAGACAGTCTACTGCGGACGGTTGATGACTTAATGAAGGAGGGGATTAAGACACTCCAAGGTCACGATAGTAATGTTCAAAATCCTGTGATACATTATGATCACGCCAGTGATAATGCTGTAGAAGCAATAAGTATGAAAGAAACTCAAGAATCTCCAATTTTAGATTTATCTTTGGATTTATTTCAATTTAATAGTAATTAGGTTTTTTTTTGTAACTTTTTATTCACTTTTATAAAGTGAACTTTGTGCCAGATAGAATATATTGTTTACACATATCCCGAAGGAAATATATAAAATGAATTGTAAGTGTATATGATTTTTTAGTGGGCAATTATGGGAAAGATTTTAAATGTTAGTTCGTCTTCGGATATACCAATCTTGTAACGAAACAGGCCGCTGGAAACAAGCATCACACCTGTTAACACAAAGACAAAACCGCATTACGAAACAGAGCAGCGATGCGCAGCAAGGCACCAATATAAAAGGCAAGTCAGTCGTGATCAGACAATGGAAGAAGTGATTCCTTTGCCTGATAACTGGACGGAGCCATAGGAGAGTTGTTCGTATGGTTTACAGACAGGCAAAACAGACAAGCCACGGAGAGTTGATCCAATGAAAACTCGTTAACCCTGTATTTCCATCTCTTTACCTCCCCTCGATAGTTGTGTATTATAAAACTTCTAGAAATAAAAAGGACATAAAGGTAAAAGGAGTTTTTTTTTTATTTAAACCTTGGGCATCTCAGAGCTGACGCGCCGCACCCGAAGTTACAATCTTCACTGACTGAAGCCGAAACAGAAATAATGCTATCTAGGTGGAACAAAGCGGGGATATAAAGGATCGGTGGTAGTCGGGCGCCTGGGGGGCAAAATCGTACCGTCGCCTCCTCACTGGTGCCTCGTGGATAATCAACTGACGACGGACGTACCCAGTGCCCGGGGGTCTAGCTGGGGCAGCCTATGCCAGGCAACTCCAGCAAAAGGATAGGTCCAAGTCTAACCATAAATAATGTTGATACAGTTGAGAGAAATGAACAAGACTGAAGACGTTACTGAAAGATGTCACAAAAGAAACTGTAGGCTACAAACGCACAGCCAGAGCCAGTGAATGGTACGACGAGGAATACAAAGCAGCTATAGAAGCTAGAAATAAAAATAGCAAAATAGCGTACCCTGATCGATAGACAACCGGACGAGCACTGGACATATTTTGAGGAATCCCAGAAACTTAGATGTGCCGTTAGTGGAGTAAAACCCGCTATAGCTGATAAATAAGGACTTTGTGAAGTTTCTGTAAGTTATATTAGAGTAAACCTTTCTACCCTTCAGACGGCGTACCTTTCAGCTGGCCCAAGAAAAATTAACCAACTTAGCACAAGCAAGCGCTGAGATAAGGCTCTCAACTGAGCATGCAAACATAAATTAACATGTAAAACACACAGAAGCGAAACAACAGGAATCGTCGTAAGCTGTGACGTGAGATTAAAAAGACTCCTTTTAAGGGCATCTTTACTTATGCTCACAGAAATAGTTTATATCACATCCAGAGGTCGTCTCGGTCTGAACTTCATCTCGAAATAGGCAAATTATTCTTTTTCCAAAGTTTATTTCCCTATTCTACGATACTATACTTTTATTATGTTTAGATCAAAGATAAAGAAGCAAAAACAATAATAAAATTAGATTTTTGGTATTTGGCTTACTTTTAAAATATATAAATCCAACCAGTAAACACCATTTTCTTTCTCACAAAAACTAAAACGCACCGCACCCTACCAGCAACCAACTTAAAACTGAAACCACTAGAATTCCACACTTTCATTTTTTTATCCAAAAACGAAATAACCTGCTCCATACTTCACACTTGTATTTCGAGACTGCAATGAAAACAAAGAACAGCTGATAAGTGCCCGTCAAATAAATAAAATTTATCGAAAAACCCAAGTAAAAGCCTTCCAGGGCCTCATTTATTATATGAACCGACGCCCAAAGGCTTGAACAATAAAATCCAGTAAAAATAATTAAGTTTTTTCGTGTGATTACAAGTTGAAGTTGGAATATCTCAAAAAGACGAAGCGAAAAAAATGGGTCGGACTTTCCTTGAGCATATGGGCGGATCGAAGCTATTTTCTTGCAATACCTGCGATGCGAATTTAACAAATAAAAGTGAATTAATCAGTACACGATTTACGGGTGCTACAGGTATGGAATTTGTTGCTGAATATAACTTTTAACATGGCTAAAAATGGATTCTTTTTTTGGCTACGTCATTGACCTTTTTTTATTGTGTTCTTTGTGTTTGTTTTCATTGATGACGACGCATTGGAACGCGATGCAGGTCGGGCCTATCTCTTCAAGAGGGTGGTCAATTTGACGTATAGCAACGTACAGGATCGGGTCATGCTGACTGGAAGGCATATGGTGCGAGATGTTATGTGCAAGAACTGTTCTGCTAAGCTTGGATGGATGTACGAGTTTGCTACTGATGATTCTCAGAAGTGAGTATAAACTAGTTAGGTCGTAAGGGAATTTTATGTCTTTTTTGGCCCCTACGCCCCTATAGATATATCAATTGGGATTTTTTTGTCTTTGTTGTAAAAATAATCTCTTCTTGACCACTACTGACCGCAACTGTTTATTAATCTGCCCCATATCACTTAGAAATTGTTTATTTATCTTTTTTAACTCTGTTTCTTTGATTTCCATAAACTGCGGAAAAATTTAGGGTTCGGAATCAATACCAGATGTATCGAATAGCACAGTACCCAATTTTTATGCAAGTTCTTTAAGGAACTGGTCTTGGAGGCAGCTTCGACATAGCTTCCAATTTTTTCCCCTCGTTCTTTCATTCTTTCTCGCTTAAAATTAGCCAAATAAGCCGTAAATCATCAGGGGTGGTATCACGTAAGTTGTTTCAATCGACCTCTTCATACAAAAATTCAAGATTTTTGTATGGATAGGTCGATTGTAACAAATTACGTACTACCACCCCAGTTCTCGGTGAGTTTCATTGAAGCTCGTTCGGCAAGAGCTCTCTTCACCAAACTATTGAGGGCACCTGTGCTAAAAACCGAGTCGCTATGACACGACAAGTCGTTTGAGTCGTTTTCCACTCGAGGCCCCTCTGCTGAAGTCGCAATTCGACTGAAACGTCGTTTTCTTCAACTCAAACGACTTGTCACGAAACACTACTCGACTTTCATCACAGAGGCCTGAGTGCTCCCAACAGCCGTTTTCGGACCAATGAATACTGGAGCCCCGTGCAACCATAGTGTCCGCCTATTTTGACCTGGCAGCCAAGCAAGTATAGCCCACGGACATATAATAATCGATATGTCAGTGGGATAACCTGATTGAGAAACCCCAGCTCACCATAATAGGAGGATGGTCTGAAAAGTTTTCGGCCTCAAAGTGAAGATGGCAGCACTCGTCAATAAAAGCTAGCGAATGTAGTTATGCATCTTTTTATAGTTCCTTACCAAAATTTCAGCCATTTTGGACGTGCAGTTGTCATTTGACTGAGTCGATGTGTTTTTGTGAAATAACTGCGGGTCCTAATGGCTGAAACTTTGGGGATTAACTGTCAAAAGATGAACAACTAGATTTGCTAGCTTTTAGTGACGATTGGTCTTGGCGTTCCCTCACTAAATATAGGGGTACTACTCTGGCTCTGAGTCTTACAGTTGGTCCGTAGAAGTAGGAATTCGTTACATCTACCGAACTGTCATCGTTTTCATCGATTTTATATCCGGAGAGCCTTGGAAACCGAATACGCACCATTGAAAATCATCCAATTTCTTCAAGCGTCGTACGATGGCTCAACCAGTAGCGTTCGTATTTGAAGCGACTTATTCGAGGAGCTCTTGATACAAACAGGTGTCCGACAAAGAGACGTCGCTTCGCCACTTTTCTTCAACGTTGTAATAGACATGAATATGCGTGGATCATTCGATGGACAACGCGGAGCTCGATACGACGACAATTTTGTAACCGGCTTGATGTTCGCCGACAATAGCGCCGAATGGATGCCGAAACAATGGACATCTTATACAACATATCAACATAACATTTTTTGGACCTCCTCCCGCCCTGCCGAAGGCGACTTTGCCATTTCGGAGCTCCATCTAAAAAGGTCGCCGTCGATGACCTCTACGCTGCCACACCCCCTTCACAGAGAAGCTTTCATTAAAACATAGGGTGCTATGTGAAATGGCAAGCTGTAGTCGAGGAGTGAGAGAATGACCAAAACGCGGACAGCGAAACGAGAAAACCTTGGGTAACGAAAAGGGAGACGGTATTTACATGGAAGAGGAAAAAGACCTCTACAAAACAGGGAAAAAAATAATAGACAGAGAGCAAGCAGGAGGAGTCCATATCCGTACGAGAAACTTCGAACCTGACTTCTAGGATTGCAGCCGGACGCGGACCCCCATTACCCTCCCTAGAGTAACAAAGGCCGTCATGATATCATTTAACCCACGAGTTTTGTTCGCCCTTGTTTTATGTAAACAATTGTTTTTCTGTATTTATTAAAATAACACCACTTCACTCTATCCTTTATTACTATTCACAGATACAAGGAAGGACGAGTTATACTAGAACACGCTCTGATATCAGAATCAGAAGGCTTCTTAGATCCCTACTGTAATAGAAACAGCTACCACGAACACTAACAGTAAATTATCAAATTAATAATTTATTTTGCCACAGAATTGCAATATTTTTTACAAATTTGAAACAATTTCAAAAAAAAAAAAAAACATAATGAGCAAACTTTTTAAATTCGAACTGAATTCTCGAGAGTTTTGTGTATTTTACATAAGAGAAAGTAAAAAAGAAAACGATTAAACAATTCGGTTTAAGACATAATAATAAAATGTAGGAAAAAAACGTAAAAAAGTAAAATACTTGGCGCTCCCCGATACTGAAAATGTGTAAAATTTTGCTCTTCTAATTTTCTTTTCTTATCTGTGTTTCTAGCTAAGTAAGTCATAATATTTAGTAATTGAGTTTTATTTTCTAGCTAATAAGTTTTGAAGTGAAAGTTTAAAGAAATTTAAAAAAAAAAACGGAAGAAAAAATATATATATTATTAGTTTTAAGTCATTGATTTTAAATTGTTTTTAAAATTATTTTTGCTTTTATATAAAAAACGTAAAATGATAGTTTCTTTTATCTCTTTATTACATTTATTTTATGGTTTATTTTTTTCGCTTAATCTTTTTATAAAATTAAATTAAATAATATGAGAGAAGATGGGTTTTTTTTGGTGATGAAATACAAACCATTTTTCAGTAGAAATTAAAAAGACTATGTTTCGTCGCTGCATATTTGTTTTTAACTCAATGATTATCAGTAATCTACTACACAACTGCAAAGCTAACGTGTGGCTCGACCCACGACCCTGAGCTTAAGAGTCTCATGCTCGAGCTACTGAGTTTGCCGGGGAGCTAGACAACTATTAGAAAAATAGAAGAGAATGGAAATGGCTTTGAGAGAGATTTTGACAAAAACTCAAGGGAAACCTAAGGAAATTTAGATTTGGTTCGTCGGGTGTCCTCGGTTGTCGTTGTGGATCTCCCGGAGGGCAGTGTTGAGGAACGGAGTCCTGACAAAAGACAACACTATATTGTCTCCTTTCAGACTCAACCCAACCACTCGCAAAATACCACCTTCCGATCCATCGGGTTGAATCTCCGACAATACCACATTGCCTTTGATATCAGCCGGTGGAGCGCAAGGAGACATCTCGCCGATAGAGATTTATTAGAGACTTGAAAATGACTGAGGGGTGCATGCCTCAGTAGGGAACTGGTCTGGCAGCCCCTGCTAGTGTACTATATGAAACTTGGCCCCAAGCAACCAATAAAACAAAAAAGTGTATGCTCAGAAGCTTACCGCGCTAGTCCTCCAATTCATATAGACTTTCCAATTCTCGTACGGCAGTTCCAGTTTGAGGACTAGTCCGGAACAGTTTAGGCGAATGATCCATCACTTGAGAAATACGCACCTGGGACCATAATTAACTATAAAATTGGGTTTTGAGCCATCTATCTACCAGGTCATGGATACAGATGGTGTGCGTCTATTTTTACTAAGGAGGGATGATAATCTTTCATCAAACGAGCAGCCAAGGGATAAGCGATCGACCGCCTATAAGGGCCTTAACTCTTTAGGACGCCATGGCGACGTCACCAGCTACGTATCCAAACAATTCGTATTGAAATGTATGAGTTGCCGACGACGTCGTTATGGCGTCCTCATGAGCTAGGGCCCTAAGGCCCACGTTCAAGCAGGACACCGCCGGGCATCCGCACTTCAACGATATGATTGCCCTGCTTCAACTTATCAACCCTCTTCAATGACGTTTTAGTCCAGACTGACACAAACCGTAAAGGCGTCGGCCCCTAGTACGAAATTCGATTCGTCAATCGAAAGCTGATTCGATTGTAAATTGCGATTAGTAGTCTGTAGCGCAGCCGAATCGAACAAAAAACGGCGCCATCTTAACTGAAAATCATCATCTGTCGTTTTGATGAATTTTTCGAAGGATATTGAATGACAATGTTGTTTTACGCAAGTTGTTTGAAAATACAACACAATCATTCGACCATCTAAATGCAATCGGAAGCTGTCATCGATTGCAATCGACTCGGTTCCCTACAATTGAGAATCGTACTACTATTTTTTCGATTAATTTGACATTCATTCGACTTTTTGACGAGAATCCTACTAGGGGCCATTACTTCGGCCCGACGCCTTCAACCTGTTAAGACCGACCGACAGACAGTGGCACCGCCGGATAAGCCACCTTCGATTTCTGGTTTCTTTGTGAGGAAAGGGGCTTCGACGGAGTTCGCTACCCAATTCACTGGCTACCTAAGTGCCTGTGGGTGCGTTCGGGAGGTGGACAGCGTTCTATTCAAAGTTTCTGCTTCTTGGTTCTCTAACGCTGCATAAAAACCACCTCCTTCTTTTCTATTCTCCTTTCACCGTTGGTGGTCTATTAAACCGATACCCACCGTACATGGTTTGTCAAAGTCTAGTTTGGCCTCGCATTATGTTAGCAAAATCATCGATTCAGACGATCAACTAAGCGCCCTATATCATTCGTCTATCTAAGCACGATGGTATAGAGGTAAAGCATGACCGTCGGTTTGATTCTCCCCATTTAGTTAGCCCCTGTCGAAGAAGGGAATGATAGAAACGCCCGTAAGACTCAAGAAGTTGAAGAAAAGTAAACAAAACGATGTTGCCTACATATATAAATCCCCATCAAATTCTTTTAATAAAAACATTTATTAATAAAACAATTACATATTGAAAATTTCCGCTTCAAATCTTCCATAAGAGAAGGCAAAGAAAGCAATTTTCCTAAATACCCTACTTAAATACGACAAATGAGCTTTGCTTTATTATATTAAGGCTAGATTTTTCCAGTTTTCTGTGCCATAGCTAAAGCATTTTCATTTGCGATCATTTGGAATTCTTGGAAGCGCTGCGATATCCTTTGGTTCATCTTTAAATATTTCTCCATGCAATTAAGGGAACATCTTTCCTATAAGAATTTATATCTTTTTTAAAAAATACATATGCAAACATCCTTATTTACTTCTTCAGTTTTAACAGTTCTTGTAGTAAAATCCTTCACGCAATCATTGAAACAAATTTCCGAAACTTTATTGTAAGAAATGAGGAAATCTTGAAACTAGAAATTTTTATTTTTAAGGTTATGTATAAGAAGAATTTGGCAATATAAATTATTCTTACTGTTTTCAATTGATCTTTGTCCAAAGATTCTATAGGAATTGCACTGCTCATTGTAATTAGTTGATGTTTTATCTGATTAAATTAGTTAAAAACAATTTTAAGAATACTTTTCGTACCGCTAAAGGTTCACAAAAATCCGTCACTTGTTTGACAGTAGGAAAGTAATTTTTTTTTGCGACTTCAGCTAAATTTTATTTGCGAGAGATGGCGTAGTGGAAGGTTAAATAAAATGTTTTTAAATTCTATAACGGATGGAAAAATTTTGCAGGTGAAGATCTACCTTTTTTTTTAAATTTATGCTTTAAAACAAAATGAGATGTGGACATGTAAAAAGAGCTCCGGCAAGGGAAGAGGTTTCAAGCTTAAGATGGTCCTGTGGATGTACATAGCCGTGGTACGTTCAATCCTCATTCGGCTCGTTGGTGTGGTGGCTAGCGCTGAGCAGGCCCTATAGAGTCATTAAGTTGGGAATCGCTAGGACGGCAACAGTAGAGAGCATGCTTTACGCTATACATATGTACTGTACGTATACAGAAAATCGTCACAAAAGCTGTACCGTACCGATGAACACAAGCCTCTGGTCAGATTTCTTTCTTCTTTAAGCTCCTTTAATCCCTCATGGGACATAGGGCTGAAACAGTTGCCCTCCAGCGTACTCTGTTTTGCGCGACAGCTTTCAGTTCCGACCAGGATCTCCCAGTTGTTGCCCGCGATATTTTTATTCCGACCATTTCGCGACTCTGTCATCGGGGCATCGAGAACAACTCGCTGGAGTGTTATGCCTCCTCAAACGAGTTGAATCGCATCAGCCAACCGATGACATGCGCTTGGTGGAGCGGGGAAGGACTAGGGAAGGCTATGACAGGAGGAATCAGGAATGTAAAGAGGAAAGAAGAGAGATGGAAAGTTATGTAGGTGGGAAAGAGGAAAAGGCAAATGGGGGGGCTGGCCGGGATTCGAACCCCGGACCTCTGGGATAGCAGCCAGACGCCTTACCCCTAGACTACCGAGGCCCCCTAACAGGTGTTCCATGCTATTTCCAGAATTGGCTGAAGCGCATCTGCTATGAGGCTTGAATCGGCTTTCAACAATTCTGGCGGGTGCCATCTTTTCCAGCTGCTTTACCATTGGCCATCGCATGAATTGCGATTACTATTTCCGTCTTGGATGGGGCCTGTGTGATGATTCTTATTGGCTGTGCATTGTTGCTGCTTTCCTGAAGCTCCTTTGCAAGTGAACCATTCAGGGCGGCGAAGAAGTAATCTCTCCATCTTTGGAGTTGCTCCTCGTCGCTGCACAGCAGCCTTCCATCCGCACTCTTTACGGCATGCTTTTTAGTAGAGTGCTTTCCCGAGAGCTGTTTAGTAATTTGGTACAGCACCTTACTGTTGCCTGTGTTTGCCGCGTTTTCCGCTTTTTCTGCTGTTGATTTAAACCTCTTGCTAAAAGACCACGAATGTTTCATCATAACCAGCTTCAAACAAAATTAAAACAAACTTTATACCAACTTATACTAAATACTTTTTTTTTATTAATTCTGAACAACAGATATTTACAGATCTTTTATTTCCTTACAAATAAGAATATCTTCAATGAATCACTAAACTTTCTTAAACTTACTTCAACTTCAATAGTAAAGTTTTTTTGTTTTGTTTCTTTTAATGAATATTGGTCTTTCTTTAAATGTTATTTTTTCTTTATATATTTTCTTTTTTGTTTTTGCTTATAAAAGAAACCTCTCGCCTCTTGATATAAATTATTATTGGGACTTTATACGCCAATTTAACTTTCTAAAGGAACAATTTATTACAATTATATTTTTTTATTTTCTTTCATTAAATTAGTTCTGTGTTTTGCAGCGGAAGCGATATTGGGTTTTTGTGTGGAATTAACTTAAAAAGTGGTTTTTTGATAGAAGTAATGATTTGTTTTTGTATGTAAAAAAGGAATTAAATTAAATTAAAAGTACTTCAATAAATAGGATGATAAAATTTTATAAACTAACATTTAGATTTGAAATTAAAAAAGAAATAATAATAATATAGAAATCCAGTTAGCATTTAAAGGAAACGCGCAATTATCTTTGACTGTAGGTTTTATAAACTCGCGGTGTACTACGTGTGGAGATTGATGAAGTTGAGGCTGCTAATTCAATTTGATCGCTTTTATCAGAGCCGGTATTGGAATGTGAATCACATTGTTTAAAGTAGTCAATTATTTTTCTTGTTGATTTTATATGCGAGACTACAATTGCTTCCGACTGTGGGAGGTCGATTATTTAATTAATTTTGTCTTTTATATAATAACAAGTAAACAAGAAATACTTACACTCGCTGTTAAATTCATAAAATTATAATATTTCTCTAAAATGCTAACAATATCCTTAAAACTGCTTTCTCGGAGGTATGTGCGAATCTCTTGTTCATTCTCTTCGCTATCAGAAATTAAATAACCAATAAGTAGACCAGCGTAGCTTGCCTGCATTGTATGTTCCATATGATGGCCAGCCTTTTGCAGAACTGTAATATAATGGAGAAATCATATTTTCACTGTTTTTTATTGAAAGCAGAATATGAAAACTTACGCTTGGTTACTGTTTCATTTACTTCTTCTTGTGATTGTGGTTTCTTTGCTGTTGTTTCGGGATTTTCAAGTATGGCATCTGTGTTCTTCTCTGCCAAACTGAAATTTGTGTTTATTTAGTAATAATATATCCATAGAAATAACTAGCAAATAATCTCTCTATATAAATTTAATTGCTTGAAATAAGCTTGAGTTCTTGATGGACTACGATTGAACAATTTCGAGCACTCAAGCTTTGAAGCCCAGTTTGCATAACAAGCACTCGAGCCGAAGGACTAGTAGTATAAAGCGAGAATTTCATAACGAAGAGCTTTCGTAATGCATATTTTAGGGGTCGTCCATTAATTACGTGAGGCGATTAGGGGGAGAGGGGGTCGAGCCGAATCTCACCCAATCTCACATGAACCTCCTGCCTGCACGGCAATACTTTTCACGCAACACAAGACTAGCCCGCTCGGCTCACCCCCATACCCTACAGCCTCCCCGTTCACGCACAATACGGTTTAGAAGTTCTCGACTCAACTCGACTGTGGAATAATCTCCCGCAGTCAGTATTTCCGAACTCGTATAACACTTAGAGTTCAAACGTGGGGAGAGGGCGGTCTCGGAAAATATCACGTAAATTTTTTCCTCAACAGTGTACAATTTCTTGAAAACTGGATTAAATTAAATAAAACATTTTTCTCCACTAAAGCCCTCGATACACTTACAGGCCGCCGCCGGCAGGCACGGCCCGATGAAGGCCACAGTATACTTAGTTTGACTGAGGGAAGAGAACTTCACAGGTGTCCGCCTATCCAGGCGAAGACGAGTCTAGCATAGCAGGTTGTTAATTCAAGTGCAAAAGTGTTGATGGCCTCAACGAAAACTTTAAATGCATAAATAGATTGGTGACTGGAAAAACCTTTAAAATACACAGTCATCCAAGCGCTCACTGCGATTTTCATCGGAGTTGGCCGCTTCGTTAGATGAAACCATTTGAAAATTTTTATCGGTGCCTGCCTTAGTGCAAAATGGAATTTATAGTCAGCCCCTCTAGGTACTCGTCGTTGATTAGCAGTACCAGTGAAGGCCTTGAATACATTCCAGTTGTCTATAGGGATGTCCCTGATACTCGAGCAATTTGCCTGACTCTGTTTCCATTTTTAATATCCAGATCCACGCCCTTGGTCTTTTGGGAATATCTTCGCCGAAATAAAGTCCAGACCCCTTCCAAGCATCGCTTAGACGAGCAGCCCATTTTACCATGAACTCATTCAAGAAATAACTCGTACACCTGATTACCTGCGAGGAATCAAAAGAGAGCAGCGGCCTTTTGACCGCTCTTGTCCCATCACGAACTACGAACCATAACCATCTCTGATATTTTAGCCTCGATGTCGGCCCAGAGAAGGTCTATCGGTACTAGAATAGGCATCGGTTAGTACCACTAGAAGGTGGTCCTTCATTACTTCGTTCATTGGCCTGTTACCCGTTGAGCCTGATTGTTTAGGCTCCTGAAGTAGAAACTTCCCTGACTATGGTTGGTCTTAGCCTTTTCCTTTTTGGTCATTATTTGCGCTGAGCTATTCTCCCGGAACCTCTCCCTTTTAGTGCGGGAGGTTACCGCTCCTGCGGTACTTGCGTTCGGGAGTGCTTTCCACTCCTCAAGGACTGCTTGAAATTTTTGCTTTGTCGGTTTTGTCCTTACCCGAGATGGCCTCATTCTCCGCAATTCCGCCGAGAACGAAAAGGGCGCGATTGTACCTTCTCTCACGGATGGATGCTCGTGAAGTCTGTTCTCAGATTTGCCCTTGTCACTGTGACCGGTGACTCCTAGCACGCCCTTGGTTATGTTGCCTGACTTTGAAGTACTCGCAAAGCCAAAGCTGGCGATTGTCCCAATTGGAACAAGCTGAGACTTCCTCGAGGGGGAAGGGTTCGTAGTCCTCGGTCCTAGTCCGTTGCTGTGTTGGGTCATTTATGCATCTATTTGTTTTGGTTTATACCCACTGGTTGGCCATTCAGCCTTCGGCACGGTACCTTTACACCTTTGCTTAAAAGTCACCACTCAGGCTATGGGTATTCGTTGCCAACCGCGACGCTCCTGCTGCTCGTGGTAATGTCTTCCAAAGTGAAGCGTTGTATAGTAAACTAAGATGTGGTTTCGTGAATTGAGAAAGGTATGTTGAGATTGTTTGGACATATATAGAGGATGAACGAAAAGAAATATTCAAAACAAGTATACAAAACGAGTGCAAATGGGACAGTTGGAAGGACCTCAGTGATCATACCTCAATTAGGCTGAATTTATCTTCAATCACGCACTACGATAATATTATTACCAGAGCCAACAAGCTTCTAGGTAGAATAAAAAAAGAGAGCCAAAGAATTCGACAATCTATGGGTTCCAAAAACACTCTTTTATTCTTTAGTTCGTCCAATCCTGCAATATACGTGCTCTATCTGGGATCCTATGATGAAATTCGGCCGACGCGACGCACTAAATTACTCAGGGAATACCCACACCGCACCGGTTACGCTAGCTATCAACAGATGCTGTATGGTCTTTAATAGTCATAGCTCCTGTTTCTCCCCCTCACATCCTATAAAATAAAAACTCAGATCCCTACTAACATAACTCCAAAATTTTTGACAATAGTAGCCTAGTTTCACTGGTTTGTTAATTTAAACTATTTTTTTTATAATAAGGACTCTTGTACTACTTTTGTATTTTAATTTAAGTGTGCCTTGTTTGGTTTAATAAATAAATAAATAAACTTACCGGGCTTGCTCCTCGCATTTGTAAAAATACTCAATTAGTGCTTTTATAGCAGGTATTTTGTCAAACTGATTCCCGAAGTCTGATGGTGCATGTGACTGCATTATCAAAGTCCTATTTGGAATTGTGTACATCGTCAAGTTGATAAGTAAAAGTAATACCTAAAACGAAAATAGAATATGGAAAATAAGACTTGGCAACAACGAACTAATATCTCTCTTTACCAAAATACTAAGCTCGAATATGCATCGTTCTGGAATATAATTTGGTGCTTGTAATAAAATATGAAAACTGGTATCAAAAATTCCTTCTCTTGCACCAAGTATTGCACTGCCAACAGCACGGCTATCAAACGGATGCGTTAAATTAATAAGAACTTTCAGCGTTGGCACCAGGGCCTCTCTTAAAACAACACCAGGATTTTCTTTCGGTGTTGCATCAGTGGTTGGATATAAAGCAATCTCAGTATCACACAATTTATACAACTTAAACAGAGTATTGACCGCATGGCCGTCGCTATATGAAAGAATATATTCTTGGTTCTTCTCGTTCTGTTGGGAAACATTTTCCAGCACTCTTAGGCACCGTTCTATTGTTCTTAATTTATCTAGAAGAACCTCTGTCCAACTAACAACGTAATCTGAGATTTGATGGCAGCACTCACAGATTGTCTTAATGATATGCTCAAGACCGCCAAGTTCCCGGAGTTCTTCCTTGAACCATTCCCCGGCTCTTTTAGAAGTTAATGATAGCAGGGTCTCCATGGCCAATGTACCAGCGGATATTGAATCTATATTTAAATGGGCAGCTTTGCCCTGACTTTTAATCTCTTCGCATAATTCCCTGACTTTTTGCTTATTTCGTTCGAAGTTAGCGATGCCACCTTCATCCACAGGATTGCTGGCATCGGCTTCAAGCAAATTCATCATAAGCTCTAAAGAGTCCCTGTCCAAGTCGATATTTAAAGTATCTTGCGCAAGCACAAACATTATCGTTGCGGTGCACAGGCCTAAGCTGATATCATTGTTAGAATCTCGCAGTGCTTTGAAGAATTTTGTTACAGTTCCATGTGCACGAACATGCATCCGGAATGCAGGCGTCATACACTTAGAAGCCAGCTGCAGGGCTGACAGGCATCGTGTGGGTATTGGATTATGCGGCTGAAGGGCGTCTAGAATGTACTCTACATCATCGTCCATTTCCTGATACTCTCCGATTTCTTGTATTTGATGTGCAGTCTTTACATTCCGGACAACTGTGTAGTATTCCTTTGCTCTCCTATCACACTTAACACTCGTCACTGTTTCCGTGTCAAATTTGCCAGCAGTCTGCCTAGTAAGGCGTGTTAGTTTTGATGGACCTTCGATATTGTTGAAATCATCATAAATCGATTCAGCTGCTGAGGACGCAGGCTTAGCCTCACTAGGCGCACCTTTCTCCTTCCTTTCGTCAGCATCCCACGTGTGCTTGTATACGTGTCGCTTCTTGGTATCACCCTGATCGGCCACTAGTGCTCGGCTCTTGAATATGCTGCCCTTCTTCTTTGAGATCACAAGCTTGACGCTTCTCTTTTCGTCGTCGTTAATTGATCCGTCGCCATCTGGAATATCTCCACTCTCTGTGTTATTATTATTTATAATTTTGCTAGATCTATTTCTTAAATTTAGGGTTTCCTCATTGTTAGTGTAAGACTTTTTGGTCGCTGGCTCTTGATTTTGATCGAATTCACGATTCTTAGCTTCACGCTCGTACCACGTTCTTTTGAATTTATTTTTAATTTTGTACTCTTTTTCCGTGATTTCCGGCTCGTGCAGCTTCTCCATGGATTCTTCCAGCTCTGGCAGGGTGATGGTTGTATTTAAGCTTGGGGCATCCGGAAGATCTATGGGAATTGTGTTCTCTTCGAGCTTGTAATCATTTATTGTTGATTCGTCTATTGTTGGTGCTTCTTGAGGATCTGGTTCGGCATCAGGAATTATTGGTTGGTTTCTTTTCTTTTTTATGGCATAACTCCTTACTGGTGCTTTTGCCTGTAGGGGTAAAAAAGTTGATTGTAAATTAATAATAAAAGAAGATCATTTTCTTATCGTACATTGGAAGAACTTGAATACAGATTGAAAGATTTATATAACTTGTGACCCGGCCAAATCTAGACGGTGGTCGTACACTATTGGTGATTAAAACTAGAACTAAATCGTACGTGGTTCTCAGGCCGCATACAGCTCGAGGTGCCCCTAAGCTGCCCCTGTCTGTCCATGGAACAAACTAAATACGGCGAGTCTGGCGAAGACCTACTGGATAAAACCCGCAACTCCAAGGTTTTAACAATCGTGCTGAAGGAGTGAGTGATACTGCGAAAATGTGAGGCTCGAGACGTCGCCAAAAATCGGCAAGGATGGAAACTAATCGTGAATAGAGTTCGAGACCCAGCGGCACTGACAGCAGCGTATCGGTTGCGGCGCGTCTCACTCGGACCGTCAGCTAACGAATCAAAGAAGAAGCCAAAATGTACTACCAACGATTGACTCCGGATACTAGGCGACCTCCGGACTAACTTTGCCTTGCCATAGTAATGCGAGTAGCTCCCGAAAGAGCGGGGAGGAGGTTGCTGTGCTATTGTGAGGCGGAGGATTGAACTTCCTCCATCGCGTCTTCCCTGTTCCTAGGGAGATTTGGAATATGAAGCCTAAATCAATTTTGGGCCTTAACCTTGGAGGCTTTTAATGACGGGGTTAGCACAATAGACTGAAAAGGTCGCAGCCATGGCAGTAAGCTGAACATCAAGGATAGAAAAGATTGAGTTAAGGAGGTTTTGAAGTGTGCTGAAGAAGAGCGTTCAACCTCAATAGAAAACCAATCGTTTAAGCCAGGAAATCGTCATCAGCAGGGGCATTATGATTAAGGGTGGGGAGCACGCAAACAGGTAACCGTTGAAATGTAAAATATTAATCGGTCAATTGAATTACATTCTTTATTTATGGGGTACGACCGTCAGGTATTTTGGGAGGGGGTGCAGATAGGGCCCCTATGAGACTAGCCGGACCGCCCCATGTGGATTGCCCTATGGGGCCCACAGAAAAGCTTTAACCCCTTGCCTTATTCGCGCTTCGTCATAAGGAACGCTCCATCATGCCAAATCAATTCCATCCTCAATTCCGAGTGAAGAAGGGATTCCGAAAAGTTGGAGAGTTTCGGCGTGCATATGGGAGTAATACTTGCGCCGGTGTCGAAAACTTTACATTTTTAAACGCGAGTGTCGTTTTAACAAAACTTTAAATCGAACAAGAACCGGTCTACTGAGTTGGCTAAATGACATCCTTCATAGTCACCAACATAATTGCCTGAAACATGAAGCAATACAACAACGAAAACTAAAGCTTTGTATGAGTTAAACTAAAGCTAAATGTCCCGGCTTCAACGACCTCAGTTCAATAATGTTGAGTTCAATCCACATAAGTGGCTTCAACGGCTTAAGTCCAATTCATGTTAAGTTCGTATACCAAATCTAGGTATAAGGCAAGTAATGGTGTAGCATCCATCCATTTTTTTTTATGTGACACACTAGAGACTTAGGGAAGGCCCCTTCGTACTGTCGACCATGTATTTATTTTTGAAATGTCGAACAGCAGCTCTAGTCGGAAGATAGAGAGAGAAGTGAAGGAAAGAACTGCCACAACCTAGCTGCGGTATTTTTTTTTATTTCATCTACTCCCAACCATGATTCATAACCATGATGTAATGGAAGCTGTTGCTTTTGGGCGGTATGCCCTTTTTTTGGGGTAATGGCTGCACGTGTAAATTTTTAAAAATTTGGTTAAACTTCCAAGAAATATGTTAATACATAAATTTCCTCTAACAAATAATTCTGTCTCTTCATAAAACTTATTAAAATCTTCTCTACAACTTACCCTTAAACTGCCATTATTATTATTCCTTGTAACTCGACCCACTTTTGCTGGAACTTCGGTACTTGGCTCAACAGCTTCAACCTTTGGAGCACCTCTCCTCGATCTTGTTACTCTCTTTGTGGTAACTGCTTCTTCCTGCTCACCCTCCGGCTGTACCTCCTTCTCAGACTCTACAGTTTCTGCACTATTATCCAGTATCTGCTCTAATTGTTCGCTGCTATCACTCTTGCTCGGTGATGGTTCGCAGTCAATTTTGGGTGGCGATTGTTGCCCCTCATTTCCATTTTTATTTGGCGATTGTTCGCTTGTGCTTTTAACTTCATCAGCGGGCGGTATATCAATTTCAAGCTCCATATCACTGCTCGATTTT
Organism: Thereva unica; assembly: GCA_949987705.1. Classification (NCBI taxonomy): domain Eukaryota; kingdom Metazoa; phylum Arthropoda; class Insecta; order Diptera; family Therevidae; genus Thereva; species Thereva unica. The sequence goes on from OX465284.1 coordinate 112,647,742, forward strand.
CTATCATCCTCCCCCACTACATTGGCATTGTCTATTTCCCCAGTTAATACCTCTAGTATATCTTCCTTAAGCGGTTCTGTTTGCAGCTGTAGAACATCATCTAGTAATGAATTTGCGCTTTCTAATGCTAAAGATGGCTCATCATCATCACCGTCCATCATTGACTCTAGTCTTGATTCAATATCGGATGGCGGAGCCACCAAGGAGCTGTGCTGACTTGTCTCTAGATCACTGGTAACATCGCTAGACCCTCGACTTCTGATAACGCAATTTTCATCAGTAATAACGGCCGGAAATTGATTTGTTTCTTTTGAAGATATACTGCCTAGTATTGAGCTTTGTGAATCAAAATCTCGTTCTGAAGGCGAAGGTGCCAGCGGCTTGCCCAATTCGTAATTTTCAGCTAGTGGCTGTGGTGAGGGAGTTTTGAATTGATGTTCAACAATCTTCAGTGTCGAGTTTTTGTGATGTTTTTTACTCTTGCTTTTCTTCTCGGTTTTATCAGATATTTTAGCGTTTTTCAGGACATCAGCCTTAATGACAATCTTAAGACTTTCGTGCCGCGGCGGCTGTTCAGGCGATTTTATAGGTTCTAAATTGACTTGGGACTCTTCTGTTTGTTTACTTGAAAAGGTTAATTGAGACATTTCGTTAACTACTGTTGCGGTAGGCTCCAAATCATTTGGCTGCGTTTGTTTTATTTCAGTTGTAGGTAGTTCAGGCACTGCTGTTTCCCGAATTGGCGAGTTAAGCACGTCTTCGCTGTCTGTGCTGATTAGACGTGACGTTCCCTGAAAAGCATGAAATATTATTAGTTGATGCAGAAAGACATGAGTAGATAATGCTATTACCTTTGAAATCCTCAAAACAATTGGTGGATGATCAACGTTTGCTGGGGGCTTATGTGCAGGTAACGGTGGCTCCTTAGGCGGTTCTGGTGGCTTAGGTTCAGGCTCTCTTTCCTGTTGTATTTCCGCTTTTCCATCTATCTCTGGCTCTGGCTGAATTTCTGGTTCTTGTTCTGATTCAGGCTCAGCTGATTTAGGCACAATAATATCTCTAAGAGGTGTTTGACTCCGTTCATCATCATCTTCAGCATAATTAACAATTTTCCTATGCCTCGAGGTAACTCTTGATGGTGGAGCTTCCGGCTTCAGCTTCTTCTCATCTTTCTTCTTCTTCGGTTTTATTATAATTTTATCAGATGATGTTGATTTCTTGCGTTCACCCCGACTTTTTACTATTTTAATTTTAACAGCATTCGCATCCTTCTTATGTGACGTTGTTAGTTCACGTATTGGTGAAGGCGGTGCTCGGGGTAGATGATGAATTATTTGTGTCTTAATGATATCAACTGATGAATTTCGACTCTTAAAGAACTTCTTAGGTTTCGGTGGCTCTACTGCTTCTGGTATTTTTAGATCTACACCTTCTGGTGACTGTGCTGGACTTAACGTGGGCGCTGTTACCTTCAAGGCATATGTCCGAGTCGATGTGAAGCCCATTTTTCCCCATTTTCCAACAGTTCCTGCTGATCTGGCTGCCGTTGGACGATTTGTATGCTCCTTGTCCTTTAGCAGTGATTCAAGGGGAACCACTATATTCTTACCCCAGCGGGCCATTGCGAGTTATTTGTGACTGAAATTTATGGAAAAATTAATTTGAGTCAGTTTTGCTTTATTTATTCATCTTTATTTTCCTGCTTACTATTTATGGCAAGAATATTATCTAGTTAATACAAGATAAAAAGATAAAAACTATATTTTGCGCAAAATGCTCACACGGGTGTACGAAGAGCGCGTCTTCACAAAACAAACGTGGATAGAAACATACCAAAAAAATTCTTGCACAAATATTTCATTACTAAGCAAGGCAACAAATGTTATTAACACTTTTCAACATGAAAAATTAAACTGAATCTCAGCATTTTTAATATTTTGGCGGAATACAGAAAGAGAAACCCATTTTTTGTGAAAGTGATACAAGAAGACAGATCGGAAGTGGAGCACGCAAGCAAATGTCAAATGTAAACAACCAACAAATTTTACCTCACATAAAAATCCTAGAATTTTTCCTTTTAATTTGCATCCGCCGGTGAATTTCATGTGATTACCATAAATAATTTTAAGCACATTCAAAAAAGTTTTAAACAAACAACAAACATTTTAAAAAATTAACAGAAATCTTAAGATAGAATATTTCTGTGTGACTATTGTTTTACTAATTTACCAATACACCACACAAACACTACACTTTAAGGGCATATTTACGCAGTTTATCACCTTTAAATTGGGACAATTTAATTGTTTTATAAAATGTTATTATAGAATGCACTTTATGCGTATTATATTGTTGATTAATAGTACAAAATTTTGTAGAAAAACCATTGTTTTTATTTAGAAATTTTGTTACACCTCCACTCAGGAAACCATCTTTGTTTTCACCTTGTTCACCATGATATTGTGGTACAAAATTTTAAATGATAAACATAATAGATTTGATGAGGTTCACGTACTAAATCGTGTTGATGGTGAATAAGATTTGAAAAAAGAACTGCGCTTTTTGGGGGTCAAAATTTAAAGGCGCACATTCTGTTCCGTTATTCACCACGGTTACTGTTGTAGGAGATTGTGGCTGCTTTGGACGGTTCGCCACGCTCCTGTTTTATTTACCTTTCTTCTGTTACTGCAAAGTTAAAAAAGTTGTTTTATGTAGTTTTCTAAAAGTGAAGAGTAAAAGGATTTGAGAAAATAGAAAAGGGTGAAATTTTTATTTTTTCAATTTTGGCACTACCTGATTTTATTTCTATCAGTTACCTAGTTTATAGCTACTCCAAAAATAATTCGAATTATGGATCATCCCAAATTTTTTACCCTATAAACGAGGTAATTCGAATTATGGCTTAAACCGAAATATTTCGGCTTACGCCATAGTTATAAGAAAGTATTTAATCCCCGTTTATACGCTAATTCGAAATTTGGATGTAACTTTGAGTTAAATCGATTTAATTTTTCTGCTATAAACTAGGTAAGTGAATGCTGAGCTCATGACGCGAAATATAACAAAATTTGAGTTCGGTGACAAAGGAGGCTTGTGGATAAGCGAGAGGACTATACTTTTTGATGCATGAATTTGTATGGTGCAATTTAAGGCTCAAACGGAACCAAACCGTTGAAATTTGATATTTCCATAAGACGAACGGAGCGGTAGACACAATCAAGCGGAACTCCAAAGAAAAACAAAGAAAACCCGAGTGAAGCGAATGGAGCAGATTGGTTCTGTTTGAGCCTGACACTATTAATCATTTCAACTACTCAGTATTCAAACTGTTTGTCAGCCTCGATAGTCTAGGGAGTAAAGCGCCTGGCTACTTCGTGCTATACAATCCAATAGCGCGAGCATGTTCCCCCAGATAATTAAAATCTTTAGAAGTAAAACACATAACCGGTTGGACAAGTTACGTATCTCCAGAACCCTAACCAGGAACTACTGAGGTCTGCGAACATAGATCCCGAAGAAACCAGTCTTGTAGACGATAACTATTGTATAGAGGACGATCAGGAAGTGGATTTAGTGGGGGCCTACTACCAGGGAGTTTTTCGGCGGTTTTGAAAATAGGGCCCTGCTGAACCATTTAAGAATAACTAAAGAGATAGAGGTCTGGAAATCCGAGAACCGAAGAATCATCGAGTTCAGTGAAGACTGCGAACAATATTCCTGAGGCGCAAGCAGACCATCTTCTCATTACGAAAACTGATCTCCTGCTAACATTAAGCCGTCTAAACAATAAGAAGTCATCTGGGTGGATGGGGTTTCAAGAATCACCTTAAACATTTTCCCCTGGCGGCTTAGCGTATGCGGATGACCTGATTGTATACAGGAGGGGGCCGAAGATGGGAGTGACCCAGACCCTCCTGCAACGCGACTTCGAAACAAGCGAACGCTATAGTTGAAGATCAATTTTGGCAAATGCGAATCGATCCTTTTCCGGACTCCTCTAATCAGAGCTTCTTACGGTGTATAGAGGAACTGGATAACCTTTCGAATTTCGAACTACGCTGGACAAGCGTTAGAACGTAAATCGGAAGTGAAATACCTTGGGATCTGGCTGGATCAGTACTTGTATTTCAATAGAAATATAAGTGCTGCTCTGGACATGGCAAACAAGGCATTTAACATGACTAAAAGCCTTTTTTATAGCAGACACCTAAGCTCACTGGCATAGGTGATCTGCTATCAAGCCTTGGTCAGACCGATTTTAACTTATGGTTGCCCAGTGTTGTTCAACATATCCCCTTTCTATATGGAAAAGGTTCGGGTTTTCGAAAGACAATGCTAAAGGGCGTGCTTAAGGTTCTATCGGACATCCGAATCTGGCTTCACGAAGTGTCAATGATCTTTACGATAAGGCATTTGTTAATAGGATCGACAGCTTCATAATCTAGTTCATTCGATGGCATATTGTTAGAGCGACGGAGAGCGACAATCCTCTAATTCGGGGAGCGTTCTACCTGAAAACTGAGTATCACAAAACAGCTTGTAAACGCGCCTTTATTCCTGCAGTTGTATGCAGATTAGTTCCAAAGTGACTACCAGTATCAGAGACTTGAAGTTATTTGGTAGTGCGATGATCACCAATGGACAAACTTTCTTCTTAAACTATTTTGCTGTGTAGACCTTTCGCTAAATCTTCTTTATAGACTTAACATTCGTTAAACAACATTCATATATGATGATGATCTTATCAGCACTTCATATCAATCAAATGAACAAAGAATTTTTCAGTAATACAAGACTACGTCTAATCAGGAATCTATCTTACCATTTCCTACATATCATCCTAGCACCTCTAAACCAGAAGCATTACATTATCAGGTAGAAAGTACATGAATTCCCAATCGATTGGCTATAATTTGAGCACTTTGCTAACGGTGTCCTTAATAAAATAAATCGCAACAATTTACATTTATTGCGATAAAGATTGTTAAGAAGATTCCCCGCATTCGATTGCGATAATTGCGTGGAAAAGTTTTCTTAGAAGTAATAGATAAAGGCATTAATCAAAAAGAATAGCAGACATTTTATTCATCTTAAAGCATGACGATTTCATTTTCCTTTAATTTGACACACTTTCAGCTTTGCGATGGCGGCCGCCATCATCTTTTCTGCCTGCGATAATTTTTCTCTCCTCTTTGGGAATTCTTTTGAGCAATTTGTTAAATACTTGGCCAGAGCTGCTGACTAGTGCTGTTAACTACAGGAATGACTACGATGAATAATATGAGATTAAGTTTAATTATTAACATTTTTTGGAATTAGCTTAAATGAATTCTTTTGGTTTTTCCTGCCTTGCAGCGTGTAGATCACTGGACTGTCAGAGCTGGAGATGTGGTAATCGTCACAATCATCTTGGCTGATTGGAAACATGAAGGATAGATCGATGTCGTATTTTGGTAGTTTTTCTCTGAAAGTAAAAAGGAAAGTTCTATAATTGGGGGTAGTGAGTATTAGTTTTTTAGTATACAAAGGAAAGGAGGAGTTTGCCATCTTAAACAGCACAATTTATTGGTTTGTAATAACAATGTGCTTTCTTATTAGAAATTAATTTTCGATAGATACTTTCTTTATCCAACTACTTAATAAATGCTTTCAAAATTAAATTTAGAGGATGATTCCTCAATGAATTTCATAATTTACCTAATTTAAAGGAGTAACTCTGCTATATCCGGTTCCAAACCCGGTGGAGAAAGGAGGAGGGGAAAGGAGTAGAATACCTGAATGTCCACCAACACTACGGTTTGGAAAAAGTATATACATAGTACCAAAAGTTTCAGATGACTAGACTCAAAAGTCAGGCTAGATGTAGCACAGGAGGCTGTTATCCGGACGGATAACGAGCTGGCGTACGAAAAAACTTCACGGTTTGAAAGGAGGAGGATGTTCGATCTGCCGAATAGACCAGAATCGGGAAACCGAAGAAGCTAGGCAAGAAACCGCATGGATACCCGAACTAACTATTTACGAAATAATGCTACTGCATCCGGGGCAGCCGATGCGCCAGCACTGAGGACCAGGGATGCTGGTGAGAAGTGGGTTACAGTTGTCGGAGTCTATTATGGGATGTGCAATGGAGTTGTGTCCACCTATCCGTAAACGGACGCAACCATGGATCTCGGAATGCTGTCTGGACCTCGTCGATCAGCGGAAACGAATGAAACACGTCGACTTTGAGCAATTCCGACGATTGAACAAAGAAGTTTGACAGAAAATGAAATCGGAACGGGAAGCGTACTGGAATAACGTTGCGGCCGAAATGGAAGAAGCGGATGGTACTTTCGTGACTTCTCCTGATGGGCGCTTGCAGCGATGGAGAGAATTCTACCACAAGCTGAACAACCACGATCCGCCACAAGGTCCAGTACCCGGACGGCCGATTATCGAACAGCCGACGAATCAGTTTCTCGATACCGAACCGACAATCGTCGAGGTGAAGACAGCAATAGAATCGCTGAGCGCCGGGAATAGACCAAATAACCACCGAGATTATCAAAGCCGGAGGTGATGTCTTATCACAACGACTCCATGTCCTCATAACACACATATGGCATTCTGATCGTGTCCCGTCGTCGTGGAAGAAAGTGATCGTTGTCCCAATTTTGAAAAAAGAAGATAGTCTGGAATGCAAGAATTATCGCAGTATTAGTCTCCTAGTTGTGATCGACGCGATTATGCGTGAAGCATTCGATGGACGATTCGGAGCTCGATACGACGACAACAACTTCGTAACCGACTTAATGTTTGCCGACGATAGCGCCGTCTTCGCCGACACGGACGCCTAAACAAAGGGTATATTATTCGACATTTCCCGAATCCCGGGTTAAAAATCAATGCGGAAAAAGCCGCATCGGTCGGGCAACAGCAACATTCGCCTCGCTCAAATGGTGCATATAGAAACGAACAAATATTGCCATCAAAATAAAAGTACGCCTTTATCGAACGTTGATCCTTCCGATTCTTCTTTATGGATCGGAAACGTTGACAATGCTCAAACCGGACGTTAAGAAGCTTGAGGTCTTCCAAATGAGGTAGATTCTCGCTGTCTCACTCCACGATCCCCTTCGAAACGAGACAGTCAGACAAAGAAGCAATCAACAGACGCTGATCGAAGAAGAAATACAAAATCGTCGACTACGGTGATTTGGACAGGTTTGCCGAATGGATGATAACCGCTTGCCACGTAAACTTCTCTGGCGAGACCGTCCCGCAGACTGGAGAATTCAGAGATCGGCGTATCCATTGCGGAGACGTCCCGCTCGGAGCGCCAGCTAACGGATCAAAGAAGAAAAGAAAGAAAAACCACTGTATAAGGCAAATGCTCTTGCACTTTTGGAACTGTTGGATAATATAAGATGGACATTCTGGTTATAAAGCAGTAAATACTTGTTCCTCTCCTTTAACGGCTCTGCAACTGGGATCCGGTCCTCGGCTCTCGCAGCTGCAGCTGTCCTCACCACCGGTCCGAATTCTGAGTCGATGCCATCCAATTCGGCATCGCTAAGCTCTAGGTGTCTTTGCGCCATTCTTCCAGCAGAGGTTGGGTCTCCCTTGCTGTCGCACCCCATAGAGCTTACCGCAAGCTCTAATACCCTATGCATAGACTACAGGATGCAAAACCGAGAACAAAAGAAGATTTTTGAGGAGACTAAGGCTCATAGAATGTTGTAGGGATGATGGTGAGATTTCCACTTTAAAAATTGCTGATGATGATCCTCCAATTGAAATATGACGCAGGTATGCGGTTGGAAGTTTCTCTTAAAAACAAAGTAGGCAAAAATCTTCGTCGCAAAACTAAAATAAAATCCACACCCATTTCAACATATTTCTTACATGCGTTAATTAAGTTAGACGACATCTACAATGGCAAAAACTCCACTTAAGAATGGCAATAATTTGGGTTAACCCAGTTTGTGACATGGCCGCAAACCGCGAATTTCTTACATTCAACTCACATCGACTGGATTCAATATAACAAAAAAAACAGCAGAAGAATTCATCATGCTCAAAACAATAGGACACCGCGCCGCATCAAGAGTATCCCCAGAGTACACTACTCATGCAGATGTCAATTGTAAAAAAGACGATCATATATCCAACTCACCTGAGAAAGTTAACCACATTGGCAGCCAGTATTGGTTCCCTGGACAGAAGAAGAGCTGACAGATACCGCGGCGACTTGGACTTCTCGGCACAATGCATCAGGAGACTCCATGACTTGTAATCGGTATCGAGGATGTACGTGTTGTAGATGCCTTCGTCTAATCAATTAAAAGAGATCGGTGGTTGAGGAAAACGATGATCGGAATGCGCGCGGAGCCCGATCGTTGTTCATTCTACAACCAGAATGCAGTATGCAAATTTTTTTCGTGCTGTACGAACTGGGCTCCGCGGAGTGTGCGCGTATTATAATGTATGTGCAGTTGATGATGATTAGTGGTGTTGGCCCGGACATGAACGGGACAAAACTCTATATAGGCTTTCATTTCGCAATATTTCGCAACATATATATACATGGATGTGAAATTTATGTATTGATGTCAAATATGTGACAAATCACTTACAGATATCTTCCGTGTGTATCCAATGGGCTGGGACACTGAAATTTGGTATTATCCAGGTTATGTTGCCTTGAAGCCGTTCATGAAGTGGATCTTCCGCATACAGGTAGGTGAAATTCATTGTTACCTGGTGTGGAGGGAGAAAGATTCGGTTCTTTAAAGAGATTATGAATAATATCTGCAATTAGTTTTGAATAAATTTTAAAAAAAGGAACCTGTTTCAAAAAATTAATTATTTCCTTTGATGGTTGCTGCGCGATGTAGGCTGATTTTCTTGTATCGTAAATATTTCAAATAATGTTTAAAAATAATGAAAATTTTATACAAAAAAAGGAAGACAGACCATAATTCTCTGTTGGATGGTAGCTTTTAAGAAGATCATAAAATCTAGGACCTTTTCACCAGCATACACGTCCCAGAAATTTCGGAAGTGGAACGATAACAACTTTTTGAATTGTGTTACCACCCTTGATTGTGGACTCCAAATTCGCTTTACAGTAGTCCTCTTGGCTGTTACCTGGGAGGAATATTTGAAAGGATCAGAAACCAGGGTCGAAAAGTATCTCGGCAGTGACAAGTGAAGCAGCCAAAACAAAAGGAGCAACAGGCTTGGAAGCTTTGCTGACTTTTCTGCAACGCACAGATTCCGGGTTTATAGATGTCATTCTAAAGTATTCACAAATAGTCTCCGCCATAGTTTCAGGAGAGAATCGCGAGATGAAGATATTCAAAGGTTTTGGTACAGTAACCAGAGGGATGCGAGGTTCCAGAGGATCTGTAGCTTTAGTGACCGGACGAACACCAGCTATTGGAAGGGAAGAGGGTGATATCGAGACCGGCGTAGAGGTTGACTGTCGACGAAGAGTTCTCTGTGAGACGAAGAATTTAAGGTGGCACCATCACTAATGGTGGCTTGGCGACGTCGACCATTCTTACGATTTTTGCGACGCGCCTTAAGACCTGGTGCGATTTTATTGCTGGCAGCCTGTTGGAGAATAACACTTTCCGAAGGAGAAGCAGCCGTAGAACCGGGTGAGGAAAGAAGTTGCTCCCCTATGCACAGGGCGCCATCAGATACTACCGCCGAAGAGGGGGAGTTTTTCCCGTCAAAGACGCATTCAAATTTTGAAAACAGAAAGTTGAAGACATTGTGATTCTGAACCACTGCTGTAGACAGCGATTCAATATCTGCCTGAACACCCGTCGTACTTCGTTTAATGTCATCCAGTAAAGGATGAAGAGAAGCCGAGGGGTTATAAGTGTAGGAAGAAGTGGTGACAGGACTTAGGATCCCCGAGTGAATATCATCAATCTAGTCTAAAGCCGTTGCCACCCGGGAAGAAGTTTCTCGAATTTGTCCATCAAGGAACTCCAGCTGGCCGCGACAGAAGCCTATGTATCCGACAAAGAGTTAAGCCGGACGTTGATGGCCTGGACGTCATCGGCTAGCATCTGAAAATGTGAGATGTTGGCGTAAAAGGAATTAAGACGACCAAACAACTTTTTCCTGACCATCGAGAAAAACATCAGAGGTGTCTTTCATCAGTCTCAGGATATGGCAGCGTCTAATGTCAGAGCATTCGTTACAAGTAGACCCTCTAGAGACCGACAAATTGTTGCAACTGAATCGAGAATTGAGGTAGGTGGACTTAAAAACATCAACACAAACACCATCGCAAGAAATGCCATCTCGGACAATTTGCGAAGAGCATAGGTTGCATAACTGGTGACCCCCCATGGGAGAATGACAGTTGAAAAACTGTCAAAATTATTCACCCGAAAGGAAAAAACGATTGACCGATTCTTGAAATGATTATTTACAAAACGTCAAACTTACTGTTTTTATTATTTTACTAAAATGCACTTCGCTTAACTCTTTGTTTACGGTTCAGGCTAAGGGAGACAAAGGGAGCGAAAGTTTTATGGGAATAGTTAGTTAGTCAAGAACAAACCCTGGCAGTCACATTTATGATAATTAGCTTAGGCAATGTCAAAAGGCGCCGAGCTTCAGTAGTCTAGATCGTAACGCGTTTTCGACTACACTCCTTAAGGTCATGGGTTCGATTCCACTTAGCAACATGATTTTTCTCCTTCTCTCACCTATATATCATTCCTTCTTTCTTATCTATATCTCCTTTGCAGCATTTCTTTATAATAGTTTTTATGTTTCAACTAGCTGATCCGGTAAAGATTGCAGCCATGTATATACAATTTGAGGAAGAGTGCATCCAGAAGTACGCCAATGAGAAATTTTTTAATTCGAGATTAATTAATTCTATCGGTATTACACCACTCAAAAGCTGGAAATGTGTGATGTTCTTTGAGATAAAATGACGAAACTTACTTCATTTCATGAAACGATGCGATGAACTTACAACAGAATCCACAATTCAACTGCAAATAAACAACTGAATCAATTTATCGTCACTATCTAATCGATTGGCTTGCTTCACAACTTGACAATCAGCTGTTAGCTGTCAAACGATATTTGCGCACCTAGCGAAATAAATTGGAAGTAAAGTTCTTGAGTTCATACAAAAATCCCATAGAAAAAAACCACTTTCAGTTTTTCCAGGCAAATTTTCCAATGAATTTTTACTTTCGGCCCTTTCGAGGTTAGTCGAACAACCGAAGAATATCATTACTAATAATCAAGCTGAAATGACGGTTACCATGAAAAGAAGCTGCGTCCGATGCAATTTTTCTCGGATGATGTCAACAAATAGAAAGTGAAGATAAAAATATTCTTCTTTTCTGAAAAAAAATTTTGCACCTTACATTGAAATTTGACCATAACACCCCGAATTACTTTGGGTTTATGCACCAAAAAACATGAAGATCGTTACTCTTAATCAATTTCTGCAAAAAAAGATTGAAATTAATAAATTTTTGATTCGATTAGGAATACAAGCTTTTGTCCTTGATAGTACCCAGTACTAACGGAAATTTTTAAATTCCCTTTTCTGAACGTGGGTTTTTTAAATTGACAGTTGACAAATAAAATAAATAAATTGTGTTGTGATGCTTGAAGCCGCAATTTATGGAAATATTTGCAAAATTAGATGGAATTAGTTGTTTTAATGTGTTTTAACTTTATGGTAAGACAATAAAATGACAAGAGACTTGTAAGAAGATTGCTTTTGCCGTTTTTTAATGTTGCAGAACAGAACAGATTAAAGGTAAGTAACTAGCTTCGGTGGTAATTACCTAAAAACCTCGGAAGTAGTGATAACTTAAACTCCGAAGCCACAATATTCTTCTGGGCATTCAAAACCACGATATCTACTAACAGTCTATTCCCTTGTAAAACCCGATGGAATTTCATGTAAATTAAGATTCAACTTTCAGCTTAAACTAGTTCTAATTTCGTCTGGGCTAATCCCAAAAACATCACCAATCCCCCAAGCCATCGGTATTCTCTCCTAGTAAATTTAAAACAAATAAAACTCCCTGCCAGGTTAATTCAATTCAATTCCGAGCACTTTTCTGCAATTTACAACTTAATTCGCACTTAAAACACGCAACGGCCATGAATATAATGAAAAAAAAAGAACCGAAATACTTTCTCTTGTTAGACTGTGACTGTGATGGACTCAAGAACAGCTGCTGGAAGGCCCCGCAACCAAACAAGACAACAAACAATTTCGAGAGATCACACGTAAACACCTAATTACGGACACCTGAAAGTAAAATCTTCCCCGGCGATGATTGATGTTGATGCAGCACCATGGACCGCGTGGGAGATTTTGACTTTCTGGAGAGACGACTACTAGCCACCACGAGAGCTGTGGTCCATTGGAATTCGGCTGATGCGTGAAGTAGTTGAGAGACTTTCATCGCGTCGTTTTTTTTCGTCGTTGCTGCTGCTGTTGTTGTTGTTGTTGGACCCAGGCTTAATGACCTAATTAATGCCAACATGCGAAAGTTCTAAGTTGGCTCTTGGAAGACTTGAAGGCTCAGGTGAGCTTCGACAGGGCAGGTTGCTGCTCTCGAATGGAACCTGTCAATGAGCAACAACACCAACAATGCGAAAATGGTTCGCACGTGCGTCGAAGATACCATATTTCCGGACCGGCATTTCGACATTCATTTGCTCTGGAAATATGTGTGGATGTGGAAATAACCTTTTGCCGGGCGGCAGGCAATATAACGCATATAACGTTGCGGTTTTGGCGAATTTTTTTTTCGTGTGTGGACATCAGTCAGCTTGTGATTGCGGTCTTCGTTCGGGCTTAAGAATGCCGAGTGGGTTAAGCAAAAAATTTTAAAGGAATTCTTGTAAGAGCTTGGTACGGTTTGGATTTTTATTTTAGCATAGGAATCAAGAGTCGGCGGCTTAAGCGGAGGAAGAAACAATTTTGCTCCACTTTCGTACGTGCGTTCATTTACAAGGGGAAGGTCGGTTTTAAATGGTTCATTTGAAGTTCCAAGTCATTATGATTACAATTCAAATGATTGAAACGTAATACACGTTTCTGCATACGTTGTATGTAATGCCATTCAACATTTAAGAAGTGCCCCAAATTTCAAGTACGAATATCCGCGAAATCTTACGAGTGGGTAGTGTAATACTAAAAATTTTCCCCACAAAATTCACATTCTTTAGAAATATAAATAACATATTGGCTCTAAAAGTAAGCAGAATTAAATATCAGAGCTTTCTTTAAGCTTGATCCTAAATGTATGCAAAATAAAATTAAATTGTTGTAAGCTTGACCCTAAATGTATGCAAGGAGTCATCTACCAAGAAGAAATTAACCGGCCCACAAAGAAGCTACGTCATTATCAAATTATGTTCTGTTGCTTGTTCGTTGCTAAGGCATCTCTACTGAAATTTTTCTTTGAGGTTGTTGGGCTATTGACCCTCCACCATGCATCGCAATTCCAGGCAATTTTTTATTTGGAAGGAAAATAGTCCAATGGTGTGCTTAAGTGGGCTCCTTTGTGGGCGAGCAGCCATTTCAACCTAACCTAACCTAAAACGGGAAAGAAGGAAAGTTATCTAGGTCTGGAAAGGCAAAGAACCATATCGCGGAGCAGATTTTAACCACGAACCTCTTTGCTGGTAGACCCCATCTCCTATAAACAAAACCGGGTATAATTTTATGTGAGGTTAACCGGTAGTGAACAAACCCGGCAGGAGTCATCAACAATCACAAACCATTCATCATTGTTATTCCTTTCCAGTACATCTGTTTATTTACTCATTACTACTCACCTTTTATGGTAACACCTTTAAACAACGTAAATTACTGAATAGTCTATAACTTTCAAAAAGGATTTAACTTTTCCAGAATCGATTTCCATAAAACATAACATTTAAAAATTAGCATTCATGACCACACAACAGCCAAACATAAATTCCATGCTACTTACATGCTGATCTTCCTCCGAGAAAGTAAAATGACTCCTCATGCATGCATATTCCGGCAATTCCTCCGACGAGGCATAGTACTGGACCACGTACCAAAAGCCCATCATCGCTTCTAAATCAAAATTCCGTATGGCCTTAACCTGAAAGTAACAAGAAAAAAGGCACAAGACACAGATTAGCCACTTCTAGACATTCAGGTAAGTAAAACAATGTCTCGAACACCTCGAGACTGTTAAGTACCAAAAAAGTAGTGATAATCGCATGCGCATTTATTTGTGCGCAGCTGAAAAATACATTTTCTATTGAAGATTTGCATAAGCTGGACGAACTCTTCTTCGCTCGCGCAGCTGGAGAGGCATTGATGCGCGGTCGTGCTAGTATCTCTGGTGGACGCATTTTAATGTGCACAGAACTAAATATTTGGATTTATGTGCTGCAGACACTCCTATTTGGTGACACTTACGAGTGACACTTGTTACGAGCTATTTTAAAGTCAGACGGAGTCTTTCTGAGCGGGAGGTAATCTTGGCTGCACTTTACCTACTTTTCTTATTTTATGTAGTGAATTGTGAAAAGGGAACTTTTACTTGGAGCGGATTTTGACCTTCTTTGATTTGACAGCGACAATTCTTTTTGCATTGACTACTAGTCTTCGTGATGTAAATAAGCAACAAACTACACTTGTTTGGAATTATTTTAGATAAACAACTTTTTGGAATGGGGAGAAAGAGAAAAGAAATAATTGTAAAGTCAAATATTGTTTTGGGGAGCAAAAACCGGCGTTTTCTCCAAATACTTGGTTTAATGTGTTTTATATATCCAGGCATGGGTGGCGCTGCCGCTATCAGAGGGGTCTTCACCTGCTCAAGAATTTTTGCTTTCTTCCGTCTTGCGTTTAGTTTTCAAGTTGCGTATTAGTTAGTACTGCTTTTCAGTGCCGGCGGATCGTGTAGGGCCCGGATGGGTAGTCTGGCAAACTGACCCCCTTCGAAATTGTTATTTGGCTACAGGGTATACAGAAACAGAAGGTATTGTCAAAAGTTTGACAGTTTCGAATACCGTAAAAACGGGCGCCTAGTGATGTCAGCCCTAATGCAGAAACAACAACAACAGATTAGATTTTATATGAAAGTGTACCCCACGTGACGTCAGCAAAAAAGAAGCAGTTTCGATCCAGTTCGCGGACGTCATCAGTGCAGTGCTCGTAGAATGATGCCTCTATAATGCTGTAACACGCTAGAAGGGATGGCGAAATGATTGCCGGCGGAAAAGGCGAAAGTACCGACGAAAAAAAATTCGTTGTGTGCACACACTATGAGCAACGGCGACAAAGATAATAACCCCGATAGCCGATTAAGCTACATCCGCATTCAGGAGCACGCGGAAATAGCAGCACAATTCCATAATATAGCACTTATGCAACTTTGACAGGCAAAGACTACGAAATAAAAATTAGATTGATTCGATCAGCATGTATTCTACTCGTTTTTGGCAGTCGCTGTATAAAGCGATTCGTCGGTTGCCCTTAGCATGTTTACAGCATGAGAACGAATAATGCGCGAACGAAGCCTACACGATTCTATGAATACACGACGGACGCTTGATGGTAGGAAGAATCGTGTGGCCGATATTCAAAATACCAGTGTCCAATGTCAAGCGTCCAATGTTCGTATTTGGACACGCTCGGGCTTTCGTGAGCAGAAAACTGAAGCTTTACTGATCAGCAAACTGAGAAAACAAGAGTCCGTAAGGTTCAAAGTATGGGAACAGATCAGGTACGAGGAAGTGATGATGGACTGGAGGCTTAATTTTAAATACACTGCGAATTGCGGATAAGGCTTGCGCCTATTTGTGCAGCATTTCCAATAGTGCTTTCCAAGGTGGCGAGCGAGCGAGTGTGTTTACGTCATTCTTGCTTTAGGCAGCGCCAGTGTGGGCAGCAGCGTTTAACAGGACGGCTAACAGCAGAAAGTGGATGCCCATATACGTTTAGTCTTCCTCAGTGAGTGCTTCACGAACAGGAACATATCTAACGATTTGGCGTGTGCCAAAACAATTGGGCATTTTACATGCAGGCGGGGAATATAAATGAGCGAGTGATTTTGGTTCTTAAACGAACGGAGTGACGTTGAGCACTTTTCTTTTAGAATCTACCTTCGTTTTCGTGGTGGGGATTTGATACTCTCACTGCGCATGAAAAAAATGATTTTGTAATTCCCAATTGTTTTGGCGCAGGTTATAGCAAGAATGATCCTCATAGAGATACTGAAGGCATGCTTCTCTATGACGCAGAGTGTGTTAAGATGGTGACATATCCAAGCGTACATGCTTTGCATTCGCTCACAGATAATATAGAAGTGTGTGTATTCAAATGCGACCTGACGGAATATTCCGTGAATGGAATGCCAGTCAGAGGGCTTAAGAGACTTGAATTTGACACCTAACAGCTGTTCTTCCATTGCATTTTCACTAAACTTTCGTTAAAGCGCCAATTTTTGCTATGGGTCGTCTATAATAGTCCAAAAAGAGGAAGTAGCAGTAACAGTGGTAGTAGAAGTTTTCGAAATAGTAGTATACGTAGTAAAAGTAGTAGTAGAGCTAGTATAAGTATAACTAGCTCAAATTGTAGAGAAGACTCGTCTAATCCCACGACAAGGCAATAATTTGATAATGAACTTGCACTATACCACATAACTGAACGAGAATGAACTACGAGATTACATTTCCACACTCATAGACCCAAGTAATAACTCAATAAAACTCTAATTGACAATCAATGAACAATAATTGATTTCCAATTGTAAAACCGCATTAACCCACCTTAGGGCACTGGATCTTCATGTCGTATCGATTGATTGATGATATCTCATACACCCAGCAGTGCACGACCCCAACAATCACAACCAGCATCAATCCAACTGTCACTTCCTTCTGCATCGCGGCGCGAACTTTAATAATAATTCACCACTCTAATAAAACTGCAACAAAATTCCGTGCACTAAAAATAAAACACTTCGCATTTAGCCAGAAACCCCGTAAATGAATTAAAGAATGTTTTTTATCACACTTTCTGGGAGGCGTAATTAATCCCTTATCAGGGGTATTCCCGCCTCACTTTCCTGCCTTAAGATAAAGCCCGCGCCTTACCAACTGTTTTCCAGCTGCCGATTTTAATTCCGTCCGTTTGCCGGCCGCCGCTCTATCATCGTGTAGATTTTAATTCAAGAACTGGACTAGAACGCTGCGATCCCCGCGATCGAGTCGTTATGATATCGAAGGATGAGTCATGCTACCACAAATGTCAAAACGAAAAAAATAACGATATCGAGGAAATGCAACAAGAAGACTACAATTGTGAATGGTCAGTGGTTTATTCGATTAATTCGATGACGAACTCGTCGAAGTGATTTGAGGAGACTTGGGCCAAAAACAATGCTCTTATCACTTAACATTCCCATCACGGGCGAATTATGGGACAGTTATGAATAGTAATTTTCTAGATTTGATCGATTTTTGGTCGCTTTTGGCGCAAGTGATCGTGAGCGATGAGTTAGGGAATTCGTGGATGGATGCCATATGACGGGAGTCAGTTGTGTTTCGAAATATTTTTCATTTTCTATTTCTTCTAATTAAGCTGATCGTGAGCAGCACATGATCTTTTAGGGCATGCGTTGTTGGCTTCAGTTAAGATCAATTTTTGTGAATCTTCAAAGTTTTACGGACGTGATGCAAGGGCGTAAATTCATGTTAATAAGTAATTGGGGAACCTATTTTCGATTAATTGTTGCTGTTTTTAGCGAGGGATGGTAAGAATCTTACATCTTGAATCAGTCGATATGTGTTCGATCGTCTGCCAACCAAAACAGGACATGACATGATATGATCGCGGTTACCAATATCACGTACGTCTTTATTAGCCGGTTTAGCCGACGGGATGGCTTTTTAGGGCTACCTATGGAGTTTAACCTGATCTGACCTGACTACAACAAGCAGAGATCAAGCGACATCCTGATCATGCCACTGAAGAACATCTACAGAATAGTGTCGATTATCACTGGACACTTGTCAATTGAGGAACGTGGACGTGGTGACTGAACGAATTTAGAAGTGTGATAATCGAGTTTCCTTCGAGTATTTGTTAACTAATGCCTAGCTTCATTGCTATCGAATCTGTTGGGATCGTTGTAAATTGATCGTTCGTGTTTCAAGCTTACTGAAATATACAATGTCTCGATCAGTTTAATGTCAAATCTTCTTTAAACTTCATCCCAAGCAAAACTATTACCATCTACCCGTCAAACTCCTCCAAAAAAACCTTAACTATAAATATCCACATCCCAAACCCCCAGCTAACTAAAAACACTGTAACCAATATTTTCGCAAACAAGAAATTTTCCAAGTCAAAACGTGTCCATATCGATATCCATAGATCGCCTAGAATTGCATGTAAAACTGGATATTAATAGCAGAATAAGTGGTGTACGAGACACACTTGTACCCACATACTGGTACGAGATCGGCGCGATCAGATAGAGCCCATATCTCTTCGTTACGTGATAAATGCGATAAATATATCTTTTCGGACATACCAACCGACGCAACAACTTCATTTCATGCAGCGATGAAAACACCTGTTGATGGCACAAACCAGGTGATGCAAGTGGCCTCCGATAGTGCGCCGCCGCGGCTATAGTGGGTAACCAGCGCTACGGTGCAGCGCAATAAAAGAGATTTAGAAGGTGATATGCTGGTGCAATTGATCGTAATTTCTAAGGCCACGATCGATGCAACAAACCATTTATTACTGACCTCGTGTGCATTATAGGAATTAGACAGACCGCGGCTCTAAAGGTATGATGGGGCCGCCATACACGACGAGGTACAAGTTACCGATGCCGCGGGTATGTATGATTAGGAGGACACAAAATTGCAGAATAATGAAAATTATTGAAAGTTTGACGATTTTGTATTGTGTTTGTGGTTGATGGGAATTTTGAGGATTGGCGGGCGCCTTGACAGTTGGTGATAAGTAAATTTCGATGAGATTTATTGGCGGTAATTGGGAATTGAATTTTCCATATAAGAGTGTGCCGTGGGATTAGAAAGTTGTGTGCGATCATATTATAAAGAGATTTCGTTTTAAGTGGGTGATCGTTTTATAAATGCTATGCTGGTAGTTGTAATGACAGAAATCGCTATTGAAAGAAGTACGGAAAATTCAGCTATATAGTGGATACCTTATAGTGTCGACACGGCTAATCTCATCTTGTTGATACCTGCCCTTGTACATATAGCCATCCTTGATATAGAGCAGTCGAAAACAGTAAGAACATTTCTTTGTCTTTCCGTGTGACAAGATGATCACGAATCAATTGTACTAAAGTTCCGTTTAGGTCGGTTCTTCACCTAACGAGCGGTGCACCTCCTTGTTAACCTAGTAATCTGGTACTGCCTGCGCCACAGTCCTTGTCGGCTGGTTAGTCAGGCTGCACCATGACTTGAAGGACATGACGGACTAGTGGTACAAAGGGTGATCCCAGAGCTTGACCATGCCACATTAAAAAAACATTTTCGTCAGGTTCCAGTCTCAGCAATTCATCTAACTTTTCGTTGCGCTCGGTATTTCTGTAAATGGGTAGATACTGTAACGTCGAGAGTGGTGGGCTAGCTCATGGAGATGTCTAAAGTTTAAATAAAACTCCGTATTGCGTTTTTACTATTTGTAACACCAGAAATTATATAAATTCTCGTAAAATTATCGAGGGTGGAAAGAAAGGGAAATCAGGCTTAGCGGTCGTCTCTGTATATATGTGTAGGTGAACCACCGAATCCACTCTCCGGAATCCACTCTGTTCCTGGTCTGTAGGTCGGTCGATACCACTGCATCAACTCTCCGTCGCTTGTCAGTTTATCGGTCGATCGGTCTCACTGGATCGGTCGGTCGGTACCACTGAATCAACTCTTCGTGGCTTGTCGTTGATCGGTCGGCCGGTACCACTGGATCAAGTCCGTGGCTTGTCAGTTTATCGGTCGATCGGTCTCACTGGATCGGTCGGTCGGTACCACTGAATCAACTCTTCGTGGCTTGTCGTTGATCGGTCGGCCGGTACCACTGGATCAAGTCCGTGGCTTGTCAGTTTATCGGTCGGTCGGTATCACTGGATCAAGTCTCCGTGGCTTGTCAGTTTGTCGGTCGGTCGGTGCCACTGGATCAACTCACCGTCGCTTGTCAGTTTATCCGTCGGTCAGTCTCACTGGATCGGTCGGTCGGTACCACTGAATCAACTCTTCGTAGCTTGTCTTTTATCGGTCGGACGGTACCACTGGATCGGTCGGCTGGTACAGCTATTAGCGATGACTAGGGAAATCGGAGCAAAAGAGTTGTGGCGAAAACGACCAACGGACGTTTCGATTCGGTATCCCTCGAACGATCTAAAAATAATTTGAATGCTACGGAAATTACTTTACAAATTCTCCCATTGACGTAAGTAGTCTTTCATAATTTTTTTTTGATATCTCTACAAGACTAGAAACGAACTCTTCTACAAGAACGCCTTATCCACATATTACCGATCAGCAAAGCCCTCATTAAAGACATAGCAGCACACACAAATTTCCTCCAATTTACACTCATGGCCACTTCAACTTTCAATTTTATCTCAACTCGTCCAACATTACCTCTAGGCATCACTTCAATCTGCCTAAACGTTTCCGCGATAGCACCATCATCGCGTACTTAAGGCCCCCATACACGGTCCAATTGGTTGTACAGCGAAGTGCGGTTGTACAACCAAAACTATCGATTGTGGGCCGGTCGGCCGATCAAAATACATTGCGCTTATAGGTTTGATGAAAATCTGGTTGTACAGCCAATTTGACCGTGTATGGGGGCCTTTAGCCGGCACCGGTCCAAATTTGCCAGCGATCAGATTGGAAAGTGTTCAAAGGTAACGAAGAATTTTTTTCTAGTTTCGTCCAAAAAAAAACGCAATTGACCAATTTACATAAACTCACCTGGGGTCCATACAAAGTAGCGGAGGCTCAATGAGATTCGGTCTCGTTGCTTGCCCCGATAGATATCCGGGCCTCTCCTCCTCCCGCTCCGTCCATTAACCACTAGGTCGGCTGCTCGCATTAAGTCATTAAGACATCTCGATGTGATTCAATTAAAGCCGAACTTCTTGGCTTTTTGCTGGAGATCTAGATTTCGGTGAACGTAGACAAAACGGTGCCGAGGGAGCAGCGCACACACCTGTCGATGATGCTCATGCAAAAAGTTGCCGCTGATTATTGGGGTGCGGCGGCGTTTCTTCTTTTTCGGGTGTAGTCTGTGGTGTATAAATTTATGAATCTTAACGGACAAGAGAGGTGTTATTACGGGGCGCAGATTGACGTGAAGAAGTGGCTTTAATTTAATTGGCCGCACAGATATGGCTAACGTGCACTGCCGGGCTGGTTTCACTTGTCACAGGTAATGGGCAATGGGCTTTTCACGGGCGGGATCTAAGTGCATTGCGTCTTTTGTTAGATATCCCAACTATGATGATGGTGATGATGGCGGCGGTTGGTGGTGATCAAGTGTTTGTAGAAACTCTGTCAACATAATTTTTATGCCGCATACTTTAGGAACTTAAAAATGGTACAGCTTACAGTTATGTATGTAGACTTTGGACTTGTTTAAGCTGCAATGGAAAACTGAGAAGAAATTATTTTGGTTAGGCATTCAGCACGTGGATTTAGGTCTTTTGTTGCCGGACTGCGCTTTCCGGATTTATGCAGATTGATGAAAATGTGAGATATTTTGTTAACAAATAGCCGGCGGTTTCCGAATTTCACTGAGACATTTTCTCTTTTGTCTTTCTTTGAGTTTATTAGTTTCTTTCGGAGATTAAAATAATGAACAAGGATTCGTTTGTGTTTCGCAGTCAACAATTGCAAAAATTCAGGTTTTGCATAGATATTAATCAGTGGGAAAAGTTTTATTTATTTAGTTTCGCCTTAAGTCCACTTCTGTTCAAGTAAACTAAATATGGAATGGCATATAGATGGCGCCACTATTGACAAATCTGGGGCGACACAAAGCGACCACAGAGCCACCAGGATATCAAACATATAAAACACTATCAATTTACACTATGAATTATGAATTAGAATCTAAGTCGCCTTTGCGTAGTTTAAATAGTGGAAATATAATTTTCAATGTCAGTCTCGTTTGTAGTTTCGTAGTCGATAAGTCTTGTGCGATCTTTTTGTAATTAATAGTCAATATAGAAGTTGTACCTCGTAGTTGTTTCACGTTAAGAGTTGGATGTGCATCGTGAGTTGGGTGCATGGCCTTATATTCCCCTAGACTACGGACACAGGAGGATGAGGATTAATTCTATGGTGTTACCCCCTAGAGGGATGACCCCATAGAAGATTGGTGACCCCACGCGACCACATAAAACGCAAGGTATTCGTGAACAGGAACAAAAGGAAACATAAGTGCCTTAGTTCCTTAGGGCGTTTGCGCTCTACCACATTTGGTCTGACATATCCAAATTTAGATACGAGTTGATCAACTTGGACAGCGAGATGCTAGGAGTAATGGGCGACCTGATTGACTCTCCTCCAGCCAACGATAAGTATAATGCTTTAAAAGGAAGAATCATCGCTGCGTTGGGAGAATCAGCTGAATCGCGACTACGAAGGCTGGTCCGAGGACAACCGATTGGGGATAAAAATCGCATGCTCAATTTACAACGGACGAAGGGACTAGCAAGAGGACAATTCAATGGACGAGAGAAGAGAACTGAAAGTTAAAATGGAAGAGCTGTCAAGAGAGGTTCGGAAGCTACGTTCGAGATCACGACACCGGCGGAGCCCGAGACAACAGCGCAACAGGTTCACATCTCCAGGCCAACGGACAAGGAATGAAAAAGGAAAATGCTAGTACCACCACAAGTTCGGTAACAAGGCACAGAAATTCCGGGAGCCATGCAACTGGTAGACGAAGACGGAAAACTAAGGGCGCCGATGGAAAATTAGGCGTTCGTCGGCCAGTTAGCATCTTCAAAACGCGTCTTGATATGTGACAGGAAAACAGGGACGAAATTATTAGTACACCCGGGGACAAACGTGTCGGTTCTGCCTAAAACTTTTATCGAAATATGTCCAGCAAACGCCAATTTAAATTTATACGCAGCGAATGGTACCAAGATATCCACATGTGGAAACAAGAAGATGACCTTGCATTTCGAATTAAGACGAGCTTTCAAATGGTAACTTATAGTGGCTGAGGTAGCACAACCAATGTTAGGAAACGATTTCTTACACGAATACGACCTTCTCCCTTTCTTGAGAAATCGCAGGTTGATCGATGGCATTACGAAGCTAAGTTGTAATTGGGACCATCATGAGGAATGATCTAACCGCGGTGACGACGCTTAGGGAGACAATGAATTCGAAAGAATAGTGAAAGAAAACATATAAATCACTCTCCAAAACAAGAGCCGCGACATCAGGTACGACACCACACAACAACGATAGGTCTACCTTGTGCCGAACGGCCGAGAAGACTCTCAAACGGCAGACTAAAGGCAGCGCGGAAGGAAGTCAGTGAATGGATATAGGAAGGAAATGTCAGCCCATCTTTAAGCCTATATGCGTGCCCAATGCTGGTGGGGAAGAAGTAGGACGGATGTTGGAGAATCTACGGAAACTATCGGCGATTGAACAAGATAACCTTGCCAGACAAGTATCCAGTGCCGAACAGTCTTTTCGCATCGACTGCACAGGTGCATATATTTCACAATGATGGACTTAGAACGGGCATACTTCCAGATACCGATGGCACCCGTAGATAAAGAAAAGGACGCTACCCCCAATCGTTCCAACGATTTATAGACACGGCGCGGTCTCGACTAATGCTTCAGCTACGTGAACGACATCATGATCGAGCCGAGCAAATGTCAATGGGGAAAGAACAAGGTCGAATACCTTGGGCTTGGATATGAGGTAAGCATCGAGGGAATAAAACCTCTTCTACAGCGTGTGCAAGCCATAATGCAATTCCCCAAACCGGGAACGATATTTGAACTACGGAGCATCCCCAGGGCTTCAACTTACAACTTTTTAGGAATGCTACAGAAAGTATAGCCTTAAAAGCGTGTGTTGTGCTCCAAGTGAACAGGCAGATAAGAGACAACTTTCAACAATGAATTTAGAGCAATATCTGAGCAGCGCACTTCTTTCCATTTTGAATGTCACTTAAGGTACCTTTACATTATATGACTTGTCATATGACCTTACTGTCAATGAAGTGAAACCTAACACAAAATGTCGAATGTTTTTGACATGTCATACGACTATCTGCCAAAATTTGCTTTGAATATTTCTGTTGTGGAACGATTAGTCAAGTATTATACCATATACAAAACCATCAGGCATGACAGCGAGGGGATAAACCATTGACACATTTAGCCATCCAAGGACTAAATGGTTACTAATGGACTAGATAAGTAATACTACATAAGACACAGCCAGAAACAAAAAAAGCACTTCTTTCTGACTATCTCCCTTTACGATTTTTCATCTTCTCTGCTCTTAATAAAGTGTTCAAAACAGTGGAAAAAAAATTCTTGCTACTTCCATACCGTAATCATAAAATTCAATCGCTTACCATCCATCCATCCATTGTGTTTGTCAATAGTCTATCATCTAACCTCTATCATACATCTAACATAATCCAGCTTGTTAATTTTGGGCCTTCCTGAGCTCTCAGCCCGTCATCCATTCACGTCTAATCTTCCTCCATCAATTTAGCTCATTTCCTGCCTTTTTCCACAAGCCATCTTTCAACGTTTTTCACTTTAAACGTATCAGCGCCTCTGTTGGAAATTTTTTGAAGTAGTCACTGATTAATTTGGAAGGCAGACGTTTGCGTGATCGATCAAATGAAATTATTACTTGAAGGTGGAATTGGTGAGAGAATTAAGATTGGTGTGATTCTGTTGGTCCTATAATAAAGAAAGGGCGACATAAAGCTTTCTTCAATGTAAAATAGTGAGGTTAAGTAAGCTATTCTTGCTAAAGACTTTAAAAAAAAACTTTTGTCGACGTATTATCTTCTTTTGTAATAAGTGCTTCTTCAATCAACACTCAAATTAAGAATTCCCCTGCACCGCAGCGAGATCTACTTTAAACAGAATCCATTTACGCTATTTATCAACTAATCCCCGTTTTGCTGCCATAATCTGATACCATTGAGTAAGGCCGCGCGTTGCTCTTTCACATGTCAGCAAAGAAGTAAAAGCAGCAAAAAGAGTTTTTTTTTTTTGAAAAAAGAAGATAAAAAAAATATTGAAAGAAATAAGTAGAAAAAAAATCAGGCTCGCATGACTCGTCTTTACACACGGCAAGGCGATGTCCGTGTTTCTTGTTTACTGTAAAGAAGGTGCGCGATACGTGCACACATCAAGGTAGACCTCTTAACCTATATACGCCAGCATGCGCGGTACGCTACTTGACTGTTCTTAATGGCGGGACCAATTGCCGATGCACAAGCACGGCGACGGCGACGGCAGCAAGTGCGAGGAGACGACGCTGCTGGCTCAAGTCAATCGAAGATTGCCCCACAAGTGCGTTGGCCATCGACCACATCCAATATACGTCCAATGTCCAAGGGGTTCGTTCGTCGTCTAGCCTCTTAACATCCAGACAAACATTGGCGTACACAGATGAAGTCCATCAGCATTAATTATGCTTCACATATGGTTTTTATATACATACATACATACAATACGAAAGCATAGATCTGAGTGTTCCAGCATACCTGGTTTTGGCCATTAGGAGGCATTCCAGAGGAGTACGGAGCAAAAGTGTCCAACTGGTCGCCCGATGTCCGCCTGGCTTGAATCTTCTTGAATGGAGGCGATTTCTTTGTGGATGGAAGAAACTTTGTTCAATGGTGACTGGGGCCACTGTTGAATGTTTGTTGATCTTCTGATCCGGTGGTAAACGTTGAACTTTATGACGATAAACAGCTTTACTATCCGACGATGTCTGGCCAAACTAGAGTTTTCATGTTATTCGATGACTTTAACAAGGGAACAGATGCTGCTGCACACGAGATTAGATAATAATTACTTCGGGTAAATTACACGATTGGTGGTCCCACTGATGGCGGCGGTGTAAGGTATAGATTTGAGGTGGGAATGAAAAATGTTATTTGGAAAAAAGTGTTTATGGATAAATTGAACAAAGTTTCAATTGGAATTGTGTGAATTAAGATGTAAGAGAGTTCACGTAAAAGCAAATCACCGACTGAGAAATGTCATTTCTTTTCGTTATAATTATAATCTAATAGATGGCGCCATGTTAGTTTAATACATAAATCGTTAATTCAAATCCTAAGTCGTTACAAATAACAGTTGTTTCAAACTTCTAACAGATGGCGTATAAATCACCACACTGCCCCCTTCTGAGGACTGTTCGTCCCGAACCGTTGTCAATCCTGGATCCGGCTGATAATACGGACACAGCCTGCCTATGTGAACGATCTTCTTCTTTGCCTTGGGTCCTTGTCGAATCCTGTAGACAACATCGTTAGGCGTTCCAATTGGCGCTGAAGTTTCGGAGATTTCCCTTTTCGTCGGCGGGGTTGAATAACCAAACGAGGTCCCCTTCCTTGTATCCACTACTGTTCGTTCGGAGGTCGTACCTTGGTTTCATTCTATCACTGGCCTTCTTAAGATTCTTCCTTGCAATTCTCTCAACTTGGGCTCCCGCGTTGTATCATCGCGTTTCTTCTTTCGCTCTTACGCGAGGACCCCTACTGCCGGCACAGACTGTCCATTTGCGACACCAGTTCGAAACATCCTCCTGCATGTGAAGATAGTAGATTCTTTCCCTTATTTTTGCCAGAGTTTTGTTGACTCCCAAATGCTCTCCTGGCAGACTATTATTACACTCATCGAGAATATCTCTTATTGCGGAACGAGGGAGTAGCACCTGCATTCGATGAGAGGTACCATCAGGGGTTTCCATTTACGCTTCAATACTCCTCGATGTGCAATGAATCCCATTGGGCCCAATAGCTCTCTAGGGCTTCGCTTCTCTCTGCGATGTCCTTCCATTTAGGCTTCTCCTCGTATTCTTTCCATGACAAAATCGGGGCAATATCTGGGTCGTCGCGTCGAGCATCTCCAAGTTGCTCGTCGTCACATCCTATACTTGGCCCAACATTCATCCTCTGACACTACGCGAACGATATCTACTATGCGAGCATGGCGCCATCTATTAGAATGAAAACGAACGGAAAAAGCTTCGAATTGTCTCGACTGACTGTTGTTGCTACGCTGCAGTTGGCTGATGTTAACGATGACACCAGGGGCTTCGATTCCCTCACCTTCTTGGCACCTTCCTGCCGCTGTCCACATTTCCCAAAGCGTGTTGAGCGAGTTCTACTTCCTGAAGATCCGAAATGGACAGACTGACGAACTCCCATTCGTGTGGCTCGTCCTGAAGTGAAGTGAAGAGTAAGTTCTGAAGATGAGGTACCGGACATCAATAAGAGTTAGACATGCCTTAAATTAAGACTGGTGACTCCATCTTAGGTAGAAGTCGTAGTAGTCGATGGTTCGTTCAATCGTGAATGCCAGCTGTCACCAACGTAATAATAATAAGCTACAAGCCAATAGGCAGACATTTTAGCCGTTTCAACTGGTCTGACCTACCATCCAGACCACCTCCATTCTATAAGCAAAAAGCACTCTTTTTCGGCCATTCTGCATACCATTGACCAGCACTTCGGGCATTATAGCAGCTATGTCGGCTTGTATGTTTGCTTTGAGTTCTTCAATGGTCTTCGGCTTCGTGTCATAAACTTTACGTTTTAATCAACCCTAAAGAAAAGAGCTTGGTGCCGTTAAATCCGGAGAACACTTCAAATCGCCATTTTTCGGAACAACGCTTCTCGGGAAGTTGCTCTGCAAAAACTTCATCGTTTTCAAAGTAAAGCACTACAATTTCGGCGTGTTCTGTGGGTATTCGTTGACTCATAGCTAAAATGGTACTGAATGACGTTTCAGAATCGTATGAGTTTATCGTAATCGTCTAAAAAATGTGACAGTTATTCAATGTTGAAATACCGAAAGTCTAGATGGCGCACCTTGTACAATAGGACAAGTGAGTGGCCGCGGCACTTTTGGACGCTGTACTGCTGCAGTACTATTTCCAAATAACAAAGCAAATACTGTTTCGATCTCTGATGCAATGATTTAGGTCGTTTTAAATGACCTAATTTTGATCAAATCCTTTTTACCCGTGAGAGACTTATTATTACTTGATAATATTTTCCTAATTGAGTAACTCTCGAACAGCCCAACTTGTTTTTTTCGAGCCCCTTTAAAGTCCATTAAAACGTCTTTAATAAAAATATATCAACACCTTTTTTTGCACGTTTATTCACCAAAATTCGCTGCTGCTAACCATAAATTAACCTTGAACTTCACCGCGATGACATATTTATTGTAGCTCCAACTCAACTGCATCAATGGCACAAAAACGAAACCTGAGCGCGAGCTTCCACACAGACCTGTGCAAGACCTTTCCCTTACGCAACCAGAATTTCAACATTGTCATTCCTTCATCCGCGACGGCCATCGGCCAAAAGACGATGATAAGAAGCTTTTGCTGGTACGATATAGCCAAGGGCAAGGGGGGAGTATTAGCCGGAGTCCACTATCCACACCAAAGCCGACCATTCAAAATTCCTTCCTCGTGCGCATCAAGTCCGACAAGAGAGAGAGACACACTTAGTGAAGACGTTGCAATTCGGATCCAGTCCACCGGACTACACCTTGGAATTCTCCTTCTCTCTGTGGGTCGAGGTTTTCTAAGAAAAGTTTTCCTCCTAGAGGCCTTTTTCGACGACATGGACCTCACCTGTGCGCGATAGTAGCTTCTGCCGGAGACCTCCACTCTGTTTCTTTTGATTTGTGCCCGTATAGGTGTGCGATTTCTGAAGAACGGAGCGGAGGTGTAGCAGAAGCCCCACACTATCGGGGCGGTAGACGTTCGTTCATGTGGCTGGCAAAATGCCTTTGGCGTTAACTTTTGATGCTGACCGGCACGTCCAAGATAATGATGACGGGGTTTCGTGGTGAAAATGGCCAAGATATCAGCTGCGAAGTTGGCGAACGATAAGCACTTGGCCGAAGACCTGGGCTGCATTCGAGAAGACCTCCGCCAGCGAAATCGGCAGCGCGGCGGCAGCGGCAGCCAGCGAGAAAAAGTGGAGGAAACCAAGAGATGTGACCACAATAATGCGGATGCGACTGCGCGACATCCATAACGACAGGCGAGGAGCTTTCGTCGCGCAGATAAGAATCCAAATCTTTACGACAAGTATCCACATGGTTAGCAAAGTCTGAGGAGTAGTCAAGGTGTTTCCGCTTGCTGGGGCCCAAGTATATCGCTGCCAGAAGACAGGTGTATTTACCATTCTTGCGTTAGCCACGGCTCGGTCAAGACGCGGCCTTGGAGTTTTTAGATAAGACTTTTTCGAAAAACTTCTCGCATTTTTGTTTTTTCGTTTTTTGGGGTTATCGTTGTTGTTACTTTTTTCGCACATTGAGACGATTTCTAAATGTGTTCAGTTTTTTGTCGAAGTTGTAAGAGCCGCGCTTCGGTTAATTGCATTTTGTGATTGATTTACTGTGAATTTTGTGGTTCCGCGTTGAAAGTAAGTCAGTGACTGACAAGACACAACTAGTGTATGGTTATCGCGACTTAAGGATACAAAACGCAGAGTGACCTAGTTTCATAGATCTATCTTCAGTTAACACGGATTACACATTCTGCTGCCTTGAAAGTGTTTAGTGCAAGATTTGAAATTTAATTAAGCAAAAATCCACATTAAATCGGAATAATTTACAGACGAAGTTTAAGGTAAAAAAATTATAGAAGAAAGTGCATTTATTAATTCTAGAGAAAGTTATTTTTGTTGAGGAAATGCCGAATTTAAAAAAAACGAAAAACTTAAGCGACGAACTTGGTTAATAACTAGTTAAACGTTCCGTCAAACGTTAAGGATATTCAGTAAGGATTAAACGTGCTTAGCAAAAAAACATTAAAAATGGAGCAAAATTGTCTACCACCACTGTTCTTCGAACTCTTTAAACAGTTTTTAGTCCTTTAGTCCCTTTTTGCACTTTAGACCAATTATGACAGATTTTTTTTGGTCTAATTTTTTACCACACAAAAAATTTATGTTTTCCGTTTACAAATTATAAAATTTAGGGCGGACAGTGAAAATATTTTAATTTTTCTTGAAATTAGTAAACAAACAAAATGTTACCGGACAGTGAGCTCTAGGCTCGATTCTAGCTGGCGCGTGTCTGAGTTTTACTGAAGAGATTTTGTGGTTTATTTGGATTTATTGGTTAAATATTTTTGAAATTCATGTTTTTTACCGAGAAAGGCGGTTTTTATCATAGTACGCGATAATACGAAAGATACGTTGTCTTTGACTTGAAGCGGCATGATTTCATGTGCATTTTTATACCTTTAGGTTTTTTGCTACAAATTAAACTTTGTAGCTTTCAATTACCTTAAATAATTTCTGAAGTCCTTTTTGCTGTTCACTTTGTCTCTTCAATGACTTTATCATTCTACAGGAGGGCTATTTTGCAAATATTTTCATAAGTTACGGCTTCAAACTTCACAAAACAATTTCTTTATTTTTTTTTTGTCAACTGTCAATTTGAAAATCACATGTTGAGAACAGGGAAATTTAAAATTTCCCTTTGTGCTGGTAACTGTTCTCTACAATTATCGAGGAGGAGAGTTTGCATGGAAGCTAATGATGACGATAACTACGACTAAATTAGGTGTGTGACCACAATTAGAACGTCGATGATGGGTATAAAAATCAATGCTCGTTTTCCCTTTTTCTTTCAAAAACAACTTTGGCGGTGTCACTATAAAATAAAAATTGGAGTAGCTGCAAAATATAATATGGACATTGGCCTACTACTATAGAAGGGATCCTGTTCTGCATTGAATTCTTGGATGTTGTTTAGGATGCGCCATCTAGACCTTCAGTATTTCAACATTGAATAACTGTGGTATTTTTTAGCCGCTTTCGGCCAATGTACACGATTCTGAAATGTCATTTCAGTAAGATTGTAGCTAATAAACACCGAAAGAACGCGCTGAAATTGTAACACTTTACATTGAAAACAATCGTTCAGTTGTGAAAACAGTTCCCGAGGCACGTTATGTCGAAAAATGGTGATTTGGAGTAGCCTCCTCGTTCTCCGGATTGAACGGCTCCAGTCTTTTATCTTTGAGGTTATGTAAAAAGTAAAGTTCATGGCCCCTGTGCTGAAAGTGGACTCGTCACGACACAACAAGTCGTTTGAGTTGAAGAAAGTGATGTTTCACTTGATGACTTTCAGTACAGGGGCCTAAACTCAACTTAGCATTTCCACTTTGGGCCCCTGCGTGAAGGTCGTAATTCGATCGAAACGTCACTTCTTTCAACTCAAACGATTTGTCACGAAACACGACTCGACTTTCAGCACAGGGGCGTGCCAACAAGCTGAAGACCATTGACGAATTCAAAGCCGAAACAGCGGCTTTAACGCCCGAAATGTCAGGGCAGGATGACTGAAAAAGGGTTCATTTGATGAGTTCATTTTTTAAGCACTGGTGTAGAATTTTGTCGAAAAAACTAAAAATTCCGAACTGTTTTTTGGAATCCAACTGGCCATCGATTCCAATTAAGATTCGATTCCATCTAGGAACCATTTTAACTTCGCTCAAAGAAGGCAGTTACTTAAGAAGAATTCTTCTTCTTCGATGGCTCAGCTTCTTCCTCCAGACGTCTGTCTGCTCCGCAGCCTGCCTCCAGTTTCTTGTATTGAGCAGTTTTGCTGCATCGGCCTTAACATTGTCTTTCTTCATTGACCGTGGTTTGCCAACTGGTCTTTTGCCATCTGGTAGTAGGTACAGGGCGTTTTTTATTATCTTTGAGTCATCCATTCTTTGGACAATTCGTGATTGTAGCGTATTCCCCATGCATTGTCTTCATTGACTGGGCCGTCATCATCCTTCTGAAAACCTTCCTCTTAAATATATCCATCTTGTCTGCGGATTTTTGGGAAATACTATATCACTACACTGCCTCACACACAAACGTTCTTCTGTTCTTAGCTGTTTGCATTTCTATTCGTAAACCAAACGTGCAGGTCATATATTTCGAGGGTGCGCATTAAACAATACGTTTGTGTGATTCAGCATGGATGATATTTTGCCCTTAGATACCGGTCTTAAGATCCCTCCTCAAAACCTCTTAAAGCTTAAGCGGTCCACGAACTCTCAGTTTTAACTGCTCAGTTGAACTGCGTAAAAAACTCTATGATAAACTGAACTGAAAGTGTGTGGGTTCTTCAGTTCGTCGTACGTTTTTTTGCAAATAGATGAAACGGAGAGAACTGAACGATAAACTGTCTGACGTGCGCAATTTATCGGAGCAAAATCAACAGTTCACACAGTTTATCGCTCAGAAATGACGTCACACGGGATAAACTGCATACTCAAACTGAAACAGCATGTGTTGCTTTATATGACGTAACGTAACTGTACGTAACCTAAAGACCTAAATTGAAGTGATAAACTTAACGAATTTTCGTTAAATTAAGAAGGGCACAAAACGAATTAATTTAATAATTAATTTTTGTCGCTGTCTTTTACGATTCTGCAAATACATCTTCTGTCAATAAGCCCAAATTCGTTCAATCTGACCGTACTTATATAACGTTTGGTTCAGGTCAGGCTTATGCTGAAAACTGCCTAATTTTCTGTCAAAACTTAACGAGTCTTAAGTTCAGCTATAATTGCTTTAAGACGTTTTTGTCATTTGGAAAAGGTAATCAAAGCTCAAAGACCAAATATTCCATTATTTTTTGAGATTCTTAAAATTTAACGAAAGTTTGTGAAAAAGAACGAAAGATCGACTGGGCATTGTAATTTGACATGTTTCGAACCAAAAACATTTAAAGCTGACGCAGATAAGAAACAGCAGCCTTCTACAGTCTATATTGCACACCGTACACTGGAAATTCGATTGGACAATTTGGACTAAGGTGTACATCTCAAACACCTACCGACGAAGCTGTGACTTTGGAGTGGATGATTTCGGGTTTTGTTGCCACAGTGGAAGGAGGCTTTTGCCGACTTTGGTAGACTAGGGGCTAATGCGACTGATTACTATCACAAAGGTCCACGGTTCGATCTCACGCAGTGGTATGTATGTCTCGACTTCTGCACAGTGTATCTGTTACAAAATTTCATCCTACAATTAAAATCCATTAAACTCCATCTAAAAAATTCTTGAAAATATACCAAACACGCCAAAAATTGGGTCAAAACCCAGAACAAAAATTCATTTCACATAAACCGAGGTAACTGTGACTATTGCATGATTTTTTTCCATTAATCCGCGAGACATTAACAATTCCCACACATATTCCAGCGAGAACAATAACTCATCCAGCATGCACAACATATTACATACATCATGGCTCCGCGGCGGCAGATCCATTCATTCACTATCTGCTCCTCTAAACTAGCGCAAAGTAGGCCAAGTTGTCGGCCATAATAGTGCTGACTTTTTTTACAGACCTTGCATAACACCTGAGACGACACGGTAGCAGCGCGGCAATTAATCGTTGAT
Organism: Thereva unica; assembly: GCA_949987705.1. NCBI lineage: Eukaryota > Metazoa > Arthropoda > Insecta > Diptera > Therevidae > Thereva > Thereva unica. The sequence goes on from OX465284.1 coordinate 112,681,451, forward strand.
TAAACAATGCGAAAGAATGTCGTATGCAAAATAGAAGCATAACCCGAAGACTCCTCTTCTCTCATAGGTTTTTGTATTGTTGTTGTTATTGGACTGTGTGTGTTTTCTTACCTTTTTGCATACTTACCTGCTGTTGCACGCACGAATGATACGCGGACGACGTCCATGAAGATAAATTAGAAATTGAAAAGTGCTGAGTTCATGTGCATGTATCAAAAATAAGAAAGTGCCAAGATCGAGTCGAAGAATCGTTTAACACCTGACTTCCGTCTGCATTTTTTTTCTTGCCTCGCTTCAAATGTTTCTGCGGCAAAAACAAATAACGCTGCGATGGAAAGCAGCAGCAACCTCTGAGAGTTTTCCCAGCGCCGAGAATAAAAGGTACAAATTGCGGCCATGTCTCAATGGACCAGAAGCTGGGATCTGGGTATGGCTAGAAGAAAATGCTTATCTTCGGCAAGATTAATGAGATTGATGAAAAACGCTGAGCGATAAATATTTGTATTTATGAAATTTTTATTGTTGAAGCATGGAACGTGATAGCGCTGACGACGACGTTGTTGCTGGGAAATCGGCGGAGCCCATGTTTGAGATGAAATCTTAACGAATACCAATCGAGAGTTGGTTGTGATGATTTATGGAATCGGCAGATGGAGGCTTCGTTCATCAGTGTCAGAGCAAATATCTGCAGATAAATGCAGTTGTATTAGCAATTTTATTTGTGGTTAGTATCTCACCAGAAGATTTCAAAAACATTTGTAGAAAACATTGCAATTATGATGTGAGAAATTTAAAGATTTTTACCTAACCTCAATCTCTATAAATAAAAATGAAATTTGGTTCGTTGGTATAAACACTTATAGAGTGCGTTCCGTAATATACTGAGAGCACTGCGCCAGTACTACCAGTGGTAGTTTTGTCGTTCCGTTTTCACCAAACAGTGCCCTGTCGAAGTGCTCTGGGAACATTCATGACGTCATGAATATTCCCCTTTTTACTACTGGGACTACTGCTTTGAAAGAGGTAATGTGCTCCCAGTAGTTTCAACAGGTTTTGACAGATGTGCATTGTGGCTGTAAAAAAATTTAATCGTGAGCAGTAAAATATGGAGGCGGAGCCAGTATACTGTGCGCTCGTTCCGTATACAAAAATGTACTGCTTAGTTCAGTATAACTTTTTTAAACGGAACGTGCTTCGCAGTGCACTGGCATGACGTCTAAAATCACAGTGCTCCCAGTATATTACGGAACACACTCATCTCAATTCTATTTTTTCCGCTAGGGGCACAAATGTCATACGACAGCTGATTGCCTAATTGTGAATCAAGCCAATCGGTTAGAGATAGTGATGGAAAATTGATTCAGTTGTTTATTTTCAGTTGAATTGTGATATGCGTGGTGATCGTTTCATGAAATGAAGTAAGGTTCGTCGTTTTATCTTAAGGCGCATCACATTCCAGGATTTCCGCGGTGTACGAAGGGTTTAGCCAATATTTTATGTGGTGACCACAATGTGATCTGGGAATTACGAATACGGCAGGCATCTATTCTTTGGTCGTAGCAGAACGTACAAGAGTTGGCACTACAAACACGTCAACATCATTCTAACTCGTTGGATCAGCAGTTGGACCTGTACTCGTTGGATCGGCACTGAGAGCTAAGAGCTATTACACCATCTTACTCAAGCATCAATATCTTACTCAGAAATAGGCTTTATCGCCATCAATACTAGACGAGTGCCTTCATTCACTCTGCTTTTCCCAGGATTACATCAATTTCCTTATAGATCAGGAGACAGACGAAGAGCTATTTGGGAAGTTCCATCATGCACCATATGGAAGATAGCTGCGCAAGCACTTCGATTCTGGTTAGAACTTAGCAAACGCGCAAACAATTTAGACACGGAAATACTTATACTTAAGTGCTAGGCCTCATCGCTGAACAGCTCGCTATTGGAAAATGCGTCATACTAAACAAGCAACAACAGCAGCGTATCCGTTGCGGGAACGTCCCGGTCGGATCTTCTGCTAACGAGCCAAAGAAAGAAGAAGAAACAGACACATCCGGTGCAGAAGTTTGTCAGGGACATATACTTGCACGGCTATATACCAGCACACAGTTGTTAAATCAAATGAAGCGGTTGGCGTCTGACGTAAACTCCGGCGACTCTTTTAACAACCAACATCGATCAATACGTGAGAAAGTAAGTAGAGATGACCAATGAAATTACAAAGGTAACGATGATACCAGAAGTGGCAGCAATTTCAGTGCTTGTATCTTCCCTCACTGAATTTCAACAAGGGTTAACGACCCTGGGAGAGTAGGTAGGTAGAGTAACTGAAAATCAACAGAGGACGAAGATCATCATGAAACGTCGTGGTTTCAGCTAAAGTCACCCCGAGTAAAGTTGTCTGCACCGAGCATGAAACAGGGCACACCCGAATAAAAATAATACTCGTCCGCTCCTAGCCTGCAAAAGGCATGCACGCACAGCATCAAATCGCCTGTATGGCACCCAAACGAGGCGTGGTACGTTCACACTTTTTCCAGACTAGAGAGAACAAAATTGAGGCTTTATAAAATTATATAGGACGTCGCCAAAAATCATCAAGAATGGAAAGGAATCTTGAATGGAGTTCGAGACCCAGCGGCACCGACAGCAGCGTATCCATTGCGAGGACGTCAGCTAACGGATCAAAGTAAGAAGATATAGGACGAAAAATTGGCCAATTGTCTTGGTGACTATAAAAGGTGTCATTCATTAGTATACTCAGTAGATCGGCTTGCGTAGCTCAAGCAGCACTGGACGTGATTAGTACTTAGTTGGGGGACCATTTGGTAAAACGACAATCGCGGTTAGAATAGTCGATGCCGACGTGGGTGCATTAATAGATGTTCTTGCCTGTAGCGGTAGCGTGCATATCCGTGTAGCACGGCCATATTTTTGATCTGCGTGCGGGGGCGTCTGTGTTTTTAAGAAAATTAACCAACAAAATTTTAATCGGGGATACAGAAACCACATAAAAGGCGGTACATCATCTTTCTGGTGTCACCGGAAGTTTGACAACGGCGGATCTCGGTCGTCTAGGGGCACTAGACTAATAGTCCATGAATCGAACCCACGTGGCATATGGCCCTTCGCCTATCCTCTTTTCTCATTGTGATCATTTGGTCTTCGAATCCAACGCCCTCTCACTGTAATAATATAGTACTTAGAGTACAGTCGAACTCAGGTTGAGCACGAGTCCCACTACATGTAAACGCGAGTCGAGTTGAGTTACGGTCGAGTGAACTCGACTCAGCTCTGCTACCTGGCTTGAGTTGAAATTATGCATATAGACACCAGTTAAGTAGTTGCATTTAATTGACAGCAGCATCTCTTTGTTTTGTTTGTGATTTGTGAAGCGAGTCGAAAATTCAACTCAACCTCAACTCAACTATTCAACTCATTATGTATGTATAAGTAGTAATAAACAAAGTTTTAAGGATTGAAGTCGATTGGCCACAGACACTTGGGGTTTGAAATCGTCATACTCTTTTTGTTCGCTAATAACAACCAGTTCTGCTTAAATGTCGATGCGTCGTCGCGAACAGTATATTTTTCAGGTAGCTAGACTAGAGTTTGTTGTATTATTGAAGCTGAAAGTTGAACCCAATACTTTCAATTAAGAAAAAATATTCGAAATTCACAAATATTCACTTCTTTTATTTCTTTTCAATTAAAATATTTCTCTAATTTCAGGGTAGTTGGACTATGCGGAAATTTCGAGGTTTTAGGACCCGGCTAATCGTCGCTGTTCTGTTTTTTATCCAGGTAAGTTACCTAGGCCTTTACACACAGAACTAAAACCTCCTTACAGCACACGACCTTAAAACAAGTCAGCGTGCACATTCAACTACAGTCATCGTCGATCATTGCAAATGAAATGCACGTTGAAGCTCTCTTAACAGCACTCATTGCAGCACTTGTCCCAGCGGCTATAGTCCAGGCAGCCATTCGATCATCATCAGAGCGCATACAAACCGTCATTAAAAGACCCGCGAAAATCAATTTCTCCGAGCCTTGTTCAAACAACCTCAACCCAGCACGCTAGCATTCAGCGGAGTCAAACCGGTCGAAGGGCGGACCAGCACACCTTGTGGGATACCATTAGTCTTGCCGACACACGCAACATGTGCTTCGTTTCGTTCGGGCATCGAGCATCCCAGCGTCTTCACAGTATCCGCAGCAAAACTGCAGGCGGAGCGATATATAGTCGCACCTGGCCGTAGTCGGGCCAATCTTGTGCGAAGCGATTGCCCAGTGACTTCCGTGGCCGCAGCTTATTCAATCGGAAAGGAAAATATTTGTGTGTGCGTGGCGCATGTGACGTAGTTCACGCCTGACCCACTTAACTGGAGACAGGTTAATGTGACCTGGTTTAACTCTTCGGCTCAAGTAAGATGCGATCGTCGGGCATGGGGCACCTCGCATCGGCTCGTATGGGAACTGCTCCATTGTGTGTCCAATGGACTGCGGAATTTCAATCGCTCCAGGCTAAATAAGTTACACGAAGCAGATTCCTCCGCCAGCCCCGACGCAATTCATTTCTCTTTTGCCGAAAGATTATCCCGCTTCGACTTGAGTACGTCGTCGTCGTTGGGTTGCCCATCATCATCGTCGAAGTCACACGGACCATCTTAACGAGGAGCCAATGCGTCCGTTTTACCTGCGTGAATTTGACTTCGATATCCCTTTTGTTTCACAACGTTCGGCAGCAGCCGAATTCGCGAGAACGTCTTCCTTGTTGTTTGTGCGCGCATGTGTAGTTAGCATCGTGGATATGCGCTGCTATTCGGCAGTCGTCTTACTTTTGCTGAAATAATCGCACGTAATCAATTTTCAAGAGACGACCGTTCACCCCGGATCAGGTAGTGAATGGCGCGGCGGCGCTGCGTGTACTATGTAGCCATGTAGCCAGAGAGTTCAGGTTATGAAAGTTCTCATCAATTAGCGGGGTTCATTCTGTTCCTGGGACTTTCTCCCTGGTCCCGGTTCTTAGGCCGCGCAGCAATGTTGTAATTGAGATCATTATCGATGACAGAAAAATGAAAGCTGTTAAATTAATACCTTAAAAAGATGCTCTCAGAAGGTGGTTGGAATTAAGGGGGCCCCCAGCTCGCTTGTACGAAATAATGAGCGAAATTTGTCTTATCTTTAACTTCACTACAGGTGATCTTAATATATGTTCGGAGGGATAACCATAGTGGATGAAAGTTTTTTTGGGAGAAGTAATTGGTGTGAATTGTTTTTTTTTTTGTTTTTTTGTTTGTTGTTGTTTCAAAAAAAAAATGAATTTCACTCTTAAAATTGTTAAATGGGGTTTAATTGTTCAGATGACGGTTTACTAGCGGTGGTGTTAATGGATGGAGAAGTGTAACAGTTAGCGACAGTTTAATAGCACGAAAGTATTATACCCGATAAAACTAATAGCGTTAAGATACTTCAAAATGCTCTGAGAAAATACTCTTGATCATGCACCATCGCTCCCTCCATCTGTCAAAACTCTTCAGTTCACTTTCGTTAAGTTCTGGATCTCCCAATATTTGGGAAACTTACAACCTATGTTTGGTCTACATTGGTCAGATCCAGCTAAACCTTCGGAGTCCTCTGACCTTTCCTTTTTTTAATTTTCGTAGATTTTGTTATTACAGAAGCTCCAGAATCGTCCTCTTTCACATACCGTGCCAATTATTGTCTGAAGGACTTTTATTCTCTCAAACGCCATCTAGAAGTCAACTAACCCACCCACCGATAACATGCGCTTTGGTGGAGCGGGCAAGGGTTAAGGAAAGCTGTGGCAGGAGGAATCAGGAATGTAAAGAGGGAGAAGAAAGAAGGAAAGTGATGTAGGTGGGCAAGTGGAAAAGGCGAGGGTCCGTGGGGCTGGCCGGGATTCGAACTCGGAACCTCTGGGATGGTAGTCTGGCGCCTTACCCCTAGACTATCAAGGCCACCAGGTTTCTTTTTTAATCAATTGGATTTCAATTGTGGCCCTGTTTCGCGAATAGCTCAACGAATATTTTCCATAAGTTCATCAATGATTTCAGCATCGTTAGAGTAGATGTGTTTCTTTCACATAAAAAATATCAGCGTTGCCAATTGTCAAAATAAACACGCACTACAAAAATGAAACAACAGATGGCGCCCTCGTCACATTGTAGACTGTATTGACCTGTTTGACGTTTATCCAAACTTTGCTAGAGATCCTTTTACTCTTTTAATATTAAATATTCTTCTTGTAACTTCGGGTTTTGTTTAAAATTAAACCGTTCATAGCATTGTAGAAGTAATCACACGTATTCTCGTCTATGAATCATCTTACAACAATCAACCCAAGCATATTCCGGTGAACAATTAACAACAGCAAAACAACAAAACCAGCTACAACAGGTCGCAATAACGAAACATATAAAAGTCTTCTTTAAACATTCTTCACCAGTCATAACTGCAGTTTAAAAAAAAACATAAAACCCGAGTAAAACAAATTCGTAACCGGAATACTTCAGGTGCGAGTAATAATTTCTAGCAAGTTCACCTGGCGCGGCTTCGCTGCAAAGACGTAAAAGTACGTGCAGCTATAACGAAAAAAAAAACATTCATCAAAATTGTAAAAAGTCTGCAAGAACAACAGCAACAACAACTCATAAATATAACAAGAACAACGAAAAAAAAACATTGCGCAATTAATAAGCGGTAAACGTTACACAATTGCAAATAATAATGGCAGCCAGGTAAAAGAGCATGTCCTAACCAGAATGGAATTTGCTCTACACCAGTTGTTCCGATCCAATAAAAATACTTCTTATGCCTTTATGTGCTGCTGAAGGAATCTTAAAAATCGCTATTTCTTATACGTAAAAATAGATGGCATTAAAAAAAGCCCACAGGATTTTACAATCTTGCGCCATGTTGATTATCAGGTGGCAGCATCTCTTGTTACCCAGGGGACATTCTTCTCAGGAAAGGCCTTGCACATTGCGCACTCCCTGAGAGAGAGATGGCGGCAGCGGCGGTGCAGCTGCGCGTGAGGATAGTGTGCAGCATGGATGGTGCCAAGCGATGCAGTAGCCAAACCGGCCTTTTTTAATGTTATAAATTATAAAAAACAAAAACTGATGAGCCGGGCACCGACAACGCGGCATAATGAATGGGACATTTGGCCGCTTGCTTAATTTTCTGCAATATGTCGGCGTCTTTTCATTATTTTCTTTGATGAGCTGGGAGAAAGTATGCCGCGGAATTATTGAAAATATGACAGCTCTCGAGTGAAGTGAATTATTATTAAAATGGTTTCTTTTTTGTGAGTTTGATTTTTAGCTAAATTGATGAGGGTGGGACCAGACCAGTAGGGAACAATTTGCCTACCAGTGGTGTCAGAAGTTAATAGCCACTTTAAAATCTATTTTAAGTTAGAAAATTATGTATCGCTTCTATAAATTTCTATTCTCAGACATTAGCACCACGAAAATTGAAAGTAAATATCACTACTTGAGAGTTTCAACATATTGTAACAGTGTAACTTTGGATTAAATTGAAACGCTTATCCAATGCCGTTTTAAATTTGTTCAGATTCGATCGCCGAAATTAAACAATATTAAGTGCGTACTATCATTCCCTTTTGTATTAATATATGACTATCAAAGGGCTAGGCGAAATTGCCACAAAAATATTAAAGTTTGCAACATTGCACTGTTTCATAGTTTAAGAAATGATAATTAATGATAATTAATCCTAGCTGGCTTTAGTCCTTTCCATAACAAACCTGACTCTAAATGAAGCTGCCACTGCATTGATATATCTAAGCCTCTTCATTATCCAAAGATCTAGATCTCTTCAACACAGTCTGTTGCCTTCTATTAATGTCTTAAATTAAACTTTCGTTCGCAATTTGACTAATAGATGGCGTGATGTTAACTTATTGCATATAAATAATAGTTAGCTTAAAATTCTAATAGATGGCGCATAAATCGTCATAATACGACAAAAAATGGGGTGGCATACACGAATCATAACGTCAAGATTAAAAAACCGGTTTCAGGACTTTTTGAACAGAAATTTTTGGCGTGAAAACTAACACATGCACAAATGTATTTTCTTATCTTCTTCTTCTTCTTTGGTCTGATTTAGTCAAAATCCCGAAAAGTGATGGAACGCTTTTTACACCAAATGGTTTGAAGTGAAATATGCAGTTATTTTCAGCACGTGATAATCGTTTTGGTTTGACATCACAAGTAACAGGTGTTTTTGACATGTTGAAAATGTCGTAACATTTTACTCCACCAAAAATTTCCCCACTTTTGGGGATTGATTTTTTGGTCTCAAGACCTAATATGTCGCCTGAATGACAGTTTGACAGGTGACATCCCAAGGGGAAAATTGGGAGCACTGCTTGCGGGAGCTAATTTGGAGCGCTGGTAAATATGCTACTGGAGAAGCATTACTGGAGTTTGCATATATGTATTTTATAGAACAAAAGGGTGATTATCTTCGTGACCGTAAAGGGTGACTTTAGCACACTCAATGGACCGGCTCTTGTTCGCTACGGAGAACAAGCAGCTATGGAAGCGGTTAGAATTTAGTTGGGGGACTGTTTTCGTAAAACCACGGCCACGCTTGGAAAGCAAAAGGCAAATTGCAAAAGATGAACTAAATAAAAGCTTTAAAAGCAGATTACATATCCATAGGCGTCCATGAATTCTTTTCAAATGAAAGCCCAGCCCTGTTGTTTCCACACAATGGCGCCACGACCCAAAACCAACCTCGGCCTCCTCTAGGGTATTTATCCAAGTTTGATGGTCTCTTGCAGCATGCCTTTGCGTTAACCGTCACGGAGCACAACGGATCTCCTCGTAGTTTTTACTACTATGAGCCGTTTGAAAATACGATTGTATTGTCCTTCATCCTGAATACGTTGTCGGCCAGCCTAAAGTTGGGACCATAATAGACCTTAAAAACGTACACCAATCCCTGCGTTTGAAGGGCTCTAATACGAAAATGAATGATTTGGCTTCCGTAGATGGTGGATATTGATGGCAAGTAAAACCGGTTTTATGAATGAGAGAGGGGAGGGAGCGAAAGAACTTAACGAAAGTTTTTTCACGCAAAATTGGGAATATAAACAGACGCCACGGGCTACACACAATCTAAACTTGCGTGTAGGACATAGACTCACTCTAATCTGAAGACAGCGTCGTGTAGCATTAAATGGCGAGACGCAAATCTGCTTTCGACCAACTTCTTCAGTCTCCGTGTAGCATTGACTATACTATAATAAATGTACATCGTATTAGTTTTCGTTAAGTTTTCGTTAAACATAATATAATGCCGGCTTATGGGAACTGAACCCTAGTTAGCAGCGTTGTAATGTCAAAATCGAAAATGTACGTAAACGTTCACGGTGTCAGTAGCTTGAACCTAATATGACGTACCATAATGGAACGGTATGTAACCTAAAGTACGAACTTGGGTGTTTTTAAATTTCTTCCACAGCTTAATCGAATCCATTTTACATTTGTCACTTTACCTTTTCATTTCGGACCATGTGTCAAAATGCCATCAGTAAGTTCAGATTTGTCCAGTTTTCTTAAGGTAAATATGAGGTTCATGCGCAAGTGTACATTTATGTATTTTTAAGTTCATAGTTCTGGGTCGTAAAAAATTTCATACAATTCGCTGTTCAAATTTCAATGAATATCCCCCCGTTATAAAAAAAGTGCCATTAGTTCATTCGACATACATATATATTTTTTTATTCAATCTAGAACACTTACACCAAAACTTTACATAATGAATCATAAACTTGACACAAATAATCGAAATAACTGACCTTTCTACCAAGCTAGCAATTTTCCAAGAAAACCGTGCATTCCATTTAGGAGCACATCCCGTAGCCCTAATTCAGTCTTTAATGGTCATCAAATACGAGTTCGGCTCGTGGAACAATCCATAATCCAAGAAGAACACCAGCACAAAAGGACAGCATCTAGACTTGTCTATCCACTTGGGCTCACCTAAACGTCAATGTCTAGCCTCCATCAGCATCAATTCTAGCCTCCTCCTCCTCCTGTGCGCCTCCCTCCTAATCAGAAAGAAATGAAGCTGCTCGAAATGATTGCCAGTTGCCAGCCATAATATCTCCTCCGATCGCGGACAGATATGATCGTTTGTTCTTGTGATTCCCCGGGCGCCCTGCACCATCCGCGCCGTACAGATTGGCACACGGTGCAGACGTCTGTTTCAAATTTTTATTACCGTCCAGCCATCTTCCATCTTCTGCGGTTCGTAGTCGTCGTCGTCGTTGTAGTCGATCGATGGACAACTTATGGACTTCCGCTTGCAATGGAATAAATGTAAGACGACCACTTCTCTCGTCTCGGGCAACTGGCTGACTGGCCAATATATACCAGACAATCAGACTGGCACTAGTATGCCAGTTCGACATTGGCTTACTTTGTTGTCCAATATAGACTGGCTGTGCACGAATGTCAATTACCTGTGGCCGCGCTGCACTGCAGCTCGGATGCCTGCAACAACGGGGGCTGCGATGCAATTATCCCGGGGAAAACTAGACGACGTTAATAAATTGCTTAATTTAAATTTTCATTCGCTGTGCCCGCCTATGTGGCAGAGGCTTCGCCACCATTGATCCCTGGCCTGATCTTGTTGATCTGCATACGTTCGACAGCGGCTAGATGCCACTCAGAGCCTGCGGCGCTGTTCTCCGGTTATCAATCACTGATATCGGAGCAATCCTTGAGTCATTAATCAATTCGCGTTTTTTATCCATTTTCACTTTTACTGGACGAAGTATGCAAATCGATTTGGGGAAGTAGCTTAACGATTCGATCGCTTCAGTAATGGAGTAACACTTTTGGCTCATTTGCATATTGATCGATGTGGATTCTTGGTCGCGTTTTTGTGATCGGAACACGGATTTTCTACGCTCGACAAATATTTCACAAAGTTATCAAATCTCGGCATTTACCTCATTTCGGAAATTTGATGTAATTCGCCATCGTTTTTCCCCTTTCGCCAATTTCGTCGGACGTTTGTTCGTTTGATGTAATTTTGCGCAGTAATGAGCTTCCCGTGAGCAAGAAAAGAACAATTTTTTTGGGGAGTCTGTTTTTTTGTTCAATTGCTTTTTTCTTAACTAATTTGTTCCGCTTTCGTGCTTGGATTAAATTAATTTTCTACTGTTTTTCTCATAAATAACTGCGCCACTGCGATTGGGTTATAGATTTTCAGAATTATCAAAGATAATGAGGAGAATGTGGTAGGTGTGGATTGGTCAAGAAAGTTCATGATTAAACTTCCATAAACCAAATTACTTGAGAAGCACAAAAAAGTGCTTGAAACCTAAACCTAAAGAAATCGAAGCACAGGAAGTGCGTTTCGCTAATATCAGTTTTTTTTCACGAGCTTAGTATGTATCAGTGAGTTCGAACACGTCAAACTGTGGTTATATTGCAAATCAAATGTTCGAGAACGTCAAAAAATTGCAGAAAGTTCTGCAGCTCAATAGGTTTAGAAAAGTCGGAAATGTATAAACTTAGCCCTGCAGCAAAGTATAAACTTAGCCCTGCAGCAAAGTTATGCAGATAATGCAGTGTGCAAAGTGACAATGCTTTTGTTCATTGTCAAAATGGATCATCAAGTGAACTTTTCAGAATATGTTTTATTTTATTAAATTCTGAAGTTTTATTAAATATAATTTGAACATTTTTCGTTATAAAAACCAAAAGAAGAGGACTGGTTTGATTCAGAAATAAAATTATTAATTGAAGCCTAGTTTAATAGCGGAAAGATGAAGAAACCGTGCTGTGACGGGTTACTTGCAGAGAAATAAAGAATATTAAGTCAGATTTTTAAATGACTGCTGCTTTCCATATTTAATCACGAGTCCAGAAACGTTAAATAAAACTTGAAGATGCTTTGGCATTGCAGGTACGTCACTGTCGTCTCCGCAACGGATACGCCGCTGTCGGTGACGGTGGGTATTGAACTCCATTCACGATTCGTTTCCATTCTTGACGATTTTTGGCGACGTCTAGGTTTTCTTCGGTCCCGATCGCAGAATTCTCTAGTGTGCCGGGCGGCCTCGCCAGAGAAGTTTACGTTGCAAACGATTTTCATCTATTCGTCAAACATGTCCAAACCACCGTAGTCGACGTTTTTGTATTTCTTCTTCGCTGAGTGTCTGTTGAAGGCATCTTTGTCTATCTGCCTCGTTTCGAAGCAGATTTCGTAGTGAGACACTGAAAATCTGCCTCAAGCATCGCATTTGGAAGAGCTTGTTGACGTCCCGCTTGGGCATTGTCCATGTTTCCGATGGATAAAGCAGACTCGGAAGAATCAACGTTCGGTAAATGCGTACTTTCGTTTTTATGGCAATATTTGTTCGTTTCCATATGCACCACTTGGGCGAGACGGATGTTTCTGTCGCCTGGCCGATGGGGCTGTGAACGTCGGCTGTCGATGTCACTTTTTTCCTCAACGAATGATCCTAAATATTTGAACATCGGAACTCGGGGAAATGTCGTATAAGATCTTCGTTGACGGCGCTATCGTCGGCGAACCTCAAATTTGTAGCGAAGTTGTTGTAGCCGTATCAAACTCCGCGTCGTCCATCGAATGCTTCACTCATAATCGCGTCGGTCACAGCGTTGAAGAGAAGCACCGAAGCGACGTCTCCTTGTCGGACACCTGTTTGAATGAGGAATTCCTTGGATAAGTCGCTTCGGATACAAACGCCGCTGGTTGAGCAATCGTACCACGCTTGGAGAAGCTTGATAAGTTTGATGTTATTTAATGGCACGTGTTCGGTTTCCAAGGCTCTCCACAAGCTGTTCGTTCCAATCAATTCAATCGAAAGCGGATTTGAAATCTATGACGACGACGACAGTTAGTTTGCTGCAACGAGTTCTTTCTTCCATATCCTCGATTTGGTCTCAATTCCGCTTGTTCTTTCCGGCTCGTTTGCTCTCGATGTGTCTTTAGCTTCGATTGCCTGCCGACGATCGAAAGGAGGCTAATACCGACTGTCGTATTTCTTCAAAGAGAACAGTAAAGGCAGATTCATTCTTCTCGAAACATATCCTACATTTGAAGTTATCTTTCCTCTCCCAAAAAGCGCTCACCTGACTCTTGAACAACCTTCCTCAGTCGGAACAATTCGTTCAAGTCGTTCGACCCAACAGATTCCATCTAACTCATCTATCCTCTCCTATTATTGAGGCTAAGCTGGTTAGCTTTTGGGATTAACGATATGACGGAGTATATTTCATCAAAGTACGGTTGTTAGGGGCTCTTTTCATCAAGCTGGTTGCCCCTATAGCCTGCTCCGGGCCAGGGCAACTTCATTGAAAATATCCAGCTCATCAAGGGAACAATGGCAACCCTATCCTACTACTACGTTTTGATTTCCATTTGGTCGCCAGAGAAGAAAGCAATCATTTTGTTAACGTGGAATATTCTAGGCTAGACTAGGTGACCAAGCTCAACGCTCTAAAAACCCAGGATCCTGGCATCCCCGTTTGTTTTTGTCTTGGAGCTTAAGAAAAACTCAAAATCTTTTATGCTCGAAGAAGGGGAGGATTAAAGGGGTCTTGACGATAACGCAATAGGATAGCACTCCCGGTCCAAAACTTTAACTTCTGAAAACTTTAGAGTTTGTCCGCTAAGAACCAGTGAAAAACTAATGGCGAGTTTTTCTACCTCAAATTGGAGCGGCAACTGATGGAATAGTGTGTTTGCAGTAGTAAGGCAGTAGTTACCGTTCATAAGTAAATTCCATCTAATAAATGTAGTTAAAGATGGTCTATAAGACACAGACTAAGGTGCTCAAGCTACATATAAGCTCAAATCGATCGTCTAACTGTCTAATTTTTTCAAAACTACACTATCACCAAAAGATAACACCAAGGTTCCAGTGCTGAGCTAAGACTTGCTGTCGTACATTGGAAAAATAAAATGCAATCTATTTTTGCTATACTGACTCTCATAATCCTTTAAAAGTATTACAAAGAAGGGTCAAGAAAAATGTCGTAGCGTCTCTGTGGGCCGGTTATATCTTTTTGCATAATTTTCTAGTAAATTTTTATGTTGCATATTTTTAGGCTCATTTTTTAATCTTTATTTCCTCATCTTTAGACCCTAAGCGTTTTAAAGGAAATTTTATAATTCCAACTCGTTTATTAAATGTTAAAAATCGAAGAAAAAAACCGCAATTATGATTTTTAGGTCACTTTCGCAAAAAATTACATAAAACAATAATTCTCAATATTTATTAATCACATAAAATCCTCATTAACTTCCTCGGTCTATTTCGTTACTTTTGTGAGCGTTACTCTTATCACGTGTCCCCCTATGCCCAGATCATTTCGTTTCTATCATAATAGCCAACAAATTATAAAACTGGACCAACTAGTTCCACCCCGCTCTTCAACTCTGGCTTAGGATGCTGCAGCAGCAGATATTACACTTGCATCTTGCATCACAAAACGTACACATCCTGAACGGCATTAGGAGGTGCGCGCAATTTAATCGGCATTGCGCAGAAAGTAGACGACTCTAATGAATGCGCACTTTGCACATTGATAAAGCATGACTTAACTCTATGGGTGCCTGGTTCAAGGTTGTGGCTGCATAGCCACTATAATATTGGTGACACAATTACTTGATGAAACTTTAAGAAGAACTGGGAAGAAATCTGTAATGGAGGAACTGAAGACTTGTGGTTTTCTAAGCGAGTGTAGACGAGCGGACTGCACTAGCGATGGGACAGACATAGAAGCAAAATCTTAAGCGGGACAGCGTTTATTTTACTGAGTAGCGAGAGTTTTTTTTTAATTCGGATCATCGGAGCACCTTCAGGCGATATTTAACCAGACTAGGCTTTGCCATAAAAAAAACTTTGACCCAAATATCGCAATAGTTGCTGGGCTAGATTTGTTTTGTGGTAAGGCTGTGGCGATGTGATATGTGCTTGCAGCATGATGTAAGATTAGTATTTGTGGTGAAAAATATTAGTTCTTTTATGTTATAAGCTCTCAATCCACCTTAAAATCTTATAAAATAAAAATAGTGTCGAATTGAATGCAAAACTTATGCAAAAAAATTTAAAATGGTCATAAAAGTAGAAGTGGACGAACCCAGTTTGTTTATCACCACATCTGTTGTAAAATAGTTCAACGTTTTGACGTTTTTTTTAAAAATGAACGAAGATTTAAATGTCTCACAAACGGAATGTCTCGTTCTGCACGATCTTCGTCCTCTGGAACCGATAACAAACCCTTCCTTACTTATCCAAGTTCTAGATCGTTCCACCACACTCTGGAGGCTTTCTATCAATGGTACATTCGACACTTTTTTTTCGCACTCCCAAAAACTTTGAGAAGCCTAATGTCTTCAGTTATCGTTCGTTCAAAACTCTGAATAATAGATGGCGCGATGGTAACTGACTGTAGAAACCGTTACAAATTGTTCGTTCAAATTCTAACTAAACCGATACAAATAATAGTTCGTTCTAACTTCTAATAGATGGGGCACAAATTCAAAATGGCGTCGAGTCTATAAATAATTTACACTTTGAACCTGCAAACTAACAACTATAATAGACGTCTTTGATCCGCGGGACGTCTTCGCAACGGATAAGCTGTTGTCGGTGCTGCTGGGTCTCGAACTCCATTCACGATTCGTTTCTATTCTTGACGATTTTTGGCGACATCTCGAGCCTCGATAACTGATAATCGTTGTTTCTTTAAATCGCCCACGACATTCTTTACGGTGCTGATCGCTGAACTCTCCAGTCTGCCGGACGGTCTCGCCAGAGAAGTCTAAGCGGTTATCATCCATTCGGCAAACATGTCCAAACTACCGTTTTTGTATGCCTTCTTCGATCAGTGTCTATTGATCGCATCTGTGTCTAACTGTCTCGTTTCGAAGCATCGCTTTTAGAAGAACTCGAGCTTGTTGACGTCCGGCTTGAACAGTGTATAATCGCCGAATTGTCTGGTACAGCGTTACGATCGTCGTTCCGATTTCATTTTCTGTCAAACTTCTTTCTTCAATCGTCGGTATTGCTCGAAATCATTCGTCATGTTTTATTCGTTTCTAATGATCGACGAGGTCCACATAGCTGTCCGAGATCCATGGCTGTGTCCGTTTATGGATTGGACGCAAGTGCATTGCACACTCCATAAGGGTGCGACTAAGTGCGACTCCAAAAGAAGTCAACCTCCAGTACTATACAATACGGAACCACACCACTCCTACATTGCTCGTTCCGTAATAATTCATAGAATAGTTACCAACGGCCACCGTTAGGAGGTTATGATCGCACTTCCATCGGTCCGAAATAGTTGCAGCACATGCATGTAATGCTACATATTCTGCTGATGACTGACCTTCTTGGCTAGTGGTGGCGCCATTTTCTTCGCTCTTTGTAATCGCATCTGTAATTTCGCTCGATTAAGATAATGATCCGATCCGCAATCGGACCCACGAATTGCACGTACGTCTTTGAGTGGCGATCGCAATCCTGCGTTGATCAAAACTTAGTCTTAGTTGATGTTTGAGTGGATGGCGGAAAATGCTGTTGCCAAGGAACAAATTGTTGGACACTGCAAATGAAAGGAGGCGTTAGCCGTCCCTGTCCGAATTTGCCCATCGCACCTTCCTAGCCGGTTCGATCTGCACCTGAATGTGCTTTAAAGTCTCTGCAAGTATGATTAATTCGCTTCGAGGTATGGTATCCAGCGTCTGTTAAAGCTGATCGTAAAATTCGTCCTTTTTCGTGTCCGGGCTGGTCTCGGTTGGCGCATAAACGGATGCGATATACTTGACCGATGGTTATAACCGCCGAACGCCCGAATATCCGTTGGAATGCGATAACGCTGCTGGCAGCCCGTCGATCGACCATAAACCCAACGCTGGTCTCTCGTTTCTCACCACCGGAATAGTAAAGCATCATCGTTTCGTCGATTGTTGGCGGAACGATCGTCAATGTCCCGGATCCGGTAAGTCGTAGTTCCAAGAGCGCAGCAACTAATATTTTTGTCCAGCTCGTTTAACGAAAACTTAACGAAGACTAATACATGCGATGCACTATTATTAGTGTCAATCATTAATTTTCGTATTAGAGCCATCGAAACGCAGGGATCGACGTATGTAACTTCTTTAACGTCAATAATAGTTCCGGATTAACGCATAAGATCAGCTAATCGCCTTTCAATATTTTTTAAACCAAATTAAATAACTTTTGTTTTCTTTTGTAGATAACACAAGCTGAAGATGTTGAAGTGGTAAAAGCAATCGCAGCAGATGAAATATCAGAGCACAACGAAAATGGCCTGGATCAAGTTGCCCTAGA
The DNA here is from genome assembly GCA_949987705.1 of Thereva unica. Taxonomy (NCBI): domain Eukaryota; kingdom Metazoa; phylum Arthropoda; class Insecta; order Diptera; family Therevidae; genus Thereva; species Thereva unica. Next base: position 112,698,864 of record OX465284.1, read on the forward strand.
AACAGACCAAGATGGCTCCCAATCAGGGCACTATCAGCATTCCGGCCCAGGTCCAGCAAGAGGTATTCAACTTCCGTTAGTCTCTCAATAAACAAATTCAGCACTTCCTCTTCTCTTTCAGGTGTACAAAATTTACCATTAGGACTAGGTCAGCCGTTTGGCCCGCCTCCACCTCCACAATTATCATATCATGGACCACCCCCGCCTTTGCCAGGACACCAGCAACCGCAGCAAGATCTTAAAGTTCAAGCGACATTATCGAATGAGATATGGGCCTCTCCAGTGCAGGACATGCCAAAGATTATATCCCTGGACGTTAAGTGCGAGAAGAATGGCATGAAGGTTTTCCTACAGTTCGACAAGCCTTTCTACGGAATCGTATTCTCGAAAGGCCACTACAGCAACATAAACTGCGTGCATCTCCCGGCAGGACTTGGCCGATCATCAGCAACATTCGATATTGGCCTTCACGCATGCGGAACATCTGGCAACACTGAAAACGGTTTATATGGCTACGGCACTGACTCCGGATCTGGAACGTACTTCGAAAATATAATTGTGATACAGTACGATCCGCAGGTGCAAGAAGTCTGGGATCAAGCGAGAAAACTCAGATGTACTTGGCATGATCAGTATGAAAAGAGCGTCACGTTTAGACCGTTCCCAGTTGATATGCTGGACGTCGTACGAGCAGATTTCGCTGGAGATAATGTCGGTTGCTGGATGCAGATACAAGTTGGTAAAGGTCCTTGGGCGTCGGAAGTGTCGGGACTAGTAAAAATTGGTCAGACAATGACAATGGTGCTGGCGATTAAGGATGACGATTCTAAATTCGATATGCTGGTACGAAATTGTATGGCTCATGATGGAAAACGTGCTCCAATTCAGCTTGTCGATCAGCGGGGTTGTGTGACTAGACCAAAGCTTATGTCACGATTTACAAAGATTAAAAACTTCGGCGCAAGCGCTTCTGTGTTATCGTATGCGCACTTCCAAGCGTTCAAATTCCCCGATTCAATGGAAGTCCACTTCCAGTGTACAATTCAGATTTGCCGATACCAATGCCCAGACCAATGTTCCGATCCTAACTTGATTGATGTTCATCACCTTCAAGCTGGTCCAGAATCACAGTACGGCCCACCTCCACCACCACCACTGGCTATTGAATCATATCTTCATGGCGTCGGAAATCCAAGAGACGAACGACGTGTCAGGCGGCAAAGAGCTGTTGATCCAGAAAAGGAGATTGGTCTGAATAGAGTGATAAAGGTCGTTTCCTCAGGAGATTTAACATTCTCCATAGACGAACAAGCGAACTCAACACAAGCCACAATGGTCTTTCCAGCCCGGGAGGACGGACTGATTTGTATGACAACACCGGGCTTCGCTATAACACTAGTTGTCCTCCTGGCAATACTCATCATATCCTGCTTAATATCGGCGTTCCTTTATGTCAAATTAAGGCCATTCTCGTTCTCAGAGAAGGAACGATCAGTCGCATTTACGAATCCCCAACTGGCGTCAGTTGCGCAATCTGTTCAGGGACAGAAGACCGTGCCAAAAAAACGTGCCTTTTCGTGAGACTGCTGTGAATATACTTGTTGTTGATGCTAGATTTGATAAGCATATGGATTTGCCCTAATTGAGCAGAGCACGTCCAGTGAGAGTTTTATGAGGGATAGAATATTTTTATTTAAGTCAAGACTGTTAATTTTCAAATCTTACACCCGAGGACGACTTTTCAGAAAAGCGATGTTCAATAATTGAAATTAGCGAAAATTCTATTGGTGAATTTTTTTATATTTATTTTAATTTTATAACAAAGTAAGTGTAGTACAAGAGTTGATTAGTAACCGTTAGTTTAAGCTTAGGTAGGATTTTCCAAATAGATAGAAGTTTCGTAAGTTTGTTAATTTAGTGGGGAAACGTATAGCAAATGTCGTACACTTTAAAGAGCCTTAGTTTTACTCTAGTAAGTCCAGTTACAGTTCTAGAAATATAAGTCCAGTACAGTTTCTAGAAATATTAATTATTTATTCATAAAAGAGAAACTTCTGGTCTTTGATTTTGCAAAGTCATAAATTATGAAGAAGTTTTTCGAAAATGACCTTGTATCTTTACATCATTTGAAAGCATTCACTGATATGATTTGGAGAGATTAGCCCATAATGAAACCAGATTTTACAACCCGATAGCAATTATTTCTATTCTCTCCACAATCACGACAATAAGAAGATAAATCAACCAAAAAGCTTATGGGTATCTAAAGTACAAACAAATGATAAATAATACGGCTTTAGACCAAAAAGGTCCACTTGCAGCCTTTCAGTGTGCCCAAGTCCAATTCGGCCAAAGTATGCATCGATTTGGTAAATACCTTGGTTGCTCTGGATATCTCTAAGGCTCTTCATAGAGTATGGCACGCTGGTATATTAGGTTTACTCCAAGCTTTTTGTACTGACCCAGCTCTAAGGAAGTGTGCATCGAGATTTTCCTTAGTGGCCATCCAATTAAAGTAGTGGGTGATTTCAGTAATGCATACTTACATGCGCAAAATCTACTTGTAAAATCATTTGTACATGAATGCAAGTATGCGCATTAATGAACTCGTTTCGCCATAGTTAAATATGGCGCTAATTAATTGTAATTGTTGATGTTCATTTAATATATTTACCGCACGCTATCAATATTCTCCTCATCCATTTTATTTTGACAACCGACCCTTCGACATTTGACATGAAGTGCCTTCTTTTCTGCTTTGAAAATTGTTCGTAGGGCTATCGAAAAACTTGCAAAGCCTGCGCACAGTTGCTTCGCATGTCTGCATTTATGAACGCTTTGAAAACGCAAGCTTGCTTTAATGAAACTAATGCAAAGGCAAATATGTGCAAACTGCATTACTGAAAGCACTTAGAATTGGACGGCGTCAAATCTAAACCCCACACAACCCCTGCCGGTGTCTCTCACGGAACAATTTTATGACCTACTCTTTTCCTAATCTTTATAAATCTAATTCACACCTGCCACACGTTGTCTCTACGTGATTCAATTTTTCTGAACTCATACAACAGCCAAGAGTTCAAACGTAAACTTCATCGCCATCTGCTCCAAAACGCCCCAGGCTTCGCTGACCTATTTCATTTTCTTTTACTCTTCAAACCAAGCTTGATAGTAGAGATTGCACCATGACCTGAACGACATGACAGACTGGTAGTGGTTGGGTTATTCCTAACCTTAGATTTTCCACATAAAAAAGAGATATTGAACTCAATTGGGTCAGTAAGAATCGATTTAAATTCAATGCTTTCAAAACGAAGTATTGCCGTATTTCCAATAAAACCTGCAACAACTGGCCATTCGTGTCAGTGAATTTTGTAAAACTACTGGCTCATTCATCCCTGCACGTCCTAGGTTTGATAAATAGGGAATACCTGCGATGTAATGACCAGCGCATTCCAAATCGCCAAACAAACATCCCAGTTCTTGGGATTTCTTAACAGGTGCAGGTTCCTCCATCCATATATATGGATTCACCTTGAATACAACCCCATTATTTGAGTGGGGCTTTGACAAAAACCTTGACGTAGTCAGATAAAATGCACACACCACTCTGGGAACTCTGACAATCAACAGGCTACAGACAGAATTTGGTCACGAATAGCACAACACGAATGTGGAGCATTCTTACGCAGTCTGTATTTGCAACTCCTACTTCTTCTTCTCTTCTTATGCTGTTGCGGAAACAGTTGCCCTCCAGCAGACTGAGGGCCGTCCAGAATCTGCCAGTTGTTGCGGTTCGAGCTCTCCTTCACGATCTTCCAACTCGACAAGCTCCTTGCGGATTCCAGTCAAGGACCCGTTTGGATAGATTCTAGACCTCCAAAAACATCCAAGAATATAAACATCCAAGATTACAACAGAGTAGTAATCACGCCAATGCTGCTTGACTTCCGTAATCAAACGAGAACCTGTTTATTTAGTAAAACTATGAAGCAAGCCAACAACAAAAACTAAAGCTTGTTATGAGTTTTTAAAAAGCTTTCCAAATACGTAAAGTAGATGCTTGGATTGCCCCAAGCATCTTATAGGGCATACCTCACTTCATTATCCCAACTTGAGCTCATGAGGAATCTACGCGAAAATACATATTTCGGTATGCTCATATGTCCTCTTTATAATGTTAGCCGGGCATCTCCGTCAACATCCTTCCAGCCCTTCGTAAGTTGGTGTTTTACCCTACGAACTAATATTACTACTGGACATTTCACCAAGATGTGAGCTACGACACGGCGACGGTTCGGTAATGCAAAGAGTAATCGCTAAGGTTAGAACTGCCATATAAAAAAATTAGTGGGTCGAAGTCAAATTAGTTTAGTCAAACTCGTCTTCTTCAACTACTTTCCAAAGGTCACACAGACGAAATCGGGTTTGTCTTCTACGTGGCTTCTAACTGTTTCTATAGTGTGCGACATATATGGCTCCTCCAGTGTCTAAGTTTGGTCCTTATGTTGGCTATAGCGAAGCAAAATGTAGCCCAATGCTTGTATAGACCCAAATGCTTTAGTAGAAGAAGCTTCGATGCCAAATTAAGGAATACAAATAAAATTCTTTATATTCTTCATAAATGGTGCTACAACAGTTTTGTAGAATTTCGTCCCTTTTAAACCTCTTCTTCAGAAGTATCTAGGTTTCGCTACTTCTCTCCGTAATTGGCATAATTCGTAAATCTTCTAGCACGCCGTCTTAGTTCTTGCAATATTTAGCATAGTTTTCTTTACGTATATTTTCATATACGAAAAAAATAGATTGTCGACAGTATAAAAGGCCTTTCCTGAGCCACTGGTCTTTTTCATAAAAAAATTAATTATTGGTCCCAGACTCAGAGTCTCTTTCTGTATATGGAGGAGTACACAGTTAGAAAAGGTAAAATGCAACGACGGTAATTGTCACCAACGAATCGAAGTTTCAGATTTTTTTTGATTTTTGAAAGGCTTTTGATCACTTCGAATGCTACCATTTGTAAATTTTTAAGGCATGATGTTTGCTCCCTAGGTCTATTCAACGTTGTTAGATGACGATCAATCCTTAATTTCTGCCATCACACTCTATCAGACGCATTTGGGCTATCCGTATTGTCTACTCTTCAACAGAAGAAAGGATTTTACAAGTTTTCATTAAAGTAGTTCGTGTAAATGCGCTATTTAAACCTTCGAACGTTGTTCCAATAACTGAAGAAATTGAGATCTATCGAATTTATCCAATTGTTCAATGATTTCCTTTTATAATAATTTTTGGAGGCTTTTTAAAAGGTCTAACTAGATTCTTGATATAGAAATCATTTCCATTTTACATTTTTTAATTCATACTTCATTCAACCCCCAATCTAGTTAAAAACCATTAAAAACTATAACAAAAAAAGAAGAAATAAATAAAAGATACGTTTCCTCCCCATCAAAATAATACAAATTAACAAAACTATAAAATTTCTTGATGTAATTTTATATATATATAGTAAATATTTAATATTATTTTAGTCATAAACTTATAAAATAAGTAATTATTTGTAAATTACTCTATACAAAAAAAAACAAAAATATAATTTAATTAAAAAAATTATACAAAAGTATGCCAGTAGGCAAAATTTATTACAAAATAAATATTAAATATTAAATAAGAAATAAATAAAAAACTTGGTTGAGGTTTGGGAGCCATATAAAACACAAAACTTAATTGTTAAAGTTTATTTATTTTAGTTTTTAAAGTAATTTATTAATAATATTTATTTATTTAAAAAACAAAACGTTAATTTATCATTTATTTAAAAGCACAAGAAATTGTTATTATTTAATGTTTTTCTTTTTTTTTATTTATTTATTCTGATTGTTTATAAGAGATTTGCATTTTTGTTAAAGTTTTTTATCATTTTTGTTTCTTTTTATGTTTTTAAGGAAAAATTAAAGAAAAATTATTTATTTGTGAATTTCATTTTTTATTTATATGTTAACAATATTTTTGAATGAATAAAATTGTATGAGTGTAAATTTTATTAAGGTTTTGTGTTTCTTTTAATGTTTTTGTGAGTGTTTGTGGGTTCCACCTAGAATGATGAGTTGTTATTGGTAGTATATTAAACCTAGAAACGTTTTCTTTTGATTCCCTTAAATTATCTTCATTCTTCCTTCTATAGCGCTATAGCTCAGGTGAGATTTGACTTCACTTGCAACATTCCCACTAGGCTTGCTTCTATATTTTTGGCTGCATTGTTTTAATATCTTATTTTTTTAATGCTATCATTGAGTCGTCGTTTTCTTGGCTAACTTCTCTGTTCTGTCTAGTGTTGAAGACAGTCTCTTATACGCCTTGTTTTTCTGAGTATTTATTGTTCATTCAAAAAGCTGGTTTTCTTGTCCTCGATTGATTACTGTGACAAAGCTAACCTTATGAGACACCCTTTATACTATCAGTCAGTCATTTCACTAGTAAGTTGAATTCAAAGGATAAAGATACGATAAGAATAGTCCTGATGACACTAGAGGAGGAGGCGATGGATGAACTTTGCGTTTGAGCTGAATATACTGACTAAAGGAAAGTTGTTACACAAACCGAACTTTTGATTGTATACTGTACGAATTGGGGTTTCCGATTGTAAAGAAGGAACAGGCGGGCAAGTCTTATGTTGAAGAAGAATAATTTATTGATTCTGTGGATGTTGACAGAAATATGTTAAAGTTAACTTGAATGTGGAATTAGGAATACACATAGATGGCGCTACGATTTATTTGTTATATTGAGCATAAAAATAACTTTAACAGCGTTAATATTAAATGTAAGTAAATCTTGAGATACCATCATAATTATAATCTACAAATGTATGGCGTTCAGGTAGTTCTTTTGTTCGTTCGACTTCTGTACAGACAACGGAGTTTCGATGCACCGACCGACGAAATGTCGGTGCCAACTTGTCGTCGACGGAATATCTCTCGGTATATTCTCTGGGGATTTTTCATAGCAGCAACTTTGCTTTGTTTCACAGACAAAATTCAATGGAAGTCTGTAGGCAGAAGTATCTGCGACCAAAAGTTTCTGTCGCGTGACCCACCATTAGGCTTATCTCGATACCATCAACTTCAAATGGGCTAGGTTAAGCAATTATAACATGATTATACGCTGGTTGGGCTATTGTTTCAAAACCCAGTTTGGTATCGTCTAATTCAGTGTTTCAAAAACTTTTGACAAAAGTTTGACCTCAGGGATAAAAATGGGAAACAGCTGAGGTGGGGTGTAATTAATACACCGCGACAAAAGTTTGACCTCACCAAATTTAAAACACTTCTCTTAAGACTAAGAGTGAGTGGTTGTTAGTGAAGTGAATTTAATTTTAATCGAGCTAATTATAACGTTGAAAGAAGAAGGGTACTCTAACTGGCAAAATGTCGTTCCTTTTCCTGCTGAAGGACATCGAAAATTACGGTACGAAGCCGATATCAGGGAAATGACGCTGCCAGACAATTGGAGGCCTGTGCAAAAATTCAGCGACAGGTTCCAGGGAATGTAAACTGATTTGTGTGGCCTCTTCCATGAAGTAAAAATGCAAATAATGAATTCAATGCTCGCTTCACTCGCGAAGCCCCAAACACCCTGAGGGCCTATGCAGTTGCACACTCTGTACATATGCCAGCCGCGGCACTGTAAGAGGGAGAACAAGAGCCACAACAGAGAGAGAGAAAGGAGTAGGATCCTGCGAACAGTGTCAAATTCATCCATGACTGGCAGGGACGCACTGTGCAGAGGATTTTATAGCACTCATCAAGCTATCTTTTCAGACGAAATCAAGGCAGAGCCGCTTTTCGGACGGACCGGACGGATACGTATATTATTTCCATGATTTATGCCTGAAAGTAAGCCGGGAATGAGGAATAATAAAATGGAGAACGTTAGAGGACTAGTAAAGTTCAAATTCATCGAGGGAACCCAGAAAGCAGTACGATCCCGGGACATGTTAGAAAAAGTTGAGCCGGTGGTGGAATAAATAATGGAAAGTCAACGATGGAAGGTCCAACAAGTCCATGCAGCAGTTCTTACTGCTAGGGTGGTCCAGGAGTGGTTTAAGGACAATAAGGTGGTGGAACTGCAGTGGCCATAGTTGTCTCCAGACCTCTACTTTGTAGAGAACCTATGAGGTTGGCTCAAGTGGAGAGTCTACCGATCCATGATTTGTCGATAACCTATATTATTTGAGAGTTGAAGGCGATTCAAGGTTGGGTTTGCTCTATCTATTATCATTACGAGTTTTCCTTGCATTTTTCTTAACAGGTTCTTTCAGAATTAGAAGAAGGCACTCACATCGACTCACTCAAACGACTGTCAAATAACAACTGCACGTCCAAAATGGCTGAAACTTTGGCGAGTAACTGTCAAAATATGCACAACTACATTCACTAGCTTTTATTGACGAGTGCTGCCATCTTCACGGTGAGATCATAAACTTTTCAGACCACCCTCGTATATTTTGAAGTTTTGCCATCAGAATTATTAAGATTAGTCGTATTAGTTCAAGCCTTGTCAGAAAACAATCACTAACAAACGCCAATTTTTTTAATCTAAGCTTGACTGTTAACACATATTCTAACATGATCGCGACGGTTCGTTTTTGTTTCTATTGTACTACACTAAGTTCTGAGAGGAAATAACACAATATGCAAAAATTGTTAAAAACTTAAGGCAAATGAGTAGTTTTATCAAAAAAACTTGGTAGAAGATTGTCTTTTCGTTCGTATGACCGACAATAGAGTAATGTGATAGTTTAGGCGTCATCTATTAGAAGTTTGGCAGAACTGTTATTTGTAATGTCTTTAGAGCTTGAATTAATAATTTGCAAGGATTTATGTACTAAACTAACATGGCGCCATCTATTAGGCTAGAATTTGAGCGAACGGTAATTAAAGACAAAGAATCTTGTGAGATTTCTTACACCTCATTCAAACCATGTATCAAAACTTATACTAGAATGTGTTTTTATCAAAATCTCCACCTAAAAAATACGAAGACAAAATATTTATTTATTATTTATTTATTAATAAATCTCTCTTAAATTAAATAAATAAGTGTTTTGACTTAATTACTCGACAGATGATTAACATTCAAAAAAACGCATTTTTTTTATAATGGACAAAAAAAATAATAATAAAGAATAGTATAAAAGTGACATAAATAAATAATGCTACAAGACAGATATAAATAGAAACATAAGTATAAAAATGTAAATGAACAAAACGCAGCCACAGTAGACGAAGAATGCACCACTTTAGCACCAAAGAACGCGCGAACTGGAAAAGTTATTTCTGTTAAAGTTATTTCTTGTTTTTCATTTGCTGTTTTCTTTTTTATTTAACAATTTCCTTTTTTTTATTTTTAAATTTAAATTTAATTAATTTCTTATTGCATATCTGCCCGAAAAAAATCAGTCATTTTTTATGATAGATGAGAGTGCCTGGAGCTGGGAATCTCCTGTCATTGCGAAGTCTCATGCGGGTTGCTGGCAGGTTGATGATGATGATGTTGTCGCATGCGGAACAGTCTTAATGTCATCCAGGAAGCGAATGTGCCAGCTGGGAGTGGTGTTTGCTTTTCGATTGCCTCTTTTTGCAACTGATATCTGTAGAGTAGCGAGCCAGCGATCAAGGCTGATACGATCGTTGCTGATATGACGACTATAAAGAGGATACTGAATCCTGGCACTGGCATGCAGATTCCATAGACAACTTCCTCGCTTATTTTGCCCTGAAATACGGTGACGGCTTCTTGTTTAGAATCTGGACTGAAGGCTAGATCAGCTTCGGATATGACTTCGTAAAGGCCGCTAACACCAACATCAGCACTGCGCGCTTTTCTATCCGATACAACAACCGATCGCCTTCGACGTGCAGTTTTATTGATGCTTTCATTTTCCGGACGATAGATCGGTCGAACCTCCTCGCTAGTTGTTTTGAGTGATCTGGGACCAGCAACAGGAGTTCCCATGCGATTTTGAGCCTCGAATAGCCTCGGCCCATGGGGGAATTTGTCATCTTTCTTCTTCAGCTCCAAATACTGCTCCTTATACAACCCCGGATCACCAGATTCATCATTACCAAACAACGAGTCCAAATCAATCTCATCCTCCTCCTCATGAACTGGCCGCGGCGGTAGTCCAGCGTTCTTCTCGTTCATATTGAAATTGCCCAACATACTTGCGATGCCGTCATTGATCGACGACAGCTGCTTCTTGTTGTGTATAATGTCATCGTAGTAAATATCATGATCGCGATCACGATCAGGCTCGTCCTGACTCTCATGCATAATATCATTGCTAGCACTTGCCATCATTGTGTCCTTTCTTTCGTGGACGTTTCCTGTCAGTTGACAATGATCCAGGCAGCCGTGCCGACAAATCTCTACTTTGCATTTGATGTGAACACTGAGGGCGTCGGGAAATTTGAAGGCATGGAAGAATGCATATGTGATGACGGTTGCTCTTTCGTCCGGGGCTCGGGCCTTCAGGAATCGTGAAATCATTTTTGGTCTAAGGACACAACCAAATTCGTCGGAGAGTTTTATTACGTGACCGCCACCGTCTGATGCTACGCAGGATTTGACTCGCATGTCAAATTCACCTAAAAATGTTAAAAGATTTTTTTAAATAATTTTAAAGTTTTGGTCTTAGGAAAATAAATTTGAATTTGTTATTTCATATTAATAATGATAACAATAAGCGAAGGCGTAAACAAGAGTCATTCCAAAAAGAGATTCCCTATAGCGTTCCGATTTTTATAAAACGCCAGATAATGTCTGCGTCCACACGAGCCTTTGACATCCTCGTATCCAACAGTATAGAAGAAGACCTTAAAACTTATCAACTTGTAATGCCAGAACTGACAAGATGCTCGGTGGTGCACCATTATGGCAGTCCATCAATTAGGTAAACATGGCGACAATTTTCAATAATTATCTCTTTTCATCCAAGGTCAAGCAGCACTAGACGTGGTTAGTACTTAGTTGGAGGACGGCTTTGGATTTACCAAAAAGCTTTTCGACACCGGAGCTTATTCACATATCCACAAGTCTCCAAATATTCTTTATTAAAAAGCTTTTTTGCAGTGCTTCTAAAGCGCTCTTAGAGAAGCATTAAGAGAAATGATCCGCTTTGATGACAGGCAATGTTAAAAAATATATAGAACTGGTATAGGAACGGATGCGCTGTAAGCTTTTTAAGGAGTGCTCAAAGATGGCAACTGTAGCAGTCCATTTCCGGCTGGGACATTATAGACGAGATTGTGTGTAGGCGGAGGCAAAAGCTTTTTTGAAACTTTGCTGAAAATTCAAAGGGAAGCAAGGCAAGCTTTTTTTATCTGAAAGACTAAAGGCTCAGGAAATGCCCCTTTGTACTGTCGACAATTAATTGAAGGGTTGTAAGTCTAAAGGGTCTAAGTGCCAATTTTATTATTTGGAGATATAACAAAAAACATAATAAAAAACACGTTGGCACTTACGGCCCGCCACAATTTTTTTTGTGTGTAAGTAAAATTTTAAAAGAAACAGGCACCTTGACCCATTTGGATATTATTAGGCTTGCCACGTAGATTGTATTTTCGTAAAAATATTGACTTTTGATTTTTTGGCACTTAGACCCTTTAGACTTACAACCCTTCAATTTTTATTTTTTTGTATAGAGTGCAATGTCGAAGAACAAGGTCTAGGAAGATAATGAAGAGATAGAGAAGTAAAGGAAGGAGCTGCCACAACCAAGCCGCGATATTTTATTGTATCTACTCGCAACCATTACTATCGCAACTTTGACATCGGGGCATCAAGAAACAACTCGCTAGAGTGTTATGCCTCCTGGAACGAGTTGAATCTCATCAACCAACCATGACATGTGAGTGATGGAGGGGGGAAGGGCTAGCGAAGGTTATGACAGGAGCAATCAGGGATGTAAAGAGGGAAGAAGAAAGAGGGAAAGTTAAGGAGGGGGGAGGGGGAGTGAGAAAGGCGAAGGACCGTGGTGCTGCTGGGATTCGAACTGGGACCTCTGGGATGGCTGCCAGGCACCTTACACCCTAGACTACTGAGGTCCGTCGATCCTTGCTGGTGGTCGAAGCGGAACGTCATTTCTGTTAATGGTGGGAGATGCACGGAGTACTTCCACTTCTGCAGCCTAAGGGGGTCCTGTTTTGGACCTCTATCTACTTAACGTAATGTTAGTGGGGTTTTCTGTTGCAGCCAGGAAGTACCCTACCACAACAGGACTTCGCGGAAGCACGTTCTCGTCTACATCGACGAGGCTTGCTCCTTTCCGGGGCTTAAAGCGGCCCGTTACACTTCTCAGCCACGCGGTTGTGATCGAGTCGGCGCAAGTCCCTGGGTGCGTAAAAACCCCTACAAACCTGGGCGGTTCTAAATCATGCTGCAACTCGGCTATCGCCTCAGGAGACTCCCTTGCACGGCAACTAGAGTTCTTCCAGTAGTCAGTCGAAAGCACGCCCATTCGGACACTTGGGTCTTTTCTGAAACCATTTCTGTCGAGTTTTCAAACCGTACGGATGGAACCTTCGCCCTTTTCGTCGGGTTACTGTGGTCTGGAGAGGATCAAGACGATCTAACCCCTCACGGGACCACGCAGAGCCTAGTAGTTTCTATACGCGAGTAACCAGTTTTCAAGAACCGTCTAAATCGTCTTGGGGCTGCGCCTTCCCCCTCCATCTTCTCAAAGCGGTCCTGTTTACAATGGAGCAGAGATACCCGTGCTTCAGAGTTCGAACTCTAAGGAGATCGTCTTCCAATGACAGAGTGATCTCATTGAAGAAGAATCTCGAAAATTTGCCGAATTCGCCTTAGATTCGGCACCTTGCTACATGGGTTCAGAATTATCCAACGAGCGTTATAGATCGTCGCTGGAAGAAGAGGTGCTCCATCCTCATAAGTTTTTTGAAAGGTATCTATATTGATCCCTCGAGTTGCTCGAGAAAAGACGGTCGCGATGGCAGATCTCCTCATTACCATAAGAAGGCTAATTTAAACCCAAGTTCGCCTGGTATCCGGAGTTCATCCTTACATTCACGCAGTACCATTCATCCCTTTTGAACGATTGTTTACACCTTGGGATTGCAGGCTTTATCGACCTTGTTCTCCCTAGGACCGCCGTATTCAGTCTGCTCCATGGACACGCAGGGGCAGCTTGATTGCCTATCCTCACTTGTCCGATCTTTTTGGTATGCGGATGTTTCTGTTTTCTCCATTATTCAATAATCGTAAACAGCACCTGAAATCTACTGTCACCGCTAACCAAATAACGTAATTTTCTTCTTGTTCCACCTAAGAGTATGTGCAGCCCACAAAGAGCAGGAAAAAATAAATCATTAGTAAACAAGTCTTAAAGTAGCTGAAAACTCCGTTACTTAATTTCAATTCAAAACTGAAAAAAGAAGCTAGAAAGATGCCGCCGCGCGTAACCACCGCCGAACCCGAGATCCCATCCACACGAGGAGTGAATTCAGCTCAGGCATTAAGAGGCGTTAAAATATGTGACGCGGTGCTGACTTGAGACACGTTCTAATGGCGGCTCTCGCTCCAATGTTGCAGAAGCTGAATAAATTTCGATCGTGCGTACCGCTGCGTCTCTATAAACGCGGCCCATTTGTAAAACAGCGCGAATTCTAAATAATGCCTCATTACGGTAAAGTCCCACCAGCCTAGCATCGGACGTCTTTCATCCACCTTTTGTTTACACGCGGTTTTAAGACGGTGCTTTTTTCTCGCTTCAATTAGCATTCACATCATAACTAGGTGATTTATGCGCGTTGGGCTTAAATGTAATTTGTTTAAGTTGTCATGTGTATGCGGAGTGCAATAAATTATGGCAGGAGGCAGTGCGGTGGTTGGCGTCTTTGCTGATGGGAAAAGACGCGCATCAGTCTTTTATGCTTGGAAATTAATTCAATTAAAAACTGGTAGTTAGGTTGATCGTGGTGATGAGTTGTTAATGCCTACAGTACATGTATAATCCTATAAAAATAGACCTAGATCACGGAAACTTAACATCATGGTTATGCGATCACAAAAGGAGCTCTAGACGCACTCCCACGATCAACGATCAGTGGATTGTAGTAAATAAGCGATCGTTGGCTCTCGTACTTTTCTAGGTTGAATCAGTTTCGAAGATCGCAAGAGAGTGAGCTTCGTATACAAAACTGCGAGCTTCGTATACAAAAAAAGTCTTCTGAAGATCGCAAGAGAATGATCCTAAAATATTCACCAGAGAAGTGAAACGGGATACTATAGGCTAGGCTTTATTGTCCGGTGTAGAAGTCGACAAGATTGTTGCAGCTACAATCAAAACTTAGTCTCTGTTGATCGTAATGGGTATGAGTTGCGATCATGAAAACATTGTTTCGGACGTGTTAGTCTTATGGTATCGATCTGCACTGGGCCGTGGACCAACGCCTCAGACCCGGGAGCCTGACTGCGCACTTGTGTCCGGGGAGCCAGCAGATCGTGACTTTTTTTGTTCTGGCTCTGGAGTACGTCAAAAAATCCAGCAACTACTTTGGATCGAAACTTCCACGTTGAGGATGCCTTGATGACTGTCCGAAAAGATTTTAATGTTGACGCCTTCCAAACCTTTCTCAAGGTTGAGCCTAGCGTAGGTCTCAGGTGACGTACTTTCAGTCGGGAAAACAGAGGGCCACTTACCCATTGCAATCGAGACTTTGAAGTTAGGCCTGCGACACCAGCCCTTGTACCATGTTCCATCTTCGACCCGTCAGTAAAGCAGTGGAGTTTTTTGGATCAACCCAGGGAGGATATGTTCTTCCACTCGAGAGGGCTCCAGGATAAACGAGGTGAATTTCCTTTTGAACCGCTACTCAACTGAATACAAATAGGACCTAGGTACACTTTGTAACGTTTGGAGAAAGACACCAGAACAGCCTTATTTAGGTTGATTGATAGGCCTTCCGACGTACACCATCTTTGAACTTCTCGAAGGGCTGTTCTCATGACCTTTGTAGTGGTCAAGTCAAACTTTGCGGAGGCAATGATGGTAACATCATCTGGGTAGCCGATGACATCGAAACCAAATTCGTATAGTTTGGTCAAAAGTTCATTCAACCAGAGTGACCCTTTTTTAGATGGCCCACTCCAATGAAGGAGTTTTTGTCGGAGTAGGAGCTTTTGGAATCTGATCGTTTCTGGTTGAGTCTGCAGTCTCACAATGCTTCCTCCAGGCAATGCTTTTGGAGCTTCTCAACTCCTTGTTGAAGACTGGTGTACCTAAATTCGTCCCAATGTCCGGCATTTTTTCCCCTATAGACAATGTCCTAGCTTCCTACGCATTGCAGCCAATCTGTCGTTCCGTCAGGGCACTTCACGCGATGACTGAAAGGAATAAACCATCTTCCTGTCATGGTAGCAGTAGATCAGCACACCAGTGAGCTGCGTGGCCGCCATCTCCAGTTCACACACTGAGCTGATGGAAGCTGCAAGCAGGTGTGATTTCAAGGCCACAACAGAACATGCCCGTTTTTAATCCTGTGCAGTGTCGGCGGATCAGGCTGAGCCCATGTGGGTAGGCAGACAAACACACGCCCTCATTTTGAATCTGAAGATAAGCTGACGGTGTGAAGAGCAACATGCGAATCGGTTCTGGGGCCTTTCCTGTGATCACAATGCATGATGATGTGTTGAGGCTACGCCTCACAAAAGGAGCAGTTATAATTGGGCTCGCAGTTACCATCGGTGTGGCGATCGTAGGATGAATTGTGAGCGAATGAAATCATCTGGGAAATTCTAGCTTGGTAAGTGCTGGTCTGACTCTTACTGAGCACAAAACAGGGCTGATCAGCAAACGAAGGAACCAGTGTCCATAAGGATTAAGGTATGGAGGCAGATCATTCATTCACAGCCCCACCCTAAAGTAACTGGGTGTGATGATCGATCGCAGCACTGCAGCGCAATTGAGTAATGACCTCACGAAGTTCTTGAGTGGTCATGGACGATATAGAAAATACCGACATCGTATCGAGCACGACGACGAGAAAGGTAGCGCGAGGCATCTTGCATCTCCGATCATGTACAAGTTAACTTGAGCCGGGGGTAAATCCTTTGACATTGCTTGGTTGCCCAATGCTCCTGAAAAAGAGCAAGGGTAAGATGCACAGAGTCTTTCACAAGGTGAAGAATGCTCCTTTCGCTTGGTGCAAGTTCACTTGAGAAGTCCTCATTTTTTCTCCAAGGAGAATTTGACTAGCCCGATCTTCTTGACTTCTCTAGGACCCTTTGCCTACCGCTTTTGGCCTTGTGGGGTGCTGATTTGCTCCTTGTACCGGCTCCACAGTCGCCAGGACTGTTCTTTCTCTACGACGCCAGATGATCGTCGCCCAACGATCCCTGCCTTTGTGGCTACTTCAATCGAGGATCCATATCTTCAAAATCAGCCTGAACTGGGAGAAACGATATTCGATTTTCCCCTAATATCGAACGATCACAGCAAAATAAATCGAACTTTAAATGTCCTTTAAGAACTTGAAGTGATCGATCCAAATTTGACATGATCGATTTATACTGATCTCGTTTGGGAAACATTCTACCCTGATCCATTATATTTCGATAACTGGACGTACATTTCTCTAGAAGCGATCATGCATCTGGAAGATAAACGAGCAAGCCCAGCATGGTACTATCTTCTGTCGTAGTATCCAGATACACTGATCTCTCGCCATGTGGTCAAAATCATTTAAGATAAATTCTGCTGTCAACACAGAACTCCTGGGTCTTGGACAGTAGACAGTAGGTTTTAATCACAGGCACTGCTGTATTATATCTAGTGATGACTGTAAGCCTATTAAGATTAAAATTTATGTCCTCTGAGATGAGCAGTTTTAACTGATCGCGACAAGATCGACAAGAAATAGAGCTGAGGTATATATGCAAAATGATGGTTTTACGATGGTAATAAGTTTAGTTCGGGGATGTATATTCGATTTTATGACAAGTTTAAGGTGGAATACTGGGATGAGGTTCACTGATCATTGGCATGGATCTTCAGTGATCTTGAAACAAGTGGTATGTAGATGATCGTTAAACAAAGTTTTGATGTCTGACTCCTGTTGTTATTCTAAAAAAAGAAAACACTGTTTTTTAACATCGTACTCACCTCTAAAATCATTAATGGCAACAACCAACGTTAATGTCGATCCCAGCGGGACAATACCGCTAACAGGTGGCGCCCAGGGCCCTTTACCATGTTGTATTTCCATCCAGCAGTCGACATTATCACCTGTTAACGAAACATGAATTAAACATCTCTGAAAATACAATCCGCCACTTATGCCGATCGGCAGGCACCACCACCGGCACTTATCCGATCGACAATTGCAATTAATCTACTTCGCCATCTCAGTGAATAAATTTCAGATCGCACAGTATACCTCTGAAGTCTAGCTGGATGACATCGAGATCAGCTATTACCATGGGCGGCTTCGAGGCAGTCTTCTCGTAATCATTGAACCACTCGCAGCGCAGCCGCTTCGCTTCGTCCCACACCTCGAGTAGATCTTTGTCGTACTGAACGACGACCTGTGAAAGAAGTGAATATTGCCTTAAATTTACGTTTGTTTTTTGCGAATTCATTTGTGTGCAAGAATTCATTTCGCCATTTCACGACCGATTCCCAGCACCTCGAGAATGATGCTCCGACTCCAACCCGCCGCCGGCGGCTTAATTACCGTATCGCGTTCATTCATCATTTCAAAAAATTACAGCTTTACCCGGGCATCGGGCTGCACGTTAAACGGACCACTTACGCATTTACGTCCAACCTGAAGAGAATTAATAACCAGAATAATTTGAAATTATTTAATTCCGTACGTTGCGGAATTAAAAAGAGAGCGAGACCGCCCGAGTCCGTCCGTGCGTCCATCCTTGTTTGATTCACACGCTCGGCGCGCAATCGCCATGGTGCCGCAGTCGTTTGCCGGGCGGGTATCCATCAATTACACGAACTTCACCCATTCCTCAAAGGTTATCACGGCACGTCAGATTGAATTAAAGCCGCCGACGTTTTAATATATTTGGGTATAATTTCGGTCAATAAATTCTTATCTGATCCGATTACGGCGGCGCGGTACAAATTCTCAAGTCGCACTGAATTACCGTGTTCTCATAAAACTGTCCATGCAGGTCCGGCTTCGTCCCACATCTTGAGTATGATATTCTGAAGGAGAAGAATGTCTTCCCAGATGACGGCGGCACATACACGCATCGCGGATCACTGTGTTGTCCTGCATGGGATATAAAGGTAATAACAATAACAATAACAGTAATAATAATAATAAAATAATGCCAGGCAAAGTGTCGTGGCGCTTACCTTTGGAGCTAACGATTCCTTCGAAGGGGTGAGAAAATGTCAGGTGCACGTCCATGTGATCTTTTCCACACATTACTTCTAATGAGACTATTGTTGGCATACCCTCGGGCCTTTCCAGGGGCCATATTTCATTACCAGCTATAACTAAACTAATCTGCGGGAAGAAATGAACGGGAGAAATCATTAGTTTGGGGCTAGTTTTGTGCATTTTATTGCGATATTGTTAATGGTAAATTGTGGATTAAGTTATTGGACTGGTTTTTGCAGGATGAAAGCAGTGAGCGCCATCTTCAGGTTGTTCTTGTAACTTAGAAGTAAATATTAGTTTCAATGGTTCGAATCAGGTCTATGTAAGGATTGCAGAGAAATCAGATATCTTAGAAAATTATTTTAATCATTTAAGGGATTTGTGATGGATATTCCGATAATGGGCGTCCGATCTTGATTGATCGTGAAGATTTCGAAGTCTATCGTCGATCATACCACATAGGATATTTCTTCTAAGCATCCGCAGGGTGGACTAATGCGATGCACTGATAGCTCCGAGACTGAGATAGGTATAGTTGTTCGGATATAGAGGCAAAACGATCAGCTTGAGCATCCTAGTTGAGACCGTGGGTATGCTATACTTGCAAGTTGGGGGCCTTGGTAGTCTAAAGGTAAGGCGCCTGACTACTATCCCAGGGGTCCTGGGTTCGAATCCCGGCCAGCCCCACGGTCCTTCGCCTTTTCCACTTTCCCACCCATATAACTTTCCTTCTTTCTTCTCCCCTCTTTACATTCCTGATTCCTTCTGCCATAGCTTTCGCAAGTCCTTCCCCGCTCCACCAAGCGCATGTCATCGGTTGGTTGATGAGATTCAACTCGTTTCAGGAGGCATAACACTCCAGCGGGTTGTTTCTCGATGCCCCGATGCCAGAGTCGCGAAATGGTTGGGAGTAGGTGGAATAAAAAATATCGCCGCTAGGTTGTGCCAGCTCCTTCCTTCTCTTCTCTCTATCTTCCAGCTAGAGCTGCTGTTCGACAATGCACTCGAACAGTACAGAGGGGCTTTCCCTAAGCCTCTAGTCTATCACATAAAAAAAAAAGTTCTACAAAAACTTACGAAAGGACTACGCTAACAAGCAAATTTTTAGCCAAGATCTTATTAGAACGATAAAGACTCGTTGAAGCAAATCCACACAAATTTTGAACTGCCAACGCACCCTCGAGTATTCTTAATGAAGTTACCCTTGTTTGAGGCTCAGGTCCTTGGAGCTTCAAAAGCAATGATAGACGGCCTTTCTGACCAAACCCGACCCTGACACTTTATCGGCCACAATCGGCTATTGGTGCATCCTTCAGCCTCTTGGAGAAAAGATGATCGGACTCTCATAAAATATACTAAGCTCTAAGGATCCAAACCTTGTGTTGGCATCTCCAAGCGGCTTTTTGCTGAGCCGTCTCTTATCACGACCAGAGAACTTCTGAGGTGCTGTAGGATGTGACTTACTATAGCAAGCATGTCGCGAACACAACGGCCTAATCAAGATTTATAAGATCGACCCGGCGTAGATCCCAACTTTGTGTCGGCTGTTCTCTGTCACTGCTCACCTAAGTAATAATAACACTTGCTTTTTCTTAGCCTGAAAGAGGTACGCGCAGCGTCAAGACGCCTGCACCCGAAACAGGCGAGATACGTAAAAATAAGACTCGCCTAAGTTCAGGCATGCAAAAGGCAGAGTACGCCCAAGTAAAAATTCTACTTTTCCAAATGCAGCCCGCTATAGGCACTTACCAATAAAAGAGGCACGGAATTGTCCAATTGAAGCACGGTACGCTTAAATTTTTTCTAGACTAAAGCGAGCAAAATTGTAGCTATATAAGAAATTGTATAGGACGAAGAAAACGGGCAATTACATCGTTGGCCATAAAGGATGGCATTAGCATACTCAGTAGACCGGCTTTCGTTGGATTTCGTAAGTCAAGCAGCTTTGGATGTGGTTAGTACTTAGTTGGGGACCGCTTTGTAAAATGACACTTGCGTTTGGAATGGTCGACTACAAACACATTCATATCTATAACAGAGGAGTGGACACATTTG
Source organism: Thereva unica (assembly GCA_949987705.1). Lineage (NCBI taxonomy): Eukaryota > Metazoa > Arthropoda > Insecta > Diptera > Therevidae > Thereva > Thereva unica. The sequence continues at coordinate 112,719,347 of OX465284.1, forward strand.
ACGGGCGCATTTATAGATTTTCATGCCTGTAGCAGGAGCGTGCACGCACACCCGTATGGCAGGTGCATTTCGATATGCGTTTTAAAAAGTTAACGAACAAAATTATTTTTACTCTGACACTGTCTTGAGACTGACAAGACGGTTCAAGCTGAAATAAAAACCCTCCTGCCCTCACGGCAAACTTATTTCCGCGTCACCAAACTAGCTCACTTGTCCAGCTCCTATAGCCTATTGCCCCGTTTCGTGCGTACTTCATTATAAAACTTCGTTCATACATAAATAGAACAACGACTCCTCAAACAGTCTTCCGCAGTCAGTATTTTCAAACTCGTACAACATCAAAGAGTTCAAAGTTCAAGTCCTTGATACTGGATCCCAAGGCAGCTTTATCACCGAGGATTTGGCAAGGCGACTACGCGCTCTCCGTAAGCCTAAAACAATGTGTATTCGCGGCATAGGTAAGGAAGCACAAAAATTAAACCATATGGTCAATGTACACGATCAATAACTCCACGATCAATAACTAAGTACTTTACACAACTAGAAGCTCTTGTAATTCGCGACATTAGAGGAAGGCAACTAGGCCACAAGATCGAGGGGGTAACCTGGCCCATTCCAAATATCGTGCACTTGGCGGATCCAGACTTCGACGTGCCCGGCACCAAACAACATGTTGATCGGAGCAGAAATATACCTCGAATTGCTATTTGTCGGACAGATCGAGCTCGGTGAGGGATTGTCAAGACTCCAGAATACAGTATTTGGTTGAACGATAGCTGGACCAACTCACTAGGAAAATCAAGAAACGTCGCTCCGCAGCGATTACACTCATTAGAAAAAATCCTTCGACAACAGCAACAATACATCAATTTCATGCGGTAGTTTGAAGCATTAGGACACATGAAGAAGACAGATGCATCCTCAATCAAAAGTCCTCATCCATTTTGAATTTGGAACGATGCCACATAGCTAATTGTATTCTACTTGTCACACCCTTTCATTTAATACCCGTGTCGGGGGTCGGGGAACACAACTGGAAAATTCGGCTGCCATCTTAGAACCGCCATCTCGATTGTATTGTCACGCCAACTATACATGTATGCAAAATTTGAAGTTGTCCTCTTTTTTGTACTAATTTTGCGTAAATCGGTCAGTCTGTGTAGTTTTTCTTCGTAGAATAATTAGAATATTAAATGAAAAAATATAGCCTTGGCGTTAACATGTCCAGAAAGGCACTAGGTAAAGAACGCCTATTACACGCTGTGGGATGAGCTGCATTTAATACCCCAGAATTAATACACCTCAAAGCGCAAAAAACCAGCTTGACACGATCATTAAAAATATTTTACTACGAGCGACTTTAGAGCATAATAAAAGCCAGTTAAACGATTCTGCGACCGTAAAACTTTTACTATGCACTTCGGCGGAAAGACGGTTAACCCTAACGCGTACCCAACAATGCTAAAATTAGCTTTATTACTTCTTTACGAATGATTTGAATTGGCTTGTTCATAACCTTCCGCAACAATCCCACTCAAGAGCCGTTCATTTTTCAGTCTGTGTTTGCCGAAGAGATCTGTCTGATCACATCATTGTTTCGTTAGTGCATTCAGCTGAACACACCGGGGGGAAACAAGAGCTAATTCGAATTCAAACCAGCAATTAGCCATTTTCCCCTCCCGGAACACCTCAACACGATCATTAAACATCCCGATGTTTCCGTATTCTCTATTCACAACTAGAGGCGCTAATCAGAGCCAACTGACCGAATTATTCATAACCTTCCGCCAGCGAACCTCCAACCATGAAATGAACGGTTGCGATGCATTCCTACCTTTTCTAAAAATTCCGCTGCGCACAAATAAGTCCACGCTGATGATTTAATTGCAATCCGGTGGAGTATGCGCTCTTGCCGCGATCATGCCTTGCTGTATATGATTCCCCCTCGCTTTTTTCTTCTGCGCATTTTCGCGGTCTAAATTTTCGTGTTATGCACAAGACGACGACGGCCTGACGGCGAGGGACGACGGCAGATGATCGTATATGATAGCCACGCGATCGGATCGCCGCAATAACGGATTTATGATTCCTCAAGATCTGCAATATGTTACGCGACATCAATTTTCTTCTACGAGCATAATCATCGCAGAACATACCTGAGCTGATCGGTCGGTCGCCGTGCGGAGAGAGAGAGCGAGCGGGCAACAAGCGCTCATCAATCAATCAATTTTATGCTTTAAGACATTTTATGAGATTCCTGCTCCTGGGCTGGTGTGTTGAGACTCTGGAGACGTTTAACGATCGTTGACCGATCGATCATTGGTTATTGGACAAGCATGTTACTATGCGCAACAGAGGAAGGAACTCTCCTCTCTTCCTCGTGCTAATCAATGCGCCGCTGATTGATCACAAGTTCGCAGGGATCATGGGACGAACGTTATACATCATCGTCCCCGCTGGATTGGCTGTTTGTTTTCGACACAGACGTTTTGTTGTCGTCTGGGGCATATCGATTCCAATCTTAGACTTCTATCGTGCCTCGAAGGGCCTTGACCTTCCTTGATCTGAAAAATATTCGCAACGTTTTTCGCTGTCCGATCAGAATTTTTATGCGATTTAATTTAATCGCGAATATTTTTCCCTTTTAAGAGTTGAAATTTATGCGAGGTTTTCGTTTACCTATTCACTAAGGCGGCCTAAGGCTAAAGTTATTAGCAGAACCACTGGCCAAGTAATCATTTCGCGGGGCAGTCTGCAGCGGACGTGAACACGAGTGAGAGCCTGTCATTTGTAGACGAGAAGGTAGTATTTTCTGTGCGCATAGCAACGTAATCGAGAGGAGTATATTCCTGGCATGAAATTTGCAAACAGTAGCGTTTCTGCAGCAATAAATATAGGCTTTAATCTGAGGAGTGATCGGAGTTAAGTGGATCTAAAATTATATCTAAGATTATCCAAAAGGATCAGGGTATTAATAAACATATTGCTCAGTACGAATCGTGGAATCGGAGAGTTAGCTTTGCATATTAATTATTGGGTTTGATATAGGTACTATATTTAAAAAATGGAACGGTAAGATTTGAACGGTGTAACCGCAGCTAGTTGGATAGTTTCATTGGCATCAATCGAGTTAGATAGGAGATGATCTTGCGATAGTCTATGTTTGCTTTAAATATGGATATTTTTCATTCAAGTTTTTCTAATGTGAAAACCCAAGCTTAGAAATCACGCCCTGCACTACCAGACAGTCATGTTGTTCAGGTCAAGTGAAATTTCTAGTGATACCAAGTATACTTACATGCCTGAATCGAACGATCCAGAGATTGAAGGATTGAAAGTAAATCTGGGTGTTTGACATCGTCCCAAATGTTGGATCGAATCGGCTGGATCCTTTTTGAATTTGATTTTTTTAAGATCCAAGCTGGGTTGAAACCACGGTCGTATGTATAGACAGGTCTGCGAACTCGTTGCTCAAACCTGTGACTGATACGCGTATCGCTACTGGAGCTTCTTGATTTAGACTGCAGATGGCGTATTTTTTGAAGTTCGGATCTCATTATGATATGAATTTGGTACTTCGACTACTGCGCCGCCAGTGATCCATTCAAGAACTACTTCAAAGTCGAACGATATCAATCACACTTCACTCTATGGGATGGTATATGAAGTTCGCAGACCTGTCTATACGACCGTGGTTGAAACTAGTTTTAACTTCGCATGTATACGTACGCACTAGTAGTAAGCTTAATGACGGATAGAAGAGAAGTTAGTTTTTCGAGTCGATGTCAATCGCAAGTCTGTGATATCGTTCTTATTATGGTGTAATGTCTGACAATTTGGGCAGTTCGGTCGGCGAAGCCGGTTAAAGCATTTACATACCACCAAGTAATCCTTGACTTTCGTCAAAGGTACCTCTTGAAGACGTTTACGACATAATCCTGGCTCAAAAGCTTTCCTGCCAAAGCTGTTGCATCTTTCCATACAAAGGAATAACAAAACAATAAGTGGGTTCAACTCGCTAGCTAGTTGGCTACTAAGTGACTGGTAAGTATTGTGTATCACTAGTAGCTTGTAAAGCTTGTAAACTCTCAATATAATCGACCCTTAACCCGAGGCCTTAAACTGGAGACAAAAACATGCGTGCGGCAATAGATATTGTAGAAGATCATGCCTTCAAATGCGATTCCAGATATAGCATCGTGAACAGAACGCATGTAACGCACAAGTTGATTTACTTTAAACTGTTTCGCATTGCCGTAGCCGACAGAGCCTCAAGTGCTCAGACACAAGCTTACACACTACAAACATATGAACTCGTCGTTTACATTTTTTGGATAACTATAAAAACAAGACAAAGCGCAGGCCCACAATTATCTGTTAGCGAAAACTTTCCGCATATTGCGCATTGCCCGTCCGCACTGCACGCATGCATATATCTGTTTTCAGCTTAACAGTAGAAAATGGAGGGCAGGAAACAGATATTTGAGTTCGTACAGTGCGTGCGGTGTATGCAGTGAATTTTCGCTAGCAGATAGTTTTGTACTTGGGCTCTGTTTAGTTTTCTTGAAATAACCACAAATCTAAATGTCGAGTACATGTGTCTGTTGTGTGTGTGAGCGTTTGGGTATTTGCGACTATGGCGAATGCTTTAATGCGGAAAAGTTAGAAGTAGATTAACTTTTGCATTGCGTGCGTTCCGTTTACGTAACTATATGTCAGTTCGTATTTGAATGCACGCACTTCTATTATTTCAATCATTGTACGCACCAAAGTATAGGTTAGGTTAGGTTGAAATGGCTGCCCCCACTAGGGAGCCCACTTAGGCACGCCATTGCGCCCATTGTGATGACATTCTAGTGTTGGGACAAAGTTCAGGCCATTTCAACCCATTTTGAGCTTTTGATAAAGCGACAGAACTTAGGAACACCAGTATTTTGCAGCTCGCTCAATCCACCAAGGAAGGGTGAGCCAAGGACATGTGCAGAGAATATGGGAGACAGTTTCTTCCTCTTCTTCATAACCACAACTTCTGCATAAGACGTTGTGGGGAAGTCCTAATCATTCGACGGGCGGGCCAAAGGCACAGTGACCGGTCAGCACCTTTACGCACCAACGTATGCTTGTATCTGTCTCAGACTTTAGCGTCTCTCGCGCGTGCTGTGGTTTTAGGATCATTACCTCCTATCTCTAAAATCCTTCAGCAGGAAGAACAATGTTACACTAATGTGGATTCCAGGTGACGAAAGCGGCTTAGGTAATGAAATTGCCCATGAGTAGGGCAAACTCATCACTTGTTGGTCCGGAACTTTTCTGCACCTTAGGCAGCTACCACAGCTAATCGGCTATCTGGGACTGGGTCGACCAGCTATATCGTCATAGCTGGACAACCACCTAGGTTGTTCGAAAAGCTAAAAGACTCATTCAAATCGATAAAGCTAAAGCGGCTTTTAAGTTTCAAGATCTGTTAGCTAAAATGGATATCGGACGCTATTATCCAAGCACAAGAGGAGTGGTAGTTTATTGTAAGTTGTCGGTTCAGCGAAGCAAGTCCCGGGGACTTCCGGGAGACTCTGAGGATACAACAAAGAGAAGATTGAGTCTCCTCCGTGGCTCCCATGTTCCTAGGGAGATTTGGTTTATGAATCCCAAATCAATTTTAGGGTTTATTAAAACTCTTAGCCTGGTCGGTTTTTGAAAATGGGGTTAGTACAATAGACCAAATAAAATGGTTCCCATAACCCGCAAGGAAGCCCTCTTAAAGAAAGAATAAGAAGACTCATCTTCAAATATGGCTCTACACGATTTCAACACACACAAAAATCCCATCGTGGGCTCAACTTCAACGTCCATCATCAATGCAACTTTGTGTAAACCTAGGCAAATTTAAGTAATAGGTGATATTAGAGTGCGCCATCGCCATACGAATCAAAACCTTGAGGTCCTTTACAATGCCCAGTTATTCTGTTAATAGAAGCCCATTTTCCATATAGATGCAGAATACACCCGCTCGATTTCCCATCCATTCGTGACGTCCAATTCATGACTTCATCCATTAAGATAACAACCGTAAGTTATTGTAAAGCTCCTTCCACAAAAAACCCTCCGCTTTGCATTTCATTTCGGACAATGTAACTAGGAAACATATACTGAAACTGCGGCCACTTATCCCGCACAATTGTACAACCTCACATATCGTGTCTCATCCATTAATTCCCTCCACAGCCGGCAAACCATCATATCATGGCCAATGGTTCCAGAGAACTAGTTTCGGATTTCAATGGTCGAATAAAGCCATCACTCAACGAAACCACTTCGGTTTCACCTTTCGATTGATGCACCTCCGACTCAAAAGTAATTTGAGGCCTGAAGTGTGCCGTCGTAGCATCCGTCCATCTCTGGATGTGTTCTCTTGCATTTATGTGGGCACTCTGCACGATTGCAGCTCTACTATGTGCTGGAGCGTAGCCGCTGCGGTATCACAGACGTTGACGACGACGTCGACGACGGCTGGTTATCTCGCGCGCGCGGGGCCCTTACGAAACCAAAGAAACGTTCTCGTGATGCAAATGCACACATTACGTCCAATTACAATATAATTGTGGAAACCGCAATGTTCTCGAACGTTCCGCGGAATCGTTCAGCAATTTCCTTCGGGTTCGCATGTTGTGGATATGTTTTCTTTTTTTCCATCTTAATCGGAAGAACGGATCATCTCGCATTATCATTGGAAAATGTTTTTAAATATCTTAATTAGGGGCAGGCAATTGATGCAGGTCGAGCGTGATGGAAATTGCTTTCCATTCCAGGTGAGTTTTCTTCACTTTCTAATTGAAATTGTGGGCAAAATTATATGGCTGCACCTTGTTCGTTTTTGCCGCTGCAGTATGGCGTTTTTCGTCCGCTGTTTGTTTTTCAATTTGAGACGTTATTTATATAAATAGATCACCCATTTCAGTGGAGGAAAGTTTTTCATGATATTAAGGCGCTGGGAAACCATCGAGTGGTGGTGAACAGAAAAAAGCTAAGTAGCTTCGAATGGGCTTAAAAGAGCAATTTTAAATTGGATATCCACCATAGACGCGCCGTGGGATACGAGGATTGGAGTTGGTAAATGTTTATTAACCACAAAATAAGCGGTTTTTACAGAAGAGAAAATTCTAGAATTCAAGTGTTATTCATTTTTTACAAATCGCCAAGTAATCTTCCATAAGTGGTCTAAGAAGTCCCCCTGAGGCATATCCGGCGAATAATGTGGGTAGCAGTATGGTAAAACACCCACCCGGAATTTGAAAGTAGTCGAGCGTGTGACATGATCCTACCTCGTAGATAATTCTCTAGGTCCGCCGACCCTTAACATTCTCGTCCTACTTTCCGTGCATTCGGACCTGGAATGCATCATCTGCACTGTATTTTGCTCCGATCTCCGATCTATTCTGAGTCATAGAGACGAATATGCCTTTCCCTCCAATATGTCTATGAGGACCATCCCCGCGCACACGCTACATCGTTGACGTGGTCCTGTATACGCAGAACGCGTGAAGAACAATTAGTCTGTACCCAGTACTGTATTTTCTGCTGCTAGCCATTCTGTTTAACGTTGCTGCCCATACTGGCTTTACCTCCTATAGTGGGACTGAGCTAAGCACCCTCGGGGGGGCGACGACTTGGTCAGGGACTCCCACATGCTTGCGAGTGCTGCGAAAATATCGGGCGCTTTACTCGCTATACCCACCAAATTTAGCCTGTGGTCGTTCATCACTCCTAGGTAGATACCTTAGGGCGGGCTATGAGTGAATGATCTGTACCAATACCTCGTTCCTTGCTGCTGCTTGGATACTGGTTTTCTCCATTAGCACAGCTTCAATTTTGTGCTCAGCAAGCATCAAATCAGGTTTTAATCTCCCAATTCACGTCGTTCGCGCACCATTCAATCTCATCGAGGCGTCGTCCTACGATCACTACCCACCCCCATGTCATCCGCGAACCCGATCGCAACTGCTCCACAGGAAACAATCCACACCCACAGGAAAGCGCTTAGCACGGACCCCTGCGAAACTCCGCATGTTGTTCTGTAAACCGACGGTACAGTGAGAGTCGCCATTTGGTCTCAACAATCGGACACCACTGTAGAATTTCTTCCTTTCAGTTTTGGTATTGGAAGCTATACTGACTGGATTACTCTTAAGAGAACTTAAGAAGGACAACGGTATCGAGCACAGGCTATCAGAGCAACAAAGGCCCATTGGACTGACAACAAGCGATTTCAGTAGATTGCAGGTCATTATAACTTTGAACGTAATGAAAGGACGCAGTCTACAACCTGAAAAAGAGCAGTTTAGTGAAGAGGGAAATATATCGTCTTGCGCATTAATGGAACAGGGTAGACTAGGCCTAAGTAGTCTAGGGGTTACTGCAGTAACCAATGCCAACGGATACCAACACTACAGTCCGTGGTTCGACCCACTCCACGGCATGATCCTTCGTTTATCCATTTTTTTTTCAACCAAGACAACATTCAAGGAATTCCCTGCTCTTTATGCCCAATTACAATGAACGGATTGCCCCCTTTTAGACGGGCGGACAGACAAAATCAACGAACAGGGTGTACAGGGAAGAGGGTGAGAGAGGACGATGAGGAAGGCAGACAACTCTCATGGATCCTTTCGACCATCCTTTCGATCCAACCGACACTCCACCGGGCTTCAAAAGAGAATTAACGATGACAGTTAAGTTTTGTCTGCTCGGTGTCCACTCGTCTACAAGGGCCCATGAAACGCAATGGACTCGGATTGAGCTATCAAAGTGGTTTTCTTCACATGCGTTTTCGACCTCAACGATTACAATGAACGGGTATAAGCGGATTCAACCACAACCGCTCGGATTCATTTCCGTTAGTTTAGAAATTGCTGTACGATATTGCACTAACTGATTAGAACTGTCGATAGTGAAGAGGGGCTTTACTTACGAGCGTTTGCCTTTCCCGTAATGCAGGCTTTTTGGCAAAGATAGCCGTAAAGTTCGCTTCTGTCGGAATTCCAGCAATTACCCCGTTTTTGAATAGGTTCAACCCACGTTCAACCAAGATTCAACCCAGTCATAAACGGGTGTCGAGTTGAAACTGGGTCCACTCAACCCAACTCAGCTCTCCTACCTTGATCGAGTTGATATTTTGCCTCATATACGCGGGTTGAGTTGTAATTGGGTTGAAGTGACATTTGTTTTGTTTGTTTACCATCCTTCGGCGTTAGTTATATGTTCGGTGTTTTTGTTTGCATAGGAATAAATGATTTTGAAAATACCATCAAAGCAGAATTTAGTTAGTAACTGTCCACTTTAGCTTCCTCGTGAAAAGACTAAAACGCTCTGCAATACCGACATTTCCAAGAATTTAGTTTAGACGCAGTTTAGCCAGTATTCGCACAGGCCTTAAGTAACTGTCAAAATTTTTTAACTATTGTCATTTTTACTTTTGGAAGTAAATGCAAAAATTTCTTGAATAAATTTCTTCGCTCTAGCATACTGGGCATAAAAGACAAATCTGAAGGCTGGTGAGCTTGTGCAGCTGTCTGTCCCAAGAATTTGAGGTAACGGCGCTGTAAACAGTAAGTACCAAAGACTGCCACAGTTCTTATGCACCATATACTTAATTTAAAGAAGAAGAAGATCCCGAATTTAGCAACTGGAATTTTGTTTTGTTTCTTTTTTGTGTAGTGTAAATTGGTCAGTGTTTGTCAGTGAAAGTGTTAAGCTAAAAGAACTATTTGAACTATGCTCAATAATTTCCACGTAAGCTATCTCTACCTCCCAAAAAGTCAGATACCCTTTGTCCACAATACTTATTAGATAACATCACAAAACATATTCTCCGATTTCTACATTTAAAAAAACAGCAACAACAATCCATCGATAATAACAGGTTAATAATAATTCCATTCTCACTATGCAATTTAAAAGTTCATACCTGCCTTCGCGCTTCACAGAATGATTTTCTCACGCCTCCTTGCCACACTTTAACTCGGCACTATGCTGTATGCGCAGCCGTCGATGGCTGATGCCGATCTCAGCCAAGAATCTTTCGGCTCAAATTGAAAGTTTCTATCGCCGCGGCGAAATTGTTAATGCCCGTTTGGCTTAACTTAAATGGGCGGACAGGTACAATCTGTACTACTTATCTAAAACACCTGGTATGCCTCTCCTGTGCCCGGGCAAAGGTGTACCCACCGAGGAGATGGCTGCCTGTTAATTGGTTTCGCGACAAAATCAATATCTAGCGAACGCGCGCATTCCGGCTGCTGAAAATCTGCGAGAGCAGAATAAGATCGCTATTTTGCAACTTTGTAAACACGTGTATGTTAATGATAATCTACGGAATCTCGCGTTGTACACGGATTAAATTAATATTTTGTAGATATAGCCATTAATAAAAAGGAACGAGGAAGAAGAGTACGAGGGAAAGGGGGAATTTTGTCTGTTTAGTTTTTTCGCTGTCATTTTTAGTATTCACAGTGATTTTTATTAGAAATTTGATTGGTTAAGGTGTGGGCGACGTAAAAATAAAACAATTAACAACTTTTCACTCATTAAAAACGTCGAAACACCTCAGAGAAAATGCCACAGTAACACGCATTGATGTACTGTCGATCCATCGATTTTCTCCACAGCGCCATCTCGATTTCGCTTCACTAATCAAAGTCCGGATTTTATGGGAAAATATGAAAATTGCAAGCATTCATGCAAATTATGGGAAAATTGTTAGCAACTCGATTATAAACAATCTGTTATTGAGCTAAGAATCACACGGTAAATCTTTTCGGTGTTTTCTCAGATAAGTATGGAAATGGCGTATGGAGAGGGAGGTTGAGTAAAGTTTCGTTAAATCCAAGTAAACTCGACGAACGAAATCACTTGGCTTAAGCCGAGTTTTGCATATGTGTTTGTTTGTAGATCCTTGATGGCGACGGGGACGCAATGTAAAATTATTTATCTGTCAGAAAAACCGTGGAAGTGGCATCCAGGTCCGACACAAGAGGGGGGGAATGGGAGAATTATCTTGGGCCCCACGAAGGAGCCCCGAGAATAGATTGAAACCCAAAAATGCCCGAAAGAGGGATTTACTCGAAAGTTCCCCATGGTAACTCCATGTAGTAAATAAGGCGCGCTCAAAAGAGCAATCAACTGGAATTGTGGAATACCATTCCAGTCGGCTTTTGCATTTCTGACTTCTGGCGAAAAAGCAACAACAATTTCAAGCACAAACCGAACATGAACTAGACTTTAGTCGGTGAAGCCACTTATGTGGATTGAACTGAATATTATTGAACTAAGGTCGACGAAACCATGGTATTAAGCTTTAATTTAATTCTTACAAAGCTTCAGTTTTTGCTGTTGCATTGCTTCATATTTCAGGCAATTATGTTGGTGGCCGTGAAAAGTAGGTGCACTCAATAGATCGATTACAGAGGTTAAGCAGCATTGGACGTAATTAGTACTCAGTTGGGAGACCGTATTAGAAAAACGACACTTATGTTGAAAAATACATATAAAGGTTTCAACACCGGCGCAGCTATTACTCAAATATCCACGCCGAAGTTCTCAAATTTTTCGGCGTCCCTTTTCCACTCGGAAGAGAGGACCAATGATTTTTCCGCAAGGGGGGCAAATGGGGCATTCCTTATGACGAGGGGCCAATGAGGCAAGGCGTTAGATTCTTTGTGTCGGCCTTTTACGACAATGCACACGGAGTCCACATGGGATGGTCGGGCTAGGCTCATTGAGGCCCTATCTACACCCTCTCCTAAGCTAGTCGGGCATTGCGTCAGTGGCGGGCCTGATGGCATCAAGCTAACTCGAGCAAATTGGTTTTCTGTTTACTCAGCGAAAACTCTATCCCCGCTCTTGCAAACGCAGTAATTGAAACTAGGTTTGAGTCAAGTTTCGTTAAATTCAAGTAAACTCAACGAAACTAGTCGGGTTAAAACCTGAACTTAATTTGACCTACCGCATGGTGATGTGGCGGGCATCAAGCTAAATTGAGCGGAAAGGCATTCTGGAAACTATAGTCAGGTTTCGTTAAATCCAAGTAAACTCAGCAAAACCAGTCGGGTTAAAGCCTGAACTTAATTTGACCTACCGCAAGGTGATGTGGCGGGCTTGGTGGCATCAAGCTAACTTGAGCGAAAAGGCATTCTGGAAATTAGGTTTGAGTCAAGTTTCGTTAAATCCAAGTAAACTCAACGAAACCAGTCGGGTTAAAGCCTGGATCTAATTTGACATACCGTATCGTAAGAAAACTGAACGAATTTGAGTTTACTTTCGCCATTTTGACACATGACCCTAGATGAAAACGTAAAGTGACAGGTGTAAAATAAAATGGATTCCTTAAATGCAGATTTAAGCGATTTATTTGATTTATTTAAGGCATGGTAGGTTTCTGTAACCGGTATGCTAGAGAAAAGAAGTTTCACCAGAAATATCGTCTGTTTTTACTGACAGACAGATGGCGCTTTTGATAATAAGTAGCTGTCAAAATTTTTGACCTAATGTCATTTTTTCGTAAGGAAATAAATACAACAATTTCTTGGGTCTAGCATAGACAACGCTGCTCCCTGCTTCCAGACAAACTTATTTTAAAAGAATATTGAAATTTCAAAATAATTCAGAAGAAATAAGTGAAGAATAAATGAAGAAGAAAGGCACTTTTACCACAAAAACACAAGTCCAATAAAATCAATAACTTTGTACTTACCATAAAATGTAAAATAAATAATTGACTTAAACTAAGGTCCCACAGTCGCGTAGGACCTTTCTGTGAGCTCCACATTCCGGAGCTGCGGCAATTTTGGCGTGTCTGAAAATAAAAGAGAAGAGCAATATCAGTTTACGGTCACCTGAATCGGTCAATATTGTGCGGAGATGCACCTGTATGCGGTGGACATTCCATAAACCTAAGACAAAAGAGTAGATGGAAATTTATTTATTTTTTTTTTGTGTTAGAAGAAGTCGACAGGGTGTGCCCGACATGCCGCAAGGCACGGAGACGCATTTAGCCCCGAGCAGGTTTTAATTTTTCTAGGTAAATCTCCATAGAGGCAAACATAATCGTTATCCACTTAAGGCTAACTGTAATCCTAATTTACATTCCATAGACACGGCCCATTCCGATGATGGCACACTGGAAATTGATTTCGCTAGACCAGAAAGACTACAATTTTCTCGAGTTTACTTTTATCCATGGCAGATGACAAATTCACCTCTATGTGGCCGGAGATCCGTCACGTCTCTGCATAAACACATCATGGCAGTCCGTCGTAGCAACACAGCCAGTGTGACAGATCACCGTTGACACGGTCATTTATTTACGTGCTAAACCTCTTAAAGTCTATCAATTTATTGTCGGTGGACTGTCCAATTTGTAATGATGCCAGTACATCATATAGTCGTCATGACGTGATTACCCTATTTCCTATCTAGTTACATATGTGGACCTCGGGTGCGCGGGGACATGATCGTGTCATTAGCATAACTTTCAATGTCCGTGCAGAATTATGAACAGAAAAAAACGAACGAACACACCGCCAATGTTCGTTCATTCTGCAAAGGGAATAAAGATCCGAACGGATCAATGATCGTGCCTTCGGTGGTGAAGGTGGGCGGCGGCAGGTCGATGCCTATACTCATTGCTGGTAGTCATGCACCGATCAACGGATCATAAACGGACAATAAATGAACCTTGAAAAATGAAAATAAACGCGCGGTAATAATGCTGAATTAGAGATCGGAAATTTATGGACGTACGAATTGCTGTCTGTGCGGTTTCTTGACCCCTGTGCTCGATCATGATCTCCTCGAAGCATTCCTAACCTCTGGCTCTGACAAAGTACTGATTGTTTCGGGTTTATTGCGAAATTGCATGCGGTAAATTTGTTTCGATCCTAAAGCTAGGAAAGAGGCAGAATTGAAAGGATCGGAAACAGTTAACGACTTTTAATAGTTCCTTTAATAAATAAAATAACCGATAGTGATTTACTGCCACTGCAGAGGAACTGCAAATTAACTAATTTATGAGTAATGAAACTGATCGAGAATGACGCGGATGTTGGTCTGTGGGAAATTTGCGGGCCTCTGTAGCTGGGTGGTACAAAACCAGCAGTAAAGATGCCTTAAGTACTACAATTTGTTTGGGATCGTGAATATTATAATATTATTTTTTCATTTATTTAAGGGCAACCAAGGCACTCATAAACTAGATAACAAAAGAGGGGAAGATTTATTATCGTGTGAACATAAAGTTGCAGGGAGCAGTAGTGGTATGCACCTGCAACTTAAGCGTACTCATATATTGTTAAAATAGAATGATTTGCCATTTTAGAAGACGACTACCCTGAGGAACCCCGGAAGTTTCTTCGATTTCAATCAATTCACTATGTAATCACCACCTTTCGTTTTAGGTCACTTTGAACATTTCAATCGCTTTTCAAATCAGAACTGACTGCCACTGTATTTTTATATCCAAACTCCTCCCTTATCGGAGTTTTAGATCTTTCCGGCACAGTCTGGAGGCCCGCTATTAATACTTTTATTTTCGCACTCTCCTGGAACTTTTTAGAAGCTTAATATCTTAATTTGTTGTTCGTTAAAAACCTGACTAATAGATGGCGCGATGACTAACAGACTGCATAAACCGTTTCAAATCGTTGGTTCAAATTCTAATAGATGGCGCATAAAACATCATAATATTATTTTATCCTTTCTAGGGCCGGACCTAATGTAACAAAATTAAATCATTTTGCAAATGAAATATGATGGTGTAAGACTTTTAGGCAAACTATTGAACTTATTCAGCCAGACTGTCCTACAAATCGGAAGTAAAGAAAATAACCAACCGAGATATCATGCGGCAGAATAATCTAGAAGGAGCCTAATCACCCAGTAGCAGTTGATCTATTTCAAAAGGATGATTATGAGGTAAGGTCTGTATCTTTATCTGTATCGTTTCTTCTACTGGATAGGCTTAATACAGGGTCTTTTAACAAGAGGTGTCATTCAACAAATGCTGGGATCTACATTGAAATCCAAACTTTGTCCAAGTCAGCGTCTTGGTGCCGGTATAGGTTGCGTTCGGTTTTGGAATTTGTAAATCATGATGCCCGCGAGTGCTGCAATGCTTGAATGGCCTGTTGCAAAGTATCAATTCCATTCCAATATGGTTGCATGCCACAGTACACAATAATTAAAGATGAGCCAGTCGGTTGTCGTGGCCTTTTCTTGAGGGCTTGTGGTTCTCTAGTCTTGGTGGGATCTTTCCATAGAGTTGTCTTCTTTACAAGGTAATGGTGCTAGCTGGTAGATTGGTCGCCGATATCCCCTGATGCTGTCTTCTCGTCTACTACTCTAATATTTCCATCATTGTCTGGGGTGGTTTTGAAGATCCAATGGCCATTTCATGGTTGGTAAATTGTCCTCCCGAATGGCGACGATTGTATCTTCTTTATTGTTATCTTGCCACTGTTTCCATTTGGAACGCTGTTGTAGTTCATTTAAGTACTCCTTCACCCATCTTTGCCAAAATTCTTCTTTGATACGAGACACTTATTTCCATTTGGTTAAAAGACTGGCCTTTACTGGGCTTGCGGGTGGATCAAAGGTCGTCATTAGTTTTCCTATGCTCAGGTGTAAGAGCACTGAAATCATTCGGATCCGCTGACAGTTGCGTTAAGGGTCTGGAATCCAAGATTGTCTCCACCTCGACAAGTAGTGTTTGTAATTCTTCATAGGTTAAGGATGCTGCTACGATGTCTTTCTGCATTAGATGTTTAGCCGATTTTACCGCAGTCTACCAAAGACCTCCGAAGTGTGGTAATCGTTGTGGTATAAAGTTGAATTGCATACCCTTCTTGAGGCGGGTTGAAATGGTCTGATCGCTTCCATTTTTGGAGTAGATGCCTTGTTTTAGCTCCTATAGTTTGCCCAAAGTTGGTTCCGTTGTCACGATAGATATTCTGGCAGTTTCCTCTTCTCCCAATGAATCGCTTTAATGCACTGATTAAGGCATCGGTTTTGAGGTCCCTGACCACCTCCAGATGGACGGCCTTGGTGGCAAAGCAGCAAAATACGTACGTATGTAACTTTTCTGGGGCTATTTTCCGCGGAGCCGGTAGCGAATCCAGATAGATCCAAAAAATGAACGCCGGTGTTAACAGAAGGACGAGCTGGCTGAATTCTGTCTTGCGGCAAGTTACCCATTCTGTGACCCAACAACTGTGGTTTATCTTTATTGTAATATACGCAGTGCTGGATCACGGAACAAGCGATTGATTTTCCCTTCACTGGCCAAAAGCGTTGTCTAGTAACTGCCAGCAGGGATTGTGGCCCAGTGTGCAAATTTTCTTAATGGAGTTCGATCATCAGAAGTTTCGTCCATGGGTGGGAGTATGGTAACAGCATCAGCATCTAGTGTGTGGCATCGTACGGTATGGTGGCTGCTTCCAGCCTTCCCCTACTCGAAGAATACCTGTTTGATCTAGAAATGGTGTTAATCAAACAGTAGCGCTGTTTTTCGCAATTCTCTTTTGTTGTGTTAGTTGATGAATTTCATCCTTAAATTCTTCTACTTGTATGGAGCCTATGATAATTTAGAGAGATTTTTCTAGCTCCATGGTGGTTAATGTGAGGTTTTTCTGAAATTCCGTAGGATTCTGTATATAGCTACATAATAAATTCTCCATTCTCAAATAAATTAGCAACACTTGCCTTTGGTTCGGTTGTTGTTAATGTCACAACGGTTTTCCTTTTAGTTCGTCGTTCAGTAACGCAATCCATTCACTAACCGGGTTTTTTTTAATGAATTCTACTCTGGAACATTAAAAAACGGCAAAGGAACTTTTCTTACAGAGCAAAAGTCACTTGTCATTTTATTGTTTGCCTTAGAATAAAGTACAACACATTAAATAAATTAATTTCGTCCAATTTTGCAAATATTTCCATAAGTTACGGCTTCAAACATCACAATAGAATTTATTTATTTCAGTTGTCAACTGTCAAATTAAAAAAAACACCTGTTCAGAAAAGGGAAATTAATAATTTCCCTTTGTGCTGGGTACTGTTCTCGATAATTATTGAAGACGAGAGTTTGTATGGAAGTTGTTCCAGAACAGAAAATAACAGATTAAAAAACGGGGTTTTCGCCAGCCCAAAACCTGCACCAAACTGTCACTCATTGTGGATGGAGAGGTTGTTCGGCTATGTGTTTTCAATGTACGACGTTGTGCGTGGCAGTAATGTAATGACAGTTCTATGTTGACAGTTCAAAAATTAGCCAAAATTTAAAATGACATCTCTTGTTGAAAAATCGTTTACTATTACTTTGAAAAAATGTTTTTCGTAAAGATGAAGATGAGAACAGTGAGAAGGAAAAAGCATTTATCATCTATTGGAATTGCTCGTACATCTCGGAGACACTTGCAAAAGTTCCTTAATCACTTAAATCCCTGCAGAAGCCTTCCAGAAATTCCCATATTAAGAAAAGGAAATTCTCTACAATAACGAGAAAAATAATTTGATAGAACGTTGTTGTTGTTTTTTTGTAGTCCTCATTACAGTCATGTAACTTGCCACCATCCATTTACGGCAATATGAGATAACCACTGATGGACCTGAGGCATTTACATCATTTTTCCTGACGCATCGTTCCCCGCGAGCGGATAGAGCGCAGTTACAGAATTCTTACAGAACCCAATCTGCCATATTTTGAGCTACTATTCGAGCAAACTGAGTTTATATACGGTTAATGTGACATTTTTTGCCGCTTTTAGTCTATTTAATATGCACTAAGTGGCACGTATCATCACTTCGACGCGGCCAATGGCGAGCAGTATTACGCGTTAATACATTCCACTTTACATTTATGTCGCGTTGCATTTTTCCTTGTTTTCGCGTTTCTGTCATTTCCGTGCGGAATGCATGTCTCTGCGCTGCCAGGCAAGCACCACACAATAAAGCCACAGTTGGCTTACCTACCTGCAGCATCATTCTGGCTGGGGCGTTTGCTGGTCGATGCGCTGCTCCAGAGGTTCGACTTGGAGAGATAATATGTGCTGAAGATGACAAATGGCGGGACAAAAAACCCGAAGATCCTCTTTATGTCGATTAAGTTTTCTTGTTAAAAGATCTTCCATTTGTTTTCCTATTTTAAGCACCAACACACACAGACGCAAAGTACAGTTTCAATTAGGATTCCTAGGAAAACAAACAATATTCGAGATGACGTCGGTGACGATGCTGCTGCTGCTGATGATGATGATGATGGACACGACAACCACTGGTACATTCCGTCGAACGGCATTCAATAGAGAGATCTTGTTGCTTGTGGACTTTGGAGGCTCTTTAGGAGCTGTAAGAAGTGTGACAACATCTTTAGTTGTCACTGTAGATAATCGTTTCATATACGGCCGACGGACAAATGGGGAAAAAGAAGACTTACAATCGACGGCTGCAACACCGTCATTTTTCCTGTTGACGACCATGATGACTGATGTCCAGCAACTGAAGAATGGCTCTGATGCAGTTGTGTAGTTCCAGTGTATTTTGTACGACCTATAAGCATTTTTAATGAAGCTGCAAAGTTCAAGACGACTGTAATTGCAACATTATAACAATGAACAGGAAAACTGATTTCACAAATTGTTATTGAAAGATTTTGCTGGTTCTTTACTTTGCGCTGGAAGGGGTACAACAACTTGGTAGAGATTGGATTGTTATAACAAAATGCTAGACATTGCACCATGACGTGACAAATGACATGACGGACTAGTAGTACAAAGGGTGATTCCTGAGCTTAGCACTGCCACATAAAAAAAAAAAAAAAATAAATAAATCTTTCAAGAAGAGATTCATTTTAAGAGCAAAATCGAACCGTCGCTCTCCTCGTGACGCCCCCTGTATAACTAACTTACGATGGTACTACGGAGCACACTCTTCAAAGTCTATCAAGCCAAGATGTGAAGTTATCGTGTCGGTGGGTAGTTTCTGCACAGTCGTTTAACGATCTCCTCTGGGCACCGGGTGCACTCCCGGTCCGGAACCGGCTATTGGGCGTCCGCCAGTTTGGTGAAGAGGGATCTTGTAGATCGGAGGTGGATGACACACATGTTGGAGGTCCGTGCCTGGATTGACCAACTCTAAACCCGGCTCTACACGATGCTATGAACACCCTCCAACGCTGGACGCTTGATGGTAGGACGCATCATTACGAGTGTCCAATGTCACGCGTCCAACGTTGGTGTTTGGACTCGTTCGGGCTGTTGTCGGTATTAAATCCAACATTTGCATGAACATGAAGCTTAAGCGTTTTCTTCCTGTGCCCCTCTTAACGCTGCTAAAGAATTGTCGGGACGCGGTAGAAAGGATGTCAGGGCAGATGTTGGATTGATTAGTCGACACTGAGTCCTGAATTACCACCTATGAAGGTTAGACAGGGCGGAAGCCCCACAGGCTTTGCCTTGAAAAAGATGAATCTGCCCTGTTCTCGGCGTTAGCTCGCACAGTCAAGTCTAGCGACAAGCCATTAGGCAGATTCCTGAAGCTGATTAGGGCCCTGACTCTAGGACGCCATGGCGACTTTGCCAGCTACGTATCCAAATAATTCGTATTGAAGAGTATGGCAGCTAACTCGCTCGGCGACGACGGTTTGACAACGTCGAAAATTTGGAAGCCTACATGACCAACATGTTTGGATGTAGTTTGGATACTCTGGCGTTCTGGCGACGCTGCCAGTGAAATGTACACGAGTTTTATTGCACCTCACTCACTCAGTATCCAACCTACGCCATTTTGGAGCTCGGATCAATATTAGTGTTAGAAAATAAGTTTCGATAAAAAAATCTATTTGGAGATATAAAATGAAATATTGCGGAGATATAAAATGAGACAGACAGTAATGAGTTAGGGCCCTTAAGTGGTCTGGTCTACAACTATAAGGTGTGGGTAGTACAATAGGCCAAGTTAAGTGGGCGCAGTACTTTTGGACCCAATACCTCACCAGAAGAAGGCGGGTGCTCACCTGCGCAATTTCAATGGTGACGTAAGTAATGGAATTAAAGTTTCAAGTATTAAAACATCTCACCAGAGACTTGTTTTATTTCCAAACTTATAAAAATGGCTCGGAGGACACAAAATGCACGACGAACGAGAGGGTTCAAGGAGGAGGAGGACCTGGCTGCCCCTTTTCTCCTTTCCTTTTCTTCTTGGTCCGGCTCGATTTCTTCTGATGTTATTCAGCAACAACGGCTTCCCATCTTCTTACTCCGTTTTGCAGGCGCCATGTCAGTTTCGTTTTGTTTTCGTCAAGTTGGAGTTCATTTGTTGTACTTTCGTTCAGTTTTAGCTTCGTCCGTTGCGTTGTGTGATGTGCAGTGTTCGTTCTGTTACTTTTTTTACGGATTAACGGATTCGTAAGGAAAACACTTTTTAAATTCAACGCTAAGCACAATTCTTAAAGTTCACTGTTATCAAGTCACTATTTATCGCGTTTTAATTCCGCTATTTAATCATCACTTTCGCTTTAGGTCACTTTGATCACTTTAAGCGCCTTTCAAATCGAAACTGATTGTAAATGCCGTTGCCACTCCATTTATATATCCAAGACCCATTTCCAGATTTTTATTTTAATGCCAAGTCTGTTCTTTTTAACGAACATTCGTTAAAACACTTCCAGAAATTTCAGAAAGCTTTGCCCTTAATTACCGTTCGTTCAAATTCTAACTAATAGATGGCACCATGTTAACTTGGTGCCTAAATCAAACTGCTAATAGATGGCGCATAAATCATCACAGTTCGTTATTTTTGTTTACTTTTCGTTTTCGTAACACTAATAACTAAAATTGGACGAGTTAAAAGATTTTTATGATAGGCTCCCTTTAAAACGACTTCAGCCAAAATCCCAGAAAAATTCTTCGATAACATGTACAGTTCTAAAGTACTAGTACAATGCTCTTTGGCATGAAAACTCCCCTGATAATATTGAATAGAACTTCGCACTTAGATTAATAGTTTCAATTCCACAGCACACACAAAGCTATTATCTTTCACCAGTTATACTCTAGCCATAAGACACGCTACATTTGCTTCAATCTCACCAGACCAACCGTCCACACAGCGCAACAATTTATATATCTTACCTGCGCCATAATGTAATGCTGACAAGATACCGCCGACAACCCCAGGTTTAAATAATTAAAATCCGCAAAGCTCGGCTTATTTCTGTTATACATCGCATCGCATTACGCTTTAACAAATAATTGAATTGCGAACGTTTGGCGGGCGTGCGCGCGCGTATCTGAAATGGTCATCAGCAGACGTGTGTTATTTCGCGCACAACTCACCTGTAAATTTGAGGCTTGAGAATCCAGGTTTTGCTGGCTGTTTGCCTCTTTCATGGTCATTAAACATGCGGTACTCAGCGCCGGTACTGCACATTACCTTAACCAATTCGCGCGGCGTGCATTCACACAGATTTTGTAGTAGTTATAGCAAAACGCAGAGAGTACGCGCGCGCGTTTTCGAGTTTTAACCAAGATATTCCGCTATGATAAATTGCACCGCCGCGCCGCGTCCCCAAACCCCGAATAATTCGCCTGTGGCGCACGATATTCGTACCTGGTTGTTAGGCGCGATCTGGTAAACACATCGCCCAGCAATATATATTATTATTAGGAATTCTAGGTGGATTACTTTTGCCCAGATAAGATTTCTAAATTTCAGTGTTAGTTTCCCACACTTGGTTTGGCAGCATTCGACAGGCACCGTTCTTCGGCATCACCATCAGTCACCAATCTCGTTATGAAGTGATCTAATGACAGCCCACAAGGCTGTGTGCTGTGGGACCCGTCTATTTTATGCTCCGTCAATCAATCCCCCGGCGGCGGCGTGCTACGAATATGAGCGTTTTCAGCTATGGATCCACTCTTTTGACACTAAGTAATTTACTGTCGTGGGATGGCGTATGGCTTTTATTGAAACTTTAAAGTGACGCTAATTAAATGATGAAATTACGAGAGCAGCCGGAACGAAAGTTATTTAGTGCGATGTGAACACTTGGGAGGAAAATATTGCATGGCAGTTACCTTTATAACAGGAAATGAATGTCGATGGCTTGGTAGCAGTTGAGGCAAGAAGTTTGATTGCATTTCGAAGAATGTCTTCGTGAAATTTATAAATGAGATTTAGATTTATTAGTTTAGGGGATTTGCCAACGCGAAAGTATTGCTTTATTGGGACATTTAGCGTGGTATATATGTATCTGCATACTTATAATAGGTACGTGTCCTAGGGTTGCACCATGATCGAGGTGCCCCCGAACAGTTGTGTGTGCATATAGACAACCTGTCACACTGATCTGAATGCATATGGCGGATCCAGGGTGAAAAATATACAAAAAACCGTAACCTCAAGGAATAAACAATCGTGCCAAGAGATGAATAAGACCAAGTAGGTGTATTGCTGACGATAGACTCAAAATATCTGGGGAGATCCAGTTTTATGTAGGAATCCATATTGAAGACGAAAAGGTAAATGGGTGCTGTACCTTCAATGGGTGCTGTGCCAAACCCGAAACGTAACTCCAAAGAGGCCCAATCAAAAAGCCCCTTAAAAAAATTCCTAAGTCTAGCTGGAATGAAAAGCTTTAAGTAGCCAATTGCAAAAGCGCATTCCCTGTTATAGACACAGCGTAATCAAATTATGATGAAAATTCTAACGAACGCCTTTAGGAGTTGACACAGGTCTTAATAAGTATTATGTTTTGACAGTTGTAACAAGTGGTAAAGCAGTGAAGAATCAACGATCGACATCAATTATCGAGGTTCGAGAACTCGCCTAAAATCGTCAAGAATGGAAACGAATCGTGAATGGAGTTCGAGACCCAGCGGCACCAACTGCAGCGTATCCGTGCGGAGACGTCTCGCTAGAACCGCCAGCTAACGGATCAAAGAAGAAGAAGAAGTGAAAAATCTCAATGAACGAAAAATAAAAAAAAATCATAAGCTTGGTAAGTTGTTTTGTACCCACCCACCAGTATTATTTTTTATTAATTTTCAACTAAGAACCTGTTTAGACGGTGCGCTTCAGCGCAAGTGCCTCACGAAATTTGTGGGCGCGGGGAGGTTTCGGGGCGGTGGGAAGTGAGCCTTGATCAGAAAGGGATTCACTTGCGCTTTTTGGCCTTTTAATTTCATTTTGTTCCATCTTCGTGTTCCATTTCACTTTCGTTTCAGCCTTCTAAGTGAAAACACGTGCGAGAAAACTTTTAAGAAACTTTATTTTGGCAATTCACAAAAACACCATATCACTTTTCTTATTTTAAAAAACGGAAATACTCTGGATATCGCAAAAATTGTTATCACACTTTATAAAAACACGCCAATACTTCGCAGATAGCAAATTATGCAAATTGTTTTTATTCCATTTGTTCCAGCTGTAAAGGAAGCGACTGGGCTCAAAGCGAATCGTCTAAACAAATGTGCGCTTTGAGGCGCCTCAAAGCGCGCGACAAAGCGCAACATCTAAACAGGGTCTAAAACTAAAATCAAAATCAGCTGATAACCTAAGATATTGGAAACTCGTCTAAAAAGCGAGCTTTTTACAATATCGACTGACAGATGGCGCTCTTTTGAGTTTTCATAATCGATTAACCAAAATTTGCCAAGTCGGTTCTTCTAATTAATGAGGCTCATTTTCGTAATAAATAATGAATTTTCATCATAATTACGAAAGTGTATCGAGGCTATTAGAGGCCCGCATTTTAGCTGCAAAACCTTCTTCTTACTTTATGTTGAAATAAAGTCTAACCTTGCATAATTAAGTGATTTTTATTTTCTAGGATGCGAAGAAGGATTGAAAAGTATAAATTTTTCACACAAAGAAGCTAAATGTAACACTAAACGCAGGGTATTTAAACTACTGCACAACGCAGCCAGTTTTTCGACATATTTCTAATGAGGACCTTCAAATCATGGCAAAAGATAAGAGCTGGGAAATTGTTGACTTTCGTTGTCACACACAATCTGTGGAAAGATATATTAAACTGGCAACAGAGGCCTCACAAAGTGTAAGTTACGCTACTAGCTAGAGATGGCCTTATTGGAGCTTAGTTTAACTCAAAACAATAGTCTAGCTGGTAGTCTATCCCTAACCATAAGTATGCTGAAAATATTCCAACTTTGCCGAACAATCAAAATTTCGGCTCGCTTTCTTAGAAATTAATTTTTTTACGCTTTAATTAGCTTCACCATCAGACAAATCTTGCAAGTTGCTTTTGACCCACTTCCCTATATCCGATCAACTTCAATTTTTTCGCTTATAGTTCGCGTGACAATGCACCCGACCATTTTGTAAAAAAATCAAGATGGCAGCCAATTTCGCAATTGTGCTCTCTGAACCCTGACGTGGGTATCAAATGAAAGGGTATAGCAAGCAGAATACAAATAGCTATGTGGCGTGGAACGGTGATAATAAAATAAGAATATAGATAAACAGACCCGCCCTTTTTATATTTCAAAAGGTAGGCAATAAAAACTTTACATTCAAAATTATTTTTTACTTTTTAGTTCATTTTAAAATAAAAGCGTATGTTTTTGATTTTTAGCATTAATTTTGTTGGAACAATCGCTAAAAAAAGTTGTGCACAATCCTAAGCACAGAAACAGCATATTGGTGTTATTAAGGTGAAGCTGCTTTATGCATTGCCATCTGTTGCAAAAGATGTCAAACTACTAGATGAAGAAAGCCGATACTGCAAATATGGGTCATGCCTTAAAATCACCTAATAGCTTTTCAACGTTTTCACACATAACTTGGTCTCTCTTCGTTAGATCATAAACGATATAACACCAGCAAGTATACATTTCATTAACAGAGATACTAATGCCGATTGAGATGAGCAGCGTTTTGCGTTAGTCATTGCCATAGTACTTAACTATAAACTAACTTCGATGCATTTTGAAGCGCTCAAAATTTATTATGTTCTATGCAAATGACACCAGTTAATTCCGGCGAATTGTCCAGATGAAAATGGCCAGACTAATGCATCCATTCAACCTCTACTATAAGTGCCATTAACATCCCATCTAGGATTCGAACTGTACACAAAAACTCTTTATCCCCAGCGACTTTTAACTGTTCTCACAAGACCACAATTCAGCCTGGAACGTCGTCGTCGTTCATCCTCTCTGGAATTTGCTGGTTTTCGCCAATCTGAACAAATTATCATATCCCGTATCATTCATGACCCTTGACAGCTGCCGGTCCGTATAGATACAATGCGGTTTCACTAACCAGTTACGGTTTTGCCATTGACTTTGCGCACACTCTCTCGCGGCGCGAAGGTGAATAAGTCACAGTGGCTTTGGGCAAGTGGCACCAAAACGGAGGTGCACCTTAGATTCCGTTTCAGGAACCTGTAGCTGAAATCTGCTGCATTCATGCAATCACGTATTATAGCCCCAACGAACGTCTTGAATGATGCGCTTGTGGCTGCGCTGCTGCTACATGAAGGAATTTCCAGCCGACGAACAAGCTCTATGGAGTCTCTGTTCTGTATGGGAGCCGGTTTGATGGGAAGCCTCTGCGCCGCCGCTATACACAGCCTAGTGCCAGTTTTTCATTGCCACTGAACTTGATTTTGCGGGGGGAGCTTAGGGCGGTAACGTTACTTTTTTCACTTATTTAATTCGCATTTGTTCTTGCTAAAATTTTTCAGAGAGTCCCACATCCTCGCAAATACCCCAATCAAAACCACGATGACTAACAACGCCTAAGCGCGCGCTTATTTGATTCTGCGATCCAAATGCACTGACCTTAAATTATTATTATTGAGAGAGTCAAGATCACGGCAACACCGCGATACGCACTGGACGCGAACATTTAAACATTCATCATCATTAGCGCATGCGCTAACGACGCACTGGAAACTTTCTTTTGACAGCGCGGCAGCGTTACGGAATTTCGAACTAGTTATTTAGATAAACAATTACGATTTCGACCGTTTCGAAATTAACGTTAAGATGAGAAATTTTTGTTGATTTACGCCGCGCCGCCAGAAGAATTTAGCCTACTTTTTGCGGTATGGTCTGAGGAGACCAATGTATCTAAAAACACGGATTTTTATGAGAAATGCGCTTGCGTTTTTAGTTCTGTTTAGAAATTAGGTAGGAAAACATTAAATCTGTTACTTTTTTGTGATAAATTAAAAATGCCAACAAAATGAAAAGTTTCGTAATGGCACATTAATTTTTTTTGCGGCGGTACGAAATGCAGCTATGCATGAAAAGTTTTCTTCGGTTGGAATCACTTAGACCAAAAAAAAAAAATTTAGGCTAAAGGTTATACTTTTACAGATGAGTACTTATAACGGCGCGGTATCGAGGCTTGTGAATAATTTTTGGAGAATTTTATAAAAAAAAATTATGCTTCTGTATTGTTTTTGTTGATCGAACTAGGTTGAACGACATCGAGGGAGAATCGTAGCAACGTGGGAAGATTTGATGTCTACAAGAACTTGTACAGAAGTCAATAGAACAGCACTAGTAAAATATTTTTAATGAACCGTGCTCGTATCGTGTCTTTATGTCCCGGACTTATGTTGAACTTATTCATGATTGCGGCCGGTAGAAGAGTAGCTAAAACTATGGAAGCTTTCAGACACTCGAGAAACGATATAACGTGAACGATAGGGAGTAGCTGGTGAAATGCCGATATTTCCGACATTTCTAAGAGGGAACTAATTTTATCAACGTAATAGACAAACCTCTGTACTACGTGTTTCAACAGACTTTGTAGAAACTGTCCCCAAGTCAACAAACGGAAAAAACAACTCGGTCGCACATTGTCTGTCGCCTATAAATACAATATCGGTTCCGTCAATGATTGATTTCGAAGAATTGGCTAAGGCCCAAGTAAAAATAAAAAGTGGCCTTACAACGGGCGAACACCAGCCGTGATTCAAGCATAGTTCTCGGCCATATGCCGGGCATCAGATGTCCTTTAATACTCCAAGTGGCCGGTGTTCGCCCGTTGTAAGGCCATTTTTTTTATCGGGGGAGCAAGAGAGTGATCCAGACCTCGCTAAGTTGTTAAACTATCGTACTACAACAACCAAATTGAAACAACCCTTTCTTCCCAACAGCAAATGCGAATTGTATTGCGACATGGGTGAACAAGCAGTATGACCCTACGTACCAGAGAAGTACAGGAGAACACTTGGCGAGAGCTTACACGAATTAACGCATCCACCTGATAACCGGAAACGATAACCGGATTTTGATAAGGATATCAACAGACTAGATGGACTGAAAGAAGCAGTACGCAGCAGAGTAGGTCATACGCCCCATATCATCCCCAAACAACGGCATTTTAGAACGTTTTCATAGGACTTTTAAATATACATACGTTTAGAGGACTAAATGAGCAATATTGAACGCTTAGATTACCGAAATACTCCTCGGCATTAGAGCAGCGCCCAAAGAGCGCCTTAACGCATCCCTAGCAGAGATGGGTTCTGGTCAAGGAATGTATTCTGGTCTACCATGAAAGTTTTTTTGTAGATTCTACCAGCTCAGAGATAACGGAAAAGGAATTTGTGACACAGCGCAAGTTACACTTCGATGCGGTTAATCAATCATTAACTTCCAATCACGACAGCAGAAAACCATTCGTTCCGAAGGATCTCCAATCGACGGCATACGTATTTGTCCGGGATGTCAAGGTTAAAGCACCGCTTACGTCGCCATACGAAGGGACTTCTAAGGTAATGAAAAGAGGACCAAAGACGTTCAAAATTTTACGAAAAGGAGAAGAAGTCGTCATAGATGCCGACCGACTTAAACTCGCTTATATAGTAAAGAAGTCACAACCAAGGGCCAGTTCAAACGATTCGACTATGACTGAAAACGGTACGGATCGCGTTCAACAACCTTACTATTCTTACGAGAGTTTTGAACGTCAAAAAGAGATGCTAGTAGTTATTTTGAAGTTAATCACGGAGTTCTTGAACGACAAAAGTTTACCTTAGTTAACCATAGTAAGGTTTTTGAATGCGCTCCGTGTCGTTTTCAGTCGACGATCATGGGTGATCAGAAGAACCACGGAGTTATCAACAACACGGACACGAAAATAGTCAAACCTGGCAGGTTAAGGGACTGGTGATCACACCAGAAAGGGGGTGCTGTGATGGCACTAGTAATGCGGTTCATGATTGAACGTATAAAACCTTGCAATATATGGGGGACTTATGGAAAGCTTGATTTTGCAGACGAATAGGTGGTCTAGTATTTCGCAAAAACAAGACCAAGGCGGTAGGTGCGTCTTTTAAATCTGTTCTGTTTTGTTCTGTTCTGGCATGCATGTAAGAGCAAAAAAATTTTTGCTCATTACTAAATAAAAGCCTGAATGTTTTGTACGCGGTACTTTCCTTGGCAATTTAGTCGCTTTTTATTTTGCTGCGCGCGCAATGAACGCTGACCAGGGACGCCTCTGTATAGCCGTTTTGTGGTAGCCGCCATATTAGATTTAAAATAACATCCCGCAGCTTACTGTATTGTGGGTTGTAAAGAAAAATGTAATCCGCCATTTTGTGTTGGGCGACATTTTGTATTTGAAATAATCCCACATAGCAAACAAATTGAATTCTACTTGACATTCCCTTGCATTTGATACTCATGTCGGAAGTCGGGGA
The DNA here is from genome assembly GCA_949987705.1 of Thereva unica. Lineage (NCBI taxonomy): Eukaryota > Metazoa > Arthropoda > Insecta > Diptera > Therevidae > Thereva > Thereva unica. The sequence goes on from OX465284.1 coordinate 112,748,070, forward strand.
ACACTATTACAAAATTCGGCCGCCATCTTGGAACCTGTGAAATTTCACCAAAAACGCTGCAAGTAAAAATGTCTAATGTCTTACTTTCTGTTAACTTTATTTACATATTTTGCCAATCATTTTTCCTTTTTTTGTATCTGTTTCAATCTAGATGAAATCCTTTATATAAAGATACAACATGATACAAAGCGTATAAAAACGGTAACTCTTTTCCTTTTCATTAATATGTATACAAATTATTATCTATCTAAAGTTACATGTGTTTACCATTGAAATCAGCTGCACAAACTGTCATTGAAACTCATTGGGCAACGAAAAACACCAAATTTTGGAAGCAATTTCAACCATGATTGGTTTTAACGAAAGTTAACTTAACTACTCGACAGTAAACTTTTTCTAACGAACTTTACCCAACAAAATGAATATTTACAAAGGTTTCGTAAACACAATTTTTGGCAGGAGAGGGTCCTTTGTTGTGCTTTTCAGGTAATTTGAATGAGTACTAATAAGAATTAATACAACAAATGGCTACCATAACAGAAGCTAAACCTTTGAATGAATTGAAAACATAAAGAAGCCCAGCATGCATCTATTTATACAAAAGTATACAAAAGTCTTGGGTGTTCACGAAAATGGCGACACAACACCTCAATGGCACCTTCAATATCCAGAAACCGTTCATATTTCAAAGGTAGGTACTACTTTTCACATTCAACTCTTCCTACATTAATAAACCTCGGAATTTTAGTTTTACGTAAAAGATCAAACAATGCCCAGCCATAACTTATTATTCGTTAAGATGCCTTCCGTGGTTTTCTGCACGTGGTCCCGTCTAGTTGCAGCAAAGTGCCAATTGAAAACCTCACCTGAACCCCTAGAATCCACTTAACAATTCCTCGTCCAATACCTCCAACCACGTTAAATTTATTCTAGTCATTGAATGTGGCTTCTTCAATAAGTTTTTACTGTTCGCCGCTTTGTTTCGACAAATTTACGGTGTCGTGAAGTTTACGTCCATTTTACACTCAGGTCTCAACTTTTGTCGATATTATTTTCCAGTTAAGTTCACGCTGGTCAGGAGAACACGCAAATGCGAAAGGTGCGTCGTCGTCGTCGTCGCTCACACTTTATGTGTGTTTATTCAAAATGTAAAAATTATCGCACGTTTCACAGTTCTAAATCTTGCAACAAAAGAGACTTCACCACTGATTAACGGGAAAAGGTGGCAAAATAGGTGTGGTTGGTCACTTGTTTATGTGAAACCTAGATGGCACTTTTGTCGGTTAATGTTTTTTTCTGTTTTTAGGAAAATGGTTCTATTGGTTCAAATGTCCGAGACGGAATTGTTGTATACACTTTTGTTACGAGGTAATTGTGGCCACAAATTTTAAACGCTATCATTTTGCCATCAAACAATAGCAAATTCACACCCAGCCACCTGTGAAGATTATGATGCTAGAAAAGCCCAACATCGCCGGGAAAGTGAAAACTTAAGAATATGAAAAAAATATCATATAAAAACTACAGTTATCCTCTACATCAAAACCGAGGAACAAACAACAACAACATCGTCGCTGTCAGCCTCTTAATTTTTATTTACTTTCCCTGCGCTATTCATGGCCACCACGAAAACTGGCCAAAAAGGTTTTACATTCAGATGCAAATGGCGACCACACCACTAGTCAAAATCTAGATTAATAACGTTGCGCGCTTAAAAAAGCATAGTGCGTCTGCGCGCACACCGGTATTGGAAGCAAGGCAAGGTGGGAAAGCGGAACTTGCGAGCAGGCAGCACGAGATATAACGAAATGTCATTATATGGCAGGCATTTGTTGGTCAGTGGGAATCTCAGGTATTTAGAATTGAAAACAAAAGATCTGGTCCGAACGGGGTCATTGGAACAAATGAAGCGTTTAAGACCGGTTGTAATGTAATTTACGACGCTGCCTAGTTAATAGCGTTCGAACCTGGCTATATTGCCATTGCCGCCAATATATGTAGAGAGAGAGTAAAGATCTACTCACGATCTGCTGCTGGACAGATACAGTTTTTGTGTGCGCATGCGATCTTGACTATAATGTGTAGTTAGCCTGAACCGAGTACCGCCAGTTAAACTCTGGTTTTTGAATTTGTATATGTGGAATGGAAATTACTTTCGCAAAATTTATGCATTATTATTTTCAAATCAGTTAAATTGTAGCAAAGGTATGAAGATGGGGCATTTTGACACAAAAGAATTTGAACAGTACGACGACGACAAGCGGCGGGTAACCTAAGCTCACGAATTGTGGTGATGTTAATGACTAGATAAGAGTTCGTGACGAATGTAGCAGAATGAAACCGTTTTGATCCCTTTCTAATGGGATAATTCGTTTTGCAGATTATATATTGGACTGTTGAGGAACAGATTGAGGAGATAACAAATCGTGATTTGAATGGCCTGAATTGGATGGCGCCCAAGGCGTTGTTAGAATATTTCGATAAAAGGCTACTATCGTAGGATAATGGGGCGTAAGTTGTTGGTCATCTTTTAGGCTTAGGCGAGGGAGAATCTGTTTAGATTTTAGGATGGGCAGCACGATGACGGCACGTTACTCTACATTTAAAAGCATTTAACTTTGATCGTGTATGATCTCATATGAGATGATTAATGGATAGAGAACTCCAATAGGAAAGCAACAAAGTATTGTGGTATCTTTTGGGCTTTGAAAACTACACTAGCATATCCAGATAAAGTACAAAAGATTCCCTTAATGGCGATGACACCATTTGCTCCATTGACACAAAAACAACCGTACGAATGTTGGAACTGACACTTTATCACTATACTATACTCTTTCAGAGCAACTCGACTGTGGAACAAATTTCCTTGATAGTATTCCAAGAATCTAAACTTTAAGCGCATAGCCAATCGCCAACTTCTTCAACACTCCCTTGCCTCCTCATAACCTAAAACCTCTTGCCTCTTTCAAGCTAAGCTTACTATTAGATATTGCAACTTTACTGAGTTTCTATGCATAGCTTACCCTAGGTTTACTCAGAATAAGTCCCCATGGAAACAAAAATTGAGCAAAGTTTCGTTAAATCCAAGTAAACTCGACGAAACCAGTTGGGTTAAGCCGGGTTATATCCTTTACTACACATATACAAACGGCGGCAAAACGTAAAATTATTTATCGGCCGCTTAACCCAGTTAACACCGAGTTACCTTGAGGGAAAGAGCTTCTTGCTAATTCAGCAAACATAGCCTACTCCAGCTCATTGGAACACAGTACATGACATGACATGACCTACTACACGACGCACTGGCAGTAAGAAATGTGATTCCCTAAACTTAGTACTGCCACTTATAAAAAAATTTGACCTTCTACATCTTCAATGACCTTCAACAAAAACTAAATTTATCTCTGGTAGTTATTTTATTATTAACAAAGGTTCAATTATAGTTTTGCATGAATAGAAATACTAAAAAGAATACCTAATTTGCCATAGATATAAAATTAACACACATTTTTCAAAACAAAGCTTGAATGCAATTTTCACCAACAATCAACAACATGAAACATAAAAAAAATTGATCTATGATAAGAGAAGTAGGGCACGCTAGCAATTCCGGTATATATAGATATAAAAGGTGCAACAGAAACGCAGTTCATTGTGCTAAAGTTTAAAGCTGCAAGTATGAGTTTAAATTTACCGTTTTATTTGGTTCTTCTTACATCTTTAGTCAATATTGAAAGTGCACAGGTAAATAGAATAAATATTAAGAAAAATTGTTGTTGAAACTTTGTAAACTTGTCTAAGACCTTGTCCCACTTCGAACTCTTGTGTTACTGCATTTTGGATCCTTACTTTCGCCAATGAGCTATTCGTTGCGCATTTGATCAGTTGTACCAGCTTTAAGGGGACTCCTAATTCCGATAAGATCTTGTATAGCCTCTCTCTGTTTATTAAGTCCTATGCCGGTGGAAAGTCGACAAATATCTGGTATACATCTATATTTCTTTCCCAGGTTTTCTCCAGAATTTGCCTTAAGGTCAGCAACTGGTCCGATGTTGAACTGTATATCCTAAAACCAGCTTGATATTCTCCGATAAGGCTTTCCGCTATTGGGGGCCTCACTAGCTTAGGGAATAAGGCGTCTGGCTACCATCGTATAGGTCCCGAGTTCGAATCCCGGCGGTGCCACGGTCCTAGCCTTTCCCAATTTCCCCCTACATAACATTCCTTCTTTCTTCTTCCCTCTTTACATTCCTGATTCCTTCTGCCATAGCCTTTCTTAGCCCTTCCCCGCCCCACCAAAGCGCATGTTATCGGTTGGTTGATGAGATTCAACTCGTTTCAGGAGGCATAACACTCCAGCGAGTTGTTTCTCGATGCCCCGATTTCAAAGTCGCGATAGTAATGGTTGGGAGTAGGTGGACTAAAAAATATCGAGAGAAGGTTGTGGCAGTTCCTTCCTCCCCGACTAGAGCTGCTGTTCGACATTGCACTCTATAAGAAGAAAATAGATTGTCAACAGTATAAAGGGCCTTTCCTGTGACTCTAGTCTTTCACATAAAAAAAAATTGTTCAATAACTCTGTCAGCAATGTTTTCCAATTACTTGAAGCCATTTTAATATCGAATAAAATTATTCAAAACATGTTCCAAGACATTAATCTCACTCTTCCAAGTGTCAGAATTTCTCTTTTACACTGGGATGGGATTCACAAACCAATCGTTGAAACCCTCTCATAACTCTATTTTTTAACCACTGCCGACTCGAGTGAAAAGTTCTAATAATAGCTGCATATTTTTTAATCTGTTCCATTCTGGAACAGTAAAAATCACACCAAAGGAAATTTGATTACCTTAGCATAAATTACCACACATTAAAAAACTTAATTTCGTCGAATTTTGCAAATATTTCCATAAGTTACGGCTTTAAACCTCACAAAACAATTTATTTATTTCATCTGTCAACTGTCAAATTGAAACAAAAACACCTGTTCAAAAAAGGGAAATTTAAAATTTCCCTTGGGGCTGGATACTGTTCTCGATAATTATCAAGGACAAGAGTTTGTATGGCAGCAGTTTTAGAACAGAACCGATTCATTTTCATCAATATTAAAACATAATTTATTTATTTTTTTTAGAAAAATGTATACGAAGTTATCGATGTTAAAATTGTTCAAATCGACGCAAAATACATTGAACAAAATATAACAATGAACAGAGTTAAGCGTGGAGTATTTTCTTTTGATATTCATACAACATTCCTTGTAGAGGTCCCCAGCAGCTCTGAGGTAATGTTAAAAGCTATTAGGGTGCCATCAAATACAACATTATTATTATCATTATTATTTTAGATTGAAGTAACGCTTCATCGAAGCGCCTATGGAAATAACCAATACACCCCAAGTCCAGTGAAAATACCAAGATCAAAATTGGAGGAATTCATGAATCAGTACTACAAAAAGTATCTAATGGATGACGTATCGAAATTTTCCAGTTTTCCACTTTTCGAGGGTGATTGGAGTGGGCCTTTTCCTAAAGGATACTATTGGGTAAAGAACTACATTTTCAATTCGGCAAATTTAGCAGATGCCAACTTATCGCCAGGGCAGTATAAGGCGACTGCGTATCTATATCGTGATGGACAAGTAATTTATAAAGGTGAGGGTATTATGAAAATTACGCTGAAATAAACTATGTTTAAATTAGGTTGAAAAGTTTTATTTTTAAATAAGTATAAAAAAAATGTAAGAGCAAGAAAGCCTGCATAGCTTTCTACCCCTGTAGGAAGACTTTCGGCACGAGGTGGGGTCTTAAGCCAAAGATGGTGCTGTTCAGCCGTGGTACGTCCAATCTCCACGAAAAGCTCGCTGGACAACTCTGAGAAGGTCCTATAATGTTATAAATTTGACTCATCAGTACTGCCGAAACGGAGCCAAGTGGGTACTGCAGAGCAACCTTACACAGTCTGTATTACCGAACTCCTATAACGTCCAAGATCTCAAACGCAAAGTTCATTGCCACCTCTTCCAACACCCCCACACCTCTCATAACCCAAAACCTACTCTACACTCAGAACTAAGCTTACCACTAGACTTACGCCATGACGTGACCAACGACATGACGGACCGGTAGTACAAATAGTGATTCCTGAGCTTATAACTGCCACATAAAATTTTTTTACGCTTTTGATGGTAGTGCCCTCAGACAAAGGGATTTCGAGGCCTCGACCTGAGGGTATAGACGCTACAACCACAGACTATCTTCCCGCTGGATTGCTCCTCAGGAAAGACTTCGACATCGAAATGCCATCAAGAATGGTGGATAAACGGGAATGTCCTGAAAAAAAGTGTGAATTCAAAAACCCAACACTGCAGAGTTCAGCGATTGGAAGTCTGTAGCTGAATTCTGCAAGGCTGCGGCAGTGTTGAGTTTTTGAATACACCAAAAGTTTGACGTTAATCATCGACGACTTCAAAATTTGAGACACCTTCGGCGTTGGGGTGTATCAAGAGACCACTAATAGATCACTGTTCTGGAACCCCCCTCCAAAGGCTAGTATCTTTCAAGCAGATGTACTGGAGATCCGGAAGTCTTGTCAGGCAAGAAACCTGAGGGTCCTGAACTGTTGAGCCATCTCTTTAAGAGATCTACGACATTCAGAGGTAGCTCTAGAGCTGTTTGTTCAAGAGCGCAGGGCTTTCAGAGCCGCTTGACTATCTGAGAAGATGTAGACAGAGCTATTTCTATCGCCTGGAAGGATCTTATACCTCTTTGCGAAGAGGACCAGTTCCGTTTGTACTGGGTTAAAGCTGAGTCTGCGGGTGGCAGTCCAACTTGAAAGGGTTTGTCTTCAGGACTTGCGTTTTGTGATGATAGCAACGTCATCCGCGGTATGCCAGGAAATGATGCCCCTCTACCTCCATGTGTCGCAACAACTGCTTCATAGTTACTTACGTCCCACAGGAGCGCGGAAAGTACTCCTCCTTGCGGAGCGCCTTTCGGACCGAACTGTCGCCTAGGACCGAATTCACCATTCTGCCAGTAAGTATTTCGTGGATGAGAGACGCTAACGATGCCTCGATCTTCTGTTCAAGGAATGGCACTAGTGTATACTGTATAGCTTCAAGTTCGCGAGGCCACCAAGGGGGTTTGGAAGCTTCTTTATGCGGTCTATTCGGACAAGCTTTATTAAAGGCGTGAATATATAGTTCTCTGAAAGGGTCCACAATGCTATCGAGTTGTGAGTCGTGCCTTGTTTTTGGGAGGCTTAGGGCAAGGCTCTTTGCGATTAGCCTAGTATAGTAACTCCAGTTTGTCTTTCTGAGGTTTTTTATTTTAGAAGGGGTGGTTAGGCTAGAGTCCTGCAGTTGGAACTCTATGAATCTGTGGTCTGAGAGTCCAGCACTTCTTCTCTGTTTTTGATAACAAAGGTGGGATCATTACCTTTGTTACAAATAGCAAGGTTGCTGTTGAGTAGGTAGTTAAAAATACCCTCGCCTCGATCAATGGTGTCCATACTGCCCCATTGTGTGTGGTGTACATTCGCATCACCTCCCATAACCAGGACCGTGGAAGCATCGGTGTATCTTACCAGGTCCTGAAAAGCCATAGGAGGTAAAGGGCCCTCGTCGTCGTGGGCTAGATAAAAAGAGACCATCCAGAGTTTTTCTGTTTTAACTCTAGATCGGCCGCAGTAAGGTCTCCGTCTGAATTGAGGGAGAAAAAAGGAGCTTATATCACTTCTGACCAGAATACCTGTTCTGGGTTTTCTGTTACCTTCGGTGTAGAAGAGATTAAACCTAGGCGCCCTTAAGCCACAGATCCTTTCACCAGCGATCCATGGCTCTTGGACTAGGACAACATCGACTTCGCCTGACGCCAGTCGAGGCAAAAGCACAGCGGACACTGCTTTACAGTGGTGCAGGTTAATCTGATTCCCCTGCATCATTTTTCGCGGGTTTTACTTCGACGACAGTCAGCTCCGCTTCTTCATCGTTGGAGATGACCTCGTCGTTGTCCGAATTGAGGAGTTGATGCTCCGTGTACAGGTTACCGACGGCTCTGCCCAACTCGTAGCCTGCCTCTTAGTTGCAAGGAAGTTTTTCTTTTCATCACTTTTGCATCAGGGCATTCATCGATCACACTAACACAATTATAACATCTTTCTCGGGGGGGGGGGGAGCTATGAGAAATTCCCCTTTTCATTCGTGTTTATTGTACATCACAAGCGTTACCTGGAAAAGAGGCAGATCATAGTGTAAAGTCGGCGCCAGATATAGCTTTACCAATGCGGTCTCCCAACTGAGTACTAATAACCTCAAATGCTGCTTGACCTCTGTAATTGGACCAAACCCGACCTATTGAGTATGATAAATGGCACCCTTCAGAACACCTCAATTCAGTATTGCGGATTTTTTTGTATTTTGCTCATGGGGAAGCTAAGCGAAAGCCATCTTTTGCCAGGCCAGTTTGTAACTCTGGTAAAGATACATAACCAAAACTCAACCGAAAGTTTCACTTGAACAGCATACTAGGCGTTATCAGTGATCTGATGATACAGCTATTTGCCCCATTTTTATCCAATTTAATTTATCACATAATTATGTCGTTGGCAGATAATCAGAACCAAAGCGAACATCATAAAAAACTACAATGCACGCAATGATAGTGCACGCAACTGATAACAACAAGCGAGTATATATTGAAAGCGTGCTCTTAAATCCCAGCTCATTCTCAAGGTTCATGTCGAACTATAGTGAAAAATGAGGTTTTCGTTTTGGATAAATTTTGCACTTTTCGCCAATTTAGCAAATTTCGCCTATGGAGCGGTAATCTTCAACTATTCTTCTTTTTTGTGATAACTCTTATCCAATTTCTAGGCGGAATACGAACTTCTGACAATCGAAGTAACGGAGACAGATGCAAATTATATTGAACAAAATATTACCACCAAAAGAGTTTCTCGCGGTACTCACACTGCGGACATTAGCACAACAATAGTGGTAGATCTCCCGACAAATACTGAGGTGAAATCAATAATATTAATATTTCATGTTTTATTAATCAATTTTATTTTGTGTCAAATGAATTAGCTTGAAATTCTACTTCTACGGAGTGCACCAGGCAGTAACCAGTTCATTCCGAGTCCAATTAAAATGCCAAAAGTAAAGCTGGAGAAGTTCATGAACCAATACTACAAGAAATATGTTATGGAGGACATTACCAAACATTCCAATTTTCCAGCTTTTGAGGGCGAATATGAAGGTCCTTTTCCAAAAGGATACTATTGGATAAAGGATTATAGATTCAACACTGATAACATCAAAGGAGTAAATTTGCCGGCAGGACTGTATAAAGCAGTATTGTCGGTTTATGTTAATGGAAAACTTATCTATAGACTTGAGGTTATGTTTAGATGGTTGGTGAAAAACTGATTTTGTATCAAAGAAATTACATGGGTTTAATAAAAATTAAAGCGGGAGTTTTATTTATGGGATATGCAGTTCAAATGTAGTCAGGCAGGTGGGGTAGTGTCCCCACACAACATTTATAGAATCCAAGGAAGTCTGTATGTTCCAACTCCTATAACTCTATAACATTCAAAAGTTCAAACCTCCTTCCGACTCGTTGCAAACTAAAGCCTTAGCTTATTACTAGACATTGCACCGTGACGTGACAAATGACATAACGGACTGGTAGTACAAAAGACTGGATCATTCTCGCATACTGGCACATTCAGGTGCGGATCGAACCGGCTGGCAAGGAACGATGGGCACATTCGGACACGGAGCTATTAACGACAACGCCATACGCCTCCTTTCATTCGCAGCGTCATACAATTTAATCATTGGCAACAGAAACACCTGACGAAATCCATACAGCAACGAGTCGGCGATGTTAGACTACGTCCTGATCAACGCAAGATTCCGATCGACTCTCAAAGACGTACATGCAATGCGTGGACCAGAATTGGGCATGCCTATGGAACCCGACCATTGGGCGAGAGTTGCAAATGGTATTATCCAACGAATTCGCGGCGTTTGCAATATCAGACGATATCGTTGCAGAAGAAAAGCAATTACGGAGTCCATTGTGGAATGTGCAATGGAGTTTTGTCCACCCATACGTAAACGGACGCAGCCAAGGATCTCGGACAGCTGTCTAGACCTCGTCGATCAGCGAAAACGAATGTAGCACGTCGATTCGAGAAATACCGACGATTGAGCAAAGAAGTTCGACAGAAAATAAAATCGGAACGAGAGGCATTGATCAAATATTCGCTCACCGTCAGCTAATGGAAGAAAGAATTCGTTGCGGCAAACGAAATGTCGCCGTTTTCATCAATTTCAAATCCGATTGGAACAGCAAAGAAAAGGCAAAAAAATAATTCCCGACTCAAAAAGGTGTTCGACAAGGAGATGTCGCTTCGTCACTTCTCTTCAACGTTGTGACGCGATTATGAGTGAAACTGAAGGCGGAGTTCGATACGACGATAAAAACTCCGTTACCTTTGCCGACACGGGTGCTGAAGTTACGGACAACCAAAGCTGACTGAATTGCGGACAGACGACGATAGACGCGGATGGCGCACCATTGGAAGAATATCGTCTGTGAAGGCGCAGGCAATTCTGTATCGGGGCGTAGGATCCGCCGTGAGTTGATAACTTCGGTTTCCACGTGATTTTGCGGATTATCACGTACGGCCTATGTCCATGGACAACCTCGAGCCGCACCGAGGCTCTTTGAACGATGCGTATCGGTCTGTGCCAGTCTTAAGATTCTGCGCTCAGTTTTTGGGGGAAATTACTTCTTCTTTTATTTCTGGCTCAATTAAAAGAACATCTCTGCTAACGATCACCTTTCTGGTCTTCGGATTGTATGGTCGAAACCGTTCTGTTTGTTCGCTGTATCCCACGAGCACGCACTCGTTGGATTTTTCAGCCAATTTATTTCGTTGCACTTTCGGTATGTAGGCCACGGCATTGCAACCAAACACAGGTAGAGATGACAGATTCGACTTTGTATTTCACCAACGTTCTTCTGAAGTGATGTTCTTCATGGGATTCGGTTAATCAAATATACTGTCATTGTTACATCTATGAGCAAGCGTCGCATCTTTACCTTAATGTTACCATTCGACCTCTCTGCTACTCCATTTTATTCAGGTGTGTGTGGTACTGTCGTACGATTTTGTATGAAGATGAAATCCGTGTTTATACGGACGACCTCGGACCGCACGGCAAAAGCTCGCACCGTACCTTTGAAGTTACCGACTCGCTGATGATACTACGTACCGCTATACGGATAACACTCTTACCATCCCGTCCGCATCTGTTCGCAAAATTGCGCACCGTTGGAAGCCATTTAAAGGTGCGGTGCGGTCCGAGGCCGTCCGTGCGTTATAATCCGCAAAATCGCGAATCGTGGGAAGCCACTTTTATACAACATTTCTCGCATCGCCCGGTCATATGGGTTAAAAATCAATGCAGAAAAGACCAAAGTGCTGACAGCGGACAGATCGAAAGCCAATGTTCAGCTCGATAGATCCCAAATCGAACAGCTTCCAATGTTCAGATTCAGATGTTTTGGATTATTGTTTGGGGAAATGAAACTGGGGCCTTATTCTCTATTACAATACTCAAATGCTTTTCACTCGAAATTGATATCCGAAACTAAAATGCTTCCGTATTCCCTATTACAATATTGCTTCCTCTCGTAGAAATGTCTCCTAAAGAAAAGAAAATGAGCGCAAAAGCTTTCAATTGTATCGCCCACACCTTAAATTTTATAAATTGCTCGATTACCCTTGAGCTATCGAGTAAAAATCTAACAATATTGTTACAGTTTCGAGTCAGTTTTGTAATACAGAATATCATTTTGACAGTTTCGAGAAAAATTCTCACAATATTGTAATAGAGAATAAGGCCCCTGGCTTCGACGTTCACAGCCGCATCGGCTCTTCAAGTAGTGCATATGGAAACAAACAAATATTGCCATCAAAACGCCAAACCGAACGTTGATCTTTCCGTTTCTTCTTTATGGATCGGAAACGTGGACGCTGCTCTAGCCGGACAGCAATAAACTCGAGGTTTTCGAAATGCGATACTTGAGGCAGAATCTTTGTGTATCACTCTGGGATCGCCTTCGAAACGATTATCAACGAATCAACCATTATCGAGACTCGAGACGTCGCTAAAAATCGTCAAGAATGGAAACGAATCGCGAAAGTAGTTCGAGATCTAGCGGCACAGACAGCAACGTATCCGTTTCGGGGACGTCCCGCTTCGACCGCCAGCTAACGGGGATCAAAGAAGAAGATGTTAAGCTATTTTCAGCCTTTTTCTACTCTGACATCTTATTGACAGCAGCTGCAAACCCAACTGCTTTACTCTGCTCTGACCTTTTTGAGGAATCATCGAACGCAGCTCTTGGTTGGAAATATTTACAATTCTGGTTGACGTTTACTGCCCTGTAGTTACTAAGCTGTCTGTCTGTCTCGACTAGGGTTTGCTGAAGTTACATACATATCGGTGTACTGTCTTCCAACACACTGTTGTATAAAAACCCTCCTTTGGTGTGCCCAACTCATCATTTACTGAGTGCACCATCAGCAGCAAAAGACGTTCAAAACGATTTGAACCGCTAAAACGTGGTTTTAGTAATGAAGTTCGATTGCAATTCGTGTGGAGACAACTCTCACGTTTCAACCAAACATCTAAAAATACGACAATTATTCATGCTTTTTTTGTTTACGCTTGTGGCGTATCATAATACGTCATCAGGAAAACAACAACGCACTTTTCTTAAAATCATTTTTTCTTGGGTAAATATAATTCACATGTAACTTTTGTCATAGTTGTATATAAGACCTTTGTAAATACTTTGTAAAATAAAGAAAAATTCAATTGGACTTCCAGTGTTTTAATAACAAAGGAACCTTCTCTCATTGGTGATCAAGACACCAATAGTACCTGCTAAATTGGCAACAGTACTTGCCAAACGCTTATCAGTGATAGCAGTGTCCTTCTTTTTTATCCAGTTTAATTTGCCACACGGAAAAAGTCGTCAGGCATAACTATCTCGTTGGCAGGAATTTTGCCGAACACGGCTTGAATATGATGTTCTAACAACCAAAGCGAACAGCAGAAAAACTACTTCAGATGAATGATAGTGCACGCAACTGATAACATCAAGCGAGTATATATTGAAAGCGTGCTCTTAAATCCCAGTTCATTGTCAAGGTTCATGTCGAACTGCAGTGAAAAATGAGGTTTTCGGTTTGGATACTCTTTGCACTTTTCGCCAATTTAGCAAATTTCGCCTATGGAGCGGTAATCTTCACCTGTTCTTCTTTTTTGTGATAACTCTTATCCAATTTCTAGGCGGAATACGAACTTCTGACAATCGAAGTAACGGAGACAGATGCAAATTATATTGAACAAAATATTACCACCAAAAGAGTTTCTCGCGGTACTCACACTGCGGACATTAGCACAACAATAGTGGTAGATCTCCCGACAAATACTGAGGTGAAATCAATAATATTAATATTTCATGTTTTATTAATCAATTTTATTTTGTGTCAAATGAATTAGCTTGAAATTCAACTTCTACGGAGTGCACCAGGCAGTAACCAGTTCATTCCGAGTCCAATTAAAATGCCAAAAGTAAAGCTGGAGAAGTTCATGAACCAATACTACAAGAAATATGTTATGGAGGACATTACCAAACATTCCAATTTTCCAGCTTTTGAGGGCGAATATGAAGGTCCTTTTCCGAAAGGATACTATTGGGTGAAGGATTATAGATTCAACACTGATAACATCAAAGGAGTGAATTTGCCGGCAGGACTGTATAAAACAGTATCGTCGGTTTATGTCGATGGAAAACTTATCGTTAGACTTGAGTGTACGTTTAGATGGTTGGTAACAAACTGATTTTGTGTTAAAGAAATTACATGGGTTTAATAAAAATGAAAGCGTGTTTTATTTATGGGATACGCAGTTCAAATGTAGTCAGGTGTGGTAGTGTCCCCACACAACATTTATAAACATCCAATCTTAGGCAGTCTGTATTTTTCTACTCCTAGAACTCTATAACACTCAAAAGTTCAAACCTCCTCTCGACTCCTTGCAACCTATAATCTTAGCTTATTACTCGATATTGCACCGTGACATAACGCACAGCTAGTACAAAGGCTGCATTCGAAAATTCAGCCAGCTGCGCAGACAACAGAAACACGAACTCACCTGTCGAAATCCATACAGCAACGATTCGGCGATGTTAGGCTACGTTTTGATCAACGCAAGAGTCGGATCGACGCTCAAATGACGTACGTTCAATGCGTGGGCCCGATTGCGGATCGGACCATTATCTTGTTCGGGCAAAATTACAGATGCGATTATAAAGAGCGAAGAAAACGACGCAACCACTAGCCAAGAAGAATTGGGCGTGCCTACGGTCTCGGACAGCTGTCTAGACCTCGTCGATAAGCGAAAACGAATATAACACGTCGATTTTGAGCAATACCGACGATTGAACAAAGAACTTCGACAGAAAATAAGATCGGAACGAGAGGGGTATTACAATAACGTTGCGGCCGATATGGAAGAAAGGGTGTCGAGGCACATGTACCGGACGCTGTACCAGACAACTCGGCGGTTAGATGGCAAAACAACGTGAGCAAACGACAATATAAAAAAATCGGATGGAACTTTTGAGACCTCTTCCCATGGGCGCCTGCAGCGGTGGAGAGAATTCTTCCACCAGGTATATAATGCTCTTCACGCCACGGCATGAGATTCGGTTAATCAAATACTGTCATTGTTACATCTATAAGCAAGTATCGCACCTTTTCCCTAATGTTACGATTCGTCCTTTCTGCTACTCCATTTTGTTCAGGTGTGTGTGGTACTGTCGTCCGATTTTGTATGAAGATGAAAGGCCTACTATTTCTGGACTTTGGTTTTGACATGCTCGTCCGTGTTTATACGGACGACCTCGGACCGAACAGCATAAGCTCGTACTGCTAGTACTTTTGAAATTACCGACTCGTGGAGGATACTGCGCAACGCTAAAGACTTGCCTTTGCCTTCACGGACAGCATTCTTCCCAGGGTCGCCGTCAGAGCTTGTGTGGTGGGGTCCGAGGTCGTTCGTGCGTTATAATCGGCAAAATCGCGCACCGTTGGAAGCCAGCTTTATTCGACAATTTCCGCATCACCAGGTTATACTGGTTGAAAATCAATGCGGAAAAGACCAAAGTGCTCACAGCGGACGGATCGAAAGCCAGTGTTCGCCTCGATGGAACCCAAATCGGTTCCAATTCTCAAATATTTCGGATCATTAGTTGATGAAGAAAAGTGACATCGACGGCCGACGTTCACAGCCGAATCGGCCAGGTAATAGCAGCATTCGCCTCGCTCAAGTGGTACATATGGAAACGAACAAATACTAAGCCAGGCGTCAACAAGCTCGAGGTCTTCCAAATATAATGCAGGTTCTCGATATCTCACTCCGCGATCGCCTTCAAAACGAGACAGTTATACAAAGATGCGATCAACAGACAAAAACGTCGACTACGGTGGTTTGGACATGTTTGCCGAATGGATGATAGCCGCTTGCCACGTAAACTGTCTTCCAACACACTGTTATATAAAAACATTCCTTTGGTAGGCCCAACTCATCTTCTACTGAGTGCACCATCAGCAGCAAAAGACGTTCAAAACCATTTGAACAGCTAAAATGTGGTTTTAGTAATGAAGTTCGATTGCAATTCGTGTGGAAGCAACTCTCACGTTTTTAGTATCAACCAAACAACTAAAGATACGACAATTATTTATGCATTTGATGACCTTTAGAAAATATAATGTTTACGCTTATCAGTGATGTGATACCCCTTGTAGCAGTTTTTTATCCAATTTAATTTGCCACACGGAAAAAGTCATCACGCATACATAACTATCTCGTTTGCAGGAATTTTGCCGAACACGGCTTGAATATGATATTCTTACAACCAAAGCGAACAGCAGAAAAACTACTTCAGATCAATGATAGTGCACGCAACTGATAACATCAAGCGAGTATATATTGATAGCGTGCTCTTAAATCCCAGCTCATTCTCCAGGTTCATGTCGAACTGCAGTGAAAAATGAGGTTGATATATTTTGCACTTTTCGCCAATTTAGTAAATTTCGCCTATGGAGTGGTAATTTTCAACTCTTCTTCTTTTTTGTGATAACTCTTATTTAATTTCCAGTTGGAATACGAACTGCTGAAATTCGAAATAGTCCACATCGATGGAAGATATGCCGAACAAAATTTTACAATGAAAAGAACTTCCGGTGGTGATTACTCTATGGACTTTTGCACAACCCTTCTGGAAGATATGCCGACAACTTCTGAGGTAAAATCCAAAATATGAAAATTTCATGTTTTAATAATCACATTTTAGTTTGAAATTCATCTTCTACGGAATAAGCCAGGTAATGATCAGTTCATTCCGACGCCACTTAAAATGCCAAAAGTGAAACTGGAGAAGTTCATGAACCAATACTACAAGAAATATCTGATGGAGGACATTACGAAATATTCCAATCTGCTAGTTATTGAGGGCGAATATGAAGGTCCTTTTCCGAAAGGGTACTATTGGGCGAAGGATTATAGATTCAACACTGATAATTTTCCAGGAGTTCATTTACCGTCAGGACTGTATAAAGGAGTAGGAATGTGTTATATTGATGAAAAACTTGTCTATAAAGCTGAGGCTACGTTTAAGTTGTTGGCGAAAAACTGATTTTGTCAAACATATTAAATGAATCTTAAGTTCAATAAAAATGAAGGGGTGTGATGTGTTTCATTTGGCAGGCGATGGCAGACGATGAACTAATTTTGCTAATTTTGTTGGATTACTTCAAGAGATAACCATGTTATCCATTATCTAAATCTCTTACCTCGATCTTATCTAACATACGAGTGTGATTTCTGACTTGATCAATATTCTCAGTGGCGTTCCGCAAGGATCTATGCTTGGGCCCTTATTCTTTTCAATGTTTATTATGACCTATCATCGATATCATTTATAGCTTTATGATGTACATTAGCCGCGTTCCATTGGGAGATTTTTTCTACTCCCGAGTACATGACCAATGGAACGCGATTTTTAACATAAGAAGTAAACAAGGGTATAATAAAATGATTTATTTTATCTTACCGTATTATATCTATCAATATTATCCACTTTATAATTTTTTAAATTCCACTGTTATTTATTTTATTCACTTTAAACTGTTACTTGTTTTGTTTACTTTAAAAATGCACCTTATAATAATTAATCTGACAGTTTATTTTACTGAAAAAACAAAAAGCCATCTACTTTTAAGTAGCTAAAGCTTGAAAACCGGGCGGAAATTTTATGCGTTTCTACTAGGAGTGAAATCCCCCAAAACAAGAGCAGGGGTAGTTGGAGGTCCTCAGGAGTACTCCGGAGTAGCAAATATCGCCCAATGGAACGCACGTAATTATGAGCGAAAAGACAATTTAATAAAGGCGTGGACGATCATGATGACGAAAAAGTTTATATTGGCCGTTGAAGATCTCAATCCATCTAAGCCTAAGTACAAAATCTTATTCAACCTTTATCAAATCTTAGTCGTCTTATTAGGACTATATTTCCAAACCCCTATAACAAATTTGCCTATGTCTTTCTACAACATGCATATTGTAGATGGACACGGCACTGAACGAAGTTGTACGTATCCGAGAATACTTAAACAACTTAATGTGGTAATCTTCCTGGCTCTAGTATATGTGGGAGTTTACAATGGTTTTAGTCAGTAAATCTTCCAAATACTGAAATCTAGAAATATCGACCGACGGCAGCTTAGGCACAATGTTTTATAGCCATACGTTTAACGAAACTTAACGAAAGAAAACATAACAAGCTCGACTTCAAGCTTTAGTCGAGTATTAATTAATTATTAACTTCCCAGTATAGGAAGTTATTGTAATCGGTCCGAAAATCGAAATCGAAAATTTCAACGTATTTTCATCTTTCAAGGTCCCAGGAGCATTTTAAGCAAAAAATTGGGAGGAAGTATGTGTGTGTGTGTGTATGTGCGTACGGATGTGGTCATTTTTTCCTGCACGATATCGCACGAACCAAAACTGATATCGACTTCGTTGAGGTGTCGTTCGAAGCGTATCAACCGAAATATGATCTGAAAAGATTTTCATGAAATTCGGTCGAGCCGTTTTTTTGTTTAAGCGACGTAAGTGATTTTTGTACCTGCACGATATCGCCCGAACCACGAATGATATTGACTTACTTGAGGTGCCGTTCGAAGCGTATTAGCGACAATATAATCTGAAAAGATTTTTATAATATTCGGTCCAGCGGTTTTTTGGTTTAAATGACTTAAGTGATTGTTGTACCTGCACGATACCGCGCGAACTAAAAACTATTTCGACTTCACTGAGGTGCCGAAAAACATTAACACATCAATTTTATATTCATTTTCGTCATCCTAATCTTGTAGGTGCGCACATTTAGTTTGACATTTTAGCGAAAATATTGATAAACAATTGTGACAAATTCTCAGTATTATACATATATTCTATATTGCCTATTGTTCATTTATTATTAAAATATCCAATCATAATATTCAACATCCATCATACTGGGAAGTTGATCGTGTGGACCGAAAGGGTCGAACCCACATCCCAACTAGTTTTATTTCTGGATCTAGCTCTCTTCTTCTTTGTTTTGATTTCTATAGCGAAAAATATTCAAATTATACTAAAATATCAGAATTGATAAAATGAAACGTATTCTGAAAAGTCCACGTTATGATCCATTTTGACACAATCAACAAAATCACTGGCATCCATTTTGTGCACTGCATTATCTGCACAATTTTGCTGTATGGTTACGTTTATGCTGCATTTCCGAACACTAATCCTCGTTGACGTTTTCAGATTCGGTCATCTGACTTGCGGTATAACCGCAGTTTGACGATTTCGAACTTAATCGAACTTTTGTAAGCTAAAAAGAAGAAGACATAAATTCGATTTGTTTGTTTTAAAAATGACAAGTGGCAATCACGAGTTTCTCTTGTTCTGAAAAGGTATGAAAAATTTGTGTTTGTGGAAACAAACTGGATTTTATGTTTTTTACACAATGGAAAACTCGAAACAGATGACTTGAAACGACTTCTGTGTTGCCACCCCTGATCAGGCGACCATGATTAGCTCCTTATGCATCATCCCACACGTCATTCTCGAATCACGACTGCTTGAAAGTCACTGTTTAAGCCGCCAAAACTATCATCGGACCATTTTTCTTCAAAATTTGGAGCGACGGACGTACGCTAGCGCTGAATGTTGGCGCGAAAATGCATGAAAAAGGTCTGTCGAACTTCTATTTTCAACAAGACGACGCATCTTGCTACACCATAGCCGCTAGGATGAAGTTCTTGCAGCTTTATTGTCTCTTTTATTATACATCTCGAGTCTATTCACATCAAAAACACTTGTGGAAATTGTAGCGCTTTACATTGAAAACAATCGTTCAATTGTGAAGACTGTAGGTGCTTATCGTGAAATTCGGCGTCTTCAGATAATACAATTCGTAGTTTGGTGAAGAATTTCTTTGGGTACGAGTCTGTAGCCACTCGCTAGAGCCCCATTGGAGGGCCTCCGCGAGCGAAGCTATTGAAACGATAATAGAGATTGTTTGCGATAATCCAAATGTGTCGTATCGCCGCCGATTTCAGGAGTTAAACGTGAGTGGAACGACTCTAAAGAGGATTTTGAAGCAAGATCTTCATATCTTCCTATATATAAGTTGCCAACGGACAAGCCGTGTCGTTTGTAATATGGAAATGCCGTTGCAAGAATGATCGATGCCGAGTCAGATTTTTGGGACAAAATTTTGATGACGAACGAAGCTTATTTTACACTCTCTGGCGAAGTCAGTAAACCGTATTTGGGGAACAGATAACCCACATGTCATTCCCGAAGCATCACTGCAGACGAAAAAGTCACTATTTGGGTCGAAGTGTGCTCAAAGACCATCATCGGACCATTTTTCTTCAAAGTTCGAGAAACCTTCTAAGATGTACGGTTCTGATGCACTTCGTGTGTCTGAAAACGCGTGAAAAAGGTATGACGAACCTTTTCCAAAAAGACGATGCACCTTGCAACACAGTGAAGCTTATGCCAGCAACTCAAAGACCATTGACGAACTCAAAGCTAACATACGAACTGAAGTAGATGCTATATCGCCCGAAAACAGCTGCTTTTTGCTTATCGAATTTAATCGACATTGTATTCAAAAGCTGGTTAGAAATAAATCGTAAAGAATCTACATAGCTCATTTGTCAAAATCGGCTAAAAAATGTCGGAGTTATTCAATATTGAAATACCGAAGGTCTAGATGGCACACCGCTCCAACTTACAATTTCATAAGTATCTTTTTAATGCATATTTCCAGATGGTTATAAAAACTCATTTCAGGGCTAAATTACTCAATTCCAAAAAATCGTTTATAAAAATCGATAAATCGATAAAAACTGAACGATTAAAAGTCTTACTGTAATTTACAAAAAAAAACATCATAATTCATAAAATAAAACTAAAAGGAATCTTCCAATCACTACTGTACAACTCTACCATAAAAGCAATTTTTCCCCCCGTCATTTTTGCGTGTAGTTACCTCATAACCTCAAAAACTGTAAGCATTCACCCACCTGTATATATATACACCTAGCAATCAATACCGCACAACAAAACCTACAATCATCATTAATCTTTTATAGAAGCCGAAAAGAAAAAAACGAATTGAAACAATTTTCCTCCATTTCATTTCTTCTTCTATCAAAAAAGGTGAGTAGTAAGTAACCATAATCACAAAAATCCAGGGGAAAAAAATTTTTGCCATAAAGGTGCTAATTTTGCTGTTAAAAATGTACTGTAAATTATGAACATGAAAAATTTCGCCGCTATTTTTTGTGTTTGATTCATAAAAGGAGGAGATTTTTAACAGTGAACAGGTAAAAGGAAGATTTGTTTAAAAGAAGTGTAAAAGAAGCTTTAAATAAGAGTAAGTATAAGAATAATTAATATGAATAAATTAAATCTGTTGGAAAAGTACTTTACAAAGTTTTATGTCAACGCCATCTTAGCAAATAATTAAATGTAATGTCAACTAAAAAAACAAAGAAACAAACTTCATTGGCTTTCAATCTTCATTCGTTTTATTAGTGACACACTGCATTTTTCAAAGTTCATTGGAACTGTCAAAAGACAAACTTTAAATAAACTGTCAAATATATGAACTGAAAGTGATTCCATAGTGATTTATATTTTGAAATTTATTAAAAAATATTAATTGAGGCAGAACAACAGTTATTTACAATAAAATCAACTTTTTTAAAAAAAAATCTAAAATATGAATGACAGTTTGACAGTTATGTATTTCAGATGTAAATTTTACTGGAAAGTTCATGGAAAGTTGTTCGATAATTTCCCCCAATTTCACTTCCATCTTAACTGAATGAAGTTATTTTGACTTCATTCGATTGAATGACGAATGAAGTTGTTGAATGAACATTGGACATGACACACTGGGCACGAATGATCATTCATAGCCGAATGTTACTTCAATGTTCATTCGATGCTGCAGTGTGTCAAGGGTATAAATAAGGATGAAAAAGCCTTAGCAACAATATTCCTGGGTGTAAAATCATCCGAGTTAATTCATGTCAAGAATTGTACAACATCCAAAAAAGCATGGTTGAAGTTGAAGGAGATTTATCAACCAAAGGGACCTTCTCAAAAAGCAATTCTATTCAGACAGCTAGTGTAGTTGAAGAAGAAAAATGGAGTATCAATGTCACTAATTTTTTTTCTTTTTAAATTTTAGAAAAATTTTGTGAGATCGAAATCAGTATACCTGATGAATTAGCTGTGGTTATGTTGTTGTGCTCATTACTAGACTCATATGATAATTTCATTGTCAAACTGTTGATTGATCAACAAAGACAACTAGAACGAGAGCAAGCAGATGACCAGCCGAATATTGATCAAGCATACGTGTTGAGTAACAAAAATCGGCACGAAAGTTTTAATCATCAGAAGAACAATAAGCAACTAAATAATAAAAAACGAAATAATTTTACGCAGCAAAGCCAATTCAATGGGAAATGTTACAATTGTGGAAAACGAGGCCATTTAGCAAGCCAATGTCGGAGCAGTCGAAAAAAACTAGAAGCCGTTTCATCTTTTGCGACATTTTCTTCAAAGAACAGTTGTTACCTACGAGAAACAGAATGGTGTTCAGTTAGCGGTGCAACATCGCATATGTGTTGCTACAAAAATGCATTTACGTTCTTAGATGAGTCCAAAAAGCAGCCAATTGAATTAGCAGCGGAAGTCACAGTACATTCGAAAGGGATAGGAATCGTTATCAAATGCTCATTGGAGCACTAATGTACTTAGTCGTATGGACAAGACCGGGTATTGCTTACGCAGTAAGCAAACTGTCACAATTCAACATCAAGCCACAAAAAGTTCACCAAGCAGCAGCGAAACAAGACCTTCGATATTTAAAGGGCACAAAGGCTTATCGACTTACGTTTCGTAAAGGTGATCAGCAATTGATTGGATGCACTGATGCTGACTGGGATGGAGACGTTGATGATAGACATTCATACTCCGGTTATGTGTTTATATTCGCATCAGGAGCAGAATCCTGGGAATCATGGTCGCGTTGAGCAGCACAGAAGCAGAGTTTAATTCTATGTCACGCAGCAAAGGAAGTAATCTTCCTAAGAAGTTTATTTTTGGAATTAAGACACGAAACGGGTATAATAGGACCTACCGCAATTTTTTTTTATGTGAAAGGCTAGAGTCTCAGGAAACGATCGGCAGCTCTAGTCGGGGGAGGAAGGAACTGTCAAAACCTACCAGCTGTATTTTTCAGTCCACCTACTCCCAACCATTACTATCGCGACTTTGAAATCGGGGCATCGAGAAAAAACTCGCTGGAGTGTTATGCCTCCTGAAACGAGTTGAATCTCATCAACCAACCGATGACATGCGCTTTGGCGGAGCGGGGAGGGCTAAGGAAAGCTATAACAGGAGGAATCAGGAATGTAAAGAGGCAAGAAGAAAGAAGGAAACTTATGTAGGTGGGAAAGTGGAAAAGGCGAAGGGCCGTGGGGCTGGCCGGGATTCGAACCCGGGACCTCTAGGATAGCAGTCAGTCGCCTTACCCCTAGACTACCGAGGCCCCCAATGGTGACAACCAGAGGGCGCAGAGACTAATACGGAACCCAATGTCCCACGCTCGTTCAAAACATATCGATATTAAATTGCATCAATTATTTTCCAATGGAACTACCGGATTGTCTTATACTGCCAACGAGGATATGTTAGCGGATATTTTAACGAAGTTGCTGAAAAGAATACGACTAACTAAGTTGGCCAGAGAGTTGGGTTTTTGTTAAAGTATATCGTTGTGGGGGCGGGCGTGTTGGAAAACTACTTTACAAAGTTTTATGTCAATGACACCTTAGCAAATAATTAAATGTAATGCCAACTAAAAAACATAGAAACGCAGTTCGTTATGAATAAATTAAAATTCAATGTAAAGTAAAAAAATTAATAATAATAATAATGATGATTAATAATTACCTTAGAAAGTTTAAAGACAATTTTCCAATTTTCTTCTTTTTGTATTTATTAATTTATTCCACTTTTCTGATGATTTCTCTAATTTTCTTTTACTTTATGCTTCTATGTTTCTATATTTATTTATTTATTTTTTTTACTACTTTGTAATTCTTTCACTAATTTAATTTTATTCACACACGCACTTTCCTCTAATAGTGTTGCACACTTTATTCAAGAGTTTAATTTAATTAAAAATAATAAATCTTTTTTTCTTGTTAATTAATATTAAATTAATTAAACGTTCTATTTATCCTACTAATAAATATGTTTTATTAATTAGATCTCGTTGTTATTAGCACTAAAAAAATATTCATTATTTTATGAAATAATGAAAAAACTTGAATGTATTTCCGCGTTTTGTTTTTATAATTTGTGAAGAAAAAAGCAAAAAAAATAAAAAAAAATTAAATTCTTCCTTCGTTTTTAACTTTATAAAAAAAAATGAAAAAAAATGAACAAGATGAATGAAGAAGTCTCTCTATTCAACAAACAAACGGAAAACACTATTCCGAAAAAACAAACCCTCGCGCTGTTTCAAGATCATGCGAGATCATTATCACCTTATAAATTGCACATCTTCTTTTCTACACGACGTTGAACGCGATGGTCTGTTTATCTATTTTCTATGTTGGGATCGCAATAACAACGACAACAACAACAACGAAAACAACAACAAAATAAAACATAATACAGTAAAAATAAATTAAGCTCTGCAAAAATAATTGTCGATCTACTTTAATTGGTCATAATAAAAAAGCCAGCAGGAATTAAATGAGTTCATTACTTTTCGACATTTCTTTTTTTCCTTTTTTTTTCTTTTTTTTTTTGTTAGTTATTTTGTTTTTGCTTTTCCTTATTTTTTTTTATAATTTTATTTTACAAATTCCGTCTAATGATCGCATTTTGCTAATCTGATGGGGTGCCACAAGGTTCCGATTTTGGGCCTACTTTGTTTTCTTTCTGGAAAAAACTTAATTCAGTCATATTGAAGTGTAATTTTTTTTTCAATGAAACGATTGATGATTCTTAATCAATTTTAAATTATTAAATTTGTTTTTGCTTTTTCCTTATTTTATTTTACAAATTCCGTCTAATGATCGCATTTTTCTAATGGGGTACCACAAGGTTCCGAATTTGGGCCTACTTTGTTTTCTTTCTGGAAAAAAATTGAATTCAGGCATTTTTAAAGTGTAATTTTGTGTTTCAATGAAACGATTGATGATTCTTAATCAATTTTAAATTTAATTTTCATTTATAATATTAAAAAAAAAAACAATAATACAGTTTATAGATCAGTAGACCAACTCTGAAAGATATTGAAAATATCAACCATCAATCTCTTAAAAATCGACTCTTGAGAAAGCGCGCTGCACTTTTTATACGTAAAAAAAAATATTACTTAAAGGAATCTTCGCAGGCGCAGGCAGTGCACAAAGTATAGAAAGCATTACAGAAACAGAAAATATACAAGGAACAAGACTAACAAAAAATACAAAATTGTTATATAGATATCGACTATATATATTTATATATAAATATATATATAAAATGCAAGACTATCTACGGAAATATACAGAGAGAGAAGAATCATCTTGTATATATATATATTTTATCCTATACGTAGTAAACCAATGGGTTGCCCCTGCCGCCGTGTGTATCCAATGAAAACAAGTACAAACATCGATTTAACTCCGATATGTATAGAGGTTTACTTCCAAGAAGACACCGATCGTTGACCAGCTTTTAAAAACCTGTGTGTTAACTTTTTGCGATTGCAACTTGTGATATTTAATGAATACAGTACGAAAAAAAAATATATAAGACAACAACGAAATAATATAAAAAAAATAATTTCTTTTTTTTTTGTATCCACGATCAACGATCGCAACATACAAAAATATGGAATGCAATTTATAAAAAAAAAACAGCAACAACCAAAAAATATATCTATATATATATGGATATATATAGAGAGGTCCCTTTTTTGTTATCTTCGAGTCTTCTGGGAAAGTGGTTCTTCTCAGCACTTTGCTTAAATTGAAGAGAAAAATGCGATCATTCCACCACCACCATATTAAAATCGGTTTGAGAACTCCCGATAAATTCCGTATTTTTTTTTTTTTACATCAATGACAGAAAAAAATCCAAAATGTGCATTACACTTGATCATATTTGCAGATGCATCTCTTAGCCACTATTAAACACACTTCACTTCTTTTTTTCTTAGCCTTTTCAGAATGACGAAAAAAAATATATTGATTGTCAATGACCGATCGATAGATTGACGATGACGACTCACAACAATGCAGATCTTTTCTTTTTTTTTTGAATCTTGTTTCTTCACATATCTTGATCACGTTAAACTATACCAGCCAAAAAACAAAAAAAAATGAACTTCACTGTTTTAACCATCAAAAAAAACCATGGCGAAAAGTTAACCACTTTGACCAACCAAACCAAAAAAAATAAAAAAAAATAAAACAGGCCAGCAAAAAAAAATATAGAATAACTCAAAAGTATCTAGCCCAGTTAGGAGGACCAGTAAGGCTGGACTCTTGAAAACTCCCCGAGTAGAAGAAGAAACACATCGATCGAGCAGTCTCTCGATGGACACGTGTTGGCCAAACGATCGTCAAACGTAAAATACCTGAGCGAGGTGCAAAAGAGTCGCTGGTTCCTGGCCGTTGTCTGATATGTCTGGGAGATCTGCCGTTGCTTCTTGTGCGCTTCTTGCTTGGCTGCTATTCTACTTACCTCGTCATGTGCTTATTTTGCCCAGTTTTCCTCAACCGTTTTTTTTTGTGTATAAATATGTGTATGCTTGTTTTTTTGTGCCTTTTTGATTTGCTCTTTTCGCTTTTACCATCTTCGTTCGTTCATCTTCTTTTGGCTCTTTCCGATCGACGACGACTCACGATATATCGCGCATGGCGCATTTCTCTCCTCCTATGCAGCCAGCAGCCGTGCAACGCGCGCATCTTCTTTTGCAAATCAGGAAAATAACAGTCTTCAGAGTCAGGCTTTTACCACACTAAAGGAAGCACCGCAGAAAGCTACTAGTTCTTCTTTCTGGTGACATTATGCCGAATGCACTTCGTTCTTCACTTCCTGAATTGAAGCAGCACTTTTTTTAACAAACAAACAAAAATCTTACACCTTCTTGACCTTTACATCTACCTTTTGCATATTTGTCTTCTCTCTTCTTCTTTACTGATCTTCATCATCTACCATACTAAAATCTTCAGCTTTGACACAGGAAATTGACGCAATTCAAACCAAGTTGTTTCATCATTATCAAATTATCGAAGACAGAACCTAAAAAAATGAAGAATTTGGAAGCGCAGATGTAGTCATGTCACGTCGGTCCAGATTGAAGATAAATTCACGACTTGATTGTGATCAGTATCAGAAAAGAACAACACTTGTCATTTGTAACAATTTATAAAATTCAAATTTTCATGTCTATTCTGTCTTCATTCTGGAAGTTGTACATTTCCGAAACTATATTATAGTCAAGAAAATTCGTCTTTTGTATAACGACCTTGGGCCATATATTTTTTGTGCCATCTATGAGAGAACTAGAACAACAAAATCGCGTGTAGGCAGGTGTTCTTCGATGGATTTCGACGAATAATAACGAAGGATTTTGAATGGGAAATTATATAAAAATTTTGTCGATTAGTGAGAGTGATTGTGTGAAGAAGAAGAAGATGTCTGAAATGTCTTTAACGGAATTAACGCAAATATGGCAGCTTAAAATGTTCTGTTTTTGGTGTAGTTTTTTATTTGGTTGTTATACTTTTTCCTTATTTAGAGTGAAACGACCCCAATTATAAAATTTGTTCTGATTTTTAAGTTTTCAAAGTGATTTCTTTTCTGTTCCAATGGCAGAAGCATTTTTGGATACATTTTTTTACAATTAGGTAGTTTTGGACACAGGATGTCAATCGCTTTTACTAGTTGTACGGACGAACTGGGGGACTTTGCCCAACTTCTTGCTGTGGAAGATGATGATATTACTCTCACATCTTAGGAAGACGAGGCTGACATGACGGTTATCAAGATTGATCCCGCTGCTCGCAATTACAATTTTTAGAGTAGCGTAGATTATTCTCCATCACAGCAAGGCTGCATCCGCCAGTCTCTGCTTACGCCTTTCTAAGGCTGATTTAGATGTCGTCCTGGTACAAAAGCCTTGGACTGTCTGGTGCCTTGTATGACGAAGCAGGACTCCAAAATACAAGTTTCTGTATCCCAGAAATGTTAAAGGTAAGCCAAGAACTTGATGAATTCTTAATATTGATCCTAAACGCTTTTAGGTTGTCTAAATATAGCAATGCTGACACTGTGGTGGCCTGCTTGGACAGCAGAAAGGGCGGCAAGGCTTCGTGGGTTGGATTTGCCTATCTACCATAAGAGGAAGATATATACAGCTTCAGTCTCTTCGATACGGCAAAGGAAGCGGCAGATTATGGAGCCAGCCTCACCATTGGATGTGATGCAATTGCTTACAGCTCGGTTTGGGGCAGCTCAGACACAAGGGGGGTTATTTGGTTTTTAATCTTTTACTCTAAAATAATCTCTTGCTTTGTAGCAGAGGAAATGAATCTACGTTCGGTAAAAGGGTGAAAAAGACAGTGAACACCCCTTCTCTCACCACAGAGTCATTCTTTTTAATGTCAATATGTGCTAAAATATGCAGAAGGCCCCTGGCTAAAGGACTGTCCGAAACACAGATTGGGCTGTGTATAGACAAGTGGTGGAAAGATCACTTCGCGAGGATGTTCCAACTCATTTTTGTAACGCTGAAGATCTCAAACATCAGGTGAGGAATCTCAGCAGCCTAAATAATGCATTGGAAGAAGCCTGTCCCATTAGGAAATACAGAGGTAAAACCAAACCTCCTTGCTGGAATAGCAAGCTCTTTTCAAACTAAGGTCTGAAAGTAGAAAGGACTAAGAATCTAACTTGGATTCGGACTGGGACAACTATAAAAGGCGTCTCAGGGAGTTCCCTCGGCTAAGCTACGTTCCAACATCCTGGAGAGGAGCGAACGTGGCTTTCATTCCGAAGGCGATTAAAATCTCCTGCCACAAATGAGACCTACAATCCTTTCTCTTCAAGATCCTCGAAACACCCTCTTCGCAGCATGCTTACACGAAAGGTAAATCGACACTGACACTGCTCTCCACTACCTGGTGGTTGTCATAGAAAAATCCCTTGAACTCAAGGAGTTCACTTTGGCTGCTTTCTTAGGGTAATTGCACTACGCAGCATAGATGATAGAGTGGAGGATCAGCGCGCTTACTCGCTTATAGAACTCTGAATGGTTTTTAAATGGGTGTGTGCATAGCACCGCTCGCTTTCCTCCATTAAACCAAGAAATGTGCCAACAGGGAGCGTCGTAGAACATGCACCACCAAAACGGTGAAATACGAAACAAAAAGTATGCCGGAAACATGAAACAATACAATGAAACTTTTGAAGCAACTTTGCAGGAAACCGTTTGGACAGCTCCAGGTTTGTTGTTGCTGCCTCTATGATATCTCTGGTTTTCTCTTTTGCAGGGAATGAAGTAAAAAAAGAAATTTTAAAATAAAAATGGCCACTTGAGACAGATGAAATTTTTAAAGAAACTCAAAAATGGAATCAGCGATTACAGGAAACTTTGTGTCGTTTTGTGTTTCATCGTGTAAAATGGGCCAAAGCAGTCGAAGAGTTAAAGAGAAATGTAGCGATATAGCCAGCGTCAGTATAAAAGGAGCTTGAAAAGCGAATTAGCTAGATGTCACCACCATTAGATTTCAGTCTCCAAAATTAGACCGTTCGAATCACTGGGCTATGGGCCATGGGTTTTCATAATGGTAATGTATGATCAGTCCATCATCCTCTATAACGATCTGTAAGCTCTCTTGGCAACACTTTCAGTTAAGTGTCGCATCTAGCGTGATCCCTACCTTTGCGCAAAATACAAACTTTGAATAGGGCCTCTTTTTGGGGGCAGTAAACATAGTCAAATTGTCGCTACCGCTTATAATAATGGCAAGGTGTTCGACATATGCATATACATCGAAACCATAAGATGACTGCTATATGAATAGTTCGTCAATATATCTAGTGGTCATGCAGAGAGATATTACAATGCAACAACATTCATTAGCAGCCTCAAAATGGAAATGTTTAACAGCATTCACTAAGACTAGATAGAATTGGTCTAGTATACTAGTACGATAAATAGTTTGTGCAAAATAGGGTTTCTTTTTTAAAAACAAAATATCGTTTTCGCCGAATTTGATAAGCGAATAGCCATCTGCACCTACAGAAGTGTTTTTGGTCTTAAAATGTTCTCGAAGAGTTGTACTAATCGTTGTTTTTTGTGCGCAAGTTGCTACTTCATTGGAAATATGGGAAAAAATTGCCGAAAATCAAAAAATTTTGATTACATTTATAGTTTGAAATTAAATCGAGATGGCAGCACTGCATACCGATAGCTGGTATAATTTACAAAAAAAAATGTTTTACCATTTTTTTTAAGGAGATAATTTATTTTATTTAAAGATCCTGAAGAACCCCTTTGACATGTAAAATGATGATGCTTAAGACATTCGTGTCAAATCCGGTGGCCGACAAAAGTAGACAGCGATCAGCTTAACAGAAAATTAATTATAGAAAACGCAGAAACGAGACCACAATAAGAAGAAGAAGAAAACTTTAATCCAATTTGCAATAAAATTTATCACAAATGTACGAAATAATGTTATCCGGTGAAGTTAATTATTTTCTTGCTAATAAGCTGCTACAAAAGCCGACCACCATCAAAGCTGCTGTGCGACCGCCTGCGGAAACAGTTAAATCAGGTGTGACCATGGCATTGCTAGAAATTGAACTCTTTTGCATGGTGTCGACTTTGTAATTAGCGGCTTACATTGCCATGCGCAGACTGTGAATTCTCTCTCTCTCTGCACGCGGTTAAGCATCCAAAAAATGTACGCTAGAGCTAAATTTCGCTCGGTGTTCGGGGCGCGGCGTCCGGCTATCGACGACGACTACGACGACGACGACGATTCCAACAACCGGACAAGATCAATGGAATCTGCCATCCTCGATCTCGCCAGCTGGTCTAATCCAGATCAACGGGCCAAGCACGCACGCCGCATTACACAGGGACACGGGAGGGGGGGCGGCGCGAGCGGAAACTGCCGTCTTAGATGTAGAAAAAGATAAATTGGCTTAATTAGGCGTCCAAATTATAGCGCGAAGGTACGCTGTGTATGTAAAAAGCAAGCAAGCGAACAAGAAGAAGAAGAAGAACTGCGCACGGTGCTCCCCAGCTACCGCGACGGAGCAGGCGCACAAGACCTGCCCGGTGGGAGAGAGAGCAGCTTGCTACATATGTATATATCTCGGTAACCTGCGCGCGCACCTGAAATCTTATAAGAAAACATCTTTGGTTCGTTCACTCGTATTGGATGCTCATAGCATACCGTTACTTTCTGGTAAATGAGAAGACATCCACACACACAAAACAAGAGAGAAAGAGCTGCTCAGTAACACCGGTAAATCTCTACACAGGTTGAGGCAAGAACCACCTGGCTCAAAAAAAACGCAACAAACTACAAAATCCGCATAAATTCATCTTGGATGTTGGCCAGAGCTCCTCCGTTTGCCAGAGAGATCCATCCAGCCAGACTACAGTTACGCCGCGCGCAAACGCTTTTAAGACCATCATCATCCACAAGACCATTACCGCCGGGATCTGTACGTGCTGGCTGGCTGGCATACCAGGTGTAGCGCTAGGTGTATTGGTGCACTTGATTTTGTGGAAACTATTTTCCCGCTATGGCTAGACAACAAAGTGAATTGGAGTAAATATGAAAATGCAGCTATGATGAGCAGTCATTTGCTTACGGCCTGGACTGTAATATGAATCTGAGAGGATTTCGCTAATTGACGGTTTGCTCAGGTAATTTACATTTTTATATTTTTTTTTTCGAAGAAAAAAAATGGTTTTAAGCCCAGAACGCGAGACCACCGTTAGACATTGATGGTGGGGGAGCAATCGACAGAATCTCGTTTTCTTTGGGCTACTCACAAACTTCAAAAGAAACAAGGTCATATCTTCGCGCACGGACATTGGCGATGGTCAAGGTGTGAAAGTATTTCTGTAATGAAGAGGGGCTTTAAAGGTAATTTAGTTTGTGTTAATGTCGCTTAATTGTTTTAATTAGGGTTTTTTAAATATTGTTAATAGACAGTGAAATTGGAGCGTAAAACTGTGCTACTTTGGCTACTCGGTGGGGAAAAGGAGATTTGAACATAAATACCAGGTGAAATTATATTTTCTAAAAGTGAAGTGAAAAGGGCTGATTGACAAAATGTCAAACTGTCCAAATTATGTACAATAGGTTTCCCGCAGGCTATACCACCGAAATCAGCTCTTTCACTTATGCCATCGCTCTGGCAAGGACGATACAAAATATTTTTGTTAACAAAGTAAACGTTTTCAATTCAAGATCTTCATATAAGATCTGCAGATTATGATGAATATTCATCATTTACTACGAATACGAACCTCATAATTAGGAAAACCGATGGTTGATCGATGCGCAAACTCTAAAGAGGGCCATCTGTGGGTCGATAGAATATTTCAAAAATCTGTGTCATACGGTGTCAGCTGATTTTTACAAATTCCTACGCTTTTTTCACAACAAACGTCGCACTGTTAAATATGTCACACTCAATTGTCAAATGAAAATGTGTTTCATTTACGTTCCGACAGTCGCCACATTCAAAGAGATGTGACACCGCCTAAGACAAATCTCACTTAGGTGATTCGACAACGAGAATAAAGGGGAGTAGTTTACCTATAAATATTCTAGCACAGTTTCTCCATTTACAGAACAGTCTCTCACAAGAATACGCCATCTTGGATTTCCTTTGCTAAAGTCTGACGCTTGTCTTATAGTGTTAAAGACCATTAGAGTCCGATCAACTGTCATTGATAAGATACGACGCCGTGCCTAAGACTGTTTTTGACTAAACCGTACTTCTTAACGTCTAATATGTGCTTGGATTCTAGATATTTCGAGGCAAAACTGTACGATAAACCGAAATGAAAGTGGGTGGGTTCGTCAGTTCGTTGTACGGTGTTTTTGCTCAGTCTTCTCAGTTTTGTATATATGAGGATATCTTTTTAATTATGGCAAATAGACGAAACTGAAAGAACTGAATGACAAATAGTCTGACCTGCGCAGTTTATTGGAGCAAAAGAAGGCCCAGAAGCTCATGCTTGAGAACTGAGTGAAAATAGTTAAAAACTGCACAGTTTATGCCTATACATGACGTCACACGTTATAAACTGCGCAGTTAAACTGAAAGTATGTGTGCGGCTCTAGACTTTTTTGAGTGAACCTTAACTTAGTTAAGAAGAAAGAGAACTAATGTATAACGATGGAGAAGAGATAGTACAGACTTCTCTTAATCAGAAGCCACCAAGAGATTTGAGAATGAAATACTGCGTTAGAATATAGATCTACAGGAACGGCCCTCGCCGAATTTTAGGGTCGTTTGTTGAGAAAATTGAGATGGCGTGTGGAAGAGAGGAAGGACAAGAGGGAATTAAAATTATCAGTTAGCTAAAAAAACCTTTCCCCTACAAATGAACTTTACACTCCGTTACTCCGAATTCTAATCAGCTGATCACATTTCATGATCCAATTTGACATTCGACATACCTCTGATTTCACTACGCTCACGTACACGTATTTTATACGCGACAGCCTTTCCTGTAGTTCTATATTCTAAGCATCCTGCATAGCTAGGAGGACAGAGGTGGCATTACAGAATTGTTTCAAGTCATCTTTTTCGAGTTTCCCATTGAATTTTGCCATTTAAATCTCGTAACAAATGAGGTGAAACGACTTCTGTAATCCCACTCTAAATGGATGTTTCTCCACAGTAACGCTCTTCTAAACCGCTACAATTATCAATAATTTACAAAATGCCTTTCCATATAGCAAAAAGAAAAATATACAGCGTCTTACTGAAACGGACAATCAACTAAACCAAAGAAACTATGTAAAGTTAAAAGTAACAGAAAATTCTTGGCCTTTTGAAATTATAAAGTATACAAACCACAAAGAGATGGCGCTCCAAGACAAGTTTTTTAATTCTTCTTTTTTAACTTAATTAGGAGAAAAACGAGGTTGTATAAAGCAACAAATATAAAAACTAGGCCATTATCCTGTTGGTACCAAGCCTCAACTATGTTCAGGATACAATATTAGATTCTCCCTTAGTGTTTTTATGAAAATACATCATCTGTCACCAGCATTTACCCCAGAGTATTACAAAATGCAGCTAAATATAAAAATTGCATCGAAAAAACGGGCACCCGGCATTCAATACCAAATCAATTACAATCCGATGATCGAGTGGCGCCTTCCGTTGGATAAAGTTATGTATTATAGCCGAGCGATAGCTGTCCACAGCCGATCCAGCTGCATTTATTTCCCAAACAAAAGCCAATAATTCATAAAAGTCTCGTTAAGGAGATTCCGAGTCGATAAAAATGTTCCCATGACACACGAGAGTCTATCAAAATGCAATCTGCTGCCATAATCGCCAACAGCGTGTTTTCCGCGCGGCTACAATGATGTGCGTCTGAGCTGCATAAAAGTGCATAAAAAACGCCCAACTTGGATGGCATAAAAATTTATGCATCCTCATAAAATAAAGATGCACTCGTAATGGAAGTAAATTTACTGCCATAAATAGAAGCGCGTTTATCCGCCAAGTAGTGTGCCCGGCCACGGCCAGCCTGGTCAAGGTGCGGTAACGTGTGTTTGTCCGATGTGGTGGCATCAAGAACAATACCTGAAGATGTTTCCCCCTCCTCATAGCGCGCGGTGAATAGCAGAGCGCATAGAGAGATATATTGAACGAAATATGGTATTTATTAGCGGAGCGCTCCCTCATAGCGTTCCGCGCAGCAAACAAAGTCAGCGTCTGTGTCTCTTCTTCATTCTGGTACATTGTACCGGCAGCCCGCAGATATATGCCCACCTTAGAGACGATGCGTAATTGAAGGGTCATTTAACGCTGCTAGTAATGTGCTACAGTTAAGTACACGTCAGGAGAACACCAGCGAGCCGCTTGCTCGCGTTACGTTTATGGGTAATCATACGGTTACCAGTTGGATATTTAGCTACACGTCGGCACGGATTGGTGCCTAGATCACTGATCGCGCTCTATACCGATCGACACTTGTTCATTCTGCGGAAATTAATCGCGAACGTTTCAATTCTGCATTCGGTATATTGCTGCCATTAGTAGAGGATGATGTCTGGTTGCGGTTTTTCGCGAAAGACGTAACTGATTTTTATTTGGTGAGCCACGGTAGGTTGCATTGGTGAAAACTTTGCAATTAAGTCTAGTCGATGAAACCTTGAGGCTCAGAATTAGAAATTTGAAGATCAAAGGTTAATTTCTGTGGCGATCAAAACCGTAGTCAATTAGTTTGACACTAAACTGTATTTTCAGGAGTCATCAATTTAAAGAAAATTAATTGAAGCGGTTGCCGGTTTGTTAGAAAGTTAGTTTCAGTACATAATTCATTTTTCTGTCAACAAGAGGTGTCATTTTAAAATTTCCACGCCATTATTTATCTAGCTTGAAGGCAGATGGCGCCGTCCTACTGAAAATAAACGTCATCCACAGATGTGCATAATCCGCTACCTTCAACGTCATAGTTTTTACGTGTCAAATGTCATCGTAATGACAGTTGTATATTATCAATATAAAAATGGCGCGACCTATTATCACGTATTTGGCATATGCCTTAGGGGTCGTCCATAAATTATGTGAGGTGTTTAGGGCGGGGGTCGACCCGAGTCTCACCCAATCTCACGTGGGGAGAGGGGTGGTCTCGGCAATATCACGAGCTTCTAGATGGTATTGTGTCCAACGAGCTTGGACTGTAAGGCATGGGGGTGGGCCGAGCGGTGTAGTCTTGTGTTGCGGGAATAATATTGCCGTGCAGGCAGGAGGTTCTGAATTTCAGTGGCACAGTCGCTCTGGCAATAGCGCGATAATCTATAGAGAGGGCTGCTACATTCCTACTTTGGCTTAAAGGAATAAGTTTCATCAAACGCACGATTTTGAACCTTGTCGAAGCAAGCCAAGGTGGTTTTTGGGCGACTTTCTAGATATACGAATTTTATTCAGAGGGAGCCCGTATGTAAGATTTGTAGGTTGTAGCCAGGGCGGCTGGCTGATGGAGCAACTTGCAACTCTTAAGAAATCCAAGGCATTAGGAGGCTTGTGGGCCGATTTGGAATATATAATCTTTCCATCGCAGATCCTTCGTTAGCGGTTCACTAAACGATAGGTTTTGCTGTCAATTTATCACAGCTACGGCTATGATTGACGGAAAAGCTGCCGTCTAAGGCGATGATTGATGTAATTATCTGAATATTGATTGGCGCTTGCATGAACATGTAATGGACGCCTTAAAATTACCCCTAGGATGTTAAGAGTTGAATCGGCCGTTAAGCCAGCTCCAGACTCACGCCGTGAACAATCGCGAACACCCGTGAACGCGAGTGTCGATGGTTTTCTCGTCTAGTTCGCTCATTGTTTTCCGTTCTGAGTGGATACAGTGTAAATTCTCGCC
Source organism: Thereva unica (assembly GCA_949987705.1). Taxonomy (NCBI): domain Eukaryota; kingdom Metazoa; phylum Arthropoda; class Insecta; order Diptera; family Therevidae; genus Thereva; species Thereva unica. The sequence continues at coordinate 112,784,474 of OX465284.1, forward strand.
GTGAATTCACGGCGTGAATAAATTAAAGAAAAATTATAATTAAAAAAAATTCTAATATTATTTAAACAATTTATAAAAAAAAAATCAAAAATTATGCACAAATATTAAAAATTTGTACTAAACCAGACTTCTTTAAAAAAAACGTCTACTCCTTAAATACAGCCTTAAAATTATTATCATCATGTTTCTTATTTTTTAATATCTAATCCTGTTATTGGCAAAAAATACGATAAAATCGACGAAGCAAAAATAACTCCACCGAACGCCCAAAAGAGTGCATTACAATTATACATAAGAATTAGACCAACTATATTACTACCAACAGCGGCTCCCAATCGACCAATCATCAGCGCCAAACACATTCCCATTGCGTTCAAGTTAGTCGGAAAGAATTCCATTGCGATTGCGCTTACTATACTGGTGCCATTTGACACAGCCATGAACAATGTCATAAGACTGACGTTTATGTAAAATATATTGGTCCAATATAGAAGAACTCCGCTGATGCCGGTTATTGTCATCCAAATTACTGAAAATGGTTTAGTTAGTAAAATGTATTTCAAAGAGACGGCTATTATTTTTTTTAAACTTACTAAGTAGACGTTTCTTTCCGATGAGATTGATGAGCATACCAATTGCAACATTGATAATGAAGTAGCTTGCGCCCATTACTATAAGAGATTCATACATGAGAATATCGGCATCTGTTGCTGTACAGCTCGCAGTTTGGTTTACAGTAGCTTCGTTTGCCAGTGACAATAAGTCGACAACTTCACAAACTGTAATACTATCATCTATGCGATCAGCCATTCCACTTAGTATTCTTGGAAACCTGTAAGAAATGTTCAATGTTACAGAAGAGGACACTAAATAAAATAAAGTTCTAATACATAAGGCGCTAAAGGCTTGATATTTAAGGCTCCACTTTTAAATGCTTAACGTCCAATAAACACGAGGACGTATGCATTCAGACGTAAAAGCTTACTGAAAATTCATGGGCAGGCTTAGACGCTTTGTTCACACGAACGTTCCTCACGAACTTTGTAGCACCACTCATCATCCCCACATATGTATCTGACATTTTTCCGTTGCGGTGTATGACAGCTGATCATTTCTGTCGCAGATTTTGAATACGCGTTTTACATTTGTGACGAATTCTGTCGCAGCCAAAACAATCGTGGCTTTTGACTCAATCATTATCAAACAAAGCAACAACAACTAAACAAACAAACTCTTTACGTCCGCGCCAAACCCAACAAATCCAAATAAACAAACATTTCAGTTACACATAACCTCAAATTTTACTTAAAATCAGCTGTTTCTATCACCCTGCCCCAGAAAAAATTGAAGTTCGTTCAGCTATCCGCCGTGACGTTAAGATGTCGCAGAGATTTTTCCTATTGGTCGAAATTGTAAAAAAAGAGCGGCGCGACAGAAAAACGTCGGATATCTAAATCCACCTTCACGCGGACGGAACGGCAAAAAAAAACAAAGTAAAAACGAGGAGGCTTAAGGCTCAAACAGAACCAATTCTTTGCGTCCGTTCCGCACGTTTTTCCTTTGTTCTTTTTGACATTCCGTCCGCTTGATTGTGGCTACCGCTCCGTTCGTCTCATGGAAAGTTTATGGAAATGTCAAATTTCCAACTTTTGAAACGGACCGAACGGATTGTTTCTGTTTAGCCTTTAAAACACTGGAAAAACGCCTGAAAGCAAGATTTTTACAATAATCTGTCGACTGACAGATGGCGTTCTTTTGAGTTCTCGTAATCTATTAACCCAAATTTCCCTAATCGGGTTTTCCTAATCAATGACGTTTATATTCGTAGTAAATGACGATTTTTCGTCATATTTGCATGTGTTCGTCAAGACTATTAAACACTTAAAAACACTCACCACATAAACACTCCATGTGCAATGAAAAATGCCATAAACATATGAAACAAAATGTTCAAAGTATGCCAAACTCTCTTTCGGTTGAAAAGTGGAGCGGTTTGATTCCACACCAGCAATACTCCTTCCCTAAAATTCTTAACAGTGCTCAAGCTTGCTCCAACTGAATCCAGAGCAGAAATCGTCTGTACAGGATATTCCGATGCAGGTCGTCCTGTATTTGTCGCATATACTTTTCGCAGTACTTCAAGGGCTGCACTTTCATGTCCTTGTACCAGCAAATATTTTGGACTCTCCGGGAAGAACATCAGACAAATAATTCCGAACAGACTGGCGCTTGAGTTGACGATTATTAATAGCCGCCATGATGAAAATTTTAACGAAAATAGATCGAAGTCTAGATTTAGTGGTAATATAACGATTGCGATGGCTGAAAGAAAAAAGAATGATTTAAGTTTGTGTTGAAGCAAAATAAGAAAAGTGTTTGTCGGGCATTTACCTGGTAAAACCATCATTCCAAGCGAAAGAAATGTGGACAGAAGCGCAATGGCCCTTGATCTGGTCCGATCCGCATGGAACTCCCCTAAATAACTGAACGAGCACGCTTGTGATCCAGCAATAAAAAATCCGACAAAAAAACGAAATACTGTAAGCATCCACACTGATGTTGAAAACGCTGAGATCCAAGATGATGCCAAGCTGCAGATTAGAGTCACTCGAAGGACTCGACACCGACCCCAAGTGTCGGCTAGAAATCCTAACGCGTGCGAGCTCATTACTATGCCTATGAACGATGCCGATGCTAGAACTCCTTGCTCCGAGGCAGTGAATTGAAGATCACACTGTGCTGCAGGTATTATTAGGCTCACGCCAATACCTTCGACCATTACGGCTAATATGCAGAAGCCAGTTGTCATCAGTAGTAGATGGTGAAATTTGCCATGGCCTAATAAGGTGACTGCTTCTTCGTATGTGTGTGAGCCTCTGGGCTTTTCGCAGCAATTTGAATTTTGGCCTGAAAGTAAAAAATATTTATAGGTTTTAGAGACGCAAAAAGGTCTAAAATTAGAGATACCAAACATAAAGGTTTGGGCTAGTGGCCGCCAGAGCCGAATCCATATCGATGAATATGGCTGCACTGTACAGCCTCGGCTAACAACCACCAGGGAACAGGACATCGACAAGAGGATTTTTTAGCAGCAGAAGTCAAACTCGGAAGATACTTCACTCAAGTTAGTTGTGAAATAGTTTATTTTTTTAAAGAAAAAATTTGTATCGACATTGTTATTAATGACATTCTCCAGTAAGGGAACCTGCCAGAGGCAATGAGTCAAGAAGGTGCAAACAACCATGATACAGCTGATACAATAAACAACAGAGACGAACAAGACGATAATAACAACGGCAGCAACCAACATAATCCAGAAGGTGAGGAGGCACGAGCTAACAACAAAGAAAGTGGCCGCGGTGAAGTTTTAGTTGCCGCCCTTCTGGAAGCAAGATTGAGGACTATGGTTCGCTCAAGTTGACGTTATATTTCACAGGAAAAAAATCAAGAACGAATGCCTCCAGAGAATACAGGAATATGCTTCTAGCATCAACGATTCAAAGAAAAGGCAGTACAGCAGATTTGGTTAGAGACTATTACCAAAGAAGCTTCAGACACAGCCATAGGAGTACTTCCAGAACAATACACAGAACATCAGTGGAAACCTAGAGGCCTGTTCTCAAAAAAACTCAACGCGGCTGAGAAAAATTTCAGCACATACATATTATTGTAAGCTCCTCGCAATTCACGCTGCGATCAAGATTTTCCAACATATTCTAGAAGATCGTCGTTTCATCACAAAAACAGACCATAAGACACTCACCTACGCACTGCACAGAAAATCTGAACAAGAATCTCCTCGTCAACTTCGACAACTATCACCCCAGCGGCAGGACTACACTGTTGAAAGGGAAGTACCTGTGGTCATCAAGAAAGACGCTTTGGCCCGGTCACGTAACTGCATTCACTGCCAGAAAGCAAAAGTCCAACGTCAGACAAGACTGAAACCTAAACACATCGACGTTCCAGATAGCCAGATAGCACCTAGGTTCAATCATATTCACATAGACCTTATTAAGTTGCCCATAGTCAATGGATTCAGGTACTGCATCACAGTAGTAGATACGATGGCCAAAAGCTATACCCATCACGATCACGGTGGTCAGAAACTATACCCATCCAAGACAAGACAGCAGATGGTAGCAATAGCTCTGTACGAAGACAATTGGATCTCTCGATACGGCACACCACTAACAATCACATCTGACCAAGGCACTCGATTTGACTCACCAACCTGGCAAAGTTAGTCGGCGCTTCACGTATCAGAACGACTGCTAAACACTTCACTGCCAGAATTATTACATGGAACGACGCTGCGTGTTCTCAGAGAATTTTTCGTCAACCAGGATATGCTTGCAGATCCGCAAATATTCGTGGAGAAATTCAGGGAATACATGAGGACAATCAGACCAACGCCGGCCGCTCACCACAGCAAAGAACAAAGTGTTCATTATCAAGGACTTGTGTAAATGCATAAATGCGTTCCTGAGGTGTGATGCAGTAAAAAACCACTCGAACCGCCATACTCTGGACAGGCGCGACGCTTTCATAGGTGCCAATTTTGCACTTGCACCGGGCGCAATCGTACGAGGGCGCAATTTCAGAAATTCTTTTAAAAAAATTGAAAAGTGTTCCCGTGACTTCATTTTCATCTATTAAAGGAATTGTGTCTTTTTCCATTTTCCTTCATTGCAATCAAAAATTGAAGAGCTAATGGGGCGCAACATGGCATACTGCACCGGGCGCAAAAAAACCTAAGCGCCGGCTTTGACTTTGGACCACACATTCAAAGACTAAGTGACAGGGTGTTCAAAAAAGACGTAAATAGGGTGGCACAATGGTGACTCCATTGGAAATACAAAGCTCAGCAAGGGCATGTTCGTGGACCTAAACAACACCGAATTATTTTACATGGACCAACTTTTTTCGATTTGGTCACAATTTGGTTTAAAGATTCAACTTCACATTTACTTAACAAGAAGTTGAGAGTATTGTGACACTGTAAACACAAACATACACTGTTTTCTTGCACAAACATAACCGAACGAATTTGATCAAAATTTATATTTACAAGTTCAATTCATCTCAATACAACTGAACAAACTCTCCTCCAATTTAGAACAACACAACTACAGTTCGGAAGTCATTAAACTAAAAGCAAAAACAGGTGGGTGGACAGCATGCTGAAAAACAGAGCGGTAAGGATTCAGACAGGAGACTCGCGGCTTCGAGGGAGGGTCAGCAAGGGATGCCCACAGGGCGGGGTCCTATCGCCCCTCCTGTGGAACATCACTGTGGACACTCTGCTCAGGCGGCTAGAGGTAATGGGCGTGCATACCGTTGGGTATGCAGATGATGTAGCGATTGTGGCACGTGGCAAGTTTATGAGCACTACGGCAGATATCATGAGGAATGCACTCCAAGTGGTTGAGCAGTGGTGTACGGAACAGGGCCTCACCATAAATGCCAATAAGACAGACGCGATAATCTTCACTAGGAAGATTAAAGATCTGGATTTTCAGCCCCTCATGCTTTTTGGATCGAGGATCAAGGTGTCTGGGATGGTCAAGTATCTGGGTGTATACTTGGACTCGCGACTAACCTGGAAATACCACGTTGAAGAGAAGATTAAGAAGGCGACAAGGGTGCTTCACCAGTGCAGAAGAGTATGTGGACTAAGGTGGGGTATCTCACCAAGGTTAGCATACTGGACATATACCATGATGGTGAGACCCATCATAACTTATGCCTCGGTGGTCTGGTGGACTAAAGCCACACAGAAAACCGTCAAGAGGCATTTGGACAAGGTGCAAAGAATGGCCTGCGTAGGTGTGAGCGGTGCTTTCCGCACCACACCCGCCGCGGCATTGGAGGCGCTGTTAGGTCTGCTGCCGTTAGATCTCCAGGTGATGAAGACTGCGGCAGCCTCAGCGATTCGGATGAGACGTGATGCCGCATGGCAGGCGTCAGGAACCTTATATGGGCACATGAAGATCCTGGATCGCATTAAAGGGATTAGGGAGCTCATGATGCCCATGGAAGGGATCACAAAAATGAGGGTGACCGAAAGGTATCATAAAACCCTCATAGGGAACGGAACGCTCCCCGAAGGGAGACCGGAAGACATATATATCTTCACGGACGGATCCAAGATTGACGGCAGAGCAGGTGCGGGAGTCTTCTCGGAGGACTTAAATCTGACCTGCTCTCTGGCTTTGGGGAATTACACCTCAGTCTACCAGGCGGAAATGCTTGCTCTGCTGCACGCGCTGGATCACATAAGTGAGGGTCAGGTGCAGGGAAGAAGTATCCTTATAGCACTGGACAATCAGGCTGTGATTAAGCGCATGAATCAGACAGAGATTAATGCGTCTCTGGCGTTGGAATGTGTCCAAAAACTGAACAGGTGTGCGAAACAAAACAACGTGACGCTAGCTTGGGTTAGAGGACATACAGGCATCGATGGGAACGAAAAGGCTGACAACCTGGCAAAACAGGGGTCAACCTCGGAATTCTGGGGACCGGAGCCATACTCTGCCATTGGCAGAGGGTTGGTGAGGAACTGCATCGAGAAATGGGTCGCTGAGGAACACCGGAGACGGTGGGACGCTATGACCACGTGTAGGCAGGCTAAGATGGTGCTTACGTTGCCGATTACCGCAGCCAGAAGAAGGATCCTGCATATGCAAAGGAGAACCCTCAGATGGTTGGTGGCACTGATTACAGGACACGGATGTTTCAGGTATCACCTAAAAAGAATGGGAATTCTGGAGGATGACACCTGTCGGATGTGCCTGGAGGAACCTGAGACGGCCACACACATAGTGTGTCACTGTCCGGCGGTGGCGAGGAAAAGGGCTGCCATAACTGGACTCCATTGGATGGAGGACATGAGGCAGACTCCCTTCAATCAGCTGCTTGCGATAACTAGGGGAGTCGAAGTAAGGGAGCAATGGGACAACCCACTGCAACCCCAATAAGATGACTCTAGGCAGAGGGACGAAAAGGGACCCGCAAATAGTGGTCTGATTCGGTATCCCTCGAAAATCTATATATATATAAAAGCAAAAACAAATTACCCAGCTCCAGCCGCTTTTCACACATAATCGCCAAATTGTGCATTTTAACTAATTCAACTTAAAACTCTTCTCTCACAAAACGAACCATCAACTGAGCATCTCCACCAAAACAGAATGGGCAAAAGGTGAAAATCTTTCTTTTAAACGAGACCATTTTAATTTACTACAAACTGGGGATTACCAAAGGCAAACAGTCGTCGCTCTGCTTAAGTCCTAAATAAATTGTTAATATTAATTTAAAAAACAAAAAAAACGTTAAACAAAAAGTTACAGACTCATGGCTGCTGTTTGTGGAGTCTTAAGACAGGTAATACTATAATCTGTCGGACACGTGACTTGGACCGGAATAACAAAAAATATTTATAGGCCCTGAATGAATTGTGATTTTTATTTTTATGTCAGCCATGTGCTTCTATTTGGAATTTTTCAGGAATTTAAACTTTTATTTTTGGTTGGGTTTTTGTGACGTGCATTGGGATTGTATTTTAGGCCTAGTTACAGCTTGATATGAAAGGTGACAAAGTGCCATCGTCCCAAAAAATATGAGTGTGCTTAAGACAACACTTTAGAAGTAAAACAGTCTGTCGGATATATAAGTACGCTTTGAGAAAAGCCAGGCTAACGACAGATGGAAGAAGTATAGTGACGTGCCTACTGAGGGACTTAAAACAGGTACAATTTGAAACTATTGTTAAGTTGCAAGTCCCTTTTATACAGGGTGTCCCAAACCACCCGTACCACCCAAATATCTCTGAAATTTGGTATTGAAATAGAAAAACAAAAAACACGTGTTCAATATTTTTTGAAACTCTATCCGACCATACAAAAATGGACCCCCCAAACAACCCCCTCTTTGGGGGGTGGGGGGCAACTTTGGAAATTCAAATGGGAGCCCCCATTTTTTTTGGCAGATTCGGAATCTTCATAAAAAAATATGAAGATTTTGTCCCAAGCATTTTTTACGATTCGCCATAGATGGCGCTGTAATCGGAGGAAAACATTTTTTATGACTTATTTATTTCCGCCGATTACAGCGCCATCTAAGGCGAATCACAAAAAATGATAAGAATAAAATCTTCATATTTTTTCATGAAGAATCTAAATCTGTAATAAAAAATAGGGGTTTTTATTTTGTTTTCAATTCTGCATCCCTTCCCCTCCAAAAACTTGGGGGTAGAGAGCCATTTTGATTATTAACTTGAAAACCCCTAATTTTTATTGCAGATTTAGATTCTTCATGAAAAAATATGAAGATTTTATTCTTATCATTTTTTGTGATTTGCCTTAGATGGCGCTGTAATCGGCGGAAATAAATAAGTCATAAAAAATGTTTTCCTCCGATTACAGCGCCATCTATGGCGAATCGTAAAAAATGCTTGGGACAAAATCTTCATATTTTTTTATGAAGATTCCGAATCTGCCAAAAAAAATGGGGGGTCCCATTTAAATTTCCAAAGTTGCCCCCCACCCCCCAAAGAGGGGGTGTTTGGGGGGGCCATTTTTGTATGGTCGGATAGAGTTTCAAAAAATTTTGAACACGTGTTTTTTGTTTTTATATATCAATCCCAAATTTCAGAGATATTTGGGTGGTACGGGTGGTTTGGGACACCCTGTATATCCAAGCCAAGTTTCAGAGATTTTCACCATATACTGGAACCTACCAGAAAATTCTTTAATGCACTTCTAGAGAATTCGAAGCTTTGTTCGTTTGTTTTCATTCTAGTAGATGGCACCAAGTTAGTTTAGTATATAAATCGGTAATTCAAATCCTAACAAAGTCGTTATAAAACAGATGGCGCATAAATCATCACACTCCACCCTTTTTAGGACTGTTGGTCCCGAACAGTTGCCCATCCTGGATCCGGTTGATGACATGGGCACAGCCTGTCTATGTGCACGATCTTCTTCTTTGCTTGCTGAATCCTGTAGACAACATCGTTGATCCTTGTTACGATTTTATAGGGCCCGTGCCGTCGGCGACGGTTGAACAGCCAAACGAGGTCACCTTCCTGGTATCCGCTACAGTTTGCTCATAGGTCGCACCTTGTTTTTATCCTGTCACTGACTATCTTAAGATTCTTCATTGCGAGCTGGTGGATACCTTGTAGTCGATCACGAAATTCACCTGTATAACCGGTAGTAGATTCGTTGTTATCCACAGGTGTCCCAAATTTCAGGTCGTTTGGCAACCGGATTTTTCTTGCAAAAAAAATTGGGTTGTAACTGTCCCAGTCGCGTTGGTGCTCTCTAACAACTTTCCTTAGGTGCTCTAGCATTATTCTGTTGAACCGTTCTACCATTCCATCGGACTGGGGATGAAGGGGCGTCGCCCTGGTCTTCTTTACTTCCAGTATTTTACATACTTCTTGAAAAACTTCAGATTCAAAGTTTCTACCTTGGTCAGAATGAAGCTCATGAGGAACATCAAATCTGTAGATCTAATTACTTCACTAATTCCTCTGCAACAGTGATTGATTCCTGATTTTGTATGGCATATGCTTCGGGCCACTTACTGAAGTAGTCCATGACCACCAAAATGTAACGATTTCCTCGGTGTGACGCTGGAAAAGGTCCCGCTACATCTATTGCGATACTTTCAAATGGGATTCCCACGTTGTATTGCTACATTTCTCCTTTTGTTCTTACTCGAGGGCCCTTGCTGCTGGCACAAACTGTGCATTTACGGCAGCAGTCTGCAACATCGTCCCGCATGTGAAGCCAATAGAATCTATCTCTTATTTTTACCAGAGTTTTCTTGACTCCCAGATGTCCGCCTGATGCGCCATTATGACGCTCCTCTAGAATATCTCCTATTCTAAGGGGTCTAGTATAACGCACCAAAGGGAAGATGGGTGCCAATTTAAAACAAAAACTCATTCTAGAGTGGGGCAGCAAGAATCGTGTCGAATTCAACTCCACCAAAGATAAGTAGTGTCTCATTTCAAAAAGAAAGTTTAACACCTCTCCATCCTTGACAGTGGGTGACGTAGAACGAATGACTTGTGATGGAATGACCACCAAATCGCCAAACAAGCATCACAGTGCTTGGGATTTTGGGGTGAAAGTTCCTCCTCCAGCCATCGGCCCGTGCTGTTATTCATAAATCCTACATTCGGCCTCTTCTCGAATATAACTCCAGCGTTTGGGGCGGCGCTTCCATGACCACCTTATCGTGACTTAATAAAGTATAAAAAAGGGTTCTTAAATTAATCGACGACGACGCCTTCTCCACCACCATCGACCGCTTGAGCCATCGTAGGAACTACTAACTACTACTACTATCATAGTGACTGTTCCAGCGAAATAAACGCTCTCCTGCCTCCACGGCAATCTTATACCCGCAACACTAGATTAGCCCACTTATCTCATTCCCTCCGCCTGCAACTCCCCCGTTCACGCGGGGTAGGAGTTTGTTTGTAAATAGAACAGCTCGACTATGGAATAATCTTTCGCAGTCTATATTTCCGAGCTCCTACAACATCCAAGAGTTCAAATGCAGGGTTCATCGCCACCTTCTTCAACACCCCTCTGTACCCTCATAACCCATAAGCTTACTGCTAGGCATTGCACCATGACGTGACAAACGACATAACGGACTAGAAGTACAAAGGATGATTTCTGAGCACTGCCACATAAAAGACACAGTCAAAGAAGAAGAAGAACTATATTCCTAGGCCCCAGTGCTAAAAGTCGAGTCATGTTTCGCGACAAGACAGTGACGTTTCAGTCGAATTACGACTTTCAGCAAAGGGATCTCGCGTTGAGATTAGACCAATGTGATGAAAGCTGTAATTCGACTGAAACGTTTTCATCTCAAAACACTTGTCACGACATTTGACTCGACTTTCAGCACAAAGGCCCTTATCTTTTTAAATGACGAACTCTCAACCCCCTCCAATCCACTTTCAAGTTTTGTTGATGACGGTACTCTATGTTACTCATACCCATACGTCTTCGATAATTCAAGACAAGCACGTATCAGATCCTAGACATTGATTTCATTCTCGATTAGGGCCGCTAAAATCGTGTTATATACAAATCCTACATTTGGCCTCTGCTTGAATACAACTCCTTTATTCTGAACAGGCCTTTGAAACTCATCCTAGCGTGGTTGGATAAAGTAAAAAGAGTATATCTGCATCCGATTTTTGTCACAGAGCCTCCTTGTCTAGTACCACCACATTTTCTCTATACTATAGGGATAGGCAAAGCCAAAAGATTCTCTCTATCTGTGGATGATAAGGAAAATGTGTAAAGGAATGATATTCGAACGCAGCACACGAACAGGACCTCTCACTGTTAAAGATCTCAACTCACTATCAATGAAAGAGTAGCTTAAATTAAACTTACCCCCGTATTCTAAAAGCAGTCACAAGTCATAACGCAATCACACAGTGCGGTTAGTCTCAACTTATACGTCTCAATGAAAAGTAACGTAAAAGGGAAGTAGAAATGAAGTAGACTTAACTTCTGTCAACATTAACATGTATGTAGAAACCACAATAAGCAGTTCATTAGAAATAAGCGCGACTCGCCAAAGCTTGTGACTTATGACTAGTCACAATTTTTAAATTGGGAGGTCAAGTATATTCTGAAAAATTGTTCATTGAGAATAAGGATATACATATGTATGTAGAAATGTGGATGCAGTAAATTATGTAGCATTCGAAAGGCAAAAGTGTCAATTTCAACTTGTGATAACTTTTTAAGGCTAGTTAGTCAAGCAGTTTTGTTTGTGCATGCCGTGTGCTCTGTCACGAAAACTCTTTCACAATTTGTGGTGCAACAAAAGATCGGAAATTCAAATTCTGAACAAACTCAACAGTATAATACTGAAGATACACAAATCGCAGTATCCAATATATTTTTGTCATCATAAACTACAAGTACCCACAAGGGCTTCCAAACCACCAATTGTTATAAATTTTCCGTATTTGTTATGATTAACTTAGAACAACTAAAAACACTCTAAAATTTTACCTACTTTCAATCATTGTTTTTAAATTAAAACACAACTTTTAATCACTTTCGTTAAAACAAATTGGGATCACACACCAACTTAAGTACAATTTTAAGCAGATCAGCTTAGTTCGACTAGATTCCAAAGCAAACTGAGAAAGGCTGAAAAAAGTTTCCCAGCGAAGACTTTTGCAATTCCCATGATATCGATGCGCGTTGATTCTGTCGTCAATTATTGCTTGATCACAATTTAAATTCCGCCAATTGATTCGGCAGCTGCAATTCACATTGTTATAGTAAGAAATTTATTTTGATTAAAGTTTAAAGGCGAAGCAGTGGCACTTCTCGCAAAAAATATAATAAATGGTTGCGAACTTAATTTTGTTGCTATTTAGGGGGAGAAAGGTAAAATGATTTGGTTTTATCTCTTAGAAATAATGTTGAAATTTGGGCTTCATGTTCATGCAATACCACTAAGGGGTCGTCCATAAATTACGTGAGGCGTTTAGAGGGGAAGGGGTCGAGTTGAATCTCACCAAATCTCACATGGAGGAGAGGGGGGTCTCGGCAAATATCACGTAGTTATTTTTTTTTAAATAAATAGTGTAAAATGGCAAGAAAACTGGGTTAAATTAAGTAAAACATGTTTCTCCACTAAAGACCCCCATTCACTTACGGGTCGCCGGTAGTAAGTGGCCTGTCAGACCAGGGGCCGGTTCGTGTATGGCGAACGACAATAATCGTACGAAAAAAAATTGAAGTCGACAAATTTTGTCGACGAAAATTTTAACGTTCGCATAGGCCGAAAGAAAATTGTTCGTGTCCTAATGCAAAAACTCGATAACCCAAGACCTTTCGAGTGCCTTTCGTCGGCTTCAGACGAAAATTTTCAATTTTTCGACCTACGCGACCCCGAGACGAAAAAAAATTTTCGTTTTCTACATACACGAACTGGCCCCAGGTCGACCGGCACGACTAAGCTTGACTCAGTCTAACTGAGGGATATTACTTCAGGTATCCGCCTGACAGACCGTGGCATGCAGATGAAATCATGATTCCTTACAGACACACACAGGCGAAAACGATTACTTAGCATAGCAGATTATTAATTCAAAAATGTTCATGGCCTCAACGAAAGCTTCAAGGCGGCTCCAGTCTCACGCCGTGAACACCCGCAAACGTTACGAGTGAATACGGCGTGAATTCTTGCCGTCAATTCGCGGCTCGAGAGTGAATAGGAATTCAGATCTTCAGGCCCGAACTGACGACAAATGCGATTTTTGTCAGCTTTCTTGAACTGTAGGCATTCTTGAACTTCTTGAAGTTGGCGGCCGGTCAGTGTATAGTAATACTTGGCCTCAAGGCGAAAACTGTCAGGTCACGGTCTGCCGTCGAACTGTGTGTAAATTCGGCTGCAGAGTACGAGCCAAGTAACACTGAACCGCGAAAAGGTCATTAGAATTTAGAACTACAAGAAGGCACACGCCGAATCTCACGATATCAAACCAAGGAGGGAGGGGGGGGGGGAATATCGCAAAAATCACCTCACGTAATTGATGGACGACCCTTATCATCTATAGATCAATTAAAGACGGTTAACTTATAAAGTACTTATATTTATTTTAATTTAATTAAATATCGTCTTTTTTTTTATAAAATTATTCACAGATTAAATTGTACTCTATTCGAAAAATTGTGTAAAGTAGAGCATCTCTCTATCACCTAGAATTCTTAATTTTAACATCAATCCCAGTGCTCGGCAATAAGCATGAAAATAGCGATAGAACAAACACAATCCCACCCAATACAGAAAATACAAGATTACAATCATAAGCGAACATAATCCCGACCACATTACTCCCGAACACAGCTCCCAGTCGTCCAGTCATCATGGCCAAGCACATGCCCATAGCATTCATATTAGTCGGGAAGAACTCCATGGCGATTGTGCCAACGATTCCAGCACCATTTCCCACAGCCAAGAACAGCGTTGTAAGTATTAGGTTCAAGTAGAATCCTCTTGTCCAGCACATGGCGACGCCGCATGCACCAGTTAGTATGATCCAGCAAACTAGAAAACATTAAAAGGCAGTTAAGTCGGATGTATTAAATAATGAACGACGACGACGATGACGACGACGTCGGTGGGGCTCAGGATTATTACTTACTCAGGAGTCGCTTCTTTCCGACATAGTTTATTATCATGCCGAATGTGACATAAATAATGGTGTAGGCCACGCCCATGGCTACAAGTACTTCGTACATGAGAATGTTATCGGCAGTCATTGATGAGCATACGCCATCTGAAACGGACATTGTTGCTTCTTGCAGGGACAATGTATCGACGACTTCGCAAATTGTTAGGTCCTTGTCAATGTGCTCTACCATACCCAATACGATGCCTGGGAACCTGGAAGATATTGTTATTATTTAATTAAATTTGCCGGAATTACAGTTATAATAGAAGATAGTTTAGATAGAACTAAAGAACTAGAAAAACAAAGAAGGCCACGAATGACTAACAATCTGAAGGAGTAAAATCTGCAAATAAGCAGCTATACATCTCCTAACTTCTCAAAGAATGTCTTCTTACTCATGTCTTCTTCTTCTTTGATCCGTTAGCTGGCGGTCCTAGCGGGACGTCCCCGCAACGGAGGCGCTGCTGTCGGCGCTACTGGGTCTCGAACTCTATTCACGATTCGTTTCCATTCTTGCCGGTTTTTGGCGACGTCACGAGCTTCGGCAACTGACAATCGTTGATTCTTTAGGTTAGGAGCTTCGGCAACTGACAATCGTTGATTCTTTAGGTCGCACTCGATATTCTCTAGCCAGGTTTTCTTAGGGGCCGATCGCTGAATTCTCCAGTCTACGGGGCGGTCTCGCCAGAGTTTACGTTATCATCCATTCGGCAAACATGACCAAACCACCGTAGTTGACGCTTTTGTATTTCTTCTTCGATCAATGTTTGTTGATCGCATCTTTGTCTAACTCGTTTCGAAGGCGACCTCGAGCTTGTTGACGTCCGGCTTGAGCAGTGTCCACGTTTCCGATCCATAAAGAAGAATCGGAAGGATCAACGTTCGATAAAGACGTACTTTCGTTTTGATGGCAATATTTGTTCGTTTCGATATGCACCATTTGAGCGAGGCGAATGTTGTTGTTGCCTGGCCGATGCGGCTGTGAGCATCGGCCCTCGATGCCACTTTCGTTTCCTTAACCAATGATCCAAAATATTTGAACATCGATTTGGGTTCCATTGAGGTGAACACTGGCCCTCGATCCGTCCGTTGCAAACACTTTGGTCTTTCCGCATTGATTTTTAACCAGTATGACCGAACGAGGCGAGAAATGTCGTATAAGATGTCCATTGGTTCGGCATCCCTTCCGGCGAAGACGGCGCTATCGTCGGCGAACATTAAGTCACTACGAAGTTGTTGTCGTATCGAACTCCGAGTCGCCCATCGAATGCTCAACGCATAATCGTGTCGATAACAACGTTGAAGAGAAGTGGCGAAGCGACGTCTCCTTGTCAGAAACCTGCTTGAATCGGGAACTCCTCGGATAAGTCGCTTCGAATACGAACGCCGCTGGTTGAGCCATCGTACGACGCTTGGAGAAGTTGGATGATTTTCAATGGCACGTGTCGATTTATCTTCGTAATCGCATCTGTAATTTCGCTCGAACAAGATAATGGTCCGATCAGCAATCGGACCCACGCGTTTCACGTACGTCTTAGAGCGTCGTCCGAATTTGGCCATCGTTCCTGGATGTGCATTGAAGCCCTCCGCGAGTATTTCGAGGTTCGAGGTATCATATCCAACGCCTGTTGAATCTGATCGTAAAATTCGTCCTTGTTCACGTCCGTCTGGTCTCGGTTGGCGCATAAACGGATACAATATGGGTCTTTCTAGTTCCACCGATGTTTATAACCGCCAAATGCTCGGATTCCGGTTGGAATGCGATAACGCAGACGATCGTCAATGTCCCGGATCCGGTAAGTCGTAGTTCCGATCAATAATTCCATTGCTATGATTTCCTTTTGATCGACGTGATGTCCTGTTCCTACATTCCACGCAGCGAATTGAATTTGCATTTTCGGTGTGACTAATTTGGGTCTTCGGCCAGTAACCCACTTCTCACCAGCATTTCTGGTCCTCAGCGCTGGCGCATCGGCTGCGCCGGATGCAGTAGTAGCGATAGTTAGCTCGTGTATCCATGCGGTTAAAGTAGTACATGAATACTCATGTACTTTAATCTTTCATTTACAACTAACAATAATAATTTTACTCACCACAGAAAAATCCCATGAGCTATGAAGAACGCCATAAACATATGGAAGAGTATATTCAAAGTAATCAGAACTCTTGTCCTGTAAAACAACGGCGCAGTTTGATACCAGACCAGCTTTGCACCTTCTGTAAAACTCTTAACATTACTCAAGCTTGCACCAACTGTATCCAGTGCTGTAATTTTCTTAACAGGATATTCATAATGCGGTCGTCCAGAATTCACTGAAAACACCTTTCTCAGTACTTCAATAGCAGCCTCTTCGTGTCCCTGTACAAGCAAGTACTTCGGGCTTTCGGGCAAGAATGGAACCACCATTAACCCTATTAAAGTCGCCACTGAGTTTAACACTATAAGCAGTCTCCAGGATGAAAACTTCATAGAGAATACAGTCAAATTTAATTCTAGTGGTAAAACTGCTATGGCAAGAGCTGGAATTGTTTCAAATTCATTAGAGTCAGAAAAAATATGTGAAAATACATCAACTCTCACCTGGAACAACCACTAACCCCATCGGGAGAAATGTAGAGAGAAAAGTTACAGCCTTTGATCTAGTTTTAGCTCCATGAAACTCGCCCAAGTAGCTGTACGCGCACGCCTGAGAGCCAGCAATGAAGAATCCAACCAAGAATCGAAATGCCGAAAGCATCCAAACATTAACCGAAAACGCTGAAATCCATGACGAAATCAAGGCGCAGATCAATGTTATCCTTAGGACTTTCAATCGCCCCCACGTATCGGCTAGAAATCCTAACGCATGAGAACTGAATACGATTCCTAAGAAGCCAGCAGATCCTAGGAAGCCTTGTTCGGTTGGGGTGAAGTTCAGGTCACATTTGGCTGCTGGTATTATTAAGCTTATTCCTAGGATTTCGACCATAACTGCAAGGACACAAAATCCAGTCGTCAGGAGGAGGAGGTAGTGAAATTTGCCATGTCCTGTGAGAGCGATGGCCTCCTCGTAGGTGTGGGCTTGTTTCGGTTTTTCATAGTCGAGTGTTGTTGGGCCTTGGACTAGAAAGAAAGAAATTTAAAAATCTGCTGAAACTATATATTTTTATGTGGCAGCCCAAGCTCACTACCAATTCGTCATATCATTCATATCAGTAAGCTTAGTTCAAAGTATAGATTATATAAAGACTACTCCAGAAGATGATTGCGATGTTACAAAAAGGGACGAAGAAGAAAATCAAGGCATATCAATCAAATCCCTCAATAAGTTCATAGATTGTCATATAGATGGCGACATTATTGGTAAATCTGTGGCGACTACGATGCGTTCACCGCGACATCCACATGTCAAACATATAGACACAAACCGCTGTACACAAACCACGGCGAAAACACTGAACTTATATGCGGCGAATCCCAAAGGTTTTAGTCAGTAGGCGTAGGTTAATTTATTATTTTAACTTTAAGGAATTGTCATAATTTTAAGTTAGTTCTAAGTTAGTAGCCTTACTGTTAACAACTACTTTATAAATATTTATATTGGTAATAAAAAACGATTATAAATATATCCTGGCGTTATTCCTGTGAGCGACTAGCCCCACAGGAAATTGGTGACCCCGACGTGATCCTTGAAGGACGAGAAGGAGGACACGACGATATCTCAGAAGGAGGACCCGACGTGATCCTAGAAGGACGAGAAGGAGGACACGACGATATCTCAGAAGGAGGACCCGACGTGATCCTAGAAGGACGAGAAGGAGGACACGACGATATCTCAGAAGGAGGACCCGACGTGATCCTAGAAGGACGAGAAGGAGGACCCCGACGATATCTGAGAAGGAGGACCCCGACGATACTTGAGAAGGAGGACCCCGACGATATCTGAGAAGGAGGAGCCCGACGTTTTCCGAGAAGGAGGACCCCGTTCTGATCTGAGAAGGAGGACCCCGACGTCATCCGAGAAAGAGGACCCGACGATATTTGAGAAGAAGGACCCCGGCGTGATCCGAGAAGGAGGACCCCGTACTGATTCGAGAAGGAGGACCCCGTACTGATTCGAGAAGGAGGACCCCGACGATATCCGAGAAGGAGGACCCCGACGATACTCGAGAAGGAGGACCCCGACGATACTCGAGAAGGAGGACTCCGACGATATCCGAGAAGGAGGACCCGACGATACTTGAGAAGGAGGACCCCGACGATACTCGAGAAGGAGGACCCCGACGATACTTGAGAAGGAGGACCCCGACGATACTTGAGAAGGAGGACTCCGACGATATCCGAGAAGGAGGACCCGACGATACTCGAGAAGGAGGACCCGACGATACTCGAGAAGGAGGACCCCGACGATATCTGAGAAGGAGGACCCCGACGTTTTCTGAGAAGGAGGACCCCGTTTTGATTTGAGAAGGAGAACTACCCGACGTGTTCGAGAAGGAGGACCCCGACAAAATCCGAGAAGGAGGTTCCCGACGATCAAGAAGGAGGACCCAGCACTCGCATCCAGGTTAACAGAGGCCAACAACCTAAGGAAGGAGGACCATTATCCATCCCTTTGGAGGAAGAAACAAGAAGAGTGAAAAAAGAAAAAGGAAGAAATAAGAAGGTCGAGCGGACTTGTGACGCATATGCAAGTGAAAACAAGGTACGTCACAAATTAGCAATAAGTAAGACACGTTAATATAGAATAAACGCTCGCACACCTTTACCACAATTGTCCAATAAATTAGTTTCAAATTTAAATATTATGCGAAAGAAATTGTTTAGAGTTGGCTTAACCACCAAGTTGTATAGATTCTAAGTTAATGATGAAACTTGGGATTCGGTGCGATTCAACTCACTCCACTCAATATCCACTTTCTGTTTAACTTTTCATTACGTTCAAAGTTACAAGTTTTATACGTTACGTTACGGTTACATTGATTCCTGACGATAACAGGAACAAATAAGACAAGCCGAAAATTAGGAAAGTCGGAACTATTTGGCTCACGTTTCTGTATTACCCAAAGCATTTAAGAAAAAAGGCCAAGCAAATACCGATTTTCCACTTTATGCAGCAAATAACACCAAGATCGCTACATATGGAGAGGCCAATCTCACACTGGACCTTGGAATAAGGCGACCATTGACATGGAAATTCTTAATAGCTGACGTGTCACAACCCATCCTAGGAAACGATTTTCTACATGAATACCATCTCCTTCCTGACCTCCGGAACAGGAGGCTAATTGATGGTATTACGGGACTTGCTACTTACGGGATTCTCACACAAAACAACGTGCCAACAATAAAGATGGTGGTAGATGACAACGAATACACAAAGATGGTTAAGGATAACATAAGCATCACCCGAAGGGGTAAATACAGTGAGCCGAAACATAACGTCAAGCACCATATCATAACAAGAGGACCACCATGCGCCGAACGAGCACGACGCTTATCACCTGGCAGATTAAGAGCGGCACGAAGCGAAATAAACGAATGGATTAAGGAAGGCATAATCAGACCGTCATGTAGCCCGTACGCTAACCCGATGCTAATGAGGAAAAAGAAGGATGGCACATGGAGGCTTTGTGGCGATTATAGGCGACTAAACAAAATCACACTTCCGGACAAGTACCCGGTTCCGAATATACAGGATTTTTCTCATCGACTACATGGTTGTAAATTCTTCACGACAATGGATTTGGAAAGGGCTTACTTCCAAATTCCCATGGCACCGGAGGACCGCGAAAAGACGGCATTAATCACACCATTTGGACTATACGAGTTCAACGTGATGCCTTTCGGACTAACGAATGCTGCGCAATCGTTCCAGAGGTTTATCGACAACGCACTAAGGGGCCTGGACTTTTGTTTTTGTTACGTAGATGATATCATTATTGCATCACGTTCGCGGAAAGAACACTTAGAGCACGTGGGACAAGTCATCGAGAGGTTGAAGGAGTTTGGACTTACGATCAAACTTAGCAAATGCCACTGGGGTCAAGACAAGGTTGAATACCTAGGATACGAAGTGACCGGCGAAGGCATCAGACCACTCGAACACCGAGTACGCGCTATTCTCGAATTCCCAAAACCTAACAACATAATGGAATTACGGAGGTTTTTGGGAATGATCAATTTTTATAGAAGGTGCATTAAGGACGCTGCAAGAATACAGGCACCGCTGCATGCCTTAACTACTGGAGCGAAAAAGAGGGACAAGAGACCTGTCGAATGGAATACGGAAGCAGACGAAGCATTCAGTACGTGCAAGGATACCCTAGCGAGAGCCACTCTTATAGCTCATCCTGCGGAGGGAACCCAACTGTACTTGACCACTGACGCATCTGACACCGCTATAGGAGCAGTTCTGGAACAAGAAATAGGTGGTGAAAAACAGCCACTGGGATTTTTTTCAAAGAAAATTACAGAAACTCAATCAAAGTACAGCGCTTACGACAAGGAACTACTCGCGATTTTTTTAGCGATAAAATTTTTCAAGCACATGATCGAAGGACGAGGTACCACGATCTTTACAGACCATAAACCGTTGGTCTATGCTTTTAACCAAAAAGCTTCAAAGGCATCTCCAAGACAACAAAGGCAACTTGATTTGATTAGTCAATACACAACGGACATTCGACACATCGCCGGTAACGAGAACGACGTTGCAGACACGTTATCACGAATAAATGATATTGAACTACCAGTCTGCGTCACAACTGAGGAGATTGCAATTGAACAAGAAAAAGACCCAGAAATGAAGCAATTAATCGAACAGCCGGGAGCGATAAAATTCAAGAGGTTACGTTTAACAGGTACTGATACGGTCGTATATTGCGATGTATCAACTGATGCGATAAGACCTTATATTCCAATAACATTGAGAAAGAGGATTTTCGATAATGTGCATAATACCGCCCACGGTAGCGGGAAAGCAACACGAAAAGCCATAGCGAAGAAGTTTATTTGGCCACGAATGAATAAAGACATTACGGAATGGGCACGAACTTGCTTACCGTGCCAACGCTCAAAGATTAGTAGACACACGAAGCGTCGACCAGAACACATCGATATGCCGGATGAACGTTTTCAGCATATACACATCGACATTGTAGGTCCAATGAGGGAAGTACGCGGATACAGGTACTGTTTAACCATGATTGACCGCTTTACACGGTGGCCGGAAGCAATTCCAATAAAAGACATCACAGCACAAACGGTTGTTGATGCAATCTTTGAAACTTGGATAGCGAGATATGGTACACCAGCAGTAATAACAACTGACAGAGGCACACAGTTCGACTCTCAAATTTTCGAGGCATTTGCCAGAATGATTGGCAGTCATAGGAAACGCACTACAGCATATCATCCCCAAGCGAACGGTATGATAGAACGATGGCATCGATCACTCAAGGCAGCCATCAAATGCCACGAAAACGAAGACTGGGTACAAGTGCTACCTGTCGTAATGCTGGGATTAAGGAACTGTTTGAAGGACGACATTGGCTCATCCAGCGCTGAACTAGTTTTCGGTACGACATTGCGGATACCTGGGGAGTTCTTCATGCAAGACGATTTCCAAGCGGACCAAACAATTTTCAAAGAAGCGTTAAGAGAACGTATGAGGGAACTGCGTCCACGTGAAACGGCACACCACAACAAGCCAAGGATATTCATACACAAGAACCTCGCCACTTGCACACATGTGTTTATGAGAGTTGATGGTACAAAGAAGCCACTTGACCAGCCTTACACCGGACCTCATCAAGTGATCAAGCGAGATAGCGACGCTTACTATACAATAGACATGAATGGCAAACATATCAAGGTTTCAATAGACCGACTAAAACCAGCAATATTACAAGATATAACAAATGAAGATAATACGACATCAACACCTAGGCCAAGAACATACGAAGGGCCAGCCGTTAGGAAAAAGAAAGTAAGTTTCGCAACACCCAACGATTAGTGACGATGTCGCTGGAAGGGGAGTAGTGTGGCGACTACGATGCGTTCACCGCGACATCCACATGTCAAACATATAGACACAAACCGCTGTACACAAACCACGGCGAAAACACTGAACTTATATGCGGCGAATCCCAAAGGTTTTAGTCAGTAGGCGTAGGTTAATTTATTATTTTAACTTTAAGGAATTGTCATAATTTTAAGTTAGTTCTAAGTTAGTAGCCTTACTGTTAACAACTACTTTATAAATATTTATATTGGTAATAAAAAACGATTATAAATATATCCTGGCGTTATTCCTGTGAGCGACTAGCCCCACAAATCCATGCAATTTTTAGATACATAGTACCAACCTTCAAACGGTAAGTGTCAAAATTTTATGACATTCCGACTATTTCTTTACAACTCGCAATAGTTTTAATGACGTTATTTTTGTAATTTTCAAAGAAAGGAAAAATTTGAATTCCCTGTGTTGATACAGCATTGCTTTTAATAGAATAATTGTCCGAAGGTCAGAGGGGAGCCCCGAAAGTTGATTCAAAACTAAAAAGTTACAAGCGTTTGAAGAAAAGAACTTTTCCAACCTAGCTATAGTGAGACGGGTTAGAAGAAATACGAACATAATGAATAAATTTTTAAGATATCCTGAGAAGTATGGAAGAAATCATAGAGGAAGTACACCAAGCGACGCCAAATACTACAAGAGACTTTCAATTCAGCAGGGAGCGCTCGAAACATGGCAGCAGCTACTGGAGTATCCGTAAGTGTATCTTCTTCTTCTTTCTTTAACGGCTCTACAACCGGAATTCGGTCCTGGCCTCGCGCAACTGTTCTCTCCACCGGTCCCGATTCTGAGCCGATGTCTTCCAGTTTGGCATCCCTAAACTTTGAGCGTCCTGGTCCACGCCATCCTTCCAGCGAAGGTTGGGCCTCCCTCGCTGTCGCACCCCATAGGTCTTACCGCAGAGACCTGAGATCCGTAAGTGTATGGGCTATGCAAAAGATAGGGTTGCTGGATTCCTATTGTGGCTTAAAGGGGCGATGGAGGAGCAAAGGGTGCTGTCGCCAATGAGTTTGATGGCACGGTTTTGCACCTTGTCCAGCAGAGCCAAGGTGGTTTTTGGGGCGCCTGCCTAGATAAACGAATTGTATTCAAGGCGAGGCCGAATGTAGGACTTGTAGATTCTAGCCAAGGCTGTTGGCTGAAGGAGGAACTTGCATCTCTTGAGGACATTGGTAAGCATGTTTGGCAATTTGGAATATGTGATTATTCCATCGCAGATCTGAAGATAAGGTTATGCCCAGGAGGTTAAGAGATGGGCCAGCCATTACATTCTTTTTGCCCACTGAGATAGAAGAGGGCAGACGGTGCAGATTTTTGTCGATATAAGACAGTACTTTGTTTGGCTGCGTTGAAATCTTGAGGTCCCAAGCTAGGATGAGTTCAACGTCCCCGTTAATAGAGTTGGACATGAATGCACGGTCTAAGAAGCGAGGTCTGGCACGTGTTTCTCTTATACTGTCAAAAGTGCGGAAGTAACGCAGAGTATCGTCATTGGGGAAACTGTGAAGTGGGTTGGAGGGGATTGAGAGCAGATCATTAATAAATATTAGAAAGAGGGCAGGTGAGAGAATCGACGCTTGGCGAACGCCGGTCAAGATGGAATGGGGGTTGGATTCGACTCCATCCAACCTTGATTGAACAGCCAGAGAGAAAGCTCTCGAGTTCCTTAGAACTGAGTCGATACCAATAGCTTGGAGTTTAGACAACAGAGCGGAATGCCATACCCTGTCGAGTCTTGGAAATATCTAGAGAAACCAGACCAAACTCACCGAAGCGATGGATACTTTGGTTGAAATCCTCAGTCAGACATATAAGAAGGTTGCCAGTAAATCTCTTTGGTCTGAAGCCCTATTTTGATTAGATTGTATACAGGGTGTATCAGTGAAAATGTCGAAACGCCTGGCTGTGGATAGGCCTTGGATAGACCAACAAAAAATCGTATGGGGGGGGGGGGGGAATCGCAACGGTTTAGCTGCTAGGGCGTTTTGAAATTCTGTTGGTAGAGGCTTACATATTACCCTATATTTTTGTAACCCTATTCGATATTTTCATAAATAAGGCAGCAATCTACGCAGAATACTCCTACACGAGGTAAAATTCTTCTTGATGGAAGTTCCCAAGGATCAAAAATTTTTGCTGCCTACGCGTGTATTGAGGATCTTACTTCTCAACTTTATCTTCCTGATGATAGAATTACAGGCGTTTCTCGCTTCCATATATTCACGCCGAAGTGACTCGTTTGAGGAATATTTGAACACTCTATAGGCGGCTTCCTTAGCTTTAATTGCGTTCACGCCGCTAGACCAAAGTGCCCAATTTGGATGCGGCCAGTAAAACTCAACATACAACTACATGTAAACGCCCTGTGCGTGAGCCCCCTTTGAAATGCTCGAGCTCATCCCAGTTTCTCAGAATTTTGTCTCCTTTTTATGGCCTTGAAATTTTCAATTTTTTTCCAATGTTTCTTAGAATTTCTGATAGTTTTGAAGTCGTCGGGATTTTCTGAAAATTAAAGAGAACGACTTTTCAATAGTTTCTTAGCATGTCGCAAAATATTTCACTTGAGGGTTTCCCGAATATTTTCAGGTTTGGGGAGTTTTCTACCATTTGTGATAAAATTTACATGAATTGCACATTACATTTATTACATTAATTTTTAGTCACAGCGAATTATTACTCTGATTATTTACATAAAACTTATGTATATCTAATCTTATTATCTTATTAATAATAATAGTGTTACCCTTCTAACACAAACAGCGCACTTCTATGCTAGGGAAACAAATTTGCGATTTTTCGAAAATTCCAACAGGATTTCTTTTTCAATTGTGTGTCTAAGCAATATTTTGCGACACCCTAAAAAACTATTGAAAAAAGTCGTTTTGTTCAAACTTCTAAAAAACTATTAGAAATTCTGAGGAACCAAAGAAAAAACTGAAAATTACAAAACCATAAAAATTCGTAAAAATTCTAAGAAACTGGGAGCATTGAAGGGGGCTCACGCACAGGGCGTTTACATGTAGTTGTATGCTGAGTTTTACTGGCCGCATCCAAATTGGGCACTCTGCGCTAGACACGAAAAAAAAACCGGAATCTTGCAGGAATCGCATGTCCTGATATTCGGAATGGGAAAAAGTATCTTTTGCGGATGAAGAATGGGTTTTGTCTCAATAGAGGCCGCACAGAGTTTCTCACTATTACCATGATTTGAGCAACAATATTTGTCCAGAAGACGTGCTCCTCAATTCTAGTGGAATGAAATCCAAATCGGAATCCAGTTTCACTCGAATTAAATCTGTCACATAAATGGAATTGATCGAAATGTGGAACATTAAATTTCGATTTCGAATATACAATTCCACAAAAACCGAATTGTAGAACACCACCGCATGTCTTGTTTTTTTATCTTGAAACGGTTTAAACTATATGCAAGGCGTATTGGGGACGGGCGAAAGAGCTGAATCATGAAAGGAGTGAATCATTTGATTGAATTCTTGAATGTTATAGCAGTTCAGGAATACTGATTGTAAAAACTCGTTCCACAAACAGAACAACGTATTTATAAACGAAGTCGTAAATTTTTAGTGAGCTAGAAAAGGAGAGCGCACGTTAAATACATAATTGCTGTGTGGTTGAATTTTTAATTTTTCACATATTTCTTAAATGGGCACTGTTTTACATCGATTCACTATCTCAAGTCAAGAAGAACAAAGTTACACCATTGATGGATCGGTCACACACTAGGTTTAATCACTACACACGTATTTTTATCAAAAAATCAATCCACATTAAATTACAACAAAAACAATTACCGGATTTCAACCGATCATCCCCAGCGAATCCCAAATTATCCATTTCGAATCCTTTAACACTATCACCTTAAAACTACGGTAAAGGACCAACTTTCCTCGAATTCGTTAACCTCGCCGAAGCTCTACAGAAAACTGTATTTTAAAACATATTGTCCTCCGTATAAAAGTGTTAAGATTACCAAAAAAACAAATATTTAACTTTCAATTTTTTTTTCTATAAATCTTTGGCATATCCCCGCACAAAGTCGCAGAAAATGTTAATCCAAAAAAACAACAACAACGAAATAAACTGATTCATTATGTGACACTCTCAAGCTGCACCGTCACAGTGCCATAAAGTTTTATAGTAGTCTAAAGCCTTCTGTAAATTTTAACAATTAATTAAGATTATACACTATCTACTATCCCAATAAAGCGGGAGAGAAATCACGCTGCTTCCATGAATGCACGAAATTCAGATGAATTCTTTAAATGGAACCATTTTCCACAAATTGTAAAATTTCTTTAAATATATTTTGACTGGCAGGTAGCGCGGAGCACGTTTCCACAAATATTTAACTTCTCGTAAGTCAAATAAGAGTTAAGTCGACAGATGTCACAGGATTACAACATATTTTTTTATAAACAATATCTCTGGATTGTGTTTGAGAAGATGACACAGACCTTTTTGCCAGCATTTCGCTTTCTGTGGTTTTTTATAACGTCTAGCATGCAGCTAGCAATCACTGATCTGTGCTGTTGTGGTGCTGAAACAGGACACTTTTAAACACAAGTTTATCAAGCTTTAAATGTAACTTGCTTTACAGATACAAATGTGGTGATTTATACAATAATATATTTAATGCTTTTTAACTTTCATTAATTCGATAAGTTCAATGTGATGAAAGCTTCCTGAAAATTCTGAACTTGAAAGACCTAGACCTATAAAAACACAGGTGTTGTCAGGGTCCCCACTTTGTTCTTAACTTGATTTTTCAAGGTAGATTGTTCCCATATGCCTACTGGCTGGAACAATAAAAATATACAGATTTTTATTTCGAATTACATTCCCAGTTGAAGAAAAAGGGTAACCCGGCCATTACACGAGTTTGTTCTGCTGACTGCCAGTACTTACTCTGTTTGTCAAATCCACTGACTCTGAGTTGATTGCGTTCGGTCAACTGGCAAGTCAGTTCATTTCTACAATGTCGTTCACCAGTATATGTACATGTTTCCTTGAATGCGTAAATAGTAGAAGTTAAATCCCATAAGCAAGGATTTAACTTAACTTAAACTTCAGTGGCGCCACGAGGGTGGTGCAAGCCTTCTTTTGGTAATGAAGGTAGGCCTTCAATGTTACTGTTATCATTCAGTACGAAATTCTGAGCCTTGTTGACTTCCCTAGAAAACAATTTCTTCATTACATGTACGACAGAAAACCCCGAAGCTTGATTGTAACACAGGCTCGTGGAAATCACTAATGCTCAACTCTTATTGGAAAAATATGACTCCAATAACCCTCGCCAAAGTAATTACTTATATTTTCTATCAATAGAGACGTCTTTACATCACCTAGTATGCAATATCGAAAAGGCCCTCGTTGCTAAGGAAACTGCCTTATGAGCGTTCCTTAACATCGAGGGTCTTTCGAGAATACTGGCTAAGATTCTATTTCTAGAGCTCGGGCATTAGTTTGGCCAGTAATCCACTTCACACCAACATTTCTTGTTCCCAGCGCTGGTGCATCGGCTGCCCCGGATGCAGTAGCATTATTTCGTGAATAGTTAGTTCGTGTATCCATACGATCGGCACCGAAGAAAACCTGGCTAAAGAATTCGAGGGCGACTTAAAGAATCAACGATTATCAGTTATCGAGGCTCGAGACGTTGTCAAAAATCGTCGAGAATGGAAACGATTCGTGAATGGAGGTTGAAACCCAGCGGCACCGACAGCAGCGTATCCGTTGCGGAGACGTCCAGCTTGGACCGCCAGCTAATGGATCAAAGAAGAGCACATGTTCTCAGATACCTGTATTTCCAGGCAATTAAATGAATAAATGGCCGTCAATGGCTGCCCTCAAGGTGGATTTCTGTTAGAGCTGTTGCTTCACGATTTGAATGGTAGGTGTAGGCGCCGATTACCCCACCTTACAAAAAATCACACAAAACTGTCTTTTTATTTGGTGAGGTATTGAACCCTAAGCAGGTTTAGCAGTCTGCCTATAGGTGGGGCCGCTTCTATCCTCCATAAGTGGTAATGCCTGGCAACTGAGCCAACAAGTGTATTGATATCCTTTACACAACAATTTCTTAGCTGCATTAACAGTCGACACAGCAAGGAACCGCTTAGAGGTAACCAATCGGATGGTGAACCCTCCAGTGTTCGGTGTGTTTCATCCTAGTTCCCATTGGCAAGGACTCTATCCCCGACAAGATGACTTTTACATTTTGGATGGTAAGCTTTGAAAGTGTGCTCACCGCACCTACTGCATTCGTTCTCGTCTTTTCGGCAAGGGATTTGCGCGCGCGTTAAAAGCTTAACTACTTGAATGTCGTAGTAGGAGACAGGGGGTGCAAATTACTCCCCATAAGACACCACACCAAACTGACGTTCGTTGAGGTTGGAGGCAACACTCAGTTCAGTTTTATTTTTGGATGATTTCCTTGCCGTCCCACCACTACAACACTGCATCAAACTACCCAATGTTAATCCTGGCCTTGTGAACACTTGTGGCGACTCAACATTCCTTGTGCGCAACCTTCGACCATTCTGATTGTCATACCATACGTGACCCAATTCCTATCACCGATTATGGGAGGATTCAGAAATGGGTCGATCAGATCGGATCAGAGCCACATCACAGATCATGCTTTTCGCACTCAACCAATGAGGATTTGATGAGCGTTTTTTTGTATCCCTCTCTCTTTAACGGCTCTATAACCGGAATCAGCCTCTGGCAACTGTTCTCTCCACCGCTACCGATTCTGAGCCGATGTCATCCAGTTTGGCATCCCTAAGCTCTGAGCGTCCTGGTCTACGCCATCCTTCCAGCGAAGGTTGGGTCTGCCTCACTGTCGCACCCCATATGTCTTACCGCTTTTTGTATCCAGCTTTGTGTAAATGGCTCAAAACAGTTTTATGGTCAATGCCTAGTTCCACATCAAGAATTGCATCAGCTTGTTCAGTGATTGGACGACCAGAGCGTGACTTTTCTCACACATCAAAATTACTAGAGCGAAAGCGAGCGAACAACCTTCAAAGGCAAACAACATTCCAACCACTGCGAACTCGATATTTACGCACTCAAAGTAGCACTTTCAAATGAGCGTTTAGTGGTATCGCTGCGATCAATGGTTTGTAACTCATTCGAAATTAACGCCATCTGTCGGAAAACGGTACGAACTTTCCACGAAATCTAATATCTGAGGCGCCAGCTCCATGACTTCCTCTTTCTTTACAGACGGAAATACGCTGGGATCACTTGCGCTCACTTCCTCCTGATTTCTGGTGTTCCGCCTTCTGCGGGAAGACTATTGAAGACATATCTGTCCTGTGTCATATCTATCCTATGTCGAAGATATTTAGAAATAGTTTAAACTCCGCAATTTCAGCATTCACTATTGGTTAACCACACATACAATAGTTTCTTCGTTTCCAGATTTTGAGAGAACTATCTTCGCAATTCTGCTCAAAGAAGGATACTCATTCTAGAAATTTAATATTTAAAGTTAGACAAAGATCATGGAAACAAGAATATCTACCTACTTATACCCCTCTACATCCTTGATTTAGTCCTAAGCCCTTACAAGAGGTCAATTCGCCAGCTTCGTTTGTAAGGAAAAGACATCCTGTTAGGCGTCCCTAAGATCATCTTGATCTGATCCATCGTCGTCGTCGTCGTCTTGATCTGATCCATCCTATTAGTCGAAATTTGGTCTACTTCACGGATGCATCCCATAAACTACCCGAGCAAGTTCCTTTTTACTTATATGAGCTAGAAATTCTGCCTGCCGAATTCAACCGAGCTTGGTTCTCTTTATGAAATATATGCCTAGATAACACTCGTTAATACCTCTCGTACGGAATGATTCTCCCTCACATAAGTGGTCAACAATCCTCCGAATAATCAGCCTTATTCTCGTTGTCGTATGCCGTGACAGATGTCATTTCGACCCTCAATCGGTATTCTCATTGTCAATCTTAGTGACAGTTGGCGACTAGATCGACAAGCGTCGAATTCTAATTGTCACTAGGTGGAAATGACAATACGATACGTTTGTAGGTATCGACACCTCTAGCTTTAACAAAATTGAAACAGAAGAAAGGTAAACAAAAATTCTGTTGATTGTATATTGTACTAGCATTGTACTAGCTCAACCTGCTTTAATTCCTTAATTATAGAACTAATTATGAGAACGATCTTTTGTGAAGATGGGTCCACAATGTAAATACTTTGTTTTGCTTTCTTTGAGTGAAAAAATCTTGTATAGATCTTGGTGTTCTTCATCTGATGTTGATGCCATATGCGTATGCCAGAATGACAATTGTGTTGACATTTTGTAGCACAAATCATTTTATACCACAATTTTCATCTGTAACTTTACCTACTTAGCAAATTCTCTCTGTAACACCCTAGGTGTGTACTAGTGACCATAAGGATTTTACTGTGACTTACCTTGTAGCACAAACATCACAAATTAAAATCTGTATATCAAAGCTTAGTCGGCACCTAGCATATTCCCTCAATAGATAAATATTCCATAGACGCAAAGCAGTAAAAAAAGGAAGAACGAACAAGTTTGTTAAATTCCCTTCAAACACAAAGTGTTCTGTAGCCCCAAACAAGTACTCCATACAAATGCAATAAATAACATAAGTATCTTTCTCGGAAAACACAAGCCCGTACCAGATATTATGATAGTAATCACTACGCCACAACGTTTGGTAAACCAGAAATGCATCCACCTGATACCATCATCAATTCTCAGCACGTCTATTCCCAAGGCTAGGGTCCCTTATGTAGCAATAACAACTATTTAAAATGTTGTTTATTTTTATTTATTTCATTTTATATATTTTTTTCATTTCATTTTTAATCCTTAAAAAATTTTTATTTCGCACAAATTATTGATATCCATTTGTGCAGCAACGAACAGGTCTTGTCTCCAAACCCAGGTGTGTCTTGATCTGATTTCAATCTGATCTCATGTGATCTTAAGATTGTGCACCAGAGAGTGCGTTGATGCATTCGTGTGTACTTAGGACGTGATGATCCCATCGAGTGGACTAAACTAGAAGGCATACACAAGAGTATCAAGGTGGAATCGTTTCATTCTTTCTTTCTTTTTTTTGAATTTATCTTATCAAGTACTTACGATCTCATAACTTGTAAAGAAGTTGGAGACGCTATGAAATAATTTCTCGAGTGGGAATGAGTGACGGTTTCAATGACTTTTGATATATCGTAAAGCAGACGAGTGACAAGATGATGGTGTTCTTAGTTTTCCCACAGAACTTTCCTACTTGAATCGAAGCGTCGCGTCGTTGGTTGGCAAAGAAATTGCAGCCGGAAATGTGTTATGAATGTCATTTGTACCTGGAGGAACTTGCTGGATGCCATTAGTATGGGAAATGAAGAGTAGAAGATTTACGTTATGAGCAAATAAACATCTTTATGAGAGCGACATTAAACTAAAGAAAATTTTTTTTTGCAGGAGAAAAACAATTGAAATTTCAAATATTTATAGTTCAAGTATAGATGGCGGTAGTTAATCACGTTAAGGCCTTCATTAGAGACAAGAGAGAAGTTAGTTAATAAAGAAATTAAGCAGGCAACAATAGGATCGGATGTACCAAAACAATATTAGGCTATTACTGTGATGCTTGGAGCCTGTAATAACAAATCCAAGTCTTTAGCATGGCATACTAGCTCCTAACTAATCTTGGGGGTATTGTCTTCCAAATTGGTTGACGAAGTAACTAAATGTTACGAGGCGATTTAAATGTACATAGCATAAATTGGCCAAGTATTCTGATGGGACTAGCATCTCTGGCTAAAGTCCTCTTTGAAGGAATTAAAGCTCAAACCAAATTTACTGCCAAAATATTGCCTGCTCGCATTACAAGCTCCTGGTAGAACTTTGTATTGTAAGCTGACTTCGATGATCGATTAGGAAATGGCTTCCTCGCTTAGAGACGATGGCAGCTAACAAGCTAAATTAGTCTTTATCTAAAGTTTTTATGGCGAATTCGCAATCCCTAGGGATCCTCCAGCCGCCAGTACAGAGTACTTGCAGTGGACGCGTCTCGTCTGTCTTGCCGAGATCCTGAACATTCCCATCCTCTGCGTTAAAATTGCATTGCGATGCATGTGGCAAAAGAGAGGGGCCCCCGATCTATCTTGGACCAGTCTTTTTGAATCCAGGTATAGAAATGTTTCTAGAGGATTAAAACCGCGTTCACAAGCAGGGGTGGTAGCACGTAAGTTGTTTCAATCGACCTCTTCATACAAAAATTCAAGATTTATGTATGGAGAGGTCGATTGAAACAACTTACGTGCTACCACCCCTGGTTTCTGGTATTTCGCGTTCGGTTAGAAAGCTCCCCTGTCGCTCTCCGTCGCTTTAGCAATATACCCTCGAATCAACTTTAAGTTGTCGATCCTATTAACAAATACCTTACCATAGAGAGCATTGTTGGTACAAAACTTCGTGAAGCCCAATCCGTGTGTCCGATTTAACCTTATACACACCTCGCGAGGGAGGGGTCTAAGACATTGGTCCAGGCCCCAGAACCCTTCTGTGGCATTTCTTGGTGTACCTCCAAATCTCTAATGGAGAAGTGGATTAAAGGACTTAGAAGAACTTAGCTAATTGGGAATCAGTCCCAAATCTTATAAGACCTTTTGCCTTACAACCTAGGAATGAATGCTAACTCTGCATGGAAGGCCACGAGACTTCCACACATATTCTTTGTGAATGTCCTGCTCTGATCTGGCTTAGACGAACGTTTATCAGAGAGCTTATAAGCACTGCTCAAGTCCGGTCTTCGTCAATTAACGACCTCATTGCCTTCGTCCGACCTCCTATTCGGGCGCAGTGTTCACCATGTGGGTTGCCCCTCATTTCTTAGTCTTCCCCTTCATTTCTTGTCTTTCGTAAACTCGAAGCTTTCCATATAAAAGGGAGCTATGTTGAACCATACAACCATAGGTCAAAATCGGTCTGAATGGCTTGATAGTAGATCCCCTTGACTCATGAGCTTAAGTTTTTATAAAAGAGCCTTTAGTCATTAAAACGTACTTTTTGCCGTTATTTAAGTACAAGTGCTGATCCAGGGTTTAATAGCAGATCACTGTGACTTGTGAGCTTAAGTGCCTGCTATAAAAGACCCTTTTATTCATGAGAAGCCTTATCAAGAGCATCACTTAGATTTCTATTGAAATACAAATACTGATTCAGCCAAAGCCCAAGGTATTTCTAAGGTAAGATTTATGCTCTATCGCTTTTTCGGCATTCGAAAGGTTGTCCAGTTCCTCTGTACATCGTAAGAAGTTCTGATTAGAGGATTCCAGTAAAGGGTCGAATTGTATTTGCCAAAATTGATCTTAAACTTCCAATCATCACTATAGCGGTCGATTGTTACGAAATCACGTTGCAGGAGATTCTGGATCACTCCAATCGTCGGCATCGTCTTTTAAGTCACTCATAAAGATATTAAATAAGAGCGGTAGGTTCACTGCGACCTGTTGCAACCCGTTTTTAATCTCAAATACAAAAATACCTTTCCTGATTTGAAGTTCCCACTTTTAACGATGAGCTTCTTCTTGGAAAACTTATTATAGATCATGTATAGCAGAGGTCCAGTTATCCTGTATCTGACTAATTTGTAGAGATGATCCTCAATCTGCACTGTATCGAAAGCCTTCTCATAGTCGATCAAGGGTGCTGGCTTGTCATTTTGGTGTTTTAGTGCAATGTTTTGGGACACCATCCACCGCAGACGACTTTTTATTGTTTAGACGGCGAAATATTAACAGGAGATCGATTTTTGTAATGAAAGGTGGATTTGCTTGCGCCTCAAGAATATTGTTCGGTGGGAAGTTTTCACTGAACTCGATGATTCTTCGGTTCTCGGATGACTACTTTAGTTAATCTGAAGTGGTTCAGCAGTGCCCTATTTATAACCAAGAAGGCAGCTTGTCACATCATTTGAGCGAGCAACGAATAGTATCCACTACTATGAAGGCGGGATGTTCTGTTCTAGTCAGAATAAAAAAAAGAAATTTTTAACCAAATAATTTATTTTTAAAAAATCATAAATTAACTATTTGTAAAATTATATCAAGAATTACTAGTTTTTACTTCTCCTAAACTTAATACTTCTCCTTCAGACAGACTACTAAGGTATTCCCCAGAATTAAAGTGAAATGACGACGACTCAAAGGGTTCCGATCCCTTTGGGCAACTCTCTGAAGAATTCAATTTATCACGAGGCGAAATTTGATAAGTCCTATTCCCATGCACTTCAGTAGAAGTAGTTCCTGACAAACTTAATAAAGGTCGTTGATCGACAACTTTTCTTTTACTTTCCAATGAAGGACGAAATTTAAATTTAAGAAATGGTTCACTTCCGCTACTTGTTGTTGACGTTTGTGGAGGATTTAATCCGATTCTCTTCTTTGTTAAATTTTGTCGTTTCATTTCTGTTGACTGAGATGCTGTTAAGCTAGATAGAAACTTCTTTACAGCTCTTTGAACTTCAGGATCGGCATGTTTTGGAGTTTTTAGTGTTACCTTCGAGGCGTCGGAGTAAATTTTATTTATTGTTTTAACAATTTTTTGACTTTTATCTAAACCACTTTCTTTTAGTATCTTGGTGCTGTTGTGTTTGGGACTATTCGAAATGCTATCTAGCGAGGAAGAGTTACTTAAGAGCAAACTATCTGCAAATGAACCAAACACTCGATCACACGGAATGTTCCAGCAACAGTGGGGCTTGCAGCTGCCTTGATAGTCGTTAAATATAGAATAAGATTCCGAGGAATTTGAAAAAGTATGTTGGAATTTCGAGCATGTCGGTTCTTGTTCTTCGTGAACGAAATTTCTATCATCGTAGTCGTGGCTTGCCTCTATTGAATCGTCAAGGATCGCTTGAATATCGAATTGTTTACGCTTAACAGACCTATTGCTACGTAATTCTACTTGTATTTGCTGGTGCTGTTGTTTCGGTTTTTGTTCATAAAGTGGGCTTTGCTGTTCTTGTCTGGTCGACAATTGCGGCATTTGTAAATCTTCCGATTGTAATTGATCTTCACGATCGCCTTTCGGCTGCGACGATTCTTCTTTCCCGTCCTTTATTACAACTTCTTTTACATTTGGATATTCAGAGTGCCCCTGGATACCGCACGATTCGGTTTGAACTAAATCAAATGTGGAAGTATGCATATTCTTGAACTTTTGTAGTCCCTCTGTTACATCTTTTAAAACTTCCTTACGAATTTTCTTTGTTGATTTCCTTGCTTCAACAACAGGACTTGATGAAACTAAATCCACCACTACTGCTGCTTTAGCAATATACACTGGCGACTTTTTAACCGAGTCTTGAACCATCTGTTCCGTCTGAGCTTCTGAATCAACTCCAAATCTCAGTTTATGGCAATCTACGCCAACACTTACCACCTTCTTCTCTTTTACTCGCTTGACCTGATCATGATCATGATCTTTGCGCGGACTTTGCGCAAAAACTTCTTCCAAAATATTTTCAACATCTGTTAAGTTGGTCAATTGCATTCCATCGACAGTTAAGTCAGCTTCAGCTGAACTAATATTTTCTGGCCGATGTGTACTATCACCATTCGAATGAGGCTCTTCGGATGTTGTTGGATTGATTTCATAAGAGGATGTTGATGTGGAGAAATCTTGTATTCTTTGGCGCTTTTTAATCTTCTCTTCGTCCGTTTGTGACATTTCCGAATCTTCTAACATAGGTGATGATCTTAAAGGCTTGGCTTGCTTTCTCTCCTTCTTTGCACTCGATCTTCCGCTGGGTTTTGATTCCTGGAAATTAAAACGAATAAATAATACATATTAGAGAAAAAAATTAGTTATTTATATAAAACATCAGAATCCTGTTATCAGATAGCCAAGAGGCCATGAAGGATTTCGATAAGGCCTGTATAACGTCCCTGGCCGGAAAATACAGGGTTACTCTTCCATATGAAGGTCTCAGGAATAACGAGGGAAACGATAAGATGGATAGATTGGCCAGACTAGAGGCAATTCTCGCGATCACAACGGTAGAGCATGAACAGAAACCGCTGTATATGGTAAAGAGAGATATTTCCATGTATTTTCTCTCTAGCTGACTCCAGATGGAGGCTGATATGATCATGCGTCAAGGCTGGGAAGAATTCGCTTCGTTATATGTAGCAATGAGAGATCGTGCGAACTCTTGGGGCTGGATCTAAAATCTTTCTTGAAAATAATGAAAAAAACAATACAAAGTTTGCTTCTAGCCCACTGAGAAAATAAGGATCCAAAGTGCAGTAACAAAAAAGTTCGAAGTACGACAAGGGGATGGACATGCCGAGCCAATGTTATTCAAGCTCGCCCTAGAATAGGTGATAAGGAAAACCTCAGATCAGAGAAGTGCGTCAATAGCAATACACTTTGTACAATTACTTGGAAATGTAGGTGAAGGAAAATCGTGGGTATGTCCATTTGGGCAGCAAAAGAAGCTTATGTCGAAGTAAAAGAGGCGGCAAGGTACAGAGGCTATCCAGCCAATGATGCTAAAGTGCTTCTTTGATATAGATCAAAGAAGCGCTGTAGCACTCTTGGATGGATTTTTTTGTATTGCACCAAGATACACAATTGCTTGTCTGCGCAATGAGAGATTGCTGGTATAGGTATAGGATCTTGTTGCTCCCCTTATGGATAGTTCGGCAAACAGCCTCTCTTCGAAACTGTTATTTGGTATTGCAGCCAAAAAAGAAAGAAAGAATTGAGAGATTAAAGCGGGCTTGAAACTGCTGGTCTGATGCTTTCTGAACACAAAACTGCAGCAATGCAAACGGAGAAAACCAGCGTCCGTAAAGGTCAAGGTATTGGAATAGATCATTCACTCACAGCCCGCCCTAAGGTATCTGGAGGTCATGATTGACCGGAGGTTAAATTTTAAAGCACACTTGGAGGGAATGGCGGTGGGATGATAGACTTATCTCAAACGTGGAGAGATGGATGACGAGAAAGCGTAGTAAAGGAAGTTAGGAAGTAGTAAAGGAAATACCTCCATCGTTCCGAGCACGATGACTCAAGCTGTGCCTACATGCCCACCTATTCAGAATAAGGCAGAGAGTGTCTTATTTCATTGTGTGATATTCGGCGAGTATAGGGCCAAATGGCCGAGGAGCCACTAACACCAAAAAAACATCCTAAGACACATGGTGAGGAACCAGGATTGGTGGCTGCAACAGGAAGGCAAAAAACTCTACCATTGCCACTGTCTCTATCAAGCAGAGCCGTATATATGTACTATATTGGCATATAAGATACAAGGAGGTTAGAAGGACCTCTACTCTAACACGCGGATTTTTCCCCTTTCTAACAGAAAAGTGACTATAAGCATAAAATTCCGTAGGAGTAAATTCAAGCCAGACCAACGCGCGCAATTGATGAGCCGGATATTCTCAATGGGATCACTCTTGTTTGGGTCCCAGCGTATTATTGCGAGGAAAAGTTTGGATTCGGCTATTGGGGCACTCATCGATTACACGAAAAGAACCCTTAGGCGATATCGAACCGTTATTAAATACACCAAACCATGAAGGTTCGGCGAATTCCAAGCGGTTGCTTTCTGTGCCATTTGGTATCACGGCCACGGCTTGGATTGGATTACTTGACTCTGAGACCTAAATTTTACGAGGGAACATGGGAAAGTGAGTTACTAACTCACAAAGCTCTTGACGATTCGACGGCAGCGGGATAGCTGATCCAGCCTCGTGTTGCGATGGCACAAGTCGGTCAAGCAGGGAGAACGAGAGTTAATAAGGAGGTTTTTGTAGAGAGGAGCTTAGAAACCCCAGAGGCGAGAGGCATAAGCTTCTGGGTTTAATGTTGTCTATCTACGGGGACTTATGTAGTCAGTAAATTGGGCTAACTTCAACTAACACCAAACTGCGGCATTTCAACTCCAACATTAGGCAGTACTTTTGTACGGTTGCGAAATATGGAAAGTCACCCAATTCATCACAGCGCACCTACAAGTCTTCATCAACAGATACCTGTGTCGTATTCTAAAAACCTGCTGGCAAGATAGAATTTCAAACGAAGAACTATGTCGCCGCGCCGGCCAAGAAAGCATAGACGACCAAATCAGGCGAATGAAATGGAATTGGGTTGGCCACAACTTGCAAAACAGAGTCCGCAAAACAGAGTCCGCTGGAACTGTTTCCGCCCTATGTCCCATGAGGGATTAAAGGAGCGAAAAAGAAGAAGAATTGGGCTGCGAGCTTCGTCGAAGCCACATATCTGAAAAAAACCTGGAGGACCAGTGCGGATTTGCTTCGTTTGGAGGCGCGAAACACCTTCTCAGTATGTTACTCTTGTATAGACAAGAGCATCCAGGGGACACCCGATGTAAAATCTACATATTCGTGGAGGTTGAGGTAGGATTCGGTAGCATATCGGAAAATCTTAGATCGTGTAGGCCTTACATCACAGGTGGCGTTACCCAGGACTTATCTCTTTGATGTACCGGCACCATAAAAGGTCCCTGAGGCCATTGCTATCACTTGACCCCCAAGCCGCGTCCCTTGCAATATGGAAATGCCGTCGCAAGACGATTGATACCGAGCCGAAATCTCTTTCGAGAGACCCTTTGGGTCATGTTGATGACGCCAAGCTGAAGTAACACCTTCACGGCTAGCACCGTTCGGGATTCAAACGTCGAAGGGATGGTGAGTTTAGTCAGTAGGATCTAACACTGTGTGAAGAACATAGTAATGAATCATATTTCATATAAAAATACACAGAACAATTTCTCTTAATACTTTATGAAGCTTATATATCTTACCTCAGCAGAAACTTCTTGCACAAAAGGACTAAGATATTTATTCCCCGTATTAGGCACCGAAACACCATGAGCCGACTGTGACACCAGAACCTCAGGCTTTCTACTTGTAATATTAATATTCCCCGTTACATTCTCCCAATCCATAATAGCATTTTCAGCCTCTTCAAGAATCCTCTTCTTATCCTTCACCGATCTGTGCGTATATTCAAAATAATGAACATTTTCCGTCTCATCAGTTACAAGATTCCCATCACTTTTACTATCAATGGAAATTTTCACAGCCTTCTGCACCTTACAATCTCCTCTTATCGATAGTATTGGCATAGTCTGCATTATTAAATTAGTCGCTGAAAATTTTTCAACTGATTTAGCGCATCTAGCTGAATCATCAATTATATCAAATTGTTTTGGTGGATCTTTTGGTTTAGGTGGAGCCTCGTCATATTCTTTAGGTGTGTAATGGAGCACCTTACCGGATTCCATCGGCTTATTCTTGCTTAACATATTGTGCCAGGTATCGTCAACTTCCTTCGTTACTTCAGCGAGATCTTCGAATTGTATAGTGGATTTCTGTCGACCTGGAGGCTTGTCGTCTTTGTTATCAGCGTTCGCTAAGGTATCTTCTTTATATTCTTGTACTTCAGCTTCCTTTTCTTGATGTTCTTCCTTCCTTTTTGGGTCGTTTTTTAGTATCGGTTCTTTTGACTTGCGATCCTTCTTCTCACGGTCTTTCTCTTTAATTAAGCTAGGTGCACTATCAATATCTATCTTTTTACATCTACGAGGGAAAACCGTATCACTAGCAGGAAATTTCAATATAAGATTCGGATGTTCCGCGGAAAAATCGACTATATTCGTTGTTGACGTAAATCTTCCATAAGGCGACTGCAAAGGTTTTTTCTGTGGTTTTGTTACAGTCTCCTGCTTTTGTTGCTTTTCTTTTTGTTTCCTTGCCGAAGGTGTAAGAATTTTTACTTTAGAAACTTTCGAAGTAGATTTTTTGTGAGATTTTTGTGTTATACTTTTACCCGGAATATGACTTTTCTTGGTACTTGAACGTATTTTGTCCTCCTTTGGCACTGGCTCCCAAGTTGCCTGTACATCATCAAAATGCTCCTCTTGTCTAGCTGAAACTGCTTCGTCCTTCTTCGATGGCACCTCTTTCTTATCCTTTCGACTTGTAGCAGCAATAAAGTAATCTTCAACTATACATTCAGCATAATCCTTCATTAATCCATCGTCCCATATTGGTGGAAATGTTTCTAACCATTTACGATCAACTGATATTGTGGTATTATTATGGTGGGATGGTTTTGAGCAAATCGTTCTAATTTTATATTGATTTTTACTTAATATTTTTGTTATATTGCCGGAATAATCACTACTTTCGGAATCATAGGGGACAATCTTTGATTCATTCACATTATTGTCACTAATTGAGAATTTGTTTAATGTACTAATGCATCTTTTTATAATTCCATCGTAATTGCTTGGAATATCACAGATTTTTGGGTGCATTTCATGGAAAAAATTTAAAAAAACAAAACAAAATACAATTAAAACAGCCCCGAACAAAAGCAACACAATCAACAAAATTCAAAACAGAAAATGACAGATCCTTGTAAGGTGCTGGGCTGGAGCCGGTTGTTGTGACAGAACAATGGTAAGAAGAAGATTGTGAATTCGCTGGGTGTTTAATTAATTCGCTCTGTTTTATTTAAACGTCCGCAAAGGCAGTAATTTAAGCTACGGTAAGTCAGTATATTACATTTTTATAATAATAATTCCTTAAAACTATTAAGGAATAAGTTTACAAATGTCCAACCTCTTAAATAAATTTATACTGCACCTACAGCGAATGTGACAGCTGCTCTGTTATCTGGCGGCGAATGTTTGAACCCTTTCTATAGAAAAGGGGGATTCCCAGATTTGCATTTCTTAGAAGACAAGTATGATCGGTTCCTTAAAGGATAATTCAAAGCGAATACTGTTATAGTTTGCGTTTTTGAAACCATAAACAATTACATAGTTGTGAGACGCACGTTGTGCGGTGGAGTTGAGTTCTAATATCAGCGCGGAATGGTGCGTGTTAGAAAAAATGTACTCCTCATCGTTGGCGGGTAAGGCAGCGCCCATAAATATGTGTTTTTTGCCAGATTTGACGCGAATGAAATCATTTTCGGATTTTGATCGATTCGTGGTGATCAATACACTGTTTAGAGCAGCGGTTTCCAAACTAGGGGGCACGACCCGACACAACTTACTTAAAGATTATTGCCAACGGACAAGCCGCGTCCCTTGCAATATGGAAATGCCGTCGCAAGAATGATCGATGCCGGTCCGCCTCAGCTCGTCAATAGAACTTTTGTTCAAAGAGAACTCTCCACTCCTACATCTTTAGGGTCGTTTTTTGGATCCCTAACATATTCAACCAAATGTCTCCGCAGGGAAGCACCGGACCCCAACATAGCTGCGTGGCAGTTTTCCATCCAACTCTGCAATTTCGTCCTGAAAACTCCCTTATGCGGCAACAAGCTGTTCCGTGGTCAGGAGGTTTCAAACCATATGGCCGCCGCTTTCACCTTTTCGGGTTATTGTGATCTGGAAAAGATCCAGAGAAACTAACCCTCTTCTTATTAGGGAAATCGGTCTTCTTCTCTTCCTCGAGGGCCACGCAGAGCCTAGCAGCCTCTACACGGGCGTACTTTAGCTTCTAGAAATCGGGCTGCACCACTCCGTCGTCTCAAAGGGGTCGCTTTTTTAGGTCGCCTCTTCGATGAACCAAAAGGTTCCCGTACTTCCGCAGGTGGGCCTCTAAGATCTATCTTTTTGCCAATGAAGCAGTGCTCTGGCCGTACTCTACCGCGGTTGGTGGGCTCAGACTGCCCTCCTTGAAGAGGGCTGCCGAAAAAGCCCCTTCACTGGGGCCGCCTTCGGCTCCATGAATTTAGAAATATTCAACTGGACTTGTAGGTCGTCCTATTGCGGGCTATGAAAGGCCCAGAAGTGTTTGGAGCAATGAGACGTGCTGAGGTTTTTTAAGGTATCTATGGCCCCTGTGCTGAATGTCGAGTCGTAATTAGTGACAAGTTTTTTGAGTTGAAGAAAGTGACGTTTTAATCGAATTACGATTTTCAGCATAGTTGCCTAGGGTGGAAGTAGTTTAGCCCCCTATGCTGAAAGTCGCAATTCGTCTGAAACGCCACTTTCTTCAACTCAAAAAACTTGTAACAAATCACGACTCGACATTCAGCACAGGGGCCGTTGACACATCAACAGGCGAGGCGCTTGTTCCTTCCTTTGGGGCCTCTGTGATGATCGTCCTTACTTGAATGCTGAGGGAGTGTGCTGAACGAGCTAGGC
Source organism: Thereva unica (assembly GCA_949987705.1). Classification (NCBI taxonomy): domain Eukaryota; kingdom Metazoa; phylum Arthropoda; class Insecta; order Diptera; family Therevidae; genus Thereva; species Thereva unica. The sequence continues at coordinate 112,826,998 of OX465284.1, forward strand.
TGATATAGCGGGAAAAACAATGCCATAAAAACTACTGGATCTAATACGGAGCACATGCAACTATCAATTGTTATTTTTAATAAACTAACACAATTGAATAAGTGATTATTTAATTGAAAAGTTTATTTTTATTTGAAAAAAATTTGTTTTCCCATTATATTCTATCAACATTTTGTATTTATTTATATAATAGCTCAGTATGGAAAATTGCAAGCGCGTTTTCAAAAACAAACAAAAGAAAACTTATAAAATTTCATATTTTTATCTTTTTAACATATGCCTTTGATTTAACATTTTATTTTCTATTGTTTTTTTATTGAGTTCCAAACACAACTGCTTTTAGAATCTTATTTCTTACCATTAAATATTGCTTAACAATCACAGAATTATTTAAAATCAAATGGTGGAGCCTCATGACTAGTATAAGGCCCCATTGGCGCTATAATTACTTGTATACATAAATCATTTCTTTCTGGTCCAATTAAATGTGGGCTTAAATTAATTGAAGACAGTGTCAGTTCCTCATACGGTATTAGACCGTCGATATTTAGTACACGGCATGCTTCCGAGAAGTATTCTGTACGCTCGTGTACCGTTAATATGTGTGGAATTTTGTTTTGTATGCCGGTTATTAGGACGGCAATCTGTAATTTGAAAAACAGTCAACAAATTTTTTTAAATTTTTTTTTTGTAGATGGATTTCCAAACTTACCTTGAAGCGTTCTTCTTTCTCGAAGTTCTCCTTACATGTTACCCTTAAACGTACTGTTCTTAATACAAATTCTGGAATCTCTTCGCCAAGCACCATTTTCGCTTTGTTGTATTTAACGCCGCGGGGGAAGAACTCTATTTCCCAGGTAACTGACTGGTCTGTGGAGGTGAGATTTTTAAGTATTTAGAGCCTTAAACTTATGCTGAGTAACGAATTAAGTAAAAGAATTCTACCGTAAGGTGCACTACAATCAAATCCACTCAAAGTGACGGCGAAACTTTGTTCTTCCTAAGATTATTTTGTAGGACGCAGGTTGAACATGTTTTGCTTACCACCATGGCGCGGATAGGGCAGCGAAGGATCCTCCTTTAGATTCTGCGTCGTGGAAAATCCGTTCTTTGTCACGGTCCCGTGATAGCTGGCTGTTCAGAGCGACCTTGGTTGACAAAAACCAGGTAAAGGAAGGCCCTAAGCCAAATTTCTAGAGACTGCTGAGCTTGTCCAAACGATGTGGCCTACAAATTCTTTTTTTGCTGAAAAGCCAAGGGTGGGAATCACGCTTCATACTACCAGGCGTTCAAGCCATGGTTCAAAGTCTAGTAGTAAGCTGAGTTTGAAGGACAAAACAGACTAGAAAAGATTACAGGGGTCTGTGGTCTGGTCGATTAGATGTCAATAAACTTTACGTTAGAACTCTAAGATGTTGTATGAGTTCAGAAATTGAAAATATATTAGGCAACCCTAGCAGAAAAGATAGGTCCAAACAGAAGGAGTAGGTCTGAGGGCAGAGGAAAGCTTTGCACAAAACACATGGACGAGCAAGCTGCTGAATGCAAATGAAAGCACTAGACACTTATCAGAATCACGTATTTTTTTTTCTTAAGCAAATTTTGAGAAAACGGGGGTAAATCAAGTAAGACATGTTTCTAAAGACCCCAATTCACTTACAGGCCGCCGGCAGGCCAGGTCGGCAGGCACGGCCTGAAGAAGGCCACCTATTACTCAGTCTGACGGAGGGTCAGTTTAGCATAGCAAGTTGTTAAGAAAAAGAAAACTTCAAGGTGGCTCTAGATTCACTCCATAAACATCCTCCAACAAAGGCGAACGCGAGTGTGGATGGTTTTCGAGCCTAGCTTGGGCCTTGCTTCCCGCTCCGAGTGCATACGGCGTGAATTCTTCCCGTAAATTCACGGCTTAAAACTGAATAGAAGTTCAGGATGTTCAAGCTCGAACTGGCGATAAATGCCCACACACAAAGATTTTTGTCAGTTTTCGTGGACTGCAGGTTAACGGCCGTTGTGTGGTGATACTTGACTTCAAGGCGAAAACTTTCACGCCACGGCCACTCGTGTGTGAATGAAAGCCTTAAGATATGGCTAGATCTTACACAAACGCGGGTATGCGAACGGCAGAAAGTAGCATAGTAGCCGCTCGATTGTTTAGCCGCCACCAGCCAGCGAAAAGGGCGAGTGTAATAGAGGAGAGGCAAGTAAGAGTTCACATTCAAAAATGGCCTCACGTAATTTATGGACGACCCCTTTTCGTCTTTAGCGGCTCTATAACCGGGATCCCATCCTGGCCTCTCGCAAATTTTCTCTTCAGCGCTCTCGATCCTGAACCGATGTTATTATCCAGTTTGGCATTCTTAAATGCTAGGCATCCAGGGGTCTTCTTCTTTGATCCGTTAGCTGGCGGTCCGAGCGGAAACATCCAAGAGTGCTCATGAGAAAACCATTTCTTTCCCATCCAGGGAAGCTTTTAAATTTAGCTTCTTTCCTTAGGCAGTGAAGTGGGTTCGCTGTGAGACCCTGTATCTAGAACTTTCTCCAGCCTTTTCAGGAGAAAGGAGGAGAGGATGATGGAATTTGCTTCCCTATATAATCTTCTCATCGATTTAGGGATAAAGGCTACCCTAGTTTCTCTCCAACACCTCGGAATATGGTTCAGCGCAAAGCTACCATGAAATAGTGGTAGCAGAATTGATAAGATCTCTTCTAAGCCTCTCTGAAGAAGACCTGGGAAGATGTGATGCTTTCCAGCAACCTTGAAAGGCTTGAAGGCGTCAATGGAGCACTCAATCTTACCCGCAGCGAAAACCCTGTTTGCCAGGCCTTTGTTCCTCTTGTAGGACCGGCAAGGCAGGCAAGTACAACCTCCGATTCAATGTTAGGTTCTAAGGCCAATCCAGAGTCAATTACCTGAGAACCAGGGAAATGAGTGCTCATTAATAGCTCCATGGTATTTCTGGTGTTCTCCGTAAAATATCCTTCAGGAGTCTTGAAAGAGACAATGCCATTGGAGTGAGCCTTAGACAGAACTTTGTGTAACCTCGTGGAGCTGGAAGCTTGTCTGTCTCTTCGTAGAAGGCTTTCCATGACCTTCGAATGAATCTTCTCAAATCTTTGTTATAATTGGTGAGGACTTTCTTGTAGAGTTCCCAGCTACCCGAGACTTAGCCCTATTAAATAGTTTTCTGACTTCTCTCCTTTGCCTGCAGAGATCATTGTTCCACCGCTAATAGGAAATAGATGCCTTGCCCACCGGAGCCTTCCGAGCTACATTTTCTTCACAACATCTATGTCGCGATAACTCTCGTAAATCTCGTCATTGTGTAATCTCCGAAATCGTCCTTCCTCAGGTAAGGGGCCAACAATTCGTGCTTTTTGTTAAGTATCCACTTCTCGGATGCATATGAGAGTACCAGTAATACTATCTTATATAGTAGCAATTTAGACGTTTGGGTCCGATGCTTGTTTTTGAAGAGCCTTGACAGACTATAGTAGATATTGTTGGCTCTTAGCAACCGAGTGCATATTTCTGGCTCCATGCTATTAACCCAAGAAGTGTAAATGATTATACTGCTTCAAATTTTCGCTCCTCTACCTTGATTGCGAGACCAATGTTAGGTATTCTTGCTTGCAGACGGAGTCGCCATACACAAATTAGTTTTGCTTTCATTGATGTGCAGTCCCAGCTAAACTACTTCCTTAGTTGTATCCAATTTAAACTTACCATTATCCTCTCGTTCTGCTAAATTCCTTTGTGAAAAGAAGCAAGCCACGAAATTTGTGTACTTTTCAATTTTTTCAAATTCCTTCACAAACATGCTCAAGCTCCACACATCATTTGAGTATAAACGAGGAGTAAATTGCAGCATACCATCCTCAGATTTTCGCACTTCGGCAATGCGATCCAATTGACCTGGTTTCCAACAAAATCATCTATTAATAAAAAATCCCCTAAGAAAAATCGTCACATGTACCTGAATGATAACTCATGCCTATGGCCATACGTTGCACTAGAAATTCTTTATGATATGCTACTAATGGAGAGAGTAAAAGGTGGGCTAACTGGCTGGGCGACATCATTGCAAATCGAATCTGCACCACTGTCGACTCAATTAACTGATGGAAAATGTCGTTTTTTCTTTCGTCAGACATTGCCTCTTGGTCTAGTTGTTCTTTTTTTAATAGTAACCATTTTTCAAGATATCTAAAAGTGAATTTGTAGAAATAGTTACGGAATTAAATGAGTAAAATTACTTAAAAAGTTCGAATTCGTTTTGAACAACCAAATCGTGTTGCTGTAGAAGTAATAACATAATTTGGACATCCAAATCGCCGTAATCTCTGGATTCAGCTACTATTTCTATATTCCACTTAAGAAATCGTTTTAAGGCATCTGTTAGATCTTTATGATAAGGACCAAATGCGATTGTATATTGTAACCATGAAACTAAAAATCCCTGAGCTGCTGCTTTAGCAACATGTTTAAGCATATAATCAACACACAGTTGTACTAAATCCTGTTTTTAAGAATTTGTGTGAGAAAAAAACCGCAAAAATTATCATTAAATTACCTTAATATTATATTTATCTGCTAGAGCTAACATTGGCATTACGGTCTGCAAAGATATCCGTATCTGGCCAACATATAAATATTTTAAAAATTGTGGAAAGACATTGGCACAACATGGTTCCTCTTTCAGTTCAATAACGCTCTCGCGGCATTCACTCCATTCGGGATTCATTAACATCACTTGAAATACCTCACTACTAGCGCAAAGTATAACCCTATGGGCTGGATATCGATTGTTACCCACCACAAGGATTATATCCGACATTAGCTGCTCAGCATAGAGATTTGCGATTTTATGCAAAACGCTGTCCGAATTGTTCATCTGGAAATGCGAAAATGCGTATTATTAGAATTATTTTTGAACGATTACACATCGGGGATACCTCTACCACGCTAGAATCTTGACTTGACTGGTCCATTTCATCTAGGTCCTGCCCATTCATTGCTAATGTATTCCTGCAAATAGTAAGAATAATATTAATATTGCTTACAGTGGAAAAATCGATTTTCTTATTAAATTATTATTAAGGTCTTTATTGCAACCAATACTTAGAGCAATCAATTTTTATAAGTAATATTAATTTTAATTAGATAAAAAGAAATTAAAAGAATATTTTCATCTTGCACAAAATTACCTGTTGCAGAAACTTATTATACACGAGACTGCGACCTATCCTCTGTATAAGAAGATGGTGCTTGAAAGGGTTACTGTCCTATCTTTCGAGGAATTTAATTTTCTTTTGATCAATTGAAACCGAAATCAATGGAAATCAAAAAAATATTGCAAAAATCAGCGTCCTGTCACCAAATATCTTTAATTTTGCTTGACGTTTATGTGACACATTAGTTTTTACTGGATGCGTTGTGTTAAGTTGAAGTTACTTTGGGGTGCGTTCGTTGTTGATGACGTAACTGTATCTTCTTCTTCTTCGCTGTGTGTTAAGTGATGTTTGATGAACAAGTCATAATCTGAGATTAGTAAAGAAATTTTATTTGTAGTAAAAAATAAATTTTGGAAAATACATATAAAATTTAAATATTCACGAAAAAATGATGTGTTAAAGATAAACCAGACGAAGCTTTCAATATAATAATAATAAGCTTTATTGTTTATTAAAGAGAGATTTTTTTGCCTACAAGCTTTTACTCGCAGCTCAGGGGCTAGTAGCTAGTATCTGAACTTACAACGCAATTTATTTAAAAAAAAAAATATTAACTCTATTTATTAACTAAGTGTGCTAAGTTAAAACAAGATAAACATGATATTAGATTGTAAAAGTCGAAAAAAAAATTATGGGGACTTGACTCCGCATCTTATCCTCATAGGAATAAATTAGAGAGGAAGGTTATTTATAATACTTTTATTAAGTTGTTAACCCGAAGGCTGTACAAAGAGAACTGATTTCTAATTCTAAAACAATTTATAAATTAAACGTTACAATACATCAGTGCTTACTTATCCTAAAATTAAATCTAATTTGGTCTAAAGTAAAGTGTTTTAATTTCGTTTGTGTACAGTGGTTTTTCTGTAACATGTTGTTGTGTATGATCGTCTTTCATGTAGATGGCGCTGAACAACCTTTGCAGTTGGGTCGCCACATTACTCCCCTTCCAGTAACACCGTAACTAGTTGTTAGGTGTTGCGAAACGTACCAGATTTCTTTTTGCGGCTGGTCCGTCGTATGTTCTTGGCGTTTGACTAATTATCAGATCATCTTGGAGAGTTGTTTCCTGTAAAATCGCAGGCTTTAGTCGGTCTACTGAGACGTTTGAGTGTTTTCCGTTGACCTCAATGGTATAGTATGCGTCATTATCTCTCTTGATAACGGGATGAGGTCCGGTGTATGGCTGGTCCAATGGTTTCTTCACTCCATCTACTCTTAGGAATACATGTGTACACGTAGCTAAATCCTTATGTATGAAGATTCTTGGCTTGTTATGATGTGCGGTTTGACGTGGGCGTAGCTCTCGCATGTGTTCCCTCAGCGCTTCCTTAAATATCGTTCTGTCAGGTTGAAAGTCGTCTTGCATAAAAAATTCGCCAGGTATTCGTAGGGTTGTACCAAATACCAACTCGGCGCTGGAGGTACCGATGTCTTCTTTGAGACAGTTCCTTAATCCTAACATAACTACTGGTAATACTTGTATCCAGTCTTCATTTTGATGACATTTTATCGCGGCTTTGAATGACCGATGCCATCGTTCGATTAACCCATTCGCCTGTGGGTGGTATGCTGTAGTGCGATTCGTCCGACTTCCAATCAGTTTAGCGAAAGCGTCGAAAATCTGCGAGTCGAATTGCGTGCCTCTATCCGTCGTTATGATAGCTGGTGTGCCGTATCTTGAGATCCATGTTTCAAAAAACGCTTCGACCACCGTGGTTGCCGTTATATCCTTGATTGGCGTAGCCTCCGGCCATCGTGTAAAACGATCAATCATCGTTAAGCAGTATTTGTACCCTCTTACTTCCGTCATCGGTCCCACAATGTCGATATGCACATGTTGAAATCGACCATCCGGGACGTCGATGTGTTGTGGTATTCGTTTAGTATGTCGACTAATCTTTGACCTTTGGCATGGTAAACAAGATCGTGACCATCCGTTGATGTCTTTGTTCATTCCTGGCCAAATAAATTTTCTCGCAATAGCTTTTCTCGTAGCTTTGCCGCTGCAATGCGCAGTGTTGTGAACGTTGTCAAAGATCCTCTTTCTTAATGGTTTGGGTAAGTATGGTCGTATCCTATCGGTAGAAACATCGCAGTATACCGTAGTCTCCGTGTTACATAGTCGTAGCTTCTTAAATTTTATTGCACCTGGGTGTTGCAGTAGTTCCTTCAGTTCTTCGTCCTTCTCCTGTTCACTCGCTATGTCTTCCGTAGTGACACAAACTGGTAAGACAATATCGTTAATTCTCGATAAAGTGTCGGCTACTGCATTATCCGTTCCCGAGATGTGTCTAATATCCGTAGTAAACTGTCCTATTAGATCCAATTGTCTTTGCTGTCTCGGTGATGCTTTCGATGATTTTTGGCTAAAAGCATACGTTAACGGTTTATGGTCCGTGAATATCGTTGTATTTCGTCCTTCCACCAAGTGTCTAAAATATTTGATCGCTGAGAATATGGCAAGAAGTTCTCTGTCGTATGCGCTATATCTCGCTTGTGTTTCCGACATCTTTCTTGAGAAAAATCCTAACGGTTGTCGTTTCCCCTCGATGTCTTGTTCCAGTACCGCACCAATCGCGATGTCAGAGGCATCAGTCGTCAGCTTCAGTGGTGTGTCCTCTGCTGGATGCGCAATGATCGTGGCTTTTGCTAATTCCTCCTTGCACTTTTCGAATGCCGCCTCTGTCTCAGTGTTCCAGTTGATGGGTCTTTTATCCCGTTTCTTCGTTCCCGTGGTAAGAGAATGCAGAGGTGCTTGGATACTTGCTGCACCCTTGATGCATCGCCTGTAGAAATTAAGCATTCCTAAGAATCTCCTTAATTCCTGAACCGTGTTTGGTTTGGGAAAATTCCTTATCGCAAGTACTCGATGTTCGAGTGGTCTAATCCCGTCCTTCGAGACTTCATATCCGAGGTATTCTACCTTTTCCTGTCCCCAATGGCATTTGCTTAATTTTATTATAAGCCCATAATCCTTTAGTCGTTGGATGACTTCTCTTATGTGTTTAATATGTTCATCCCTTGAGCGCGATGCTATTAAAATGTCGTCCACATAGCAAAAACAGAACTCCAATCCTCGTAACGTTGTGTCAATAAACCGTTGAAAAGATTGCGCGGCATTTGTTAGTCCAAATGGCATTACGTTAAATTCGAAGAGTCCAAATGGTGTTATTAACGCCGTCTTCTCTCGGTCTTCAGGTGCCATTGGTATCTGGAAATACGCTCTTTCCAAATCCATCGTTGTAAAGTAGGTACATCCATGCAAACGATGTGAAAAATCTTGTATGTTCGGTACAGGATATTTGTCTGGTAAGGTCATCTTGTTTAATCGTCTATAATCGCCGCATAATCTCCATGTTCCGTCCTTCTTCTTTGTCATCATCATGGGATTTGCGTAAGGGCTGCATGAGGGGCTAACAATACCTTCTTCTATCCATTCGTTGATTTCCTTTCGTGCTGCTTTGCATCTGCCTGGTGATAATCGTCGGGGGCGTTCGTAGCAGGGTGGACCTTTCGTGATTATGTAATGCCTCACGTTGTGCTTCGGCTCCCTGTACTTCCCTCTTCGTGTGACGTCGATATTTTCTTTGACTAGCTTGAGAAATTCATTCTCCTCGCATACCGTTGTAACTGTTGGCGTCTTGCTTGCTGTCAGCGTGCCAACCGCGGTAAGGTTCGTTATACCGTCTATTAACTTCCGATTCCTCAGATCTGGAAGTAGATGGTACTCGTGTAAGAAATCGGTTCCTACAATCGGCTGGGCTACGTCAGCAATGATGAAGTTCCATGTGAATATGCGTCTTAATCCGAAATCAACAGTCATTCTCATTTGTCCATAAGTCGATATTTTGGTATTATTTGCAGCATAAAGAAAAAAATCAGGATCGCATTGACAATTTTTGCTAAAATTCTTTGTTAGTACTGAAACGTCAGCTCCCGTATCAATTAAAAATCGCGTGCCAGTCTTTCGGTCTTGCATTAAGAGACGTTTTGAGCTTGATAGCTGACCGACGGACGCCTCGGTACTCGTCGGTTCTCCTAGTTTTCCGAATTCTTCGTCCAAGAACACGGTTGTCGACATTTACGTGCTGTTGAGCCCCGTTGGCCGGCAATCAGGAATGTGTAAAAATGTGTAAAATAAAAGACGAACTTCACTATTTTAATTTTATTAAACTTCATTCAAAAGACTTCTAGAAATTTTATTTAAACTTGATAGCAAAAGTACAATAGAAATACTTCCCGACTTAATTGGCGGCTCAACGAGAACTGATTCTTTTAAATCAGTTCGCAGTTTGTGTCACCTAAACCACGGCTCGCATGATCAGGAAAAAGTCGCCTAGTCAGCGCTTTTCATGTGAAAAGTAGATAAGAAAATATCGTTGCGATACATTGCATGAGAAATGTTTACGTTGCTCATGAAATGCATTGCATGAAAATGTTTATGTTTCAATTTTATTAATTGAATTTGTTTACGTTGCATATGAAAGGAAGTATTGTTTGAAAAAAGATATTTGATACTTTCCTGATCATGGGGGCCGTTTACAATATATAATGCTACAATGTAGGGAATGTATGCTACAATGTAGGGAGGATACAACATTCCTCCCCCCTTATGAAGATCGGCGTAGTCGATCTTTAGAAATCATGCATTGGAAAGAAAAATTATTATTTTTTTCCCTTAACTGCTAATAGAATTTGGTAAACATATAAGTTTGTGCAATTGCAAAAATTGTTTTATATAATAAAAAATTTAAAAGTTTGTAGCGACTTAAGGTCAGCAATTTGCTTATATAATTTGTTATGTAATAGTCAAAATTTATAACTTATTAGAAAGAAATGTTTTATTTATTATTTCTTTGTTTATTAATACTTACTTTACTAAACATTTTTATAGGATTTTATGGTTCATATTTATTATATATATAATATAAAATTTGTGAGTACTTCAGTACTTTATATATGTGTGTAAGTCTATACTAAGGAGATTTTATTATTGTTTATTTATTGTGTGGGTGCAAAATTACATGTTCATAATCTATAACGTAAGATACTTTTGGAACAAATATAGATATAGTACAATTATAAGTGCGAGTAATATGGTGGAATATGGTGAAATATGGTGTAGGTGTGTATAGGTAAAACTCTTAGTTTTCCATCAAGGAGATCGCGCGCGAACAACAACAGAGGCTAAAGAGGTACGATCATAGTGGGTTTATTCGCTGGGTTCAATTGGGCCAACCTGGCGGTCTGGACATATCGTTATACGGCATTTAAAATATCTTTTATATATTAAATAAAATAAAGAAATTGAAAGGATAATTGTGAATATAGAAAATGATATGTTGATTATTTTGCTGGAATCGAATGGTGTGTAACTTAGGATATAAGTGTCTAAAGTTTCGCTAGAATCAACTATCGCGTTTAATTTTACGCTTAGATTATCTAGATCTCGACTGTCAAAAATCATTTGAGGGATTTTCTTTGTCGGTATAGCAGAGAGGTTTAGATTTAGATTATTAAGAGGTGTGTTATCTAATTGATAAAAAACGGCTTCAGCCCGAGAGATGGTTGTATGAGTTTGTAAAGAGACTTCTTTAGTTTTTGCCGTGCAACCGGCTTGGAGTTCTAGAATTCCGCTGCCTTGAATGAAAGTGGAATAGGCACTACTGTTGCAACTTATTCGAACTGTAGTCTTTTTAGGTACCAAATAGATCCAGGTGTTTGTTTTTAACAACACGTTCCATATTTCATGGGTTAAGTTAAAGAGTCTAAACTCACAATATGTGGGGGATATTCCTCCTTGATTTAAGCTAATTATGCAATTTTCCTTATTGAAACTATATAAAATGAAGTTTTGAGTGCAGATGAATTCTGTTTGTTGAAATTGCCGACAATTGCCGAGATCGTTTTCCTTAAAAAACGCATATTGTTCACGAGTTTCGTCGATAAGAACATATTGGGAATCAGGTTTGACATAGTAATAAGTGTTGTTTTTGAATCTGGTAGGCACCCTAGTGAGTTTGAATAAGGAGAAGGAGTTTTTAATAAGAGGAACTTCTATTTTAAAGACCAAACTATTTGTTGTGCGGACTGGTGAGATAGTAGATACCTTAGCAATTAGTGGTATACTACTTTCAGAAGGTTTTATGGGAAGCTTTAAATGGTCTAAAGTTTCAAGTTGTATGTCCTGTAGGGCTTTGAGAAATGTTTCAGATTTGACAAGGTGTTTGTCTAATCGTCCCAGCCTTGCTTCTTGCAGTATATCTAAGTATTCTGCTTGCCTTGCTATGATATTGTTAGCTGCAAGGGTTAATATATTAGCAGCTTCATCAAATAGGTGAAAGTTTCTTTGCTTTATCTTTTGATCTTCAAGTTCCGTTTCTATGGTGTTGAGGCTATTAGAGATTTTAGAAAAGGTATCATTTAAGGAAGACAGTGAATGTTGCATGGTGTCGACTATAACAGATACTTTTTCTGTGAAAGAGTGGTGTATGTTAGCTTGGTTAGCTTGAAGTTTTTGGATTGTTCCATCTATTTTCTTGGAATCGTCATTATCCATAACTCCGAAAAGAAATTTTTGTGCCTTGCCGACTATATCTAATAAACCACGCTTTTGCCGGTTAGATGCGGTAAGTGTTAGATTGGCGAAATACTTGTTAACCTGTTCTATTTCCAGTAAAGTTTTACTTATGAGCTTTATCGTGACCATACAATTATCCTCAGGGGTTTTACTCTTGGCTGCTATACAAAACTTCTCCATGTTGCGATAATGTTCTCCTAACTGAAGGGAGTCGGTTTCCATGGCTGTGGTATTTACGTACAATAAGAATTTCCAATCAGCAGTTGATTTATATACTGTTCCCATATTTTCGAAGTAAACTCCAGTGTTTGCCGTAAATGGGGTAACTGTATGCCCCTGACCCAATATTGTAAGAATAAGAGGGCAAAAGAATCTGGAATGGAATTGGAAAATAACATTATTTAGCGGAGGGCTTTAAGGAGATTATTATGTACGATTTTTAATTTGTTCCCTATTTTAATTGTAGAGTTTTCTTTTGAATTAATTTTAACTATCTCGTAAGGGCCTTCGAATAGAGGGCTCAGCTTCTTATTAGATTTCACCTTTGATTCTATGAGTACGAAGTCTCCGACATTGAGTTGCAATGGTTTAGCTCCGCGGTCGTAGTATTCTTTGGCCTTGAGTTTTGCCTTAATTTGGTTCTCTCTGATAGTGTGGTACCCACTTTGCAATCTGGCTTTTAATTCAAGGACGTAGTCGTCATAATTATAAACTGGTTCTGGAGGTCTTGTCAATGAAGAAGGTATTTCGGGTTTGTGTCCGAATAAAGCTTCAAACGGCGTATAATTGGTTAGAGAGTGCGGGGTAGTGTTATAACAGAAGGTTGCATAATCCATCCATAAGTCCCAGTTGGAAGGGTCCTTGCTCGCATAGCATCGGAGATAGTCACCTAAGGTGCGGTGGCTACGTTCTAGAGAACCGTTAGATTGAGGATGATATGCAGTGGTTTGGAGTTTTTGGATTTTTAAAAGACGACATGTACGTTTAAATACGTCACTAAGGAAATTTGTTCCTTGATCGGTAAGAAGTGATTTCGGTATACCAAAGATACAGATTATTTTCCGAACATAGTTTTCGGCTACTGTGTGGGCTTCCTGATTAGGGATTGGGATGGCCATGATAAATTTGGTGAGATCATCTTGAAAAGTTAATATATATTTGTTTTGATTTTCGGATGTAGGAAGAGGGCCAACTATATCTAATGCAACTTTTTCGAATGGGATTTTAGACGTGGAGGTTACTTTCATAGGTATCTTGGTCTTGGTGCTTATTTTGTTCTTTTTGCATATTTCGCAAGATTTGATGTAGTTTTTCACATCTTTAGTAATAGTTTTCCAGGTGAACTTTTCTCTGATTCTGTGAAGAGTGCGTTTAATTCCTTGATGTCCCCCGATTGGGGTATCGTGATACTCCTTTAACACTCTAGAGATTTCTTCTGGGTCAGTTAATTCAATAATACGTAACTTATCGTTTGGCTTATGGATTTCCTGTATTGTTGGACAGGGTTGATCATTGAGACAGTTTTGGGACCGTGTTACTACTAATGCTGGGGCCACTGGTAATCGAGATAGGGCATCTGCGTTAGTGTTTAATTTACCTTTCTTATGAATGACATCGAAATCATACTCTTCCAGTTTTATTCTCCATCTCATTATTCGTGAGCTCGGGTCCTTAAGATTGAATATCCAAACCAAAGGTTTGTGATCAGTGATGATCGTTATTTTCCTTCCGTATACGTAAGGGCGAAAACGATTCACCGCCCAAACGACTGCTAATGCTTCCTTCTCAATCGTGGAGTAATTTTTCTCCGCTTTATTAAGGGTCCGACTAGCGTAAGCTATTGGAAGATCATCATTGTTGTCATTAAATTGCTGGGAGAGGACAGCACCTATAGCTGTATTGCTTGCATCGGTCGTGATAAAAAATCTTTTCTGGAAATCGGGGTATTGAAGGATTGGGGATTCAGTTATAGCCTTTTTAAGTAATTCGAAGGATTCGTCACACAGTGCGTCCCATACAAAGGGTACATCCTTTTTTAAAAGGTTAGTAAGAGGTTTTGCTAATCCTGCGAAGTTAGGAACGAATTTTCTATAGTATCCCACGAGTCCTAGAAAGGACTTGACCTGTTTATTGTTTTGTGGGGCTTTTATAGACTGAATAGAGGAAATCTTTTCAGGATTTGGTTTAATACCTTTATCGGTAATGGTGTGACCTAGATACATGACTTCTTTATGTAAGAATCTGCATTTAGCTGGTTGCAACTTTAGATTATATCTTTTGAGACAATCGAATACATCGCTGAGTTTTCTATTATGATCTGTAAGATTATGACCATATACCACGATGTCGTCAAGGTAGACGAAACATCGAGTACCTTGAAGTCCTGCCAAAACTACATTCATCAGCCGTTGAAAGGTAGCTGGTGCGTTACGCAATCCGAAGGGCATTCGATTAAACTCGAAATGACCACTCGGGGTGCTAAACGCGGTTTTTGGCTTATCATTTTCTGCTAAACTAATTTGATAAAAGCCATTGGCTAGATCCAATGTAGTAAAATAACGAGAATTTCCAAGTTGGTCTAGAATTTCCTCTATGTTAGGAAGTGGGTAGGCGTCAGGTATAGTCAATTCGTTTAATTTACGAAAATCGACCACCATTCTCCATTTCTTAAGACCATCTGGGCCCGCCTTTTTGGGGACTACCAAGAGAGGTGAATTCCACGGACTCGAGCTAGGTCGTATTATCTCTTCTTGTAATAGACCTTTTGTTTGCTTATCGATTTCCGCTTTGTGGATTTCAGGAAGTCGATAAGGCTTAGTATTAACTGGAGATTTCCCAGGAAGTATAGGGAGAGAGTGTTCTGCAGCGTCGGTGAAGGTTAGTTTATCGCCTTCAATGTAGAATAATTGGTTATATTCCCGACAGAGATTTAAAATAGAGTCCCGTTCTTCGCTGTTTAGATGAGAGAGTTCTAGCGAAGAAGAGAGGGTTTCCAAGCGTTTTTGAATACTGTCTTTGACCGTCAAAGTGGAAGGATTTAACACATGATAATCCGACAAGGGTTCGTAGTGGAGATTTCCAGTGTTTTTTAAGGAGATTAATTTATCATTAGTATTAAGGACAGCTACATTAATATAGCCATTGACTGGTTGGGCGATCGTCCCTGATATATATACGAGTGGCATTATCTCTTGTGGATGACAGATGACTGTATCTTTGAAACAAATTGGTCCTAATTTAATTATTTTTTCACATCGTGGGGGAATGTCTACACCATTAAACGTACAGGTGAATTTGGAAGAGTGCATTTTCCCTTGATGATAGAAACTAAAAGTGAAGTCTTTGTAGTTGATATCTGCCTCGGTTTTGAGGAAGAAGTCTTGGCCTAAAATACCGTCATTGGTAATAGGGAAATCTGATGCAACTACATGGAATGGGTGAATCAAAGATTTGCTGTTAGCTAACTCTATGTTTAAAAGGACAGTTCCTTTTGTAGGAATAGTTTGTTGTGTTATCCCCTTGATATGTATGATATCGTTGGTATCTACCTTGACTTCGTCTTGAAGTGCACTGACTTTTATAAGGCTTATCGAAGCACCAGTATCGAGGAGTAACGAATTGGAATCAGAAATGGATTCAGATAGAGAGATTAAAACTTCGTTTTTGAAAGAGTCCTCTAAAGTTAAGACTACATATCGTTTTCTAGGGGTGCTCGAGGGTTTTGAAGTATGCCACTTGGAAGTAGTGGGAAGCTTGGGACCAATGTGTGTTCTGGATATAACGTCAGAACTAAGATTGGAAGTAGAAGTCGCAGATTTAAGAGAGGATTTAGTAATCGATTTCGAATTGGCGCTATGTGCCTTGGATTTAGGAGAGTTGGAATAGTAAGTTAAGACTTGAGGTTTGGAATTTAAATTGTTGACGTAGACCTCGGATTTGGAATAATTGGATTTAGAATTTGATTTGTTCGATGAGGCCTTGGTATCGGAGATAGAACTGTTGATAGGGCGGTTGCTTATTTTATATCGCGGATCCTGGGCTCCGAACCGCTTGGGCCAGGCATTGACTCGTTTCCCGTTTGTGGAAAAGAATTTGGCTTTCGTTCGCCTTCGGGTTTAACTACCTTGTTTCTAGAGTTGTTGTACTCTCTTTTTCTGCACTGATCGATGGAGTGACCAGGATTTTTACAATAACGACAAACAGGGTCGGACGTTGATCGGCTGATCCTGTTGACAGTTCCACGAAAAGAAGGAAATGATTTAGCAGGATGCTGTTGTCGGTTGAGAGCGTTATATTTTCGGCACTCATTAATATCATGCCCAAGATTCTTGCAGAATCGGCATTGTTTCGGGTTACGGATAAAAGTTGTCGCCGGTTTCGAGTCGCTTTCGAGTAACTTTTCTTCTTCCAGGGCGAGGTCAATTGCTTCCTTGAGAGAATCATGGTGAGAAGCCTTAACTATGAGTTTTAGAGGATGCCTCAGTCCTCTTTTGAAATTGTTTAATACCATTTGCTCGTTCAGAGCACGTATAGCTTCATTGCCTTCATTAGAATCGCTTTTGGTACTAGAAATATTTAATTCTTCCATGAGTTTCTCGATTTTTTCTGCATACTCTATGACTGTTTCCTTGGGACCTTGACGTGCATTAAATAATTCAGACTGCACGACCTGAAGAGAACGCTGTTTGGAGAACTGTTTTTCCAAACATGCTCGCAAATCGTCCCAGCTGTCATAGTCATGGTATCGTAGGACATTATTGTATGCTCTACCGGAGAGTTTCGATTTTATCAAGTTCAAAAACTCTAGCTTGTGAGGTACTGTTGTTGCCAAACTGTACTGAATTTTGGCGATCTGCAGAAATCGATGGAGTGTTTTGGGGTCGCCATCAAATTCGGGAATTAATTTTATGGCATGTGAAAGATTAAAGGTGGACATTTCGTCTTCAAAGTTTTGGCGAGAGCTTCCGGCAAAATCTTTAGGCTCGGGCAATGGCTTATTGCTAGACTCTGCGGGGTCAAAATTTTCTTCTTCTTCCTCAGAAAGAGGTGGAAGATCAACTAGGTTTGGGTCCTTTTTACTTCGGCTTCGCAGGGAGAGAAGAACAGTACCGAGTGTAGCAGGCTCTTTGCCTTTCTGTTTCTTACTCATGTATCCTTAGGGATACAGTTAGGGGCACAAATCGGTAAAACAAAATCAGTGATGGAGTTAGTGATGAAAGAGCAATCGACTCTAGTTGTATGTAGTAGTCGATGTTGTTCACAAGACAAATGGAAGAATGCTAGTTAAAAGTGATATTTAATTGAGTAACTAATCTTTTGGGTTTCTTTAAACATTTTAGATCAAAAGCAGTATTTCAAATCAATATTCAATGTAATTTTCTTAAAAATTGCCGATTCATAATGATAATTTATAGATAATAATCACTACGAATTAATTATTAATTATTTTATCGATAATAATTAATTACGAATTACGAAAACGTGGATTGCAAAATTTTTTTTGAAAGCTCCAACAAATAAAACTTTGGGAATTATATAATTATTATTAATTTTTAATTAATTTGAATAACAAATTTTTCCGAGTTCGGAGGTATGCGACACAATTACACCACTTTTCACCACATGTATATAAATTAAAAGAATATATTTTAAAAGCAGAAAAGAATATTTTTTTTTTGGCTACACTATCACACCAAATTCTAATTATATAAAATTGTATTTTAATTAAGCTACTTACAAAATTATTAACATTATGAGCCGATGTTGGATGACTCCTTGAAAAGTAGATGATTGCACAGCAGTGTTGGTGAGCACGATGTTTAAGGTGAAAAAACGTTGATTGATGCAAAGGTTTTCAAAGTAAGATGATCGTCAACGCATCAAACTGATGAACATAAATTCCAGGTATTGGATGATGTAGGATCACTAATGTATTAAAGATGTAGATTCCAAAAGTATTGGATGTTGTTGTATCACTAAATATGATTAAAGATGCACATGCACAGAATGAATTAAAAGTTGACTGGCTGGATAAAACGTTGACTGTGCTGTGTTGATGAGTAAAGATGAGTAAAGAATTTCGTATTGTGCAGCGAAATTTAGAAAAAATTTACTGGGTCCACCGCGTGGAATCCCAGCTTGCTGCCACCAAAAATGTTGAGCCCCGTTGGCCGGCAATCAGGAATGTGTAAAAATGTGTAAAATAAAAGACGAACTTCACTATTTTAATTTTATTAAACTTCATTCAAAAGACTTCTAGAAATTTTATTTAAACTTGATAGCAAAAGTACAATAGAAATACTTCCCGACTTAATTGGCGGCTCAACGAGAACTGATTCTTTTAAATCAGTTCGCAGTTTGTGTCACCTAAACCACGGCTCGCATGATCAGGAAAAAGTCGCCTAGTCAGCGCTTTTCATGTGAAAAGTAGATAAGAAAATATCGTTGCGATACATTGCATGAGAAATGTTTACGTTGCTCATGAAATGCATTGCATGAAAATGTTTATGTTTCAATTTTATTAATTGAATTTGTTTACGTTGCATATGAAAGGAAGTATTGTTTGAAAAAAGATATTTGATACTTTCCTGATCATGGGGGCCGTTTACAATATATAATGCTACAATGTAGGGAATGTATGCTACAATGTAGGGAGGATACAACAGTGCCTTGTTTCCAAACTTTTGGTGGTAAAAACAAGTTTCACTATTCTCTTGTGGTTTTCTCCATGGCGATTTCGATCTACCTCGTGCGTGCATGGCGTTGTCTCTACCACGTGACCTTGACCGGAGATTCCTCACCTCCTTCGACAGAGTTTCCACAGCAAGTCTCAGCTCGCTGATGACGCTGTCGTTCGCGTTGTCACCTCTTCCTGCATTATCACCTCTTGTGCTATGTCCCGTTGGCGTTTGCTTAAATCCCTTATCTGGATCCTCGTGCATTTTCCTTTCTAGCGCGTAGACGTGTGGCTGCATGACTTCAACAATCCGATCAGCTTGAAGTGCTAAACCGCTCAGATCTTCAGTATCGTTGACGGCTATGATACCACGTACTTGCTCAGGTAGCTGTTCAGTGAACAGCGAACGCAGGACAGTATTGTTGCATTGACCTCCAGCCAAATTCCTCAGGCGCTGGAGATATAACGAGGGTTTCTCATTTCCAATTGGCTGTCCCCTTAATAAACGCCGCACTCGTGTCTCAGAAGACTCACCAAACGCTGTGATGATCCGTGTCTTCAAAGTGTCGTACTTGTTTCTTTCTGGTGGAGAGTCTATTATGTCCCCTACGACTCCCAGTATTTCGCTATCTAAATTGACCAAAACATGCCTAAACTTCGTAGAGTCCGCAGTGATCCTATTCAATCCAAACGCGGCTTCCGCCACTGCAAACCACCTGGCTGGAGATGTCTTCCAGAATGGTTGTGGTAATTTAATACTAGACACCGCATTTATGTGATTGCCTTCGTATTCCTGACCATGACCCGTTGAGGAAGCTGCTTCGAAACGGGGTGGTGGCTGTTGTTCGTTGGCTGATGCCTGCACAGCACTTGGTGTTTCGGCTGGCTGATCCATGTCACCAATTCCTTCCCCGTTTGTGAGAATATATGTATATAAAAGACTTCGCGTGTACTTATTAATTGACTTTAACTTGCGCAAACTTGTTAAGAAGACAAAAAATTACGATTTGCTTTCGTGGTTCTCGAAATATAATATGTATACTGCCCGGTTCCCGTATTTCTCGGACAGTAATATTTGCAACGCACGAAAGAAAACTATGTCAAATCGGTCGAATTCACCGTTAGTAACTCGTGGTTAGTGAATTTATGACAAAAATATGAGTTATGTGTTTTGACTTTTGTAAATATATAATTGAACAAATTGAACAACCTCTTAACTCTAAATACTAACTTACTAACTTTTGTCTTCTATGCAACTTCCTTCGCGTTCGGCAATGGGTCGTCTTCTTCTCACTTCTTTATGTTCCTCTTCTCGTTTCTTTGTCGTCTTCTTCTTTCCTCCGGTTGGAGGTCCTTGCTTAGCTCTTATTCGGGACTGGTCTTCGTTCCTGGGACTTCCTTCCTTCTTTCGCTCGCGTTCTGGTCTTCCTTCGCTTTGATTCGGGGTCTCTCTTCCTTCAATCGTCGTCGGGCCTCCTTTGCTTGTATTCGGGGTCCTCCGTCCTTCGGACGTCGTCGGGCCTCCTTCGTTTGTATGCGGGGTCGTCCTTCCTTCGAACGTCGTCGGCCTTCTTCGCTTATGTTCGGGGTCGTCCTTCCTTCGGACGTCGTCGGCCTTCTTCGTTTATGCTCGGGGTCGGTCGTCCTTCCTTCGTTTATGTTCGGGGTCGGTCGTCCTTCCTTCGTTTATGTTCGGGGTGGGTCGTCCTTCCTTCGTTTATGTTCGGGGTGGGTCGTCCTTCCTTCGTTTATGTTCGGGGTGGGTCGTCCTTCCTTCGTTTATGTTCGGGGTCACCAATTTCCTATGGGGACTTGACTCCGCATCTTATCCTCATAGGAATAAATTAGAGAGGAAGGTTATTTATAATACTTTTATTAAGTTGTTAACCCGAAGGCTGTACAAAGAGAACTGATTTCTAATTCTAAAACAATTTATAAATTAAACGTTACAATACATCAGTGCTTACTTATCCTAAAATTAAATCTAATTTGGTCTAAAGTAAAGTGTTTTAATTTCGTTTGTGTACAGTGGTTTTTCTGTAACATGTTGTTGTGTATGATCGTCTTTCATGTAGATGGCGCTGAACAACCTTTGCAGTTGGGTCGCCACAAAATTATCACGGCCAGAGCCATCTGGTTGACAGGATTTGGACTTATTTTTACAGTATAGAAGTCGAGACCGGTGTCTTAGCTGTGTTGTAAATGGAAAGCACACACCCAAGACTCATTCCTGCTATAACTTTGTTGAACTTGCAAAAAGTAAAGCTTTTGCGTCCGGATGCATACGTCCTCGCCTATGGCCATTGGGCTCTCTCACACGGCGCCATGTTCATGGCAAGTAAAACCGGTTTTATAGAAGAGAGGGAAAGAGACGGAAGAAATTAACGAATAAAACCGGTTTTATTCAAGACCATTATGGTATCGTGTGAACTAGCTTATTCCTACAGGAAGGACCATCACATATCTGGTGGGATATACCACCGCAGAATGAAGAGATTCGTTTTACAAAGGGAGAAGCTCGACGTCAAGGTGGTTAGGAAGCGAAATTGTATTACAATGAAGATGGCTTCTACAAGCAACAAGTACGCCACCCCGAGTCAGTGTGATGACCCCTCCTAAAGACTTGATAGGAGGAATCGAAAAGTTCAGCATTGAGAAGGCCCGCATGGAGCCAGGTTTCAGTGAATGCTATGATATCGAGACCACTAGCCATCGACGCCTGAAAGATGTCTTTAGCTTTTGAGCTCGTCCCGTTTACGTTCTGGTAATAGAGAGAAGCGTCTCGAGTTTTTTATATCTGTGCAACGCTCGAAGTGGGAGGTGCTTGCATGATGAGCCCGATTACGGGTAAGTGGAACAAAAAGCTTGGTAAGGGCCCCAGCAGGCCAGAAATCAGGGTCTAAGAGAATCTCAGCAGGCAGTACCGGGCGGTGCGGACAAAGTAAAGGATGCAACTTACTAACTCTTCTGCAATGACCTGTTCCGGGGTCTATAGATTCATTCCTCAAATTATCACAGATAGACTCCGTCTTAGTTTCTGGAAAGAATCTTGAGATGAAGATATTTAGAGACCGCAACCAGAGGGGTGCAAGGCTCAAGAGGAGTTATAACTTCGGTAGCAGGTGGACCATCCACTATTAGAGGCAAAGGGGTTGCTATCAAGACCGGCATAGAGGTCGACTCAGTCCCTGTAACTTCCGCGATCGACGGACTGTCCACTAATAGTGGCGAGGAGGATGATACTGAGACCGGCTTTGAGGTCAGCTCTGTGATGGAACACAAGTAGAGGAACTCAAGCTGACACCATTGCCAATAGTGGCTTGGCGATTTCGAATATTTTTATTTTTTCGACTTTTACAGCGCCTCTTACGACCTGGTGTGGTTGGGTTAATGGCATCCTGATTAAGAATGACATTAACCAAAGGAGGAGCAACCGTGCGGCCAATTGAAGAAGGAGGCTGCTCCTGCTCCTGCAGGACGCCAACAGAGGAAGATTTATTGCTATTGCAGACGCCTTCGAATTTTGAAGCCAGAAAGCTCAGGGTGTTAAGATTTCGAACCACTGCTGAAGACGGCTATTCAATATCAGCTCAAACACGCTTCGTACTCCTTTTAATGTCATCTAAAACAGGATGAAGAGAAGCCGAGGAGTTGGAAGTGCAGGAAGAAGTGGCAGCAGGATTTAAGATTAGTGACTGCATGTCGTCAATCGAGTCTAAGGCCGTTGCAGCCCGGGAAGAGATTTCCTGAAATTGGCTAATAATAAGTCCGAGTTAGTCGCAGAAAGATCTAGGGTGCCGGACAACGAGTCGAGTTGGACGTTGATAGATTGAATTGCTGGAATGGTAGCCAGGCGCCTTACTATACAGCTAAAGAAAAATTAACAAACCATATCTTAAAATCAACGCTTTATCAAAATTCACTGTTTTATCAAAGTCTTTTAGTCTTCATTATTTTATCAATACATTACAGCTTACAGAAAAAAAACTAAAAACAAAATATCGCCACATTCAAATTGTGAAAATGGCTTTCTTCTTTTTTCTTTTTAAAAAAAAGGGAATATTCTACGAACATACATTTAAAATGCACACAGGAAAGAAGAAAATACATTTTTCAAATAAAATATTTATAAAAAAAATCTCGGTTTTCTACTTTCACAGTTCATCGTGTTCCCAATATCTTGTTGCAAAACTATATAAATCATCTAGTTGACGACTACCTGTATATTCTGCAAGCCTCTCTCCGTTTCTATAGATATATAGTGATGGATAACCTTCGACCAGTTGCTCAACACACAGCTCCTTGTTATCGGGCAGAGTGCAGTCGACTTTGGCAACTACAATATCGGGTTTTTTATGCAATTTTGTTGCTAGTTGCTCCCAAATTGGACTTAGTTTCTGACAATGACCGCACCTTGGTTTTTAAAGTAAGATTATATTATTTAAATTATGAAAGAATAAAATAAAATAAACTGATCCTTACCATGGTGCATAAAACTTAACAAATGTTGTACCCTTTGCAATTGTTTCTTCGAAATCAGATCCTGTTATCTGTTTTATCAGAGATCCATCATCCTCCTCTTGCTTCTTTTCTTCAGGCTGTTTTTCATCCTTGGGTGTTCCCAACATTTTGCTTATATACGATGTAAGTTCTTCACGGCTTCGTGCTCCTGAATATTTTTCAATTTTCTTTCCATCCTCAATCCATAACAATGTCGGATATCCCTTAACATCGAAGTTCTGACAAATTGGGCGATATTGCGTGCAGTCTATTTTCGATATCTTCACATCTGTGTCTGTCTCCATAGAATTAGCTAACTCTTCCCATGTTGGAGCTAAACGCTGTTGTAATTAATTTAAATTAACAATTATATTGGATTTAAATAAAGATCTAGTTTACTTGACAGTGACTACACCATGGTGCATAAAATTTAATAAAATGTTTTCCCGATGCAACATAAGATGTAAAAGTTTCATCTGTTAGTTCTGTGAGCTTGTTGCCGGACTTTGTAGAATCTAGAGAACCATCTCCTAACTTTCAAATGATTTTATTATAGAATTATGAAATCAACATTAAACTTATTTTTACCACTTCTTTGTCGCCCAATTGCTCCTGGATAAAGTCTGTTATTGTGGGTAAATCTCTTGTGCCTTTGAATTTAACAGATTCAGTTGATCCGAGCTTGAAGAACTTCAGAGTTGGATAGCCTATTTAGAAAAGGGGTTTTGATTGCAATATTTTTAATAGAAGAAGTATCATACCTGTGACTTCATTCTTGGCACATAGTTCCTGATAAACAGTACAATCAACTTTTGCTATAATTACTCGCGGATCTTTAACATTCATCATTTCGGCTAGTTGCTCCCATAGTGGATGAAGCCTCTTGCAGTGGCCACACCTTGAGAAAAAAAAACGATTTAAATATCGGTGGGACGAGGGCACCAAGTGTTTAAAAAGTGAATTCTAAATGAAGCTTATCACTTTATTGTTATATCTATTGTTATATTTAGTGGTTACAAAAGTGCAGGTATTAAGAGAAATTAGAAGACTTTATGTAAAGCTGGTATGGTATCTTCAAAGAGGAGAAGACCCAGCACATTTATGTTTTATATTACATTATATATTTGAGCTTCACATAGCACGAAAATTGAGATATCATATTGGGACTTCGATCTCCAACACGGCGAACGAGTTCCATGCTATTACGTTGTCATAAAAGAAGCACTGCAAGTTTAACAATGAAGATGACATTGAAGTTAATGGTATTTTTAATTAGATCGTTAAAACTGAAGTAGACAAAGGAATTCTTGTTAATATATGTAGTCCCGATTTATTTTATGACGTTGGCGTTAGAAGACACTAACTTTAACCTGATAAAGCTTGAGTTATTACGGTTTTGATTTGCATGATTTGCTACTAGGAACGCGTGATCTAATAGTAGAACATAGAAAAACGGAAAATCTGTAGGGTAATCGAATCGACTCCATCCGCCCATTCCAAGCAAATGTTTAAGGCATACAGAGCTTGAATATGTGAAATCCTGGATCAACTTCTCGTTGGTGTAGGCGCAGTGCTTTCGGCGGTAAATTCTTTTTCCATAAAAATATCTATACTTCGGGAATGTCCCTCCAGCCATTCTAAAAAATTGGTCTTTTTGTTTTTTATGTGAAAGACTAGAGTCTCAGGAAGCGCCCTTTATACTCAGCGCCGTAGCGAGGGTCTCGGGGGCCCTTGTGCAAGATTTCGTAAGGGGCCCTTGAAAATGAATTTCTAAAAAAAAATGTGATTTCGAAGCCTTTTCGAAGTCCATTAAAAAAAGGGTTCAAAGGTCGTGAGAAATTGAAAACAGCATTATACTTTGGTTTAAACAATTTCTTTATTTCTCATATGTGTGCACATACTATTACACTATATTCTGTATTAGGTAGATAAAAACTTTACGCCCAATGCCTGACGCTCATCCCATGAAATCGCTACTTAATGCATGTAAATAATAAAATCATAAGCTCTCTAACAAAGCAGCGTTCATTAAAAAAAGTGTTCTCGAAAACATTTTCTATTAGATACTAATAAGAGCGTTCTAGAAAAAAAAGTTTCCCAGGGGCCCTTTCCATAAAAAAGTAGATCCATTCCTGCCTATATGATTCTGGTGAAACGGATTGCGGCAGAGTTGACGTTTTTGTTTCGGAAACACATGTCCTAGTCAGTGGGGGATTGCATCGGGGCTGTCAACTCCGATGATTTGGATGGAGCGGCTTTACATCTTTTCCAGCCGCGCTAAGGCGGTTTTCGAGGCGTCAGTCCAGATAAATGAGCTATACTCGAGTCGGAGTCGAATTTAGAAATTATAGATTATAGGTCTGGCTGCTGGTGGAAACAAAATTTGCATTTCTTATGAAATCCTAGGCATTCAGTTGGTTGTTTGGCGATTTGGAATATGTGATCTTTCCATCACGTCTTTATATAAAGTTTCACCACATCATTGAAAGTTAAAACATACCATGGAGGAGGGTAAGCGAACCCCAAAAAGGCTTATGGTAGCAGAAATTTCGAGAAATAGACCAGTAAACAGACCCAGGAGGAGGGGAATAGACTGTGACGGCTGACGCAAAGGCAATTCTCAACATCCGGAACTAGTAACATGCCAAACTTGGAGAAATAGAGGAGGACAAGTCTCGGTTTGGGCTGTAGCGCCATTTGATGGATGGAAGGAGAGTACTTCGTTTTGAAGAAGTTGAATTCCACTGTACTGGTGAACGGCAGTTGAAGGGGTCGACCAGATTTTAGAGGGATTTGGAGTAGCTAGGGTTCGGACTATCGAGGGCATACTGTACATAGAGCCACGCGAAATAGTACGAAAAGGAAACGGGAAATAGTCTCGAAACGGGAAACTCGTAGTCCAGTGCGCAAATAGCAAAAGCAAATATTCAAGAACGTGGAATTTAAGTGCATCAACAATACGAAGAATGCATGGCAATGTACCCAGAGAGAAGCCTGCGAAACTGCGTCAACATTAATCCGCCCATTAGAACGAATGAAGAGCTTGAAGAAACATATGGCGAAAAAAATATAGTTACATACAAAAAATTGAGCAGACTATGACGGCCCCGCCAATGTTGTAAGAGCTTCCGAAAAGTAGATTTCTAGTATGGATTTTCAATGGTAGATACAGGAAAACTTCGAATAACAAACTGGAGAGAAACAGCAAGACGAAAATCGACTGGAAGAAGATACTAATAACAATAAAATATTTGAATATAAAATATATTTAGCTCCAAAATATTTCAGTTCTTTTATCAGTTACTTAGGAGCATTTCAATTCAAAAACAGCAAGTATAAAGTGCATCCAAAACTTTTGACTCCCACTGTAAAAGTTAACGTACAAAATCCTCCTTTCCCTTTCTATCTGTTAATATGAAAGCGTTTTCGTTTATGCGATGTTCCCTCAAAAATATTCCGCTTTGTTAACGAAAATTCTTTCACATTTCTTCAAAGCCTCCAAAATTCTTTGATCAATTTTTTTAGACCAGAAAACGTGACAAAACATAAAAGAAGACTTCAACTCAACTAAGCGCGGCGCATGCAACTATTCTTTTGTCGTGCAATTTTCTTTATTTATCTTTTCATTATAACTTAATAATTATTAATCAAACTCGTTTAGTTTTATCATTTTACGTGCTATAGATAAGCGCGTGCTCATTTTATCTCTTCCTTACTAGCCAGCGATAAAAAAAAAACTTTGTTGACCTTTGATGATAATAAAGCTATTTTAAATATTACTGTAAAAATTTAATTTGAAGATTTCTCTTATATGAGCGCCAAAAATTTAACCAACCTTTGACAATATATATAAAAAAAAATATTAAAGAGAAAATACGTGGCGCTATTTTAGATTCTCAAAAGTATTTTTCACCAATAGGCGGTTTGACGATGAATAAATACATTTTAAGCCCAAGAGATATTGTATTTATGTAAACAGATGTATAAAATATTCAAAAATAGACATAGGAAGGAGGATATGTCGCGATTTCACAGAGGAGCATTTCGCACCTCTCTGTTAATTCGACTAGAAGGAATTTGCGAATATACAATGACTAGGGAATCATAATTGGCTTTGTCTCTAGAATAAAGGAAATCTTTTTTGATAAATTGCGTGTACAATGAAAATTGAAGATTATAGTGGCCATAAATGGATAAGGATTTTCTTACCAGGGTGCAAAGAACATCACAAAATGATTATTATCTTTTATAGCAGTATCAAATGAATCCGTGGTGAGTTCAACCGCGAAAGTTTCTTCCGTTTCACATAATCCACTTATGCTTAAAGCTAACACCAATAAGTACTTTAAAAACCACATTGTAAACTTAATATTAATTATTCGTTATTATTTTATATAAACGACTTTTCTTGTAAAAAAACTGGAAAACAATGACCGAGTGAAAGTCCAACCGGCACAGAAATATATAAATTGGATTGAGCTGTGACACCGTCAAAAATGATGACAGTCAAAGTGACAACTGTGCATAGTAGTACCATATAAAAATTAAATGAACGGAAGATGGCGTTTTGTAGCTAAAATAAAGTAACATCAAACCACAACATTTCTTCTAATTTCTTGAGTTTAAACATAAATTAATTTAGTTATTTTATATTTTCTTTGATTCTAAATCAAAATATTAAGAAAACCCTACATTTTCTCTTTTTTTAAACTCTCATCAAAATTCGTTAAAAGCACATTCTACTACACCCACTACTACACATCCCCTTGCAAATACACACCGACTATCTGTCAAATAACATTTTTATTTTGGAATTATTTTTTTGATAAAAAAATTCGCAAGTGTTCCGCCGTGTGTTTAATTGATAAGGTTGTCCTGGGCTTTCATAAAATTGTGTAAAGAATGTCGCAATGAATTAAGTTAACTAATTATCCATCCATTAAATGGTATTTTATTCACGTTTGAGTTCGTTATTGTAAGCCGCACACAGAACAGAAAACAATCCATTCGAAAAACAATGTTTCATCAAATGGCTCAGCCCTGATTGCAAATTATTTAAGGATAAAAATGGGACAAACATTGAAGACAGGATACGTTAACAATTCATCATGGAAAGAGTCAGTACGGGACGATGATCCGCGGTTTCGTATCAAGACTTCACAGCAGGCAGTATCGGCATGTAGCGGCGCTCTTATAACCTCCTTGTTTAGTATGTTGCATTTTATTTCATCATTATTACTATGTTTTACCATATTTGTCTAAGCAATGATATAAAATTTACCTTTTATTTTGAAAGTAGACTAAAAAACAAGCTTCGATATCTTTCAGTTTATTAATAGCATTAAACAACAACCACTAATCTTGTGCTAATTGAACACCATCAATCATATCATCCATAACCATCTAAAAATTTACCTCCGCCAGGTGGCACCTGTTCAATCATAGATATTCAAGGTCATTCTCTATTGCAGCACCGTAATTAATAGTTGCCAAAGCTGCAGAACGATTTTATTTAGAAGTAAAAAAATGCTCTTCTTGCCCGACTGGGTAAAATACTGCAAGTCACAATGCTATCATATCAAGTGACAAAACGCTTAAAACCGCGTTGCTGATAAAATTACTATTAGCAAAACGTGGAGCACGAGCACACATGAAATTATAATGGACACTATCTTATGTTATTAGAGATATTGAGGCAAAGTTATGACTTAAAAATTTTGTTTTTGTGTTACTTTGTATTTTGAAAAGGATTTCTGTTAATTTATTAACCGTTAATGTTGTTTTTTCTCAAGAGTTTAGTGATTTTGCAAAAGAAAAGTAAAATACATTCTTAATTACCCATAATTTATCCAATGTTGCTACAAATCGAATCTAACATTGGTATTTTCTGTGGGAATTATACAAGTTTAGCGGTGCCTTGCACCATGTCTGCAGTTCCGAATGTTGAGCATTATCTTTAAGTCAGCCTTCACCTCCTCCGGGGCATGCCTACTTGCCCCTTTTCCAGAAATTCAGCTACCATGAGCCGTTGCCATGGTTGTCTTCCATCTTGAGAACTTAAACTCTAAAAGCGACCCGGAAAAACGTCGCCAGGAGGTAAAGAGAAAGCGCCCGATAATGATAAAAGGCAGTAGATAACCAACATCATAGAAAAAGCGGAAAACGGGGCAAACACAGGCAAGAGTAAGGCGCTATATCGATTTACCAAACAGCTCTACTAAAAAGCATGCCGTGAAGAGTAAGGATGGAAGGTTGCTGTGCGGCGACGAGGAGCAGCTCGAAATATGGAGAAATTATTTCTTAGCCGCCTCAGGAAAACAGCAACATTGCACAGCCAATAATAATCACCACCTGGGCTCCATGGAAGTTGTAACCGCAATTCATGCAATGGCCAATGGTAAAGCAGTATGAAAAGATAACTCCCCCAGAATTATTGAAAGCCGGCTCAAGCTCCATAAACGAGAGCGGTGATCGTCGTCTAGAATTCCTTGTTATGAATAACATAGGGTTTGAAAATAGGGGATTAACCCACCTTTCTCACTAGCAGTCTACTCTCTAACAGCACCCAAAACCGGTGTGTTCTGGATGAGGGCTCACTATCGGACCATTTGCACGTCAGGTTCAACATTTTCGGGCTCCTACATTTAAGCGCCTCTTCCTGTTTCCTAAAAAAACCAACTGGTCTAACTTTCAGGGACTTGGGGCGTCGAAATCAGACCTGCTCGCAGCCTCTATCACCCCTAGTACAAATAAAAAATGGTCTTACAACGGGCGAGCACCGGCCGTGATTGAAACATAATCCTCCTTTATATGCCCGTCATATGCCCTTGTGTACAGCTCAGTACTCGGCCATTTAAATCTTTTGATCAAGTTTGGCCGTCCTGGCTTCGTTTGTGCTTTCATTAAAAATGGTTAAAAACTCTACGGCCATCATAGGTCCCTTAAAAACCCAAGCGGCTGGTGTTCGCCCATTGTAATTGCCCTTTTATTTTTTACTCAGGGCAACTAAAAATTATGATGGTGCCTCCTCCGACCACGACGTTTCTTCCTCCCAGCTGTCACGTAAAGTGCCCTGGTGGAACGACAGACAGGCTGCAATGCAGAGGAAAGTTAGGATATTGACCTAACATGCTGAGCAAAGGGAAGAATTCAGATTCACCCTAACAAGTAACAATAAAGAGTTGAGACGTTCGAAAAGGACTGCCTGGAGGCAGTATTGTGAGAGCCTGCAGAATCTACTAAAGGCAACTAGACTCCAAAAGCTCCTTCCCAAAGACTACTTCAACGGAGTGGGCCTTCTTAAAAAGGAGGATGATTCATACACTTCTAACCTCGCCATCTCTTCGAACCTTGAAGTTTCTGCTGCGAGCACTTTTCAGGGTTAATTCTCCAGACAGTCAAAGAACCGTTCCAGACCGTGGGAACACCTTCGATCGTTACAAGGTTGAGTACTTACCGCTTTTCAACCCGAAAGAGATTACATTTTTCCGCACCCATACGACGAGGGTCCTGAACTGCTGAGTGATCTAAGAGGCTGATGTTCAATATAAAAAACTTCTCTGCTATTCAAAAGTAAAGTGGCTTGCTTTGACTCCAGCAATAGAGCGCATTTTACAATTGAGACGACCCGCTTCGCTCATATTTTTTAAGTCTGGAAAAATGTCCCACACTTGAATCAGAATGAATCAGAACTTATAATCTATTTCGTCCACAGCCAATTGATTACTGGAGCAGTGAAAAATCGCAACTATCCGTAAGGACTCTTTTTAAGGGAGAAAAGCTAGTCTTTTTACGACCTAAATCAGCATATCCACCGAAATTCCATTCGTACTCCTTTTACACAAAAAAGTTGGTCATCTTATCTATGACATTACTCCAAGTTGTTTGACTGTGGCTTGCAGCAAGTTACCAGCTTCGAAAGATGAGCAATACCTCTGCTTCAACCGCAATCTGCTTCAGAATTATCCATCTTCTACTAGGTCTGACTCATTCATATTCACTCAGGGCCCCTTTTATTTATCCTACTTGTAAATTCTCTTTTTAAGCATGCTCCAGGGGCCAGACTCCGCATGCGTGAACTCGACTGTGTGCACGGCGAAACAAAGGACATTTCCTTGTTTAAAGCTAACTTTTATTTTATTGTATATAATTTGCACTTAATTTTATTACTGTTAATTTTTTATAGAAATCTCTTCAGTGTCGGTATTGTATTGTCCTTAGTCTGTAAGTTGTAGGTTGTCGTCTTCCTGATTGCGTGACCGGATTTTTTTAAAGTTATTGTCTGAGCTCAGGTGTCACCCTTTCTTTTAACTACCAGTTCAATCCGTCATGTCGGTCACGTCCAGGTGCAATGTCTAGTAGTAATCTTAGTTCGAAGGATAGGTTTAGAGAAGTCTGAGTTATGGATATGGAGGAGGCGTTGAACCTACCATTATTTTCAATCCAATACCAATAAGTCTTTCTTGTTATTCTAGTGACCCCATTAGACGTAGTGAAAACACGTATCCAAGCTCAACAAAAAGCTTTAATATCTAATAAATGTTTCCTATACTGCAATGGACTCATGGATCATCTGTGCCCCTGTGGACCTACAAATGGACCCACCAATGGCGCAGCTAAGCAACCTCATCTTAATAACACCTTAGTAAGTAACACAATAGCTTCTCAAAAACAACCTTCTTTAATACAAAACTCAAATATTCAGGATGCCTTAGTAAAAATCAGCCGAACCCAAGGTATAACAGCATTATGGTCCGGATTAAGTCCAACCTTAGTATTAGCTCTACCCGCAACAGTGATATATTTCGTTACCTACGAAAAGCTTAAAGTGAAATATACGAAAATATACAGAAAATACATGGGAGCTACTGTGCCCATGCCAAATTATATTCCGCTTCTATCTGGCTGCACAGCCCGAATACTGGCAGTAACTGTTGTAAATCCATTGGAGTTAATACGAACCAAAATGCAATCTGAACAGTTGAATTACTATCGTAAGGATTATTGTTTCTTGATCTAGAATTGTATATTTAAAATTGCGTTATGGAATATTACAGAAGTTGGGAAAGCTCTAAAAAGTGCCATTGGTACAGAAGGAATCGGAGCGTTGTGGAGAGGACTAGGTTCAACTATCTATAGAGATGTGCCGTTTTCAGGTGAATAGCTTATAATGTTACATGAAAATTGTGTGCTATAAAGAATCTCTGTATCATAAGGAATCTATTGGACATCCTATGAAACAATTAAAAAATATTATAATGTAAATGAACCAACTTTTGCTTTTAGTTTCTTTGATGGCGCCATTTCTGGTTCTGTAAGTGAAAGAAACAATTAAACTTTAGATATTATTATCTTAGTAACAAAATATTAAAAATTTAGATTGCTGCATTTCTTACCACACCTTTTGACGTAATTAAGACGCATCAACAAATCGAATTTGGCGAAAAAGTTATATATGCTGGTAGGTCCTATGAGAGTTATTCATTTCTCTAACTAGCTTATATCTATCTATTTTACAGACAAGCCAGCAAAACATGTTCCTGCCGAAGGTACAATATCAGGACTTAAGAAAATTTATTTTTCACATGGAATTAGAGGCTTATATGCTGGTCTTGGTCCACGTTTAGCTAAAGTTGCACCAGCTTGTGCTATTATGATTGCCTCGTTTGAACATGGTAAAACCTTCTTCTATCAATATAATGTTAGACATCATTTAGAAAGTGAAAATGTATCAAATAAAAAAGATGACTAAGATAAGAACGAGGTTAGTATAACACAGAGGCAATTTCTTTTGAATGCAATTAATATTTTTGGTACTAATTTTTAAAATAATTAATAATGTAAATAATTGAAATTAAGGAAATAAATCTTAGTAAGACTTTTATAAAAAAATGCTGAGTAGTTTTTATAAATAATTTCTTCTTGAAGTTGGGCGACAAATATGAATGTTCTATCTTTCAAGCATCCGTAAAGATTGTGAAATAAAAAGCTAAATACTATTTTAATACATACTTTTAATGTCTTTCTTCTATAATGAATTTCCCTTTCAATTCTTTTCTTGATAGCTAAGTTAGTAAAATTCAAAATTCAGAAATTTCCATTTTGATTCTGCTGGTACACTTGCATGTGCTTGTCAATTGCATAATTTTAGATATCTAACAGGGTTGATAGAGTATTTTTAAACATCTTTAAATTGTTTGATGGGTAATTTCAGGATCTTCCTTGGTGAGGGTGAGCTGTACACTCTCTAGAATCTATCAAAAATTGTTCCAAGACTTTTTTTTCTTAGAATAGCCGACAACGGGCGACTCGTGATGAGTGTCTGACGTAATTCTATCCAAGCCATGGTTGATTTTGATCCCATATTTCAAAAGTATCGATTTTGTATACAATAAAGTTAGTTAAGATTCTGGTCAATTCGGAAGGTCGACTACACTCCCTTCACACCCTGGACTTGGAACCAGACGGCGGCGGAGCTAATGAAACATGTAGACGGGCCTAATCACACGCACATTCACTTTGGTAAATCTATTTTGTGTATGATTCGAGTATTACACGATGAATATTATTTGCTGCCTCTTTCCCGTTTAACGATTCTATTGTCGATATGGATGGCCAAGTTTGAGCACTCCTTAAAAAGCTTACAGCGCTCCCGTTTCCAAACCAGTTCCACATACTTTTTAACATTGCATGTAATTGCAGGGGAGCATACTTTCTATGCTCCTTCAAAACCGTCATAGGAGCATTATAAAAAATCATCTTATACAATTGCCTTTTGCTTTCCAAGCGCGAGCGTGGATTTACCAAAGCAGTCCTCCCAACTAAATTCTAACCACTTCCAAAGCCACTTGTCCTCCGTATCAAAAAGCCGGTCCATTGAGTATGCTAATGTCACCTTTTATTGTCACGAAGATAATCGCACGTTTTCTTCTTTCTAAAAAATTTATGAAAACTCCAATAGCGCTCCCTCGGAAGCATATTAAACAGAGCTCAAAATAAGCTTCCCTGAGCAGCGCTTCCAATTTTTCTCACTGGGAAATGAGCCCAACACATACACTTCCCTGCGCTTCTTTGTCTAAAAACCGGTTTCTTGGAAGTGGTTGGAAAGTGAGTCTAGGAAAGTGATAGGTCGTATAATTATAAAGTTTTTTTTCAACGCATGTTTAATTTCGAGAGAAACAAGGAAATTTTTGGAAGAGGCGAAATGCATGCTACTTATGGTCCGTCCGTACGACGAAAACAGAATTGTGCAAAACTCCTTTGTTATGGTTTTTATGAAAAAAATCAATTTTACGACTGCTTTGGTGACGTCATTATGCTCGCGCCTTTGAAAAATTACATACATAAAATTCGGTACATACATTGCGGTCGGGACACACAATTACGAAATTCGGCCGCCATCTTGATTTTTTTTACCAAATGGCCCGATTATATTTAAGGCTAATTATACCATCCGCCCTGTGTAGAGTGATAATCCTTCTTTAAGGAAAGGGTTTGTTAGCTATTAAGTTAGGTTCAGTCCCTTAACCCAGTCCTCTAACCTGAACTTGGAGCTGGATGTCACAGAACGGTTCTGAGCCCTGGACTATTGCCTCGCACCTTGGAGACAGCTTGAAAAGATTCTAATGCTTGGCGCCCAAAGTTGAGCCTAGCGCAGGTCTCGATGAAAATAGAGGTCCTAGGTCCGAAAATAGAGGACTAGATCGATGAGGTCTGAAGTCTCAAGGCACACATGGTGGCGGATTTCCATGATGCGCAATGGAGCCAATTCAATGATTGCCTCCACCACAACTGTGCGATAGGTCCGCATAGCTCTATGTAGTAATGGAGAGGCGAGGAAGGCGTTGCAGTCTGTTGCTGCTGGATCGATGTGACCAGACTATATCGACATAATTGACTGCATCCAGTACATAATTTGTGGTGTAAGACGCCATGTCTTACACAGAAGCCTTTTACAGGCTCACATAGCCCTAGTAGCTCAGTAGTTCAGTCTCTTACCCAGCATTACTCCCAGATATTTGACGGAGTTTGAGTCCTTAACTGTCGTCTCCTGGATACCCTAGATCTAATTTGTATCGCTTGGAAAAGGGACCACCCTGCCCTGACCAATTCTTAAAAAACAAACAAGATTTCAACGGTTTTATTCCTTAATTGTTGTCAACAATTAGAACAGTCAATAGTTTTTTTTTCTTCTTTTTTTTTATTATTATTACAAACTAAAGTTCCATTTTTGTGGTATTTTCTTTGCTTAATTGTTAATATGTAATTCTCTCTCTCATTTCTTACTTCACGAATAATTTTTATTTAGATAAAATACTTCTTTAAAAAATATGCTTTCTTCTATCCTTTTGGGTTTTTAGGTCGAACTATTACTGAAATTCACTTTTAATTTTTTTCTTTGTGTTTCTTATTAACATTTTATATTTGTTTTATAATTATACTTGTATACTTTTTTTTCTTCTCATCTAATTGATTTATATTTTTGGTTTTTTGGCTTGTTTTCTGGGTTGTTGCCTATTTTCCTTGACGCGATTATTTAGATTTGAACAAATAAAATGCAAAGTTTTTGTTTTTGATGTTTTTAGTATTTGCAGTAAAAGAATTCAATTTGTGTAAATTTTGTTTTGTTTCATATTTCAAAATTTTTTATTTATTGTCGTATTTTATTTCTTTATTTATATTTTTCTTTCCTTCTTTTTTTATATTTAATAATTATTGTGCATAAAGTAGATATAATGAAGGCATCCATAATACTGATACATTTTCGTTCGATCTCAGCCATTTTACAATTTTTTTATTTCATTATTTCATTTATTTTTGGGGGGTTTTTGAATTCATTTTTTGTTTTAATTCAATTGAAACAAATTTTATTAAGTAAAACAGGAAATTGATTTATAAAGAAGAAAAGAAATAAACATGAGTGCAAATTTTTAAAATATTTTAAGTATATCTAAACTAGTTGAAAGTGATTAAACTATTAAAAAATTTCCTTGTGCTATATTTTTATTAAAGGTTTAAACGGAATTATGTGACTCCATAAACGTTTTAGGTTGTGTTATTAATAAATATTGAAATGGAAATATTTTTTTTTATTTAATTTTAAAATTGCCTTTTATTTTATTTTCTTGCTTAGAAGCGTAAATGCATTAGCTTTGAGGATATTCAATGGAGTGTTAATGGTATGGAGGATTGGTAATGTGTGATTTTATGTTTAAAATTTTATTGTGAAACTCAATTTTGTTTGGGACTAACTCCTGAACATGCGGTTCTAGATAAAGCTGCGTAGTTTGTATACTGTGCCTTATAATCGATCTTAATTGAGGGTTTCTGAATTGAGTTCCTGATGAATTTTGCAGATAAAACCTAATAAATTCGAGCCATTTATGAAGGAGTTAATCGAAGAAGGTAGTTTCAAGCTGGTGCTATCGTCTGACAAAATAGTTGATTCCTACCCTCAAGCTGAGTTCGCAAAAAGCCTGTTAAGTACTATAGCGATGAATAATTGTTCCCATGAGATGTTATCTGGGACTCGATCTGGATCTGGAACTCGAGGCTGCCGAACTAATGGTAGAATGATCAGTTACGTCTATCTATTCAGACTAATCGGTGAAAAGTACTGTGTGTAAATACTAATGAATAGAATTGACAGAAAATTGACAAATTGAACGAGTAAAAAGCACTGTATTCCTAGTTATGAGATTTTTGCG
This sequence comes from Thereva unica, assembly GCA_949987705.1. Lineage (NCBI taxonomy): Eukaryota > Metazoa > Arthropoda > Insecta > Diptera > Therevidae > Thereva > Thereva unica. Next base: position 112,863,695 of record OX465284.1, read on the forward strand.
AACTGCCTTGGTGTAAGGATTACTCGATTTCGGCTTGGTCAGATACTTATGTAGCTTACATGAGATACAAATTAAAACCTAAATAATCTCATTTCTCAGTTACATTGCAAAACGCAAATTGTAGTTCTTTTATATCACAGAAATTTGATTGCTCTGTCTGAAATCCACGCTCGAGCAACAGACAGAAAAGCGTAGGAATTTCTGTGTGATAAAAGAGTCCCACTTTGTATTTCTGATATAAAAGGGCCTTAAACGTCCTCAAATTCTCCTTAATTCAGTTGAGTACAAATTGTCGGTTCTCGATTCTACCTTATAAGTAATCATATGAGTAAAAGTACTCGGTCAAAGGTATTGAGTACTGATATCAGTACAATCGAAAGCTAAATGATCATTTGAATACCGAGTACCGATTCCATATCCCTAATTCCAGCAATAACTTCACACTTCCTCTCTTTAGATGGCATCATAAAAGTAGGCAAAATATGTAGGCATAATTCTGGATCAAAAGCTCTCGCCAGAAACCCTAAATTGAAAGATTAACAGAAAACGGCAAAGCTAGCTGCTACAATATCGCCAGACAGGTTCACTGAATTCTTTACAGCGTGCCTGAGAGAAGGGATCTTCCCGGAGCGATGGAAACAGCCGAAACTCGTGCTTCTACCGAAGCCGAACAAGCCTTTAGGGGACTCATCGTCCTACAGACCGATATGCGTCGTTAGTTACACAGGTAAACTTTTCGAACGGGTGATCTGTAACAGGATACTCCCTAGCGTTGAAAGGGTGGCCTGCCGGGTAAGCAATTCTGCTTCAGAAAGGCAAGGTCGACAACTGATGCAGTCAACAGGGTGGTGCGCATAGCAAGAGTCGTCGTAGAGAAAAATCACTGCTGCGCACTGATAATCCTCGACGTAAAAAATGCTTCAATTTTCGATCAAGCTAGACACACCAATGTACCTAGTGCCAGTAGTGGCTTCAGGGTAGGTTGCTTCATTGTGATTTGGAAGGTTGTCCGAAGGTGTTCGGTACAACATGCGCGGTGTTCCGCAGGGTTCCGTCCTGGTTCCTCTCTTGTGGATCGCAATGTACAATGATGTCTTGCGGCTTCGTCTTTCAAAGGAAGCAGTGACGATCGGGTTCGCGGATGAAATCGGAGTAGTTTTCGTAGGAAAACACCCAGATGACATCGAACTGTATGCGAACGAAGCTGGGAAATAAAAGCGTGGCTTGAACGTGCTGGGCTGCTGAGCACAAGGCGGAAGCGGTGTTGATCAGCAAACGGAGAGAGCTAGTGGCCGTAATGACCTGCTCGGCACGGCAGGTAGAGCGTCTGCGATTTGTGTAGCACTCGCAAGAATGCTGCCGATGTTGGGGGCCCTAAACCGAGTCGCCGCCTCTTTTTGGGAAGGATGGTTAGCTGTGTCCTGTTATACGCAGCTCCAGTGTGGGTAACAGTGTTAAACAGGACTGCAAACAGTGGGTAATGGAGAGCCGCATCTAGGTTAAGTGCACTCCGCGCTTGCTGCGCGTATAGGACCACGTCTGACGATGTAGCGTGCGTGGTAGCGGGGATGATCCCCACCCCATGACATTCTGGCGAGAGAGGGTACGCGTCTCTATGACCCAAAATAACGTAGAGGGGAGCCAAGCTTAGCTTAGTCAGCTGCCATGGAAGATGGACCATTATGAATCGGGGCATCCGGTTATTTCTTCACAGCTAGACAAAGACCTTGGATGCTCGTTAAGCTAAAAGATTAATTCAAATCGACAGAGCTAAATCGGACAAACTAGCATGAAACTAGCATAGAACTATTTTTAAGCAGTGATTTCTTCATTCCTTCTTACCTATTACCTTTTTTGAGCTTCGATAACTAGCATGACCCAAGAACGAACACTCATTTCGTAAATAAACTCGACGGTCAGGGTATCTTTTCTGAAATCGATTATAAAATTAACAAAATTCCCAGCAAAAAACCACAGCAATTTCTCATCAAATAAGTGTTCCAAGCCACAATTTACCAAACTAAATATTTATTTTATCAGTAAGTACTCCAAAAATGTACAAAGCCTAAGAAAAATATTTAATGTTGGTCTTGAACTTGACGTGTAAGTTAATAAATCATTTTGAAGCGCTGCACGTTGGTACCCACTTTCAACATAATTTACATATTTGCTCGCTTATTTAGCGAGCAATGACCGCCGCCGTTACCGTGTTAAATCTTGAGAATCTCTCATATTTTGGTTGCGATACATTCATTTTTCTTAGAATTTGTTAACGTTAACAATATTTCTTACTTTTTGTTTAAAAAAAATTCATTAAGAGTGTACTTGCGAGGTAGTGTTTTCGTCTTAAACAAAATTTCTATTGGTGTTCCATTGCTATTATAGAAATAAATAAATTGTTGTTTCATAATCATAAAAACTAAGAAAAACAAAAAATATTTATTAATTTTTTTAAGAGTATATTTTGCTCTCTCTCTATTTTTTTCTAAATTCAAATCAGTATAAACAAAAGAAAATTATTTATCCTCCAATTTTTAAATGAGAACATAATTTTACCAGTCTAAATTTTAACCATTAACACTGCAATCGATATTTTTTATTTGTTTTTTTAATTTAGCTTAAAATTATAATTAAAATTAAGAAACAAGTGGCATTTTTGTTTGTACAAAACTATATACTTTTTACAATAATAATACTATTTAAAAAAATTATACCTAATAACTGGATGACATTAATGACGGCACAACATTTGAAATAACAAAATATGTATTAACAAACAAAAAAATAATAATAATAGAATATCATACACGCGCCTCTATGGCCCTAAAAAAGCAAAGGAGACAAAAATAATAATTAAAAAAAAAGAAATTATATGAAATAAATAATTATTAAATCGATTTTTGTTTTTTTTGTGTTTTGTTTTTTCTCATAGGGAAAAAATGATGATGTTTTTTTGATTTTTTCTTCTTCCTTTTCAATTTCTACAATAATTGTTATCGGATGCATTTTTTGTTGTTGTTTTTTTTTAAATTTTAATTTACACAATTTTTTACTTTTTTACTTATAATAAACTTATTGAATTCCTAATAAATCACTAGTCTCAGAAGTAGCAGCCGTCTCTAATGATTCAAGATTATCAGCGTATTCCTGGCCAATCGATGATAAAAATAGGAAAGCTAACACTAACAGACTAGAACCGAGAAGATCACCCAATGCAGTCAAGTACGGGATTGCTGCATTATCTGGCTCTATTTTCCATTTCCACATTGAATGTATTATCACATGGGCAATGTAGAGTAGCAGCATAACCTGTAATAGAAAAACAAAACATATTTTATTAAGCAAATTTTTTAAAAAACAAAAAAAAAATTAAAAGGAAATTCGCGAGTTTTTAGTATCCCTTTGTACAGGATCACAATAGTTTGTCTACCTTTATTATATCCAAGATTATTGATAATGAGTTTATCTTAAAATCAGGTATACAGGAAATGGACAAAGAGTTATTCAGATATTCCTACAACGAAAGTCCAACGAATACGGTTAAGGTTGATCCACACATATTCGTAACCCCGCGGTGCAGATGCTTTACTTGTCAGTGGTTTCCGTGATGAACTTTTCACTGACATTGATACAGCCACCGTCTTTTTCCGTATCAGTGTTCAATGTTCAATGGACAATGGAAATGACATTTTAGTTTTCAAATTTGGACAGTGATCTCAAGTGCATCATGAAATTTAGAGTGGAGAGAGTGGGTTCGTCCCAGGTGGACTCTTTTTGGGAAGTGGGTCGCACAAAAACAAGTTTGACTGTATTAAGTAACCTTTACCTAAATTTCTGTTGAATTCTTATAAAAATTTCCGTTGAATTTAAAAAATATTTGCTTCACGTCCGGAATAAATTAAAATTATCGGCAGCAAGGCATTTTTTGTTTTTTTTTAGTGAATGCCTGAAGGGTACTGAGATCGTCGTTACGCCACTGCATCGGATATACATTTCGCACCTGGATTCAGTGGTTGTTTGGTCGGGTGCCATGGATTCCTAAAGCCATCAGTTTATAAGCGATCTGATATCTAGCCCGGAGATCTTTTTTAAGTCTTCCAGAACGTTAAATGCTTAGTGTGCGCTGCCTGGCTTTAGCTAATGCCGGACATGTGCACAGAAAGTGAACAAGTGTTTCTCTCTCGTTCGTCTCCCCGCAACTACGTCAACAAGCGTCTATGGCAAAATGTCCCCCAGACCCCTCTAACTTTTCGTATTCTCCTCTATCCTTCAAACCGAGCTTAATACTAGGCATTGCACAATCACCATAGTAATGTAGTATAAAGGGTGACTCCTAAGCTTGGTTTTTTCACATAAAAAAATGATTGCCGTGGTTCTAGCAAATATCTCATCGGGGTCTGTTTAGGAGGCCCATTGTTTTTTATTTGTTGTAAATGCGCCAAACCGTCCTAGGAATAACGCACGTCTCCACTCCACCATCTCGGTCTCCTAACCACGGAGAGACTCCCTGCTATGTTAGGGAGTCAGCTTTTTCGTTCCCATGGATGTTCATATGACCGGCAACCCAAACGAGAGTCACGTTCTACATCCTTGTGTAAATTCCAAGTTCATTGCGTGGCAGGCTTTCGGGATCGTCAGCGTGGGGTGGCAGGACAATGAACTGTTACTGGTCTCTAGACAAACCCCTTACCCGATGCCCTTTGACGTTTTGAAGCCGTCATTGAATATTTGTATATTGAACTTTCTCATGACATTTCCGTTTCTCTACTCTATTCTTGAAAGTTTTTCGACGGAGATCTTGCTGAAGATCAATCAATCAGGGCAAAGGTATTCCGTGGTTGTACAGACCATGCCGTCTGGTAGCAGCTTGCATTTCAATAGAAAATGTATCGGTTCTCATTCAATACTACCTCTACAGATGCTGAGACCTTGGAAATCCACCAGGGCTGGTTTACTTGTGAGGAAATGATAATTGAGAAAATAAATCAACGAATTGGACTCGAGCTCACGATCTCTGAGATAACTTAGCACCATCGACTTGTTCTCTAGGCCAACGAAACTGACAATAGCATCAAGCACTTTATATTCAAGCTGAGCTATGAGTGGGCACATCAGGGGAATACGGGGGGTGGTTTAAAACGTCCCTTTCGAGCGACTCTAAAAGTTGCTTCGTTGCGTTGGCCGTGTGGGGTCTGACATTGTCGTGTATAAGGCCTCTTTTTAAGGTCTTACAAAATCGAGAAGCATTGATGATTTCACCCTGAGGTAAAAATTCGATCACAATGAACCCTTTGTGGTCCCAAAACACGGATGACACGATTTTTTTGGTTTCTGGGGTATAGATTGTCGTTTGGTTTCAGTGGTATAGTGGACATTCCAAGTTTCGTTCCTTGTAACAATAGAATGCAATAGAGAAAATCAACACCTTCAAGTTCATACCGCTCAAAAAGCTCTTTGGAGGTTGCTACTCGATTCAATTTGTGGTGGTCTGTCAGCTGGTTTGGGACCCACCTTGTACACAGCTTATGAAATCCATCTCTTTCTGCGATTGTTTCGTGCAGCAGAATCTGGAGATTTGCAGAAACATCATCGAAAGTTCATTCGAAGTCAATCTGCGGTCGCCCCGAACAGCTAGTTTCCACAATTTTTTCAAGCAATGCAGAATCAGTCAAAATCGACCGTCTTCCACTCATTTGCTCGTAATAATTCATTCTGCCCGTGAGGGCCCTAGTACACTTATTTTCTGGGCATGCCTCGTACTAAAGGCAGAGTTTGCAAGAATAGGCTACGATGGCTCGGACACGTACGAGCTTCTGAAGAAAGAATGCTGGCCAGGATTTTCAATGTGTAGACCAAAAAAAGAAGAGTAGGACGACCAAGAAACAGGCTCATGTGGTGAAAGTCGAATCGTCGTTTGAGTTGAAGAAAGTGACGTTTCAGTCGAATTACGACTTTCAGCACAGGGGCCTAAATTGCAAATGCTAAGTTGAGTTTAGGCCTTTTTAATTCAAATGGGTACATTTTTGGTTAATCTGATGATTATTTTTTTATCTTTAAAACTTATGTATTAAGTTTCACTTAATTTACAATAATTTTAGCACTAACAATTAACTCCCACGCTTCTGGCTTTGGTATCGAAGCTCATTAATGATGGCTTCCTCCTAGTTAGAACAAATAAATCGTAAATGATTTAACCGCAAAATTTCGTATCGCACTATAGTATCGCAGTGTTGTGGGCTCTTACATGACTTTGTTTAAGTTTGCGAATCTTTTAGCATACGTAATTAAGATAGTCAAAACCACTTTCTAGGAAGGTTTTATGATCATCATCTTATGAATTAGCAAATATAATAAAAGAGATAATTAATATTGCATGCGACTTTTTTTAGATGAATTGCAATCAGTATGACGTCAATATTAATATTATTTTTTTTAAACAACAATTACAATTCGAATATTCAATATTTAATAATTTTTGCCAGTTTTGCGTCTTTTGAAAAATTATCTTATCCAACGGAAATAAATTAGATAAGGCTAGATACAAAGGTAATAGCTTCGATCTATTGACGAAATAGTATGTAGATATTACTCAGATTTGGACGATTGCTATGCCTCAGAAATCTAAATAGAATCCAACAACAACAGAATATTTTCGTGAATTTATTTTAGACTTTTTACGATCCTTTTTCAAACATTGATTTTTCGTTAATATGGCAGACAAACGGCGATTGTCAAACACAATCGATTATAATTTGTAAAGACAATAAATTTAATTGTTAGATTAACACGCGACATGGCCGGATGAGGAAATTCTATAAAAAAAACCCAAAAATACCAAACTGGTAATCAAAAAGTACATTTAGGCATTTCTTTGAAGTGTAATCAATTCATTGTCAATATCATCGATATTTTTGGTTTTAATTGTGATTGTCGAATGTATTTACCCTGGTAAAATGCGCGTTTGTTTTGTTTGTTTTTCGATTCACTTCAAAACATTATAAAAGACTTTTATTTCTAGTCTCCGCAAGTTACTAAATAATTTCGTTATTTTTTGAATTCAATTAAATAAACGATAACTCACCTGAACTAAACTAACACATAAATAGGAAAGAACAAATGAGATTTGAACTGTTGACTTGGACATGTGAATATAATCAGCAGCATAAACAAATAATATTTGTCCAGGAATTGACATCATAATTAAAATTCTCGCTGTTTGAGCATATGGTACTGGAAAAGAAATAATTATAATTAGTATTGTCAATTTAAATGAAAATTCTCTTATTATGTGTTACCTCCTTTAAATAGTGCTCTCCATGGCAATTCAAATACTTTAGCGTGTGGTGGTATGATACCAAGTATCGAGCTTTGATGTAACATTGTTGAAATTTTGCTTGCTTGTACTGAAACTAAATTGCCACCAATACCATTTATTATTGGCTGGAATACTACAAAGCCGTGGAATACACCAACTGCTGCATCGAGTACAAGGCCACCCATTCTGTAATTTATTAATAAAAATAAAGAATATTAGTATTGATAATTGTTGAAGGTTAATTTCGTTTAATTTTAATTTAAAATTATATTGATTGTCCAACTTAAGTAAGACTTTTTCATAAGTTCATCAACCTTGTATGATAAATAGAAATGGCAATTATGACGAATACTGATATAAAGACTGGCGATTCCTTAAGATTTAGAAAAGTCCAAAGGAAAGACAAAATTATGCTCTTCCAAAATATAACATACATGGCCAAATTATTATACAACTATGACCAAATTTTTTCCACGAGAATTAATTCAATTAAATCTAGTCAATTAATCACCCAAAGGAGCTAGAAGGACTAGAGGGCCGACAGGAAGGATAGAACACAGAACGCACATCTTTAGAGTGATCCATACTGGAGCCGCTAACAGAAAAGCTCCGCAGAGGTGTTACGGCCGCTGTAGCCATCCGCGTCGGGTCAACTAGAGGCAACCTTAGGGGTAATTAGAAGTCATCACTTTCGTCGTTGGTATAGCAGTAAAGCAACCAAGGGAAAAATTGTGGATCTCCGGAAGGGATTGTGCCTGGTCTTTGCTGCCTGCTAATCGACCTTCCTTTATCTGTTCTTTGGGTGTTCATGAGGAGACAGAGAAGCGGAAAGGAATCTTCAAGAACCACATTTTTTGAAGCTTAATCTGACTGTTCTGATTGTTAGCTTACGGCTGTGGATGTTGAATGCCTAAACTAGCGAGGTTGCAGTCCAGCTATACTCCAAGGAAACTAAGTCTAAAGCCCGGTACCCACTTGTTGCAAACCGGCGTTTCGTATCCCTGTATCGTTTCAATTGTTGATTGATACGAACAAAACAGGAACCCAAATTTTTCGTGTATCATCACTGCATTTCGAATCATCCAGCCTGTATCATGTTTGATGCGGGAGTGCGATACGGTTATCTGGTCAACGGCAATAAAGCAACAGGATACGCGCATGCCCGTCCACACTTCCTCCTAAAGCGTATCGTATCATTCCTTTGATGTGACGGAGAAAAACCGCTAAATGAGAGATCGGGTTTGGATTGTATCATTTCGCACATTTTGAAACGAAGCGTTGCAATTTTTTTAGAAAAAAATTTAAAGAACGGTGATACGAAACGCCGGTTTGCAACAAGTGGGTACCGGGCTTTAGTCGTCCAAAAGGTGAAGGAGGTCTTCCGTTATGAAGGCTGCGGAGGAACGCTAGGTTATAGCCACGGTATACAGAAACAGAAGGTAATGTAAAAGAGACGAGAGCTTCGAATACCGTAAAAAACGGGCGCCTAGTGACGTCAGCCCTAATGCAGAAACAACAACCACAGCTGCGATTTTATATGGAAAGCGGGACCGTGGGTTGAAGCTAGTCGTTCCCTGCAAGGTCAAATTTTTCCGGACGAGGAGTCGGGCGGGAGGCGGAGTCTATTAAGTCACATTGAGAGGAGCAGGGTAGTGCCAGTTCAACATTAAACACCGCCTAAGGCAGAGCTCATTTCTGGGTGAATCAAAGTAGTCAAAACAACATCTTGCACCAGAATGAAGTTGTCTTCAAGAAGAAGTGAACATTAACCTATCCCTAACTGTAGAACGTATTAATTTTCAGTTTACTTGTACATGCATTTCAATTTATTCTTGTTTGTTACAGTTTGTTTAACTAGTTAAATAGTGTTACTAAGTTGACTCATTTCGCACACTTTGTTTATACCTTAGTTGCACCTTGGCTGTTTTTGAGTTGTTGAGTTGATTGCGGTTGCAACTTTTTTTTGTTAATGATAGATCACTTATTGTACTTATTGGGTGTTAAAAGAACACGTACTGGCGCCAGGGCGGGTTTCTCTTACAGTTTTCGAATTTTTGCGTGGGTGCACGTTATTGGTTAGATTTTTCCAGGATGACTAGGTGGACTTCTCTCCAGAGTTTTCTTGTCGTTGTTGTTGATTGTTGTTCCTTCCCCAGGTATCCATAATGGAGCCCGATGCGGACCAAATTTAGGCATTGACGGGCAAGAAGGAGTATGCGTGGGCCCGGCCACAAACCCCACGACCCCTTCCGGCTAACTGGCATTACCGTGTGGGTGGCATAACCCGCGTTGCGTAGGAACGAGGGTTGTTTTTCTCGAATTTTTATGTTTGTAAGTGTTTACGAGTCGGTTCTTCGGGGCTTCCGGCTCAGAGGAGGAACGAACAGGCATAATGGCGCCCAACTTGCTACAACATATTTGCGCCACTGTGCATAACAATTTGAAGACGTTGATCGCCGACCAGAGCGAGGACAATCTTCCACCACATTTCGACCGCTTTTAAATGCACTGTACCACTCATACGCAGGTGTTTTTGATACAGTCGATTCACCATAAGCCTTATGTAATACTAAAGAGCGATTAGGCGAAGTCAATCAGGTTTTTGTCGTTTTGGAAAACTGTATTCATATTTTACATAGGTCTTTCTTTCTTTCTAGTTTCCTCAACTAGTTGTCTTACTGACTGATTGCTGTCATAACCGTCAAAGGAGATTTACCTTTGTTTAAGCTCTAGTCTTCCACAAAAGACAAACATATTATCCACTTATAATCCAATCACAACCCTTACATTATACGCAAAATAACTAAACTTTGTCCTATGATCCCAAGCTTTAAATCTATAATGACTGGACTACTTTATTGTTGCTATTTTTTTTATATTCTTTTAAATATTTAATTATTACTAACTGGGTTTCAGCCTAATCCTTCTGCAATGATAACATAAATAATCTTTACGGCACGCCGTACTAATCAAACAAATGCGTAAGTGCCTTAAGCCTTGATTGACGTCTCATTCTTTTCATGCCAATTTTAAAATTTATCGCGCAACTTTTATTTTATGATAAACGAAAGTCGAAAGATTTAAAACAAAAGATAAAAATTGTCGCTTTTGTTATTTTTGGAATTTTCGTTAAGTGTAAATAAGAAAATGATAATAATAATTTTGCTTGTTTAGATGAATGAATTTTTCGCGAATAAATGGAATTATTAAAATGAAATGAAATTTATTGCGCTCTGTGACTGACATTGACTAAACAGGAAAAACTAACAATAATATGATTTCATGAATATTTATTTCATTATTCTTTAAGGTGTTATGAATATTTTAGAACGTCGCTCGATTATTCTCTAAAGAGATTAATTATTTCGCTATAATGTTAATGGCATGTCTTTAAGTAGTTAAGGGGTTTTGGATGCTCATTTTGTAAATTGTAAATAAACATTTGTGGAAATGTAAATATTGTTGAAGTTTTTTAATTCGTTCTTATTCATGTTTAGGTTCGTCATAGACACACACAGAATTTGTTTGATGATCTCGAAATGATAATTTGTTAATACTAATGTTGTAATAACACAATTATACAAGATAAATCGTTACTATTGAAGTTATTTGCTGACGAACGTTCTGTGTAACGTAAAAACTCTTAGAATTTTAATAGAACTATAGAAAAGTTTTGCTGTCAACCACAGATCGATGGTACTTGAATTTTAATGTTTTACTAATATATTTCCATAAGAATTTTGTTTGTCGAAATAGGTGTTGGGAAGCGCTTTTCAAGCTTTCAACGACTTTTAATCGAGTTTTTTAAGAGTTCTTAATCGATTTTAATTGATGAAAATTTAAAAAATCCTCATAGACTTGTAAATTGTTAAAATAACTTAAATACCACAATTTTTTAGAATTAATTAATAAGAAAAAGAAAACTTCTGGGCGTCACGACAGTATCCAGCCTTAATTACAGTATCCATTTTTATCGTGTAAAGGCAGAAAATAGCACAATCTTGTTATATAAGCTCTTTCCTATGAATTAATACCTGCTAGTCATTCTGGCTGTAACTCGTTGCTTAACAATTGTTAAAATGAAAATGTGTTTCGAGCAATTGGAAGTAGTATTGTGGTGCAATTTTAGAAAGCGGAAGAAGCGATGGTGAAGAGCACTAAACTTGGAGGAGACTATTTTCAAAAGAATTAACTTTAATGACATGTTTCCGCTATATCACAAACTACATATATACAATACATATCTGCGGAAACAAATCCACCCTTTCAATGGCGCTCAGCTCAGGAGGCTTGACCTCCTCTAGGGCAGTTCTCCAAGTTTGATTGTCCCTTGCGGCATGTCTCCAGTTCGGAATACTGGGCATTGCCTCTGGATCAGCCATCACTGAGTCTATCAATTTTCTCCTGCGTCTGCCTACTGGTCTATTTCCTGAAATTCCTGCTGCCATGAGCTGTTTTGGGATACTATTGAGGCTAATTACACAGCCTTACACTTTTCCTCTTAACAAACCGGTTTGTGTATGTTATACGAATTTCACGATAAACTGTTCTGCATTTTTCGTGTAATGATTCTATTCGCTATGCACCTGGGTACAAAACAACAAAATTTTTCTTGATTTTCGCTGCTTCCGAGAACGAAGTGCACAAGTGAGAAATTTCCCCGTGACTCCTTGCCTAAAGAACTTCTTTGTTGGAATTATTGAAAGTGTTGATGGATGAAACGATAGGCCGTGTAATTTGGTTCATTGTCCTCCATTTAATTATTTCGTTTATTTCATGAATTGTACATCAAGATTACATAATCTTTTGACAGACAGACGGCCGACTATTCCAAACTTGAAGCGAATGAACAAAAAAAGATCTTTGCCCAACTAAGAAAGAGACTCTTGGCAGTATAAATAACGTTCTTCTAGATGTACGTCCAATTCGGAGATATTCATGTAGATAAGATGGACGGGCGGAATGTAGAAGTTTATAAACAAATGTCAATGCCTTGAGGAGTAGGTAATCATCAATTGTGCATCTCAGAAGGGAATAACGATATGGTCTGATGTAATTGGATCGGCGAAGACTGTAGACAAACCTTGCGCAGACGTTCAAGGCTACATCAAGCTTAGCACGGCTATACTCCTATTCATTGTAATGCAACAGAATTTAGAGGCTTTAGACGGTTGGATACAGACCATTGATAAATGCGCTTGAGATCTACATTTATGTTCGTAATAGAGTTCTCAGCCAGTCCAGGGCGGCTGTTTAAGTAGATCTGAACATCATTGCATACATGTGGAGCTGTCAAGACGTTGCTAAGATCATTTATGTACATAGAGAGTAATGGTCCTAGTATGGAGCCCTGCGGAACGCCGCACGTTATCGGTAAGGGATCCTAAATCGAGTTATGCAACCACACTTTTTGGGAAAAATTTTGCAGGTAACTACGGATTTGTAATTGTAGACCCAAGACTACTAACTACTACTAATTAAGGAGAATTGAGCGACATTTAAGTCTTTCTGTATCTGGAGGATCCTCCTGTTATGATATTCTCTCTTATTTTTACTGCGCAGCTTGCTTGCAGCTTTTCTTTTTAGCTTAAAGACATCACGGAAACAAATCAATCTTTCCTAAATCATAGACTACTTTTTTACTATGAGGCATGATATAAAAATGTGTTTATTTCTAAATAATCATAAACGTTTTATTGATCGTACACATTAGCTCCTGTATTCAGTGAATAAAGTTTGTTTTTTAAATCATACCTTGTTATTGCTTTGTCGAGACAAATAGCAACTGATTATAGTGCAAAATAGTTGGACAAATACTAGAATAGTTTTGTTGATTTTATTATTGACGTCTCCTTAAGTTTAGAAAATTTTGGTGATTGTGATTTTTGTCAGTAACGATTAAATTTATAGTAGCTGCACGTTTTAATTTAGCAATTCAGTTGCTTACAGAATTATTTAATGTGGACGTTGCTTTTTGGGGTTTCAACAACAGTGTTCCGTAAAGAGCTTCTTAAAAATGCAAATACACTTATAAAAATTAAACTTAGTTACTTACCCACTAATAAATAATGCTGATATAACAGGTACCCAGCCTGAAGTTAGGACAGAGCGAGTATACTTATTATGATAAACTATAAATATCCACATTGGCAACAAACACAGATAAACTACCACTACGACATATGTAATCCACAAGTGTGTTGCTGTAAAGAGAAGAAAATAAACAAATAAATACATTTCCTAAAGCTGTAAATAATAATAATCCTTACCAATATGATCAAATAGTAGAGATGCAATAAAAGAGAGTAAACTAATTGATACAACATCACCAATAGATGCAGCCAAAGGTGTTGCTAAATTATCAGGATTCAAATGGTATCTTTTGGATACTATAATCACAGCCACTAATACAAAATCTATAAAAAATTAAACATTCATTAATATCATTTATAAAATTGCTTTTAAAAAGCAAGTTTTTACCTAAAACAAAACAGGATGATGTTGCGGTAAACATACTGGATGCGACCAATAGCATAACATGCTCAAATATAAATTCTCCACTCATTGCCGCACCGACGCATATCGCGAACGTTGAAACGATGAATGAAGCAACTATTGCTTGAACTTGAACTATGCAAACATTACCAACAATCATATGGAATACTTCTTGTTTGGATGTCATATTCCCTAAGTTAGCTTGCGTTGATAGGCGCGACGCTAGGCACATATCTAGATTTCCTTTCAGTCCAAGTAATGCCGGTACCAAAATAAATAATTCAGAAACTTGCTTAAATACTTTCCAATGCTGTAATTAGAGAAAGAGAGAGAGAGAGAGATTAGTAATTTTTGTTTTTATTTGTTTAAAGTTTTATATTTAAGAGGTTTTGTAATGTGGTTGACAAATGGATGCAGTAACTGGGAAAAGGTCTGAAATGGTTTTAATCCTTCTTTTGTATAAGATCTAAACAAGAAAGTGCCTGGAGTGCACTTTGTGGAACATTGTGCCATTCTCAAGTAAGAGAAGAAAGGTTTAGAACACTAAAAGATACTAAATAAATGGAATGTATAATTGCATTTCAAGATAGTACACAAGATTTACATCTTTTTGAGTACATAATAAAACAGGATATAAAAAAAGATATAAACACACTTAAGATAAAAATTAAAATAATGATGAAAATTCAAGTAATATGAAGATAAAAAATAGAAAGTAGAATTACAATAGAAATTGAAGATGAAAGTGATAGAGAGAAGAAGAAGGTAGATAAATAAATGCATGTCTTCTGAATGTCCTGGCTGTACTCATTCTCTGTATGTTGTTTGGAAGATTATCCCAGATTCTGAGGGTATACGCAAAGAAGGAACGACTACCAATTAGAGAAATGTCGGCCGGAATCTGGAATATGATGGATCTCAAGGATTACAAAGGAAAGAGGAAGAGTTTTCACCAAGCAGGTTACTCCGACGATCTGCGTAAATTTGTCCAGCGGCACTTAAATAGCTGCTCGCTTGGAGCACTGGTAAATGGAGCAGAGAGATACTTTAAGGCCACTTTTCTCAGGGCAAGATATGAACTACTGTTCCAGTAACAATATATGTCGGCATTGCGTTGCAATAACTGCTCCGACAAAATAAGACTGAATTCTTTCTTTTAAGAAAATTTGAAGGAGAGTTAGGAATTGACAACAATACCCAGGTTTTTGGCACAGTTTGAAAGAGTAAGTAAGTTATTAATCAAAAGAGGTGGGTAACCTTTCGACTAAGAAAAAGTACTTGCGATTTAATTGGATTTAATTTAAGGAAATTACTAGAACTCCATTTGTTTATTTGACACAAGGCGCTATTGAGACATAAAATTAAATCTCATTAGGAAGACAAGAGATATACAGCTGGAGATCATCAGCATTGAGGGATAACAGAGTGAAGATCATTAATATTGAGCGAGAAAAGCAAAGGACTAAGAACCGAACTCTGAGGCACACCTGTAGATACACTTAAGAACTATGCTCTATTTGAGAGAGAGATGAGAAAAGAGCAGAAAAAGAGGAAAAGTGATCCAGTTTACTAAGTTTATGGAACAGATGCGAGTGAACTACAGAGTCGAATGCTTTGTAGAAATCAAGAAGAACTAGTATTGCAGTATCACCTTGATTAATGGCGGAACGAAGATCAGTTGTTACCTTCAATATAGCAGTTTCGCAACTGTGGGATTTACCAAAGCCAGATTGGAGTTTAGAAAGGGAATTATAAGAACCAAGATACCGCAGGTCCAGTGACCCCAAAAAGTATATGAGTGTGTTTGTACGTTCATTGGCCTTCAGCAGATCAACAGTGAAATCACCAGCAGCAATTATGTTATCATAATGACGGGAGAGAGTAGATGCGAGATCGAAGAGTTACCTGCAATAAATTCAAATTGGGAGCCAAGGGACTGGCCTACTACTTTTGAGGGGAGAGAAAAGGTGACATATATTCAACACTGTAACCAAATAATACAATATCGCTTTAACCAAATATGATACCGACTTCGTTAAGATACCGATTGAGACCTATTAACGAATATATAATCTGAAAAGGTTTTTTATAAAATTCGGTCGAACCGTTTTTTTATTTAAACGACGAACGTGATCATTGTACCTGCACGATATCGCGGGAATTACATATGATACCGACTTCGTTTAAGTGTCGCGACACTGGTCGCTCGAAGCGTATGAACGAAAATATGATCTGAAAAGATTTTCATAAAATTCAGTCAAACCGTTTTTCAGTTTAAACGAAGTTCGTGTTTTTTGTACCTACACAATATAGCATGAACCAAACACGACACCGACTTCTTTGAGACGCGGATGCTTATTGTAAAAATTATGGGCAAATTGGAAATATGGGTGTTTGGTGAAGAGTTCTTTGAGTACGGGTCTGTAGCCACTTGTCAGCGTCCCATTCGACCGCGACAATTCAATGAAGTTGTTGAAGCGGTAATAGAGAGCGTTGCCGATAGTCCAAATGTGTCGTATCGCCGTCGATCTCAGGGGTTAAACAGGAGTGGAACTACTATAAGGAGGATTATGACTATTCAATGATTGTTGCCAATGGACAAGCCACGTCGTTTGCAATATGTAAATGCCGTTACAAGAATAATCGATGCCGATGGGTGCTCAAAAGTATACATATATAGTAGCAGTATCATAAAGTTTGGAAACCACGGGTATAGACTAAGCTTGAACTAGTTTTCTGGCTTATCGTGAGCAAAATGTATGCGCAGAGATCGGGATATCTTTTGGACTATAGGACTTCATATATTTTGTTATGAATGTTTTGGCCCGCCGACAGAATTCTGCCGAACTTGCGTCATACAATTGCCATTAAGTCAGATTGGGTCAAAATAGTTTGAATAGCATACCTTCATTGGCAGATTGCGAAAATTAGTTGAAACAGTTCTTTAGTCAGAAATATATGTATCTTCTGTGAGTCCTAGATTATGCAGATACCGGAGAATAGAGAATGTTCATCGAACTGTTTGGAAACAGTTATTATATTAAATGCAATTTTCAGTAGCTTTGGCATTAACCCAATGAAATGATTCGAAAACGGCTTAGGAATGCCAATGAATGAATTCAATGTCTCATCGAAAACCTGCCCCCTAATCTATATTTATCATACTGATTAACTTTCTTCAAAACAACCCTCAAAAAACACCTTTCTTAAAATGGCATTTAACATTTTTGTGTTGAATAAGTAAAAAGCAAAACCAGTCAGTCATTCGAACTTATCGAAAAATTTATATCTAAAGAAATTATTATAAATTAAGTCCCACGACTGGTTAGTAGCGACAGGCATCCATTTAAAACAGCAATTTTTATCGCCATTATATCTTTTCTATTTTAGGAGACGAGACATTATTGTCTGCTTTTATTACATAAACTAAGCAGCGGCGGCAAATAGCTATTGATTTTTTTCTTTATTGCTTTTATTTCATGAAACCCCAACAAAGTTGCATTTTCAGTTGCAAAACTACGGATTTTGTTGGTGTAGTTTCCATTATGGTCACGTGTTTTTGGAGTGAGTGAACAAAAAATGAACTTTCAAAGATGAACAAATGTCACACAACAAAGTTTTTTTCTTTTACTGGAAACTAAAAGTTATATTAAAATATTTATGTCAACCTATTCAAGGTCTCAAGGTCCCTCATGGATTATTGATTGGTGAAACAAAACGAAGAAATTTTGAAAATTGTCATTTTTGTGGGGCGCGACTTTGTTGAGAGTTGTGGAACGTGATATTTGTGGAAAGGATAAGCTGTGGATGTTCTATTTAACTGAACGAGAAAATTGCATGGAGTTTTAGGATCGATAACTGTAGCTATTGTTTTAGTAGTACGACCGTGGGTAACAAGGGAAACAGCAAACATCTTAATGAGTTCAAACAACCTATCAATTAACTCCACAATATAATAGGGGGACTTCTCGTTGAGAAAATGCCTATTTGATGATATCTGGGCAGTTCGATAACCATCAAGCTGCATGATTTCCCACGTCTGTTTATAATTTTCGTATTCGTATTATCATTTCCCCTTCGGGGGGACTACGACACGATATTAATTATGTGCCAGTCAACGTCTGTATAAACACACATCGAAAATAGCGCTACAGTCACATTTTCAAAATGATAATTTAGATACCACAGAATATGGACAGACGACGACGACAGACGGCAACGTGCAACTTGAGTATGACGCCGCCGCCGCATTCTTATTGCCATCTTATGGATTTTAATATGATGTTTGGATTGTAAATTCTTGCAAATTGAAATTAATTTGCCAGAAAGCTTCTTCTTTTTTTATTTAACGCGATTAACTTGCAATTACTACATGGGGCACGAGTTTAGGACAAATAAATTTTGATTTTATGACAGGAGTGTGACAGACCGACAGTCGACGCGACTAAATAACGACTCGAATGTCAACAATGTTTCGAAATTTTGGCGATTTGGTAAAGGAGTTTTTATTAGATCAAATTAAAAATTATGACATGGATCATTGTTTCTTTTTTGGGGAGAAGGTGTGTTTTATGACATATTTTATGCTATTTAAACAGACCGTTCTGTCATTGAATTTATCGTTCCAGCTGCCAAAGAATTTTAACAAAATTTCCAATCGTAATTGATGTTACTACACATACAAGATTACCGCTAAATTGTCTGCATAGTTTTGCATGCTGTTTGCTGATTGAAATCAATTGAATTTTATTCAATTATATTTCGTAGAGTGATTTATTGATTTATAAACGAGATGAGTGAAGGAGTAAGGGGATTTTGTTTTGTTATGTCAATTGTTACGTTCCTGGTATACTATTCAATATATAGTCGAACTTTCTCGAGTGGAAAATGCTCGAGTTAGCAAGCGACATTGTGTTGCTATAGTTTAATAATTGGCTTTAGGTAGTCAATAATCTTTCGGTAAATAGAAATTGTTCAAAGACAGTTCGCCTAGAGCAGTGGTCGGCAAACTCTGTAGTCAACAGAGTCAAATATTAACAGCATAACAGTGGGACGTCCCAGCAAAGGATACGTTGTAGTCACTGCCGCTGGGTCTCGAACTCCATTCCCGATTCGTTTTCATTCGTTTCATTTTTACATCGAATGCTTCACGCATAATCGCATCGATCACAACTTTGTCGCATATCTGTTTGAATCGGGAATTTCTCGGATAAGTCGCTTCGAATACGAACAATGCTGGTTGAGCCAAAGTACGACGCTTGGACAAATTGGACGTTTTTCAATGGAACGTGTTCGATTTCCAAGGCTCTCCACAAGCTGTTCTAATCGCTGCAATCGAAAACGGATTTGAAATCAATGAAAACAACGACAGTTCAACGAATTTTTTCTTCCATTAGCTGACGGAGAGCGAATATTTGATCAATACATCTTCGATGTGATGTAAATCCTGCTTGTTCTTTCCGGCTCGTTTGCTCTCGATATATCTGTAGCCGGCATTGCAGGATTTTCTTAAATACTTTGCCGACGATCGAAAGGAGGCTAATACGGCGATAATCCTTACATTCCCGACTGCCGCCTTTCTGCAAAAATGGCACAACGATCGCTTTCTTCTACGCCGACGGCCGCTTTCTTCTATGAGCACATGGTGTCGTGATAAGACATCTCCTCCGACTTTGATCATCTCGGCGGTTAGTTGAACTATTCTCGGCGCTTTTCCATTTTGCAGCGATTTATTGTCGTCTTCACCTCGATAATTGCCGGTTCGGTATAGAGAAACTGATTCGTTGGCTGTTCGATAGCCGGCGATTCGGGTGTTGGATCTTGTGGCGGATCGTGGTTGTACAGCAGGTGGAAGAATGCTCTCCAACGCTGCAGGCGCCCATGGAGAAAGGTGACAACAATTCTATCCGATTTTTTGTTGCCATTTGTTGATGTTTTGTTGCATAGTCGCCAGATTGTCTGCTACAGCGTCCGGTACTCATGCCTGGGCGCCGCTTCTTCCATGTCGGTAGCAACGTTATTCCAGTACGGCTGTCGCACAGTGGTCTGAAATCCCCAAAACCTGGACAAAATTAATTTACTACCGTAAGAAAAATTATTTTTTTATGAAAATCGGTATATGGGGGTTTTCGGGGTCGCTGAGTAAGAATCTGTTATCAGATTTTCAAAAAACAAAATGGCGGATCCAATATGGCGACCAGCTTTATGAAAAATTAAGCAAATTTGATAAAGATTGGTATATGGGGGTTTTCAGGGTCACTGAGTAAGAATCCGTTATCAGATTTTGAAAAAAAAAAAAAATGGCGCATCCAATATGGCGACCAACTTTGTTCATATTTAATTGAATTGAATGAAATTATGCAATAATGGCTGTTCGGAGTAGCTAATTATTAATCCGTCATTAGATTTTTACTAAACAATATAGTGGATCCAATATGGCGGCCAATTTTGTTTTTTTTAATTAAATGAAAATCTGTAATAAGGACGTTTTGTGGTTGCTCAGTAATAATTTTTAACGAAAATGTACTAGAATTGTTAATGAAAATAAACTTTTTTTATTTAATTTAACAATTATTAAATTAATTTTAGATGCAAACTTTTTTTCAAATTCAAATACATTAGGCTTTATTTGTTGCAAAGATTTGTTATAAATACTTTGTTATAAAGATGAAAAAAGTTAATACATATATAGCGCCTGAATAGGACGTTCAAAACTATACGTTGAGCTAATATGTAGTATATCGTGGATTTTTCTATTTCTTGTTGAGGGGTGCCTTTGCCGGCACTGCGACCTATTTATTTGGTCTATTGTGCCATCCCCGTCTTTAAAAACCCTTCGGGAGCTGCTCCGCAGAACCGATAGCTACAATCAGCCACCAGACCTATTTTGTTTAGACGGTAGTTAAGCGAACAGTGGCTCGTCAAGAGCTCTATTATTATTTTTAGCTCCCACCTGTTGAGATGAAAAAGTTTTCCCGCTTTAGCTTTATCGATTTGGATGAATCTTTTAGCTTGACGAGCACCCTGGGTGTTTGTCCAGCTATGAAGAAACAGCTGGTCGATTTTTGATGGCCGTTCTAACGTGGTAGCTTGCTAAGCTACAGAAAGGTTCCGGACCGATAGGTGATGAGTTTGCGCCAGGCTGTGGGCAATTTCATTACCAATGTGACCTTCGTGGCCCGGAATCCATATCAGCGTGACACTGTTGTTCCTGCTTAAGAATTTCGGAGATCGGAGACAATCCAGGACAGTCTTTGATGACACCCTGTGAGATTTAATGGCCAGCAATGCAGCTTGACTGTCGGAGAAAATAACAATGTTAGAGCTATTTGGAGCTCTATTAAGACTCTATACAAGTCTGAGCACACACCTGGATGGCAAGTATTTCGGCCTGAAACACAGTGGGGGTAGTGCCCAGAGCCATGGATATTTTGCTCTATCGTGGATAGAATGACATGGAGCAGGCAGGAGCAGCTGATTTTTTTATATGTTTTGCAGAGATGATTAATAAACAATTACATGCGTATTACTTAGTGGAAGTCGATGGAAGTTTGTACTTAGCCATCAATTTATAAGCCGAATCGTTAATCAAATCACCAAAATTTATTACATATTTGATCATAAATAAACAATACAGTTATTGATTTATGTTCATTTCAATAACACAGTATAATTGTACTTACTCTTAGGAGAAGAAACCTTTTTACAGAAAAGGAAACGGGCAAACGTACTGCAATCTACACGCAAAAACGTAACACGTGCTTTTGCTCCGGGAAAACGTGCTGCGTGTAGCGTGTTCGACACTCACTTTCCAAATGGAATACAAAAGAGGTTTCGAACATCTGCCTCTTGCCAAGGGCCTTGAAATACTCAAGGGGGGCCACTATACCTAACCCACGCGAAAAAAGTACCTAAATAAAAACTTTCGTTTTTGGTACTTTTGTCCAGGTTTTGGGGATTTCAGACCACTGTGTGTCGTTTCGATTTCATTTTCTGTCGAACATATTTGTTAAATCGTTGGTATTGCTCGAAATCGACGTGTTTCATTCGTTTCCGCTGATCGACGAGGTCCAGACAGCTGTCCGAGATCCTTGGTTGCGTCCGTTTACGGATGGGTGGAACTCCATTGCACACCCCACAATGGATTCCGATAATTGCCTTTATTCTACATCGATATCGTCCGGTATTGCAAGCGCCGCAAATTTGTTGGATAATGCCATTTGAAACTCTCGTCCGATGACCGGTACCGTAGGCACGCCCAATTCTTCTTGGATGGTGGTGGCGCCGTTTTCGTCGCTCTAATCGAATTACAGATGATTTCGCTCGAACAAGATAATGGCCCGATCCCACGTATCGCACGTAAGTCTATGAGAATCTTTCGTTTATCAAAACGTAGACCCCTGTGGTGAAAGTCGAGTCGTGACGTGATCCATGACCAGCCGTTTCGAGTTGAAGAGAGTGACGTTTTAGTCGAATTGCGACTTTCCGTACAGGGGCCTAGAGTGGAAATGCTTAGTTCAGTTTAGGCCCCTGTACTGAAAGTCGTGATTTTGAACTTAAATGACTTGTCGTCAACACGATGACTCGACTTTCAGCAAGGGGGAGGGGAAGGGGGTACTCTAACGTCCTCAATCTGAGAGAAGTATATTTTTTTTGTTAAACAAATCGTTCAAGTCATATTGCAATGTCTAGAAGTAAGCTTGATAATAAGGATCAAAGACTGACTGGTGGTGACACAAACATCCGCGAAAACGGGAAACTGTCTTGTTGCAGTGTTATGAATGCATTCACTCAAACTTAATACTAGGCTTAAGGAGAAACATAAAAATATACTACTACATACCTCTACTCTTCCTAAAATAATTCCAGCACCAATAGTCCCAATACCAGCTATAAAAAATGGTATTGAAACTTGTAGGGTTATATGCCACCATTCTTCGTGCTTAATTCCAGGCCGGTTGAGTGCTAATTTTTCGTCAGCCCCATCGCCACCATCACCGCCATCACCGCCGATACCAACAACACCCCTATCTGATCCAGGATCAGGCTCCGATGATGCTATGGACGTCGTGATGATTGAACTTAATGAACCAGTTGTCGAATGTGGTAATCCTGACAATTTTTCATTGTCAGTGTCTAAAAAAGGTAAAAAAAGAAACAATTATAATTAAATTAAATAAATATTATTTTTTTTTTTTTAAAATAGTTTGGTTTGGAATAAATATATTAAAAAAAAAAAATAAGACAAAAATGGTGACAAATTGAGGCCGTTTCCATGCAAAATATAAGTAGTTCCCATATAAAATATAAAAACATTAGGAGTAAAAAAAATATTAAGAATTTTTTTTTTCAAATTAAATACAGAAAGGTCAATTCTGATTAATTTTCACCTGGAGACAAAAAGCGGCGGCTAGAGCGCTTATAAAACACATTGAGAGATTCCTCTTACCTGCGCTGAAAAATTAGCATTTGAATTAGGAACATCATTCACACTGGTTTGGCTCAGGCTAATTTGCATTCGCGCGATTTTAATTTATTTTTATTTTTTATTTTTAGTTGTTTTGTTTTTTTATTTAACAAAAACTCGGAATTTATTCAATTCTCGATAAGTGTGCTTCCCAGCTACTTGGCAGCTCTTAAGAACAAAATAATTATTATAGATCATTCAACCAGATCGGCGTTCTTTCTCTCCAAAAACAGGGTGGTTGTTTTGTGTGGTATCCATCCGTTTCCAGCTGTTTTTCGTTTCTGTTATATTTTATATTTTATTAATTTTGTTTTTTTTTATAGTTTTATCAAAAAGAAAACATGAATATTATAGCATGCTGGCCGCTCAGGTGGCGACTCCAAAACAGAGTCGCAGACATTGTGACACCACACACGAAATTTTTGTTTCCAGGTGTGATCTGGTTTTATGTTTTGAGAGATAGATGTCAAGAAACTTATAACCAAAAAAAAAAAACATCCGAATTAGGGATTTACATTTTTTCTTATAAATATTGTTTTTATGGCATTTTTATGGCGCATTTTTAGAATTCAAACGACTCAATTACATTGATAAGAGAGCAGTATAGAAGCTAGTGGTAACCGGAAATACGGTTTTTTTGTTTAAAATCAGATATTTTATAAGTGTGCAATGCTTTCACGATTTTGATGATTTTTAGTGATAGTGTGGTTTTTATTTTATTAAGAGATTCTTGCCTTTATCATGAAGGATGGCATTGCGCATCAAGATATGAACAAGTCACGCGTTCAATAACTTTATAAAATTATAAATATTAAAAATAAAAAAAAAATATGAATAAAATTTAGAATTTTGTAATATCTAAACATAGGCACACACGTGTTTCTATTTTAGAAAAAAAAATTATGGAAAAACAACGCAAAAAACTTGTTTTTTTTTAAAAATATTTTTTTCTTCATTCATCATTACATAATTATTTATAAATTTTTGTTTTTACGATTAACGCTTTATTTAGAAAATTAGCTGAATGTCGTTTAACTGCCCAGAAAAAAATAACAGTGTAAATAATTGTGGAACGTATTTGATCTGTCAAACTTGATAAATGGACTTTTCTGCCTCAATTTGATATTTTTAAATTTTAAATTTTTGATAAATAACTGAACAAAAACATTGCAATAAGTGCATTTATATGAAAAAGGCAACAACGAAAAGGTATTAGTTAGTTAAGTTTTAACGCTGGAAGTTTTGGGATTGAATATCGGTAAGTTGTTTTGTTTACATGGATTGCGGAAATTATATTATGAGACGTACTAACGTCCATTTGTGAAGAAATTATATGTAGTTGGGTGCTATGCTATGGGTACTCCTTTCAAAAGGAGATGACTTGAAGCCATAATGGTTAACCGCGAAGCAAGGCACTTCTTTTACGTGCAACGTGGACAAAGTAAGAACGATCGCCAAATAACGAGTTAAAACTAGGAATCAATATTGTAACCTGCCTATTGGATTGTAAAAAACGCAGTTTCTCAAACAAATATCAAGGACACCTTTTATTCAGTGAGCAGTAGTTTGCAAAAGTAAGACCCAGTAAGCTGGATGTTTATGGTGTAATATGATCATGCCGTCTTAGCCTATAGACAAAACGGAGACAATCGTTGAAAGCAACTTCCATCTTTCTCATACACACCGAATCAAGTTTGAGGAAAATTAGACTACCTTACCTTAAGTGGGACACAATTAGAGCAATCACAAGCATTTTTCGCGTATCAGGTTTGAGAAGGCAAGAGGTTACCCACAGTTGACGTAGGCAACCCTAGACTTTTTGAAGACTCCACTCGCGTGACTACAACAACTAAATTTAGAATTAACCTCAACACCTAGGTTTCTGACACTCGATGATTGAATCGATGGGCATACTTGTGTAGATTTGCACATCAGAAGCATATAAATGAACAGATGTGTTCTTAATTGCAAGTGGAACAGCAAAGGACCCAAAATAGAGCCTTGTGGGATACCACAGCGTAGAAATATGGACTTGGAAAATTTCTCCTGGATTTTAACGATTTGTAGCTTAGCAATAATTTTACAGCAGTATAGTGTAGAAAGAAGTTCATCCTCGCCAATGCAGCGAAATGCAAAGCCATCAGTAAAACCGTTCATTTGTGAAAAAATTGGACGCTAAAACTTTGATTTGATTTGACAAACACTGCACTGCGTTGATTTCGTTATAAAATGCAGTGCTGCAATTTTTGACAAGCATTAAACAACACTGCAAACTGCATTGATTCTATTACAGCCTTCAGATCTCTCATTTTTCGATGAAGACCCTGCTCGAACAGTGTAAGAGCCAAGCCATTATCCAGACTATGAACCTATTCAAACGGTCTGGCCTACAACTATGAAGTATAGGGAAGTAATACAATATCCCAAGGGATTTTGGACCAAGTACTTCACCAAACGAAAGAAAGTTCACTTTTTTTACAAAAACATTGCACTTTTATGTTGTTTTAAAATGACACCCCCTGTTTGAAAGATCCTGTAATTAAATTTTTGTACATAACATCACCTTTTACGAGGCAGTTAAGTTTTTACAGTGTTACTTAAATTCATAGAAAATGCTTTACAACATCATCCGGTAAACACAAAACCATCACAGCTTTATTGTATTTCGACGACCTATGAGAGGATGATCAAAATTGTAAATGTAAAAGTGTAAATTACGAAACCACACAAGTGCAGTAAAGGTCATATTTAATTTTATTTAAAAAAAATAGCATCTCTCGAAGAATTTATGAATATACATATTCCTCGAGTGTAGATGTTTAATTTTTCAGTTAATTTATGATCCACAATTTTTCGTTAAAAAAAACTTTTTGTGAATGACCTTTTTTTATGAGAAAGGTTAGTTAGAGAGATCAATCTCCGTTTTACAGTTTTTTTGATCATTCCAGTGGGAAAAATTGAGAGCGCTGCTCAGGGGAGGTTATTTTGAGCGCTGTTAAATATGCTTCCAAGGGAGCATTACTGGTAAAGGTAGTATAGAAAGAATATTGGCAGATGTCGTTAAAGGATAATTCTAAGTTAGAGAAGTTATAGGAACCTTTTTGTTACTAATTCATATTTTCCTATTTTTGACAACACTAAAATCGGGCAAATGGAATGAACAACATAATATTAAACTACGCTGTACACAGACGGTGTTCAAAGTAAAAAAAACTAAAAAACGCCAAGTCACAAATAATAAACTCTGGCTTCCTGATATTAAACTTCACGCTACTTAGGAGTAAAAAAAATTAATTCAATTCTAATTACATTAAGGAAATTCCAGTAAAATAAAAAGTTTGTCAGGGGAATGTCTGAATAATGTTTCCTATTCTTTGACTAACATCAAAAAACCCATCAAATTAAACAAACAATAATATTTTTTAAAGTGTGAAAAACCATACATATACTACCTCAACTTAATGATAATATAATTGCCCAAATACCTATCCACACAACCACACATTTTTTTAAAATGATTATAAATTGTATAAAAGTAATGTTAACACCTTTTACATCAATCACAGCACATTTTATTATCCATTTATTTAATCAAGGCATATAAAATAAATATAAAAACACTTTTAAAGTTAAATACAGAAAAAAAAACGAAACAATATTCATAAATCATTCCCATAATCACATTTAATATTTAAAGGTAAAAAAAACGAATAATCACCAAATCAAAAACCTACAATCCATGAAAATTACAATGTGTGTAACCCTGTAATATGAGCAGCACGCTCGCCCAGCAGCAAAAACTTTTTTCCCATCCTGTGATTGCCACTTGCGCAGCCGCAAATTACACCGGGGATAATTTTATGGCGATTTTTGCATCTTTCACGACAATTTTTCAATGTTAACAAAATTAATTGAGAGAAATAATGAAAAAAAAAACAGAGTGAATTTGCGGTGTTTTTAAGGTTTAAAAGGTAAAAAACAGGTGTAACAAATATTTGTTAAAAATTTTCACTAAGTTTTTATGGTTTTTGACACATTTTTTGCATAAAAACGTCTGATGACGGAAAAATCAAAATGATTACAATTTGTCCTACATAATTATAGCTGCTAATTTAAATAACGATTACATTAGGTGTGACATTAAGTTATTATTACTGGTTTTTTAACCAATATTCCATCCTCAATTACGACCCATAATTATTATAATGGCGGAAAAGTATTTTAAATATACAAATTTATATCAATTGATTTGCGTTAATTAATTGCTTGAAACTGAATAATTAATTAATCCTTCTGTCTTTAAATTCCGGTTTTTTTTTAAATTTTGTTTCGTGATAAATTTGTAGCGAAATTGAACGTAATTAATCCAAAGAAATTGGAATTCTCCTATTAATGGGTGGTGATAAGACCCTTCAATGAAGCCATAATTTAATCCTTTTAGATTGATTGATCGCGCTGCTTTTCATTTATGTAATCAATTACGCAATTTGTGTGGTGTTAATCGCCATTTAAAACTTGATTTTAATTATATTATTTTTTTAAATATTAAAATTAGAAAAAATAATAATAAAATATGTTTTATCGCATCTCCCAAATTTCAACTTTTCATATAGATACATTAGAAGCGTTGAGTTGACATTATTTGAGTCATCTATAGGTGCGTCTTTTTAATCTGTTCTGTTCTGGAACATTTAAAAAACGGTAGGCGAAATTTTCATTTGCATTAATTACGGTTTTAATTTCTACAAATATTGCATAAACTTGGTTGTTGACGCTCAGATATCCCGTTTATGACTAGGTTGAAAAGTTGAGTCCAGGTTGAGTTGAAATTTCGACCACCGTATATGATGTTGATCTGAGTTCACTTTGGGTTGAAATAGAGTTGAGATGATATCAAAACATAACCTCAAATTTTTGTGTGAAATTCTCATTTATAGATACGAAAAATTTCAGAACGAAATAAATTTTTGTTCCTTTGTCAGAAAAAACACCGAACACAAAACTAACGTCGAAAGCGGACTTTACGGATGGTAAACAAACAAAACAAATGTCACTTCGACCCAATTTCAACTCTACCCGTGTATATGAAGCGATATATTAACTCGAAGCGATATATTAAGCTGAGTTGGGTTGAGTGAACCCAGTTTCAACTCGACATCCGTTTATGACTGGGTTGAAGCCGGGTTGAACCTAAGTTGAACCTAGTCATAAACGGGGTAAGAGCCTAGCGATACCAAAACTGAATGACATCGGCTCAGAATTGGGCCGAGTAGATTAGAGCCGTTAAAGAAGAAGTAGAAGCTGAATACAGTTTGACGTTTGACGCAACACAAAACATGGTAAGCACCATCATATGTATTAACGTGCTGAACTGAGTTTTAAAATTATCTAGACACGTTAATAAGTACTCAGAGTTATTTAATACCATGTTCGCACTGAGCTGAAATTAAGTGATTTTGGAAAGTGATTTTGAAATTATGCAGAACCGTTCGCATTGAATTGAAATGATTTCGTTTGACAGTTTTTTCTTTTTTCTAGGTCTTCGATTTTTTCTGTCCAAATTTCACTAGCCATTCGTCTTCTAGCAAAGCCTATAGCTTCTTTCTGTTATATTTCTTGGGTTTTTGCATTTTGAAGAATGTGAAGTTCAAATTTCGATTCAAATCTGTTATTAAAATGCCCAGTTGACAATTTCAGGAATAAGAGTGACGCGCTGAATTGAGCTGAATTCGAAAAAAAGGTTGCATATTAAATTTTGTGTTTCAAATGAATTTTCTTGTACCGAGCCGCTGAAAATGTTTCAGTAAACTTAAGGCCCCGATACATGGTGAAATTGGATGTTCATTAAACCCATTCGCGCAACCAGTTTTGATCGGACGACCTGCTGCTCACAATCGATAGTTTTTGTTGTACATCTGAAGAAGTAATCATATATTTTAAGAATGCTATTTTGGACATGAAACTATTTTTTCCCAAAAGAACATTGAAAGTAGGCCCCTGAAGATATAGTCTATGTTTTACTTTGGGACATTTCATTTCAGCAGGTCAAGCTCGACATCCGCCAATTTCCATAATATATGTATTTATCGAAAATAAATAAACTCTTCTGCTTAATGCAAAACTTATCAAGAAATGTTAAAAACCGATTCGCTCAGGCACCTATATAATCGCTATCATTTTCAAGTTTATTTCGTTTTCGTTTCGGTTCGTTTTCCTTTCTGCTGCATGTTTGGGCCTTAGCAATTGAATTAGGACAGCAGTTGATGTAGTTTTTTTGACTTCCAAAATTCATAGATTGAGACTAGGGTTACAATTACGAAAAGAATATAGTTTGGCAAAAAAATTAAGCAAAAGAACAATAGGGTCCTTTCAAAAACGCATGACTCCAGCCATTCTGCAGTATTCAGCAATTGGAAATCTGTAGCTGAATACTGTACAATGGACTGTAGTCATACGTTCGACCATTGATATGCTTAATTTTTATGGTGAAAGATTAAAATAGAGCAAAAGCCAAGACGTAAACTGTAACATAAATTCAAACAAGGATAATTGAAGCGTAGATCTAGAATCTAAAGTTATTTTCTTAGTGTGTTTCACCGCGAATATTGCATACTTCTAGCCTGCTTACTTACCTTAACATCTATAAAATCATTCGATTAATTTTTGCAAAAATATTCGATGCAAATCAGCAAAAAAAATTCATTTTAAGCTAAGATTGTTTGTAAGCCCCATTAATGCTGAATTATTTTTTAATGAGCTGAATATGTTTAAGGGTATGTTTTTGCATGATTTTTCATTTCTTATGTTTTATTTTTGTAGGTTGTTTATTATTATATTAAAAATTTCTATTATATTTTTAATTTATAATTTAATAGTGTTTAATAATGTTTGAAAGTAGCTGAATTGATTTATCTAAAGCGCTGAATGTAAGATATGTTTTTTGTGTAACCTTTTCTTAGAAATTCTGACTTAAAAATATACAAAAATTCGTGGGTAGTTCATTGCAGTAGATAAATATAGAGTGGTTGTGATTAGTTATATTATCAGTTGGTTTTATATGCATGTGTATATAGTTTTTTGAAAAGAGATTTTTTTTCTTGTAAATTTAATTAAATCCAAAGAGTTTAAAAATATTAATAAAAATCAGTGATTTTTTTATAACGTTTTAAGATATAATCAGTGGTTTTATCTCAGTATAGTTGTATAGAAAAACATTCCGTACATGCATAATAAACAGAGAAGGAAATTTGTGTGTACAATAGATTTCTTAAAAGAAATGTTTGTATAGTAATATTAAAAACAAAAAAATACATTCAGCAAAAATTTAATTTGAATAAATAACAAAAATTGAAGGTTAAAATCGAATATTGAGTAAGAAAAAAATTATAACGTTCCAATTATATATTTATAGAGATAGCTTAACCCTCGTATTCTAAAAGCAGTCACAAGTCACAACGCAATCACAAGTGTATGGCGAGTCTTGACGAGTCTGTGCTAAATAAAAAGTAAGTTTAAAGCTAAGTAGACTTAACTTCTGTCAACATATGACATATCAACCAAAATAATTAGTTCATAGTAAGTAAGCGCGGGTCATCAAAGCTTGTGACTTGTGACCGATGACAATTAAGAAGGTAAGAAAAAAGTCAGAATAAAAATAAAAAAAAGATTGTTATTATATAAAAAAAATTAGCTATGTTTTTTTTTTCTTTTTTTGATAAAAAAAAACTGTTTTTTTTTGTGAAATGAAAAAACTCACCAGTTCCAAAAATAGTAAATAATTTATGTTTGTCATCCTGTGTATAGTGTCCTGGTACTCCATGCGTGTTAAAGGGTGTGTCAATACTAACGACCGGAATATCTTTACTATCATATTCGCTTAGAATATTATTATTTTTCTCGTTTTTCGATGGAGAAGGCATTTTGAGTTTTTGTTTGTGTTTTTATGTTTTTATATTTATATTAATTTTATTTATTAAATTTATTTTTTATAAATTAATCATAAGACGATAAAAAACTTTTTTTTATTTATTATTATTAAAAAAACTTAAATTTACGTGATTTTTTAAAGCTTTTATTAAAATTATTATTTTTTTTGTGTTTTTTTAGATTTTAATTAATTTAATTAAGTATTTTTAAAAAACAAAATAAAGCTGATTTGTATTTTTTTTATTTTCTTAATTATTTTTACGTAATATTAATTAAAAAAAAATTAATAAATTATTTATAACGCAGGTAACTTTTTGTGTGTGTGTTGTGTATAAGTGTAACTATTTACTTCTTTATTATTTCTTTATTTATTTCGATAGAAAAAAAGAAGTTTAACGCACTTAGGTTAAGCAGCTGTTGAATTTTTTGAATACTTTTTGAGTTATCGTTATTTTTTCCGACATTTTATGATGTAAAAAAATAATTTAAAAGAAAAAACTTAACGCCAATTAGAATTTATTCTTTTGCTTTTTCGTGTTGAACTCAATTTTTTTTATTATTTTATTTATTTTTTTGTTTTTTTTTAGAAAATTAAAAAAAAAATTAAAATAAAAAATTTCCGTTTTATCTTAACCCAATTTAATCGAAAAGGAATAAAATTTAAATTTAATTTCTGCCGTTAGTTTACATTTTCGTGTACGTAAAAACTTTTTTTGGGGGTTGTTGATTTATTATTTGGCTTTAACACTTCTTATTTATTTTTATTTATTTTTTATCGCTCTAGTCACCCGACCGTTGGTATGGCTGTAAACAGAAAATATATAATTTGTTTGTTATAATTTGTTTTTTTTTTAATTATTTCGTTTTTGTTTTGTTCCAAATATGATGAAAAATCAATGCAATCAGTCATTTTTACTGGAATATACACATATACATATATAAAACAATCTAATATCATAAATATTTTTATTTATTTGTTTTTTTTTTTCAAATTCAACTCGTCCGAAGGAAATCTGAACCATTTTGTCTAGTATACGAATTTGTGCAAGGATAATTGTGCGCCCTTTATATAAAAACCGAACGGTCCCATCGACAGACTTGAGATCTGGATCTAATTTGACAGTTTAAATCTGACATTTGTTATGTGTGTTTGGTAAAGAAAAGATGACCGCAGAGTTTATTGTATTTGTCACGTTCGCCAAAGACTGACAGCATAGACTCCGACACCCTCGCTTGCCTATATAAGCTTAGATCCAAAACGGCGACAATTTATTTACAAAATCTCTTGGAGAACTCGATGACAGAAAACAAACAGAGAAATTTCCGTGGAAAGTGAAGATAATTACAAAGAAATAAGAGCAATGTGTCTAGGGAGATCCAGGGAACCCACGATCAAAAGTAAATCAATCAGCTGTTTTATAGTCGAATGTTCAATACAGATCACGCATTAAAACGAAGATTCAATAGTCGAAGGACAATATATGTATGTATTACTAAGTTTCCATGAGAGTTCAACCCGATTGGACCCGAGTTATACGTCATGGAAACAGACAAAATTAAGAGTTTCGTTAAAGAGTTTCAAATCAACGATAATAGGTAGGTTGAAATATGCTAAAAACGGCACAGGTACAAAAAGTCAAAATGTCACGCCTCACTTGGACGTCAGAAGAGACTTTATTTACATTAATAAAAGAAGGTTTGTGTATGTATGCGCATTTGTGTGCCCTTTTACTCAAAATCTGGAGATGATGTCATCTGAAATAGTATTACTCCCTAAAATAAAATAATTCCTCCGAGTAAAAATAAAAGATGGCCGTACAACGGGCGGACACCGGCCGTGCTTGAAACATAGTCGTAGGACATGTGCCGGGCATCGGAAGGATGTTTGTGGCCGTATATTTATTGAGAAAAACATCATGAAATCTGGTACTCATGTCTTCGTATTCGAATATTACAAAAAAATTTATCAACGCACTGCGAACCTGGTTTTGTTATGCGTCGATAGCCTTTAAGTATGATAATCGAAAGGCCGATTGTACATAACGAAAATGATCAAGTTCCCACAAACCACACTATTGGTGCAGATTCTTTTGACGTGACAACGTCTATTAAAACGATGAACGCCGGCTGCATGCACGAAAAATGATGACTCATTGTCCCGTTATGTCCCGTTATGTCCCGTTATCCCGTAATAATTTTAAAAATTTGATCGTAGTAATCTTAAAAATTTGATTAAAATTGTCAATATTTAATTAAATTAAATTTGTCAAATTGTCAACAATAAGCAAAGCAAGCCAAACACTCTGTCTCCTAACTGGGTGCCGGTGTATAAGAAAATAGTGAACATTACACTGACGAAAACTGTGAAATGCAAACGAAAATAGTTTCCTTGCGTTCCCGCTTGTGCTATTACCATTCACAAGTCGCAAGGTGGGACGTTTACTGTTATTGTTTATAAATACTCCTCGGAGCAACCACAACAGTTGGTGTACGTGGCGCTGAGTCGGGTAACGAATATAGACGGCTTGCACATCATCACGGAAAAAGATGCGCCTTTTATCTTCAAACACGGACGGGATGGGAACGACTCACAGACTACGCGAGATGTCCGTAACGAACACATTCGACTCCGTGGACACTTCGAAAGCAGGGAAATTTTGTGATGACGGTAACAACGCTGGGCAAACTGTAGTGACAAACCTTAATGTTCAGAGTTTGTCTGCGCACTTCGCCGATATTGAAACGGGTCCCGTGATACCAAGATCGGAATATTTGGTATTGACTGAAACGTGGATGCGTGACAATTTTGATCCAGTTCCAATCAATAATTATGAATGTATAACCAGGCAGAATAATCGATCGGATTCTGATACAATCGCAGCTGGTGGAGTGGCAATCTATCGAAAATTAACATCAACATCCACGGCCAAAGTTCTCCACGTTGAATTGTCGGACACAACTCGTCTCGTCAGAAACACAGGCGAGGTCTGCTTGGCTGAAATTACATGCTTCACTGCTGATACAACGTTTAAAATTGTACTTGGCGCAGTGTATATTCATCCTGGAGCAAGTGTCTCAAACATTAGTGTATTTCTGCACCAAGCACTCTTTCCGTACGTGCATAACAGGCAGTATGTGCATCCGATCATGCAAGTTGATACCAATGTACCAATTCTTCTTTGTGGCGACTTCAACACAAACGTGAAAAATGGTGATACATTCCTCAAATTCATGAAGGATATGTACAATCTCGAATGCACATCAGATGTTACTAAGTCAACAACGCTGAGAGGAACAACCTTCGATTTGACTTTTTCAAGGCACATTACACTTGAAACACTTCCATTCATTTCATACTTTTCCTATCATCGACCTATCCTTAACAGAATAACACAGATTGCAAGAAGTTAAATATCAGACATGTATAAAAGCTGTAAATGAATTTGTTACTACACATTGTTACTTGTAAATAATCTGTTCATTAAAGTAATAAACATATTTGAATTCATTAGTGCAAATAAAAGCTAATTTATCAATCAAAATGAATATTTCATTTCATTCCTTTTTGTATCCATACAAAATAATGAAAATTTAATATAAATGATTCAATTTTATTAATAAAAGTATGCAATCATTTCATCAATGTTTTCTCATGACGTTGTCACGTTAAACAATCGTCCGTAAACCCTCTTTACAGACAACAAATTTTTTTGGCTCAAATTTACCGTTGTATGCCCGTGTGTAAAGCTCAGTGCTCGACCATTTAATTCTTTCGGCAAGTTTGGCCGTCGTGGGCCCGTTAAAAATAGTTAAAAACTCTATGGCCATCATATACCTCTTAAAAGTTGTAAGGCCATCTTTAATTTTTACTGGAAACATTGTAAATCGCAAAATGATTAAAAACCCAAGGTATATGGGATTTTTCTCATGCTTTGAACCTGCGAGGACTTCTAAATGGAGTCACTCAAGTTTCTGTTAGTGCGTATACATGATAAGTTGAACTCAGGTTAAACTCATGTCCAACTACATGTAGACGCGAATCGAGTTGAATTAGGATCGACTGAACTCGACTCAACTCTGCTACCTGGCTTGAATTGGTTATATGTGCCCATAATTATGAAAGTGGTCTAAGTCATATATTTCTTGTTTGAAGATATTTAATGAATTGCATTTGACACACTGAATGAATTCCATATAATGTTGAAATTACAACCACTATCTAATGGTTCATTTTTGACAATTTCGTAAAAATTACATTGAATACATTTAGTTTAAACTAATGTGGTATGAAATAACTGATAAACTCATTTTTTTTAAATTTTGACTTAGACCACTTTCATAATTATGGGCACATATGTACATATAGGCGCGAGTTCAGTAGTTGAATTTAGTTGACAGCAGCATCTCTGCGTTTTGTTTGTGATTTGTACCGCGTGTCGAAAATTCAACTCAACCTCAACTTAACTATCCAACTCATCATGTAAACATAGTATCTGTTTCGTAAATACCCTGTATGTTAGTGGATAGCGGAGATAGCTCCCCCTCTAAAAGGGATAGTTCCCCCCGATTGTTGGAACAATGCGACATTTCATTTATAATGTTTTTAAAGGCTGTTCCAATTTTAAGCTGTTCCCGATTTTTGGGGCAGTTGAATGTCTATTTTGACTGGACTATGCCTGTCTGTCAAGGGTATAAAAAACCAGTGTACACCTGCACATCAATGCAACAAATGGACTGAAAGGGTTGAAATGAGTGTGTTCCTGTGTGCGTTGATATTCGTGGGTTGGGTAGTGGAGTGGATGAAGGTAGTGGAGCTATTTATGATCTTTGGGTGCAGGTATACATATATGCTCATACCAAGAGTAGTAGCACAGTTTTGAATGTCCCTTATTTTCTCCTTTGAATCCGCCACTGAAATACCAGCGCTTTGTAATTTTCCCTTCGAAATTCGTTTACGGGCAACAACACTCCATCCATCTGACCACTACAAGAGTGGCAGTGAGACCGTTGAGTTGTGATTGGGAATATAAATGAACGGGCAACTTTCACTGCCCATGTGGAAAAGCGATTTTGAGATTCCCAATTGTTTTGGCGCACGCCATACTATTTGCTTATGGGTGCAGCGAGATGCACCGGATTCCAGCTAGTAATATAAGTACTTAATTTTTAAACGGGTGAATTCGATTTGCAAAAGGGTGAATTTCTTTTACAAAAAAGTGAATTTTATTTGTAAAAAGTGAATTTGATTTACAAATGGATGAATTTAATGTGAAAAAACTGTAAATGGAAGGCAGCAATGGAAAAGCATAGAATTAAGTAGTTGAGTTGAAGTGTAATTTCAACTCGAGTCGACTCCCAGGGAAACTCGGTATATGTCAGGATCAATTCAAACTTCAAATAACTTTAAACGAAATTCTCCATATAAATGCCGTTTGTATTTGCAGAGTCTTCATTCAACAACATTTTAATTTATCAGAACTTCTTAAAAACATCTTAATAAATTAAAGAAGAATTTAGGTATAAACAAAGATTTATGAAAAATTGAAACATACTCCAAAAATCAATATACTTCGCCAGATCCCAAAGCTACTATCATTACTCGCCTGCAAGCACTAGACACAAGTACCCCAATTGCAAAAGAAACACCGCTGAGTTAATTAGAAAAAAAAATAACCAACCTAGAAAAATACACTTTTAACAGCAGCAAAAACAACACCAACAAAAAAAAAATAAATGAAAGGCAATGAAAATGCGTCCTCCATCATCACCACACCATATCCAACGATGTTCTTCCTGAACGAGCTTAGCCTTGAACAAAATTGAGACCTTCTAAGAAAATTGCATTTACCACAAATCCCCACAATTATTTTTTTTCTGTTTTTGATTTCAAATTTTGTTTCTATTAATAATGATAAAAGTCAAAAATCATTCTTGTAAGGAAACATATGAACATAATCAAATCATGATTACGACAAAATTTTCATATATAAACGACATCTGGTTTTGAGTCTGGATACTTTTCGAGATAAGTTGAAGTTTATCCCCGAGTCATTTGCAACTAATTTTCCAATTTAATTAAAGTTGAGAAATTGCACAAAAAAAACATTTTTATTACTAAGTACATTGGGTCATACAGGAAAAATCAGTGTTGTAAGACGCAAGTGTGAAGCTGCTGCAAAGTAGGAATGATTGATTTTACTAAATTTTTTTGATCCAGTGAAGTTGGGTAATTGGATTTCTACATACTTGAATGAAGTTCAATTAAAATTTTACCTCAAAAGCTATGTACTAACTACGTGTAAATAAATAACTTCCTGATTCCAGGTATAATTTCATGTGAAATAAGCATCGAGACTAAGGAACATGCTTAGGGGGAAAAAATATGAGCAATCGAACGTACAAATGCTAAATAGCAATTGTTCCGGCAACAATCCGAATTCCCATTATTTAAACATGAATAATTCCTGCTCAATCATGGGGTCTAAAACAAATTTTCCATCGCTATAGAAGCGCTTCCACTGAACTATCGAACAACACACAAGAAACACAAGAAAAGCTCTTTTCAGAAACTTCACATTCAAAATGATCATCGAGTGTCGACTGACTTTCTATGCTATTACAAATCAGCCAATTCAGCGTAAATTCATTGACGATCAGCCGAATCAGAATACCGGCTGATCTGTCACAATACGATCCACAGATCCACACAACACATGTTCGTTTGTATATTTACATGAAAGATCAATTAATCAATTGAAACGCTGAATAGGAACGATCACTGAACGATATCTTTATCTTGTCGCTGGAAATAATACGCTTCTAGTGAATTGCACAGAGAGACCGCGGCGGTAATAGTTGTGATGCTACTCTACACGGTCTAAAAATACACCGCACCATTTCTCGATCTTCCGCCGTCGCCGCCGCCTCTATCCATGCTGGGGCCTGGACGTGCATCGTTCATTTCGAATGTCACGATCATGAACGGAGCTTTTTAACCGATTTCCAAATTAATTTCCTGCTGAGCGTTAAACAATTCAAATTTATACCAGACACAAACTTCTGAATTGGTCTAGTGCCCATATACTTGACGGTCTAGTCGTTTAGACTCTGGATCTTTTCGGTACACTTCGCCACACAAAGGCGCAGCACACGGTGTGTGCGCAGCTAGCTTTCTTAAGAGTTATACAACTCTTGGATATACATAGTATGTAGCTCAGAACAGCATCGGGTTCGCATGCAACTTCCTACGTTTGTTTGGTCCAATTTATATGGAAGAATTCAGTTTGCTGAATTAATTATGAAATGCAGATTAGTAATGCAGAATGAAAGTGTGATTTTATTACGGCAAGAAGGAATGGAACAATTAAGACACACTGCGTTCGGCTAGCGCTGATTTACTTAGAGAGGAGCACTCAAGCGTTGAAGCTTCAAGGAGGATTGTAGATAATGTTGTTGCTTGGTTGGAACGTGCCGTACTTTTGATGAGTTTAATATGCATTGCCGATCGATTCTGGCGGTTGACGTCACATCGTTCTGACGTTTTTCTTTGCCTCTTTGAACAAGACAAAAAATAAGCTTTGTACTGTGGTTGCAAGAATTTTACCTAATAATATTTGACAATTTTTTAAGCAAACTCAAGGCTTTTTTGTGAAAGGGGAATTTTGCACTTTAATAAATTGGATCAATAGTATTTACGCAATTGCGAAGATTCTAAGAATGACAGAATGATGTAAAAATTTCGCGAGTTTTGGGAAGAATTTTATTTTCGTAACCACCTTCTAAATTCTATATTTGAGGATAGATATTTCTGTTAGTTCTGGTACCGGAGATTTATGGACATAGTGAGCAGCACCTTTGAAATTATTAAATAGCGTAAAAGTCACGAATGATTTAATTTTCGGTTATTTTGTTTTTTTTTACATTTTGGACGAATTTGCGCATCATTTTTTGGTAAGTTAATCATTGAAAATTATTGATAGATATCTGAAATTGACAAAGCCCAATTATAATGAACAGTTCCAACGTGAATTGAAATGTCAAAAGAATGCACCGGAACGGATAAGAAACTGCATTGATTACAATTAAAAGATCTGTTTGCGTTTAAACTTCAAAAGGCCCCCATCCACATTGACATTTGTTGGGTATCGATCGACGAGGAAAACTTCCTTCAAACATCCAGTGCCGGCGGATCGTGTTGGGACCGGGTGGGTACTAAAAGTAAAGATGGTAGATCACTTCATTGTGATTCGAAAGATCGGCCGAAGGTGTACAGAACAACATGAGAAAGAATTCGTCCTGGGTCCTTTCCTGTGGATCACAATGCATAATAATGTGTTGAGGCTACGTTTCCCAAAAGGGACAGACGCGATCGGGTTCGTGAATGACCCTACCAGTAACCCGAGGTCGGAGAACGTCGCCTCGATGAGATCGAATTGTGCGTTAACGAAGCGATCTGGAAGATTAAAGCGTAGTCTGAAAAAGCTGGTCTGACGCTTGCTGAGCATAAAGCTGAAAGCTGCGCTGATCATCAAACAGAGAAAGCCAATGTCCATATAGCTTAGTACGCGAAGTACGGGAACCGATTATTCACTTGCAGCCCGCCATAAAGTAGTGATGGACCGAGTTGCCGCAGCTTCCTGATGGCGTGGGTGGTTAGCTCAGTCCCACTATACGAAGCGCCAGTATGTGTAAGAATGTTGAACAGAACGGCTGACATCATAAAATGAAGGCCTGCATATGACTAACTGTCCTCCATGCTTGCTGCGCTTACAGGACCATTTCCAGCGATGGGGCGTGCATAATAGCGGAGATGATCGCCATTAATGATGAGCAAAAATGGTCTTGGTCTTGCATATTTAGCAAGACCAAGACCAAGTCTTAGCTATCTTCGCAAGACCAAGACTAACTGTGCAAGACCAAGACTATATCCCTCTTGTCTTATTCTTTCGTTTGCTCATCACATAGACATATTAGCGAGAAAAGTCATGCGCCTCTGTAAATATGCTATAGGAGAACCACAAATATCGTGTGCCGGCCGAGGTTATTTGAACCAGGGGCGCATACGGAGATTCATGCCGAGAGTTGCAGCTGCAGTTTTTGGACGTCCAGAACGCTCATCGTCTTCGAAACTCTCACGTTTAAATTCAGCTGCTCAAAATTTCACTGTGGTAAATGCATAGTTCCCGTACAGAGAGTCCAACTCATCATTTCATCATTCCTCCTTCACTCATAAACGCTCACATCGACTCACTCAAACGACTGTCAAATAACAACTGCGCGTCCAAAATGTCTGAAACTTTGGTGAGTAACTGTAAAAAGATGCACAACTACATTCACTAGCTTTTATTGACGAGTTGAGGTCGGAAATTTTTGACTCGTATAACAAGAACAAAAATTGCCGCCCCAAAAGGCTTACGTCCTGGGGTTATAGCCCATTTAGCTCTGAGGTTATGGTTATGTTTACAAAAATTCTGACAGCTTAATCCGGCGAATTCTAAACAAGTTGAACTGGAGCAACTTAAAATACAGTTTTCTTCTTTACCTTTTTTGGTAGAGCAGCTTCGGGCAAGATATCTTGCTCTCCTTTTTTGACAGCTGCTCTGTGTTTTTTGGTTTCATTTAACACGGTTATAAAAGAACACGATCAATTCGTACTGTCATTGAGAAGTTGAAAGAGACATATTCTGAGAACGGGAATTTGTCGGAATATATCATCCAATTTAGCCTGTTCTCTGCGTGAATTCTATCTAACCTATCCAATTGGTGACAACTCATATGGCATCGTTGATGGATCCTATTACATGGCAATACTCCATGGCAAGACCAATGATATGACAGACCAAACTTAGAGTATGCTAATTATCTACTATAACGTTTACAAAAACTCAAGATCTGTCTCGACTCTTTCTGCATATTTCCACGTTTCGAAAATATTGCAAAATTTCGTTTTATGTTATATAAAGTAAATATTACACCAAAAACCCAGACGAGTTTTACGACATTTATTCAAGGTACGTTTTTCCTAAATTTTCCACAGCACGGCTATATTCATTTCAATATAAAAATAAAATGAAAAAAAATAAATACATTTTCGGCAATGGATTTACCGACCCATGACCAAGTTTTTGAAAGCGGTGTCCTCATCGTTGAACTTATTTCGTTAAATTTCATTTCCACCTAAAAAATTAATATTTCCCAAAAAATATACTAAATTTAAATATTCTATAAATGAGTTCTACAAATATTTTCTTCAACTAGTATTATCATTCTTCGCCCCTTATTGTGTCACATTCTTCTAGAGACTGGTTAAACAGTTCGCGTTAAGTGACAACTCCATAAGTCAAAGCCGTGCGTCATGACAGGTGCAATAAAGTACGAATACGTGGCCGCGATGAAATCAAATGAGTTTTATGATGAGAACGTGATCTAACTAATTTTGGCGGTTGCGGTAGGACTTTGGCGGTTGACTGATCTCTACTGAATTGATTCAATATTAAATTTGACAAATTTCATACTTAAGAAGGAAAATGCGATTTTAATAAGTATTATGTCGGTTTCTTTATAGAAAAGGTAAATATAGTTGAATTTAGAGTTTAGATTTATTGTTAGTGTGGTTTTAATTGGATTGTGGATGTTATTTTTTTTGTTTAAGGGTTGAACTTGATCGTAGTATGTTTCATACTAAACTTATTATGTGACCTTGAACTATGACATGATCAATTCTCTCTAGCTTAGGTTTTGACAAAACAATCCTAAGCTTTTGTACCAAGTTAAGGCGATGTACTACAATATCGACGAATATTAATTGTATTTTTAATCAATAGCATTACGACGAATCAATAAAGTTGATGAAATCCGAAACTGAGCCGAAATTACGTGATTTTGGAAATTGATT
Source organism: Thereva unica (assembly GCA_949987705.1). Lineage (NCBI taxonomy): Eukaryota > Metazoa > Arthropoda > Insecta > Diptera > Therevidae > Thereva > Thereva unica. The sequence goes on from OX465284.1 coordinate 112,905,791, forward strand.
TCGGGATTAGGCGGATAATAGACGAGTCAATATGTTGGTACAAAACACTGTCAGTTTGTTTAGCGGGGCTAACACACGAGTCTACGCGTTGCAATCAACATTTTGTGTAATACAATGTAATTTGATATGTGTGGGCAATCACAAATGACAGTTCTTTCAAATCCATAAGTTTATCTGTCTTAATTTTAATAAATAAATACAAAATTTAGGTAAATGGATTTTGTGGTTGGCCGCCATATTAGATTTAGAATGACGTCATAAAGATTACTGTGTTATTATCGTCATACCATTTCCGCCATTTTGAATTTGGAATGACGCAACACAACAAATTGTAATCTACTTGTCATGCCCTTCCATTTCATACCCATGTCAGGAGTCAGGGGAAACAATTACAAAAAACGTAGCCATTTTGACTTTTTTTCTAAAATGGGTCAGATTGCATTGTCAAGAAAACTACGCATATATGCAAAATTTGAAATTGATCGGGCAAGATTTGTTTACATACAAGATACAGGGGAAGCTAATATAAAACGTTTAAAAAAGACAGAGAGAGGTGCGGTTGCGCACTCACCTGCTCATTCAAATCTCGATACTTATACGCAGCGCACTCGCCTGGTCGTTTGTAGGCTGACAGGCTGCTCCCCAGTAGGGAATAGAAACCTTCCAGATTCGACTTCATAAATTCGAATGCGTAATGTCTACTTTCTAGATCGAAACATCTCTACCTATACAATCGACTGAAAAATAGAAACCGATTCTATTTTCGCCCACTCCCGCAAACTTCACCTTGCTCCCTCCCTTCAATTACTAACTGATATGTGACGGTCATCAGCCTTATATAGAGCCGTTCGCACTGAATTGAAATGATTTCGTTTTGGTATTTCGTCTAGCACTACTTAAGTTTTCAATTTTTTCAGACCAAATTTCACTAGTAATTCCTCTTCCAACGAAACCTTAGCTAATTTCGAAAAATGTGACATTTAAATTGAACGTCAAATTCTGATATTACAACGTCCAACTGACAATTTCAGCATCAACAGTGGGGTGCTGAATTCGATTTTCGGGGTTGAACATTAGCTTTCGACATGGCAAAAATTACGCGGTTTGCGATGATTTTGAAATTATCAGAATACATGACATGATTTTGAACGAGATTTTGGGCGAAATCACGAAAGTAACATAAATGACATAATTTCGGCTCAGTGCGAACACACTAAGGAATAAAGATCGTGAATCGTACTTCCAAAGGTCCTTCGAAAACAAGTTTCTTGGCATGCACAACTAAAAAACAATATATAGTACAGTAATAATACGCAGAAGGTCAGAGAATCATATATACCTTTGATTTAGAGACTAAACTAACTTCTCCATTCAATTTGTCCAATGACATTATTAATGCCCGCTCACACTATAAGCTTCAAACGAACTAGGTTGAATAAACTCTTCCGTTTTTATATAATAGGAAAAAAAACCTAACCAAGTTCATTTACCACCATTTATAATTTTTTTTTGCCTATTTTCACAATTCATCAAATACTGTGAACAAAATGACAAACAACCTGTGGTGCGAAAGCCCAATTCTCACTAATTTTTATTGGCTCTTAGCCATCTATCAAAAACATGAAAAGAGGTTAAAAACATCAATTAATCACAACAAAAGGAGAAATAAAAAATTAATTCAAAGTGTTTTATTAATTCCGAATTATTCAAATTTGGTAAAAATTGATTTCTGTCCGTTTCCCATACTTAAGTGCAGCAAAAAACATAAAACACAAAATTATCATAAAATCGAATGATTTTTTTATTGTTATGTTTATTGTGGCACGAAACGCTTGAATTAAGGAGTTTTAAAAATAAATAAAGAAAAACTCTATTTTTGATGAAATTTTTTTTTAAATCATTAAAAGAAAAATCATAAAAAATTACATATTTATTTTACAACCGCCCGCTCCGCGATTGTGTAGTATGGCTAGCGCAATGTAAATATGAACATTGTCTACACCATAACGCGTTTATATTGTGATAAGATAAGAAGAACCGATCGAATTCCTGTTCGTACAGGTGGGAACTACTCTATTTTATTTACAAACATTGTGTTGCCATCCTCCCTGTCTTTATCCGATAGAAAAATTAAGTAGTCTTTAAATTTATCCTCTCGCCCGTTTATTGGCACTCTCAAGTAGTAAATTTCATTCTATAAATACAAGCGTTAAAAAGTCGTGAAACATTGTAAATGGATAAAAATGCTCGGTTTTTTAAAAGCAAGAATTAAAACAGAAATAAAAATAAAAAAACAGAAGTTTAAAATTAATTTCTAAGTGCAAAAGCAGCGATGTTGCAATCGATTTTAACGGAAAGAGTTTTAATTGCAAATCAAAAAAAAATGGTGTTTCGACAAAATGTAAAAAAGAATTGAACTGACTGACAATCAGTGAAACGAATCACCTGATTGGCGTTCTTTAATCGGCCACCTAACCTAATCGGCATTGTAGTGTATCTGACTTGCGCAAAATTGTGATATTGTAGAAATGGAGATCACTTAACGTTTTGTTTTTCATGGTCATGTCCATAATCGGGACCGCAAAATGAATATATGTGTGATAAGACAATAATGAGAAAACAGGAAAAAAAAACAATATGTTTATAGAGAACTTTTGTGATTAGTAGGATTTGTGATAAAGCAGACACGATCTTTTTTTTTATCATATACTAGAATTTATAAAAAGGTGGCAATTGTGACACAATGCAAAATGCATAATGCTAGTTATCTAGTCGCTAGCTACTGACTTACAACGCACTATTTCTGTACCAATCCTTTTTCATAAGGAAAACCACGGTTGAGACCACCTTACTACTGCAGACGAAAATTTCTGACAGGCAGCTCTAGTTGAAAGAAAATAGAAAGCACGGTATACAGAAACAAGGTAATGTAAAGCGGTCAACACACGATCAGTTTAACTGCGCAGTTTATAAGGAGTGACGTCATATCTGAGCGATAAACTGTGTGAACAGTTTTGAACTATTTTCACTCAGGCCTGAGCTTTTGGACCCTCTTTTGCTCCGATAACCTGCTCAGGTCAGACGTTCAGTTCTCTCAGTTCCGCTCATTTGTCAATATTAAAAAGATGTACTTAAAGCAACACAACTGACGAGACTGTGCAAAAAACCCCGTACAACGAATTGACAAACCCAGACACTTTCAGTTCAGTTTATCGTACAGCTTATTTACACATTTCAACTGCGCAGTTAAAACTGAGAGTGTGTGGGCCGCTTAAAATATACAAGACAGCTTCGAATACCGTAGATAGCGACCACCAAGTGACGTCAGACTAATTCAATCTGTTGTTGTTTTGCAATAAGTTGATGTCACTTGGTGGTCGCTTTCTAAGGTATTCGAAATTGACGAAGTACCTTGTTCCTGTATACCGTAGTAGAAACAATAGACGGAGTTATAGTATAGTAACTTGAATCTTTACGGGAATTTTTAAATGTTTATGTGGATAAGAAAATTACTTGTCATAGCTGTTGACAAATTGAAAAGTCGCAAAATTTTTTTTTTTTTCAAAATGCTCAAATAATTTTCAGACCACAAAAGCGAAAGATTAAAGATTTTCAGTGGGAAAATTTTGAGCTCAGAAAGACATAAGATGAAATACAATAAGCATATGAGTTAGTTTTCAAGCTTTTGGTTTTGCGTCAAAATTGTTTCGTTAAGATTTCGGGACTAATTGAAGTCTCCAAATGGACATTACCATTAACACTTTGTGCATTTCAAAATTATATTTGCTGATATTATACAACACAAACAATCAAAGTCGGGACTTAAACTAAAATCCTAGCAAGATCGATTTTCAGTGAATCCGCAAAATTGCTTTATATTCAAATCAATCAAATTTAAGCGAGCATGCTGTCTTAAAAAATACCAACAATATTTATAGAAACAATAAAAAACGAAACTATAAACTACGCAAAATTCTAGATCATCAGGAAAAAAACAAAGTGACGTCCATAAACAAAAACAACAACAACAAAAAGATCATTGTTTCCTGTCACACTTCAATTATTCAAATTTCAGGCGATCAACCGACCGACCGACTCCTAGTAGGAAGTGTTTCTACAAAATTTTGGAAAATTTTTCACTATGAAATGAAATTTGCTTATGAAACACGTTAATCGCATATAAACTTCTCTCATTATCACCTGGATGACAACGGCCTCTCCTCTAGTAACTGGCAAAATTTTTAATCAACTGGTTTTTCTTCTGCGTACATAAATTTCAAAACTGTTTGTTTTGTTCTTGGAACAGAAATTAGTCGTTGTAGACAGAAGAGAATTTGGGTAAAATGTGAAAGGAAGAGTTTCGTAGAAATACTAGTCCATTGGAATATTATGAAACCATTTTTTGCTACAAAATTTTGTATTTGTTTAAGGCTAGTTTATAAGGAATTAAAAAGGATTTGTTATATAAAAGATAGGACTTTCTTAAAACTTCAGAAAATGTTCCAATTCCATCTGGACCAATTAAGGGATTTTCTCTATAAATTTTTACAGTTTTAAGGCTCAAACAGAACAAATCCGTTCCGTCCGTTTCTAAGGGCCGGTTTCACAGTGCGAACTTAAGTATAAAAATTAACTTAAGTTACACTTAAGTATGGATGGCTGTTTCACAGTTGCCACTTAAAATTTACTTAAGTGTAACTTAAGTGGCAGTTTCTCTAGACTTAAGTTTTTCTTAAATCAGAATGCATAGAAAATTCAAACGTCAGTTGATTCCAGTACATTTCAAGGAAAACGCGATTAAATGGAAATTTTACATGTAAAGTTCGGCTATTGTAAGTATATACATAATTTACAATATTGAAGTGCCGCCGTAAGAAACAAATATAATAGCAAGAAGAAGAAAAAATTGCACTGTGAAACCGAATTTGACTTAAGTTACACTTAAGTAAAAAATTTTACTTAAGTTTAAGGAAAACTTAAGTTCGCACTGTGAAACCGTCCCTAAAAGTTGGAAAATTGATATTGTCATAATTTTTCCATGAGACGAACGCAATAGTAGCCACAATCAAGCGGAGGGAACGTCAAAGAAAAACAAACAAAGAACAGACTAATCATATGTATAAAGGATTCGCTCTCTAGCACATATTCTAAGAAATTTCAAATGCCAGCAGAAACAATCTCTATATATAAAACAGTAACTGACTGACATACAACAAACTGCCCAAACCGCTGGATCTCACCTAGGAAGCGATTTTTCGAAATACATACCTAAGGGGGTGAAATTGGGTTAACTCAAACCGTTGGCCCTAAAGGGCTGAAATTTTGACTATGCATCCTTATGATAACGTGGACATTCAGTATGAAGCGATGCTTCGAAACTCTTCCCCTAAGGGGGTTTAATGGGGTTGAATAGGTTGTATGGGGATTTTTTTTTCTTTAGCCAGATTTTCTTCGGGCGTCGTATAAATAGGTACTATACACCATAAATAATGAAGTGCTAGCACCGCGCCACAACGTCATTTACTGAGTTTCCATGAGATTTAAACAAAAGTTGAACCCGAGTTATACGTCATGGAAACAGATACAGGCCCCTGTGCTGAAAGTCGAGTTGTGATTCGTGACAAGTCGTTTGAGTTGAAGAAAGTAACGTTTCAGTTGAACTACGACTTTCATCATAGGGGCCTAAACTCAACTTAGAAATTCCACTCTAGGCTTTTGTGCTGAAAGTCGTTATTCGACTGAAGCAGCACTTTTCTTAACTCAAACGACTTGTCACGAGTCACGACTCGACTTTCAGCACAGGGGCCACAGTTAAGAGTTTTTGTTAAACATTTTCAACTCTGCTCAACTCAACGAAAATTGATAGGTTGAACGTACACTGGCAAAGGTACAAAAAGTAAAAATGTCGCTCCTCGCTTGGATATCAGAAAAACTTTTAAAGAAAAATATATAATAAGATTATTTGGTAGAAAAAGATGGAGGGAGATGACATTTAGAAATGGAAACGCATAGAGTGAAGTTGTTGAGTTGAAGTGTCGTTTCAACTCAACCACAACGCAACTCGACTCTTATGGAAACTTGAAACTAGGATTCGTTTTTGGTTGCTTCATAATTTCTTGCATCCACCTAAATGGACGTACAAACTTAACGAACTTTCGTCAAATCCTAACAAGTCAAAACCAAATATATTAAATCTTTTTGTGGGGTAATAACAGCTGATTATTTTGTTTGTTTTGTATTTTCTAAAGGACCAAAAAACGCAGTGGCCAGTGAGAGTTCAGTTTTTATAGAGTTTGTTTGATCGCGGACAGTGCACACATACAGTTTTTTTTATTAAAAGACGTTGCAAGGCACACAGGGTTTATGCTAGTACTAATAGGTAGTATTCTCGTTGGCGAGTGACGTGACTACGAGGTACGCGGTGGTATGAAACAGTCGATACTAACGCACGTATTAAGGAATATGTCACTTCACACGCCACCTTGCGACTATTAAATACGAATTTTGTCGATTGCTAGCCAGAAATCGGTTAGAAATGAGAATTACCAATTTGAGGGCAAAGTGACACATCTGTCACGTCATCCGACAACGAGAATAAGGCTGAATGCAAACAAAGCGAAAACTACTCAGTTACCAAAAAATGTTACGGTTATACTTTTAAAAGGATTAAATGAAACCCAGTCGTTGGGTACTCTTAGTAAATCTACCTGTATCATGATTCACCATGTGAAAACTTAATAGCCAGAACGCCACAGAATTAATCTAAATGCAAAACAAAGCGAACCCATTTCTCTTTTGATTTGTAATGGACACCACAAACTGTTATTGTTAAATAATGTTCGTCAGGATAATGACGAGACAATAGAGAGACTTCGATGTTATATAAGATGACTTAATTTACTTGATGGTAAAAAGAAAAGGATTGAAATAAAATCAGATACGACAACAACAACAATAAAATTAAATCAATTCCTATAGGCAACCAATAATTACAAATGCAGAAAAACTACTCATTCCCCAGGTGTTAAAGAATTAAATATTATTAGATATAATCTACATTCACTGATACAGCTGCTACAAATAACATTTGAGAAAAGTAGATGCCACTATGCAAATGTAAACTCCCAGTAGTTCCAGTCATTCCAGCAGTTAAAACAGCCAGGTGTAACACGAGACAAAACAAACACTGCGTATTCCATTAATATCGATGTTTGTAATTAAAGCAAATCAGAGAATTGTAATCGAAATTAAGTTAAATGGAATGAAATTGTTACGAATGGATTTTTATGCGCTTGTGATTCGATTCGATATCAATTACTAACAAGACTTTAGTACATTCTCAGAGATGTTGTCCATATGTAAGAGATGGACTCGGCGCAGGCCACGTCCAGTCTATACACACTATCGTTATGATTTTATGGCTGTAAAGTTAAGTGCGGCTATGTAGGTAATTTAATATAAGTGCATTTGGGACTCGAATGGTCTTCCGTTTGGAATATTTACAAATGGAGACAAGTCAACAGATTTGTGTAGATTCTTGTTCTTCAAACTAGTACCTAATTAAAATTACCGCTAAAATTGATAAACAAAATATGCCATTTTTATGTTTATGATCTTGTATATCTTTTTCTTATGCCTAAAGGGTGTGCGTTTTGAAAGATAAGTTTACTTTGGTTGAAGGAATTTCTCTTTAGTATGTATGGAAATTAATAAATAATTCGTGAATAATATGTAAAGAAATTTGATATGAGCAGATTTCAGTTCGTAATTGATTTTATTTTAAAACTATTGTGTAACGCGATCGTAATAAAACCAAGAAATGGACTTAAAAACCAACAAGGGGATTTTTCGTGCCGCTGAACAATAGTGAGGGATAGATATCAACGGTTTAAAGCAAACTTACCGCACTTAGAAAATATAATATCAATGGAAGTTACTTTAACCAAAATAATATTGTATTCATAATTCCGACGGCTAGGTGTTGTACTCATTTCTTTTTCGAATAATCTAAATGGACACTTCTTGTTATCTGTTTTTACTTAATATTTGTTATAACTTGTTATGAAGCTTAGAATTTGATTATGTGTATAAGATCTCGCCGTTTTGGGTATATTTAATAGAAACTGAATGATATATTTCATGGACATAATAAATTGACAGATGTTTGGTCATCGAGGAAGAATATTTGAGCAATTCTTATGTGTTCATTTATCTTACAGACCTTGCACGAGCACGATCAGACCACAATCATCATTGGTTCGATAAGAAAAGTGGCAAAATCTTATTGACCGGAATTGTTTTAGCCTTTTTAAGAAATTGTCCGTTCGTTCGTGACACATTTCCTACAAACACATACTAGTTATATCTCAAACGAGGCCCCGTTGGGAATATGGCTATTGTAAGGTCGATAGAATCCAACATGGTGTCATCAAAAACTGTCTTGGATTGCTTCCAATCTCTAAAATCCCTCGACAGGAACAACTTTACCACGCTGATTTGGATTCCACGCCACAAAAGCCATATTGGTAGTGAAATTGCCGACGGTCTGCCAAGCGTAGGGTCAAACTCATTCTTTGTTTGTCCAGAACCTTTTTGTAGCTGACACGTAATTTCGGGCATCAAGAATTTGGACGACCAGCTGAACAAAGGTCCAAGATGCTCGTCAAGTAAAAAAATTCATTCGATTCGACAAAGCTAAAGCGGCCAATCTCTTTAAACTCAACATGTGCGAGCTAAAAACAATAACAGAGCTCCTGGCGAGTCCCGGGTTCAGTTAAATATTATTTAAGTCCGCAAAACCGAGCAGTTCCCGAAACACCGGAACATCTCTTGTGCGTTTGTGAGTATCCTCCATCGCGGCTTCCTAAATTTTAGGCTACATAAAAAACGCGAGGCATACGTCGCAGCAACGAAACAATAACACCAAACGAGATCTAATGCGAAAAGATATAGTGTCTTAGGTTGTTGAAGAGCGTTAAGATAGATTTAGACAGAAATGTAAAAGGAAGTATATTCCAAAGTCTAATCGCATGCATCAGGATCGACTACCAACCCAGAAACGATGAAACTTGCAAGGACTGCATCGCGAAAAGGAAGTCAGAGAGGTAGCAAGAACATTTAGAGTGAAATATTTTATGTAGGAGAGCCAGCGCCATGAGATTAAGAAAATGAAAGAGCCCACATCCCATACTGAATATTGCAAGACCGACACAGGATTAGACCTACGGAGGTGAAAACCAAATCTTCGACAATCATTTAATGCGACCCTGGGTCGTTTATGATATTGAAAAAAAGAAAAGGACCCAGAATCGAGCCTTGAGGAACACCCTAACGCACAGGCAGAAGCGAGAGCGTCATGCCATTGCGACGAGCACATTGAAATCTATCAGAAAGAAGAGAGGAAGTTGATTAAGTTTGAGAAATGATAAAGTTGATTAAGTTTGGTCACCAGGAGCGAAAGGACCAATCGCATGACCGCACGGTCGCACGACCAATAATTTTTTCAAGAGGAAGATGCTAATAGAACGAAAGTCCCATATGTCCGATGAAGACAGTCTTGCCAACACATACAGAATGAATTCTGTGTATCAAACCAACATAGGACGATGTTGAACGTGTATTTCGGTAGCACTAATTTTTGCATCAAAATAAGACCGCGTCTTTCAGACAAATCACTACTACCAGTCGCTAAAAATATAAATAACGCTAAAAATCTGAAAAAACATCTGTTATAGCAGCTGTAGATATGAGCCAGTACACACCGAAAGAAATGTGCTGAAATTGTGGCGCTTTACATTGAATCAACAATCGTTCAGTTGTGAAAACTATGTTTACTTATCGTAAAAAAATATGGGAGAAATTCGTCGTGGTACCAGACTTTTTTTCTGTGGGGTTATTCAAAAAGTAAAGTTTTTGCCAGAAAGCAGAAGACCATTGACAAACTCTAAGCTAACGTACGAACCGAAATAGCTTCTATAATAACGCCAGAAATGTTATCCAATTTTATACCGGATACCCGAAAAAGAGCTGCCTTTTATGTATCGAATGGAGGTGGTCATTTAATCGATATTTCATTCAAAAATCGATTTGAAATAAATGGTAGAGAATATTCTAAATAAAATTTGCTCATTTGTCAAAATCGGCCAAAAAATCGGTCGAGAGTTATTCAATGTTGAAATACTGAAGGTCTAGATGGCGCACCCTATACTTAGTCAGCTTGTTACGAAATCTCTTAAAACAAAAAAGGATAAATAATAATGTAAAACTACAGAATATCGATTAGGAAGTAAACTAGACTCTTTGAATGTAAAATGAATGATATAATAAAGACCATAGATCAAAAAAAGTAGTAGTTTAGTCGTGAATAATAGAAATATTGAAAAAGACTAGAACTTATGCACATAATCAAACTTATTACGAATATGAGATTTTATGTTTCTTATTATATTAGCTGAACAAGAACTTAAACTCTGTTTCAACCAAAAACTATCCCTTTTAAGATACAAAAAATCACAATAAAACAATTTTTTTTACAAACAAATTACATCGAAAAACTGAATACACCACTAGAAAACTGTCCGATTCCACTAAACTAACTTGTGTATTAAATTCCAACAATTTTCATATCACTTTAAAATCGCACACACTATTAAATCATTTCTAAAAACGATAACTCGATAAAGGTACTCTCTGTTGGAAGGTACTGTATTTTATAGTGTAATTACTGAAAAAGAATTAATCAAAAACCACTTATCGCGATAAAATTATACAACAAAAAAAAAACGAAATTGTATTTCGTTAATCATATTAAGAAACACGTGTTAGTCAGCGAACGTAGTCGTGGATATTTATGATTAATAATTTTTTTTTAAATTTTAATTTATTACAATTTGTATAAAACATCGAAACTAAATTGTTTTATACTTTACCTCTTAAAGTGCCATAACTAATACTACTCGGCTTCAAGTATAATTCCATTTTTTATTACTTTTAATATATTTTATTTTATTTATAAATTAAAATCGATCGAACACCGAAAAAATACACGTCAAATAAGTCTAAACCCGCTCGTAAGACTAGAATTAGAATTTAATTTTCTTTTTTTTAAGAAGAGCTTAAACAAAAAATTGATTCTGCGGAGAGAAAAGTAATATAAAACCGTCAAATAAACTTCCTAACTTTGGTTCGATGTGATGAATTACGTTTGTTCAGGTGTAATTTGATAGATTTTGCGAAAAAAAAAACACAACAGGAAAAACAATCATGCCACAGACACAAATCGAAACAATCGAAACGTGGTGCACGTTTAAACTATATATTTACTAGAGTATAGGATGATGATGCATGTATAACTAGAAGAAGAAATTGGCGCGAGACTTTTGGAAAATAGAATTTGTATTTTCAGGTCAATATTAATATTGGCAGATAATACACCAAATCCTAAATGTTATTTTCCGTGATCATTTCTGGTATAATAAGAATAACAAACAAAACCAATCGACCATAACAATATTATCATTTAACGAAACGTTATCATCGACAACAAACCCCACAAAAATTTTCCTAAAACTAAATGAAAGATTTTCAATCCTTATAAAAATTTTGATTACAATTTTCCCTCCCCAAAAATAATTTCAAAGGGAACGAAACCCAAAACAGCTCGAGCAAAACATGTTTTCAGCGCCCTCACACACTCAATTTAAATTAAATTTTTGGTTGTATTGTTGTAATTGCACAAACCGCATTGAAGATAAATAGATAAGCTGAAGTGGACCGCAAAGGCCAACGAAATTCAACAATAACCAACACCAACAACAACAAAAAAATATCGCAATGCAATAATTTTTCCTTCATAACGAATTTTCTTCAGTAGCGTTCGGGTACCAGGTTGGGTTTTTTTTGGGGGGTTTTTTGTTAAAAATCCAAAACAAAAAACGTTTCACGGTTGCAGCAATTTGAGAAAATTTTGAAATCACACAAAAATAACAACAAAAAAAAACAATAATGACTGATTGCACACATTTTCACACAAAAATTTTGATTTAATATTATAAAAACTTAAAAAAAAAAATATAGCTAATTACTTTTATTCAAAATTTTGTGTTCTCGAAACTTTTCTTCTTAAAAACTTTCTTTTGATAAAAAAATATATCAAACTTCACTTTATTAACTCTTTAAATATTCTTCGGCACATTCTTTTTATAATTGTAACAAATATGCACAAAATTTCAGCGTTATACGTTTGGACGGTTTTTTTTTTAATATTAATAATAATAATATAAAGAAATTTTGTTTTATATCAAATACGAGACCAACAATAGTGTCTGAACCGGCCGCTATATGATCGCGTACTGAGTATCGACCAGCTGAAACGATCTGGTATATAATAATAATCCAGCAGGAGTGGTCTCTCTGTCTCTGTGATTATGATCGCGGAGGGGTTTATGATCTTGATCGTCGTAGTCTTCAATATCACAACAACATAACAGAGCGCGACAACACACGTCTTGATAACCAAAACAACACCAAAAAAAAAATAACCACGATTCAGTTCGCTCCTATCGTGTACATAAAAGAAAGCGCACGTCACTAACCGGTAGATCCGTACAAGATCTACTACTGAACATGCGCGCCTTTTGGGTTATTAAAAACCGCTCAAGATCAAGCGCACTACTACACACACACTGTAGCGCATTTCTTTGATCTTTTTCCCAGTATAAACACAAAAAACTAAGAGAAACCAGAACTCAGGTTTGTATTTACCGAGTAAACTATAAAAGCCCTCTTCACCTGTCCAACCTGAGCAGGAGAGGAGTAGGAGCAACTCTTCTTCCTTCAATCCGATGACGTTTATCTATTATATGAGAATAACACAGTACAAGCTCGTGAGTAACCTGGGTTAACTCCAGAGAGAAAGAGAGAGCTCTGCGCATAGAGATTAAGCTTTAACTCAGGTGTAAATGTAAAAAAATGTTTGAGCTTAAGTGCTTCGCGCACGTTTATCAGGTGTCAATGTTTCGTCTTGATTGATTAAATTTTTTTTATAAGTAAAGTTTGAGCGACGCAGAAGTTGTCATTCAATTGTTTCGTTGTACTTCTGGTTATGTATGCATGCTATTGAACAAAAGAGCTGAGATGTTCTCTGCTTGATAAATGAAAGGGGATTTACTTAATCCGAAGGTACATCTTCCATACATAAGCGGGAAGAAAAACCCCGAAAAGTACTTTGGCAAAGCCGACAGAATGCATCCGTTAATTGTTCCTCGTTTAAGAAGAATCCACGTAGTTTTTACTTCTTACTTCGAACACGATTTTAATTCGAATTTAAGTTAGAATTACCAAAGGGGATTCAAAATTTCTGTATTTCTCCGTTTTTTTTTCGAATACACTAATAACTTCTTAGTTGAGCTTAATTAGGATGTTTTGCTGGAAGCAAATTACCAAAGCCGATATAAAATTGTTGTGGATAAGTAGTAGTCATTAGTGTTTTTTAATTCGATCGAGTCGTCTTCAATTAAGATTTTCCAAAACATTATTGAAGATTTCCGAATGACGCTGAAGCTGATCACCAGCGCTTATTGATCCATATGCGTTGTTGATTATTTATCTTTTCCTTAAGAGATGATACCAACTTAAAATAAGGCGTGATTGAAAATTTTGTTTCGTTACTGATCTATAAGATAATATAGGCCCAGGTAAAGATAGCACAGCAACGCAACTGAGATGTGGAAATATGGAGGCTAAGAAATGATGAAATGATTACACAAGAAGAATCGAATCTGATGTTAGAGATTGATCCTATGTTAAGCTTGTTCTTGCAGGCGAATAGGTGCCCTTGGTCTAGCGGAAGAAAAACACCAATAATGCAAGACCATTTGTGATCATCACTAGATAGAAGCCTCAATGTTGTTCACTTAATGTTGTTCGCCGTCACTCACATATCCGTGACTTGTCGGCGACTTCAGTGCACTACTGGGAGCATCAGTGAAAAAAATTATCGGTACGATATAATTCCATGCAAACAAATTGAGAAAGGCGCTAGAGCTAGACATATTCCCAGACATCCAATGCAGTGAGGCACCGGCGATCTTAGTACCCTTCAGGCATCCGTGAAAAACACAAAAAATACATTGCCACCGATATTTTTAATTTAACCCGGACGTGAAATAAATTTGTTTTAAATTCAACGGAATTCAATAGAAATTTAGGTAAAGTTTATTTGAAATACACTCATCTGTGCGACGACTTCTCGTAGAGTCCACCTGGGATGAACCCACTCTCTCCACACTAAATAATTCTACGATGCACTTAAGATCACTGTCCAAATCTCAAAACTAAAATGTCAGATGTCATTGAAGATTCAGCACCGATACGAAAAAAGACGGTGTGAGGTGTAATGTCAGTGAAAATTCTTCACGGAAGCCACTGACACGGAAAACATCAGCTTCGTGCCTTTACGGATATGTGTGGATCGACCTTTATCCGTATTCGTTGTACTTTCCTTGGCAATTTAGCCGCTTTTTATCCTGGCGCACGCAATGAACGCTGGCCAGACACAGCCCTGATTGTACATGTGTAGCTACAAGAGAGTGGGAAGCCGGTGGCATTTTTTTTACGAGATGAATGTTCGAAAATTAAAAAAATAAATTCCTTCTGGCTGCCTTTGGAAAAATCAAGATCAAAATAATGTAATACAAATAGAGATCTTACAACTTGCTCTAAAATACTGCGCAAGTCGCTCTGCGTCTGCTCAGACATTTTTGTTCAACGGGCGTATTCTAAGCTCTCCTGCACTTGCCTTATAAATTTCAATTCCACACACAATGTTGTCCCGCTTAGGTGCAAAAAGATTTACGACAACGCATGCTCTAGCTCCGATTCAGGTAGACTGCGCAGGACCCTTGTCACTCGAGGGATCATAAATCTCAATAAAGTAATCTGTGCAAGTCAATTGCTACAAATAGGAAAGATAAGAAATAAGGAATGTTATCTATGTAGGAGAAATGGAAAGACCAAAAAATCATCACTGGATGAAAACTAAGTACCTTTGGATTACCGTGGCGAATCATGTTGTGGATTATGAAAAAGCTGAATAATATATTAAGGCGAAGAGTTCAGCTCGATAAACGATATTAACAATTGCCTTCTAATAGCCTCGACATACAGACGTAATTATGATGAAAATTCGACATTTATTAAGAATATGGAATCTCATAATGACGAATTTCCGTCATAAATGACAAATTTTCATCATAATAACGTTGTCGTGTGTCGAGGCAAGGGAATTCAATCATAATGTGGGCACAAAACACCGATTGATCCAAATTCAACTGCTTTGTGAGTGTACAAAGGTGTCATTTTGATTGCAAACTGGTTGTGCACGTGAATATTGTAAACTTGGGATTGAAAATCAGTTGAATCGTATGCGGGCCTTACACTCCACAAAATATTGAAGTTCGTTAGTTGAAGATATCTGCCTACCAAGCAAATACAACAATAACACAAAGTCGTCTAAGTATATCCGAACGTGATCAATTACTGAGTCTCATCCTCGCAGAGGTTAACTCAGAGTAAGCGCACATGAGAACGCAGGTCGAGTAAAGTTTCGTTAAATCCAAGAAAATTCCACGAAACATTTCGGATTAAGCTGGGTTTTGCATATGGGTTTGTTTAAGTTGCGTTTACTGCGCATATCTCAACGGAGACATGACGTCAAATTATTACTTCTACCCCATTCAGTTAACTTGAGGGGAAAAGCTTTGTGTAAACTCAACGAATACTCCACCCCGGTTCATGGAAATACAGTAAATGTCAAGTTACCCTACGCCCTACGACAGGGGATCCCTCCGCGTGCATATGAGCGTATGGGGAATTCCCTTGCTGCTAATTGTATTTTATGTCAAATGAACTACTGAGTCATCATCAAACACAGTATTCAGGCCAATTCTAACACAAGCAGGAAAACTCTATAAATAACGCTGAAATGATTTCAAAGGAGAGGTTATGACATTCCTATATAAAATTAATTTACTCTATCAGGAAAAAGGATAAAAAGTAAGTGGACGTTTCGTAATAAATTTCAATTGAAATATGAAATCAAAAAATCATTAAAAATACGAAGAAACTTTTTTAATAGCATTTCACCAATCCCTATTGACGAAGTTTTACCCACAAACGAATTGTTCCGTCTCTAATGAATAAAAACTTTTATAATGGAATTTAATATTTACCCATCTTAATTACAACTACGCACAAAATATTAAATCGCAAATACAAATAGTTGGGATCGATTTATTTATATTCTACGGTATCCCAACGGGCCGCCAATCTAACCATTGTATTGTAATTAACGCACAAAAGATATATAATTACACACCAGTCGTCATCTTATACCTTCTCCTTTATTATTACTTGTACTCAATGTCAAAATGACGCACGACGGTGAGCAGCGCTATGGAAGAAAGGTAAATAAACAACGGTAAGGGTCTGGGCTGCACCGCACGGCAAGGTGAAGTGAGTCAGGTGAGAACTTTCACTTGTTTTTTTTTTAATGGAAGAATGAATTAAAAGATATAGCGTCAAGTTGACGCTAAGAAATACACGCATGCGCGCAAAATTTATTGTGACCAGTGCTAAATATGAGAGCGTGGATATATAAGTTTTGTTTTTAAGTGGGATTTTGGTGAGTGTGGGTCAGTTTGTGATTTCCTCTAGAAATATTGTAAAACTAATTGATTGTTTTTTTTTTATTTTTAGGGATAAAGCTCTGTCGGTGATATTAAGAAAATGCTGTAAGAAACACATTGCAAATTTAAATTTTAGGAATCATAACAGACGTCTCGAAGAAACACCGTGAATTTAGAGTTTAGTCTCTCTGATGCCTTGACTAGATCAAGTAACAAAAAGAGAAATTGGTCTAATAAGAAATTTGCAATAATTCGGGATATTGTTCTCCAATAATTGGAAATGGATTCAACCAACGTGCCAAGAAGTTCAATATTCCACAATGCATTAGGGCCATAGATTGTACGCATATCAGAGTTAAATGTCCTACGAATTTGCATGACCACTATATCCATGGGAAGTTGTAGTCCAAATGCAAGCTGTTTGTGACCTTTAACAATAAAATATCATTATCCGAACCCCTAAAACAAGGCCAACGAATTGGTTTTTTTTGTGATAGTCTAAGCTCAGGTGTCACCCTTTGTACTACTAATACGTCATGTCGTATAAGTCATGGTGCAATGTGCAGTAGTAAGTTTAGCCCGAAGGATAGTCAAGGGGGTGTTGAAGAAAATGGCGATGAACCTTGCGTTTGAACTCTTGGGTTTTGTATGAGTTTCGGAATACTGTCATTGGAAGGTTGTTCCACAGACGAGTTGTTCTTGTTATAAACGAATTTCTAGATCAGAGTGTGCGCAAAGATAAGGGCTGTCAACTGTGGGGCTGAGCCGAGTGGGTAAGTCTTGTGTTGCGGGAGAAATGTTGCCGTGGAGGCATGAGGTTACTTATTTCAATGGAGGAGTCATTATGATAAAAGCGATAAAATCTTGCAAGAGCAGCTGCACGGTGACTTAATGAATCTATTGAAGAGCAAATGGCGCTATCACCAATAAGTTTGAGAGCGCGGTTTTGTACCTTGTCCAGCCAAGCTAAGATGGTTCTTGAGGCCCCGGCTATACGAGTTGTATTCGAGCCGGGGACGAATGTAGGACTTGTAGATTATAGCCTTGGAAGACGACTGAAGGAGGAATTTGCACCTTCTGAGGAATTCTAGACACTGGGGGGCTTGTTTAGCAATTTGAAATATATGGCTTGTTTAGCTTAACTAAAAAGGTTTGCCTTTTCACTGCTCATGATTGACCACCCGATTGAAACTCAGCTCATGAAGGCCGCCGCATTGATAATCTTAAACTTTGCTGGAGAAAAATACCGTCTGAATCGTACTTTCCAGTGTAACATGTCGTTCACTTCATAATCTTCTTGACCTTTAACCAATCTGTGAATAAAATAAAATAATGAACGTTCCTAAACTTAGTATGAAATAGTTGATACTCTGAAGAAAGACCCGTTTAGTTCGAAGCTACTTAATGTTAGGTAAAACATTAATGATAACCTAGCATCGTTCATAGCATGGAATTGAACCTATGGGTTCAAGTGTCCGATTACCATCTCACAGGTCTTTGGTTCGATTCTACGCAACACGAGGTTCTTCCTCTTTCCCTAATCCCACCTAGATAACATCCCTTCTTCTTTGTCTTTCTTCTTTACGGCAATTTTCTGTCCTCTCTAATGCCATCACCAACAAGCCCAACAACGGAGGAAGCCATATGTTTTCGTTCAGAAACAAATTTCCGGTTTTCCGACTATCGAAAATCCCCCTATTAAAGATGAACGAACTTATCTATTTAGACAAACCATGGATTCAAACAAATCCTTTTGAGGAATTTAATAAAATATTTGTAGTTACGAAACTATTCGCAAATGGAAGTAAAAAAAAATACTTCGGCAAATTAATGAATGCATGTGAAGAAAGGAGTGTGAGGGAATTTTCTTCCAT
Organism: Thereva unica; assembly: GCA_949987705.1. Taxonomy (NCBI): domain Eukaryota; kingdom Metazoa; phylum Arthropoda; class Insecta; order Diptera; family Therevidae; genus Thereva; species Thereva unica. Next base: position 112,924,350 of record OX465284.1, read on the forward strand.
GTAATTATTATGCGTATTTCGTAAGCGTTCGTGCATAAATTCTACAATAAAAGAATGAGAATTTTTATATAATAAAAATACATAATTTACCTGCGTCACGTGGAAAATCCTCGTGTTGCTACTTTTCTAATTTATTTAAATGCAAAGGAACGTGAAAATGTCGATTTAAGCGCCATCCAGGTGACAGATTTGAAAGTTACGTGATTTTAATTACTACGAGATTGTTTCTTTTTGATATGACAGTTCTGAGCTCATGGGTGGCATTACCTAATTTGTTTCAATGTACTTTGTTTTGACTTAACATAAGCTCGATTCAACTTACACTTGGGTATTATGCAATTTGAAACATATAGTCGAAGATAAAGTATTTCCTAATTTATTACAATTAATTATGTACATTTTCATTTTGCTCATTCACCACCTCGACTACAACTTGTTCACTTTGTATGTCAACTAGAAAACGCAGTGCTTCAATTCAATTGTTGCGAATTACCATTTGTTTGATGCCGGCCGGGATTCGAAACCGGAACCCCTGCGATGGTAGCCAGACGCCTTACTCTCCACGCTACCGAGGCCCCAGGTTACGATAAAGCCTTGGATGTGGTAGGAGTTCGGAAATACAGACTGTGTAAGATTGTTCCACAATCGGGTTGTTCTATTTATTTATTCTAAACTAGGTTAATTTGGTGTTGCGGGTATAAGATTGCAATGGAGGCAGGAGAGTCTTTATTTCGATGAAGTAATCGCTCTGAAAGTAGAAGCGATAGAATTTTTTCAAGGGCGCCATATTCGTGCGCTGACTCAAAGGGTAGATCGTGAAGCAAACGGTGTCATCTCCGATAAGTTTGGGGGGACTTTTTGCGCTTTGTCTAACCACGCCAAGGTGGTTTTCGATGCCTCGCCCAAGTAAGCGAGTTGATTTTATCACAATGCTTTGTAGTAATAAGAAAAGGCAACGTTTGCGTGCTACCATTTACCAACTCTGCTGTTCGCATTAACTGCAAGAATCACTAACAACATGCAAATCAGCTACTGTTTCTCGCCACGTCGAACATAGCAAAATTAGATCCTTGAGCGCGTTTCTTCATACAATTCAAAAAGAATCCCACAAAACCTACACAGCAATTAGCACCTTTTCAGCGCTACTTTTAATAATCTTCAAATTTTTTTTCTACGTCTAAAACTGTAGAATGGACTGCCGTGAACCACAATCATAATTCAAAGTAGCCTTCAATTACTCCGATTACTGATTATTTCAAGAAATTACTTTTATCAATTTTTTGCATTCTTTGTTCCGTATTTTCCCTCCTCTAGTGAGTATCGCTCCGTCCGCACAATCCGCCGCCACCGCCACGTGGGAAGAAGTTCAAGGCTTGACACATTTCCATGACCATGAAAACTGTGCATGCGCTTCAAGTGTGGAAAACTGCAGTGTAACAATATCTAGCTAGCTTCTAGCGACAAGCTAGCCGCCACGAGCACAATGCGCAAACTAGCAGCAATTAAAGTGACACTTCTCACATTTCCCCAAACACACGGCAGTGCTTCTTCCATATGAGGCGGTAATGTGGCGGTAGAAGCGATCGTCGTCAAGATAATACAAAATAAAAAAATAAGAAAACTTTAAGCTTTGATGATTTCAGTGGTTTCATTACTCTTTTTTTTTGTGACTTCTGCTGTTTTTTCTCGAAAAAATCCCCGCTTTCCCGGCCCAGGTGATTACTAACAGCAAAATTTATTACAACATCACATTATTGATGTCCGCGGTCGTGATAAGAAAGCGAAAACAATATAATTCCAGCCGCGTCTTACGCCGATTGTGAGTCCAGATTAAAGGAAGTCAAAAGCGAAGACTTTTGTGGATGTTAAGAGGTGGAATTTTCGTTTTGTTAGAAGTTGGCCGATTTAGAATTTCCCTAGTTGCGCGCTTCGCTGCGACCTTCCCGAGTTAAATTTAGTGCAATGACACTTTGACGGGGAAGTACATTTTTATAGATTTTCGAGTTATTTGTATTCCAATTGGAAGACGACAACGACGACAAGTGGTTTTTGGTCATTATTGAGACAGAAAATGACAGCAATAAATAACTGTTCGTACCTTGTAAATTTTGGCGTTGTAACGCGTCATAGTTTATATCAAGATTAGTATTTGTCAGAAAGAAAATGTATTTCCTTTTAATTTACAAGAAGTTGATTCGGGCTTGAAGGATCCATTGAAGTTAAGACTCCACTAAAAAATCATGTCTCACAAAGATAATAATTTCTATGTGATTGTAACAACACACATTTTTCTGCAAACACAAATCTACCTTCCTATTCTAAATTGTGACCAGTCACAAGCTTTTGAGACCCGTGACAAGCACAATGACAGAGGGATGATTCTTGTGACTATCAGACTGCTGATGATGACTGCAAGTTTAGAATACCAAAGTGCCTCAAGTTAAGACTCACCACACACTTGTGATTGCTTTGTGACTTGTGACTGATTTAAGAATAAGGGTACTAATAACATTTGAACATAGCTTAGAATGACTAAGCTTTCGAATATACTACATAAAATGACGGATTTTGGTTTGCATAGATTTTCTTTGCTTTTTCTTATAGTAAGGTATCGCGTTGAGTTGTTTGCAACTTGGACCTATTGCATTCTTAGCAGGCTCTATAGTCCAAATTTGTTAACCAGGTCAGTAGAATCACTAGCTCAACAATTTGCGTAAATATTTGAATCCCAAACGAATAAATCAGCTACCAAGATTAATTTGAGCAAACTAGGCTGTTTTACAAATTTCACTTGTCATAACCAAAAACAAATATAGTTTGTTCTAAAGTATTTAGTACAGATACATCACCACAAATGGCACTGTTTACACCTAACCAAGTTACTATGTAAACGATTTATTAAAGGAAGTATAAACCACAATTAATTTACTAGCAATAGAACAAACTCCCGGTTAGTCATACACCCTTATCAAAATCACCACTTGATAATAACAACCAAACCATTTTTGAGTGCGTATGGCATGGAATATTTTTTTGTTTGGTGAAAAATTTCCAGGTTTCGTTTCGTTAGTTTACCTTTCGAAATTCCTACAATAAACGAACGGGATTTGAGCGTAATGGCGACCCGTGCAAAATGACAAATAGACATTGACAACTGAAGCACCCCACCCACACACACAATACACAACATTCCTGGAAAGGGCTATAAAAATTATGAAGACTTGTCCCAGTACCAAATGAATTCCGGGTTATCTGTGCACGGCTTTATGTGAAGCAATTACCAAAATTAAACAATCGTAAAAAAAAATTATTTTATTCTTTGTAATTAAGGTGTAAAATAACGGTAAGTGAATAGTATCCAAGGCTTTTTAGCGCACTAGCAGAATTCGGGAAATCACATTTTAACGAAGAAATTTGACCTAAAATGTTTATTAATGCCTGGGAATGGGGACGGTTGCAAATGTATCAACATTATAAAGGTTTTTTTTGGAAAATTCTATTCTCATTTCTATTTCTGCATTGGAAAATATTTACTTTCTTTGTCACGAATTTTAATTGCTAACCAATAAAAAAATTGTTTTGTTCTGGGGCTAAGAGTTAGATAAAACTTTATGATTTGGAAATGCGCTATTCAAAAATTGCTGTGAATCAGTATTTATCATCTTTTATGATGGCCCCTTCACTTCCTTCACAATAACGTAGTAAACTTTTGACGAAAAACATCAACACATTTCCGAGTAAAAATGGAACGCATCCGCACTTAGCATGCAACAGGTACGGTAGACCAACCACAGAACTCAGTGCGCTTTTCTTCAGAACATAGTGGGCTTTGCTTTTGTAATGGCAGCAACTAGAACCTTTGGCATGGCGGGTTGATTGTACAAAGAATAATTGAAGAACCTTTTACTTAAACGTCATATGTCCTTTTTTGCTTGATTTAAACGCCATCTTTTAAAGAAATGAGTAAGCCTTGTCGCTGTGTATTACGTTTCTGCAAATACATTTTCTGCCAGCCGCATTGGCTACAATATACAAATCCTACATTCGGCCGCGCCTCGAATACAACTCGCATATCTGGGCAGGCGCCCCAAAAACCACCTTGGCTTGTCTCGACAAGGTGCAAAATCGTGCCCTCAAACTCATTAGTGATGGCCCCTTTCGCGCCTCCATAGACACCTTGAGCCACCGTAGGAATGTAGCAGCCCTCTCCATACTTTATCGCTATTACCATGGCGACTGTTCCACCGAAATTCAGGACCTCCTGCCTGCACGGCAATACTTTTCCCGCAACACAAGACTAGCCCGCTCGGCTCACCCCCATACCCTACAGCCCCCTCGTTCACGCACAATACGGTTTAGAAGTTCGTTTATGAATAGAACAACTCGACTGTGGAATAATCTCCCGCAGTCAGTATTTCCGAACTCGTACAACATCTTAGAGTTCAAACGTGAGGTTCATCGTCATTTTCTTCTACACCCTCCAGACCCCCTCTAACCTTTCCTATTCTCCTCTATTCTTCAAACCAAGCTTAAGCCCCTATGACACTTCTTTTTTTTCCGTATTTTTAATGCGTTAAATCGAGTCATGTGAGAATAAGATAACCAGACTTTTATGAGAATGAAACAGAAATAAATTAATCAAATCTTACTTCTTCTTGGACATTAATGCGCATGAATTTTTAAAAAAATGATCACATTGCCTTTGATTCTAATTCATTTATAACTCTTTTGAGTATGTATTTACTTGTTAAATTGCTCACAACAAAGTAAATTTCTCAAATATGTATCAGCTGTTTAATGCAGAACTGTCAAAAAATTCTCCAAGAATCTTAAAAATGTAAAAAATTTACATTTTTAATGTATTTTTTTGACAGGTTCACATTTTTAATGAAATTTTTATATTTTTGACACTTACTGTTGACTCACTTACACTAATAGCTTTTCTACATTGGAAAATATTCATACCTTTCTAACTTCATTTTTTATGCATTAAAAATACGAAAAAAAAGAAGTGTCATAGGGGCTTTACTACTAGACATTGCACCATGAACTGAACGACATGACGGACTGGTAGTACAAAGGGTTACACCTAAGCTTGGTTTTTTCATAAAAAAAAAAAAAAACTACACTACATTACAGTTTCGATAAGATGATAATAGGATAGTAAAGAACGTCATGTCTCTACTGAACAACTGCACTGAATTTTGGATCTGCTGCCAGTTAATCTGTACAACAAACAGAAAGCAGCCTGCACGGAGCTACGAAGTCCCGGTCCGAGAAAACGTATTGACACAGTGATACATCTCGCACTCTACTACACGAAATCAGCGGGTATCGAATCAAACAAATATCGTGGAACATCTGTGCAGAATATACAGAAGTCGTTGCAGATGACGAAGAGAGATATCACCTTGCCTTTCGCTTCATTTGCAGTCTCACATCTTTTACGTTGTGCGGCAAGACTACAAAAACAACCTAGTTGTTCCAAAACGAGAAAACCAGAGTCGTGTCGATCATCACAAATCACAGAGACAATCACCAATCACGATCATTTTCTCTGGAGTTTCTCAAAAATGGCTGGGAATAGACATCATTACTTCAAGCATTACTGCTCTATAATTAGTTGAAGGTTGAATGCGGGTGCAAAACTATATCTTTGAGTGCCCATGGATAAGGCTACTACAAGAGCTTATGTTTTACTAGCCACGACAAGGATTCGTTTCAAGAATGTCCTGGAGAAAATTGTCAAAGCACTGTTTTGATCAAGGATCAGAGTCGAATTCGTCAACTATTCGAGATTCTTCCGATTAACACACATAGACATTTTATCTTCCAAATCGAATCTGCTGTTTTCGTACTGCAAAGTTTACTACTCATCAGTGTTGCAGACATTAGTGAGTTTCTCCCCTGAGTTCCCTAAATGGAGCTCTATTTTCCCCTAAATCTCGTTATTTCTCCCCCAAATTTGTGATACGTATGCTTACTAAGCCAACGTTAAAGTTTCCGTTACCTTGATCAAAAAATCTCTACATCCTTGTTTGACAGGAAACAAAGTATTTTAATGGCAATTTTTAGTAGATACGAAATGGGAATTCACTGAACGAGTTTTTGTTAATTTTTTTTCAACTGCTGTGGGTAGTTGTCACAGTTACAAAGTTGACTAGAAAAATTAAGAATATATGTACGTAAAAATTGCATTCCCCCTGAGGGGTTTTCTCCCCTGAAATTCCCCTATATTTAAGGGAGATTGCCCTGATCTGACAACCCTGCAGAAGGCTTGGACTTGCACACCCTGAGTTCACAGTATTTTCACCTATCGATGCTATCGTAGGAGCTGATTTATATGTAAAACTAGTATAACAAGTTATTCGTTGTGATCATGTGAGGCATCTCTAGGTTGCAATCTTTCCAGTTCCATAGTGAAAGTTCATCTACTACCACCTGCAGGCACTGCTACAATGGTTCATTAAAAACTCTACAAAAATGTCAATAAAACACTGCAACGATTCTAGGAAATAGAAAAAACTCCTATAAAACCATGTTGCACCAAGAAGTTGGATTTGTTTCAAAACACTGTTCAAATAAGATCTGACTGAAGGTACATAGTACGATCACCCTTTAAAACGTGCCAACTCTTGGAGAAAGTCGCAAGGAAGCAGTCGTAACAATTTTGAAATTAGGAAGATACTTCACTAAGAATATACAAAATTTCATTTGTCGTTGCCTTTTTATTTCCTTAGTATAAAGTACAACACTAAAGAAATCAATTTCGTCTAATTTTGCAAGTTACGGCTTCAAACTTCACAAAACAATTATTTATGTCATTTGTCAACTGTCAAATTAAAAAACAATTTTGAAATTTCCTTTTGTGCTGGATACCATATCGGGGATAAGAGTTTGTATGGAAGCCGTTCCAGAACAGAACAGAAGCGATTTAAAAAAATGCAGCTCAAATCACTTAACTTCTGCAGTAGAGAATAGTGATTACGAGAGGATAGTAAAAATTCGTTATACAATTTTTAATTAAATTCTATACAATGTCATCATGCTACAAAATTTATGGATAAAAAATTATAGTTTATTTTCAACTAAACCAAATGAATCATTAAGTGTGTTATTTCATCAAATTTTCTTCAAAAGTTTTCTCCATAAAAAAAATCTAAAAAAAACGTGATAAAAAAAATCACAATTTCATGTAGTTCACACATAATTCTTTATTTCCAGAGCAATTAACAAAAAAACTTTTGTTAAGTAATAACAAAAAATTCTAGTCTAGAAAAATAAAACCGCCGTTGTTAAAAATACACATCACGATCGACGAATTCCAAGAATTTCCGCGAATTTATTATTTCTTGTGAATCAGTCGATAGATCTTCTCTTTAAAAGGAAGTAAAAAACCGCGGTAAAAAAGAAAACCGTCAGGTAAGAATTTGCAGTAAAAAGGTGTGCAAAAAAGAACACCGGGTTAGTGACAGGGAATCCCCGGCGTTCGGAGACATTTACTTCTTAAAATAATAAAAATGGAATTGTTAACGAGAGATTGACACTAGAAATGTTAAGTATGATGTAAGGTAGTAGGAAGTGGCCATTTATTTTTCTTTTCTTTACATAACTTTTTGTGGTAACTATAATTTATCATCATACTATCTAAGGAAGAGCTAAAGAACGATGACGATATTTTGTAGTCGGAGTTGAGTTTCAAGATCTAATAAATATTTATTAAAAGAAAATTACTGAATACATTGATTAAATTTGTCATAACTTTGATAAAAAAAATATATCATAAGAGTCATATAACATTTTCAAGCACAATTTCCGACTTTGTTATCAATTAACTTTGTCACAAAACGGAAGTAGTTTCGTAAGCTACATCAAAACCTGTCAAAACGCGCATTGCTCGAAACAAAAAAAAAAGAAACACGCTAGACGAAAAGAATTCTGAAACTATGGCCTTGCTAAAAAGAAGGTAGATAAAAGCAATATTAAAGACAAGTGGCTACAAAATGATAACTCTTTAATAATGTTATATTTAAACTTCCTTGCAACGCACCACCAACAATATTATTACGAGTCAAAAAGAACTCACGACTCTCGTGACTTGTGGAAATTTGTTATCTTTCTACAATTGTGAAGGTTATAGCAACTTGTAACTTTCTATACTTATATAAACATAAAATAATACAGCTTTATTAATTAGAAATCAAAGTTAACAACTAATATTAACTTTTATTGTAAAGAAGAAATTCAAACAAAATATTAAACTATATGTACTTTGTAATTGTCGATCGTAAAATTCGTGGTTGATACACTTCAAAGTGTGATTTCCTGGTAAAACAAAATTTTATCTACTCAAAGAAGTTGACTGATTTCCCATTGGCAATAGTCAATCACTTTAGAAATTACCAATTAAAAGTGTCAAATTAGATATACGAAGAAGAAAGTGTCTTTATCTTCTTATACAATCGACAGCAATTGGCGCGTTTAAAATGTGTAGTTGCTTGTTCACTTATCTACTCAATTACCAAATCATTCATCGACTATTGGTTGCACTTGTATGAAAAGTCCAGATCCCCTCAGTCGACTCCAGATAACGACTTTCACTTGTTCGTACAGTCCATAGAGTAGATAAGCTATAATCTTTCAGTTGATTTTATTAAAAGCATTCTTTTGACTTTCAGAACTTAAGTCGAACCTGGTTTTGTTGAATTTTTATAAATCGTGATCAAACAGAAAAGCAATAACTCGACGACCATAGATGGTATTAAGGTAGACCCATTCACAGAAAGGATCCTATGCGAGTATCAAGCAGACTTCAGGAAGAATCGATCGATGACCGACCAGGTGCTTACTCTGAGACGACTCCTTCAAAGAAACCGGGAGATATAGTGGAAGTTTGGAAACGTCAAAAACTTCTTGATCTTCCAGTGAATTCGGAAATTCAATCAGAATCGTGTAAATGTCTGACGCTGAATTTGCATCTTAAAATTTTATCTGACGTTTCTGAACTGGTGATTGTTTCGGAAAGCAGGAGTCATTTAAAAATCGGCCTTGTTTTCCCCCTGGCTTGGTTCCAAAGGCACTGCGGCCAACTATTTGGCGTATTGTACTACACCCCTATACCTTATATTTGTAAGCCAGACCGCTTTTTTTTTTTTTTTTTTTTTTTTTTTATGTGAAAGAACAAGTTTAGCAGTCTGCCTAGTGGCAGGGACTCCTCGAACAAAGAAACTCTGCTCCTCGCTATTGCGGAGGACTTATAAAGAACGTGGAGGACAGACTCATCCTCCTCCAGGCAAAGCCTGCATGCGAGGTCTTCCGCCCTTCCCATCCACCATAAGTGGTAATTTAGGGCACAAAAGGTTGCTCAAATTTTTGCGGAAGAAGAAAGAAGGAAAGTTATGTAGGTGGGAAAGTGGAAAAGGCGAAGGACCGTGGGGCTGGCCGGAATTCGAACCCGGGACTTCTGGGATGGTAGCCAGGCGCCTTACTCCCCCGGCTACCGAGGCCCCAAAGACAAATTTTTACTTATATGATACTAGGGTCGATGCTAATCATAATATCAGTCTTAAATTTTTCTATTTTTAACAAAACTTGTTTCAAAAAATTAAAGATCTTAAGTGCCATTTCCCGTCCTTATACAGAGAATATCATCAAACGACACAAGCTGACGGAACCAACAAAATTTAAACAATCACGTTTCTGCTGTCAATTCCAAGACATCCCCACTTTATTATTCTACAAAATCCCAAGGATGTTCTTATCTGCACGTAACAATCAGTAAATTTAAGGACATTCCATTTTCGGTAGATAAAAGTCGCGTGACAACAATAAAAATTCCGCCAGCAGGCAACAAAGTATCTTCGAAATCAATAGCGAAGAAATTTCGACGATACAAAAAGAATACTTCGGACGATCTGCGACTTCATTTTATTATTTCACAGATAATATTTGGCGATAATCAATCGATTTTCGGGCAATCAATTCCCGCTTCATTATAATTAAATGATTTCGCAAGTTTTTCCCCACTTGAGGATAAGCAGAAAAAACTTACCTTTTTTCAAGAAGCCGGTTGGCGTCTTGGCGTTATCAAGTGAGGATATCCACGACATCCTTGAGAACAATGCGGATAACAATTTCCATTTGATTGCTCGCACTTTTATCTGTTAATGAATCAAATTAATTTTTAAGCGCTTTACGCACTTAACATGGGGATAAACTGTGACGTCAACTGGGGCGGCACTTGCCAAAAGTAATTGGCAACACTTGTTCGTTACCATATAGTATTTTTCAGGTGTCCCAAAGTCCCAATTGAAACTGGGAATATAAATTTACAACTTTTAACTTTATCATAAATAAAAATTAACATTTTTTTTGGTATCGTTGAAGTATTTCGAGAGATTTCCGTACATCGACATTTTTCGTCTCTCAGACACAATTTCTTAAAACCGGGGCCATAAATCCAGATTGAAGAAATGTTTTCTTTATTTTTGTTTTTTTCTGTTGGTTTTGATAAAGAATGGCTTTAAGTCAACGAAAGGAGGCTTCTCACCCACCACAACACCGGAATCACTCCTCCTCTGGTACGTGAATAAAAAATGTCGGCTGGATGCGAATTGTGTTTGTTTATTTATGGCTTAAGATGAACGAATAAAAATGACTTGAGGGGATTTAAATGGATTTTTGTTGAGCTTTAATTACTTTGGTATTTTGCTCAAGTAAACGTTTTAATCTTTTGTATTAGTATGGATTGTTATTGTCACAAATCATTTAGAGCGACAGCTTTTAATTGACACGTACTGCATGTATGGACTAAAAAAATGATGATTTTATTGTTGACTTTACCTTTTTAGGAATGTTGAAAATATTTATTATTAGATCAAGAGTTGCAATAGCTGCGTTCCACTGGGCGAACCGAAGAACTTCCGATGGAACGCAGCTAGTATCCACCGCAGCTAAGTATCTTCCAATGGAACGCAGCTATAGTTTCAATGAGTGCTCCAACCTCACTTACTTTCAAATAATCAACGTTTCATGCAAAATTATGAAAAGGATTTAATCTTATGAGGGGATAACACAATGTTTCCTAATTTTCGTGGTAGAACGTTGTGGAATACCGCTTATAGGTTATTCTCCGCTATCCTTCAAAACAGGTTGGCCCCATACGCTAGAAACATTATAGGCCATTACTAGTGTGGCTTCAGCCCAGGCAAATGAACAACTGATCAGATTTTCACCTTGAGGCAGGCTATTTAAAAATGTCTAAGAGTTTCAAAATTCAATTCAACACCTCTTCATAGACTTGAAAGCCACCTACGATAGCATAGCCAGAGCAGAACGCTACAAAGCCATGAGAGAATTCGGCATCCCCAACAAAATGACAAGACTATGTAGGTTGAACATGAACACCGTCCAGAATAATCAACATCTATAATGAATTTTCCGATAAGGGGACGGTCTGGCCGGCCTCCTTTTCAACCGAGGCAGGTGATCCGATATTCCGGCGTGACATCAAAGGGCAAAATCCTCCACAAGTCCACCCAATTTCGGGCTTATGCAGACGACATTGACATCATTGGAAGAACAACAGTACAAGAAACTTTCAGCCAGACTGAGCAAGCGGCAGGAAATCTGGGACTGCAACGTGGGTGCTTAGCAAAAAGAACTCAAACCTCTTAGCCGTGTTCGAGAGGAAAATACAAGGACGATTCCGGAGACTTTACAATGATGAGATCTACGAGCGCTATCGCGACATAGATATTGTGAAGAAAATAAAGCTCGGTAGGCTCCGGTACGCCGGCCATCTAGCTCGTATGAGTGAATATGCGCCTGCTTGGAAAGTTCACTGCGGTAAGACAGCAAGGGAGACTCAACTTCAGCTGAAAGGATGGTAGAGACCAGGACGCTCAGAGCCTAGGGATGCAAAACTGGATGATATCGGCTCAGAATCGGAGAGGCCAGGACCAGATCCCGGTTGTAGAGCCGTTAAAGAAGGGGCATTGAACTCCCTCAATAATGGGCTGAACGCCTATGTACGTGGAGTACGACAGAAAACGAAACTTTTCAATGTTATCGAATGTTAACAGGACTGGGTTGGACCTTGCGTTTGGAAAGCAAAAGGCAATCACAAAAGATGAACAAAATAAAAGCTTTTCGATTACTTATGTCCACTACAAATAGTTTGTCAAAATCTAATTTGGACTCTATTATATCAGAGCAAATGGTCGTCGGTGCTTAGTTCCTTACTGATGCATCCAGTTGGTGACTCAGACTAAGGCCCGGTTACAGTAACTCAGAAATTCCTGCCCAAATTGTTATCATAAATTTCGTTAGCGTTGCCTTGAACAATAAAACCTGACTCCGTTAATTTCTCTAGGGGTTCATCGATCACAATCGACCATGCCAATAGAACTTCAATGTCCATAAATGAGCGTATATAGTCGTCTTATTAAATTTGTCAAGCTAATTAGGCGAATTGCTTCACACCATGTTAAGCTCTTATCGAGCTTTCATTTGACACGCTAATAGTTCTATAGACCTTTCATTATCGAACTAGATGAAAGAGTTGCAATAAAAGGTTATCCAGTAAGTTTGATGACATTTAAAAAGTAAATTAATTAAATATGTAAATTTTTATATTCAAGGCCATATCAAGTAGTAATCAAATAGTTCAATTGCTTCAATGGATCTTGTTTTTTGACTCAATACTACGTAAATTTGGATTCTGCTTCAGCTCATAATCCAAGATATCTTTGTGGTAAAAGTCATTCTCAGTATCAATATATGTATCTGCTGAATAAATCTACGTCGCAATAAATGATTGGCCGATACAAATCGATAGAATCAGAATCGACAGAATAACATTAAGCTATCCTGATTGATAGGTAAAGTTAATACAAATATTAGTCATTACACATAAAACTATCAACGTTTTGTAAGAGAATGTGCCGTTAATAAAGTGATTAAATGAGTGAAATAACCTATCCAGCATCTTCTTTCTTTCTTCTTTAAACTCCTTTAATCCCTCATGGGACATAGGGCGGAAACAGTTGCCCTCCAGCGGACTCTGTTTTGCGCGACAGCTCTCAGCTCCGACCAGGATCTCCCAGTAGTTGCGGCTTCTTCTAGTAGGGTTCTCCTCCACGTTGTTCTAGGTCTTCCTACTCGACGGGAACCTTGCGGATTCCAGTCAAGGGCCTGTTTGGCTAGGTTTTCGTTTTCGCGTCGCAAGGTGTGGCCAACCCAATTCCATTTCCTTCGCCTGATTTGGTCGTCTATCCTTTCTTGGCCGGCACGGCGCCATAGTTCTTCGTTTGAAATTCTATCTTGCCAGCGGATTTTTAGGATACGACGAAGGCATCTGTTGATGAAGACTTGTAGGCGCCCTGTGATGAATTGGGTGACTTTCCATGTTTCGCAACCGTACAAAAGAACAGCCTTCACGTTGGAGTTGAACAGCCGCAATTTGGTGTTAGTTGAGATCTCCGTTGATCTCCATATGCGGAACAGGCATGCATATGCGCCTCGTGCTTTGTTTATTCTGGAACTTACGTCTTCTTCTGCCCCACCATTTTCGGTAATAACACTACCGAGGTAGCAGAATTTATTTACCAGTTCCACGTCACGGTTATTCAGCGCTGTCCGTTCAATGGTGTTTGCATTTATCCGCATTTCTTTAGTTTTAGTCGGATTTAGCCTTAAGCCTGCTGGACTACTTTCTGTTGCCAAATTGTTCAACATGTTTTTGAGGTCCTGGTGTCTGTGGGCCAGCAAACAGATATCATCGGCGTAGTCGAGGTCCTTAAGGCGGTCTACCAAACCCCATTGTATGCCGCCTGTTCGATTATCTAGAGCGCCGACAAGGATGTCATTTATTACTATAAGAAATAGTAAAGGCGAAAGTAGGCATCCTTGTCGTACTCCTGAGCTCACCTCAAAGCTGTCGGATAATTTTCCATTATGGAGAACTCTGCATTTGGAATTGTTGTAAAGGGCTTTTATCAATTCTATTATTTTATCAGGCAGTCCCCGTCGCCGTAGTGCCTGCCATATAAAGCTCCTATTGACCGAGTCGAACGCTTTCTCATAATCTACGAAAGCAAGGTAAAGGGGGGATCGGAATTCAGTAGACTGCTCCACTATTATTCTCAAGGTGTTAATATGATCAATACAGGAGCGGCCCTTCCTGAATCCGGCCTGCTGCCTCCTAAGCGTTCGGTCAACTGCCTCACTTATCCTAGATAGTAATATATGGGACAAAATTTTGCCCACTGTAGATAGTAAACAGATGCCTCTCCAGTTGTCGCATATTGTTAGGTACCCCTTTTTTGGTATTTTGACTATGATACCTTCCGTCCAATCCTCCGGAAAGGTACAGGTGTTCCATGCTATTTCTAGGATTGGCTGAAGCGCATCTGCTATGAGGCTTGAGTCGGCTTTCAACAATTCTGGCGGGATGCCATCTTTCCCAGCTGCTTTACCATTGGCCATCGCATGAATTGCGGTTACTATTTCCGTCTTGGATGGGGCCCGGGTGGTGATTCTTATTGGCTGTGCATTGTTGCTATTTTCCTGAGGTTCCTGTGTAAGTGTACCATTCAGGGCGGCGAAGAAGTAATCTCTCCATCTTTGGAGTTGCTCTTCGTCGCTGCACAGCAGCCTTCCATCCGCACTCTTAACGGCATGCTTTTTAGTAGAGTGCTTTCCCGAGAGCTGTTTAGTGATTTGGTACAGCACCTTACTATTGCCTGTGTTTGCCGCGTTTTCCGCTTTTTCTGCGAGCTCGTTTATCTGCTGCCTTTTATCACGCCGGACACTTCTCTTAACCTCCCGGTGTAATTGGGAGTATTCCCGTTCTAATTGGTGACGTCTTTCCGGGTCGTTTGTGGAGTTTACGCTATTTTTGAGGGCCCTTCTGCGTTCTATTTTTTGCCAGGTTGTGTCCGAGATCCAGTGTTGCTGGTTTCTTTGGACATAACCGATGCTTGTTTCCGCAGCCGTCAATATCGCGCCCTTTGTCGTACTCCACAATTCCTCAATATTTGTGTCGTCAGAAACGGTTTGCTGGTTTAATAATTCTAAAAAGTTTCCAGCGAATTCCCGCTTTTTAACGCTCTCCCGCAGAAGGTCTACGTTAAACCGTCTACGGGTTATAGCATCATGTTGCACGTTTCTGATTGCGGCGATTTTAAGGCGAATAGTTGCTACAACCAAATGGTGGTCGCTTCCAGTATCCGCTCCCCTGAAACTCCTGACATCCTCAAGAATAGTTCTCCATCTGCGGCTAACGGCCACGTGATCTATCTGATTTCTCGTTCTACCATCGGGCGATACCCAGGTCTCTTTGTGTATCTTCTTGTGACAAAAGTAAGTTCCACCTACCATGAGTTGGTGGGAACTACAAAAGTCAACGAAAAGCTCACCATTGTTATTGGTAACTTGGCTTAGGCCTTGGTTTCCAATTGTGTGTTCAAGGCCGGTGTTGTCACGGCCGATCTGAGCGTTTAAGTCACCCATTAAAACAATGATGTCTCCCCTTGGAATAGAGCGAAAAACCTCATTCAGTCGCATATAGAACTCGTCCTTGATGTCATCTTCAGCGTCTTCAGTTGGAGCATAGCATTGGACTACCGTAGTACTTCTTAGTCTGGTACGCAGGCGCACGGTAATAATCCTCTCAGAAACCGGTGACCAGCTAATGAGGCTGGACCTGGCTTCTTTGGTGAGTATTACGCCAACGCCACTCCTACGGCTTTCAGTTTCGTTTCTACCAGAATATAAGAAGGACTCACCATTTGGGCAGATATGTTCCCCCGCATCGGGCCATCTGGTCTCGCTAAGTCCCATGATCTTGATTTTATATCGATTCATCTCGTTGAGGACTTCATCCAGCCGTCCCTCAGCCAGCAGTGTTCTCACATTCCATGATCCGATTCGTGTCCTTGTTCGAAAAGCAAAGGTCGTCGTCGTGTTGTCCGTCCGGTTCCGAGGCATTGTTTGCCGATTCGTAGCAATGGTGTTTTTTATGGGAGCGGGTTGCTAACCCTCAGCCCAACCGACTTAAAACTCTGTTTTGTGGCGCAGAGAGCTCGCCATTCGCCCGTCTCCCGTTAGCTCCTTCCGAAGAAGTACCCCAGAGGGCACCGCGGGGAGGTGGGATTAGGACTTGCTAACAGGTCTGCTAGGTGTTCGTCTGCAGTGACTTTCCTCGAATCTTGACAGAAGTGACAAATCGGGTGCCACCACTTTCCGAGGTCTTTGTTAGCCGTTCGCCCCCCACCAGCATCGTCGATCCTCAATTATTTTAGAAAGATTAACAGAGCCTATTCGACAAGGCTTACTAAAGATAAACTGTTGGACTAAAAACTAGAAAGACGAAGTTACAGGTGTGTCATAGCAACACATGGAGAAGAATCAGAGAAGTCATCAAGTTGTTGCTATACAAATATTCCGAAAAAATAAGGCTTATTGATGAAAATAATACTATTACTAAGTAGATCAAATGTAGCTCACAACTAAGTACGTATAAAACATACATATGTACTGTAATGCCTTTTTGCCGTAAAAACATCATAAAACTTCTGTTAGTATAGTTTTTTTTTTTTTTAATATTCAAAATTTCTACACGGACATAATCTGTGAAAATCAATATTAATGATTGCATCACCTTTGGGTATCACGTCACAATATTTATGCTTGGAACATGGAATCTTAAATACTTTATTTTTAGTAAACTGCGTCTCCCGAAATAGAAAAAAAATCTAGATTATGAAAATGGTTTAGCAAAAATGATATTCACCTGTACAACTTCTCCTTCCAGAAATATTAAAATCAATATCCAAAAACGAGTTTTATTTTTTGTTAGTCTAAAAAGTTAAGAAACTCAAAATGCGGATTTAATTCTTGCATAATTTTTGTTCCAGGATCACCGCAAACATTTCTGAAACACCTGGTGAAAAAAAAATTACACCGGAAATTTCATCCCCGAAATGGTTTTTGTTTGTTTTTCTGTTATTGATTAACCTAAAGCTTAAGCTAGAAATAAAATCCTTTACTTAAGTAGAGGGAGTATCGTGTCGGTTGAATCTAACACGCTTCAGGCATTAACAGAATTTCGTGAAAAAAAATTGCGTCTTCTACAAAAATTTTCCCCAAATTTCATTGATAAATTTCCGGACTGCTTTTAATCTTAATTTATTAATTTTGAGATAAATTGATAAATTAAAGTGATATCACATGATATTTATAAGCCCCGCAAGACGTTAAGCTGCTAACGACGACGACCACGATCGAAACTAACTCTTGACCACCATTGGTGTGTGGGGATCGATAGCCAGAGAGTAGACAATCTTTACATATTTTATTTAAGTGGTTGGCGGAGGTTTTGTTGTTATATTTTCAAAAGGAAATATTTTCAAAATAATAAATAAATAAAAAAGTACAAAAAAAAGAAATTAAAAACAGACTTTTACCTTTTTTTACCTTCGTTTTTAGGTAATTGACTTCTTATCTTGGTTTTTTCGATACGGAATTGACAAAGTTCACGATATCATTATTGCTTGATTGTTGAGAAATTTGATTTGTTTGGTTTTTTAAATAAATTGTTTTGTTTAATATTCAAGTACACCTAAATAGGTGTTGTTTACGCTGAAAATAGGTTCATTAGAATTATAACAATGACTAATATAGTATAAAGATCACTCTTTTCACGCTGTTCAAAACCTTATGAGCGCAACAAAATTGGCTAAAATTCTGAATCGTGTTTGTACCGGGCATACTACAAAATACATAAACTTAAAGCCTTACAAAATATAAATGGTACAGGATTTATCACGGAAACTTAAAGCAGACTTCAATGGCCAAAAGCACTGAAAACATACGAGAAGATCTCGAAACTTAAGGTGTTTGCTGATTTAAGACTGTTCGAGGGTTTTCATACAGCCAGGATGTCGTTGCTATCCCTGTCCACTTGTGTTTATCCACTTAGAGCATTTATGGTGAAAAAGCGAATGTACCAAACAATATATTTGGTGTTAAATGATACCCTGGACATTTCAATAAAATTCGACACCGTCCATAAACTCGTTTGTCTTAGTAATTTTTACAAAATCGTGGCTTTAACATTTTTAGACATTAACAAAAAATATAAGAGAGAGATTGCCTTAGGGGCATGCCGAAAGAGGGATTTCCCCGTAGGTTCCCCATGAGAACCCCATGTAGCAAATAACGGGTATGCCGAAAGAGTGTCCTCATGAACACCGCTCAAAAAAAAGCAGCGATACTGAAGTGTGGTACGACTTGTCCAGTTTTTCATAATAGTAATATAGTAAACAAACCTTATTTCAAATGAATTGGACAATGTCTGCCTTAAGTATTGGGAAAGCTTCTTGATGTTTTAAAGAAATACCCTAATACTCCGGCTTCACCGACCAAACTGCGCAAATTCGAGAAAATCGGCGAAATAAACTTTAAAATAACATCAGTTCGCATACAATTTCCACAAATTCAACTGAGGATAAACAAACCTCAGTTCGTCTAACTGGTTTCGAACTGAAGTTGAACGTAAAAGCTCGCTTAAAAGAGAGTAATCAACTGGAGCATTTCTGACTTCTGGCGAAAAAGCACGAATTGAACAACAACTGGACTTTAGTCGGTGTAGTCATTTATGTGGATTGAACTGAACATTATTGTACTGAGGTCAGTGAAGCCGGGGCTTTAAGCTATAGTTTAACTCATACAAACCTTCAGTTTTTCTTGTTGCATTACTTCCTATTTTAGGCAATTATGTTGGTGACCGTGAAGAGTGTAATTAAGCATACTCAATAGACCGGTTCTGGTTCGATTACAGAGGTTATTCAGCATTGGACGACATTAATACCCAGTTGGGAGACCGTATTGGTAAAACAAACTCGCGTTTAAAAATACAAAGTTTTCGGCACCAGCGCAGTTATTACTATTACATATCCACTCCGAAATTCTGGGCCCGGTCCAGATATACGAGAATATAGCGGGATGCCATACTCTATCAAGTGGATATATCCAGAGCAACTAGGCCAGATTCACCAAATTGGTGTAAACTTTGGTTGAGATGCTCCGTCAAGCAAACAAGGAGGTCGCCAATAGATCGTTTCGATCTAAAGCCGTACTGCTTGTCGTCCAATATTTGGCTGCATTCAAGATATTTCATACGTTTTCTGTTTATTATTGTCTCCGTGATTTTAAAGAGAATAGAAGTTATTGCTATTGGGCGGTAGTTAGCGGGGTCGGGGCCGGAGATTTTCAACCTGATGTACTTGATTCACACGGTGAATGTTTGTACTCTATGTGTTTCTTTGGTTTTTATAGCCTTCATACACTCCTGATTAAACTACTCATGCGGCCTAGGCTTTATGGATTTGGAGGGATGAATAAACGAATTCCGGCCAATATAATTGTGTTAATGCGGAGGGCGGGAAAATTGACATCGTTTAATAAATTGGAGCGAGCTAGCAAAACAAAGAAACGGCTACAGGAAGAGACTTCAAGAGCCCCAAATCCTTCAAGGACTGAAGCGTCACTCAAGAAGAAAAATGTTTCACTGACAATCTAAAATTCTCACCTTTGTAAATTTGGTCATATTGTTTTCCAGGACAAATTAAGCGTTGATTTCTTGAACTTTTTATATGTACACATGTAATTCTACACAATCTAAGACTGCATCTTTCCCCAAGCATAGATAATTGCAATCAATCCAACATTTTCCACTTGATCTAAAATATACCTGAAGTTAAAACTTGAATCTCAATCTTAATCTAACCGCTACAATAAAGATTTCGTGATACTTTGCACTATTAACTAACAGAAGGGCCTTAAAAAGGCAACCCCGTTTTACTTAAAAGCAAAAATTTTATTAAACCATGTTTTCTTACTGATTATCCCATAAGCGACTGTTTACTTTAAATAAAAGTGGCGTTAGTAATCACCGACTTTTTTTTTTTTTCCTGTGTGAGGTATTAGGTCCAAAGGTACTGCGGCCATTTAGTTGGCCTATTGTACTACAACCCCTACACCTCATATTTGTAGGCCAGACCGCCTGAACAAGTTCAGCAGTCTGCCTAGTGGTTTGTCGCTTAGACTTGAGTGTTCGAGCAGGGACTTCCCGAACAAAGAGACCCTGCTCCTCGCTATTGCAGGGCACTCACAGAGAACATGGAGGGCAGACTCATCCTCTTCTAGGCAAAGCCTACATGTAGGGTCCTCTGCCCTTCCTATCTTCCATAAGTGGTAATTTAGGGCACAGTGTCCGGTAATTAGGCCAACAAGTGTCCTAACATCACTCCTGCTGCGCCGTAATAATTCCTTGGCCGTCTTAGGGGACGGCCCTGGAAGGAACCGCTTAGAGTTGGCCAGTCCAGGCGCGGACCTCCAGCGTTCAATATGTTTCATCAAGGTCCGATCGGCCAGGGCCCTTTGCAGCAAGCTGGACGGTGCCCCAATAGCCGGCTCTGGACCAATGAATTCTAAATCAGAGCCCTGTTTAGCCAGGGCATCCGCACTTTCATTGCCTTCGAAGCCCCGGTGACCTGGGACCCAGACAAGTGTAATTTGATTGAGAACGCCCAACTCATGAAGAGCATGTTGGCAGTCCCAAACTAATTTCGACTTGGTCCTACGGGACCTTATCGCTCTAATTGCCGCTTGGCTATCAGAGAAGATAAAAATCCGTTTATTTTGGTAGGCCCTTCTTAAGTTCTCATGAGTGCATGCCAGAATAGCGTACACCTCTGCTTGAAAGACAGTTGCCAGAGTGCCTAGACTTATAGCCTTGCTGAATCTGGGACTTTCACTCCAGATTCCTGCGCCTACACCTGTCTCCGTTTTAGAGCCATCCGTGTACCATACTAGCCCGCCCGGCAAAACTTTAGGAAAAGTCCAGGTAAGCCTTTCCTGTATATGTACAGAAGGTTGCTTAAATTTTGAGATTTTATAGGGCATGCCGTCCGATAGCATCTCCGCTTCCGGAATCTCTTCTATGATGTTGATTATTATAGAATGTCCTCGCCCAAGACCAGCGCCCAAGTAACCATTCGCTTTCAGCCGCAGCGCCGCGTTTATGGCGGATTTCTCTACCTCAAGGTGGAGGGGTACCAAATTGAGAGAGTTGGTGGTGTATATCCAGTACATGGTTTTCGGTTGCAAACCCCAGGTGGAACCACAAGCTCTGCGGCAAGCCCACAGGGATCTGCGCGTTCTACACATCACAGTGTCCATATGCTGTTTCCAATTGAGCTTGGCATCTAGCGTCACTCCTAAATATTTGGCTTCTTGAGAAAAGCCTATCTCACCGACTATCACCGGCTTAATTGTATGATCTTCTGAATCGCTGCTTTAGAAAATATTGTTGTAGGATTTCCTAGCTGGTAATGAAGACTAGCTGATTTGAGAGTTTTAGCCAAGTAGGCTCTTTCTGAAATTATGTATTTTCCAAAATAGCTTCGTCTTGACAGCATAGAGGACTTGGACCGAAGTTTAAGAATCAGCTGGAATTAGAATCCTGTGCTACATCTGAATCAGCAGATGCTAGTTGACCTTTTAATCCCAGTGATAATGTAAAGAATATATAGTGGTTTGAATCTTACAAAACCAACCAAGGCTTGTAGAAAAAGGCAGCTGATTTCCTGATTAGCTGAGAAAGAGGTTGTTGGCAACTGATCGTGATCAATTGCAGTCCGATCTTGAGTTTGATCTTCTTGTCATATCATGAATGCCTTTTCCATATAGTTCACGACAGCATCTCCGATGTTTGTATCTTTAATCTCGCTCCTACTGTGTATCCAACTGTCCGGCCAAAATCCCTTGAACCTTTTTGTCCTTTCTGTGGCCCAGTTCGTGAATTTAGCAATACTGTCACTCTTTCGGTTTTTCGTAGACAATCTAAAATTCTAATTTAGGTTTCTAGAGAAATCATGTTTCTTTGCAAACACTAAAAATGCTACAAAAACGGTAATTGACGACTTATCACTAACTTGTAAATATGAAGTTTTAAACAATTTGGATTAGACACAACACATAATGTACACATATCTGCTGCTACAATGACTGTATCGATAGTTTCCTTTGTGTACATAAATTGGGAATCCCCATTTTCGAATATTTGATGACAGGATTACCAATAGTACGAAATGACAAGAAATATGTTCGTCAGTATGAACAAGCCAAGGGAATTCATAACTGACGGTACAAGTATTGGCTGTACTCATATTTGCCAAATTGTTAATTTTTATGAATATTTTCTAAAAAACTAGTTGGGATGTGGGTTCGACCCTTTCGGTCCACACGATCAACTTCCCAGTATGATGGATGTTGAATATGTATATGATTGGATATTTTAATAATAAATGAACAATAGGCAATAAATGTAGAATATATCTATAATACCGAGAATTTGTCACAATTGTTTATCAATATTTTCTCTAAAATGTCAAACTAAATGTGCGCAATTACAAGATTAGGATGACGAAAATGTATATAAAATTGATGTTTTAATGTTTTTCGGCACCTCAATGAAGTCGATATAGTTTTTAGTTCGCGCGGTATAGTGCAGGTACAAAAATCACTTAAGTCATTTAAACCAAAAACCGCTGGACCGAATATTATAAAAATCTTTACAGATTATATTGTCGCTAATACGCTTCGAACGGCACCTCAAGTAAGTCAATATCTTTCGTGGTTCGGGCGATATCGTACAGGTACAAAAATCACTTACGCCGCTTAAACAAAAAAACGGCTGGACCGAATTTTATTAAAATCTTTTCAGATCATATTTTGGTTAATACTCTTCACGTCAACTAAGTCGATATCATTTATAGTTTGCGCGATATCGTGCAGGTACAAAAATCACTTAAGTCATTTAAACCAAAAACCGCTGGACCGAATATAATAAAAATCTTTTCAGATTATATTGTCGCTAATACGCTTCGAACGGCACCTCAAGTAAGTCAATATCTTTCGTGGTTCGGGCGATATCGTGCAGGTACAAAAATCACTTACGCCGCTTAAACAAAAAAACGGCTGGACCGAATTTCATGAAAATCTTTTCAGATCATATTTCGGTTAATACGCTTCGAACGACACCTCAACGAAGTCGATATCAGTTTTGGTTCGCGCGATATCGTGCAGGAAAAAATGACCACATCCGTACGCACATACACACACACACACACACACATACTTCCTCCCAATTTTTTGCTTAAAATGCTCCTGGGACCTTGAAAGATGAAAATACGTCGAAATTTTCGATTTCGATTTTCGGACCGATTACAATAACTTCCTTTACTGGGAAGTTAAAAAATGAAGGATAAGTGTAATTTATAAAATATTTTTGAATATTTTGTACAATATCGAACGAAAAACTATTACTAATGATTAAATGGCTTTTAACTGAAAAATTTATATTTAAAAGAAATACCATGCTTAAAAGCAAATAATTATAAAAATACACTTAAAAGCATAAAAAAGCATAAAAAGCAACAAAAAGACTAAAAATAAATAAATAAATAAAAATTATAAAAGGGCTTACGAGTAGCTCGGCGTCGCATTTTCCCTTGATTAGGCATTTCGATTCCAGGTATAAGTAAAGTTGTCGCTAACTAACGTCGTCTAAGTCAAGAATATGCACTTTTTCTAGTTTTTATTGTTGTATTTATTTATAAATATTCGTATAAAAATATAAACAAAAACACTTTACTAAGCCACTACGAGCACTCAGCGATCAAATAAAAGCGATATGTAACAAAAAGCTTGCGTCAAAAAATTTAAATTAAATTTATTTACAATATTTAAAAGTACAAATCTCGTTTCTTTTCTGTTAAGTCAGTGTCTAATAACTGGTGTTTAGTTTATTTTTAGTAGTGTCTTAAATTTATCGATTAGCGCTGCTCTGTAAGATTTTAGGCATAGTTCTAACAAAAGTAAAAGCAAGAGTCTCTATCAAAATCTTAGGCTATACCAAGCCTGTACAACCAATAACCGGGTAGTAATATTTGGCTTATGGTATTGGGATGTTAAGCTTGTGGTCTACCATCAGCGAAATAGGTGGGGCGAGGTAGAGTTTTCGTTGAGTAAGCAGAAAGCTTTTTCCCTCAAGTTAACCCGATGCCGGTTCTGGATTAAGGTGACATATAATCAATTTTACATTACGTCACCGTTGGTATATGTGAAACACACGCTTATGTAAAACCGGACTGGTTTCGTCGAGTTTACTTGGATTTAACGAAACTATATGCAATCCCCGTTTCCATGGGCGCTTAATCTGAGTAAACTCATGATAGACTCTGCATGGAAACTCAGTAATGGTCGGCTGTATCAACAGCCTTAACCTGTAAGGTTTTTAACGACGGGGTTGGGGCAGAATAGACCAAATAACACAGGTCGCAGCTAAACAAAAATCAAAGGCCAAAGAATAAATCTTATTACCGTAGCTGTTATAGGCGACAGCGAACTATGCTGGCCAGGAAAATTTAAGGACATCAACATTCACGTACCCACAGAAGAGTGGCCGTAGAGAAAGAAACATTCTTCGAAGTAGTGGACTCGCATATAGGCGTAGTACATTGGCATGGATAGCTTGTATGAGATGACTAAAGACAGTGAAGTTATAGGAAGCAAGAGTTTGGACGTCGCCAGTATCAGGTTGGCGCGTATTCATAGATTGCAGCACACCTCCTCACCTTGTATCTATACCTTGTTGTGGTGGTGAGGCTTGAGGGGCCCCGTAAGGACGCCCTGACTAAGATAGATACACGCAATCCCACGGTCGAAGCTATCGTGCGTAGGGCCCAGAACATTCAGGGTTCGAGCAACAAGGCGCGAATCTTCAAGAAAGAAATTCGAACCACCACCGAAAGTGTGAACGAAGGAGCCAGAACATCGTGATCGCGGCGAAGGAGGCTAGATCATCCCCTTTTGAAAAATTGGGGCTTATGATAAGAGACCTCATGGAGAACGTGGACGGTACGAAAAACGTCGATAATGCGATCAAAGCGAAAGAGGAAACAGTGATGCAGCAGAGCGCCCTCTGGGTGGAGACTTCGGCTCGAGGGAGGGCCCTCAACCGTGGAGGCTGCAGAGAAACGGCCCCCAAGAGAAAAGTCAAGAGCCACGGCCGGGCAAGCGCCATAGAGAGCCCAATGAGGAGATGTAGCTACAGCAGCACACTCCAAAGAGAAAAAAGGGAAAGGCTCCCACAGCAGTGGCCGAGCCAGCCCCGTTACAGGCGAAAACGAGAGTAGCAACCCGGAAGGCTCTGCCTGGAAGAAGAGGAAGAAGAAGAAAATAAGACTCAAAGAGGGCAACAAGCTGAAGCAAAGGATTCGGTCGCCTGCCTTTATCATCACGACCAAAGAAGACACGAAGTACGCAGAGATCCTTCGCAAGGTGAGGACAGATGCCTCCTTGACGGAGCAAGGCAAAAAGGCGGTCTACTGCTAGAAGCTAGCTAGCCTAGAGAAGTGAGTTAGGACCTCACACAGTTCCTTAGTGGACATGGGGGTATAGGAAATACCTCTCCCGCTTTGGGCATCATGATTCACCGTGGTATCTGGTATGTCCAGCGATGGAAGAAGCGGCAGAGCACATTTTCTTTATCTGCTCGAGATTCGCCAATTAAAGGGCGGAACTAGAAGAAATGATCGAGGCGCCACTAACGCCGGAAAACATGCTAGACCACATGATGAGGTCCGAGGAAATGTGTCGGTGGTCGGGGAGCACAACTTCAAAATTCGGCCGCCATCTTGGAACTGCCATTTTAATTTTTTGTGCAAAATTTGGAAGTCCGTCAAAATGAAGTTGCAAGATTTGTTTATATACTACGCCCAGGTGCAGCTAATATAAAGCGTATAAAAGTTTAATTGCCATCGATTCGGAGAAGAAAATTCTTTGATTCTTCACCTAAGTCATGGTATATTTCTTTTTTCTATATAAGCAATAGTTTTTGAGCTACAACTCAAAACTGTATGTCTTAATTTCTTTATCATCGGTTTTGGGTCATGGAAGGAAATTTACAGAAGTATTCACGTGAAAAGAAAAATTCCGGCCTTCAACTAGAGTTGGATATGCTTTAAAAGTACTGCAGAGAGATCTGAAAGATTGATTCGATTACGAATGTAGCAAGGACAATACAAGATATTTTGACCTAGATTGAGCGGCTACACATCAATGAAAGCAGAAAAAAGGTAAAATCCCCTTAGACCCTAAAATGACGGAATCTACGAGCGCATGACACAGATATCGTGAAGAAGTCAAATCTAGATGTTCGCGTGAAAATCAAACGAAAAATTAAAGCAAATAAAATCGTCTTCTATAAATTACAAACAACTTATCTATGCCAAAAAAGAAATGCAATCAAAAATTTCGTTTAGAAAACGTAAATCTTCGCACCCAGGTCTAAAAATAATTCACAAACTAGAAAAATTTATTTTCAAATCAATTTGTTTACATTAAAATCTAGGAAATTGAAACTTGTTCTGTGCTTGCAGGAAAATCAATTTGAAAATGGCAAGTTTCAAGTGATATTCTCAAAAAAATTATGCCGACTTCTGAAAAGGGAAGGCCAAGAATCGTTTGAGACGTTTGAAGCGACAACCCGACAACATAGCATTGTTCCGCGATAAGATAAATGATAAAACGGACAGTCTGGTCTGCATACAGCCACATAACAGAAAAGCCATTCACACTAAGGTCATCTCGTGTTCATAAGTGCACATCACTCTTCGGCACAAGCACTTATTACATTCTAATTAGGCAATTTCCAATTAAAAAAAAAATTAGCACAATTCTATATCGAGAAAAAAAGAAACAACTCGATCCAAATTTATTGATAACACACAACCACAACTGCACTTCACTTTATATGTATAAGCGTGAAAAAAGCTCTAATGCGGATAGCGTTCCTGAAGCGATATCAAAAGCAGCGATAAAAGCAAACAAAAAAGAAAACATTTTTTGTCGATAAGCTCACAATTAGGCCCGTCTTAAGGCTGAGCGCGGTGCTTACAAAAACCTGAACACGTTAGTAAAAACCTAAATCGAAACAATTGAATCTGTTTGATCAACGATTTCGTTTCGTCTAGGCGCTATTTAAAGATTGAACGAGTTGCGTCTACGTTGCAGCTATGTCACGTCAGTGGGACCGCGGCACTGCTGATCGCGACTTGGTGGACTGAAAGCGATCTCCTCGAGGTGGATGCAAGCTTTCGATCGGTGCAAGATCTGCTGAGACTCGCCTAGGAGTCAAGTTCAAGTTGTTTTTAGGCTTGCAGCTATTGTTAGATCATGTCTCGGATCGGTGGTGGTTGGGTTGACCGATTTGCTCGAGAAGAGTGTGTACATAAAAGTTGCATAAATTTTTAAAATGTTCGCAATCTTGCATTTTGTTTTACTTGGAGATTGTCAATGAAAATATTGAATTAAATTGCTAGCTGACTTCAAACTGACACTGATGAGTTGTAACGATCGGCTTTGGTAGACCAGGTTAGATGAGGCTGACGCAAACTAACAAACAAAGAGAGTAACGAAGTTAAAAGTCGTTGCACTATGACCATGAGACAAGTTTTTGTGGCTTGAGAAACTGAATTTGAATTGAATTCATCTAAATAATTGATTGGTCTACGATAGAAATCAGCAACCTCCTCGACAAGCTAGAATTCAAGGCACCCGACTACCATCTCAAAGGACCGTGGTTCGAATCCAGAGTAGTATTTGTGGAATAAAACCGCGTTGGCTTTGTCAGTTCTTCACTCCCTCTACGTGCATGATTGCCGTGTAGACGTGTGAGCTGTTGCTCCAAATATGCGACTCTGCAACACGACCTTGCCGTTGTGTCTAGAGATCTGGAGGATATTCGGCGGCACTCTAGACTTCATGATCTGGTTATCCGAGGGATTCCCGCTAACGAAACTGACAATTCGAGGCAAATTTTGAGCTCCATTGCATCTACCATTGAACATGAACTAACACCGTATGTGAATGTGTCCCGTCCACTGGAGCGACGAAGCGCTGTATCAGCGAATGGAAACGCCAAAATGAGCAGTTTTTTGATTATACCAACTGGAGTTTTAAAAAAAGCCGTCGGCATGGTGCTATTACATTAAAGAGTCTGAATCTGGGCCTTGTTGCGCACTGCCCAATTTATATTAATGAGAATTTAACATCGAAAAACAATGATAGCTTTCCAACAGCTCGTAAACTGCTGAGAAGGAATCTAGTTACTTCAGTCTTCACACGCCGTGGTTTTGTCTTTGTGCCACTGCCAAGGCATAAACAGCTAGCAAAATTCACTTCAGCACTTGACCTGGAAGAGGCCACGCAAGTGCTCGTGCAAATACCCTTCGATATTTATTTGATTCATTGGACTTGCATATTCTAAATCATCTACCAACATTTCTAAATTGTCAAAACCCATCCCAGTGTTAAAACAACATCAAATTTCCCCTCCTAGCTTTCTGGATCATGACCTATATTCTTCCTTTCCGTTTGGTTCTCTCTTCTCGTGCCCTCCGCGTCTAGTTCGTATACTTTTCGGGACTTTATAGTAACATCAATCCTGTCCGAAGCTGCCTCCACTATGCCTTGGGATGTTATCTACCATACTACCTGCGTTGGCGCTAAAGAAAGGTTGCTGCCTCTATTTACTCAATCCCTCGCTGATCAATGAGTGCTGCTGGTCACAAGAATCCGCAGGCCATCTTCACTCTGTCCTTGGTTTTGTTGGGAAGCCCAGTAAGGTAGCAAGGTAACAACTGACATTCGTTCTACGCTTGATAAAAACGACGTTCCAATATAAGTGCTCCTTGATCTCTCGAAAACCTTTGACATACGGTGGTGCATACGATTCTACTTTCCAAACTAAGTCAACGATATCCCTTCTCTTCGTCTGCTACACGGCTTTTCTCATTTATGCTATCTAACCGTTTTCAATGTGTTCGTCATAATAATGTTATCTCCTCTCTCTTCTGGTGTTCCACAAGGTTCCATTCTTGGTCCCCTACTATTTTCATTATATATCAATAATGTCCCCTTTACTATCTGCCACTGTTCCTTTCATCTGTATGCCGATGATCTCCAACTGTATACTTCTTGCCCTCCTTGCCAGATTGATTCCTGTATTTCTGACCTGAATAGCATGCATTTCTGACTTCAACTCTGTTAGGTATTAAGCTTAGGTTAGGTATGTATCTTTTGTTTCAATTTGTAATGTAGTCATTGCAATCTAAAAAATGAAAGTCTTGTGTACTTCTGTTTACTTATGTATAAAATAAATAAATAAATAAAAAGAAAGTAAAATACTATCTTTCCGACTAGGGCTTGCGCTTAATGTAACTCATAGTATTCTCCCCGTAATGGTTTTCCCCTTGTCAAAGCATTTAATTAAAGTCCTTTTTCGTCCCAATTGTTGAGGTCATCATGTTTCCAGGGATTAGAAAGCAATGTGGGTTTCTCCGATCTGATTCACCATTTTGGCTGCTGTTTAGATATAGCTTCGCTTTTCTTACATCATCATAAGCCAGCTCTACACAATGCTGTCAGCACCCTCAAATGTTGGACACTCGATGGAAGGACGCATGGTGCGGCCGATGTTCGAACTACGAGCGTCCAATGTCAAGCGTCCAACGTTCGTAATTGCACCTGTTCGGGCTGATATCGGTATTGACTCAATTGTTGGAAGCCAACATTTGAATGAAACGTTCATTGCATCGTGTAGAGCCGGCTGTAGACAAATCCAGGTTTACAAGTGAATTCATAATTGTTGTATACAACTAACGAATCGACAGTACAACTCCTGTTTGTCAGTACTTCTGTCCAAATTTCTTGTCAAAACTTTTCTTGTAAGGAATAAAGATAAAATCCATGTTCAAATTAAGCTCTCAAATAAAACACGCTATGTTCAAGCAGATTACAACACGACATCTTATTCTAAGCAGATCAAATCGTCTCTCTAAAACAAATTGAATAAATTAGAACTAAAACATAAAATTCTAACTCCATCCATTTACCGAAAAACTTTCTCAACATTTAATTTATTCAATCCATTAGAATGTAAATCATTAAGCAAACGTAACGACTACATATTTGCCCATGACCCGAATGAAAAGAAATACCTTCCATTGGCTTCTCCTCCTCATCACCACCATTCATGCCCACGTTGACTTAAGGGTGCTCAACTGAAATCGATCAGAAAAAAGTTCGTTCGTTTGGAAAATGTGTTGCATGTGGGGCAGGCAGGCAGCTCCAAACCTTGTAATTTGACAACTTAAAAATAATATACAGGAGCTTCTCGGGTATTTCTATTTTCAATATTTACCTTCACAGAAATAATAACATTCGTCGACTATCCCCTTTTTATGCAGCACAGATAACACACACAAAACCCATCCACTTTTGTTCATCGAGAGTAAAGGCCCCCATACACGGTCCAATTGGTTGTACAGCGAAGTGCGGTTGTACAACCAAAACTATCGATTGTGGGCCGGTCGGCCGATCAAAATACATTGCGCTTATAGGTTTGATGAAAATCTGGTTGTACAGCCAATTTGACCGTGTATGGGGGCCTTAATGAAGGTTCGTTTTGAGACGTTCTTGGGTACTTTATCTAAAAAAAGGAGGAATTTTGATGGATTGATGGATTTGATTTGGAGTGTAATTAGGGTA
Organism: Thereva unica; assembly: GCA_949987705.1. Classification (NCBI taxonomy): domain Eukaryota; kingdom Metazoa; phylum Arthropoda; class Insecta; order Diptera; family Therevidae; genus Thereva; species Thereva unica. The sequence goes on from OX465284.1 coordinate 112,955,031, forward strand.
GGAGTTTCTCAATAATAGTCCTGTTTTCAGAAAGAACCTTTGTGAGTAGTACTAAGGAGCTCATAAGATGGCTTTTAAGATAAGTGATGCTTGTGTATGTAGAAACTTGTACTTTGGAAAATTTACAATTGGTACTTGTTCGAGATTAGTTCTAATGATGCGAGCTGTGCAATTGTCAACAAACGTTCCTTTGCACTTATTGAATTCCAAAGTGGTAGCAAGAACGAAATATCAAATTACAGACCAGTTGCCAAGCTGTCTGTCATACCAAAGCTTTTTGAATCAATCATTTATTCTGCAATCGTGCCCACTGCCCACCAAACTTATTTCAACGAACCAACATGGTTTTCTTCCAGCTCGTTCCACTACCACCAATTTCCTTGACTCCACTTCCCATGCTGTCGAAGGCTTCGTTTCCGGTTGCCAAACTGACTGTGTTTACACTGATTTCAGAAAGGCATTTCACAAGCTTTCCCACTCCATTATACTTTTCAAACTAAAAAAATTAGATTTCCCTGAAGCCCTTCTATAATGGTTCTAGTCCAACTTAGCTGACAGGACCTACCAAGTCCTTTTCCGTGGATCCAAATCCGTGACCATTGAGGCGTCATCCGGTGTCCCTCAAGGCAGTCATCTTGGCCCTCTCCTCTTTATTCTTTCTATTGATGACATTGTTCCCGTGCTAAGACACTGCTGAATCCTGATTTATGCTGATGACATCAAATTGTACCGCCACATAAAGAGTATTGAGGATTGCAAACTTTTGCCAGTTGACCTTGACACTTTTTACTCTTGGTGTGCTAACAACAACCTGGTTCTTAATATTAGTAAATGCGAAGTCATGACTTTTTGTAGGCGACGTGATCCTATAATTTATAAATATTCATTTTTTAATGAGGGTGTCCCCCGTGTTAATTTTGTCAAAGATCTCGGGATTAGATTTGACACACAAGCTGGACTTTTCTACTCATATCAACTATATTTCTTCCAAGAGCAGCTTAGTCTTGGGTTTTATAAAAAGGTGGTCCAAAGAATTTAACAGCACCCTGATCACTAAACACCTCTATATTTCCCTTGTCAGCCCTTTACTTGAATATGCGTCCCAGGTTTGGTCTCCTCACTATTCTTCGCATGTTGGAAAAATTGAATCGGTTCAATATTGGTTCGTTCGATTCGCATTGAACCGACTTAAGTTACTCAACTTAAACTCTCTCCACTAGCGTCTTGAGGTGGCCGATGTTGTTTTCGTTCATCAGCTCCTTAATGGACGTGTCGACTCAGGTTTTCTAAGTCCCCGTGCGTCGTTTAGAGAGAGCAGATACAACTTGAGAGGACCAGCGCTCTTACACATCAACTCCTCTAACACCAATTATGGCCGATTTGAGCCTGTAATGTTTTTAGCGTGAGCACTAGAAAAGATCTCCTTAAAAGGAGTCTCTTTAATCTTTCGTGACTGCTTATGTGGTTCGCATGTAATTTTTATTTGTGTTTTTCCTTTTTAATTTTTTATTTGGTACTTAATTTTTTATTTCTATGTTTGCATGCCTCAGCCGAGCCCACGTGACAGTGGTAAATGTTTCTCAGCCCAGCTGAGAAGTGCGCCTTCTTCATAAGAAGGAAAACTCTATTATTATAACATTTCAAGAAGTCGACAATAGATAAAACGTCTTAAGGCAATGGAATGCATATCAACTAATTATTTATTTACTAAATTCGCAATTTGTTAATAAAATTTTGCAGATAAGTTACTGCTTTTACAACTCTGCAATTAAAAATATCAAACAATCTCACCTAAAACGAAACAATACAAAAAATTTAAAATTATTTGAGCAAATTATTTATGAGTGTTGTAAAGTATGTCTAATGGGGGAAAAATGGTAATTTAGATTACTAAGAAAGATACGACAGTCCCATAACGATAACCCAGGTATCCCCATTGATAATTCGTTTAATTTTCATCTCGATTTAAGCCATTATGATTTATTGTATTGATTTGAAATCGATTTAAAAAAAAAACAATAGAATGATAACGATGTATTTTTGACTTCGTATTCGTTGTGTCTTTATTGGTAACATAATATTTTTAGTGGCAATTATTTATCATTGTTTTGTTTTTGTTTGTTTTTTCAGTTTAAAAAGGTTATTTAGGTCCATCAACCCTAGCCTCTGGAGCGGATTTCGGACGCCCTAACCCCACCGAGACAATCGAAACCAAGGCTACTTGATACTATAATCAAAACATGAATTGCTTTAGTCAATTGGGTTTGATTTTTCTCGGTACTTCAATAGTAGGTATTTATCAAAGTACGTCGTTTATATCATCGAAATATTTGTGGACGACGACGTGTCTGATTTTTTTACTGGTAATTGTTGAATGCGATCTTGTTTTTACCATCATTAGCTTATATCCAATTCGATCAAGATGGTGTGTTGAGCATGAGAAAGTAGTCTGGATAAACTCCGTAGAAGTAGGATAGGGCAAAGAGTGCAAGTTAGTTAAGGCTCCCTCCGTCGGAGTAGGGAAGTCGCGATGGAGGAGGCTCAATTTCTTCCTCGCTGTAGCCACACAGCAAGTGCTCCGCAATTTCCGGACCTGCCTCACAGAACCGACAGCTACAATCGGCTACCAGTCCTATTTTGTTTAGGTAGTTAAGCGAACAGTGGCCCGTCAAGAATTCTGCTATTATTTTTAGCTCCCACTTCCTGAGATTTAAATGTTTGCACGCTTTAGCTTTATCGATTTGAATGAATCTTTTAGGTTCACGAGTACCCTGGCTCCTTGTCCAACTAAAAAGAAACAGCTGGTGCTGTAAAGCCCCGGCTATTCAGGTCGGTAAGAAATTTGTCGATCACGTTTGACCATAAGAAGGGTGATAGGACGACCCCTTGAGGACAGCCTTTAGCAGCCATTACCGAAATCGAATCACCATTCATCTCAAAAGTATCAATCTGCTGCTGAGAAGCGACGTGATCCGTATCGCAGTTGGGGGATGAATGCCTTTTTTAACGCGGCTTCATTGATCGCGTCAAAGATAACGTTTTCAAACGCACCCTCAATGTCTGCAAAGGCGCAGAAAGATTTTCCTTGGCCCTAGCACATAAATGATAGTTTCTGTAGATCTGCCTGGCCAGGTAGCAAATTGCCACAGTGAAGTGGGTTTGCTATAACACCCTCAGTAATATGCCCGTCTAGAACCTTCTCCATCGTTTTCAGGAGGAAGGAGTCGGAATATGGGCCAGCGCAAAGCTACTCCGAAATAATGGTAACAGGATTGGTAAGATCTCTTCAAAACCTTTCTGAAGGATAGCCGGGAATATGTGGTCCTTTGCAGCAGCCTTGAAAGATTTGAAGGTGCCAATTGCCAGGCCTTTGTTTCTATTGTAGGACCGGTGGGCAATCCAGGGTCAGTTACCTGATAACCCGGGAAATGAGTGCTCATTAATAGCTCCATGGTATCCTTGGTGTTCTCTGTAAAGGACCCTTCAGGAGTTTTGAGAGAAGCAATGTCATTAGAATGCTCCTTAGACAGAACTTTGTGTAACCTCATGGAGGCTGGTTGTCTATTTCTTCGCAGAAGGCTTTCCATGATCTTCGTTTGGATCTTCTCAAATCTTTGTTATAATTGGTGGGGGCTTGCTTGTAGAGGTCCCACTTTCCCGAGTATTTATCCTTATTAAATAGTTTTCTGACATCTCTCCTTTGCCTGCAGAGATCATTGTTCCACCACGAAACCTTTCGGTTGGTGCTTCGAGATTTCGCAGGGCAGCTACTTTTGAAGGCTGTGATGGTCGTTTCCTGCTGATTGTTAGAGACAAGGTCGAGATCGGCCTCAGTGATGGGATTATTACCAACATGGCTGACTCCTAACCTGAGGGCTGTGCGATAGTCCTCCCAGTCAGACTGCCGTGAAATCCTAAATAGGGAAGGTTCGAAAGTACACCTGTAAGTTTCAACGAAGAGTTTTGGCATAATTAGTTATATGTGACGACAATGGCTCCAATTGTCTTCAGTAACAGGTAGTAATATTAGCTCTGTTTAGCGACCTTCTCCGGCTCAACATGGAGCGCAAGGGTGATGATACACGGCTCGATGCATTGACTCAATTCCTACCTCAAAAGTGGAATCAGATATCAGAATGAAGTTTGCGGGGAGGGGGATTGTGTCAATGCATTGAGCCTGAGCCGTATATCAACGCATGTACTTCAGGTCGAGTTGGAAAAGACCGCCGACAGACCTATTGTCACTGATCCACTGAGCATGGCGTAAGAAGCAATCTAAAATTATTTGTAACTATTAATCATAAAGTGTTTCAAAATGGAAAATTGAATTAATTTCACGCATTAAATTCTAAAGATGTAAATTTTTAAGCACGATACTGTTTATGCAGGTTAATGTAAAATACCATAAAATTTCTTAACCAAAACACACACAATAAAAATGAAGAGCTAAAAATCTAAATAATCATAACCATATTTAAAAGAAAATTACATAAAAGTGAAAAACCTTCAACTAGTGCACGTTTCGTAAGAAATGACTAAAATTAATGAAATTAAGACGGCAACACTACTCCACAAGCAATTACACAAACTTAGCTAAGACGGAGCACGTCGCGTGCGAACGCTCTTCTAGGTGCGATGGATCCCCCTGACACATGTTCGTCCATTTCCCACTTACATTGTTTACCATATTTCACCTTTAATTAATGAATTAAAAACGCAGTAATTCACCGTAAGCTCGTCTTCAGACGGTAACTGATGCAATTTCGAAAGGAAATCGTGAAGGAATTTAATTCTGTCGGCGAGTACGAAAGGCACATTCCCTTCGGAAACACGGTGGTGGTTCCCCGGCCCCCCGCCGCCCCGTGAGACGAACCGCTGTCGAGCATGTGCGCCGCATGATGTTGAATGTCTACCTACAGCTGGCCTCAAGGACAAGTTTCCTAACAGATTTGCACAATCGAAGGAAACGGCCTGGCTGTTATCCATAAGAAATGGCGAACTTGTGCGATGGTACCATATTTAAATTAGTAGTGCTCACATATATAGGATTGATTAAATAAATGAAAACCCCCCGGTGGTTGGATATATATATATAAAAAAAAAGAAGCTCATGATGTTGCGGGACACGGAGGCCTCCCAAGCACATGTCCCGAGTGCCTCCTTGTCCTTAGCACAAAAAATTGTGTAACACAAAAACGGATGTGGTTAAATTTTTTCTGTTTTAAGATATTCACCGCGTCCTAATAATGGTTTTCCTTGCTCATTTATTACGTTTATGACAAAATGATCGCGCGAAACCTCACTTCCAGTCATATTACAGTAGTATAGTGGTGGCGACCAAAGGCTGAAATTTCTTATCGATTTCTTTTTCGCATTTTAGGCGAATCGGAACGAGTTGGGCATTCTCTCGCACTGCTGCCCTGTTTTACTTGAATCACACTTGGCTAATTGACTTTCGGTTAACTGAACACCAATTGAACAAAAACAATACTCAGAAATTGCACAGCATCAAATTTTATATATTTTTTTCTAGCCACTCACATTTTTTCCAGACAACTTGAGTCGCGGGAAGAGCGCGGTTTTGACGTTTCTTGACTTCATTGACTGCAATTTAACACTGAACCGAACTCCGAGGATGGAAAACGATTGCGTCAGAGGACGTCACAGCACGTCCCAAAGCGAAAGCACCAGCAGCCCTCGAACTTGATGGGATTCCCTTCTTCACGAACATTCCTCAACCGAACATTTCCCCTGCATTCGCTCAGTCCCAAGGACGTGCAACTGTAGCGCGCAGCTGTACCACATGCTCCATGTCACAGAGAGAGAGGGAGAGTCTTCGGCACACGTGCTTCAATTGCAATTGCAGAAACAAAAGAGATGGAGAGAGTCTGAGTAACGGGGGTTCTCTTAGAAGAAACGCCGGGTCAATTCGATTCGCTGAGCCAGAAGAAAGCGGTGAGCATGGGCAGAACGAACGTTCGAGGAACTTCTCTCTGGCTTCTCCGGCTTTGGTAATTGCGAGGGGAAGTCCCATATGACTGCTGCATACAAAGTAGTGCCACGACTGTAGTTCCAGTGGCTCTAAACAATTGACTGCGGACGTTGAAACTTGCGGACGTGCTCGTGTTCGAATTGTAAATACAAATCAAGAATTTAAAGATGTAAGTAAGATTTAATTACAGAATTTTCATACCAAATATTGAAAACTAAAAAACAATTGCTCCATTTTTATTTAGATAACGTAAAATAGATAATTTATCCACCAGCAACAAATGTCATTTTGACAGTTCTTGGTCATGCTCTGAACAAGATTTAAGGAGTTTTGAATGGCTTGGACTTTTAAAGCTAAGAACAAATTCAGCAGGGAACCTGCAGGGCAGACCCGTACCCCTTGAGGCAAAGCCTTCGGGTGGTATCTTCAGCGTTTCCGAACCTCCAGAGTCATGCGCTTACTTATGCCTGACAACAGCTCTACTAAACCTAGGACTTTCACACCGCAGATTTCGGCACCTACACCTATCTATGGCTTGGAGTTAACCGTTTCTCGCACGAATTTATATATTTTTTCGTTGATTCATTGGTTCACAAGACCGGTAAGTCGTACATAGAACACAACGTTCCACACGTAAAGGAACCAAAGCCCGAAACATCAGGAGTTGATTCCATTTCGGTATCAAAATTAAATATCCCAAAGTTCTGAGTACACCGCCTCCAAAGCAGGCCGAAATAGTGTTTAGCTGGTGGGTTGCAAGTCTGAAAAAACCTAAATCTACAACGTTATGGCAGCACTGCCGGAAGAGGCGGTGACGGCAGTGCGCGTGGCGCAGTAGATTTTGCCACCGCAACCTATGCTGGCGACATTAACAGGTTAGCGGCCCGGATGGAGCAGTTGATTCAGCGGCCTAATAGCCTCCGAACTTGATCGCCTGCCAAACGGCAGAGCGGCTCTCGTCAGCTATCGGCCAATCGGGCACGCACCTGCAAGGCCCCCCGAAGTCGACGAAGAAAAAGGACACCACCCCCTCTAAAAAAACATAAGGGGCAGGGGATTGAAATGAGCGAACAGATAACTCGCCGCTCATATCGTTTATTCGTCCGTGACACCAACAATCGGATAGAGTTTCTGATTGATTCGGGTTCGGACGTTTCAATTGTTCCCACCAAGACGTTCCCAGGCTATAACGGAACCTCACACGTCCTTCTTCATGCGGCCAACGGATCATTGATCCGAATTTTTGGCACAAAGTTGGTCGAACTTCATCTCGACTTATGCCAACGATATGTTCCCAACTTTATAATAGCCGACACCACGAAAGCCATATTATTGGGGCGGACTTCTTAACCTCGAGGCAGACCCAACTCTGTTAAACCATCCAATAGAGGATGCAAAATACAGTTTGACGACTGACGCTTCCGATTATGCAATTGGAGGCGTATTGGAACAATTTAAAGTCACCGGTGGTAGCCTCTAGCTTTTTATTCCAAAAAAGTGTCACCAACAGAACAGAAGTATTCTGTATTCGGTCGCGAGCTTCTCGCAATCTATGCAGCGATCAAACACTTCCGTCATTTCGTTGAAGACCAAGACCTAATACCGTAGCGACCATTTCATCGAAATCAAACCGCTCCTGTTACTCCCATAACGGCAGACTTTCCTCACTCATACGACTTCAATCAAGTAATTCGGTTCAGCACTAAAGGCCAAAAACAAAACCTTCACAAAACCAATCTCTTATCATCAATCTCACAAACATTATATATTTTTTTCTTAACATGCTATTACATAGCCAAAGCCTAACGAAAAGATCATAGTTCAACAAAGTATACTTATTTGCCTTACAAGAGTCTGTTATCAAATTCCGTAAACATAACTTACATTCTAGTTACGCTACGTTAAGTAAAAATTACAAATTTCTAATGGCAGTTTTACAATATAAAAACTTAACAGTAAAAACATCTTAACCGAAAACGTCATTTAATAGAAACAAACCGGGCCCACTTCAATCCAGAACTCCTGATCGGGCTCCCCTAAGTCGCGGATCGCAATATCAACAATTGGTAATCTTGAAGCCTTCTCCGTTGTGTAAGTCAGCAGTGATTGCGACCATTTATCGGATCGTGCCTATAAAACAAAAACAGAAATTAACTAAACCCCCCAAAAACAACAAATAGAAAATCTAAATCACCTGGCAGCCATCATCCACCGCCTCGTATCGCAGTCGTTGAGGCCCTCTAGGTGTCAGTTCAGCATCATTCCAACTGAGCAGCTTGACTCCTCGCCTATGAGTGTTCTTCGCCTCGTAGAAGTACGCGACTGTCTTCTTGCAATGGAATGTGATATTCTGACTGGCGTGTGCAGATAGAAGTTGCAAGAATCCTATTTGATTACTGTCCGCCTTGTAAGTAAGTTTTATGCCGCCGTCCATTTCTCCCAGCCAAACCTCCTGCTCCTTGCCAGAGTAGCTCATCTTGGGACTTTGATTTGGCTGTGGTATAATACAAGTGGCTTTCTTCTTCATTTCGCAATGCACTAAAATGGCATCTCTGACATCAGCTTCGTTCGGGTCGATCCAGTAGTTGCCGGATTCCAGTTCAGGATGAGCCGCTATTAGGTCACGGCATGTCTTTGCCGGGGCACTCTTGTCGCCGGTCGGTTTCTTGAATTTCTCGAATGATATCTTCAGTTGATCGTATGCTTTAAGCACAATAGCACGTCTTTCTTCTTCAGATAATCCGTCAGAATTACTAAACATCCTTGGTGGCTCATCGCCCATCGGATCGGGACCTTTAGTTCCGCCAATAGCTCCTTGTTGTAAAAGCGCTGCTAAGGCAGCTGCATCATATCCTAAGGACTCTCCTGGAGGACCCGGTGGACCAGGTGGGCCTGCAGGTCCGACAGGGCCTGATTTTCCTTCGTTACCTTGGCTTCCTCTTAAGCCTTGAGGACCTACCAAACCTTGCGGGCCGATAGCACCATCTCGACCGGGCAAACCGCGTGGACCTTGGTCGCCTGGTTTTCCTGGGGGTCCTGGATGTCCAGTTGTTCCTAAATCACCTTTCATACCAGGCTGTCCAGGCAATCCTTGTAATCCAATCAAGCCTCTGTGTCCCTTTGTGCCCTTGACACCTGCCTCTCCTTGTTCACCCTTCGCACCTTCTACACCTGGTGGACCCACTTTACCTCGTGGTCCAATTGGGCCTTCAACTCCTTGGGGACCAGTCTCACCTCTTAATCCACGTTCACCAGTTAATCCTTGTGCTCCAGCTGATCCAGGTGGTCCTGGTAGACCTGGAGGTCCTGGCTGACCTTGATGCCCTGCTTGTCCTTGCGGTCCTTTGTCTCCTGTCCTTCCAGCTATACCTGGTGGTCCTGGTTTTCCAGATGGTCCTTCTGGTCCAGTTTCTCCAGACGGTCCAGGAGGCCCTGATGGTCCCATTAATCCTACAGGGCCTTGAGCTCCATCCTTTCCTGGTTTTCCTTGTATACCCTGTTCACCTGCCGCCCCTCGTAATCCCCGCGCTCCAGCAGAGCCTGGTGGTCCTGGTAATCCGGGCAAGCCTCTATCACCATGAGGTCCTGGTGGTCCGGGATTTCCAGGCGGACCATGTTGACCTTCACTTCCTGTCTCTCCCTTTGGACCTTCTTGACCTTGCGGACCTTGTAGTCCATGCTGACCTGGTGGTCCAGGTCTTCCAAGATCTCCTTGGTTTCCTTTAAGGCCTGGAACACCTGGTGATCCAGGCGCGCCAGAGTTTCCTGGTTGTCCCTACAAATGTTTAAATGAGCAAATATATTGATCTTAGCATTATGAAACCTTACCGCTAAGCCGGGCTCTCCCGGTCTTCCTGGAGGACCAATCAATCCCGATTCACCACGAAGACCTTGCTCTCCTCGAGTTCCTTTAGCACCTGTTAAGCCAATTGGTCCAGGATGTCCTGCTTCTCCTGGAGGACCAGCTAAGCCCGCAACTCCCTGTTCTCCTTTCAATCCAAATTGTCCACGTTCTCCTTTTATTCCTGGTAAACCAACTAAACCTGGCGGTCCAGGAAAACCTGGCAAACCTTGTGGTCCGGTAGCTCCCCGTTCTCCAGGTGATCCTGGAGTTCCAGATTCTCCAGGAACTCCAGGTGATCCTGGCTCTCCTCTCTCGGCTGGTTCACCTGGTGGGCCCGGTGGTCCCATTAAGCCTTGAGCTCCTCGATCACCTACTCTACCCGCTGGTCCTTCGGGTCCCACTGCACCTAAGCTTCCTCTTTCACCCTTTTCTCCTGCTGGACCTGGGGATCCGCGCATACCTGGGAGTCCGATCATTCCTTGAGCGCCTTGATGACCTTTCATTCCTGTTATTCCTGGCGGACCCTACACAAATATATTGAATTATGGTGTATATGAATTAAAGTTACAATGTTACCGCTGGTCCATCATTTCCAGGCGAGCCAGCTTCACCGCGTTCTCCTTGTTGTCCTGGCTGTCCAATGGGTCCTCTTTCGCCCGGAAAACCTCGTTCTCCCCTGCCACCTGGAGTTCCGGCTAAACCTGGAGGCCCTGGTGGTCCGCTTTGTCCATCTTTACCGGGTGATCCAGGATTTCCAGCAGTTCCAGGAAGTCCCTTTTATTTATCAAAAAACAAAATTAAATTCCACTTTATTGATTTACACCTACCTGGAAACCTCTTGGACCTTCTGGGCCTGAAGCTCCTCTAGAACCATCTTGACCTGGTGGCCCGGGCGGTCCTTGAGGTCCGGGAATTCCATCTTTACCAGCATCTCCACGCGGACCTGGTTGTCCAGCAGGTCCAATCTCGCCATGCTTTCCAGGCTCTCCAGGGAATCCTTTGTCACCTGCTAATCCCATTGGTCCTGGCAATCCTTGCAAACCCTGTATACCTTGCTCGCCTGGTTTTCCATCAGCCCCTTGTAATCCTCGTTCACCCGCTGGTCCAGGTCTGCCTTGTGGTCCTATTCTTCCGGGTAAGCCTCTTAATCCTTGAACGCCAGGAGGACCAGGCTGACCCAAGTCACCTGTGCTGCCTTTCGTTCCTGCGGGTCCTTGCGGTCCTCTGTCACCTGGTGAACCCTTTGGCCCTGGTGCACCATCTGGACCTGGCAGCCCAGATACACCAGCTGATCCTCGTTCTCCCTGTGGGCCTGCTGGACCTGTTGGTCCGCGCATGCCCCGTTTTCCTCGCTTGCCTTCAGGACCTATGGTACCCGGCAAACCTCTAGTTCCTGGGGGTCCTGCTTCACCTTTTATTCCGATATCTCCCTTAAAGCCACGCTCGCCTGGAACCCCTGGCATGCCTTTGACACCAGCTTCACCGGGGCTTCCATTCAATCCTGGTGGACCTCTGGTTCCTGGAAATCCTTGGGGTCCAGAAACTCCCATTGCTCCTGGGCTGCCCTTTTCTCCAGCTAAGCCATCTCGTCCTGGTGGTCCTGGTAAGCCTGGCTCACCGGCTGATCCTGGTCTTCCTGTTTCACCCCGAGGTCCTTGCAAACCAGCAGATCCTTTGGGTCCTTGGGCGCCGGAATCTCCCTTAGCACCTGAAGTTCCCGGGAATCCTGGTGGGCCCGATTTTCCCGCTGATCCAGGCTGCCCGGGTGGTCCTGGAATTCCGTCAATACCTCTGGAGCCTGGCTGTCCAGGCGGACCTTCGCGACCTCGTTCTCCTCTTGCACCTGAAGGACCCTGAAACGGAATTCATTACAATACAGAAGAAAATTGATGAAGGCTTCGACTTACTATTGGGCCTATAGGGCCTATTGGACCCATTGAACCAGTTGCACCTTTTTCTCCTGCAGCCCCAACGTCACCTTTTGCACCATCTAACCCTGGAAATCCACGATGACCCTTAGTGCCTGGTAAACCTGGCATTCCGGGTAATCCTCGAGGGCCTTGTGGTCCTACTGCACCTGCTGCACCTGGTTCTCCGTCATCACCTGGAGAGCCGTCTTTTCCTGGTATGCCCGGCAATCCTCTTGGCCCAGCTTGTCCTGGTGGTCCAGGAGGACCTGGCTCTCCTGGTTCTCCTCTGGATCCTTGAAAACCTTGTGGCCCAGATTGTCCAAGGGGTCCAGGCGGACCACGCGGCCCTATTGGCCCGACAGAAGCTTGAAGGTACTGGAACTGTTCAGGAAATGCTGGACCTCCTGGCCCTTTGTCAGAACTTGATAACACGTCTGCTAATTGATGTGTATAGTAACTCATGTCAGGAACCGGTCCTGGAGGTCCTGGAGTACCCGGAACTCCAGGAGTGCCTGGAACGCCTGGAGTTCCTGATTCACCTGGTACTCCGCGCGATCCTGGGTATCCAGGAGTACCGCGAGGGCCAGTGCCGGTTCCAGTTGCTTCAACTTCATAAACAGGGCTTTGTGTTGTCGTTGTGGTTGTTGTCGAAGTTGTACGTGGAGGAAATGTTGGTGGCACCGTTGGTCTTTCGCCGTAAACATGAACATCGACATTTGGTCGCCGACACCTGGACTCATCGCATTTTACTTCGCGGTTGGAGCACCGACATGACGCACAAAGGTTTTCCCCAGCTCTGAATTCTTGGCTGTCCCTGTACCACTTTCCTTCATAGAAGCAAGTGAATCCTCCTGAAAAGCAACTTTATGATAATCGGCCATTTTGGATTTGATAACAGTTTACCAATCAAGTTTTCATTTGGAATCCTTGCACTGGTCGTCTCCAATGGCCTTGGTGTTTCTAAAATAGAATTAAATTTAAAAAAGGATCAATCGCGTGCAAGTCTCACCTGTTGGCAGTTCGTCCAGCGGTTGGTTGAAGTCAGTTTCGTAGTTCCGAACGAAGGCTCTAGCGCCGCCTGAAAGACATCAATCAATCACTAAATGTGCCGGCTACGCGGAAGCTGTGCGCATTCGTAAACAATCTCTCGAGCGAAAGTGGAACAGTCAGCTTAATTGTTATCAGATAATTCCCTAAAGTGTTGCGCCAGTTTTATGGTCACTCAGCTGCTCCAACTGTCATTAAGACAAATCGTAAAAACCGCTGGTGTAACTGACCTATGCTAATGCCGCCGCGCAGAGCAGCACAACTGACACTAGCGATATTAATTTGCTGGGGGTGCTGGGCCCTCTCGATGTGATAGCCATCCCAAACAGGCGCAACATGGAAGTGCTTCACGCAGTCTGATTTCGTTCAATTGAGTGTCATCGCGCCCCGGCTACCAAGTGTGGCTAGATAATAAACGATCGCGCAGCTTCTTCAAGTGATCAGAAGTCATCTATTCAGTGTTGGGCATTAATGAAGCTCGCACCATCTTTCCAATTTAGTTTACGATCTTGGAAATTGCAAGCAGTTGAGGACGATTAAGACGCCATGATTTATTGCCATTTTCAAAGGATCCTTTTTTGTCACGTTCTTATTGATTGGCAGATGTAGGTCGAGATTTCAACTGGGTTCTATTGGTTGTTATGGAGTTTTGATTGGTTCAAATGGTAATGGGCGAGTATAAATCAATGCCGGAGTTGATATTTTCCCAATAATATCAAGGCCGAACGTTTTGCGGTTGTTAAGGGGTTTTGACATACAATTTAGAAATGGGTTTTATGGACTTTGATGTAATTATAATAAGATTAAAGTGGGGGAATTTTTAATAGACGCTAAAAATGACAAATTTAAGGCATGTATGTATGTACGTCTACAAAGGAAATCAGAGGCAATAGAATAGTTGCTGTCCTATTTATTCACCCCGTCCAATCTTATATGATAAATATCGAAAGCCAATTTAGCACTTAACTTACTTAACGAAACTTCATCATCAACTTTATTTTTAGCCTAGAATATCAACTGATCTACGACAATAACATGATCGCGGATTATATATCTACTTTTAGATAAAAAAAAGGAAGTTTGGAGATAGGTTAGGTTAGGTTAGACATGTCTGAGCTGTTGGTTTAATCTCATACAGTTAGGCCAAAAGGATAGGCCCATTGTGATGACATCGTGATCCCACTTTAAACCTGATGTCATGTCGTTTCTCCGCTAAACCACCCCGAAGAAGTAATGAATCTTCTAAGTTGCGGGATCTCACTCTTCGAGATTTCCGTAAGCGTAGTTAGAAAGGGTTCACCAAATCATCACTTCACTCCCCCTATGGATAAGAGGTCTGGTCTCCCGAGGCTCAGTAATGAAGTGTCCGCCTGAGATCATAAGAGGGCCAGGCTAATTTGGCCAAAGTGCATTTATTAAGATCCCTCCAATGCTTCTAGGCTTCTTGCATTGTGTGCTGCTTGCATCGGAGCTTAAAAGTAACCCATGGAATACCACCCCTTTCCTTTCCCTGGAAGAAGAGTGGTGATCTTGCCTTTCCTAGTCTTTCGTCAGCTTTACAATTTTCGTCTATACTTTGGTGACCGGGCACCCATACGAGGAGGGTCCTGCACTGCTGAGCAATTTCGTTGAGATCTGCGACATTCAGAAGTTCTACAGCTGCATGTGCAGGAGCGCAGGGCTGTTAGACACGCCTGATTTTCTGAGAAGCTGTCGACAGTCCGATTCCTATCGCCTTGCTGGTTGATTAGTAGAACAGCTTCTTCTATGGCTAAAACCTCCACTTGGTATGCACTGCAGTGATCAGGTAGTCCGAAGGAGACTTCAATCCCAAGCTCTGGGGAAAATACACCTCCTCCTACTCGACCCTTGAGTTTAGAGCCATCAGTGAAGAAGTTTATGGCATCCTGAATACTATGTGGTCGATTTCTCCATTTACAACGTGAAGGGATGTGGACTCCGACTCTTGAAGGTAATCTCGAGTATGAAGAAGTCGAGAGGATGATAACAGAGAGGAGCAGTCCCGTTTATACTGGGTTAACGCTGACTCCACCGGGGAGAGTCCAGCTTGAGAGGGTTTATAACGCCGTCTCCATAAGATCAATGAGGACTTGAGGAAATTTTCCTTTTGTGATGATAACAACGTCTTTCGCGTACGCCAGGACATGATGCCCCTCGGCCTCCATGCTTCACAACAGCTGGTTCATAGTTACATTCCATAGGACCGGCGAAAGTACTCCTCCTTGCGTGCGGAGTGCCTCTATTTACGGCTCTTCGGACTGAGGTGTCGCCCAAGATCGAGTTCGCCAACCTGCCAGTTTGGAAGATAAAACACACCAGCGATGCCTCGATCCCATGTTCTGCCAAGGCCAGGGTAATGGCGTCCGGGAGAACGTTGTTAAACACTCCCTTTATGTTGCAGAGGCGAAGCAAAAGCACAGCAGACGCTGATTTACAATGGTGCAGATTTATGGGTTCTTCGCATGAGGCCTTGGGTTTCCATGTCTGTTTTGTAAACCTTCAGTTCGATCTGTTGGAAGCCGTAGTTCGCGGCGTATTTTTCCGTTGCCAGCTGGTTCAGGAATGCTTCGTTTAGGATCAGAATCTTTACAGTAATCGGTTTCAATGTGAGGGTTAAAGGCTCTGAGCATAGTGAGGATCTCCTCAGCCTCCGATAGAGCCACTGGAAACTATGCTCTGGCTCTCGGACGTAATGATATGTCACTAGCATTAACTGCTTTGAGCCGAGCCCCAGGATAAACTTCCCCCATTATTTTTAAAGGTTGTTATAACTTAGGAATCTGCGATGGGCCCACAGAAATGTCTATGAGCCCTGTGCGGAACTTTTGGAGATCTTATAGGAGTTAAGCTATACTGCTGGCGAAAGATTGTTCCCGAGTCGAGTATTTCTATTTATAAACAAATTTCTTTGACGGACGTACTTAGCCTTATAAGCAATATTAGAAACGACAAACAAACAAAATCCCTACACTCTACACTCATACTTAAATCTGTCACAAAATACATAAACTGTGTTCATCTTACCTCCTAGCTCTTCCTCATAATTATAATCATTGTAATCATCAATATCTTCATCATTTTCATCCACTGGAAGTTCAGCCTGTGGCGGATCTGCTTGTGGCTTATTCAAAAATCCCTTCGGTCGATGTCCTTTCCTCCTCCGATTACGTCTTGGCGCCGGTTTATTAGTATCATCCTCAGCATTAGCACTTATAACTATTAATACAAACGCCAACAAAGTCAGCAAAAGAAAACGGCTCCTTCTCATATTTTAGGGCGTGTCATTTATAAAATCTGAAAATGGTTTTAAATGAGTTTTCACATTCACTTAGTGAGAACGAAAGAACAATTAGCAATTTAACAACAACAACAAAAAATCGTAACTAATCGCAATCACATAATAATTAAAATAACGGCGAAGCGGTGTGTAATCGGTATTTTTAAAATAATTCGGACACAAATTTGTCAAACTGAAAAAACGTTTATCAGTATAATGACCTTCCCCTATAACATCTTGTGTTGCCTTGTCGCGGCGAAGATCTAGGCCATTACGCAATAATTTTTAATCGCGTTGATTCTTTACTTCCGGCTAAGTGGAAATTAAAATTAAAAATTTATTGGGATAAAAATATTGACAATCTTGCCAATTTATTGTTAAGAGTTCAATAGCATTTTGTTTTGGATAGTCTAGTTTTCGTTAAAGAAACTAAGCTGATAGTATATAGAACACATAGCAAAACTTTACATTACATTTTCATGGACAATAAAAAGTCATTTGGCGCATTTTGAATAAAATCTGAAAAACCTTCATCCTTCATCCATTTTATAATTTACACCTAGTTTTGTTATTTACCAAACAACTCAGTCTTGGTAGATTGGATGACTGGAATGCGATTCCAAAGTAATGAAATTCGAAAATAAGAAAATAGTTTCCCCCAGTCCAAATTAGAATTAAATTTGTCCGGCTGTCATCGGAAAAAAAATTGAGGATCGGTCTTGATTTCAATTCAACTCTACTTCAAACCAAAGTGAACCCAACTCGACATCATATACGATGGTTGAAATTTCAACTCAATCTCGACTCAACTTTTCAACCTACTCATAAAGAGTGCGTTCCGTAATATACTGGGAGCACTGCGCCAGTACTACCAGTGGTAGTTTTGTCGTTCCGTTTTCACCAAACAGTGCCCTGTCGCACTGCTCTGGGAACATTCATGACGTCATGAATATTCCCCTTTTTACTACTGGGACTACTGCTTTGAAAGAGGTAATGTGCTCCCAGTAGTTTCAACAGGTCTTGACAGATGGCAAGTAATCATGAGTATATCAGTATAATCTTAATTAGTATATAAAGCAACTGAAATGTTAAGTTCGGGCGCTTTCAGTAATGCAGGATGCAATAATGATAAACATTGAGGCATTGAAATCCACTTAATAAACAATAATGTCGGAGCCAGTATACTGTGCGCTCGTTCCGTATACAAAAATGTATTGCTTAGTTCAGTATAACTTTTTAAACGGAACGTACTTTACAGTGCACTGGCATGACGTCTAAAATCACAGTGCTCCCAGTATATTATGGAACACACTCAAAGGTTATATCAAATCTATGACGACATAGACTTAGTGACGTTCATAAAAATTAATAGACTTTGCTGTGCTAGACACGGCGAGCACAAGCCACAATACAGAGCAGCAATAGGCAGGCCGAGGAAAAGATGGAAGGATACGGTTGTAGCAGATGCGGCGACGCTACTCCACATATCGAAATAGAGAACTTCGGCCAGAAATCGAGAATATTTGAGGAAAAGAATAGTGAGGACCAAGGCTTGAGTTGGGCTGTAGCGCCATTGGAAAAAGAAGATAATACCCAAAGGCAAAATTTTGCTACAGAAGCAAGAGTATAAGCTTTTGCCCTAACTAAAACCCCAAAAGTGGTTTGGTAACAAAACCACCTTTTGCTCATGCTATTGCTTTAACCAAACCGCAGCTTTGCCCTAACTAAAACCCTAAAAGTAGGTTCCGCAACAAAACCACCTATTGCTCAAACTCTCACATAACCAGCTTTTGCTTCAACTAACCCCACCATAAGCACATTTTTCTTACAGAACCAGCTCTTTCCCTAACTATAACTCCAAAGTGGATTCGGCGTACATCCCTTAGCCTGCATAATATGTCAATTCCCCTCAACTTACATTTTTCGTACCGGTCCCATATCAAAACACCGAAAATTACTCTACCGCGACTAAAAAAGTTTCACTTCAAAAACAGTGACTCCAATTGCGTTTCGATATCGTATGCCTTGCATGCACATTGATTTGCGTGTTAGTCAGTCAAAGATCAACCAGTACAAAAAGTTTGTCATGAAAGTTGCTTCTAGGTAAATAGGGCTTTAAAAATAACAACTAGTTTGCAGAATTACAAATCACCCAAGACAGCAAATTGGAATCGAAAGTGAAAACTTTGGTTCTCTTCTTTTCAATATTTGCATCGAAAATCAATCAGGGGCCGGTTCGTGTACGGCGAACGACGCGTACGAAAAAAAATTGAAGTCGAAAAATTTTGCCGACGAAAATTCCCCGTACCGCATAGGTCCAAAGACAATTTTTCGTGTCCACGAAAGAAACCACAATATTGAAACACGAAAAATGTTACAACTACTGTAAAAAATACAACAATTTAATATTTGAAAATTAGGTATAGTCATGGACATCAAACTTAATTTCAACCTGCACTACGATAATATTACTACAAGAGCCAACAAACTTCTAGATTTCATAAAGAGGAGAACCACAGAATTCGGTACTGTATAGTTCACAAAAACACTCTTCTGTTCTCTAGTCCGCCCTGTCCTGGAATATGCGTGTCCTATCTACGATCCTATATTCCAAGTAAGCAGCAGCAGGATTGAATTAGTTCAGAAGAGGTTTCTCCTTTTTTCTCTGAGAAATCTAAATCACCCACTTGTCTGCCAAACTCTAACGCACTACTTGGACAGGCTCAAAGTGCTTGATCTCAAGCAGGAAAAAAATTACTCATATCTTGCAAACTGAAATTTTCTTTAGATCAAATTATTTGAGCTTATCAAGTGGGATTAATAAAGTCTGTATAGATTCCTATTAAACCCATCCTTTTTATAAATGCCAGTAGAGGCGGCCGCAATATTATTTAATATAACTTTAGTACTTGATTGAAATATTAAAAAGAATATTCTATATCAAATAAAGAAACTAAAAATATACTCTTCTATATTAAGGAAGGATATATCACGAAGTTATCTAATATCCAGAATATTGATACTTAACAACAGTTGTTAAGTAACTACAAAAAGATATCCTTCATTCACTGTTCACAAACCCTTTCACGCAACCTTCACTTTACAATACTAAGTCCAATTAAATGTTCTTAAAATCCTTCTCACAGCACTTCACAAAACACAAAAGTCTTCGTATTAAAAATTCTGTCCAAAGGAGAAGGTCATTTAAAAATAAATTTTATTCATAATTTTGATAACTTCTCCTAACTTTCAAAAATTTTCTTTATCACTAAAAAACGATTCTTTTTAAATTTCCACAACACTTAAATAAAAAAACCAAATCATTTTTACCCGTAACTTAATATCCAAAAACTTCACTCCTTTCCAACTAAATCCTAAATTTGATTCGCAAGAATCCTTGCAAGGAATCCTTGCAATTATTACAATAAAACACCAACAAATTTTCGTTCGTTAAATTCCAACATTCGAGAAAGACAAGCCGAATTTTTCCATTTCAAAAGACCCGCAACAAATGATCTAAAATCGACCAGTCGATGTCCCTTTATATAAAATTCAAAACGCACATAAAAAACACTCCTCTACATGTATAAAATATAGAAATAGAGATAATGGAAATCATATTTCTAGCATTGACTAAGATGAATCTAATTCTAATTAATATAGCAGCATCTCAGATCCACCACCAAATCGTCCATATATACACAATTGTACAATCAGAAGGCGAAATAATAATCGGGCATATAGACCAAATTGATGCTCGCCGGTCGATTAGATAGCCGTTGTCGTTGATGCGTGCATAAAGAACTTGCAAACATCTCTCAATAGCGTCTATCTTGACAACCAATTACTTGTAGAAGACGCGCGCTTATTTAGGCCTTCTATAGCTTCGGCATTTACATATGTGAAGACGATCTCTGGAATAATGTCAAACACACATCCAGAGATATACGAGATTCTCCCAATCATCTTGAAAGGAAGGCATCGACTCTTTTTCGTTTCGGAAATTTGATTTGATAACAACAAACACTTGGCGAATAGTTTATTGCTCAGTGGTCTTAAGTGGTATGCTTCTATTTATAGAATGTGGGTCTAGCCAGGGGTAGGACCTTTTGGATGAACTCTTAATGCGCTTGCCCTTAATGTTTTAGTGGAATAGAACGTGCAAAACTTCATTACCTGTATGATGCAATAAAAATTGCAAAAAGTACTAACAAAATTTTGAAAGACACATAAATCCTCCCACATTTTTCTAGAAAACATTCAACAAATTAGCAAAATAAAAAAAATCCAAAATCCAAAAAAAGAAGTAATTTCAAACTTTCATGATAACCCAAACTCTAAAAAAGGTCATTTTGCGGACTTTGGTGATAATAATTCGGCAAATTTTTGGGTCAACATTTTTCTGTTTCCTTGATTTGATTAAACATTTTGACGATACACAAAAAACAACTAATTCTATACAAAATAAACCACAAACTTTATGAATGGCGTATACTTTTCTTTATTATTACAATCCAAAGTATTAAAATATAAAATATATTATGTTTGTGTATATATATATAGATTTGTTGATACCGCTTAATAGGAAAAAAAACAATGCAATTTTAACAAATAAAAACTACTAATCAACCAGATAAGGACTATCCAGAGCACCCAGACCAGCAGCAACTCCACCCTCATTAGCTGTTGATAATTTTGTGCGCAGCATATGACCAGCTTGATAGTTAACGAAAATATCTTTCTTATCGCCGATAATTGCTCCAAATATGCCGAGTTCGGAAACTAGATCGACTAAGGGTGGCGGCATTGCTCCACCTGGTCGTATCATATAGCCTTTGGTAACTGGGGGATGTATTCTTTCCATCAAAATCCATGATGATCTTTCAGTCATCGACATTTTCTGTGAAAATAAATATAAGTTTAAATAAAATACAAGTGTATGATTTAAAGTAGCCATTTCAGTTTTTTTATTGTCCTTACATGTATAATGTGTTAACTAACTAGGCTGATTTTGAAAATTTGCTCAGCGAAACGAATAGAGCCGGCTTATTAACAATGGTCAGCGTTCTTCCATTTGGAGCTAGGATATGAAGATTTTCCGATTTTCCAACTCTTCATCAACCTACATATAGCTGACCGTGAAATGACACTTATTTGATAAAATTCGTCCGCCATATTGGACCCGAAATTTAAAATTTATAATTTTTGATCATAAATTCGTTATTTGCAACCTTAAAAACCCCCAGATAATGATTTTTATGGAAATCGGAACACAATATTGGCAAATTCATATTTGGGTGGCCATTTTGAATTTAAGGCATATTTCGGCGGCCATGATTTTCGAAAATCAGGCTTCGAGATGCAGCATGGGAGATTTCCACGCACTTTCGTTCAAAATTTCGAAGCTCTGTGATGACTGGTGCGCCCGCTATATCGCACACATACACGTGCATACACGCATACATACAGAAACTTTCTTTTATTAATATAGATATTCTCTACCATTTATTTCAAATCAGTCCTCCATTCGATACGCAAAAAGCAGCTATTTTCGGGCGTTATAGCAGTTACTTCGACTCGTATGTTAGCTTTCAGTTCGTCAATGGTCTTCGGCTTGCTGGCATAAACTTCAATTTTGCAGCAACGTCTTTGTAATGGCTGTGGTGTGGCAAGGTGCGTCGTCTTGTTGAAAAAGGCTTCGTCTGACCTTTTTCATGCGTTTTCGGACACACGAAGTGCACCAACATCCGGTATGATGCCGGTCAAGTTGGGCCCGAGCCCACATGTACAGTCAGATATCCCACCAACAGCCTGAGGTCCGCCCTATTTCAACAAGTGACAACGCCCTTAAGACAAAGAATCTTATTAGTTCCTTAGCCTGTCTAAAACCTGGGACCGATTTTCAATAAGTTAGGTTCAGTCCCTTAATCCAATCCTCCATCTTCGAGGTAGACCATGAGATACCCTAGTGCCCGAGGACCAAGCAAAGCGAGACCCTATTTTGAAGTATTAGCAATAAACCTGCGGAACCTTTTCTAGTGACCGTAATGACGAATCGGAGATGAAGATTTCCTCAAAGATGTAGTGACTGTGCATCCGGCTCCTCGCCAGAGACAGACACGTGCCGTCTATCAACAGGAACATCTTGATTGGGGCGTAAGTATCGTGTTAAATTCAACTCCTCCAAAACGAAGTACTGTCTGTCATTACTTTGAAACCTGCACCGACCTTCCTTCACCAAACAATGCCTAGGATTTCTGAGAGGATTTCTCAGCAGCCAGAGCTACAATCTACAAGTCTTGCATTCGGCTATTCGAGTTATTGTCATTTGTCTGGACTGGCGTTTCGAAAACCGCCTTAGCGTGGCTGGTCACGGAGATGACAGCCTTTGCATCTCCATAGACTCTTAGAGCAACCGCAGAAATGTAGTAACCTTATCAAAGTTGTATCGCTGCTATTACCATAGCGACTGTTCCACTGAAATTTGCGCGGCAATATTTCTCCCGCAACACAGGGGTAGACCACTCGATTAATCCTCATACCCTGAAATCCCCTTTTTGGCGTACAGTAACGTCTAAAAGTTCGTTTATAAATAGAACAACTTACCTGTGGGATAATCTCCCACAATCAGTTTTGCTGAACTCGTACAACATCCAAGAGTTCAAACGTAAGGTTCATCGCCATCTGCTTCAACATCACAGACCCGCTTGATCTATCATATTCTCTTATATCTTTCAAACCACTTGTCTTGCTACTACACATTGCACCATGACCTGAACGACACGACAGACTGGTAGTACAAAGGGTGATTGCTAAGGTTGGTTTTCCCACATTAAAAAAAGTTGGAGAACTAGCGAGCTACCGAAAGGGGCACCCATATCAAACAGGCTAATTTAAAGAGGCCAGACGAAGCCTTCTTCCAATTTTTCATGCATTCTATTCAAGAGTGGTGATCGTCCTCTTCGATGCCCGAAAGTGATTGCGGACAAATTCCTTATCCTGTTAAGCGACTCCGCCAAAATGGACTCATTCCACTCATGGGACTTACATAGAAAAGAAACCTGAAAATAAAATAAAAAAATGCTTGCCTCCAGCGTGCGATCGATGGAGTGAGAGGCCAAAAAGGCCAAATATTCCCACGGTCCCTCTGCCGCAGCAGATGGATCACAGCCAGGTTCAGAAAGGGTGCGGCCCTAATGGACGACAGAGCTTGAGAGGGACGCATTAGCCTCGAGACCTGGGAGGAGATCGAAACCAAACTACCAGAAATGGTTTTGGACCACATCCTCTCAGGCAAGTAGGATCAGCACTCTCTGGACATAGTCACAGGTTTTAGGGATATCAGATACGAAGGTCAGGCCTCAACGGACTTCCTAGCCAAATTCATCTATCTTTACATATGGCTCCTATACCAAAGCTCTGGATATACCCTGTCTGGCACCCTAACCACACGGGCATCAAGGTGAATATGCCCCAAAACTGACGCACGTCGAATATCAGCCTAGATGTCGTGTAACACATTATATTTTGTAAAACAATATGCCTTTCGAATACTCTAGTTAGGAATACAACAACCACTTACCTCTAAAACTGCAGGAATATCTTTACCATAAACATTATTGCCGCCACCTTCACGCTGCGGCTTAAGCACAAATCTAATAAATTTTAATAAAGATGACAATATTTCAATAAACAGCGTATTTCACTAATTCTCACCTATCAGGTTCAGATAATGCCATTTTGTAAGCAGCATTACCGCTTTCGCTTTGATCCAAAGAATACAATCCCGTAAATATTTCTCGAACAGCTTCAATCTTTAAAGGGAAATTAAAACAATTAAAATAATTAACTCTTAAACAAATGTAACAGAAGAAAGGAACCTTTTTATCATCATTCAGAAACCGCTTCAAAATTCCCGGAGTTGCTAGAGCCTGTTGAACTTTCTTGGTGCCAGCCAAGTGATACTGTATGGAGGGGCACTTAATAGCCCTGGAATGTTCAATTATACGTCTTGCCTCCCATTCATGTTTTGAAGGATAATGTCCTGGTTCATAGCCAGCACGAAAATAAACAACACTAACGCTATGCGGACCTCTAAATAAATATATAAATATTATAAGACAAATTGTTTACTTGTGAATAACAATATGAGAACTTACATTAAAAGTTCGTTACCCTCGCACTTCTGCCATTGTTTGTAGATTTGTGTTAAAGTTCTGCGAATGACTTTAACTTGTGGATTTAATCGTCTTATAGCAAATTCATGAAAACGCTGTAAAAGAGTAAAACAATTAATTCCCTTCTTGTATGTATTATATTAGCTTTACATACCTGATCACAGATGTTATAGGAAACCTCTTCAATCACAAATAAGATTACCCCATTAGGATTACCAATGATTTCCCATGCTTTTATCATTGCATTGCAGAGGTTAGAAAGGGCTTTGTTCTCGGGTAACTAAGTGTAAAAATAGATTAGTTATAAAAATGCCCACAGTGAAAGTTAATCAATATATTACATCTTTGAGTTTTTCACTTTCATCCAGCTCTTGAAGGACATAGCTATAAAGATTACCAGAGTTATTTTGTGATTTTGATAGTATGTTTACGTGCTAAGGTAACTTACTTTTTGCAAATTTAATAAAGACATGCAATTAGGTTATCATTAGAATTCTACATTTTCTACAATTTTTTACAATTAAGAGTATGTTTTTGTAATACATAATTGAAAATGCAATGCGCTTTTTTTGAATTATACTATGAAGTTTTTAGTTTGTTATTAATGTGCAACAATTATAATGTGTGACAATCGAAAAGTTAATGATATTTTTCCCTTCTACTAATATGATGTTTCAGTCTCTACACCATTGATTACTACTTTACTTACAAGAATCAATTATGTGTGAAACACTAAAGTTAATTCCGTCTATTTATCAAATAATTAAACTAGAAAATTAAGTTTTAACTAGCTGTTGAGCTATTATAGTTACATTCGCTGGTGTTTGATTTGTATGTGGAAAAACTAAGCGCAGACATCACTCTCTTGCAAGTAGTTCGTGATGTTGTTCAGGTATCTTGCAATGTCAAGAGCATAGGATAAGTTACCTGCCTTTTTTCACTGTATTTTAAGTAATCTCAAAGTTTGACTTCGGTATTCGTGCAGATAAAAGGATTGCCCTAGCAGGGTCTTCAGCAGAGATTGTTGCAGCTTTACGCACAAAAGGAAAAACAGCTCATTCTATGTCGATCGAAGAATGTCATGGAAAATCCACGATTTAAGAAGTAAAAATCACTTGTTTTGGCTAGGTTATTGACAGAGAACCTTGCCAATTGTCACGAGAGATACGTGGAACGATGATATTAATTCGTGTCTAAAATTATCAATCATTAGAGATAGAGATCTATTCCCGCAAACTTGATCCTGCTTTAAATTCTAAACTCTGTCTAATATTCGTTCGCTTGGAATCATGCTCCTATCTCTAGATGTAGCTGTAAACTTTCTTAACGCATCCTTCATTTAATCTGCTTCTAATCCTTCATCCTTCTATTCTCCTGATGATTTTAACTTCCGTTGTTTTAACGCATTCGAATTTCTTGAAATATTGTTTTCCATTTTCTCTAATTGCTTACCCCCCCCCTAATTTTGTAAACTATCACACATATAGTCAATTACTGGCTGATCCCTTCCCAAAGTTCCTTCGGTCTGGAAAAACCCGTAGTGATCCCTTTACCAAAAAAGCCCCCACCTTCTGAAATTTTGTCCTATCAGTATTGTTTCATTTCTTGCTAAAGCCTTTGAGAAAACTCACTTTATCTAAGTTCTCCGATATCTTTAATCCAATAACTTCCTTTCTAAATTCCAATATGGCTTCCGTAAATCCTATAGCTGTGAGACTGCTGTATTAAAGGTGACTACTGGGGTCTTATCCTCTATTACAATATTGTGAGAATTTTTCTCGAAACTGCCAAAGTCGTATTCTCTATTACAAAACTGACTTAATTCTACTCGAAACTCTGTAATAAAAATCAAGGATAATCGAGGATAATTTTTATCGATTTTATAAAATTGCAGTTATGGGCGACACAATTGAAACCTCTTGTACTTATTTTGGTTTCTTTCGGGGACATTTCTACTAGAGGAAACAATATTGTAATAGGGAATACGGAAGCATTCTAGTTTCGGATAACAGTCTCGAGTAAAAAGCATTTGAGTATTGTAATAGAGAATAGGGCCCTTGATCTTCGTTCTGTGCTTGACTAGGGTCAGTTTGTGATGTTGGTTCTTCTTGATTTTTCTAAGGCTTGCAATTCTGTGGTATACTCGCTTCTACTTACCAAAATTAATCTTTGGGAGTTCCACAAGGTTCAATTATTGGCCCTCTCCTTTTATCATTGTATATTAATGACCTTCCCTCTATAATCCATCGCTGTTTCTTTCAGCTGTATGCAGATGATCTCCAGCTATACACCTCATGTCCTCCGAATCAAATTGAATCCTGTATTTCATGTTTTGCAGATTTGTTCTTTTTTCATTATACCTGGAACTATCTGTGCACCAATTTTTTTTATTCAAAGGTGTTGCAACACCCGTGTGCCTTAGCTAGTATTGCTATATAGTCACTACAATATAGAGGATCTCTTTTTTTGTATAAGGGACACACTATGCCCTTGTTCCACTCATCAGACATTTCTTTCCGTCTACAGATTTCCACTGTTACTTCATGATGCCTTATAATTTTTTAAAGGTCGCACCGCTTGGCGTACTTCTTCTATGGTAGGGGCTACTGTGCTGTCGTTCTCATCATCCCCGTTCACGTTCTGCACATTTCAGGTACCAAAGTGCCCCTGCTATGGGTTCAATATTAGCATTTCCTCGAAATGCTCTGCCCATCTAGCCAACACTTCGTCCTTATTAATTAGTATATCCCCACTTTTATCCTTGCTCATTGTCACTCTAGGCTTATATTATTTCCGTTGTTGATTTACTTTTTTGTATAAATTTCTTGCGTCTTTTAACTTTGCTGATTTTTCTATTTTTCTCATTATTGTTCTTCCCAATACCGTCTTCTCTTTTCCTTTGTGTATTCTCTTCTCAGCTCGTCTTTTTGCTCTATACTCCTCTTTAGAATTTCTTGTTCTGGGTCGACTTAGCATGACTTGGTATCGTATGCTCGGGTTTTCTCCATTGTCGCCTGGGCGCATTCTTCATCAAACTACTCTACTCTTCGTCCATGCTGCACGAAAACTAGAACATCTTCTGCTGTTCCTTTTATTGTTCTTTTTATATGGTTCCATTGATCATTCTTCGTTTGTTTTGACCAATTTAATTTATTCTTACGTTCAGTGGGTTCTCATATTCAACCCTAGCTTGCTCTTCATTCACTATGACTGACTATATTACGTTAAAATGACTAATTATTTCCTGCCTGTATTAGATATCATTAACCACAATTATCAACAAGTTTTCTACATGCAGAACTAGATGTCTTAATATTATGTACCAAATGTTAATAAAATAAGTTTAATTTTTGTCCCCAGCATTGCATTAACAATTCTTAAGTATAATGTATTTTGTATCAACTCTTAATTTAGCACAACTACAACTAATACACTCACAATATTAATTAATTAATTATAAAAATCACAAACCTATTCAAAAAGAAATAAACTAAAGCATGCGAATTTAAAGAAGCATTATTAAAAAGCATAAAAATGATCAAAGTAATAAATTAAGTATTTTCAAAAGATAATCCACACTCGTGCAAAACTAAAGTGCTACATTCTAAAGAATCCAAAAAAAATAAAAACAAAACACAAAACAGTGCCGATTTATCGTGCTGTTAGCACCAAGAGTAAAATACTATATTGTTAGACCCACAAAATAAAATTTCAATAAAATAAAAAATAAATAAATAAAAATCATAATTGTAAAACCACTAAGAAGTAACTGAAAGCTCACAGAATTTTAAGTAAATTTTGTTTTTGTTTTTAAATATTGATAAAGCTACCTCTGAAGAGGTCTCATGTGGGTGGATATGCCACCAAAACTAGAGGCTACCGTGTTGATTTCCACCTGCTTTATGTTATTGCAATCAGGACAGTGAGCCAAGTAGTCTGATCGCAGAAGGCCAAGGGAAGGATTGCCCTGTAACAGTATAATAAAAATTATCCTTTTAACGAGAAATAATTACAAACTAAACTATGAGATATTTTGCTTGCATGGACAAATGGATAAGGATTTTAATGAAATAGGAATCAAAGTGCTTGTTTTTTTCGTCCTGATCTTATATCTTGGCCAAATTTTTGACGGCGTATTTTTAATAATAACATTTAATGCGCTTATGAAAAAAACTGAAACTGAAGAAATGAAGATTGTTGTCTCTCTGAATAACATCCTTTTAGCATATACCAATTTTTATATAAATGGGCCCAGTTTCGGTATGAGGTGTTTTTGCAATATGAATAATTCAGTGCTTTTAAAACTACGTAAATACTATCGGTGATGACTGCAGTGACCAATAAAGCAAGGAGGGACAGGAATATTATATTTTATTTTATTTTTACCAATACTATTTTGTCTTGTTTTTATTTCATTATGTTCGCCTATTTCAATATATTGAACAAATTGAAAGATTTGCTTCCATTAGTATTCATTGAGAGCTGAACCAAGTAGTAACAACTACAGCTTTTAAATTGACCATTAATACATTCAATTACCAGGTGTATGAACTAGCTCTTTAGATGAATTCCACCAACCTAATCTTCACCCCTTTCCACAGAACTCCCAAGAACAAATTGTAAAACTATTCGTCAATTTACAACTAACAAAATTATTAGAAGCAATAGAACAAATCCAAAGTGGCCTAGTCTTGTCAACCTGCTATGAATGAAAAGAACGAAACAATGGCCATGAACCAAAAGAATGTTTTAGAAATGGGACGATAATTGGACATATCCATAACCTTTTTTTAGACAAATCAAATTTAAATAATATCAATTGTAAAAATTCTGATCAAGTTTCGCTAAAACTAACGAATTCTGAACTCTTATGACTTCAACATAATCTACAGTTGAACCTCGATTAACCGGGTTCCCCGGGACCAAGCCTGACACGGTTCACCGAAATCTCGGTAAACCGAGTTGATTAATAAAGTTGTTCGCCGACGATAGCCCCGTCTTCGCCGACACGGATGCCGAAGCAGCGGACATCTTATACGACATCAATCAATGCGGATAAGACCAAAGTGCTCACAACGGACGGATCGAGGGCCAGTGTTCACCTCTATGGAACTCAAATCGAACAGGTTCCGAGATTTAAATATTTGGGATCATTGGTGGAGGAAACGATCGACGGCCGACGTTTATAGCCACATCGGCCAGAAGACAGCCACATTCGCCTCGTTCAAGTGGTGCGCCTTTACCGAACGATGCTACTTCCGATTCTTCTTTATGGATCTGAAACGTGGACACTGCTCAATCCTGACGTTAAGAAGCTTGAGGTCTTCCAAATGCGATGCTTCAGAGATCCTCGGTGTCTCCCTACGTGATCGCCTTCGAAACGAGACAGTTCGACAAAGATGCGATCAACAGACATTGATCGAAGAAGAAATGCGAAAACATCGACCACGGCAAGAATGGAAACGTGAATATAGTTCGAGACCCAGCGGCACCGACAGCAGCGTATCCGTTGCGGGGACGTCCCGCTTGGTCCGCCAACTAACGGATCAAAGAAGAGAAGAAGGAAGCCTCTCCGCAGCCGGAGGTTTCAGTGTGATAATGGGAACCAATCCATTTTTTGTCAAGTTCCACCTCCACTGCTCTGGATAGTAGTTCCCGATGGCAGCTTCAGTGGGAGGTCTGGAAGACGTGTTTGTTGATTACTTGTAGGTCGATATCACCTATTGCTTACACCTCAGCTTGTTGAATGTTTAAAAAGCACAATCAGAAATTTCTTAGCAGCGACTTTTATTTGCTTTGAATGGGCTGAACGATCAATGAATTTAGTAGTGTAAGTAAAGGTAGTGGTTGAAAAACGCGGGCGTAGATTGAAAAGGAGATATATATTGAGGGGAGTTTGAAGACCCATCATTATGGCCAGAAGATCATCTTCCCTCACAATTGCGTCACTTTTGGTTGCCTAGATGGTAGCTCAGTGCCTTCCACACTACTATCACATCTTGCACTCTAGAGAGAGAGGTTGATCGAACGTGACGAACGTTCTACGCTGCCCCAACGAGAGTGTCTTTTTAACAGCAGACAACCATGATGTGTATATCGTGTCGCATTCCCCGAGAGGCGCATAGTGTGGAATGTGTTTCGTCCATCCATAGTATGTTAAAATAGGCGTTGTCATAGACAATCTGGCAAAGTGCTTGTTGGTTAACAATCAAAGAAGCCTACACAATATTCGACACACTTCAAATCGAGTTATTGCATTGTACGACGAACACACCCCCATGGAAGACAGGACATTTATCAATTTGCGAGAATGGTATTTTTACCGATTTGAAGAGATGAAAGGAATGTCGTAGGCCTCACAGCACTAATCACTATGTGAAGGAACCTGAGATAGAGCATGGTGGAAGAGTTCATCCTTTTTTATGTGAAAGACTAGAGCCTCAGGAAGGGCCCTTTATACTGTTGACGATCTATTTTTTTTTTTCGTATAGAGTGCAATGTCGAAGAGCAGCTCTAGTTGGAAGATAGTGAAGAGAGGGAGAAAGTGAAGAAAGGAACTGCCAAGCCGTGATATTTTTTTTAATTCACCTTTTCCCAACCATTACTATCGCGATTCTGACATCGGGGCATCGAGAAACAACTCGCTGGACTGTTGGGGCTCTGCCGGAATTCGAACCCGGGACATCTGGGATGGTAGTCAGACGCCTTATTCCCTAAGTTACTGAGGACCCCCTCATCTGGGCGCAAATTGAATGTTAGAGACGTGTCGTGTAGGAAATTTAATGTACCTTCACGTAGTATAAGAGCTGTTGTTGATAACTTGTATATATTTCGAGTTTTAGTGGGTGGGCGTTTTCTACGTTTTCGCAGAACTCCGCCGTGGGTTGGTCCCAAGCCCAGAGTGTGAAAGGAGGAAGGTGGTCGATCTGCCGAATTGACCAGAATCGGAAACCCGGTTCCGGTTAAACGAGGTACGGATAACACTGGTCTGCACATTTTTTCTCCTTTCCAATTTAATAGTCGTATCCTAAGTATTTTTTCGCGCTGAATCCGAATCCGTTGGCCAAATTGCCCTATCACGTTAGGATTTTGAGCAATCCTAACCTAAAAGTGCCAAAAAGCGCTTTTTTTGCACTTTTGCGCGTTAAATATCTCAAAACTATGGAATGATAGGGCAAATCGGACAACGGGATCGTTTTCAGCATGCCAAAATCTACAGAAAACCATGTCGAAAGCGTTAAATTTGAAAAAACTTTTTTTGTAATACTGAAAAGAAAAACTTCTTGGCGCGAAATCGACGATTTTTATTAACGCATGATATCATCGTTGCGCCGAAGTTTTTCTTTTCAGTATTACAAAAAAAGTTTTTTCAAATTTAACGCTTTCGACATGGTTTTCTGTAGATTTTGGCATGCTGAAAACGATCCCGTTGTCCGATTTGCCCTATCATTCCATAGTTTTGAGATATTTAACGCGCAAAAGTGCAAAAAACGCGCTTTTTGGCACTTTTAGGTTAGGATTGCTCAAAATCCTGACGTGATAGGGCAATTTGGCCAACGGATTCGGATTCAGCGCGAAAAAATACTTAGGATACGACTATTAAATTGGAAAGGAGAAAAAATGACCCTTTTTTTGCAGACCAGTGTAATCGAGGTTCAACTGTAATATCAATTGTAGAAATACTGATCAAGTGTCGGTAAAGCTAACCGATTCTGAACGTTTACGGCTTCAAAATAATCTATATACAAATACTCACCAATCGAAGGGGTTTGTTTTATAGAAAGATCTGAAGCATCAAAATAGGTTGCAAATATAAATGACTAACAGATGAACTAATTTCTCATAACAGACATGTCCCTACCACACAAAAAATAAACCTATAATTTAAAACTAAATTTTTAAACTCTCTTCATCTAGGGGAAGGGGCACTAACTTAACACTAACTTCGCTATGAAACATTGTGAAATAAACATCGATCTGAATCTCTTTCAATCCACCATAACCAACAGAACATGCTAAGCATGAATTCTGAAAAGCAATATTTTGTAAAAACCACGCAACCATGATATACATAATAACTCTGGAGATAAATAAAATGAATGCTTGAAACTTTCTTAAATTATATCTGTTTGTAAATATATATGTAAATATATCGTGAAAATTATACAAAAAACATCGGCATTATTTATAATAAAATGCATCCTTTTCAGCGAAATTCACAATCCACAACAGACATGAACATTAGAAGCATGCGGAATATTAGAGGTATTATTTATGCAAGCTAATCATTTTTTTTTGGGAAAAACAAAGAACAGAAAGCGTAAAAAATATCTACAAAACTACTTAAAAATTATATATCTATAAAACAACTATACATATTTTTTTTATATATAATATATATAAACAAGTCGTTTTTCAATGTAGAGAAAAATTAAAACAATAAAACGAAAATAAAAAAATTATTGAAAAACGATGGAGCTGTAGGCATAAAAAATGGCACCTCTGCACATATTTGCTGGCTGGTCCCAAATGGCCAAAACCAGAGGCTATTGTATTGATTTCAACTTGTTTCCAACAACAATAAGCTCTAGGAGGGGCAGTACCTCCGCTAGGACATTTTGTTTCCAGCATCAGATCGGATCGAAGGAGTCCCAAAGAGATTGGCTTTGTGTTTGGAAAAAATTATGCAAAAATGATAAAAATAAAATAATTAAACTAATAGTACAATGCTGCGGCAAGTATATCTTATATATGTATTATAAGTATAAAATCTTATATTTAAATAAAATCAATTCAATTTTATTATTTAAAAACCTAAAGAAAGTTGATTTCGTGTTGAATCTAGATTAGACATTGGACTTTTCATAGATTATACTAAAAGCTTAGTTGGTTACTTCCAGACTATTACAAAAATAAGGTTTCAAGTGCTGAAAAAAGAAACTACCCTTGAATAAAATGGATACTACAACAGTTACACCCTTATTAATGGCAAATCTAAGTGTGATTCAAAAAGGTCTAAAGTTATAGATACAAATTGCAGTTTGTGACCTGTACTTCTATGGCAAATGTAGTTAATACCGCATTTCCTTCCTTAAAGTTACTTGTTAACTTTAAAATGTTTAAAAATGTTTAAACCAATTATTCCAATTCTAAAGTTTTAACATTAAAAACACATCTAAACGAAATCGACTACCTCTTTATGCCCTAAACAGTATTAACAGACGCGACACGCGAGTTCTTACAATAATACAATAATATTACTGCCAGAGCTAATAAGCTCCTTGGTTTTATAAAAAGAAGGGGTAAGGAATTTGATAACATCTGGGTCCCAAAAACACTTTTCTGCTCACTGGTCCGCCCAATCCTGGAATACGCATGCCCTGTATGGGATCCCATATTTCACGCCAGTAGCAGCAGGATTGAATCCATTCAAAAACAATTTATGTTCCTGTTCGCACTAAGAAATCTATATAACCCCGCTGATTATCAAAGCCTTACACACTATACGGACAGGCTCAAAGGTTTGGATCTTTTACCCCTGTCATGCTCATCTCATGCCTGACTTTGGATATTCTAAACTGCGATCTCAACTTGAAGTTCTTGTCGGAAAGGATAATACTCAATGAAGTAGTTCGGCATATTAGGCCCACGAAACTGCTTAAGGAATATTCTCATCGCACCGACTAAGCAAGAAACGAGCCCATTAATAGATGTTGCATGGTCTTCAATGATCATAATCAATGCTTTACCCATCCCACTAACAAATTGTCCTAAAAAAGAAAATTAATACTATGTAATTATGAAACCCCAAACTCCCGTCATATCTGTTTAAGCTCCATTTTTAAAATTAGTATAGTAGATATAGCCTACATATAGCCTAGCCCAATTATACCTGTACCTAACTTAGCATCCTAATGTGATAATTAATTTA
Source organism: Thereva unica (assembly GCA_949987705.1). Taxonomy (NCBI): domain Eukaryota; kingdom Metazoa; phylum Arthropoda; class Insecta; order Diptera; family Therevidae; genus Thereva; species Thereva unica. Next base: position 112,989,230 of record OX465284.1, read on the forward strand.
AGCTAAAATGTTTAAAAGTGTACTTAGATTTAGGTGTGCCTTGTTTGGCAAAATAAATAAATAAATTATCACCAATCAATTATTTCTTATCTTTATAAACGACCTACTTTCAATGCTGACTAACCCACTTCTAAGCTTCGCTAACGACGGCACACTTCATTACTCTTACAGCTTCGATAATGCAAGGCAAGCACATGCTAAATCCTGTCTTGATGACCACGAACTAATGTCCAACTCCATAAATAAAGAATTATACTCATTCTAGAATTAGTCCAGTCAAATAGTATTTTCGATGTACATTTTATGAAAACATTTTATTATTTCCTACAAGAGAAAGAACCAAGTGCTTCCTTTGAGTGCACTCTCGAGTTCGATTGAGGTGGAGGAAACTTCGCTGTTTACATAAATGGTTCAGTTGACCCTTCTTTCGACCATTTTACTGGACTAAAAAGAAACCTGGGCAACATAAATACAATTCAAATATCAACGCTTACAATAAAGTCACACCATTAACTCAATTTCTAAGAAATGTCTCCTTTTAAAAACTTCTTTGTTACAAACTTATGAATGTATATGTATATACAAAGCAAAAGCAGCGGAATTTAATTACAAGCGAGTTTTAATGAATGTATCAATGAATTTAACTGAAATTCTAGATACTAAGAAATGAATATGAAACCGAAATTATCCTTTTATCACATTAATAAAAGAGAAATAACAACAAACAATGATTTGTTCCATGCAAATGAAGAGCTATAGATCAAATTAGGGCACGTGTTAGTTAGAAAATGATAAAATGATATTAAAATACTGAAGCTTACAAGATTAATCCAACATCGTACGTAAAATTTTGAAAACGAAAAACATAATACGAACAACAAATTTGTAAAACTGGCAAAACATTTATAAGAAATCTTCAGGTGAAAGGAATATTACAAAACATAATGTTTTAATTATTAACACTAGCGCGTTTAAATAAAAGCTATAATATCAATATAATAGAATATACTTTATTGTACGGTTGCGCTTTTGTAATGTAACGAAACAAGTGCTTGAACGATTTATTGACAATGAAATAGAAACCATAGGAATAATGATAATTGTACGCAACATAATTAAAAAAATATGTATTAGCCTATTTAGTTTGGTTTGTAAACCTTACGTATCGATATAAATTAAAGCAAACCAAGCCTCGATTGAAATACATACGGAATTGGTTGTTTAATAATAAATTTAAAATAACATATTTATGAATAATCTACCACACGAAACATGGCACTGACCAACGAAAATGATATATTAATGTTCTAAAATAAAGACAAGATATAGAATTGCTAAGAAAGAAAAGTTGCGACCAGTAACTGTTTTACTCTTGCCATTAGTTCCTTCAACATATTATGTATAACATTATAACATTATCGAGTTTTAGAGGCATCCTTATTCTCTTTGTCGAGTAACGTGACATACATATATCACTTTGATCTTAAATTGGTATTCTCATTGTCAATCTAATGCCCGCTACACAGCTTCAGTTTTAACTGTGCGATTAAACTGCACAGTCGGACTGTACAGTTAAATCGTTAGGTGTGTAGAACAAACAGTTGAAGTGTTCAGTTAAACTGAGATCTCAAGAAATTTCAATAGATAATACTGTACAGTTAGAACTGAGCGTGCAGCAGAAAACTGCACAGTTTTGTCAGTTGTGCCGCAGTGAGCGTGAAGTGAACACGTCTCTTATTTCTAATTAATAAATTACGAAGACTCGTTGACCATCGCTCAACGCGAATAGCTGGAAGAGTTCAAAAAGTAAAAAAATATTCAGCTTATAAAAAGCTAATTTTAAAATTTAACGCATTTTTTTAACACACATACGTGTATTAGCCCTACGATCGCTAAACCATCGTTTATGGAAGCCATATTGATGAAAACTGAAAGATCGCGCAGTTTTACTTGAACGTGTGTAGGCCGTATGGACGTACGATTTATCTGCACAGTCCGACTGTAAAGTTAAATCGCACAGTTAAAACAGTCAGTCTGTAGCAGGCATAAGGGGTCTTTTATGCTTCTAGATCGACAAACGTGGTATTTTAATTGCCGCAAAGTGGCGTGTAAAGTGATATTTTCCTCGTCATGTTTGTAGGTATCAACAGTTTCATTCCACCGCGTCTCTCGTAGTTACCTCACTCACCAACGAGAATACTACTAAATGTGTTATTCGAACTTAGTCTACATCCGAGCCGAGGGCCTTACGCTGTGAAGAGCCTTAAATATTTCCAGAGCAAAACAATTGGTTTCCTTCGAGCTTCACTACAAAATATTTAGGATACAGGAATTAGCGTCTATCTAGGCGGAAGGAGGATTTTGAAACCCTAAATGTCTGCGTTGGCATTATAATAATAGCAAAAACTACAACTCCCAGTAAAGTAATACAAATATGCTAAGTAGCATAAGGGTCCAGTGGTATATTCTCTTGCACCTTGTTGTGAAATCGATTGTACCTTAATTTTCGCAATAACAAAATTGAATAAGATATACTTGCCATAGCTATGAAATATAAACACTTACTTGCACGGATGGATCCTTTAGGGCTCCCTCATAAATACGAAACAGATTTGCCGTAAATTCATCAGATTTAATAGTTTCTGCTAAAGTTGTTGTGAGAAACTCTTGATCGTGGGCAACATGATGCATTAATTCATTTAAAATCGGCTGTAGTTCCAATGCCTTGATAAACTCCTTCCTTGGAAAAGCCGATGGAGTTAGTATGAAGGGAGCAAACTATAAGAGACAAATAAGAATGATTTGCATTTTTTTTTCAAGTGAGATCATCATGTATAAGGTGTCTTACATAGAGACAGTCTGGATCAAATTGTGCCTTTGATCTCATACCAGCTCCGTGCATTACTGCCCAATCCTTGGCCTTTTCTGTGACTTCTTTTAATATTTCATCATCGATAGGCACTGGAACACAAGCCTCAAGAACGGTGGTTGACATTTTTTTATTGCAAGCTTCCATAGCCTTTAATTATTGTACTCTGAAAATTAATATTTATGAGTTTTGTATAAATATTTTTATTAAATTTGTAATTCTTACAGAATTCCACCGTAAACGTAAAAATTTCTTATAAAAAATGCTCTGCCAGACAAGCCAAGAAACGTCCAACACCGCTTTTCCTTTGACAGCTCTATCACCTGATAAGATGACTGATATGCGGAGAAGATTTAAAATCCGTATTGATAAGAAGATGTGCCTTTTAATACTTTAATCGGCAATTAAAATATAATAAAATACTTCTGATAATTTTCTTGTTTACATAAGCTGAGATAAATTTTGTTGTTGTTGTTGTTGTTGTTTTAAATTTTACTAGCATAGGGCTTGTGGACCACAAAGGTCTCTTACTGGTCCCAGCCGTGAGGCTATATAGACCACGAATCAATGCTATAAAAGAGATAAATTTTATGCATTTATAATTTAAAATTTCAGTTTGGTACAATTGTAAATGGAAATCAGTTTTAAAATTACTTATTGTGAATTCGAAGTGATTAGACATTTCGTTTATTCGAAACAACCACGTGAAGCGGGAGCAAGTAAAATTTTTATAAACAAATCCTCTTCAAAATATGCCGAAAAGAAAGATTCCGGCTGGAAAACACCATGGTGTTAGAGATCCATTACGGCAAAAAGCACGAGAATTTGCAAAGTATTATTTCGTATATTTTATCAGTCTCGATATTATAAAGTTATTTATTTCAGAATCAAAGATAAAATAAACAACCCTCCAGAAAAAGGTGGAACACAGAAGGTCTCCCGTAATTTATCGCAGTTTATGAAAGTTAAGGAAGCTGTTAAGACTGGGAAGTTTATTAAATTGAGAAAAAAGCCCCGTAACAACGAGGATAAGCCAAGAAGAGAAAAGGGCGCTCGCCATTCTAAGGCAATTCGTCCAATCAAACAATTTGCTGGGGAAGATGATGATAACTACTTAAGGCGTGTTAATCGCATCACTAGTGAATCTCTGAAGGAGGCAGAATATGAAGCGAAATATGGTGTAGATATAATCAAAGATCCAAATACTGGCAAGATATCTATTCAAAAGAAGCCAAAGAATGAACTTGATGAACTACTTAAAAAAGGCCGAAGGAAAAAGAAGGAAATCAGCAAGACTACTAAAATAGACCCTAAACTATCGAAGGAATTAATCAAACAAGTTTTACAGGAAGAAAAATCAAAGGTAATTGAACATTTATCTGTGAGAAACTACCACAATTTATTTTATTAACAGAAAAAACAAGAATTAGTGGAATTTAAAAGAGATGAAGTAAAATTCGGGGAAATTGTGCATGCTCCTCCAAACATATCTACTTTACCTAGGCGTGCTAAGAAGAGCGACACAGTTCCAAGGGTGACATTCATATTTTCTTTGCTATTTTTTTTTTTTTTTTTATATTTCAATTAATTTTAGCCGGGAAAGAAAGATAACTTACTCCTCAAAGGACTTCTTAACAGTGGTACTACAAAAGAACAAGAAAATGTATCCAAACCAGAAAAGGTAAAGAAACTGTCCGCTGGTACAGATTTAACGGGAAAACGAAAAGATTTGCCAATGGCTACTAGAAGAATGCTGGAGGATCAGCAGAGTAAGGCAATAGAGATGTATAGACAAATGAAGAAGGCAAAACTTAAGCCTGAAACGTGATTAATACTGGTTTTAATAATTATGAATAAAACAGTTGTGTTAGGTTTGAATTTAACAGAAATTTTTGGTAATATAACGAGCCGAGTCGAACTGTAGCTAGTCTGCTAGTTACGTCTCGCTGTACAGAGTTAATGGTGCTATCTAGGAGTCCTGTATTTGTTTTTATCTAAAAATTTATCTTCGTGTCCACATCCATATAGCATTATTTTCTAGGAGAAAAGTTCAGCTAACGTCCGGTCGACTGGTCCATCGTCCTGATCTTCATTCCTAGGATCTTTCATACTCCTTGAAACACTTGAGATTCAAAGTTTCTTCCTTGGTCACAATGAAGCTCTTGAGGAACACCAAATCTACAGATCTAATTGTTCACTAGTTCCTCCGCAACAGTGATTGCTTCTTGATTTTGAATGGGATCTGTTTCGGGCCACTTACTGAGGTAGTCCAAGACCACCAAAATGTAGCGATTTTCTCGGTCTGACACTGGAAAAGAGTGATTCGAGTGCGATTCTTTCAAATGGCGCTCCCACGTTGTATTGTTGCATTTCTCCTCTTATTCTTACTAGAGGACCCTTGCTGCTGGCACAAACTGTGCATTTACGACACCAGTCTCCAACATCGTCCCGCAGGCGAAGCCAGGAGAACCTTTCTCTTATTTTTGTCAGAGTTTTATTGACTCCCAGATGTCCTCCTGGCGATAATGCCATGTAGAGTACATCTGCACTTCCATATACGAAGACAGTTGAGTCACAAGAAAAGTCTCAAACTCTTAGTAATAGTGTGACAAGCACGAGTCTCAAAGCTTATGACTGATCATATTTTAGAATAGGGGGTAAAAATCATTTCGTTGATGGCCATGAGCTCACAGCTCTTATTCGAAAGAAGTTCGTCATAAATGGATGGAGGCCTAATGACAAGCACGACTTCCAAACGCTTGTGACTTATGACTGGTCACAATTTATAATAGAGGGAAAGCCTGCTGACAAGAAGCTTTCACCGGTCTTTTTTTGTCAAATATTTAAATTTTAAGTAAAATTTCGATTTGGCAATTCCAAAAATATAACTGCACCTTACTGATGTCAGATTTATCAAAGACAACAACCAACTTTTTAAAACCATAATCTACCTTCGACAGCTCTCATAAAAATTATGATTGTGAACGAATCTTTTTTTCATTTCTAAACAAAAGTCAAAACTTCTTCTGGGTGCATCGAAAACGTCATCGCGCGACACATCTGAGAAATTTTACTTGATTTTCACTTAAAAGTACTTGGTTTCCGCGAGCCATTTAGAACGACAAAAACAAACTAGCGACCGCGATCCGTTGTTTTGTATACGTTTTTGCCTATTGTTTCGTAGTCTTTTAGTGAATCATTCGAGACGTATTTCAGTATCCACCAAGCAGTGATCTGTGTGCTGTGCGTAATTAAATATCAAAAAAGGCAAAACCAGCCAATTCCAGGTTTTATTTCCCGCAAGGTCTAGTTTTCAACCTTCAAATCCAGGTAAATTTATCATATAATCTGCCTTTAGTCCTCCCTTCGTGAAGGAAGTGAAGTAATTTTTCATGAAATAAAAACGAAAATTGCTAAAAAGTGAACTCAGTTTTTTCACGTCTGAGGTGTTTTTTCTCAGTTTTAAGTTTCTTTGCAGATTGGCGATTAAAAGTGTTTTTTTTTTCGTTATTTTATATATTGCAATTCTCTTTATTATGTTCGCCTGCAAATGTAATAATAGAGATTGTACCCATTTGTTGATTTCCAATGCTCAAGTTACTGGGTGTTTTGTGGTTTTTTTGTGGCAGACGTAGCTTTAATTACTTCTCAATGGGGCTTGAAACGATACTTGCTCCTAATAAATCTTTACAGTTTGCATATGTTAACCGGGCGCCGCAGCAGGGGAGGAATTGCGCTAGTGAACGTAGCTACCAGGTCCCGCGGGTTAAATTCCCCGATGGCGCCTGGTCTTCATCTCTGAGAGGTGCTAGATTAGTCAGCTGTTGAATACGTCCATCACTTGAGATCTTTTCAACCACTAAATCATTGAATCTATAAAAGAAAACTTGTAATTCTCGTTTCTAAAATAAGACCTAATCCAAATTCTATAAGTTCATCCCTAATCAAGCGGCCGCAGAGAACACAAGGAGCGCCTAAAGTTGCGTGCTTTAATTGCACTTTGTGCTGCAGTGCACATGAATCATATCGAAGAAAATCGGTTTGGATTCAATTTTGCATACAGCCTTGAAATGGTAAACCGGAATGCGGGTACATGTCACTCTCGCTGTGAATCGTAATGAAGACAACGAACGCACTATCCGCCGCGACATCCCTCCTTGTTTAAAATCGCGCGACAGTTATTACGCGCGCTCTATACGGTTCTATAAATAAAATGTTACTGTATATAGTCATAATTCTAGCTAGAGCTTCTCACTAATATTCAAATTCACTAATAAATTTTGTCTACGTAATCTTCTCCAAGAGTTTGGCTAAAGGTCATAATATCCTTCCAGTTTTAAGTCAGTCATAAACTAGTTTCGAGAACACCTTTTTAGAATTATTGCACCAAAAAAAAGGTGAAAAAAAATCTGATATTGATTCATGGTTAATTGAAAATTGCTATTTTTGTGGTAGAGATAAGGAATAATAATAATAACGCTTATCAGTGAAGTAAATTGGTTCTGGAAGTTGTGGTTGAATGTGCATTTGATATGGAATGAAGTGCTAACGATTCCTGGAACGATTAGTACAGAATCGATTTCTTATTGTGCGCTGCTCAATAACTTATTCCCTTTTTAATTTTTTATTAATACTTATCTAGAAACGCATTGAGCTATATTTAGTCGTATGGTAAGTGGTACAACAGTGAACCTTGTTTGTTTTACTGGCTACTACCCCGTCAGTTTGACTGGAGTCTTTGAAAAAGAAGTTAGTTGTTAATCTTCATGTTTTAACTTGTAACTTTTGAATTCTTATGACCAATAAGAAGCACAAATTAATTTCACTATTTTATGTGAAGATCCCAAGTAGCAACTACATACAGGGTTGGTGCCTACATAAACTACTATTAGGGCTTTAAACACAAAAAATATAAATAATATACTAGAAAAACGTATTTATGGGCCAGTTGAGACGGTTTGCTTCCAGGAAAGTTCCTCACGAAATTTGTAGCCTGTCCGTCCGTGACTTGGTAGAGCAAAGACAAGAAATTTCTTCTCAATTGATTTTACCCTGTTGTTTGTTTCTACTTGTGAGAAATAAGGGTTCTCAGATAGGACATGCATATTCCATGGTAGGGCTGACTAATGAACACAAGAGTGTTTTTGTCAAATTCTATAGCTCTTCTCTTTATAAAGCCAAGGAGTTAGTTGGCCCTAGCAGTAATATTATCATAGTGAAAATTAAAACTATGTCTTTTTGATCTAGGGAGGCTTGTTGGGCGATTTGGAATATGTGATCATTCCATCGCAGATCCTCCGTAGGAGTCTATTAAACGATAGGTTTTGCTGGCAGTTTACCACATTTATTGCTATGACTGACCAAAAACCTACCGTCTAAGTGATGATATATGTAATGATCTGAATATTTTGATTTCCATGAATCACGACTGATGGCATTGATTGACACTTGCATGAACATGTAATGGACGCCTTAAAGTTACCCCTAGGATATTAAGAATTAAGTCAGCCGTTAGCTCCTTGTTTCCCGCTCTGAGTGGATACAGTGTAAATTCTTGCAGTGCATTCACAGTGTGAGTGTGGAGCCGCCTTTACATTCTCTTCTCCCACGGAGATATGAGGTATATCGGTGTTATCGCGAAAACTGGGTTAAATTAAGTAAAACATGTCTCTACACTAAGATATGGCTAAATCCTATACAAAAACTTTTATCGCGGTTATGCGCACACCACAAGTAGCAAAGTAGCCCCTAGATTATTTAGCCACCACCGGCTAGCCTACAGCGTTCGAGCTGGGTGGGTGTGACCCGCGGAAAGGTCCGGCTTTTCGTGTTGACGCCCGTAAATGCTTATTTCTATGGTAAATACTAGAGATTTTTTAAATTTGAAATATCTCACGTGAGATTGTGGGGGAAGGAGGGGGTCGGCCCAATTCTCACGACATCTCACGAGGGGGATGGGGGTCGAAAAATCGCACAAATCACCTCACGTAATTAATAGACGACCCCTTAGACGAAAACGATACGATATCGTGTTGCCAGGTAACATTTTGACAAAATGGTTTCGTCTTCGGTAGTACAGGCCCTGATAACTTGTATTCTTTGTAGATATTATGATCTTGATTATGAATGGAGGTAGAATCTGATATTCAAATTTTGTGAGTCTTATCATCATCTGTAACACTACAGCCTATTATTATTGGCCTTGGCTTCCTCCAGCATTTCTCTCCATGCCGTTCGGTTCCTAGCTAATGTCCTTCAATTACGTACGCCTAACTTCTTCCTCAACGTAGTCCATGTATCGCTTCTTTGGCCGACCTGAATTTCGCTTTCCATCAGGGATTCGATTTATTACTATTTTAGCAGGGTCGCTATCGTCAAGCCTTTGTACGAAATCTACTTAATTTTATACTTTTGACAATGTTGTTTGTTTAATTCATGATTAAATCTCGTTCTCCATTGACCGTTTTCGCAACAAACAACGCAAAGTACTGTAAACAAATTAATTTAGCTGAAATAAAACGTTTTCTTCATCTTCCATAGATTTCAGTAGTATTATATCGTCGTTGTCGAACTTTTCCTACTATGTACTATCTGTAAATAGGAACCCCAATGTAATAGTAAGAGGAAAATCAGGATAGAATGTACAAACGATATATACGAATTCTCTTTAAATATTGCTAAAGTGACGGCAATAATAAAAAGAATTGAAAATAATACAATGGAATTCAATTAAAACTAATAATCTGAAATGAAATTCCTATGGAAAGATCATTGCATTCTGTTTCAACATTATAAAGCTTCTTAGTTATCATTCAAGTACATATTCATAACAGCAAACGATGACTGCAGGTATATAGGTGATTTCGATTTGAATTGCGTTGATAAAACTTTATTTATGTCTTAAATTTCAATAAATGTTTAAAACTTAAGTCGACACACAACAAGGGGTTCTGGTAATAATTATTCTTCCAATTGTATACAAATGTAACGACTATGATTCATGTTATAAAGAAATGTTTACACTAATTTTACTTAAGTTTTGCTTATGTATAATATATTCTGTGGAAAGGAATTTTTATCACTAATAGATAAACCTTCCTTACGGAAATAATCGAGTTATTAAAAGTAGGAAGTATTTGGTTATTGGACTAATTAAGCAAAAGGTTATGTTTTGCAAGCTAAGGAAATTATAAGTTCGAGACATTATGATCCGCTTTTTCAGTTTTCCAGCCTAGTTATTATCACTTTATCTCCTTTTTTCGCCGTGCACACTGACGAGTTCACGCTTGCGGAATCCGGTCCCAGGATACATTTTCATATAATCACATTGACACCAAGGAAGTGTCCAGTTATCGCCAACATTCTCCAAAATAGATGATACCCCTCCACTTCAGTTGTTATCAGTTTTGGTCAAAATTGATAACTTGTCGTTGAAACGATGCGAAAATTCTATCATAATCAGCTTTTCACAGGTGTGGTAGATTAATAAAATGTATGAGTCGAAAATAGAAAGTTGTGATAACCGCGTCGATTCTGTATTATTTTTGTTTAGATCCGCAGAGATATGTTTATAAAAAGTTATCGTTATTCAATATAGCATCGAGTCTTAAGTAGTAGTTGTTTACTTGATTGAATTTTTTTATGATAAAGTCAGTAGTAAATATTTCGCGCAAAAGGAGGTGGTGCTATTTTCATATATAAGCTAGAAAATACTTTGAGTTTTGTATCAGTGATATCCAAAGTTCACATTTGTTATTACCAATACCCGTTTTTGATGGTCAATACATGGTGCAATGACTAAAAGTAAGTTCAATACAAAAAAGTAAGTGCATGAAGAACATATCGTGGAATCGTATTGAAGAAGATAGCAATAATCCGTGAGTTCAAACTTTGCTTGGGATGTTTCCATCCAATGGCGTTATAGCCCAAATCCAGCCTTGGCCTCCTCTAGGGCATTTCTCCAAGTTTGACGGTTTCTTACAACAGTTCTCCAGCTCCGAATGTTGAGCATCCCAGCTTTGAGGGGACTCCTAATTCCAATAGAATCCTGCACAGACTCTCTGTTTATCGATATATATTCGCAGATGGCGTTTCTCAGGACTTGTCTCTTTGGTGTACCGGCACCGACAAAGGTCCCTGAGGCTGTTACTACAATTTGACCAACGCTTGGGATGTTTCAGGTGTTTCTATTGGCTTATGCTGGTCACAAGACCAGAAAATATTGTCGATAATTTTCGATATCTCACGCCATCTGGCTCTGTTTTAGGCTGTCGTCTTCATTCCAATTTCATTTTGTATTGGTTTCATTTAGCTCTGATTATATTGAGCTCCTCAACATCATTCTGAATTGAACTTTCTGGCTGAACTTTTCTTCTCTGCCCTTATCGATTCCAGTTTGCTTCTTCCTTCTGTGACATTATTTTGCAGGGTGTTCCATTATTTTATTTATTCCACTTACAAAACCTGTTATTTTTGCTTCACTAGATCACATATATGCCAAAATGCCGTCTGGAGGTCCTGTGTATCAGCCAACAACAGTTTCTTATGAAACTAGGCCAGGCGGACTTTTAGCACAAACAGCATCGGTATCACCGTTAAAGGTCCTAAAGAAGCCTATGCCACAAATAGCATTGTTAATATTTGCATTGTTATCAATTGCTGCCGGTATCGCAATGATAGCAAACGGCGCAGCAGATTATGCAAATAATGAAGAACACAAAGATGAAATGGGCGTTGATACGCGTGAAACGGCTGAAGGAATTGATATTGGTGTCGTAATTGGTGGCGTTTTCATGACGATAATTGGTTTTTGCTTAATAGGTAAGGATTGTAAATATAATTGTTATATAATTAGGAATTGATATGATTACTTGTTTAATAGGGTTGTATATAAAAGTAGCCGATTGGCGTCGGAGTTGTGTATGTCCATGTTATTTGTCCAAGAAACAAGGTCTTGCACGCCAGCTCCAAGGCAACGGCGCTGGCCAAATCCTCGCTCTTAATCCATCCACAGATCCGCTTGTATCGCATACACAATATGCTCCTGTATCAGAGGTTCCTGCTAGACCAGATGATGAGGAACGACGAAACTTAATGCCAGACAATAAGGATTGGTATGCAATAAACTTGATTGATGTTTTTAAATCTTTAATCTAATAAAAAAAGTTTATCTCTCAATTTCAGCCTAAGTAGTGCCGAAGAATCTGATCGAATGTTAGATCCCGATCCAAGAATCGTTTTACGTCCAACAGGTCACGTCGAAGAAGCTTAAATCTTAAAAAAACTGCTTAATATATTGTATATCAAAACTCTCTACTGATATTCAGTTTCCTTCTTTTGGTTTCGCGTAAAAAATGAGAAAACAAAAGCCAAAACATAAACTACAAAAAAGTGAAAAAAAATTAAATATACAAAAAGAGATTAAATTAGTGATTATATATGGTAAGCAAAGTTTAATTGAAGTTTAAGTAGAAAAAAACCAACATGAAAAAATAATAATGCATATTATGACGACATTGATGCATTGATTGACCCTTTAGCAGGAAGACTTATTGTTTTTTGTGCAAGAATTATTATTTTTAGACATTTTGATGCAACACAAACTTTTAAAATATGTTCTTTAGATTAATATTATGTGCAACATAAATAATTCTTGTTTTTTTAGCTACTAAAAACGTGATGACAAAGTCATCGAGATATTTTTTAAACAAAATTATTAATTTTCACATTTTTAGGTTGTAATAATAATTAAATATGTATTTATTTAGCGCTTAAAATAATTTTTTCATTGTTTTTACTCTCTGTGTTAAACAAACAAATATTGTATTCAAAATATTTTCTTTCTTTTGAGGATAATCATCAAGTACGTGCAGAATTCCAAATTTAATATACACATTAGCGATTTTCATTCCATTTTAATAATACATAAAATATATAATATAGTACAAATTCCTTCAATCAAATAAGAATTGTAAAAAAAAACATATTTTCAAACAAAACGAAAAATTTCAAACAATATATTCTCTGTTTCGGTTCAACGCACAAAAGCTGTGCATAAATTCATTATTAATTCGTATTCGTTTTTTTTTGGAAAGAATATAAAAAAATCTCTAAAAAACTTGAATAATGCTTATGCGAGAAAAAATTGTTAGGTAAGAAATTCAAGCCGAAAAAAAATTGTTGGTTCTTGGATATATTGTCATGTAAAATAATGTTAAATAGTCACAAAGACGACACCATGTGACAATGACGACTAGATTTAAGAGTCTTGATTTATTGTTCAGTTTTTTTGTATGTTATTCTCTGTAATGTAGATGTCAGAGAAATCAGAGGTCTGTGCTGATCAGTTGAGTAATTTGTGTTCAGTTAACTTGCAGTTATCGATTCTATTTTAAATATTCCGTGATAATATCAGTGACAACTTCACTAAAGTTTAAACTGTATGTTTCGAATATAATTTTATTGTGCATAGTTAATCCGATCAAGGACTAGGCTACGTTTCTAGTTAAATAAGTCGGTAAACTTCGGGAGCTTATCTTTCAATCAATCATTTACCAACGCCGCATCGTTGGATTTGGTTCCTGTATGCGCAGCACCCGCGAAGGACGCTTAAGCTGGAGACAGATACATGCATATATTAGTGCATGCGGTGATTGATATAATAAATGTGCTTAGATTCAAATGCAAACTGATATAGGAGCCCACGAAACGCAAACGTTGGTCCACTTTCATTCATTTCTTCGTTGCCGCATTCACCATAGTCTCAAATACCCAAACACAAGACTAGGCGAAACCCAAGCACGCAACTGACTGCTAGCGAAAATTCGCCACATCCACCGCAGGCACTGTACACACGCACGTATCTGTTTCCAACTTTAGTCTGTATGCGGCCCTCCATTTTCTGCTGTTAGTCTTCGTTCTTGTTGCTGCCTGCTCATATTGGCACTGCGTAAAGTTAGACTAAGCTAACTAGCCTCGCCAACAGGAGGCGACGGATTGGTCTGAGCCCCTACGTTGGACACCATTCTCGGAAATGCTGCACAAAGAGCGGAAGCTTTATCCGTCATGCCCTCCAAGTGTGTTTTAAAATTAAGGCTGTGATCGATCATCACTCACAGGTACCTTAAGGCGAGCTGTGAGTGAATAATCTGCTCCCATACCTTGATTCTCACGGATACTTCTTTTCACAGGTTTCTGATCAGCGCAGTTAAAGCTTTTGCTCAGCAAACGGCAGGCCAACGCTTTCAGACCACGCTTTAATACCTCAGATAGCTTCGTTCGAGCATAGTCCGATCTCATCAAGGCGTAGCCTCGACACATCATGATACATTATGATCCACCGGAGAGCCGAGCCGAGTTCGTTAATTTTAAAAATGACAAATTAACAACGTTTATCACACAATCGAATTAATTCACGTTGTTTGTTTTGCTTAAGTCTATCATAGTTTTTATTTAAATAATTTTAGACTTTCACATTTTACTCGTGAAGGCAAGAATAGATCGCATTTGTTCTTTAACATCCTGAAATCACATTAAAGGACAAACATTATTGTAAGTTATGTAATTTTCGTTGACTGTATCCGAAAACAACACGTGGTACGCTATATAAGATCAATTCTTTTTCTTATAATGCTCCTTTAATACCTTGTGATACACAGGGCGGAAGCAGTTGCTTTCCAGCGGACTCTGTTTTGTACGACAGCTTTTATCTCCGTCGAGGATCTCCCAGTTGCTTCTGCTAATAAGATTGTTGTTTTAGATCTTCTGGCGGGCTCCTTGCTGATTCCAGTCAAGGGCCTGTTACGCTTGATTCTCGTTCTCGCGTCGCAAGGTGTGGCCAATCAAATTCTCTTCGCTTGATTTCGTCGTCTATTCTTTATTGGTCGACACGACGCCATAGCTCTTCATTTCAAATTCTATCTTGTCGCCGGATTTTTAAGATATGACGTAGGCATCTGTTGAGCAAAACTTGAAGGCTTCTTGTGATGAATTAGGTGCGGCTGCGGGACAGTCTCACCAGAGAAGTTTACGTGGCAAGCGTTCTTCGATCAGTGTCTGTTGATCGCATCTTTATCTAACTGGCTAGTTTCGAAGACGATTGCGGAGTAAAACACCGAGAATCTGCCTCAAGCATAGCATTTGGAAGATCACGAGCTTGTTAATGTCCGGCTTGAGCAGTGTCCACGTTTCCGATCCATAAAGAAGAATCAGAAGAATCAACGTTCAATAAAGGCATACTTTCGTCTTGATGGTAATATTTGTGCGTTTCCATATGCACCATTTGAGCGAGGCGAATGTTGTCTGGCCGATGCGGCTGTGAACGTCGGCCGTCGAAGCCACTTTATTTTCCTCAACTAATGATCCCGAATATTTGGAAATCGGAACCTGTTCAATTTGGGCTCCATCAAGGTGAACACTGGCTTTCGATCCGTCCGTTGTGAGGATTCTCGTTCTTTCCGCATTGATTTTTAATCCGTATGACCGGGCGATGAAGGAAATGTCGTATAAGATGTCCGTTGCTTCGGCATCCGCGTCGGCGACGATGGCATTTTCGTCGGCGAACATCAAGTCGGTCACGAAGTTTTTGTTGTCGCATCGAACTCCGCGTCGTCCGTCGTCAGCGTCGATCATAACGTTGAAGAGAAGTAACAAAACAACGTGTCGGACACCTGTTTGAATCGGGAATTCCTCGGATAACTCGCTTCGAATACGAACGCTGCTGGTTGAGCCATTGTAAGACGCTTGGAGAAGTTGGACGATTTTCAATGGCACGTGCTCAGTATCAAGCTGTTCCAATTGATGCAATCGAAAGCGGGCTTGAAATCGATGAAAACGACGATTGGTTGTTTGCCGCAACAAATTCTTTCTTCTCATTTGCTAACGGAGGTCGAATATGCGTCCTCGTTGTGGTTTAAACCCCGCTTGTTCTTTCCGGCTCGGTCGCTCTCGATTCTTTAGCTTCGATTGTATGATTTTCGTAAATACTTTGTCGACGATCAAAAGGAGGCTAACCGAGATAATTCTTGAATTCCCGACTTTCGCTTTTTTCTACTCCGACGGGACACGATCCGAATGCCATGTGTGTGTTATGAGGACGTGGAGTTTTTGTGATAAGACATTACCTCCGGCTTTGATCACCTGGGTGGCTACTTGATCTATTCCCGGCGCCCTTCCTTTTTTCAGCGTTTTTTTAGCCGTCTTCACCTCGAAATTCGGTGAAAGAATTTGTTCAAAAAATCTGCCCACCCCATCGTCTTCTCTTACCGGCCCGGCGAACGACTTTTTCAGCAGATTTTTTCTGGTTTTCTCGTGTGAATCTTCCTATGCTAGACTTTTTTATGTTATACGCCATTCAGCGAGTGTTTGTGTCTTTTTCCATTGCCCTTCATTGCGATCAAAAATGAATGGCTTATGGGGCACAATGCACCGGGCGCAAAAAGCCCATGCGCAGGCTCTGATTGCTATACCTTGATTATAAATAAAAGTAGTTTTACCAAATTAATTTAAAATTTTAACCTATGAATACTGATTTCTTCAAATAGGTTGGGTTTCCATAAAAATTACATGCTTTCATTAAATAAAATACATTATGGGGTTGATAGTATAAAAAAATCCATTCCACGTCATTTTATTGTTCATAATAATCTGATATCTGTGAAATCCATATTCCCCCCGCCTCGTTTCTATCAAATTGCATTTCACGCATAGATATTTGGATAAAAATTTATTGTACATAATCAAATTTTAATATTATTCCCACATAAACTTGTGTATGACCCAAAAGAAAGAAAAATACAAACAAAATAAATAATTCCAATTAATTTTCAAAATATCAATTTAGATAGCATGTCCTATTCCAATATGTGAATAAAATGATAATCAATAAATATCCTTAAGTATTAAATTCAACAATAAATGATATTTACTAATAATAATAATAAAAAAAAACTAAAACAAGAAAATAAAAGAAAAAGATAAGAATTTATTATTACTGAAATCTGTCCGATACTTACTCATATCTAGTTATTATTAAAAAGAAAAAAACAACAAATTATTAATTAATAAGGAACAGTTCTTTGTAAATTATTAATTACGCGAAAAAAAATTTAATTATAATCTTTAAAACAAACAGAAATTATTGTCCATCACTTTAAATTAATTAAAAAACTTAATAGCAAACCGAGAAAATAATGAAAACAACAAAAACAACATTCTAAGACTGTTTTACGTAAAATGTTTCGATTTATTTTATTTAATTTTTATTTAAAAAAAAAAATGGTAAAAATATTTTAAGGATCTTTTTATTTTAATTTATTTAAAAAGAAAACATGTATTTAAAAAATAAAAATGAAAAAAGCTATAGGCTAAACCTAATCGTAGAATTAAATACAAAAAAATTGTAAAACAATATTTTTGTAAAAAAAAAACAATGAATGGTAAATAATTCAATATCCTTAAGGTTGAGCGAAATATAAAAATATAAAGGTATGAGAGGAATACATTGTCCCAGAAGAACTCGGATGTTATCCTAATTGAGTCTCACAGACTAATTAACTCTTTAGTCCAGTCAATGCACGGAAAAAACGGCCAAACCTGGAAATCCTGCCAAACAACACCAATTTGTAACAAAATTTGGATTTGGGTTCTGCTTACTCTCTATTTCAAAGTTGTCAATGAGCCGAGAGTGCGCTTTTTATTTTTTAGGGGTGTAAACTACCCCTATACGAAAATCATTGCAGAATTGTAGATTCAAGCGTTTAATCGATAGAAATTATCATTGCACCATGAATTACTATACCTTTTCAACTTCAAATTGGGACTAAACAATTTCAAATTGGGACTTATATAAATATAAAAAACCAAAAGTTTTTGGCTTTTTTGCGCCCGGTGCAGTATTTCATATTGCGCCCCCTGTTCAGTTTTAGATCGCGGTGAAGGACAATGAAAAAAAAAACACAAACACTCTGTGGAGTTCCTTTAATATATGAAAATGAAGACACGGAAACACCTTTTCACTTTTTTTCTGAAATTGTGCCCCGCCCAATTGCGCCCGGTGCAAATGCACCAATAAGCGCTGCCCCTGCATTTATCCAATCATGATTTGCTTCGCGATCTCGCTTTTGTGCTGAGTTTTAACTTCACAAAACTCTCCCGCTAATGCTGTTTAATGCACCGGGATGTTTTTCGGTGTTAGCTGCACTTCTCTAACTATTTTCAGCATAATCCTGTATAGTACTATATATTCGAATCTCCATAATAGAGATCCCTACGTCGTTCTCCAAGCCTTCATATTTCAAAGGATAAAAAGTGATCATTGCACTAAATGCATTAGTGTCTACTGCAGAATTTTGCATAGAAAAAAACAGTGTACCGTAATAGCCTTCCTGAACATAGAAGGCGCTGTCAATAGCTTCAGAACAAAGGCGATCCAGGTGATTCTCCATATATAGAGATCCATAATAGAACGACTAGTAAGAATTACAAATCAAGAACTATGGCACCGTGCCGGCCAAGAAAGGATATACGACGGTATCAGACGAACGAAATGGAATTGAATTGGCCAAATCTTGCGAAAGACAATGGAAAAGGCACATACCGTCTGTATAGTTCCTTTCAATATATGACAATGAAGCACGGAACACTTTTTCAATTTTTTCTTAAAATTCTCTTAATTTCTGAAATTGCGCCCGGTGCAAGTGCACCATTTGCACCTATGAAAGCGCCGCCCCTGCCCATACTTATTTTTAATAAAAAAAATTTCACCCCCGAGATGTGGTGGCGTCCCCCTCCAGGGTAAAAGCAACCCCCGGCATATTGACAACTTTGAAGAAGACGGTAAGTGGAACCTACAGCCTACCATTTTGCTACAAATCGGTGCTGTTTGGTAGAATTTCCAGCGAAATTGTGCATTGACTGGACTACTTATGAATAATCTCTTTAATTTCGCGCTACATTTACTATATCAAGATTTTCACTTCACTTTGTGCGATAATTTGAAATGAATTGAATTTCGCATAAAATATAATAATTAATTGTAAATCTCACCAGATTTGCCATTTTAGTAGTAAATCATGGCATGTAGATTGTTGTTAGTTTTTAAAATAAACACAGAAAAAAAATTATATTTTGATTGTACTTAAAAGCAAAACTTATATTTTTGTTAACTTAATTTTTTTGTTGAGGAATAGTATTCTTCAGAATATCATGCAAAGTGAAGAAATTTAATTCCTAAAAACAAGATCATAGCAAAATAAGTGTATAAAACTTAAGTCATTGTTGCGTTTATATAAAGCACGAAAGTAGTTATTCGATTTTTTCGTTTTTTAAATTAATTTTTGGTCTATGACATTCCCCCCTCCTTTTTTATGAATCATTGCATTTTTAGGTTATTTAATTAATTTGTATTAATTTATTTTAATAAATTCTCTCTCGTCCGAGAATAAATTTTTGGTGTTTTTTATATTTTATGATAAATATGTGGACTATTCACCAGAAATGGTTGATACCAAGTCTGACTGATTTGTTCATTGTGGGCAAA
Source organism: Thereva unica (assembly GCA_949987705.1). Taxonomy (NCBI): domain Eukaryota; kingdom Metazoa; phylum Arthropoda; class Insecta; order Diptera; family Therevidae; genus Thereva; species Thereva unica. The sequence continues at coordinate 113,008,636 of OX465284.1, forward strand.
GATTTAGGTTTCTTACAACAAACCAAACATATCACCTGTACTACAATGTTAAATTAACCCAAAAAAGTCCCATGAGTATGGAGATAAAAATAACAGATAAAACTTCAAAAGACCTGCCAGTGGTGAAGATACAGATTAGCATGAGGCAGTAAGAGCATGATTATTTTATGCTCAGCATACCTCCCCTACGACTCCAAGGACTCATCACCATCCAAAGAACTCAAGGATATCGCGGGTCACTCTTAACAGGAGAGGTCTGCAGATCATCGTAGGAAAGCCACTTTTCTGAAATCAAACGACTTGTCATGTCGTGACGACTCGACGCTCAGCACAGAGGCCAAGGGCTGTCTGCGTCTCGAGCCACCGGGGCAATGAAAGTGCGGATGCCCTGGCTAAACAGGGTTTTGACATTGCATTTCTTTGTTCAGAGCCGGCTATCGGGGCACCCACCAGCTTTCTGCAAAGGGTCCTAGCCGATCGGACCCTGAACGCTGGAGATCCGCGCGTGGAATGGCCAACTCTAAGCGGTAGATTCCTGTGTTGTCTCCTCACATGACCAAGGAATTGTTAGGTCGCAGTAGGATTGATGTCAGGACACTTTTTGGATTGATTATCAGACACTGCGCCCCTAATTACTACTTGGGGATGATAGGAAGGGCGGAGGATCTCACGTAAAAGCTTTGCCTGGAGGAAGATCAGTCTGTGAGTGCCCCGCAATAGCGAGAAGCAGGGTTTCCTTGTTCGAAGAGTCTCTGCTTGAACATTTTAGTCAAAGCGAAAGACCACTAGGCATATTGTTGAATTTGTTCAAAGTATCTGGCCTACAAATATGAGACATAGGGGTGTAGTGCAATAGGCCAAATGAATGGCCGCAGTACGTTTGGACCCAATACCTCACACAAAAAGAACTGGAGAAAAGGTCTTTCCTGATCGAGTCTCCGTATCAGGGTAAGGCATTATAAAACTGCCTGCGCCCGGTGCCCAGGGGAAATCGTTAAACAACAGTGGAAAAACTACTCATCCCTGAACATTTTTACATCTTGGTTTGGTAGCGCCAGATCATATTAATCCATCTCTTTTAGGACAGCTTACAGTGGCCACCACGAGATGGCTATGATCGCACTTCCAGCAGCCCGAGATAGTTACGGCAATTGCTCCTATCTAGCTGGTGACTGACGAACCACCTTGTGGTGAGCTTTTTTGAACAAACAAGTATGCAGACTGCTTAACCCCATTTTAGCGCTCTGATCAGAAGAAAGAGATAAGCCCGTCTGTCTATAATAAAAATAGATCAGTTTTTTTTAAATAAAAATAAAACAACATAAATATTATTATATTTAATATACTATTACTGAAAACATCATCTATAAAAAGATTTTAAGAAAGTTTCCATAAGAAATCTTAAAAATTAAAGAAAAATTCAAGTTTCCTTCTTTATCTCCTTGCACGATTCCTTTACGTCGTCTTTATCCTTTTCCCTTTCACGTTCACGATCCTTTTCCCTTTCCCTATCTCGTTCTTTATCTCGGCTTCTAAAAAATAAACAATGTTTAGTGATAAAACAAAGCGCGAAATTTCTCTTATTTATTTACGATTCAGTTTTTGAGTTCCTTTCCGATTTTATAAATATTGGCGAGACCTTGTCATAAATGCTTGAAAGTATGGAATAATGTTCATTGTGTTTTTTCTGTGAAAAAAGAGAAGGGGAGGGATATTATATAAAGATTACATATAAATAATAGTCTTACGTTAAGTGATGAAAGATTATGATCAGTATCGCTTAATTTCTTATTAAGACTTTTAGTTTCCGATTGCAAATCCTTAATTTTATTATTTGCCTTACTACAACTATTTTGTAAATCGGAATTTTGCTTCCGTAGCTCAATTAGAATTGCTTCGATATCTTCGCGAGCCTTTTCTGATCTTTTCATTTGTTCTACTAGTTTACCAACGTCCACTAAGCCGCCGTTGAACATGACCATACCTGTATTGATTAAATTTGTGTTCAACTATTTTATTTCGGTAAAGTTATTATTGTTTATGTACCAGATGTTTCATCTCCACTGTTGGATTTTAATGCGCTTGTGGCTGATTTAGTTCTTCCCTTCGCTAAGTCTTCAAATACTGGTAAAAGCGCTTTGTTTCCGAGAGCTAAATGAGTCATACTTTCTTCTGTTTTGCCATTACTTTCAATAGCGTTGGCTTGTGTCTCACTCTCTTCGTCTTTTGGTTTATCTGTCAATTTCCTAGTAGTTAAACAATTGAGAAATTTTGCTGTAATATTCCAGGGGAGGTTAGTAAGTTAACAATTACCTGTAGTAGATTGCATCTCTAGATATGACCTTATTTAATAATTTACGAACTTGTGCCCGAGATAAATTTAAACCTATAATATAAAACAAATCTTCGAGATCCTTTTCAAAAATGTAACCACAATGCGTTGTGTCAAAATATACAAAAGATAACAGTAGCTGAGGTTTTGCCACTACCGCCTTAGACCTCTTCCTTCGGTCACCAGACTTTGTGGAAATATCATCATCTTCAGTATCATCATCATAGCTCTTTTTCGACATTCGTCGTTCTTTCTCTTTGGAAGACTTTTTATCGCTTTTCTCGCTTTCACTCATTCTACGTTCGCGAGTTCTTTCAGTATCATTACTTTCCTTCTTCTCTGAGTCTTTTGTTTTGTCTTCTTTCTCCTGTTCCGGAGCTTTTTCATCTTTATCTTTTGCATCGTCTTTTTCTTTTGCTTTTTCTGGCAACAATGCAATTTCTCTGTAGATGTTAAAACCAAAATCTCTCATCAACATTTCGTTGAATAATTCAGCAAAAATAGAAACCTGAATAGGATTCAGATTAGTTAAGACGTGATATTAAAAAACACGGGAGTTATATTACCTCAAAGGATCTCTCTTTAGTATCTTCAGGTCTGTAGTCCAACAATACTGATAGCGACATTACAGTACAATCAAACTTCCCCGATTTCGCTGTTTTCGACGGGTGAACTATAATATGCGGTGATTCGGGTAGCTGGTACCGCCGTTCTAGATGTTGTCGTTCCTTTTCATCTAATCTTTTTGGCGGATCCTTAAAGTTAACTCGTTTAAATAACATAACAAATATTTATATCAAAGGTTTACCTTTTTCGAGGTAGTATTTTCAGGCGCCTTATTTGAATCGTACTCGTCCAAAATTAAAAGGTCTTTCATGTCAACTTCGACATGATCCTCATCCTGCTGCTCAGTATCACCAGTTGGTTCCATTTCTACATCTTCTTTGAGTTTATTTTCGGAGTCTGTATTGTTCTTGGTTTTGTCCTCTAATTTTTCTGTGTTTAGAGCTTTATGTAACCGAGCGATTAGTTGCGGTTTTAAGCCTAGATTAACATTGAGATAAAATTGTTTTTGTTAACATCCTAGAAAGTGTTTTATTTATGATATCACAATCAATATGAGCGAACTAAATAAGACAATGGAATATTTAAATATAAATCCACCAACGTTTAGAGAGTTCAAAATCTACAGAGAGTCTAGGAGACTCTGCCAGATTATGCAAGATCCTGTCTAAAGAACACTCCAGTCCACTCAGTCAGAATCGCAGGCCGAGTATATACAGCTTTTAATGACCATACACTTTCCCGGTTGCAAGGACGAAGACGAGGTTGAATTATCAGGGAACGAACAGAGACGTTCCTGGAAGGAGATTTTCGTTATTATTACGAAGGAAAAGGTCCTCTGGGCGATTAATAGCTTCTCCCCCTTCAAAGCACGCGGCCCGGATGCTACAGAAACTACCTGAGGTAGTAGCGCCATGGGTGGTGGTCATGTTCAAGAGCTGCGTGGTGCTTAGCTATGTCCCTGGGCAGAGACATTCATCCCAAAGATAGGGAGAAGAGATCACGAATTCGCGAAGGACTATAGGCCGATTACCCCGACATCTTTCGTGCTTAAGAGACTAGAAAGAGTCATCGACTCCCACATCCGCCAATCGGTAAATGTGACTCAAAATTCTCACGTATGGGTTGCTAGTATGGTGGCCACCGCTGAACAGGATCTATAAAGTCATAAAGTTGGGAAGGGTCCAGAGAACGGCAACAGTAGGGGACACAGGGTTCATGAGGACACGACCACGAAAGCTCTTCCACCTATTCCCCCGACCTGCACATCAAACATCTAGCCTCGTGTAGTACCCTTAGACTTAGGGAATCCGGGGCCTGGAACCAATAATCCTACGGACAAATTTTGAATCTGCTACCTGAGGGAATGGTCACTACAAACACCTTCAGTTAAATTGCGCAGTTTTGAGCTATTTTCATTCAGTCCTCAGACCTGAGCCTCTGGACCCTAGTTTGCTTCGAAAAATTGCGCAGATCAGACCGGTTATCGTTCAGTTCTCTCAGTTCCGTCCATTTGCCATAAAAAGATGTACTCAAGTCAACAAAACTGAGAACATAAAAGAAACTGAGCATAAAAACCGTACAACAAACTGATAAGCCTTTCAGGTCAGTTTATCGCACAGTTTTTTTTACACAGTTCAACTGCGCAGATAACTGACTGAGAGTGTGTGGGCCGCATTAGGAAGGACGATGTACGAATATTCACCGACCAAAACGTGAGAGGACGTCGGAGCAGGGGTTATCTAGAGACCACTAATAGTTCACTGTCCTGGCACCTCCCGGTATACGTTAGTGTCTTTCAAGCTGAAGTGCTGGCGATCCTGAAGGCCTGCCAGCCAAATAACTTAGAACCTACACAAGGATGTAGTATTGGAGTTTCCATAGACAGCCAAGCCTCTATAAAAGCTCTGGATTTAATAATGATGCGCTTGAAGTTAGTGGAGTGGAGCTGAGCTAGATATGCTTGGTAGAAAGCACTGCCAGTCATAGGAACATAGAGGGAAACGAGCAAGCTGACTACCTAGCCAAGCAGGGAGTCTCTCTCTGGAGCTTGGAGGCCTAGATGGTTAGCAGCTCAATTCGTGGAGTCAAAAACGCTATTTTTGACTACCACACCACCTGCTAGTAGCCAACCAAACGTGGAGAGCGCTGGAGATCTGCACTATCTTTACTCTAAGGCGACTTGGTCGACTTATAACAAAGAAAAAACAATAGGCCTCTTAAAAAGACCAAAGAGATGCCAGAATCGCGGCAATCATCACATAGGAAACCATGCTGCCAAGCTGGTCATTCCGTTCAACTTCTGTTGTAGCTGCGGGGAGAGGAACGATAGAAACACTTGTTCACTTCCCGTGTAAGCCCCCGGCTTTAGCTAAAGCCAGACAGTGCACTCTAGGCAGTTACGTTTTGGAAGACTTAAAAGAGATCTCCAGACTGGAGATCAGATCACTGTCAAACTTCCTTAATTTTACAGGATGGCTTTAGGCATCCGTTACACCCGACCAAACATAATCAAGGTACACGAGCTGTTGCCACAAAACGGTGTACCAAACGCTAACTTCCGATCGCACTGAAGGCAGCCTACCTACCTACCTACCTTTGAGAGTTCAAAAAAGCAATAGTGAAACTAAAATACAAGAAAACAGACGGCCCAAATGGAATTTCAGTTCAATGATGGAGCTGACATCGTACAAAGAAAGATTGTCGAGGTCACGCGGGTGTTCGGCGCGTAAAAACTGAACCGAGCTAACGACCTCGACCTGGAAAAAATCAACTGTTTCGAATCCTCTATAGAGGAGGCCAAGGCTGTAGCGCCATTGGAAGAAGAAGAAGAAGAAGAAAGATTTGGAAAAGGATACAAATGCATAAATAACTCAAACATTTAATTTTAAGCGAACATTCAGCGCGCTCCTTTGTTGAGCTGTCTGGGAAGTTTTAAAACAAAAGAAAGGACTCAGATCGAATTAGTAGGACATTTAGAAGAAATAGCAAAATGTGGTAGAATTCAATTTCCTCGATAGCACAATTATTACAGAAGAACCTTTCAGTAAACACAGCTCATGTGAACGAACTTTCTTGACGACCCATCTCATATATTTTTAAAGTGCATGAATTTTCCCACAAAACTACAAAATAGTTATATCATACCTTTTGCTGATAAATTTCTAGCTAATAGCTCCTCTCTCAAATCCTGAATTTTCATAGTCTTTGGATCTAGCTCAGAATAATGTGTCGGTTCATGCTTAACAGTTTCGTCCTGAAAACAAGCAAAATTGATCAATTTACATTTCAGCTCCGAAATTTAATTTTCATTTTCAAAATGCTTCCTTTGAAATTTTATACAATGAAAAAGATTTTGCACGACAAAGCGACAAATTCCAATGCAATAAAAATATCTGATGATATCGAACTGTGCTTTTTCCAATTTTCATGTGCATAATTATTTCAAAACGCGGAATCCCTAAAATCTAAAACTAAAAAAAAAACAAATATTGTTTTTTGTTATCACTTGAACAGGAAAGAAAATCATAAACTCAAGACAATTATTATCCTTGCAGCTGTGTGTGTGGATTTTAAGAGCTATTTTGCAAAAAAACTAGAAAATCAGTTTTAAAGATAAATTTTTGTTTTTCCTAAAATATTGAAGAAACGTGAAAACTTAAATCTAGGTTAAGAAAATGTTGTGCCTTTTCATTTCCATGCTCATCGATATTGCCAGAAGCTGTTGCAGTATATGAACCCGAGCCAGTCCCATCGGTGGTAACGCCTGAATTGGAAATTGATGCCAACAGTGTTGATGAGTTTAAGGAAGGGTTTTTAGTATCATCATGGTTAAGAGCACGATCCAGAGCTGTTTTATAGATGCGATGCAGGTTATCCCATTCGATTCGGGTAGGCATACAGGAATTGATATCTGGTAGAAATATCACCACAGTTTCGACACGAGCTGGAATCAAGCGTCCTTTGTGCGTACTTTCGGCACGATGATAGTAGAGCTCCACAAAACGATACCTACACAGCACATTTTTCACGAAGGTAAGGAGGTAACATGGAAAAGAAAGAAAAAGAAAATAATAAAGAAAACTATCTATAGCTCGAATTGTTAAAAGTTAATTTTTGTGTTTTTTTTATTATAGTTTTTGATGAACAACCTGCAAATAACGGATATTTTCTTTATAAACAAATATATATTTACTTACGTTCACATAATTAAAAAAACAAAACAAAATATAATCATTAATTTCAAAAAAACAAGTTGTTTTGCGCTGTATAATGTAAGAAAATATAAAAGTAAAATAAGAACATTTTTATCATTCATTGGTGATGATATGAGCTACAATATAGTATGAAAGCAGAGCAGATGCGGTTGCGATTGTTCGTTGCTTAAACAATTTTTTGTATGCTATTTTTAAAACTAATGTTGATAAAAGTGAGATTAATACGTCTACAAAAGAGAAGGGCGATAATATGAATTTAACCAAATCAAACTACAGAGTCTGCGAGCAGAATTGGTGATGCAAGCTTAAGCAGAGTAACAGGCAAGGCAATAAATCTCTCTATTCCACGTTAAATTTGCTTTCGTGTTATAATGATCCGTGCAAAATCCAACTTGCAAAGAATATATATCGAGGAAACACATTTCATTTTTCACAAATGCCATGTTCTATTCAAAAAAACCACAGGACTATAGTAACAAATTTCATCATTTGCACTTCTTTTATCAAATCTCCACCTCGTAGTTTTTTCTCATGTAAAAGTCCAAGCTCATTCCCTGTACTACCAGTCCGTCATGTCGTTCTAGTCATTAAGCAATGTGTAGTAGCAACATTGGTTCGGAGGACAGAATATATTAATAAGAGTCTGGAGGGTGATAAAAGAGGAGGCGATGGACCCTGCGTTTTAACTCTCGAATGTTGGGCGAGTTCACATCATAGAGAAGAAACTTGCACAAAGCCCACTGTAACAAAAATCAAAGTAAACAAAAAAATTGTAAAGTCGGTTCGATTTCGCACAGTCGACATCCTCAATAGCAGCTGGCTGAGCAGGAGCTGCAACCGTCGTAGTAGTATGCTTGCTGAAACAAGTGAATCCCGCAAACTAGCCGACAAAGGCTGTGTCTCGCAGTACCAGACTACCAGATGAACAAGGAAGAGTACCGTCCGCTAGGTAACATCTGGTCTAAGAGGAAATCTGGTTCTCTATTATTAACCGGTTAAGCTGGCGAGATACCTTATAAGGGCTGCTCATGAGCGATTAGTTAGAGAAGATAAAGACAAGGGTGACGTGCTTGGTTTGCGCAAGAGAAGACTATCAAAAGCTCGAAAGATGTCTAGAGCAACCATGTAGTTTTCGCTGAAGTGACGCTTGCTTTGATAAAGCCGTTAGGACATATTGGGACGTCAATAAACATTTATCTATTGTCTAAAGCATCATTAAGGATTTGGATGTGGCTGCTGATATTCTAAGTCATTGTTTCCCAATGTTTGTAGTGCCGTGACTCCCTAACGGACATTAATTACATGAGTCGTTGCGGGAGGGGGGGGGGGGGGGGGGTTTGTCGACCCGAATCTCACCCAATCTCACGCGGCCCCCCTCACCCGCGTGAGATTGGGTGAGATTCGGGTCGACAAACCCCCCCCCCCTCGCCAAATATCTCGTAATTTTGTGGAAAAATTTGTTTATGCCAAAAAACCACGCTTAGGAGTCACCCCTTGTACTACCAGTTTGTCTTGTCGTTAAGGTAATGTTGCAATGTCTAGCAGTAAGCTTGTTTTGAGGAAGAGAAGAGAATAGCAAAGGTTCGAGGGGGTCTAGAGCTGCAAGGGGGCCCAATGTAGGATTTGTAGCTTGTAGTCAGGGAGGCTGGTTGGAGGCTCCTAAGAAATCTAAGGCACTGGGAGGCTTGTTTGGCCATTTCGAATATGTAATCATTCCACCGCAGATCCTCCGTTAAGGGTCCATTAAACCATAGGTCTTGTTTTCAGTTTTGCCACAGTTACTACCATGACTGACGGAAAACTTGCCGTCTAAAATATAGAATATATTAATTTCCATCAATCATGCCTGGTGGAATTGATTGACGCTTGCGTGAACGTGTAATGGACGCCTTAAAGTTACCCCTAGGATGTCAAGAGTTGAGCGAGCACCCGTGAAAGCATATGTATAGCCTAGTTCACTCTTGGTTTTCGGGTTTGAATGGATACGGCGTAAATTCACGACATGAGCGTGCAGCCGCCTTTACATTCTCTTCTCCCACTGAGATAGGAGATATATCGGTGTTGGCGAGAAAACTGGGTTAAATTAAGTAAAACATGTCTCTCCATTAAGATATGGCTAAATCCTAAATAAAAACATTTATCGCGGTAATACGAACGCCACACATAAAGTAGCAAAGTAGCCCCTCTATTATTTAGCCGCCATCGGCCAGCCTTCGGGGATCGAGTCAGTTGGGAACGACCCCCGGAAAGGTACGACCACAAAAATCACACAAGATCTAGTTGTACAAAGGTAAGGTCATTTCAATAGAGAAGAAATTTATTGTTAACAACCTGGACGCAATCCGGGAGAGTACCTGGTTTTTAAAGGCTTCTCGAGAACTCGAGTACCTCGAAGGCTTCTCGATCATCTCTATAAGACCTTCGTCTTTCTTCTTCTTTGATCCGTTAGCTGGTGATCCGAGCGGGACGTCCCACAACGGATACGCTGCTGTCGCTGCTGCTGGGTCTCAAACTCTATTCACGATTCGTTTCCATTCTTGCCGGTTTTTGGCAACGTCTCGAACCTCGGTAACCGCGAAATCTTAGGACACCTCGAAATCTTAGGACACCTAGATATTCTTTAGCCAGATTTTCTTCGGTGCCGATCGGTTCTCCAGCCTACAGGACGGTTTCGCCTGAAATGTTTACGTGGCAAGCGGTCGTCATCCATTCGGCAAACATGTCCAAGCCACCGTAGTCGACGGTTTTGGATATCTTCTTCGATCAGTATCTGCTGATCGCATATTTGCCGAACTGTCTCGTTTCGAAGGCGATCGCGGAGTGAGAAACCGAGGATCTGCCACAAGCATCGCATTTGGAAGACCTCGAGCTTCTTAAGAAGAACTATAAGCCCTACAAGATGCAGATGTAATAAAGATTGCATGTTTCGTAGTGAAGAAGAAGCATAGAAGCTAGCATCCTAAAGGGCTTTTCCCAGAATACCCCCGATGAGCGCCATGCAGATAGGGGTTTGGAGAATACTGATTTTATTATCTCTTTATTTACTCTAACCAAACTTTCTTATCATTTTTAGAAATAAGATTTTGAGTATAAGTGGCACAAATTATCAACGTTTTAAAAGATTATTAATATAAAAAAAATATGTAAAACATTTTACATTTAGTTAACTACAAAAAAACGTTTCTTGTGATCAAAAAATGTTCAACTAGTAACAAATAATAGACTTCTAACTGCTGATAATTGAAAATATGTTTAAACAAAAAAAAATAACAAAACTTGATTGCTCACCATTGTGTGCAGCCTGAGAGATCGATTCCTGTCAGAGATTTACAAGTGCGAATCGCAGTCTTTATTAAGATAGAAGGATCGCTATGCGGATTTGGTCCATCCAGTGAAGGGCTCCATGGTCCACCAATTGCCATTGTTTCATTTTTACCACGTATTCCCACAAGAAAATTAATCAAACGTGTTGGATGAATAAAATCACGTTCACCATCGCGATCCTTCTCATCCTGTAGACATTTCTGATACAGCTCAGCTATAGGCGGAGCACCCATTAGCATAACTTTAGCAGAAAATAAGTAGTCGGCATCGATTGGATCAACTGATGATTTTTCTTGTGGTGGATCAACTGATTTGTGCATTATATGAAAGTAGCATGGTCGTTGTATGGAAAATGGCTTATGCGGTGGAAACGACTCAGACCATCGGATCTGAGAAAAGAAGAAATCTGAAGGAATATACATGTTAGTGTAGCGACGTCGAAGTTCCAGCACGTCAGCTTCAGTTCTTAAAAGATAATTGCAATTAAAACAGAAATTTCAACAGACCAGATACCTACAATGTTAGCAAATATTTCGGAATTTGAACCATATAACGGGGTATTGTGCGGGTCCGCCGTCTCTTTGGTGATGACCTCCGAATAGGACTGCGCTCCCTTCTGTCCGGTGTTGCTTCCCGCTTTTCTCTTGGTCGATCTCTTTCCCGGTCCCGTTCATCTCGACGCCTTTTCCGGTCATTTTCTTCCTAGGATATGTCATGCTTATTGCGAACGTGACTAACAATATTATTAATTACTTCTTCTCGATGCCTCGAGTCCCTGGATGATGGATGTCTCTCTGGAGATCGTCGCGATGGAGAAATCCGCCTCTGTTGGCCCATAACTCGTGCATACTCGTTTGGTGGTGGTACAGCATTATATCCAGAACCTTTTACATTTGCCGACATCAAAGGTGGAGGTTGATTGCGTTGTACAGTCCCTCCACTAGCTGACGGCACAATCTGTATACGAGTGGCTGTCCATTTGAATGGGGTAGTTTGATTGAATGTTGCTTCAACCAGAACCCTATCACCCATTTTCGGAATGGCACCTTTACACACACTTTTATGGAAAAACACTTCATCATCAACAAATCCACAGTCGTTGTGCAGTTTAGTAACAGTCCCAATAGTATTATAATTGCTAGCTTGATTTTGCTGTTGATGTTGTCCCTGATGGCCGCTGGAGCCACCTCCACCACTGCTTTGCTGCTGATTACTAGTGTTTGTAGAGAAAGCGATTGGATTTAAGCCTCGATTATTGTTGCCTGGATATGAGACAGCCTGAGAAAATAGAGGTTGTGGAGAGGCTTGCATTTGATTCATATTTCCACTTATTTGTGAATACGGTATATTTTGATTTGATGATTGCTGTGACATGTTCATATTTTGATTAAATATGGATTGATTCTGATAGTGCATTTGCTGATTTTGTAGACCCATTGGATTCTGGATTGTCTGCAAATTTGTCTGGCCGGCATTTCCCAAAGTATTTCTTTGCCAAGGCGGATTTGACTGACCACTATAGGACATTGTTGCAGAGGCTTTTAGTTGTTTAATTTAGCCTATTAATTCAACAAACTTAGCTAAATAAATGCACTTAAACCCTTTAAAGTATGAAAACTTTTTCCGGAAAAATGACAAGCTTGCAAATGTGTCAAATTTGAATACCGTTTATTGATAGAATTACCAGTACCGCATTTAATACAATATCGTAAATAAATTTATTCAGTTCTCTTGACCAATATTTTTTAATAAAAAATATATGACAAAATATTTGTAAAATTTACCTTTAGTTCGTTGCTTAAGGACAACTTTGTTATCCTAGTATAATTATTTTATAAATAATAGGCATTTTGGATTGGTAATGTGTAAAAATTTCGCACAGGTTTCGCGCGGAAACGCCGTCAGTATTCGTAGATAGACAAATGCATATATATAATGATAAAATCATTTGTTTAGCATATATTCGCCTTTAAATAATAATTAAAATTATTCTTACGCGATATAAACATATCAAAATTTTGGAAGCGACATCTACCGGCAAGTTCGGAAAGTGAGATTTTCTCACGGATTTTATCTTCAGAACAGCAATACGCCAAGGGAAAAGAGGTTTTATTGTAAAAAATCTTTCAATTTTAATAGATAGATTGTAAAAAATCTTTCAATTTTAATTAAAAAAAGTGGAAAGAATAAGGTGCCACACAATCGTCGCCGGAACTATAGTAACATTTCCAGTATTTAAAAAGAAAGATGAAATTAATTTTAATTATTAATTAGTTACCTACATAGCACAAAGTCTCCACATTGGCCGCTGTTAATACACAATTAATATAATTTTAATGTTATTATACAATAAAAACAATTTTAATGTTTAAATAATATCTGGTACTTTTATAAGAATGTTTGTGTTTTAATCTAGTACTGCTTTTACGTAAAAGATTCTTCCTGTATGCGGTAAAATTAAACATAAATCATTATTTTTGCCGCAAAAATCTTGGCTAGATTGCGGCGAATTTAAGTTTTCGTTTCATATAAAAAAAATTTATTTCTTTTATTTTACATTAAATGTGTACATTTTAAGTAAAATTGTTACTTAAGAATGTTTTTATGTTAAATTTAAACAATTTAAACTTTAAAATTAAAATATCTCACTGCAAATGTCGGTTAATTGATTTTATATGGCAGCACCTTTTCTTACTAGTAGCAAATTTTTATTTTTTAAATTTTGTTTTTTGGTTCTATATGTTTCATTTATTTAAGCAAATGTTTTTTTATTTAATTTCTTAAATTTTTATGCTATTTTTTATAAATAATAAAGTTATTTAGCATCATTTTTATTCGCGTTGTGTTTTAATTTGACTCGTTTTCCGGTTCATAAAGTTAAATTCGCCGTCCAATAGTCTCCAAATTCTCCATAAACGTGAGAAAATGGCCTTCATCGCAGCAAGTCTCTGCCGGCGAGTACATCGTTCCTTCGCCATTAAACCGGATCAATTAGCGAGTCAGTCTACGTTTGGGTTATTGTGTCTTCGTGAATTTGCTACTAAAAAAATGGGTTTACCTCGTGTATATTTCGATATGACTGCCGATAATGTGCCAATTGGCCGCATTGTTATGGAAGTAAGTAGAAAAACTGTGTTTTTATCATATTAAAGTATCGGAAAAATGAAAAGTTTGAGTTTTTTGCTATTTGATGAAGAGACCATAGTGTGTGAGTGTGACAAACGCCATTGAAATTGCAATTTTCAGAGCAGGCCAGAGGAGTTGGGGCCCCAGCAACCGGCGGTGATTGTGCGAAAAAATAGGATTTCTCTTCCATGTGTGCGTGTGACTTTCAGTGATATTAAATTATTTTTTTTTTCGATGATGAATTTCTAATAAAATTCCATGTTTGGAGGGTTATTAATCTTCCCAGAAGCGAAAGATCCTTGAGCATGTTCGTGAGGGAGAAAAGAGCATTTCCGCATCCACCTAGATATTCGTCTGGAATGTTCATGCATGAGTTTTTTTTTCTTCGGCTGGTGACCGTAGAGAAATTCCACCTTCTAGAAGAATAGTTGCTGCCCCTTGCATGTGGACATTCATTTCGTGTTTTTACGGGCGATATTTATCGATGAGGGCCTAATTAGAGAAATCTCGACTTTACATTTAGATTTAAAAGACTTTTTTATTGATACTTGGGCAACAAAAGACGAGATGATGTCACTAATTGGACTTGAATTTATGATTAGGCAAAAAATGTGGGCTGGTCTATCGGGCGCGCGGTCTGACTCAAGCGGCTGCTGCTGCAGGCCTGTGTAAGCCTGTTCTTGAGAGCTCTAAGTATGGGGCCGCGCATTCAATTCAATCTCGGTCTTTAGATGGCATTATTTTAGCCGGAAATTCTTGTAATTTAGTCATTTCGCCTCGTAGATTCTATTCCTTGAGATTTTTTCCATCGTTGGCACACAACTAGACTAGCATTGCCTTGACTTTTAATGCTACTAATCCAGTTGTGGGGGTGCAGGGAGGCGAGATGTAATCCAATGTTCTGCTCTGCCTGTCGTGATGGAGCACAGCACACAAATTGTTATTGGCTGTCCCATATTTTTTAAGTAGGCGACCTTGAACTTGATTTTCTTTTTTTCCACTGTCTGGCATCAAGTGAGGGAAAATATAAAGCTCGGTTTTCTTCCATCTAAAACAAAAAAAAAAATGATAAAATATTCCAGAAACATAAACACATAATCGAATTTATTTTGAGATACATTCGCAGCCCCACGAGCACTCGGAGGGTGCTTAACCTCATGATATACATATTTACATCAATCTTCATAATTTGGCGCCAGTAATGCGTCATCCTTACATTTAAAACTCATCTGTGTCACTCCATTCTGCCGTCTTGATTGAGACTAATATGGAAAACTCTTAACATTAAAGCAACAACAAAAAGCAGCATTTTCCAGGGCAGGTGAAACCTCTTGTGGTTTTTTTCTTGCCCCAAAAGCTACTTTTAGGTCATGCTTCCAGAGAAATGGCTGTGGTCCACCGCTCACACCAATTAAGGCTTAATTGATTAATCGATTATTTTGGAGTTTAATTTCGGGCTGCTTGCGTGTTCAATTTGAAATTTGCATGCGACTTTTTTTTATTTATTTTAAATACAACCCCAAAAAATCTCCCCGATACTTTATTGCAGTATAAAAATTTCAAATTAAATTCTATTTATAGATTTTTTTTTTCATACACGTGTTACAATTTTTTATTTTTTTTCTGCTTAATTCGATACGGTGTGAAGTGGAAGTGGTGTATTCATTTGCAATTATATATCTGCTGGAGTCGACACGGGAATTAATCATAATCGAATTGCTGTTACGACATTACAACGTTATCTTGCAGATCTAATCGAAAATGTTCGTAGAACAAAAGTGGTGCATTCTATACAAAGTTTTTTATTTATTTAATTACTTCAAATTGATCTAAAAATTTAAGGAAATTGCAATTTGTTTCGGTACTAATCAAGGCATTGACTAGGAATGATTAGGTAACACACCAATTGTCCATTTTACATATACTTGACAGAAAATATTGTAGAAACAATTCCAGGGTTCCCTTGAAATGCGTAAGCCCGACTTTTACTCACTATATATGGTAATGTATGCACCACAGCCCCAAATAACATACAAAAGACTTTTGTCGCTTACCTGTGCCCCCCGTGGCTTTTTTTTTAAATTATTTCTATCAAATATATTTTTTAAAAGAATTGATAAACTTGCGTTGTTCAGAAAAATCGTTTCTTATTCACTATTTTCTTACATATATGTACAAATCTATGGTGATCTGGTTTACGAGGTGGAGTTCTCTTTAACAATATCTTTTCTCCACTTTTTGAATGAGCTGAAGGAAACGAGACAGTCGTTACTTTTTGTCAGAACTCGAACTATAGACCCTGGTATAATTGAAGAATTTTAAAATTTTTGGACTTGCGACTTAAAAATAATTCAGGCCATAAATTTAAATAGTATAGACCCGTGTTGGGCAGTAGTTGATTTTTACAAAGCAACAATGTTGCTTAGTGCCTCTAGCCTCACTTGTGTGACTAAGTAAGAAAGCTGGGTCACTACGAGCTGCCATTTCTCATCCCGGTATAGACAATAGATCTGTTCAGCGACCTGCTCCAGCTCAACCTGGATCACAAGGGTGATTATACGATTCAATGCATTGACTCAATTACCCCACAAACTGATCCCTCCCTAAGCCTATCAATGTCGAAAGAATTGAGTCAATGCAGATTGAGGTCAAAGTTTGAGCTGGAGCAGATCGCCGAACAAGCCTAATATATTTAATGTAGGCAGTGAAAACAAAAAAACACGGTATTAAAAATTACGCAGTCTTAATATAGTACGTTGTGTCAATCATCATCATTGGCGCTACAAGGGGGCGTCTTAAGGTACGATTCCGAACAAGGCGGACGGCTGTCAACCTCACGCGACACTAGGTGATTTTATCATACAAGCCAGTCGTTTTGCCTGCGGTTTGCAGTCTGCCGCCTTGTTCAGAATCGTATCTTTACTCTTTTAGTTAGTAAATCCATTTCTAAGTCGTCTTTGTCCTAGGTCTTCCTTGCGTCTTTCCCTCTGGCGTTTGAAGGATCATGATTTTTCGGGGCGCTTGGTCGGGCATTCTTATTACATATCCTATCCTATTTATGAAAAATATTAATCCAATCTTCCCTAGCCGAAGGACTACAGATGGAGAAATGCATTTAAGACCTCGTAGCCGGGTTGGCAGATATCCCTCCTCAACGGTTTTAGCTATATGGAAGCTTATGTTTCTTACACTCGAGCGATGTGTTTGTACTATATGGCCTTTTGTATTTCCAATTTGGCACCAAAATCTTAGATTGTTTGTTCTCGACTACGCTTTTCTTGTGAATATTCATTTGGGATTTGTAGTAGGAGCCATGGCAACGCACAATGTATTTTCCTCAAGAAAAATAGTGCCATTTTTTGTCTTGCGGCAATTGCCGCATAACTAAAATTGGAGATTCCAATCAGGCATACAACTTCATCTATGCGTGCTAGCTAAACTAGTACATCTGATACAATTAACCCACTTCGACACAAATGCCCGAGTAAAAGTTCAGAACACTGGTACAGATGCTTTCCAAGTTAATCAAAGGCTCAAACAAGGGGTTGGGCTTGCGCCTACTCTATTGAACCTAGCCTTGGAAGCAGTCATTAGAAAGACGTCAATTCAACGATATTACACGCTGGTAAACTAATCCGCTCAGTTGATCGGCATAAAAATAGTGTAAGTCAGTCAGAGCTAGTGTTGGGTAGAACACGGTTATAATAAGAGTTTGTAATAGGCTCCCCTCTTTTATTTTGAGCTAGTACAATGTCATACTTCAAATGGACAAAATTAAAGAAAGAAATAAATACCAACAAAGAGCTTTTTGCTGAAATGGCTTTCCAGTACGTATTTACAATCACTTCTCGCCTCATTTATCATGATACATGCTCATATAACAGTAGGACATTATTTTTGAATGAGGCCATTTAAAAAATGAGGTCCAGTACAATTTACCATCGTGTAAGGGACAAATGTACTGCCTCGTGTAAGTCCAGCTCAACTCTAATCAGAGCTTTTAATGACTCCCACTCAGAAATTAAAGAAGCAGCCAAAGAAGTAGGCTTGACAATCAACGAGGGGAAATCCAAGGTAATGTTGCAGACACGAGTAAATAGAGGTAGCAACTTGACGATAGATAAACATAGGAAGTAGTTCACCATTTTGCTTAGTTAGGCTCAATTGTAACGAATGAAAACGAAGAGCTAGAAGAAATCAATAGAAAAATGAAGTGTTAACTAAATAAGACACTAATTCGTCCAGTTATATGCTACGGGAGGGAATTATGAATGCTCACAAAAAGGATGGAGGACATGCTAAATCTCTTGGCGAGGAAGATTTTAGAAGCCTAATAGGTCCAATTTTTAAGGAAGAGACATGAAGGATCAGATATAACAGAGTTATATTAAATCTAGGACGACATAGACTTAGTTATGTTAGCAAAACTCAAAAGACTTCGTTTGGTTGGACACGTCGAGCACATGTCAGAAGGCGCAACAGCAAAGAATGTCTTCAATGGCATCATTGAAGAAGAAAGACCCGTAGGCAGGCTGAGGAAAAGATGTGTTTGTAGCAGATGCGGACATACTTCTACCCATATCGAACTGGAGAACTTCGGCCAGAAATTGATAGACGTCTTCACGTGAAACTTTTCATTTTAAAAACGGCGAAAACTAAGCATCGACTAATCTTTTATAATAGCAGAAAAGTTATATCAACACACATTCCTAAAATTTATTGATGTTTACCAAGGCAACTTCTAGAAAATTGTTATTGTTGAATCTAAATAAACACCTACTTTTTTCCCTATCAAGATATGAACGAATAGCACAAATTAGCTTTATTTCAATTGTCCATCATTTTTCTTTCTGTGAAACAAAATATTATGACAAAGTTTTAATAATATCAAAGAAAATCGTAGATCTCAACACCTTATTTGTAACAGTTATATAAACAATATCAAAGCTGCTGTAAATTAGGTTTGAAAACTGACACTGTTCACACATATTCAATGACACTTTACAATTATAATCTTCCAAAGGTTCGTATTTAGTAAGAATCTCGGCTGGATGGATTATTCATGAGCGAATATGTTCTCGTTTTTTTAATACTCAGTAGTAGAAATGATATCAGCTTTCATTTCTTGTTTCACACATTTTTCTCAATATTCTTATGCCATTACACACAGTCGTTTATATTTAAGGCGTATATTGTAATTCAATACACACGATTTTTCTAACAGCGGAACAATGAACGTGAAAAGTTTTAATCTTTCTGAATGATGTGTTATCGTTCTGCAGGCGCAATCTGTGCATTTTCTGGATTTGCTTTAATATTTAATCCGCGAAGAGGAAACATGGGAATAAGGTTAAAGCAGAAGTTTTGAGGATTAATTCCTTGTGTTTTGTATTTACTTATAAATAGGAATAAGGAAAGGATATGAGTTGAGTTCGTTGTTTGATAACCGAAGGAACATCGAATGCATGTTTGCTAGGAACCACGACGTCAATGAAATGTTTAGTGAGAGGAACGTCGTACTTAGCCCTGCCAGGGAAATAGGTTAGGGGTTATAAAAATTCGGGAGGGTGTTGAAAAAGGTGGCGATGAATCCTGCATTTGAACTCTTGGATGTTATAGAAGTTCGGATATACTGACTGCTAAAGGTTGGGCCTTTTCGTAAACGCATACGTATGCTTTGCAACGATGCAACGAGTTCGTAAACGCAGATGATCCAGTCATTCGTTCGGAAACGTACAAGATTCAAGTTTGTTGCGCAACAGCCAATACAACAGCGCAGCCAATTTCGAATGTGTGCATACGTATGCGAAGAGAAGTTTGCGCTGCTTTGTTGCCGATGCGTTGTTGCTCAGTTGCTCTGTTGCTTTGACGTTTACGAAAAGGCCCGTTGTTTCACAGTCGAGTTGTTCTGCTTAGAAACGAATTACTAGATTGTAGAGTGTGGGAAGTTGCATATGGGGTGAATGAGGCGAGTGGGCCAATCTGGTGTTGCGGGCATAAGATTTCCGTGGAGGCAGGAGAGCGTTTATTTCGGAGGAACAGTCGCTAATAAGTCACTAAGCCAAGGTGGTTTTCTAAGCGCCGCCCCAAATGAGAGAGCTGTATTCGAGAAGCGGCCAAATGTAGGACTTGCATATTAAAGCAAGGGCCGATGACTGGAGGAGGAACTTGCATCTCTTGAGAAACCCCAGTGATTTTACAAGACAGGATCTGATGCATGCTTGCTTTATCAAAGCCTTAAGAGTAACGCAGGGTACCGTCGTCAGTGAAACTAAGACTCCTGTGCTGAAAGTTGAGTTCGGCGACGTTACAAGTCGTTTGAGCTAAAGAAAGTGATATTTTAGTCGAATTTCGATTTTCAGCACAGGGGCCTATAGTAAAAGTTCTAAGTTGAGTTCTGTGTTTAAAGTCGTAATTCGACTGAAAAGTCACTGGGGCTTATTCTGAGTGTCATGTGACATTGCAAGTGACGTGACACTTCCCAGAGTGGAATGAAGTGGATTGTCTGCGTTTAAGTGGAAGTTTTTAGTGGTGATGCAAATGTTCTGTGAGTTATTCGACTCTCAGAATAAGCCCCACTTTCTTCAGCTCAAACGACTTGTCACGACACACGACTTGACTTTCAGCACAGGGGTCGTAAGTGGGTTAGAGGGGATTGAAAGTAGTTCAGTTTGCTGGAGTCACCTTTTTCGATATAGGCTGAACAAGTGCAAGTTTTCAACAGCCTAGATAAACTCCGGGGAAGTATGATAGGGCAAAAAGTTTGCGCAGAGGTTTAGCCAAAGATGAGGTATATTTTATAAGATGATAAACGGTATATTTTCGGGTCCAGTGAATTGTTTGGCATCGGGCACCTATAAACTTCGCGAGTCCTGAAGAATATTTGGTAGATTTGGTAGAATGTGAAATGAACAAATGCATTCCTGCCTGTATGATTCTGGTGATGTGTATAGCGGTAGAGTTGACGTTTTTGCTTATCCGTCCCAGTCAGATTGGAAAAAATTGATAAGCCCCAACCAATTGGCTTTCCAATAATGCCACACAGTTCTCTTAGCTGGTTTGGTCGACGCTCCACAAAACTTAGAAGATAGTTTTGATCGTCAAATAGTGTGAATGTGACAATAGAGGAATATTTTCATAAGGTAAAGTCGGCCTCGGCAGCCTAGGGGTTAAGGCGCTTGACTATTATTCCAGAGGTCCGTGGCTTAAATCGATTTCGCGGCATAGTCCTGGGCTATTCCATTTTTCCGATCTAGATGCATTTCCTACTTTCTTGTCTTCCATCTTTATGAAAATTCGCTGTCCTTTCGAGGAAGCCATCAATCAACGAAATCAGCATTCTGTCGCCGCATGTTGGCATTGTTGGTTCTTTTAATATTGTCTTGAATTCCTTTTCGACTGGAGCTTACCGTCTTACTGGTATCTTTTTATCCTTGATTCGACGATCACTTCATCAGTGGTGAACTTTTTCTAATTGATTAACAATGGCTATCCTTAGTAACCGTTTAGAAGCTTCAACATTGGGGCACCCACATTTAGATTGAGCTTCCAATTGCAGATGTATTAGCCTCAAATTAAATTTTATAGCATTAGTTTGGATGGATAATATTGTTACAACTTGTTTGATTCGAGAATTTAAGGCTTAGATAAACGAATTGAAAATGCTAATCAATTCTCAGAGCTAACCATAAATTTACAACGAATATCATCTCACATAAATCTAGTTGGTATGCAAAAACAATATCATAGATTTAATAGCAGTGTTTCCATGACCATTAAATGCGTGTTTCCAACAATCAAGTATAACTCGTTCTAGTACAACAAACCAAAATGTATGTTTCATCGCTTCAAGACCATAATTTCCTCTAAGTAAATCACTAATTATTTCCTAAATACCTTGTTTTCACAAAAGGGGTTAATGGTGTAGCGCAAAATCAATATTGTTTAACCCTGAAATATTGGGAAAGCTTAACCCAATTTACACATGCACGGGGCTCATTGTTGCCTACTATCCATCCAAACTACATGTATTATCTCTGGCTACATTATAAACGAAAAAAGTTTGTCGTTAATATAAATGGTTTTGTTGGCAGGATTATCGTAAATATTTTATGATTATCATTAGCATATTGTTTTCGTCCATTTACAAGTCATTTACAAGGTTTTCGTGTGTTTGTTAAGGTTGTGTAGCTATAGTTGGGGGTTAGCTTTTAACTCGCCTCTAAAACTTGTAGCCTCAATCAAGACATAACCTAAATTAGCCGCAAACAAATGTTGGTATTTATTATAAGGTATGGGGGAAAAATGTTGTGCTTTGTGTTTATTGCACGACGACTAGATTGCCTCCTTTTAGTAGATTTATTAATTTTGCCAGTGAATAAAAATGGACAATTTATCATGAAAGAGAGCTTCTAAAGCAACATGAAACTTGTTGAGTGTGAAATAAATTTATCTTTATTTGTCACGAAACACGTTTAGAGGTGAAACGCTTTTAATATCGTTGAAACTCTTCCAGAACATGCTATACTCGGTCGGTGTAAGTGTTGTTGTTGCTGTTGTCTGCCACGCGATATGCACCAAAAACTACAAATTAAGGTCAAATTCACTGCAGGCTATAATAGCACAGAGGCGCTATCTTTTTCGATATCCATCCATTTAGGAGCTGATTTAATCTGTTTTTTTCTTTTGGACTTTATATGTCAAGGGTGGGCACGCATGAGGTTAATGAGAGCTGCATGAGGGTTTTTCATAATTATAAAGAGCCGCATTGTATTTAGTATGTAATTTAAAAAATCCTATTTTATTTAAATTGTATTAATAATATGAAATATTCTACAAAAGTCTTAAGTGTAAGGTTAGGTTAGGTCAGGTTAGATATGGCTGAGCTGCTAGTGCACAGCCCAAACATTTAGGCCAAAGGGATAGGCCCGTTGTGATGCCATAATGATCCCACTTTAAACCTTTAAAGTGTCGTTTCTTCGCTAAACCACCTCGAGGACGTAATGAATCTTCTTAGTTGCGGGATCCCAAACTTCGGGATTTCCGCAAGCGTGCTTAGGAAGGGTTCACCAAAAGTGGTAAGTCTCCTTTTGCTTAGAGCTAGACAGTGAGAGAGAAGGTGTTTAACACTTTCCTCTTCGTCTATATTCTGACAGCTTCTGCAGAAATCGTAGGTTTCGAGACCTAAGCGGGCCGCATGCGTCCCTATCAGACAGTGTCCAGTCAGTACTCCCACTGTAACTGAGAGATCTCGTCTACCGAGCCTCAGCAGTGAGGTGGTCTGCCTGAGATCGTAAGAGGGCCACGTCGTTTTGGCCAAGATGCATTTGTTAAGATCCCTCCAATGCTTTTCTGTTAATTGCATTGTGTGGTGTTTGCATCGGAGTTTAAAGGTGGCCCAAGGCATACCTGTTATATTTCGGTGACCAGGCACCCATATGAGGAGGGTCCTGAACTGCTGAGCCATCTCGTTAAGAGATCTGCGGCATTCAGAGATAGTTCTGGAGTTATTAGTGCAAGAGCGCAGGGCCTTCAGAGCCGCCTGACTTTCTGAGAAGATGTAGACAGTTCGGTTCTTGTCGCCTTGCTGGTTGATTTGCAAGACAGCCTCATGTATGTATAGCTAAAACCTCCGCTTGGTAAACATTGCAGTGATCGGGTAGTCGGAAGGAGACTTCAATCCCAAGTTCCGACGAGAAGACTCCGCCTCCCACTTGACCCTCGAGCTTAGAGCCATCAGTGAAGAAGTTTTAAGTTCTATGTAAAATATATATTTATAGTCCGGGGAAATTAACATTTGAACGAGACAAAATTCCAAAATGGCTGAAATTTGGTACACAGCTTCCTTGTGACTTTTTAAGAAAACAGGTCATACAATCCCGCGCAAGAGCGCCCAAAATGTTGACAATGAAATTCTCTACAGCTTTAATTGACCCGGATTAACACTTTGAAAGTTATTCAAGGTCGAAGTTTTCGAAAATCACTTTCTGGCCAAAATTTCACTCAAAAAATAATTTTTTTTATCAGTCAATACGAAACGTTGCATTGTCTGCAAAAAGTCCTTTTGTAATTTTTTCGAAAACTTAACCCTTTCGAAGTTATCCAAGGTCAAAGTGTGCAAAAATCACTTTGCCATGAAAGTCTGTGTGTCTGTAGGGAATCATGACTTCACCTGCATACCATGGCCTGTCAGGCGGATACTTGAAGTATCATCCCTCAGTTAGACGGAGTCAAGCTCGGCCGACCTGGTCTGAGAGGCTACTGCCTGCCGGCGGTCTGTAACTAAATGGGGGTCTTTAGTGGAGAAACAAGTTTTACTTAATTTACCCCAATTTTCTCGCAATTTTACACTGTTTCTTTAAAAAAAATAATTACGTGAGATTTGCCGAGACCGCCTCTCCCCCACGTGAGATTGGGTGAGATTCGGCTCTGAACGAACGACAGAACGAAAGAGAAAAATAATAATCAATTAAACTTCAGCTGTTCGTGTGTGTTGTTTTTTTTATTTATCAAAATTCATTTTAAAAACTAGGACAAAAGTTTAATCAATAATTTTTCGACACACACAGCAGTAGTGTTATGTAACCACATATCATTTTCAAATAAATAATTTCCAGAGCATTTTCTTGCCTAAATCTAATGAGTTTATTGCCTTGAAGTCCTCGTGACTTCTCGCCCCAAATACAATTTATGGGTGTCCTATATGAAGGGAAAAAGTGCTTGATTACTTTTAACATGAAAAAAGGATCGATTCAAATCGTCTACCACCACACCCCCAGCTGAGGAGATATCGATTGTGTGCTTAATTGAGTGTATGAATGAGGATTTCATCGGGGGTTTTTTTTATAGCGGCTGCTAGTACCAATTACCTGGTAACCTTCAACCTTGAAAACCTTAAGGGGCTACTATTTAGGATTTTTTTTCTATGAAATATTGATGGTATCCTGGCGATTTATTATTTTCGAAAATTGGTTAGACATACTTTACAAAAAAAAAGAAGAATGAGTACATGTTTTGAGGATGGCATTGAAGAGAACATATATTAGAAAATTGGAATTTTTATAAATTCACATGTTTCATTGTTATGATGTTTTATCTTTCTGCACAAAAAATCAGAATGAATTGGAAGATTCAAACAAGTAAGACTACATGAGTTTTTCTGAAAGGCCACAGGTACTTTGGGAATATTCCACTGAAGGGAATGATATACATTTAATTATCGTATTGAGAATTTGAAAATAATACGCGGAATCTCTCAATGGGTTTCACTCGCATACGAACCAAAGTTCGTGGAAGATATTGAACAAGGCACCGAAAAACGGTCGCATTTTAACATAATCATAAAAACTAATGGTGGATCCACATGGATAAAAAAAGGATATGATAGGTTAACAGGCTGCGGTTACCAAACTGGAGGGCACTTATAGCTATTTTTGACTTTTTCTAGTCATTTTTAATTTCTACTTAAATTTTGTTGTGTTTATTTTATTATATCTCTAGATCTTCGGCATTTTTCAGCCGGTTTCGACAAATGTACACGATTCTGCAACGTCAGTCAGTACAATTTTAGCTATGAATCGATTCCCATCGAAAAAATGCGCTGAAATTGTAGCGCTTTACATTGAAAACAAGCCTTCTTCTGAAGTTATGTTTACACAATCTATAATTTGGTGAAAAATTTCTTTGAGTTCGGGCATTTTATACGACATTTTCCGCACGCCCAATCATACGGGTTAAAAATCAATGCGGAGACGATCGAAGTGCTCATAACGGAGGGATCGAGGGCCACTGTTCACCTCGATGGAACCCTGAACAGGTTCCGATGTTCAAATATTTGGGATCATTGGTTGAAGAGACGAAAGTGAGTTCGTCCGCCCACGCTCACAGCCGCATCGGCCAGGCAACAGCAACATTCGCCTCGCTCAAGTGGTGCATATGGAAACGAACAAATATTGCCATGAAAATGAAAGTACGCCTTTACCGAACGTTGATCCTTCCGATTCTTCTTTATAAATCGGAAACGTGGACACTGCTCAAACCGGACGTCAAGAAGCTCTAGGTCTTCCCAATGCGATGCGATCGCCTTTGAAACGAGACAGTCAGACAAAGATGCGATCAGCAGACACTGATCGAAGATGAAATACAAAAACGTCAACTGAAGTGGTTTGGACATGTTTGTCGAATGGATGATAACCGCTTTTCACGTAAACTTCTCTGGTGAGACCGTCCCGCAGACTGGAGAGTTCAACGATCGGCATCGAAGAGAACCTGGCTAAAGAATATCAAGGGCGACCTAAACAATAAAAGATTATCAGTTACCGAGGCTCGAGACATCGTTGGCAAGTATGGAAACTAGTCGTGATTTGAGTTCGAGACCCAGCGTCACCGACAGCAGCATATCCGTTGCGGGGACGTCCCGCTTGGACCACCAGCTAACGGATCAAAGAAGAAGAGTACGGGTCTGTAGCCGCTCGGCAGAATCCCATTCGGCCGCGCTCCAATTAAGTTGTTGAAGCGGTAAGGGAGAGTGTTGCCGATAATCCATATGTGTCGTATCGATGTCGATCTCAGGAGTTAAACGTGAGTGGAACGACTTCAAGAAGAGCTAGGAAGCAAGATCTTCATCTCTTTCCAGACAATGTGCAATTTACTTAAAGGTTGTTGCTGCCAACAGACAAGCCTCTTGCAACATGGAAATGCCGTCTCAAGAATGATCGATGCCGAGCCAGATTTTTGGCACAAAATTGTTATGGCGTACGAAGTTCATTTTACACTCTCTAGCGGAGTCAATAAAGAAAACTGTCGAATTTGGGAAACAGAGAACCCACACTTCATTCACGAAATACACTGCACGACGAAAAGGTCTGTTTGGGTCGGAGTGTGTTCAAAACTCCTCATCGGACCATTTTTCTTCTAAGTTCGAGAAATATTCGACGGTGCACGCTATATTTGGATTTTGGGGCACTTTGTGTGTCCGAAAACGGGCGAAAAGGGTCTGACGAACATATTTTCAACAAGACAGCATACCTTGCCACGACGGTGAAGTTCTTGCAAAAGTAAAATTAATGCCAGCTACTCGCAGACCATTGACGAACTCAAAGCGGTCATACGAGCCGACATAGGTACAAGAACGGCCAAAATGCTGGCCAATGTTAAGCCAAAAAAAGGATACCTTAAAGGACGATTTGCACTATACGGAACGTCAACGTCACGGACCGTTAACGTAACGGCACGTCAAGATTAGTTTCAAACTATATTCTGACGTGACGTGCCTAATCTAATCTGTTCAATGTGAACACGTAGCTACGAACGCATTTTGCATTATCATGGAAGATGAAAAGTTAGTTGAAAAGGTTCGGCGATATGAGGAGCTGTATGATATGTGGCAAACTTTCTTCCTTGTCCAAAATTAATACGATCATTGCTAACTTTTTATTATTAAATGTTGGCATTTCAAATAACAATTTAAATTAGCAATACGGAATAAGATAATACTCGATCTAATTCTTCTTAGACTGAACGGCAAAATTCACGTAACTGACGTGACGTTTAAGTGCGAATTGGCAGTAAAATCCACGTGCCGTTGCCGTTCCGTGACGTGTCGTGGACGTTCCGTATCGTGTGAATCGACCTTAAGTCGGCGAGATGACTTATGGTCATTGGCAGTTTTGTGAGCTTTAGACAATTTTAACAAATTTTGCCGAGTGCACTTACGTAAAAAATGTCTCTCCTTGAACTTTTCAGAACACCCACGGTTTGTTTACCGAAAACAACCTTCATTTTTTTCCCTAGCGCAAAGAATAAAATACACTTTTACAACCTCCTACATGCTCAACTTTACCCACTGGAGCTTTCATTAATACTTTATATGTAGTTCCTATTTCTCGCTTCATTCATAAATATACATATAATTTAGCAAATGTCGATCTCTTTATTACGTACGTAAATTCATCATCCATCATATATTCTCAAACTCCTTTTTAAAAGTCTATTTCCGACTTATTTTACAGTTTGTAATTCGGTGTACTGCATAAAATGTAGGTGACACAAATTAGCGTCTAACGTCACTAATTCACGACTCCTCGTCGCTCGTCAACAATGTGTAAACTTTTGTTATGGCTAGTTTAGAACGCGAGAAGAGAACGATAATAAAATTTCGTTACCCATTGTAATCGTGTGATTTGTTGTTATTACTGAACTAATTTTGTTTTGACGAAGATCATAAATATTCCAACAACGGACGACAGAAACGACGGAAACTATTCTATCGCCTTCTATCGACAATTTGCAGAACTAAATTGAAGAAAAATAGATCAAATTAAAATTCAGCGCGAAACTTGTTTTCATCAAGATCACACCTGCATTGTTATGGACTGAATTGTGCATTCCTAGGTATCTCATTTTATAGGCTTTAAGTTTTATTAATTCGTATTTGTGTTGTTGCTTATACCATTAGTAATGAAATATACAGTGTTGTGCAAAACCTAAGCAACTTTTGTAGTAAAATTGTTCAAAGTTATTTACTATCAATTTAACAGTATTTATGGGAAACCAAAACATATTTATTCATAATACATTCATAATACAACATAAATATCAATTTAAAATTAAATAATATTTCATTAATAATACAAAAAAAAAACAAAAATTAAATATTATCAAAAATTTGCTGTGCAAAACCTAAGCAACTTTTTTAATATTTGGTATAATGTCCCTTATTTCTTACAACTTCGGCACATCTGCGAGGCATTGACTCAATAAGGTTTGTGATAGTGGTCATTGGGATCCTTTCCCACTCACACTTCAAGGAATCCATGAGGTCCTTCTTGCTCATGAATCGTCTATCTCCTACTTTTCGTTTTAAAATTGCAAATAAATTTTCAATGGGATTCAAGTCCGGTGATTGTGATGGCCAATCAAGGACTTCAATCCCATTTGCTCTAATCCAGTCTTTTACTAATTTCGATGTGTGTTTCGGGTCGTTATCGTGTTGAAACACCCATCGAATGGGCATTTCCCATTCGGCGTAAGGAAGCATTACTGATTCTAATATATTTTTATAAACAAAACGGTCCATTCTTTCGTCTATTTGATGGAAAGGACCAACACCCTGACCAGAAAAACACGTCCAAACCATTACACTTCCACCTCCATGCTTAATTGTGGCCCTACAGTACCGGGGATTTAGGGCCTCTCCCTTTTTTCTTCTAACATAAAGTTTTCCATCAGAATTGAAAAGATTAAATTTACTCTCGTCGCTGAATAAAACAGTCTTCCATTTACTAATGGACCAGTTGACATAAGTTTTAGCGAAATTCAATCTACAAAATTAAAAAAAATTGTATTAAAACAATAAAAATAAAATTTGTAAGAATAAAACCTTCTTCGTACATGATTCTTTGTAAGTAAAGGTTTTTTCAGTGGCGAATAGCTTTTCAAACCATATTCTATAGCACGTCTTCTAACTGTGCTAGGATCTATGCTTAAATTTAATGTTTCTACAATTTGTCGCGAGGATATAAACGGATCTTTTTTAATAATAGTGAATATTTGCCTGTCCGTTCGAACCGATGTTTTGCGAGGTCGTCCACCAACGTTCGAACTATCAACGCTTCCACTAAGTTTATACCTTTTTATTAGTCGCGAGATTATTGATTTGTGAATTTTATATTTTTTGGCAATAGATATTTGAGATTCACCATTACCATAATCCGCTATTATCCTTAATTTCAAATTTTTTTCGTATTTAGAACGCTGCATAATTCTTACAACAATTTCTTACAACGCAGTCTTTTTAACTGACCCAAACTAACTGAAATTAAATTTTCTGCGTCTAGTGAACATTTTTCAGTAGAAAAAAAGCCGTTTATTCCCAGAAATCAAATAAAAAGTACATTAATGAATAAAAGTTGCTTAGGTTTTGCACAGCAAATTTTTGATGATATTTAATTTTTGTTTTTTGTTGTATTATTAAGTAAATATTATTTAATTTTAAATTTATATTTATGTTGTATTATGAATGTATTATGAATAAATATATTTTGGTTTCCCATAAATACTGTTAAATTGATAGTAAATAACTTTGAACAATTTTACTACAAAAGTTGCTTAGGTTTTGCACAACACTGTATGTAGATGTATGTTTAGCTGCACTTATAGATTTTGATATGGCGTAAATTTTTTATTCCAAAGTTGAAATTTGTGTACTTGAATTGAATACATGTTTTATTTGTTAAACGGCAATCACTAAATAAGGTTAATTTGCTGTTGTAATGTTGTAATCTTATTTGCATTGGAATGGATTAAGTTAATTTTAGTATTCTTGTGATATTTTCGTTCTGTTATCAATTTTCATGCGTCCAACTGAAAACATATCGATAGCTGGAGATAACAAATTGATGTTATGTAATTTTCCACTGTAATTGCACGTTTTTTTTTTGAACATTTAAAATTATGTTGATTGGAATTACAGTATATTTTTGTCATGCCAGAGAAAATGCATATAGGTAATCCCAGTAGAACACGATTAATTGGTTCCGTGTTCTTTGAAACCGTCTTGTTCGAGACTACAAAAAAGGGGTTGCGTTTTAAGTGTGAAAATAAAAAAAACGTTACTCATAATTTTCTGCATCCTCTGTAGTCCCTGAATGTGAATTAGAGGCCCCTGTGCTGAAAGTCGAGTCGTGTAATGTTAGAAGTCGTTTGACTTGAAGAAAGTGATGTTGCGACCTTTACGACTTTCAGCTCAGAGGCCAGGGAATGGAGTTGCTAAGTTGAGTTTATAGCCACTGGGCTGAAAGAAGTAATTCGACTGAAACGCCACTTTTTTTCAACTCGAAGATCACATGTCACATTACACGACTCGACTTTCAGCACAGGGGCCGTATTCTTTTAGAACCCTTACAAGATTTCTTCATTCAATGTTTTCCTAAAAAATTGCTCCTTAGCGTCTTCAGCAGATATATTGTCAAACCCTGTACCACATAGCGAACATGCAACATTAATTAACCGATTGTATTCAGTGTGCTTACATGAAATGTTGGAGTCTTCATAAACTATATCCGGTAACAGAGCTTTTTAAACTGTACTCAGTGTCGAAGCTTTAAGATCACTTGATGATGAAGATACAGTAATTAATGCAATCCAAGACTAAAAATTCTAGTTAGGTTAGTTTCAAGGCACGGCTAGCATCGAAACGCCTGTATGGCATACGCAAAAAGCACAGTACGGCTAAGTAAAACGGAGTATGTACGTCCCTACCGGCATTAACGGTATGCTGACAGTTTTTATACTAAAGGGAGCAAAATTAGGGCTAGAAAAATAAAGGGTACCATGAGCGTATTCAGTAGACCGGCTCGTTGGATTGCGTAGGTCAAGCAGCATTGGACGTGCTGAGTACTTAGTTGGGGGACCGCTTGGTAAAGTGATACTCGCGTTTGAAATGCTCGATTACGAGTACGTCCATATCTGTAACAAACTCGTCCATAATTGGCGGGCGCATTTTTAGAATTCCTTGCCTTTAGCGGGAGAGGCGCATTTTTTCACTATGCAGGCTTTTACTCGGGATGTAAGTTACATAAATATTTGTACTCGGTCGCAGATGAAAATTGTGAGACTAAGGCAAGCTGCGGAGCAGTCTGGAGGAAGATGATGATGGAGGCCAAGGTTCGATTTAGCTGTAGAGCCATCGAAGAAGGACAGTTGTGAATCTGACAGCTGACGCATCTCTTCACATTTTGGGTATAACTTGGTCTGAGGCTCTACGATGGAATGATCTCATATTTCAGATCGCCAAACAAGCATATCAATTAGATTTTCTTGAGATGGGAATTTCACCTTCCACCAGCGGGTCAGGGCTACAATCAACAAGTTCAGCCTCGTATCGACTAAACCCATTTATCTGGGCTGGCGTGGCTGGACAAGATGTCTCCGTAGAACCTTCGAGACACACAGCAATAATGCAGCCTTAATAAAATTCTAGTACCATAGCGACTCCTCCCTGTATGTGACACCGTCCCACCTGCACGGCATCTAAGTAAAATTCGATTATGTGCTTAAATATTTATTCCTTGCATTCAGATTTAGATATGCATGAAGACTTCCCCTGCTCTTATAAACATCGAGAATTCCATGACGGTGATGCGCCCGTCAGCGAGGAATAAATGCCAGATGAAATTTGTTCAGGAATGAATACGAGAAGCACAAATAGAGCAACGACCAACCGAAATGACGGTATTTCCCAGAATTTGCAGTATTTTAAAAATAAACTGAGATATGGCGTCTTGTGTGTTAATAACATTTCCAACTAAAATTTTAATCCTTAAAATTATCAAGAATTCGATGTCAACAAGATGACAAATTGCGATGACGAATTTCAAACTTTTAACCAATTCTAGCTACTGTTGTCAAGCCTAGTTGAAAATATGCATCCAAAATGCATTACAAAGTAGCAACCATAAAAAGATAAATTAAAGCTCGATTGAAAATTATTGAGAAAAATTAAAGATAAACAAAATGTGGCCTGAGAATAGGACTTCTCCAGTTGTGGATATTGTGTTGCAGAAAAAACCGAGTGAATCACAATAATGGAAATTTCTTTTCTTTTTCTTTTTATTATTTTCTTAAAATTATTTTATTCTGCCTCACAATACTCACTCCGTTTCTTGTTTGCATTGAATAAGTGTTTTTTTTTCCACTTAATAATGATGCTCCCCCCTGGCCCTTATAGTAGTAGCAAGGAAGGAGAAGAGTCAGACTTTTTATCATACACAATTTTAAGACAACAATTGTGAAAATGAATTAAAATTATTTTTATTTGTTGTTCAGTTAAATTTGAGATAAGAATTTTATAAAGTTTTCGAGTATAGACGGAAGATGTTTACAACAAATTTTGTTAGATAAGGGGTGGTTTTATGGATGGCCTTAGTGCAATCGTCATAAATACAGTCGACTATACTTTAATATAGAATATGTTTGTTGAAAATGTACGACCCAAGTAACGTCGAGCACGTTGAAGAGTTGGAAAATAGTATTGTGATGTTCTTTTCTATTTAATCACATCTACAACTTCAACTAATAAGATTGTCGAAATAGAGGACTGTTACAAATTGGACAATTAGAATGTCTGCATTTAATAATGACACAATTCCGACATTTAGAACGTCTGGATACCACTTTGGATTTATCTGATCTTGAAGAATGGTCACAGGTGATGAGGTAATATTAAAAATGTTGCGAAAGTGAATAACGCCCACGTTTATTGAAAAGTGATGCAATGACACTGACGTAAACTTTTGTTGAGACTATAAATGACCAAATAAGATGACTATTTTTTAAACTTTTCTAAAATATCAATAATTTTGTAGAATGACAGCTTTCCTACTAATGTCCGGTTACTAATTGTATTAGCGATATCTTTTCAATAATTTATCTTGTAATTTTAAAGTGTAAGGGCGGATTTTATTCTGATTTCGTAGCACAATTTAAAAGCTCTTCTAGCACTTCACAAGCTTCGGATGCTAGAAAATCTGGAAAACTATCCAACGACGGGACTTATCACTGGGAAGTTGTTAAGTTTAACCTGAACTTGATCGAAACATATGCTCTTTTGGTCGATGACTACTTACAGGTAACCCCCGAAGAGCACGGTAGTTGAAGAACACAAATTCCGAAGAACACGGATACCTTCCCCGAATTGCATGGTTTCAAACTACACGATTTTCGAGTAATTCATTTTAAAAAGAATAACATAATATTTGATATAAAATTATTTCCAAATTATGTCATTTGTTTGATAAAATAGAGAGTTATCATTTTTCTTCGTTTATCTTCAGGCCTATGTCCTTTGCCGCCTTTTTTAATTCGTCATAAGCTTGTTTTGCTGCCAAAAAGGATCTTCTCACGATGTTCTCACGTCATCCGCATAACCAAGTAGTTGCACAGACTGCGTTGCAATGGATGCACTTCTCTGTACTGACGTTTTCCTTATCACCCATTCTAGGGCCAGGTTGAAAAGCATGGGGGCTAGTCTCTCTTCTTGTTTAAAACCTTGTCGCATTTCGAACTGCATTTAGGAATCCTTACTTTCGGCCAGTGACCTATTTGTTGCGCATTTGATCAGTTGTACCAGCTTTGAGGGGACTCCTAATTCCAATAGGATCCTGTACAGCCTCTCTCTGTTTATCGAATCATATGCCTGTTGAAAGTCGACAAATATCTGGTATATATCTATATTCCTTTCCCAGATTTTCTCCAGAATTTGCTTTAAGCTCAGCAGTTGGTCTGATGTTGACCTGTTTGTCCTAAAACCAGCTTGATATTCTCCTTTAAGGCCTTCCGCTATAGGTTGTTGTTTTTGCTTCACAAGGATTGTGAAGGTTTTGCAGCTGGTGCTGAGGGGTGAGATGCTTCTGCAGGTTAATTTATCTCCTTTCTTGTAGATTGGACATATAATCGCTTTCTTCATACTTTGGCATTCAAATCTTGACGCACCATGGCGTTTGTTAGCTCTTGGTAGAATGCCTCTTTCTCCTCGTCCCTCTTCTCTTCTGTGGGCGCTTGGATGTTTATAAGACTAATGTTATGTTGCCTTGTTTTAATGCGAAGCGTGCTAATTTTATTGCTTATTGGCTTGAAGTCCAGAATCAGGGATTTCATTTCCTTCTTTATGATAAATGCTACTCCGAACTCGCTTCTTCCATTCGATGATCCACTGGAGAGTATCGTGTGGGTTTTTTAGATCCATTATACCACTATGGGTCTACATATTTGCCCGTCCAGCGCCCGTTCTGTTGAGCGTCCTGACGTTCAATGTTCCAAGATCGAATTCCATATTCTGTTGCCTCAGTCGTTGCCGTTCAGTCCGTTTTGTCCGAGGATTCGTGACTGGATCTTACTTGGAGAATATTGGAAGCTGCCCTTCTGTCTATGAGTGTATGGTCTATTTGATTGGACTATCTTTCGCTTGAAGATTGACATGTGTGTTTGTGAATGCTCTTTTTTGGGAAATATATTGAGCTGACGACGATCAAATTTTTGCTCATTGCAAAATCGATAACACGTTGTCCGTTATTGTTTGATGTTTCGTGAAGGTTTCTGTGCCCGTTCTATCTTCCAATTTTGGCGTTTAGATCTCTCCAGCACCATCTTGATGTCATTGGAAGGGGCGTGTCGTATGCGCGTACAAGGATATAATAAAATTCACTGCCCACTGTCTCAGAAAAAAGACCTCTGCAGGTTTATAGTGATGAGACAGTACTACGTTTTGGGGGTGCTGAATTCGACATGATTCCGAGTTCAATGTCCCTATTGATAAAGGTGAACACGAGTCCACGTTCACAGACAAGTTCTGGCACGTGCTTTGTCTTATATTGTAAAAACCAGCAGCCGGGTCTGACTTGTACCCGACTCTTAACCCTTGTGAAAAAAGATTTTATTATTTTGCTGGATTTGTAAGTGGAACAAAGGCTTGAAAACTGTGCAATTGTTGTTGGCCTATTACCTAGTGTAGCTATTAGAAGAAATAATTAGCGTTAGTACTGATAAATATCGGTGGTAGATCAGCTATCATAGATCAGATATCAGCATGCTTCCAAAAACAACTCGATCCCCAACAATTGACTTCTATCATCACAGTAAACTCTCAAAATTTGCTTAAAAATCTTCAATAATTGTTTTTTTTTTTGCCTCAGCTGCTAATTCCAAAGCCATCTAGTTGTGGTGTGCCATAACCTGTTAAGATAATAAAAAAAATCACGACTAAATACAAAAACAAGCCTTAGGTTTATATCCAAAGATAATTTTTTTGCTCCTTCAGTGCGGCATGGAAACATAATCTGATCATTTTAGAAGTAATTACGCAATGCGCGGAGAATGCTGTTCTCTCTGACACATAAAACGTGAATTTTCCGTATTTAAAAAACAATGAATGCACCGGAGTCGCGCTGAATCTGTTTTTACCAGCGGAGGTTTAATTTTAGATAAATCTGGATATAAATAGAAAAACCGCATAATGTTGAAAGGCGGTCGTTGGATAGAAGAAAGAGTGAGAGATTCTTTGTTTTTTTTTTATAAAAGTCGTTTTTATGCTTTTGGGGGCATTTTTCGATCTCGTGGATTTTATAGAACACTGATTTTTAATTTAATCAAAAAATTCTTATAAAAATCCGTTTTTAGTGACAAGTGAAAGTCTGGATGAGTGTGTTTCATCACTGATTAAAGATTTATTTTAAACTCGATATATAGAAATAGATCCTCATTAATTTTATTTAAATTTACTGCTTGAAAATATTTTTTTCGAATAAATTCGATTTATATAAAAAAAATATTTATTGGATTCTTTTCAATTTCGTGCGTTGGAAGGTGGAAGCAATTATGAGATGCCGACACGCTCCAGCTTGTCGTTTATACCAGATTCTAATCCTAACTAAAATCACTTACTATTCGACTCATTAGGCCTAACTACAATGGTTTTAAGACGCCTTAAGATGCCTCATCAAATTCTCTTAAGACTGGCTAATTTTCTGTGAAAATGTAATGAATGTTAACCATTATATGCGTCGCCGGCTGTATCAGATTTTATCTACCTACTAATACTGCTCGTATTTCTAGGCCTTACTCTCTTCCTTTTGGTATCTTTCCGCCTTAGCTTCTAATTAAGGATATTTAGCTTCTCCTTCACTTGATATATGAAATTCGCACGATCGTACCATTATAGTCAATGACGTTCTTTGCTTAACCTTTAGCTGTCGGTTACTGCGCAGCCGTTTGCTAGGCTAATCTACGGCATTCCAAAAGAACATGAAATTTTTTTCATTTCCTTTAATTTGTAGCTAACCATGGTGGGTTCAAAAACCTCCATGGTTAAACATCAACTTTTGTGGTTAAGCGGAATGATGCAGCATAACCACAGTTTACCTCGAAAGGTTTTTGAACGCGCTTCAGATGGAGGTATGCTCTCGTTACGCATCTCTCCATGCTCTCTCGTGACCCATCCCTCCACGTTTGTTATGAACCTGCAGGTTCGTCGACCTTGGGTAGACTTGTTCTACTTCCTTTGCCACTACTGAAATAAATGTCACTTCTAAATTATGGTCACTTTCCTAGATTCCTCTTCTAGTGGTTACTCAATTGAATTGAACGATTTAGGGTAACTGAAATATGATACGAACAGTTTCATACTAAGGGCATTAACCTATCGGGAAAATACAGCATTAATGGTGGAGATGGGTCAGGTGCTAGGTTATCCATGTCCACTTAAAGAGAGGGAAAGTCGGTACAGGTTTTGGTGGAGATAAGGCAGTACTTTGGTTTTGATGGGTTAAATACGACCCGATTCTTGCGGCCCCAGTCAAGAAAGAGCTCGATGTTCGCGTTAAGAGAGCTGGACATGAGTCCGCGGTCTAAGAGACAAGGTCTGGCACTTGCGTGTCTAACGTTGGCGTCAGAGTAACGCAGAGTACTGTCGTCGGCGAAACTGTGGAGTGGGTTGGAGGGGATTGAGAGCAGATCGTTAATAAATATTAGAAAGAGAGCAGGTGAGAGGATCGATCCTTGGGGAACGCCGGCCGAGATGGAGTGTGGATTGGATTCAACGCCATCTAATACTACCTTGATTGAATGGCCAGAAAGAAAGCCAGTTCATAAGAACTGAGTCGATACCAATAGCTTGGAGTTTAGACAGCAGAGCGGGATGCCATACTCGGTCAAAAGCCTTGGAAATATTTGGAGCAACCAGACCGGACTCACCGGAACAACTATGGATGCTTCGGTGTAGATGCTCGGTCAAACACACAAGAAGGTCGCCAGTAAATCTTTTCGGTCTAAAGCCGTACTGCCTGTCGTGTATGATTTGGTTAGATTCTAAATATTGCATCAGCTTTCTATTAATTATTGCCTCCATGATTTTGGAGAGAACAGACAACAGAAGTTATTGCTATTGGGCGGTAGTTTAAAGGGTCGCTGGCTTCACCTTTTTTGAGAATGGGCTGAACATGAGCTAGTTTCCAAGAGTTGGGATAAACTCCGGAGAAGTATGACAAAGCAAAAAGTTTGCGCCGGGGTTTTAGCCAAAGGTGAGGCAAATTTGTTGAGTACCATAGGGGGAATATTTGTGTCTTAAACACTACGAATCTTCCTATGCCCACAAAAAACCAAAACTCTCGCTTAGTTGAAGACTTGGACATGTAATTTATTTCCCTCCATTGCCTCATGATAAAAACCCTTCACCCACGACATCGTGAACCGGCATCGGCTACGAATTTTCCTCCAACCCTTCGCCTATAGTGATGATAATCCCAGTGCGCATGAAGAATGGGAGTTGAAATGCTTGCCCTCCATTGCCTCCACCCCTTCGCCCATATCCTCCGTGCGGCGCCTTCTCGGATTCCTGTGTTGCGCATTCCTCTGTTGCGAATTGCTCAAAATTTACTCATAATATTTTCAAAACGCGCCCAAAAGAAGTATAACATCAAAAAAAAAACTTGACTAATAATAATTTTTTTTTCTATTTTAGCTCCGATCGGATGTAGTACCAAAGACTGCTGAAAATTTCCGTGCTTTGTGTACTGGCGAAAAGGGATATGGTTATAAAAAATCAACATTCCATCGTGTTATCCCAAATTTCATGTGCCAAGGCGGTGATTTCACCAATCACAACGGCACCGGCGGAAAATCCATTTATGGTGCAAAATTTGAAGATGAAAACTTCACATTGAAGCACACCGAAGCTGGCATACTATCAATGGCTAATGCAGGTCCCAATACGAATGGCTCCCAATTCTTTGTAACAACTGTTAAAACATCTTGGCTAGATAATCGCCATGTTGTCTTCGGTAAAGTTGTCGAAGGTATGGATATTGTCAAGAGGATTGAATCATACGGAAGTCAATCTGGTAAACCATCTAAGACAGTTGTTGTAGCAGATTGTGGACAACTTTAAGCTGCACAGATTAAATTGTCGTCCATCATTATTTAAAAATTACAAAAAATAAATAAATAAAACAGTAAATATTAAACAAAATAAAAAAATAAAAACAAACAAGCAGTTACAATTTTGAATTTTGCAACCAACAACAACAACAAAACAACAACAAAGAAAAATAATTTCCAGTTTTTTTTCTTTCTTAATTTTAATTAATATTATCAGGTTACAGTGAGAACAAGTACTATAATCATAGATACATGTACTAAAAAAAATATTGTAAATTTCTAACATTTTAATAAGATTTGTGAGCTATTAAGTTCTTGTTCAAAAAAAAAGAAAAGATATTCCTTTTTTTTACTTGATGAGGTTTGTAAACTACTTATGTTTATTTTATTCCCTTTTTTTATATTCATAATAATTTTATATATCAATGTTCTCTCATTAGTTAACGATATCAGTTCGAATATAAACATCAACAATTTTTAATTGGATATTGTAAAGAGTTAAAGGATCAATCATTACTGTTGATTTTGTAAAACGATATCCTTGTATTCAAAATATACCGAACACACAGCACACACAGGTGAGAATCTTGAAATAAAATCATTTGTTTTTGCTCGAAAAGTAAAAAAATTGCATTTTTGACTTTTTTTTTTATTATTATATATTATTTTCATTCTTTATTTTGTGGACTTAGACTAAAAAAAAAGACAACTGAATTAAATAAAATTTTTAGAAGAATTCTAATAAGTTTTTGTGTTTTAAATTAAATATATACTTTGTGAAAATATAAAATGTTACATTCGAAGGATTGAAATTTGAGTTTTGAAATAGTGGCCGGGAAGGCGTTTATATGTTAGAGTTTTTATCCTGAATTTTATTTATTGTGGAGAGTTGGACATGGGCAATGATACTTTCTCGGCAGCTAATGAGAGTTTTGGTTTCATTTTAGGGCATACCTTATATTATGGGAGCAGACACTTAACACAAAGCTACAATACAGGAATTCTCAACCCTTGGGTGTTTTCAGTAATACAGTTTGCGCATATTTGCTTTGGCATTAGTTTCATTAAAGCAAGCATGCGCTGGCACAGAGTTCATAAATACAAATATGCGAAGCAAATGTGCGTAAGCTTTGCAAGCTTTTCGATAGCCCTGCGAACAAGTTATGCTGCGATGTCAAATGTCAAAGTATATATAGGTTGAACATAAAATGAATGAGGAGAATATTGATAGCGTGCGGTAACTGTATTAAAAGAACATCAAAAATGATAATTAATCAGCGCCATATTGAACTATGGCGAAACACGTTCACTAATAGGGCCTTTTCGTAAACGCATACGTATGCTTTGCAACAATGCAATGATCCTTTGCAACAATGCAATGAACGCAGTTGATCCAAAGTCATTCGTTCGGAAACGTACAAGATTCAAGTTTGTTGCGCAACAGTCAATGCAACAGCGCAGCCAATTTCGAATGCATGCAAACGTATGCGAAAAGAAGTTTGCGCTGCTTTGTTGCCGATGCGTTGTTGCTCAGTTGCTTCGACGTTTACGAAAAGGCCCATACATATTTGCATGCATGCGCAAATGATTTTTCCTGAATTGGATATGAGTCCAACGTGCGCATTTTGCGAATGCAAGTATGCATTAGTGAAAGCACCCCTTGTTTTGTTGCGGCGCACTTAACGATTTCAAAATTTGGCGGGTACACTATCAGCCTTATCCTCGATGTCGAATCACTCAAGTGAGACTTGTCTTAGGCGGTGTCACGTCACCTTGAATCTGGTATTCTCGTTGGCCAAACACGGAGTTACAAGGAATGTTGTTAAATGAAACACATTTTCATTTTGCAATTAAGTTTGTCATATTTAACAGTGCGACGTTTGTTGTGAAAAGCGTAAGGATTGGTAAAAAATTATATTAATAAAAGAAAGTGTGTGTCTGTGTTTCTGTGTCTACTTGTGCGTATCGTCACTCGTTGGAGCCAAACTAAAGGAGGTAGAACTCAGGGGCCGGTTCGTGTATGTCGAAAACGAAAATTTTTTGTCGCCTCGGGTTCGCGTAGGTCGAAAATTTGAAAGTTTTCGTCTGACGCCGACGAAAGGCACTCGAAAGGTCTTGGGTTATCGAGTTTTTGCATTATTAGGACACGAACAATTTTCTTTCGACCTATGCGAACGCAAAAATTTTCGTCGACAAAATTTTTCGACTTCAATTTTTTTTCGTATGATTATCGTCGTTCGCCATACACGAACCGGCCCCTGATTTTCTTGTAGACGCATGGAAACTACAACATGTGACTATAAGTTTCCGTTTTAGTATGATTTTTTGCGTTCTACGCCTCTTCCAACTCGGTTTTGATCCACTGTAACAGATCATCCCCAAATTTTGCGCCATTTTGTAAAAAAATCAAGATGGCCGAGTTTTCGCAATTGTGTTCCCCGATCCGTGTATGTATAGCAAATGAAAGCATATGACAAATAGAATATAATTACCTGTTACATTTCAAATTCAAAATGGTGGCCAATACAAAATGGGGGATTACCTTTTTCTTTACAACGCGCTCGGTATTGGTATTCAAATGAAAGTATGTGACAAGTAGAATACTATTAGCTTGGTAACGTCATCTTAAATTCAAAATGACGGGCAACAAAAAATTAAGGATTGCCTTTTTCTTTTCAAGCCACGGTATGGGTATCAAATGAAAGGGTATGGCAAGTAGGACTATGTGTGGCTTCATTCAATATTCAAAATGGCGACCAATACAAAACAGGGGATTACCTTTTTCCTTACAGCTCGATCGGTATGGGTATCAAATGAAAGTATATGACAAGTAGAATATTATTAGCTGTTCAACGTCATCTCAAATTCAAAATGGCGGATTATCTTTTTATTTTTAACCCACTTGGTATGGGTATCAAATGAAAGGATATGGCAAATTGAATGGAGGTAAACACAAAATGCCGGCCAATTCAAAACGGGGGATTACCCTTTATAACACTTGGTATGGGTATCAAGTGAAAGGGTGTGACAAGTAGAGTGCCATTATCTGTGTCGCGTCATTCCAAATTCAAAATGGTGGGCAACACAAAATGGCGGTTTACCTCTTTTTCTACAACGCCCTCGGTGTGGGAATTCTTCTTTAAAGACCGGGATCCGGTCCCGACCTCTCGCAACAAATGTTGCAGCGGTGCAACTCCACACTTCAAAACACTAGAGGTTGACATGCTTTAGACTCAATTCCGTTACATCCCCATTTTTGTGAAGAGTGCGGATTTGACATTTTGCGATTCTCAAATCCGCAGTCGTGGATTCAATTAAATAAAAAATTCGGAATGAAGACTCACGCGATTATGAAATACTTGATGCCGGATTTTCTTAGGTGCATTTGTCGTTTCAAATCCACAGAAAATTTGTTGCGGATCACACTTTTACAGCGCTGAAAATGTCAAAAAGAGATCCGCGGCTGCGGATTTGAAAATCGCAAAATGTCGACACCATTAT
Source organism: Thereva unica (assembly GCA_949987705.1). Taxonomy (NCBI): domain Eukaryota; kingdom Metazoa; phylum Arthropoda; class Insecta; order Diptera; family Therevidae; genus Thereva; species Thereva unica. Next base: position 113,050,627 of record OX465284.1, read on the forward strand.
GTATATAAGTTGAACCATAGTCTGTTTTCACAATTCAATAGGTTTTAAGATGATCGAACAGCCAAGTTTGATGATAATGTTCGTTCAAATTGTCGGCCTATTCCATCTCCTGTCGTCGTATTATTCGTAAGCCAAGAAAGCCAATTTTGCTCTTGGAACATGCAAAAAGGCTCCATAACTGTTAGATTTAATAATACTTATTTTCGCTTTTAGTCGCTCTTTGGTGGGTTTACCGAGTGCCTTGGTGAAGGGTGTTTATCGAATTGTTGATTTGTGCTTAGTTCAAAACTATGATTATAGATGGCGTCTCAAATATCTTATGTTGCAACCTTCCCATGTTATATTGGCCTCGATTCCCAGATCCGACGGGAGGGAAGTGAGTGAGGATTTGACACTGCGATTCTCAGATCCGCAACCCCGAATTTCTTTTTGACATTTTCCGCGCTGTAAAAGTGTGATCCGCAACAAATTTTCTGCGGATTTGAACGACAAATGCGCCTGAGATAATCCGACATCATATATTTCATTATCGCGTGAGTCTTCACTCCGAATTTTCGATTTAAACCAATCCGGGACTGCGGATTTGAGAATCGCAAAGTGTCAAATCCTCACTCACTTCCCTCCCGTCGGATCTGGGAATCGAGGCCATTGTAAATTTCTAGTCGAATTGTTTTCAAACAAAATATTTTAGTAAGAATTTAAAATTACTGCAGTAGAAATGTTTCAATTAATGGCCTCGATTCCCAGATCCGACGACGGGGAAGTGAGTTGCGGATTTGACACTTTGCGATTCTCAAATCCGCAACCCCGAATTTCTTTTTGACATTTTCCGCGCTGTAAAAGTGTGATCCGCAACAAATTTTCTGCGGATTTGAACGACAAATGCGCCTAAGATAATCCGACATCGTATATGTCATTATCGCGTGAGTTTTCACTCCGAATTTTCGATTTAAACCAATCCGGGACTGCGGATTTGAGAATCGCAAAGTGTCAAATCCGCACTCACTTCCCTCCCGTCGGATCTGGGAATCGAGGCCAATTATTATTCTCATATTTTAATCGAGCTCCTATAAATTTCACCAAAAAGTGTTTGGCTATGATAAATGTTGATGTGTGTCATAGCTGGAGAAGGTGAGGTTTGAATATTTGATTTTATGGTTTGAAGAAGCTTTGTGCAGAAAGCTTAAATGAAAAAAGCTTTGCATATTCGTTAGTTAACAGTTATTTTGAGTTTGAATATGGCGGCGCTCTGCAATTTTCGAAAGATGCTAAATTTCTTTTTGGCTAAAATCGTTCTTAAGGATATTAGAAATAAGGTACAATTAGTGCTTGAAATGTGAGGAGATGTGAAATGCACAAATATTCGACATTTTGTTCAACAATGGAGCGGAATTGGAATCTTAGTTGAAATGATACTTTAAGTTAACACAAAGAGATGATAATTATCGTCGGGGCATCAGTGATTTTTGTTGAACGAAGAGTTGAAAAACAAGGAAGAATATAGGTTAAGGCGCCAAACTAATTAATGTGCTTGCTGAGGGCCAGTAAGTTAGATATTAGAAGAGGTTAGCATAATTCACTTTTAAGCATTGGTTAAAATTTATATTAGGATGTAAAACAAGGCGCCCAAAAATACCATCCCACAGGTGTGTGGTTCGATTCCACTGCGCAGTATGGTCCGTCGTATTTCCACTTGTCCCACCTGGATTGTATTCTTTCTTTTCATTTTTACACCAATTGTTTGCTCTTTCTCCTAGCTTTGCCTGTAGGCATAGAGGCAGTATTGGATGGATGCTTGAATAAAAACGCGTGTTGGCGATGGCTAATCTTTCACTCTTTTCATTACTATCTTTCCGACTAGACCTTTCTGCCCAACTTTAGACTCATCGATAGAATAGCTGACAGTACAAAGGGGCTCACCTCAGAGTTTTAGCCTTCCACATAAAAAAGTCACAGCTAAAGTTCTAGAAAGAAGTCGTTACCCAACTACACTCATAGATAGACTACAAAATACCATAAGATTTACAAAATAAAAAATTATCAAACCAAGACTCAACCTTCTGCTGGGTTACTTCATAATTTAAGCCCCTCTGGGCAAATTTCATATATAAACCTCTAAAGGGTTTTTAGAACATTTGCCAAGGGTTTATGACGTCTATACCCAAAATATTACATTGATATGCCAGCCACCCCCTCCGGCCGCGCACCATCCATTCCGAATAATATGCATAAGCTTAAGCTACTGGCAACTTAGAAACCCTTTAGGCTATCTGTTCATCAAAAATACAGAGAGAGTCATTAAACTTTTACTGTTAGAATAGGAAATTCCCTCCAACCACCAATTTACTGGAAATAGCATTTTTTTCGAAACAGAGAAGAAGAAGAAAAAAAGATGCTGAAAAGTGCAAAGTTTTAAAGGCAAAAATATGAGAATTACAAATGAGAGGGTTTCGAAATTACATAAAATCGGAGAACGGAAGATTATTTGAACAAGTGGTAGTGCAATAGGGGTGGGTGTAGAGTTGTGTGCTGGAAATTGCGCTCCTTTGAGCGATGCATCTTAGCCTGGATGGCTTAGGGCTCGAACTTATGTAGGCATAAGCAAGAGAAACAGTGTAGCAGATCATTTGTTGCCTGTTAGACTTAATTACATCAAAACTCGTTGATTGTGCAGCCCCCAGACTTAATTAAAATTCCAATTTTCGGGAAAATTCAGTTGTTGAAGTTTCCCCAACCACCTCCGCCCCCGTTTCTAGCATGGCTTTGTGAATCTATTGAATCCTACTTAAAGCTGGGAGATCTCTCTTTACCTGAATACTTGAGGTGTACTTGAAGGCTGAAAGGCACTTGAAGGTGTGACAAAACGAAACCCCGATGGAAGATTGTTACTAGGCTGGAAGGCATCAATCGATTTAAGGCGCTCTAATGGCAGCGCGCAGCGACTACAAGTGTCGTTGGATTTCTTTCATTTTGTTAACAGTGGTCTAGACAATAATCCAGAGTAAACAATTTGCGGATTCGCAATTTTCTTTGAGGTGGATTTTAATCGGAGTAATCTGCTCAAGTTGAAGAATTATCAATTGTGGACAATAATCATCGTTATTAACGGATCGGATGATGGTCGGACGCTTTTAGTCGAGGGCTGTTTGGTTCAGTTTTTTGGTTCAAGGTTTCTAGGTGGAAATTATTAGTTTTTGTCAAAGCAAGTCAGGGTTGAGAAATATAAAAGGGTGTTTCTTTGAAGTACTGCATAAGTGAGTATGGGTGTTTGTAGGAATAACATTAAGCTGTGTTCTTTTTACAATGTGACCCAGATCAGATCATTAACTTTCAAGTAAACCAAATGCAACTTGATCCTGGTAAGATTTGGATCAAATGGTGTGTTCGATGACTGCAGCTCAACCTGTAGCAGAAAAACTCAGCAATTTGCGTTTATTAAGACTTTACTCTGCTGTCAATTTGAGCTTTACTCTGCTGTCAATTGCCGTGCTCTGTGTACTTTGAATCTGCTCTGGGTTGAGAATTCTTATTTTTTCTGCTCCACCAAATTTGTAGGAGCAGGCAGAGCAAGCAAAATTATTCATCTTCTCTTGACAGTTGTCAAATTGAAAACAGGAAAAATCGGGAAATTGATTTAGTCGTAAAATACTTGGAAATATTAAAACTGCTCCAAACTGAGCTGAATTGTACTGCTCTGAACTTTTTAAGCAGTCATCTTGCACATCTAAAATAGGTGATCCGCGTGCAAACCATATCGACGACGCAACTCTTTGAAAAATCCAGCGCTTTTGTAATTTTGTGGCTTACAATTTCTGTTTTCTTTAGTTTTGTGTGTTGGTAGTTCCGCAAAATTTGGCATATGAAGAGGGGAGAACTATAGTGATCTATGGTTTTGCCACCGCCAGCTATGAGGAGGTAAAACAGCAGCTGCTCGGGAAGTACTGCATGTTGGAGAAGCGTTGAATTGCAAGTCTGGGGACCGAAAGTCTTCGGATCTCCCCCAAAGCACTAGCAGGTAGATCATCAGCGGTCAACGAAGATCAGATCCGGAAACTGTGGGAGAGGAAGCTCCCACAGGCCATCAATATCACGCTGGCCACTGCTGCTGACCAAACGTTAGCCAAACTTGCAGACGGCGGACTAAGTATGGGAGGTGTTTTCAAACGGGGGCACCTCATACGCATCCGCCGTCCGTGCAACTCCAGCCAACTTTGGAGTCGCTGCAACGCGACATCAGCAGACTGGCGTTTAGAATGGAACAGTTGATCCGAGGCCTGCAAAATCTTCGAAGCCGAAAACCTGGCAGGGGCTAACAAATTAAGGAATAGCCTGTTATGGTAATGAAGCACATACTTGCAAGGCCCCCTGCAGTTTCGGTGGTGGATAAGCCAAGACGACGAAGAAACCTAACGCCGCCATCCTTAAAAAACTAAAGGGGCAGGGGATTGAATGAGCGAGCAAAAAACTTGCCGCTCATATCGCTTATTCATCCGCGGCACCAACAATCTGACTGATTCGCGGAAGGACATATCAATTGTTACCACCAAGGCGTTTCCACTCGGAAGTCCGAACGTCCATCTGTACACGGCCAACGGTTCACTGATCCGTACTTTCGGCTCAAAGTAGATCGAACTTCATTTCGGTCTACGCTGTCGATATATTTACAACTTTATAATAGACGACACCACTAAAGCTATTATCAGGGCGGATTTCCTAATGAACTTCGAATTGTCTGTCGATTTCAAAAATTGGCACCTTTCGTCACTGCTCGGCGACTCCAGCTGGAAAAACTGAAAATGTCGAAGTTAGAATTTGACCATATGGTCCAATTGGGAATTTTTCGGCCTTCGTCGTCCCCGCAGCATCTTCACTTGATCTGGCCCCTAAACAGGACTCACATGATTAGAGGGCATGCGCCGACTCCCGTCGCCTTAATGCTGTCACTGGGCCGGATAGATATCCGATCCCGCACATAAAGAATTTCTTCGTGAATCTTCACTGTTGCACAATTTTTTCAAAGGTTGATTTGGTACGTGCATTACATACACATACCAATCGTCCCAGAAGACAGGCACTCATTACGCCATTCAGCCTATATAACCCACCGCATCACACAGGATGGAATACTTCCAATTAGGTTCAGGCTATCTGTGATCACGCGCCCCCAACTTCTACCGAATCGATCCAGGAGGTTTTGAGAATGGTGAATTTTCATCACCGATTTATACCAAAATTGGTTGAACAGTTGGCGCCGATAAACGAGCTTTTGAGCTACCTTTTGAAGCAGTCGCTTGCCAGTATAGTATTCATCTGACTAGAAGAATGTCAGACTGATGCTTCCGATTATGTTAGTATTTGAAGAAAGTGTCAAAAATCAGAACAACAACTCTGAAAAATTAAATTACTTCCATGATCCAACTCCGCTCTTTTAATCTAATCTGATCTGGCAAGATCTACGGGGTGAGACAACAAGGGAGATCCAACCTCCAGTGGAGGTGCGTAGGCCAGGACGCTTAGGGATGCAAAGCTGGATGAAATCAGCTCAGAATCGGGACCGATGGAGAGAACAGTTGCAAGACGCCAGGATCGGATCCTGGTTATAGAGCCGTCAAAGAAGAAGAACAAGGAAATGTGATCTGAATGTCGTGAAGAAAATGTACTATCAGCGCTCTCGCAAACCTTTTTTTAACCGAAAAAAAGCTTTTGATTCAGAAGCATGCATCAGCGTGTATTTAGGCCACGGTAAATATGTATTCATTTGTCTTGTACAAATTCCATAAAAGGTTGGTTTTTTCTTACAGAAATGGCGAGAATTGGAATTTGACTTTGGCTTTTCGGACCAGAACTCGAATTGGAACATGGAATGGAACGCTGCGTTCTGATGGACGGCTAGATGAAGTCCAGTTGAGAGTAGTTAATTGATATAAAAGAGAATCCCTTACCCAGCTGCCGAACTTCTATTAATTTGCAATTAACAATCCTTATCCCCGCAATTATATAATAGCTTTTCGGACAACATTGCAAGTAAGTATGCCATTTATTTATTCTTTTCATATTAAGCTACGTACTGATGACTGACATTCAATTTTATAAATAGGAAAAAAAGGCAAGTTTCCATCAATATCAATTTTTTTCCCTATAGAAAAAATGTTTGTAATACGTTCCGTGATAGGATTGTTTGCTCCCTAGTACACCACCACCACCCTATCATAAAATATTTCCAGCCTCGACTCTGTGTTTTTCCAATAAAATCCCCGAAGGTCTTGTCAAAGAAAATGATTGACCTGTCACATAAAACATCTCAGCGTGGTGAATCTTGACAACGAAAATAACTTCTAAAATAATTCCATCAATAAACAAACAACGCAGCTCCGCGCTCCGAACGATGCCAGAGGAGAGGTGTTAAGGGATGGAAACGGATGCGGATCGAGTCACCACCGCACCACTGTCGCCCCGCCGCCGCCTGATGACATACAAAACTGAACCCTTTCCTTCGGTTCCTTCCTCTGTAATTAATTTATCGATTTTCCATAAATAGCTCGAACGTGCTCAGTGCCAGAGAAAACTTTCTCTAATCTAGAAACAAAGGGACTCCACATTGCAGCGCAGTCGATCCACATACACACACAATACAGGGACATAACGTTGTTCTTTTTTGTTTCTGTACCGCATCGAATGGGGTGTACGGAAACGGCAAAAGGACGAAGGAACAGGAAAAAAAACGCCAGCCAGAAACTGTCGCGAGGATGTGCAACCGTTAGAAAAGAACAGAATCCCAGGAAATTGACAGTACACAAGCTAGATGCTGTAGGGCAGTTGGCTGGCGCTCCAGGACCTTCCATGCGACGACGACGACGAAAGCGAGTCTCTGTCCTATCTACAACAAGTGTCTCATAACGTTTGATATTCCTGACAACTAGCTTAGGATAATGACAATTCAGAGCGGATGAAAACTATTCCAGTTTGTTAAAGGACGACATTTGGGTCGTCGCAGGACCTCGCACAGCTGCTTGGCACTTTGTGAACATTCTTCAGTTCGTTAGTGTCAGGAGGCTTCTAAGGCGTATCTGGCTTTAAATGTTGGGCGAACCGAAAAGGTCTGGCGGCTTTTGTCTGCCTTTGGTATCTGATGACAAAACTTTTCTGCATCTTTTGTATCCGAGAACTCCTTTCTGGGGGCTCTAAGGAGGTGTATTGATGCTGGGCTTGATAAAATTTATTTACATTTAATTTAGCGTCACCTTTTCGATGGCGCACGCTTGGGTTGTGGGTATTTCTATTGTGGCTATTGTATCGTAAATTTACCAGTAAGGATCAACCGTTTCTGGCTGGTTATTTCAAATTATCGATTCAGAATTGTTTCGTTAAACACTATGCAATCGGGTGAGTTTGGGTTGATAGTAGTTCTCACTTCTCAACAATTTCTGTGAATGAGTAGGTACTGCGGCGGTTAAGCCTGGGAACCGAAATCGGTTTGGGGCCATTGCAACCAAGATCATTAAAATGGTGTTAATTACCTACTTAAGGACTTTTATTACCGGGTAATTAATCAGGTGTACTTATGGATTTTAGTACCTACTAAAATATACAAAAATCTTTATTTTGTGATACATCAAACGAAAGATGGAGCAATACTAAATTGAAAAACCCCCAGAAACTGAACGCCTCCAAATAAACTTCTCTCTCCGTCCCTCTCTCTCTCTCTCTCTCTCTCTCTCTCTCAAAAATTAAATAATAAATGTTCAACAATAAGTTATGAAACAAAACTTGCCTACAACATTCCATCTAACGACATTCAAGGAACTTAACTCCTTTATTAATTAATCCTTTGCCCGGTACCGAAACGATACTCCGGAGGCATATCCTTACATGAGCATACTCTCGTGCCAGCATGTAACCTTACACGGCAAATTAGCGCGCTCACGTTACGTTTCTCATGCCCCAGCCCTGGTCCTGGGCAATATATAATTGAATAAAACGAATGTGGCCAGTTTTCAGGATCAAGGATATACAACAACAACAAGGCGTTGTGCTGGAGGCACGACCAACTACGAACAGGGGAAATTAAGTTACGGCAGAGAGTTAATAACAACTCTCCCCGGGGGCAATTACGGAGTCTGATTAAGTTTACCGCAGTTTAACTAAAATTAAATTTGTTACAATTTTATAGTTGGGGGCCCCACGCCGTCGTCAGGACGGCAGGAGTCGTCACTGTTAATGACTTTATGGTCACTCGTTAGTGTCCTTTCGTTCTATTTCGAGCACAAATCCCTGCAAGGTAGCACAACAGCAGCACAAAAGAGCAGCGGACAAAAAGAATGACATTTGAGATAAGTTCGTGTGCTTGCATGAAAAATTCAACAAGGACTCAAGGACTATGAGATAAAAAAAAAACTTTAGTCCTTGTGAATGTGGATCTCAAGTTGAATGACGTGTATTCAACAAGTGGGAGATGCTCGTTGATAGAAGTGCAAAAAGTTGTCGTTGGTGAAACTCATGCTCATTTCAAGTGCATCCTTGTTGCAGTTATCGCAGTGCATTTAATACATACAGAGAGAGAGGAGAGAAAGAGAGACAAATATAAAAACGGAATCACTTCAACATGCTGGGATCCTTTCATACGAGTCTCCTAGCTTTTTAATGAGCTGAGTATAGTGTAATTTAGAGGTCCTTAACTGTGCATGCATCTCCTCTTAATTGTGCATTTAAAAAAATGTTTTGATGTGCATCCTGCTTTCACAAAACTTTTTTAATCCGCAAAAGGATTTCTCGTTTTAAGCCTATTATAGTTTTTCCTTTTTTTAAAGTGCTCTAGAGTTACAAGGACCTTTGCGAAGTAAAGCTTTAAAGCGGGGAGTTTGCTTGTGATCGTCTCAATGAAGTCGAGTTGATTTCATGGAAGCTTGAGTTTAGAAACGGTTGTTAGTATTGTTAACAAAACTACGATGTTTGAATGGTCATGCTCAGTCTTGAGGATTTTTTTGTAAAATAATTGCTCTTTTATATAATGGAAGAAATCTTCTTGGTATCAATATGAATTCTTTCGGGAGAATTTCTCATGCACGTTTTCCAAAGATGGAATTCGAATATTGTGAAACAGAGTTCAAATTTTGAGTCGTTAACACGCGGAGATATCTCCTACAACAAGATTATTTCGTAAAGTATTATATGGAAACCGCGTTAAGTAAATCCCAGAAGTAGGAACAAAAAATCGTGCAAGCTATAACGTAGGCTGTCATCAAAACATTTTGGCCTATTATAGACGACGACGTATGCTTCCAGACGCAAAAGCTTATCTGAAAGCTTTTTCAAAAATTTCGTGGGAGCAAGCTTTGCGATAGTTTTCATATTTGAACATTGGAACCTGTTCGATTTGGGTTCCATTGAGGTGAACACTGACTGTTGACCCCTTCGTTGTGAGCACTTTGATCGTATCCACATTGATTTTTAGCCCGTATGACCGGGCGATGCTGGAAGTGTCATACAATATGTCCGTTGCTTTGACTCCATGTCAGCGAAGACGGCGTTATCGCCAGCGAACATCGAGTCGGCTACGAAGTTGTCGTATCGAACAGCGCGTCGTCCGTCCATCGAATGCTTCACGCATAATCGCATCGGTCAAAACGTTGAAGAGAATTGGCGTGGCGACGTTTCCTCGTCGAACACCTGTTTGAATCAGGAATTCCTCGAATAAGTCGCTTCGAATACGAACGCTGCTGGTTGGAGCCATCGTACGACGCTGGGTGATTTTCAATGGCACGTGTTCGATTACCAAGGCTCTCCACAAGCTGTTCGAATCGATGCAATCGATGGACTCTCCACACACACAATGGACTCTGATAATTGCCTTTCTTCTACATCGATATCGTCCGATATTGCGAGCGACGCGAGTTTGTTGAATAATGCCATCTGAAACTCTCACCCGATGGCCGGGTCCTGTCGGATGGCGCCGTTTTCTTCGCTCTTTGTAAATCGCATCTGTAATTTCGCTCGAATAAGATAATGGTCAGATCCGCATTCGGCCCCCGTATTGTGCACGTACGTCTTTGAGCGTCGATCGGAATCTTGCGTTGATCAAAACCTAGTCTAACATCGTCGAGTCGGTGCCGGATGGATTTCGCCAACTGAGTTGATGTTTGAGTGGATGCCGGAAGATGCTGTTGCCAATGATCAAATAGTTTGACGCTGCGAATGACAGGAAGCGTAAACCGTTGTCGTTAATTTCTCCGTGTCCGAATTTGTCTATCGTTCCTTCCCAGTCGGTTCGATCTGCAGCTGAATGCCCATGGAAGTTTTCCGTGAGTTTGATTAGTTAGGTATATCTTATATCGTATATCTTATCCAGTGTCTGAAGCTGATCGTAAAACTCGTCCTTGTTAGCGTCCATGTCGGTTGGCGCATGAACGGATACGACAAGGGTCTTGGTCGTTTCACCGATTGTTACAACCGCCAAACGCTCGGATATCGGTTGGAATGCGGCAAAGCTGCTGGCAGGCCGCCGATCGACCATAAACTCGACGCGAGCTTCTCGTTTCTCACCACCGAAGTAGTAAAGCGTCATCGTTTCGGCGATTTTTGGCGGGACGATCGTCAATGTCCGGAGCCGACGTGATGTGCTGTTCGTATATTCCACGTGGCGAACTGAATTTCCATTTTCGGTGTGACTAATTTGGGTCTTCGGCCAGTAACCCACTTCAGAGCAGCGTCCTTGGTCTCCAGCGCTGGCGCATCGGCTGCCCCGGATGCAGTAGCATCATTTCGTAAGTTCGTTAGTTCGTGTATCCATGCGGTTTCTTGCCTAGTTTCTTCGATTTTTCGATTCTGGACAATTCGGCAGGTCGACCAACCGCCTCCTTGGCTTGGATGGCACTGCGAGTCATGCAAAAAGATCAGAAATAAACAAGGAGATAGAATTGAGCCCTGAGGACATCGGCGGAGGCAGTAACAATCGCAAGACTCATCAAACATCAAAGTGTTGTTTAAATACTTTTCTATTATCGCTTTTCTACTTAGACTTTGATGCCAAGCCATATAGGACCATTAATATGTATAACAAACAATGAACACACATAAATATATGCATGCAAAGACAAAATTAAATAACATAAATTACCAGCAGCCTACTCATTCCTGACAGCACGATTCCAAAACACAATTCTGAAACAATCACCATCCTCGACCCGCACTCCACCTACTTGTGGGGGCTTATACGTAGCAGAGGCAGGCAGGCAGGCACAGGCATTACATGTGATACATGTCCTCGTAGAATGATAATTTAAAAATAACTCAAACATAATCAACGTTCTCCTGTTTACAGTAAACTAATGAGAATTCGAAGGGAAAATCCTCTGTGGAAATGTTTTTCATCTGTCACAGAAATGAAAACCTGCGGTCGCCACACACAGAGAGCAGCACCAGCAGGCCCCGGAGCATGGCTGAAAAACAATTATTCCACCTTTAATTCCCAGCAAATAAAGCATTTTGGTCACGGAAAATTAAATTAAGCCCCGCTACAGAAAAAAACCAAACCTCCCAGCTCCAGGACCAAAGGTATAGAGCCACTGCTCGGCGGTGGTGGTGGGACATCCTGATGAGGATCTTTTACGCAAAGGAAAACTAGATGAAAAAGTTGTCCTCATTGTGATTCGACTTTGCTGCGATTATGTGTTCCTGCGTATTGGCTGGTGGTGTGTGGTGGTGGTGGCTACTTTGCTGCTGTATGATTTTATTGGGATTAATTAATCAGTCTGAGTCCAGGATTTTATGTTTTTGCACAGGTTTTTTCTGGTCCTGAATTGTTTATGTGTATTTGGGGCGTTTTTATGTGTCTGTATCGGGCACGTCACGTTGCCTGGATGGTGCCGTATTGCAAATTTTCAAGCCATACGTGTTCTTACCACGGAATATCCTTGAATGGATAGAACACGTTGTAGCTGGGTTGGAAGCGTGGTTGCGGTTACCTTCTAATTAACACCTTGGCTCTCGGCATCGTCCACATGTGTGTCAGCTGAAGCAGAATTAAACTTTCAATTGGTGTGGTAGGGGTAGACGTGACTTGAAAAATATATGTAATTACTTATAACTAAATTAACGAAGCCATCAAAGACATGAAAGAAGCGATACTTCAATACTTCTTTATAATAAAGCGAAATTATTGCACGCTCGTTGACAAAAGCTGCAAGTAAGATTACAGCCAAAACCTTCTTAACTGCTATGGACTGACATATATTTGACTTGGCATTAGATAAAGATTTTACGGGTGTCAACATACTCAGAAACAGGACATTAAAATTGGGAATGATGCAAAGCCATATGTAAGTTAAACGATAACATGCCAGACGAAATGTAAGATTAAGAGCGAATCATGCAGTTGTGAACCTCTGAAGATTGCTTGTCTAAAACGATTTTCTTCTTTCTAAGAGCTTAGGTATCTATCCATAATAAAAAGATCATCTAATCTATTAACGACGTAGCGTCTCTGTGGGCCGGCTATTTTGTTGCATACTTTTATGATAAAGTTTTAATAAAAATTCTTTTTTTATATTTAAGATTGCATACCTTTAGGGTATTCTTTTTTTAATTTATATTTCTTAAAATTGAAAAATGAAAAATTTGTTTGGGAAAAGTTTTATTATAGTATTCTATTGTAGAGTTCAATTCCTGACAGTAAGGTGCAGCTGAAAGGTTGGCATATCTTGAGGCCATTGATCAGGAATCGGGATCCTTCCTGTACTAAATGCTGGGATGCGGAATGGACCGATTGTCGTCTCATTTTCTGATCCTTTTGTTGTGCGAGATATTGGTCCAAATACACTGTCTTTCTGTCGAAACTTTGGAGTCACTTGTTGAATCAGCATGGAAATAAATCCCTGGTAGTAATAACATCCCTCCTAGGTTCATACCTTGTCTCTTACCTGTTATTACTCATTTATTTAACGTCTGCCTCACTGTATCTAAAGTTTCCTTCTGTGTAAGAGCTCGCCTTGATTATGCCAATTCCCAAGGGCTCGTCCCATACTTGCCCCTCGGATTTCCAGTATATCAGCATCCCCTAATTCTTGACGAAGGCTTTCGAAAAGCTGATGGCGTCACAAATACTTCAGCATTGTGAACGTTTCCAAGTAATAATTTTATAGCAACCTGGCTTCCGCAAGCAACATAGCTGTCAGTCTGCGCTCCTTGAAGTCACTTCTGATATCCGCAAGTCTTTTGATGAGCAACATGTTTGCTGTCTGATTCTACTTGATTTCTCTAAAGCGATCGACACTGTTAACCACGCCTTGTTTTTGCAAAAACTTTGCCATCAAGTAAAATTTTCCCTTTCAACCTGATGCATAGTTTTATACCTAACCGTTCTCAGAAAGTCGTGTTCGGCGCCAACTGTTCTTCGGTTGCCTTACTTCATGCTGGCGTCCCCAAGGCTCAATCCTTGGGCCTCTACTATTCAGTATTTTCATTAATGATCTTCCTTCAGTAGTTAATGACTCCAATAAGCTAGTCGCCGACCTCCAGCATATTTTCAATTGGTCTTCTTTGAACCTTCTACAACTTAATCCTCTGAAATCCCATTATATCCTCTCCCACTCTTCCACTGTTCGCCGTATCTTCTCTGATATCGTTATTACTTTAAATGGGGTCCCTTTCAACTGCGTTGGTAGTATGAAAAAACTTGAAGGCGGTATGACTTGCTGCGATCACATCAGCATATATCTTTCGTAAAACCTACGGGCAACTTGAGATCCACTGTGGTCTGCTCAATAGGGCTCTCCGTATGAACTTAGAGAAAGCCCTGCACCTTGATTTCTTGATTTCTCCTGCCGCCGTAAGCTCAATATTGCCTGCAATGATTGTGATGTTTCGTCCAAGTGTTCTTTGAGATTGTTGCTATTTTCTGATATTTCTGGACATGAATTTGACAGCTGCTGTCAAATGAGCTGCTCTGAATTTTTAAGCAGTCATCGAACACAATTATTATTATGAACAAACGACCAGACGAACGGAGAAACACAAGTAGTACAAAAACTGACGTATAGATGGCGTAGAAAAAGACTTACAAACACTAGATATTGTGATGATTTATGCGCCATCTGTTTGTTAAAAAGCATAATCAACGATTGTCGGTAACAACTCTGGTTGTTGTCTGAACTAATGATTTATGTACTAAACTAAAATTGGAACGAGCGATAAGTGAAGACAACTTCAAGCTTCTGGAGGAAAAGAAACGAACATACCACTAGGCACTAGAAAAGGGATGAAGGTTCCAGAAGTTAGATAAAGGTGGAGCTTGGGTATAAAAGCGGCTTGGAGGCGCTGAGAGTCAGTTTTGATTTGAAAGGCGATAAAAGTGTTCTAAAGTGAGAACAGTGAAAAGTGGTGATTTAAAAGTGAATTATAAAGCGATAGATAGAATTTAATAAATATATATATGAAATATTAAATTGAAAGTGATTATAGTGAACTATAAGAATTGTGTTTGTTATTAAATTGTGTTTTGGTTTGTAATAAATAAAATTTGTGTGGATAATTAAAAAGTGTATTCCTTAATTAATCCTACGAATCCGTCAAGCCGTAAAAACGTAACAATATTATATATTGAAACTATACCAAGCTAGACTTGATCAATTCAGGGGTGTTGCAACAAGCCCAGGCCATTGGCGAAGTCTGTGGAACTTAAGAAGATGACTAAATCTATTGGCAGAAAACCAATTTAGATTAAATCAATAATTCTACTTCACAAACAGTGAAAAAACTTGAATCGACATAAACCACTCATGTTTACAAACATCATAAGAGTCAAAATACAAAAAAATATATTTTTGTTCGCTCAAAAGGTACTGACCTTATTTTGTTACATTATAATTACACAGCAGCACTTAATACACCTACATAATACACCGATGGGACCAGGCCCTCAGTCAACAAATCTTTCAGAACAATTTCCCTGCTAAATGTCACACAAAACATCTTTTACTCCCAAGCAATCCACCCACATTCCCTATCAACCTTTTCCACCTGGCAACATGTGGGCTTTGGTGGTAGTAAACGTTGCTTCTCCGCCTCGACCATCAAATCGGACTATTTTCCAGAAATTTATGTATTTAAAAAAATTTGTTTCAATTTAGTTCAAATAATTTTAATTTTTATTTTGAGTAAAATTCCGTGGGTTTTAAAGGGTACAAAGGATTTAAAGTTGAGCGGCAGTATTTATTGTGGAATGTTTGATGGAAGTTTTGCTGATGTAGTTCAACCCGCGATAGCAAAACCTACTCATTTCCAGTGCTGGACAGTGACATATAGGGGCCTATTGTGGATATCGTCAATTTGACGACTTTGAGTCGATGTTAAAATTTGTTTCTGCGAAAGTCGTTTTTTGTCGAAATTAGTCGATAAAAGCATTATCATGAGTCGATTACATAATTGTCAAGTCGACGCCAAAAATGTAATCGACTCATATTTATGTTTTAATCGATAAAAATCGACTTTCTCAGTATGAAATTTTAACGTCGACTCAAAGTCGTCAAATCGACTCGTTCCACAATAGGGCCCATAAATGTAGGTGGTCGTCTCAGATTCCTCCAACTGCAAAGTTGACAGGTGGTAACTCTAATTTGTTTAAGCTGATACCTTCCGTATGACAGTAGCTGCGTTCTTATTGCAACGTGATCCAAATCATATCAATTACCCCGTTTATGACTAGGTTCAACCCAGATTCAACCTAGGTTTAAACCAGTCATGAACGGAGTCCAGTTGAAACTGGGTCCACTCAACCCAAACCAGCTCTCTTATCTGGATCGAGTTGATATTTCGCCTGATATACGAGGGTTGAGTTGTAAGTGGGTTGAAGTGACATTTGTTTTCTTTGTTTACCATCTGTGGATCCATTCAGTTCAACTCTATTTTAACCCGAAGTGAACTCAATTCGACATCATATACACTGGTCGAAATTTCAACCCAACCTCGTCCAATATAGGGTAAAGCAGGACTTTTATCAAACTCTGTTTTTTGAACGCTAAGAACCGGTTTCTTCAATCTGTTCACATACATTGAACTGCTTGAACTCATTCACTTGTCGTACCATGATGGAATTTGCTACAAAATCCTCTTCGTCTAATTTGCACCCTTCTTCAAATCTAACCTTTCTTGCAGGCACCGTATTCGAAGAAGTAACATTAACTGTGTTACCTTGTTCCAATTTATGATCTTCCATTCTCTTAACGAGTTTCCCCAAATCCAATTGCTTGAGTCGTCTAGATAAAAAGGATAGTGAAAATGAAGGTCTCTTTCCTGGGACAGTTTGCCTTTCAATCATCACATCAGTTTGGGTGCCGTTTTCAATGCATTCTTCCGTTATTGGATTTAATTTCGGCACAAATCCCGAACTGAGTTTGCATCTTGAAGGTCCTTTGATTCTAGGTTGGCAATTTTCAGCGATATTTCTGCGTGTTTGAATACAACGTTGACAATAACAGATGTAATTTGGTTTAACACTAACATTTGCCTTCATTGTTTTGAATTGTAGTTTTTCGTTTATTTTATGCTACTTGAACTTTAAAAAACCATCACAGTAATATTTATTGAATTTATTTGATTTGTTGTATTTAATACAGAAATTTGACAGGTTGTAAAATCATTGCGGAAATTTTTATGTAGAAAAAAGTGTGTTCAATGAAAGTATTTTTGATATCGTTAGGCTTGAAGTTGATCACGTAGTAAAATTTAAGGGGAAATATGATACAGGGTGTTCGAAAACAACATGTCCTTTTGCACATTGTTACAATTGATTTTTTTTGCGTAGTATCCTTAAACCTTGTCCCTTAAATAGAGTAACAGGAATTTTTCTTATTGCTGCTGGTCCCAGTATCTGCATCCAATACTACAGGTTGGACCATTTAAATCTTTAGCATCTGGCAACCCTATAAATGTGACATTAACGAACCCGATTCATGTCGAAGCGAAAAGATCGAAAAAGAAGATATCGCTACGGATGGTGATCTACGTCCAGATCAAAAGACAAAACTGTACGAATTGATAAATCGATATCGCGATTTTTTTGGCAGTTAGGGGAATGTAACTCAATGGCAATGGAAATTAAACTCACAAGGGATGTACTGATAATGAAATAGCCATATCGTACCCAGTTTGCCAAGAGAACTTTTCAGTGCAACATTATTCGGCCAAGTTCATCAGCATACCCGTCACCAATTATTGTTATTGTCAAGAAAATAAATGGCGAAGATAGACTCTGTGTAGACTTTCGAGCCTTTAACGCCAGTAGAAGAAATCCTATCCGTCACTGCAGGCAAAACATATTTCACCACGTTGGATTTGATGCCCGGCTACCATCAAATTCCCGCCCACGAACAATCTCGTCAATATATAGCATGCCCTCGGGCTGATAAACGCTCCTGGATACGTTATCCGCCCATTTAACGGCAAGGTATTCAGTTAAGTGGACGAAATCATCATCCTGAGCTCTTCAGTAGAAGAAGGGAGTGTTAGAAGTACGTATGGCATACGAGTCAAAGCCGTTAGCATCGATGCTGATTAAAATTCAAAAGGAAACTTCAGAGCCAATCATTCGCTCGATTAAAATCAGCGTTAGCCTAGCAACCTGTTCTCGAGGTGTATCAACCGAAGAATGAACACGAAGAACGGGCGCGAGTGCACGAGGCCTCGCTCCAAAGGAACGACAGGGGAGAAAATCGACCGGTTACGCTTTAGAATGTACCTCGTAGCGCAGCGATTAGTTCTTTAAAAGCAACAACAGCACTCATCCCACGAATCGCAAGATGGTGGTTACGCCTTCAGGAGTTCGATTTTACCACCATTCACCGTCCAGGAAATAGAATGATGTCCGTTGATGCACTTAGACGAACGCCATATGAAAACGGCACATGAATATCAAAATTGAAACTGAAGATTGGGTCGCCACCATGCAATGGCAAGATCCAAAGCTAGCTGAATACGTCAGTTTGTTCAAGGGACTAAGCAAATCCGATCAGGCAGCTCAAATAATAGAGGAATTTGGTTTGAAAGGCAACCGCCTATATCGCATAACGAACGATGGATTAAAACTAGTGGTGCCAGCAGCCGTCCGATGAAGAGCCGTTCCACGATGACATGAGTCATTTCGGCGTGCAGAAAACCTGCGAAAAAGTCAGTCAACATTTGTGGTCTCGTCGCATGCAGAATTGCGTAAAGGGATACATCCCTGCATGTGTCCAATACTGTTTCAACAAGCACACATCAGGGGCACCCGAAGGACGGTGATACGATGCAGTGATTTCTTCAATTCCGTTCAGCATCGTACATATCGATCACCTAGGACCGTTTCCAAAGAACCGCCGTATCGTCATCGTCGATTCGTTTACGAAATATATTGCAGTCAAAGCAGTAAAAAATACCAAAACGGGGTCAGTGATTAGCTTCCTGAACGACCGACTACCATAATCTCAGACCGAGGACCATGATATACATCTAAGGAACTTGCCGCGTTTTATCATCAAGATGATTTGAGACACGTCAAGGTAGCAGTACGTTCACCTAAATCCAATGGGCAGGTAGAGCGAATTCATCAGTCTATCATCAACTTTCTGAAGACAACCGACGCTAAAACAGTAGACTGGGACGTTAGCCTAAGGATACTTCAATGGACTATGAGTTCTTAAAGGAATTCCACGACCGGGTATAGCCCACACGAATTGATTTTTGATTTCGACTTACGCAACCTAGGGGTAATCAGATCGTGCAAGCAGTTAATGATGACGAACTGGAGCAATCACCTGTTGATACTACGACAAAATGCACTGAAGCACTAGAAAGAATGTATGCTGCTCGAGAAAAATGGAAAGCACGTTACGACTCGAAACACAAACGGCCCACCATGTACAATAAGGATGATTTAGTGGTGGTTGTTTGACCCCAAACCTAAAAAACAAAAACCAAATACAAATACAAATACCTAAAAAGAAATATCATTATTATAAAATTAAGAACAAAAATATACCCATCGGGTTGTATCCAGAAGCTCCAAATTATTCAGCCAAATCTAAAATGTACAAGGAAAATTAATGATTTAATTGAATAATATTGAATTTATTTACATATATGTAAGTAGAAATTCCACCAGAAGTCAAGGAATTTCTATTTCAAAAACAAATATCAAAATGACATAAAAACAACAACAACAAGTACATAAAAAGGTAAACAAAGCAAAAAATCAACACAATTAACACAAATCAAACATATAACGCAACGAAATGATAAAACCTATATTAGACAATATTTCACCTGTATAATAATATGAAAATAAACTAAAAATCCAGGTGAAATATTAAATGAAAAACATAGAATAACACATAACCTACCTTTTACGTACAAACATTGAAATTAACAAAAAAAACACATAGTTCGCATGCACATATCACACCAATACACAGCATAAACACTCAAATACCGTAGTAAAAGGTTTTACCTACCTGTAGATAACCGAATGACACTTATTTCGCGAAATTATGCGCGCGCGACTTCGCGAACAGCACCAGCGAACAAACGTCAAAATCAAACTTTACGTATTGTCATGGTGTGATACATGAAACCACAGTAAAATTTAAAGAGGAATTCAATGGTGTGGCCAGAAAGGCAAAATATTTTATGTGTAAAAAGATATTAAGATAAATAAAATTTTTTCATAAAAGGTAGTAAGAGTGAAGGAGAAAGAAAACAAAAAGGATAAAAAGAACGAGATATACATATATTTTCAAAAATACATTGATAAAAATATATGTGGCCATTTTGGATAAAAATAGTAGGGATATTGGTGTTTGAATAAGGACCGTTGCTTTCCTGGCTATAAAATCCGAGCACCAACAGCACTCATCACCAGTCGCTTGGTAGCAGCAAACGAATTGAGTGATCAAACTTCTATATGCTAAATAGTTATTGAAGTTATATATGCTCAAAGATTTGCAAGAACTTCAAACGTTAAAAAGGACTTGGACAAATATTAAGTGATTGTGTCACACATATGCCAATTAGGTTATAGTGGCGCTGTATGCTTATATTTCAAAGTCCAGTAGCATAAGTATATAAAATTATATTAAAGTTGTTTTATATATTTAAATTTTTTTCATAAATAAAGAAAACTTGGTTGTTAACTGACGCGTTTAATTTCTAATTCCTAAACTCTTCAGTTTGCATCTAACATTTTGGTGGTTCCATCCAGGAATACGCGTGCAGCACAATCAAGTTCGCTTTTTAGTTTCGGTGTTCGAGTAGCTTCATATTTTCAAAATGACGACACTACAACAATTGTGCCAGACCCAACAAGTGCTACGAAATCGATTGAGCAAATTCATCGAAAATGGAAAGAAAACTTCCTTAGTAAAGCGCACATATGGATTTTACGAATCCAGAATCGCCGACTTGAAAATATTGTGGGAAGAGTTCCGCGATAATGACTTCGCCTTAAATAAAGCAGCACTCGCAGATCCTCCAGAAATTCCCGTGGAATATTTGGCTCTCGATCACTATAGTGAATCGGAGATCAAATACGCTGAATATATGGGTGAATTGATGGATGGATTGCAAAGACAGGCACCAACCACCTCGTCAGGATCAGTCATCGCTCCAAACACCAAAACACCAGGACTGCAACAAACTGGGACGCAACATGATATCCAACTTCCTAGGATCAGCCTGCCAAAATACAATGGCAATTACGACATGTGGCGTTCCTTCCATGACATCTTCATCTCCCTGGTACATAGTAACCCCAAGTTAGCACCTGTGCAAAAATTGCACTACTTGAAGGAATGCCTAGTTGGGGAAGCAGAAACTCTACTGAAGCACGTGCCAACAACCAATGAAGACTACGACCAGCCTGGTCAAAGCTAAAAGAGCGCTACGAAAATAAAAGAGTTCTTGTAAATCATCAAATTAAAACCTTTATGAGCATACCCAAGCTCTCTACTGAGACAGCAAAGGGAATGAAGGTTTTAATTGACACTACATCCGAATGCCTACAGCAACTCAAGAGTCTGGATGTCGACACCAGCTCATGGGACGCTATTTTGATATATTTGCTGGTCCAAAGGTTACCATTCATGACATTACGGTTATGGGAGGAAGAACAAGGAAACACTCAAGCTCTACCTACCTTTACCAAGTTCCAGTCCTTCTTAAACACAAGATTAAGGGTCTTGGAATCCATTGCAGACGTCATTGAATCCAAACCTACGGCTCAACCCAAGCCCAACAACACATTGAGGACTACATATACACATCATGTGAAGAAACAAGGTAATTGTCCAGCTTGTCACGCCAGGCACTTCATTGCTACTTGCAAGAAATATCATGCAATGAATACTACTGCCAAACGCAAGGTACTAGAAACAGCTGGCCGTTGCCTAAATTGTCTCTCGAGCTATCACACAACCAATGATTGCACCAGCAAATATCGATGTAGAAAGTGTGACGGAAAGCATCATACCACACTGCACAACGATTCCAAGCAAGAAAAAACTGGATCCACAGGATTTCACGAGAAAGTCCGCAACGAAGAAGACACCATACTACAGCAGTCTTCAACAACCACAGAGTCGCCCTCAAATAGCAGCGATGCAGCAACAATTCAGAATTTCTTGGCCATGAAAAACCATCATGCGCTGTTATCAACAGCAGTGGTCATTGCTCATACTCAACATGGCAAGAGAAGAACATTGCGATGCCTCGTAGACCCTGGCTCGGAGTCATCGTTTATCACAGAAGCTGCATGCAGGCAGCTGGGTGCAAACCCAACGAGTACAGCTGTATCAATCGTAGGCATAAACACAAGCCCAGCAGCAACATCAAATAAATACGTAAGGCTCACACTAAAACCACGCAGCAATAATAGGATGTCAATAGCAGACGACTTCCTAGTCCTCAACACGATTACGGATCCTCTTCCAACAAAGGTAGTCCAAGGGAAAGAGTGGAAACATCTCAAAGATTTACCATTAGCAGATCCAACATTTTGGAAACCTGGAACTATCGACGCATTATTGGGAGCACGAATATATGCCAAAATCGTACAAGAAGGTATCCGACGAGGACCAGACACAGCACCCATAGCCATCAAAATATTATTCGGATGGATTATTATTGGGCCAACAGCAAACACCTTTGAAAATCAAACCGTAGCTTTCACAGCAAGTACAGCAGATATAAGTCTAGATGAGCAACTCAAACGTTTTTGGGAGATTGAAGAAGTACCTCCAAAACAGCTTCTCACGAAACAAGATGAGACCTGCCAGCAGATCTTCAATGAAACGCACGTTCGTAAACCAAACGGACGTTACCAAGTCACACTTCCATTTGTGGACAACAAGAAGCCAACGTTAGGACAGTCCAGGCCACAGGCTATGAGTCGGTTCTTGTCCTTGCAACGACAACTTAGTAAGAATCCTCAACTCAAGGAAGATTATAGTAAATGTCTAAATGAGTATATTGATCTTGGGCATATGGAAGCAGTGGATCCCCCCAGCAACGAGGAAAATCATTACTATATTCCTCACCACGCAGTATTTAAAGACAGTACTACAACTAAATTGAGAGTGGTTTTCGACGCCTCCGCCAAAACATCAAATGGAAAATCCCTCAATGAACAACTTCTGATAGGACCCACACTGCAGCCTAAACTTTTCGCAACCTTGCTTAACTGGAGGAAATACAAAATCGCTATGAATGCTGACATAGAGAAAATGTATCGGATGATAGAAGTACATCCGGACCATCAAACATACCAGAAGATCATATGGCAGCATCCTCAAACACTTCTACCCCAGGATTACAAGCTAAAAACAGTGACATTTGGCACAGCGTGTGCTCCGTATTTAGCTATCCGAACACTGCAGCAACTAGCAGTAGACGAAAAGAAAACCTGGCCATTAGCATCCAAGGCGATCCTTAAAAACTTTTACGTGGATGACTTGCTAACTGGCGCTGATGACATCAAAGAGGCAAAAATACTACAACGGGAACTGATCAACATAACAAAGGCAGGTGGTTTTCTATTACGAAAGTGGACGAGCAACGATCCTGCATTACTAGAAGATGTGCCACTGGAACACCGAGAGTTAAAGACAACTTTGATGCTGACTACAACCGATGTCATAAAAACACTTGGCATTCGCTGGCATCCAGGGCCTGATTACTTCACTTTTGTAGTTACACCAATCCGGGAGCATAATCTTACAACGAAACGAAACATTCTGTCAGACATAGCATCCTTATATGATCCATTAGGATGGTTATCACCCGTGCTCATCATAGCAAAGATTTTAATGCAATCCCTATGGATTACAGGATCCTCATGGGATCAGCAAGTCTCCAGTCATATAGAACGTCAATGGAGTACGTTCAAACAGGACTTAAGGACCATAGAAGCTCTTCAAATTCCTAGATGGATTGGATATTCTAATAACGCAAACATGCAACTACATGGGTTTTGCGACGCTTCAGTCAAAGCTTACGCTGCCGTTTTGTACATACGAGTCGAGTCCAGCGACGGAGAAATCTCTTCAAGAATCCTCACGTCGAAAACACGAGTAGCACCTACCAAACCGACCACAATCCCTCGATTGGAACTAAACGCAGCCGTGATTTTGGCCAGATTAATAAAAACGACTGTTGAAGACATGCAGCTACAGCACATTCCAACGTTCGCATGGACGGACTCCACTATAGCACTACAATGGGTCAAAGAACATCCATCCAAGTGGAAAACGTATGTCGCAAATCGCGTAGTTGAAATCCAAGAAGTCATACGCTACGATCAATGGCGACATGTTACAACAAATGATAATCCAGCAGATCTGGCATCTAGAGGAGTGCCAGCCTCCAAAGTGGTCAACAGTCAGCTTTGGTGGCACGGCCCAAGTTGGTTGACTAAAAGACAAGATGAATGGCCTACAGTTCGAGAAATCAACGGGCAGACTAAGTTGGAAGCAAAAAACCCAACCACGACTACTTTTTTCGTGCAATCAAAAGACAACTTGTGGCTGCGCTATTCAACAATAACGCGACTCGTTCGCATCGTCGCTCTAATCCTGAGGTTCACGTATAACTGCAAGCATTCCAAATGTAAAAGGCTTAATCATCTCTCCGCGATTGAATGGCAAGAAGCAGAAAATACAATTTTGCGCTTAATTCAACAATCAGAATTTCCAGTTGAATATACCAATCTGCTAAGTAAAAAACCACTACCACACAGTAGCCGTTTACTTAAGTTAACTCCTTTCATGGGCGAGGATAGGCTGATTCGAGTAGGCGGGAGACTGAATAACACAACGATGTCATATAATGCGAAACACCCAGTTATTTTACCTCAACAGCACACTGTCACACACATGATAATTGACCAAACGCATCTAGGAACACTTCACGGTGGAACATCTCTCGTACTAGCCACGTTACGCCAAAAATATTGGATTTTAGATGCTCGACGTTGTATAACTAATCGTATTCATAAATGCATTACCTGTGCAAGACATCGCGGCGAAACGATGACACAACTGATGGGACACTTACCTGCACCCAGGGTCAACATAGCCAAACCGTTCACAAATATTGGCATTGACTACGCTGGACCCATCACAATTAAAACATCCACGATTAGAAACGCAAAACTACAAAAGGCATACATTTGTGTTATAATTTGCCTCACAACCAAGGCGGTACATATTGAACTAGTGTCAGACTTATCAACAGCCGCATTCATCGCCGCTCTGAAGAGGTTCATTTCTAGAAGAGGTCTATGTGCTAATATCTATTCCGACTGTGGTACGAATTTTGTAGGAGCAAAGCTCGTGCTCGACAAAGACCTCAAACAAGCCATAAAAGAAGCTACTCCAGAAGCTGCGCATTTCTTTACATCGAAGCAAGTTACATGGCACTTCAATCCACCCGCCGCCCCACACTTCGGCGGTCTTTGGGAAGCCGGTGTAAAGTCCGTCAAACATCATTTACGCAGAGCAATAGGAAATTCAATTTACACATTCGAAGAATATACCACAATACTTACGCAAATTGAAGCTTGCCTAAATTCACGTCCACTGTGCTACGTTAGAAATGACCCAGATGATCCATTCGTACTTACGCCTGGGCATTTTTTAATTGGACATGCACTCAACGCCATACCAGAGCCAAGTCCTGACGAGAATGTATCTCTCTCACGCCGTTGGAAACACATCCAACAAACAGTTAAAGGATTCTGGGATAAGTGGACCAAGGATTACTTAAACCAACTCCAGCAAAGGCAGAAGTGGCACAAGGAACAACGTAATATCCAAGTTGGTGACATTGTTCTCATCAAGCAAGAAAACCTGCCACCACTGAGATGGCCTCTAGGCACTGTCGAAAAAGCATTCCCCGGACAAGATGGTCTGATACGAGTAGTGCAAGTCCGAACGGCTCACAATACCTTCCTAAGGCCAGTCACCAAAATCTGTCGCTTGCCTATAGACCAACTGACGTCTCCAGATGACACCGTGACTCCATGATGGAACAACAATCATCTTCATGTTAAATGTGTTGTTTGTTATCCTTTGTCCAACAACCTGTCTAATAACTATCCTCAAACTAATCAATTCTTTGTAGATAGATCAATACCAGTACACTGAGGAGTTCTAGCCGCGGCAGAAGACGATTTATTGCTACCACCTGGCAGCCATTTCTGAGTTCCAGAGTTTTCCAGCGTGTTTTTTCCAACTACGCCGCCACCAGAGATATCACAGGCAGGTCGTAGTATCAGCAACCCACAACAAAAGAGGTCGTTTGCAGTTCCAGCCGTATCTTCATCAGCCATAATCAACAGGCGTCACACAGACAACTTGAAACTTCTTATGGCCGACAAACACATCAGCAAAACTAAGGTCTATGTTGAACGTGACCGTTCAAGGGGGAGGAGAATGTTTGACCCCAAACCTAAAAAACAAAAACCAAATACAAATACAAATACCTAAAAAGAAATATCATTATTATAAAATTAAGAACAAAAATATACCCATCGGGTTGTATCCAGAAGCTCCAAATTATTCAGCCAAATCTAAAATGTACAAGGAAAATTAATGATTTAATTGAATAATATTGAATTTATTTACATATATGTAAGTAGAAATTCCACCAGAAGTCAAGGAATTTCTATTTCAAAAACAAATATCAAAATGACATAAAAACAACAACAACAAGTACATAAAAAGGTAAACAAAGCAAAAAATCAACGCAATTAACACAAATCAAACATATAACGCAACGAAATGATAAAACCTATATTAGACAATATTTCACCTGTATAATAATATGAAAATAAACTAAAAATCCAGGTGAAATATTAAATGAAAAACATAGAATAACACATAACCTACCTTTTACGTACAAACATTGAAATTAACAAAAAAAACACATAGTTCGCATGCACATATCACACCAATACACAGCATAAACACTCAAATACCGTAGTAAAAGGTTTTACCTACCTGTAGATAACCGAATGACACTTATTTCGCGAAATTATGCGCGCGCGACTTCGCGAACAGCACCAGCGAACAAACGTCAAAATCAAACTTTACGTATTGTCATGGTGTGATACATGAAACCACAGTAAAATTTAAAGAGGAATTCAATGGTGTGGCCAGAAAGGCAAAATATTTTATGTGTAAAAAGATATTAAGATAAATAAAATTTTTTCATAAAAGGTAGTAAGAGTGAAGGAGAAAGAAAACAAAAAGGATAAAAAGAACGAGATATACATATATTTTCAAAAATACATTGATAAAAATATATGTGGCCATTTTGGATAAAAATAGTAGGGATATTGGTGTTTGAATAAGGACCGTTGCTTTCCTGGCTATAAAATCCGAGCACCAACAGCACTCATCACCAGTCGCTTGGTAGCAGCAAACGAATTGAGTGATCAAACTTCTATATGCTAAATAGTTATTGAAGTTATATATGCTCAAAGATTTGCAAGAACTTCAAACGTTAAAAAGGACTTGGACAAATATTAAGTGATTGTGTCACACATATGCCAATTAGGTTATAGTGGCGCTGTATGCTTATATTTCAAAGTCCAGTAGCATAAGTATATAAAATTATATTAAAGTTGTTTTATATATTTAAATTTTTTTCATAAATAAAGAAAACTTGGTTGTTAACTGACGCGTTTAATTTCTAATTCCTAAACTCTTCAGTTTGCATCTAACAGTGGTAGAAGCAGTTCCATCTCCAACGCGTGAATCGCATAAATTGGACGCACACACAAGGAACCTTACCGCATTTCTAAAATCCTGCTGAACCATAGGTATGTCGTCGAAAGCATTGATACGTTAGGGTCTCGAAGGAAATTCGCAACTGTGTTCGCCATTGATAAATTGAAGCCATGGTGCATGCTAGTACCCGAATTGGATCAGGATTGGACGAAAGCGACGACGAAGAAGAAGGCGATATGCCTTTTCGGTCAGGAACGGCATAATGTCATGGATCTGGCAATGTCTGTCTTATTAGTCTCGGACGCCCTCGTCCTCGTTTTATCACCATATGAGTTCAACTATTGATACTGGGTCTCTGGAGATCATTGTCTGAAGACTTGTGAACTCTGATATGCTCTCCACACGCTCTCTCTCTTTTACGTCTTGGTAGAGTTTCTCCCATTTCTAGGTCGTCATCTTTTTTTGTGTTTAAAACAAATATTTTGTACACCAAATTTCCAATCCCCCCTAAAAATCAATTACTCCGCAATCAAATTGGAACAACCTTTGTTCGGTCGGTCAACATCTGTTCGGGTGTTCAATATCTTATCAGCGCGAAATCGCATTCAACAAGTCCACGATAATCTAGAAATCATTGATAATTTATTTTACTGATTCCCCCTCCCCCCACCCCCACTCTGGGTGCCTTACTATTGGCGTGGCCTCAGCAGCGACATCTTGTTTTAGCGGGGCCCGTTAATTTTATGTCCTTGGTGGAAATTCAATTATGCAGTCCTCTTCGGGACTTTCCGTTTTGCACGCCCCCGGCCCCAATCAGCCCGGCTGTGTGTGTACAAAACTGAAAATCAATTTCGTCGTAATAACATCGTAACGGGGGAAAATTGCTTTTCCATAACGAAATTTTTCCGAGCGTCGACTGCTCTGAAGAGTCCCCAGGCGAGCATTGACAGCGCACTTAATCGATGTTATTTTGTACTCAATTTGACTTCATTGCCGAGTGCTTTCGTGGCACCAATCTATCTTTGCGGGTCCAGTGCCACGTTTGGCATATGCATGGAGCCCGGGCAGAGCCCCCCCCGCCACCTCGACACTGGCTGTCGAACTTTGTGCATAAAGTTCATCTGGTTTGGGTTAATGATTTTCAATAACTGTACCGGGGAGGGATTAGGGGTGCCGCCACGTGAAAAGGCAACTGAGTAGTAGTCAAAGGGTGGGCCACAGCTCGAGGGAATGGAAATTTCATTTAATATCTCCTCGCACGGTTGAACTAATCTTT
The DNA here is from genome assembly GCA_949987705.1 of Thereva unica. NCBI lineage: Eukaryota > Metazoa > Arthropoda > Insecta > Diptera > Therevidae > Thereva > Thereva unica. The sequence goes on from OX465284.1 coordinate 113,079,151, forward strand.
CCGGAAATAGCAGTTGGGAGGCGCACTAATAAAGGACCTCGTCCTGGCCCCGTATCTCTCCAGCAACATAATCCAGATACTTGAAATCGCCAAACAATGAGGGCGCCGTATCGGATACAGCAGCGGCAGCAGCAGCTCAGGAGGCGATCGAATGAAGTCAGCATCTTCTAGGTAAAGGTAGCGCCGGGACAGATAATGATTGAGCTCTCCTCGGATACCCCGTGTCCAATGGCTGGGGCTGTGGTGGCCAGGCACGTATCGGGAATATTTTGCGTAGGGCGTCTCTGATTCAGCATTATTGCATTCGTTTAGGAGACTGCCATGATTGTCTGTTTCCAGGGAACTATTAGTGCGAATGAGCTGGGCATGGCTCTGTCTTAACCGGAGTCACCGGCTGTCTCCAGGTGCTATTTATCGAAATGATGGCGTTTTCGGGGCTCGTATTAAATTTAATTTCGCTACGTGTGCTAATTTAAGGTTTAAGTTACCGAACACAAAAGGTTCTCCAGTACTTAACAGAGTGGAAATTTCGCTTTTATGGCTTCAAGGATCGCGCTATTGTCTTGTCTCGTGAATTGGTTGGTGTGAAAGTCGAGAACTCTTCTGCTAAAGAACTTGTTATTGTTAAAGGGGGGAGTCGACAGGGGTATGTTTATTACTTTTGTTATAGCATGTGTGCTATGCTTTAGATTTCATATACATATAGGATACATAGGAATTCATGAAATTAAAAAAAAACTTCGCAAGGACTCACCATTACTATAGCTATAGATATTGAGGTGATTCTCGCGGGCTTTCAAGTCACTCGTGTATACTAGATTTATCGCTGTAGTAAGGCTGCGTAATTGGAATGGAACGTTTCATTTTTAATGAATCATTGCCATCGCTTAGGAAATGTTAATGTCTTTACTTTAGTTTAAGGAAGACAATCTTAAAGTTTCTAGTCCCATTCTGAAGCACGATCATTTGTCTTTCCGCAGTTTGTCGTTATTGCTTTCGTTTCTTTTTACGAGAGGGTGAGAATCTATCATCAGTCGAGCAGCGAAGGCATGCGTGTTCAACAGCTTATAACGATGTTTGAATCCAGACCGGCACAAGCCGCAAGGGCATTATTTCGATCTGGTGTTATCACCATGACATACTAGAAACACCAGTCCACCCAAGACACATAAGGCGCAAAGCCCCACAGGATCTTATCCAAGACTCCCCCATCATAATAGCCAACCCAAGACCCACTAATCCACCCTAGCGAAGTTCAACTAGTTTAACACAGGTGGCGCTGATGTCACCACAAAAAAGCTCACCGTACAGGTTCTTGTCCCGGGAAAAGCTCATACCTGAGCCCACAACCGATGACATTACTGAGCTCGGAGCCCTGTTATTATAGTGCCTGGCTTTGGCTAGATTCGGGCAATAACAAGGAAAATGAAGGAGTTTCTCATTCTCGATTGGTAGGCTCCGTGGAGACGAATCAGCGTCCCTCCGTCTTCGTTTCTTTCGTTTTAAAAAAAAAACAGCGCCACTTTTGACCATTCCTCGGGGCCTCGAAACATTATCCTAACAATTGTGTGAGAGTCATGCTGCCGAGCTCCTCCTCCATTGCGCCTCCCGCATGTCCCGCAGTCATCCATACGCATTGCCTGGTTGAGGCGCATCCACGCTGCTTCAACGTCTCTTGAGGTAATGATCACCTCGACGTCGTCTGCGTACCCAACCAGGAAGACACCCTCGGGCATATCCAAACGTAAGAGACCGTCGTAGGAAATGTTCCAAATGTCGGGTCATAAAATGGAGCATTGGGCGGCCCCAGATATTATCTCTTTCCTTTGCAAACCATCGTTGGTTTCGTACGTTATGAAGCGACCATTCAGGTAATCCCCCAGTATCCTTTGCAGATACAGCGGGAGTCTGACGTCGCGTTCCATCACACCAAGCTCCCTGTCCCACCTAACGGGGTGGAAGACGTTCTTCACGTCCAGAGGGGCCAGCAGGCACACGTGACGGAAGCGACGATTTCCTGGACTACGTCTATAGGGGAACGTCCAGGCCCGAATCCGAATCGCAGAGCAGAGCGGTGCTCTGCTTCTCGTACAGCCTCGTGGAGGCGCGGCTGTAGCAGTATCTTCTTTTTGTACGAGGTTGCTTTGTCGGCTGGCCTTCTTTCCTTACTGATCAAGACGAGACTGGCTGTCTTCCATCGAGCGGGGAACTTGCCCGTCTTCAGGCACGCACGCACTACCTTCAATATTTCTGCTGGAAGGCCGTTCGGATCTGGGGCCTTCCGGTTCCACATCGAGCGGTCGGCCACTACCAGTTCCTCCTCGTTGAGGGGGGCGCTTCAAGGTCGGCGGTCAATGGTCGTTCGGGTGGCTGGAGTGGATAGGTGGGGAAGAGGGTACCCATGATGTCGTCCATCGTGACCGAATCCGTGGGGTGTCCTCAGGCGAATGCTCCCAATCTCTGCGACGCTCCATCATAAAAATGTATCTGCGTTGCTGTAGCCATGAATCTCTCAACTAGACGACGTCAAATGGATTAAAAAACATAAAACATACGTTAATAAAATGACGATTCGATGTACTTACGCTATTAATAGGACCCCTTCTGATTTTTATTACAATCGCTCAGCGTCACTAAGTACATTGACACAAATGAATCACTCACTCCAACTGAACGAATCGAGTTGAGAAATGTTCCTCTCAACACCATATACAATTCGTCCGTGTGCTTAATATATGTGCTGTATTTAATCACCAGTCCAATCTCCTGCACGAAAAAGAATCGTCTTTTAATACCCCAAAAAATCATGCTGCATGACGTACGACTTGCCATTTTCACGCAGTAGCCATTTTCTACACTTTCGTCTCTTCACTCAAAACAGAAAACCTGAACCACGAAAGCGACCAATTAACAAAAGTTCTTCACGCAGTCTTTATCGCACATCAAAAGGCGTTTTACTTAATGATAACAATTACGCAAGGTGCAACACGTTATAATTTACCCACTACCGTCACCATAAACCAGCCACGGCATCGCACTATTTTATTATTAACACAGAAATGAGAAGTGCTAACAGCGGCGCGTGGTGGCTAATTCTTACCGGCAGATGGCGTGGATGGGAAGGAAATATCACTCACCTTAACCTGACATGGAAATTTATTGTCTGCCAACGTAAACCGTTGTTAATGGGAGTTCCGCAAAATTAATTAGAAAAAATTGAGTTGATATTCCCCCTCCACTTCCCGTCGTTCTGGTTAGGGTGTAATTAATGGCTTCTAAAACGCTTTGCGCCAGGGCGTGATTGTTTTTGGTATTTTGGGATATATTTTTCAGCGATTAATTTATAGGAAAATGTTGACGAATTCATCTTTAAATATTTTCGATGAATCTTCGTTAAATATCACGATCAGAAATTTGACAGTTGTTTGACATTTCGTTGAATAATTTAAAACAGTTAATTAAGGTCACCGAACTAAACTCCTTTTCCAGCTTGCAGGGTGCCTCGAAAAAATTCCTTTAGTACGTTTTAAATAACTTCTATACCTCCCCCTCTCCTTCACCCTGTCGTTATATTATAAATACATTTTTTTTGTTATCATTCTTAAACATAATGATTTAAAAGCTTACCGAGAACACAAGACTTTTAATTAAGGATACGTAAAGATCCTTTCTTTGCGTTGTAAACCGTAAAACGATGAGCCATAATGGAAAGGACGGCCAAGGACGGAGGGGTGGGGGGAGCTTGTAAAGGGAAAAATCGTTCCTGTAACAAAAGCTTCGAATGAAAAAAGTTTCTTCCCTGCATAGTAATTTAGTTGAAGAAGGAGCTTTCCTCGAAGGATATTATCATGGAGATTAAAAATCCTCCAGCCCGACTGTATTAAATAAATGGACGCGAAATGGTGGGGTTGAGAAAAAGGATCAAGATTTTTATCGTTGTTTTATAAATTGAATGCTCCGTAATTAATGATGGAGAGGGGGGGGGGGGGCGTTTGTGTGTTTTGTTCCAAGGATTTTATTAAGAATTTAAGGAGTTTTTTTTTGGAAAATTTTTATTAATTCTTAATTTACTAATACAATATTTGCAGGAGAATAATTTATGGGGGATGAATGTTTTTATCTTTGAATTTTAACGGATTAATATGCTTTTAGTAAGTTGTGTAAGTGAACAACATTGAAGAAGATTTTGATCTTGTTGTGTATCATCTGTAGATATATTAGTATAGACACTATTACAGTGTATCGTATTCGGTGAGAAAACGGACGTTTTGGAAGCCCTTGCCTTTCGTATACCTCGAGTTGTATTTCAGGAATCACCGACAAGCTGGTCTTACACTCACTACTGATCAATCTTAAGCTACATCGAGTGATTTCGAAAACATCAAACTGCGGTAATATTGCAACGTTAGATATACGAAAACGTCAATTAGTTGTAAAAGTTCTGCAGCTCAAACCTATTGACAGTTCGAAAAAGCAGTATAAACGTAGCTCTGCAGCAAATTTTTGCAGATAATGCAGTGCACAAAGTGTCACTGCTTTTGTTGATTGTCAAAATGGATCATCAGGTGCAGTTTTCAGAATACGTTTTATTTTTATTAAATTCTGAGGTTTTATTGTAATTTGAATATTTGTCGTTATAGAAACCAAAAAAAGAAGGACTGGTTTGATTTAGAAGCCTAGGAAAGGCACAACCGCAACTCTCCTTTCAGGATAGGATAGGATTGGTATACCTTGGGCCACTTTTAAACTCCGATGCAAACAGCACACAATGCAACAAACGAAGGAACATTGGAGGGATCTTAATAAAATCACCTTGTTCAAATTAACCTGGTCCTCTTATAATCTCAGCCAGACCACTTCACTACAATACCTCTCGGCTATAGTGGGAGTGCTGACCGATCACTGTCTGATAGGGGCACATGCGACCCGCTTAGTCTTGAGACGTACGATTTTTGCAGAAGCTGGAAGAATCCGGACGAGGAAGAAAGTGTTCTACATCTCCTCTATTACTGTCCAGCCCTTAGCAGAAGGAGACTAACCATATTTGAGAGGCTAACCATATTGGAATCCCGCAATTTAGAAGATTCATTACTTCCTCGAGATGGTTTAGCGAAGAAACAACAGTTTAACATCAGGTTTAAAGTGGGGTCACTATGGCATCACAATGGAAATTTCCTTCTAGCCTTAGTGTATAAGCTTAAACCAACAGCTTAGCCATGTCTAACCTAACCTAACCTACAGCTTGTTCCAGTGTTTGCAAATCGAAAGTGATCGAGTCGATTTTGTCAGTTGGTAGTGATCGAGACAGGTAGACTACAACAACAACAGTTTGAACATCTCCTCTCTCTTATCCTCCTTTAATCCCTCATAAAAAATCTGATTTCTCATTCTACCATCGGCCAATACCCAATTCTCCTTGTGTATCTCCTTGCGACCAAAGTAAGTTCCAGCTACCATGAGTTGGAGGGAGCTACAAGAACTACCGAAAGCTCATCCTTGTTATTAGTAACTTGGCTGAGGCCTTGATTTCCAATTGAGTTTTCAAGGCTGGTGCTGTTGCCGATATATGCGTTTAAGAAAAATCTCATTCAGTCCCATATAGAACTTGTAACGTAGCATTGGACTAGCGTAGTACTTCTTATTCTGGTACGAAGGCGCACGGTAATAATCCTCTCAGAAACTAGTGACCAACTAATGAGGCTGGATCTGGCTTCTTTGCTGAGTATTACGCCAAACCGTTCCTATGGCTTTCAGTTTCGCTTCTGCTGGAATATAAGAAGGACTGATTGGGAAAATTTCCCTCGCATTAAGCCATCAGATCTCGCTGAGCCCCATGATCTTGATTTTATATCGATTCATCTCGTTGAGGACCTCATCCAGTCGTCCATCAACAAGCAGTGATCTCCCACTCCATGCTCCGATTCGTGTTCTGGTTCGAAAAGCAAAGGTCGTCGTCGTGTTGTCCCTCCGGTTTTGAAGAATTATTTGCCGATTCGTAGCAATGGTGTTTTTATGGGAGCGGGTAGTTTTTATGGGTTCGACCGTCTTCCATTAGCTCCTTCCGAAGAAGTACCTCAGGGTGCACCGCAGCGAGGTAGGCTAAGGACAGTACACATACCGCATGTCTGAGGTAAACTGGGAAATCAGATCTAATTATCGGTTTGACGATAGGATCGTTTTATCTTTGTGTGAAGATCGTGCACCAGTGGTTTGTGAAAAGTATAAATCCCGAAATTGCGTACTTCAGCGAAATAGTGAAAGTGTTTGATCACTTCATAGATTGAAAGTAGTTATCTGGTGACAATGGTAAGAAACAACTGCTCGTTCTACGAATATGGTCTATCAGAGATTAAAAGAATCCAGCAGGGGCTCTTGATTCAGGAGCTATTACACATCTTCTGGGCTCTGAAGACCTTGGCCAGCAATAACGGTCACGCCTTAACGGTCGTAACACTGTGGGAATGGCGACACACACAACCTAACGAAGTTGCAGGATTGGAAGATAAAGTTTTCGACCAGCGGATAAGACTTGCCTACAACGTGTGCATAGTACTCCCACGTGCGATCCTCACAATTTAATTTATTTCTCTAGTTCTTTAATATGATTCGCTCAACTCCATTGCCAACACAAAACATAAAACAATAGCATACAATATAGCATTTCCTATACCCTCAAAATATTGACTGACTAAACAATATTGACTCATTAAACAAGCCTCAAGTTATATTAGATTAACACAAAAACAAAAAACAAGAAAAAAAAAACAAATTGCTTCTAAACGTTCCCCAAAAACTTCGCCTATTATGAGCACGACTTCGATTTCTCATAAAAACAAAACTTGCTTGCTACCAGCAAAAATTTTCACAAAATCCTTATTAATCCTGGCCTATGCCGAAATTATCTCTATACCACATATACTACGCCCGCTATCTCACTATTTGTATACACGCTCTGCTCTGGTCGTATTTACACTACATTTAATCTCCACACATAACATCATCGGCTTTTTCAGCACATGATGAAATTTCATCAAAAACTTTCTCTGCTTTCCCGGTCGCCATCCACGGGAATATATACCATATTGATTTCGTCGTCGTTCTCGACCAATCTTCTGCTCGTCGTCGTCGTACACGGGAAAATCTTGAATCCATGTCCTAATTGCTAATGATACAAATTATCCGTGTCAACGATGTACTCTCCATAGTAATTAGCTGTCTGAAATCTAGATTGCTGGGTCTCCCCCTTCAGCCCGCCATGGTGTTCCGTACGATATAGAACGTCGCCCCTCGGTCTCCGGGTGCCTCGTCGGATTTTGCCTAAAATATCCTGAAATTTCCATCGAATTTGAGAGGAGTGAATATCTCGGAAGTATCTACATATACACCTCGATGTAAATGGATGACCGTGACCCTAGAAATATTACAAATGGAGGGTATAAGTTTTCAGGATATTGAATCTCCCAAAAAAAATGCAAAGACTGAGGGAGACGGACAGCCAGAGTGGGAGAGCTAGTGAGCGAGACCGAAAGAGAGAGGGAGAACCTGTGCGTTTAGCCAGCAATGTTTCAACAGGAGAACGTGTTTTTTTTGGGGTCCTTACGCTGTTGAAATCTGGCCTTGGTAAATCCTTTGTCTTTTTTATCCAAATATACGTATCCATGCTCCCTCATTCTTTTCGTGCTTTTCGGATGATTGCCTTGTATATATCCGCACATTTAACAAGACCCAGACCCGGCACACGCACATCAATGTTTGCCCTAACAATCCCCTCTCTCGTTCTGTATATACATATAAGGTACCTATCTGTATAGCCTCGGCACAATACACACGCCAGTATACAGTGAAAAGTGCGTTCATTCTATTTTCGTATTGATTTATGTATTCCTCATCTCGATGCCGTCGTCTCCTAAAGTTTTCAAAATAATTTAAGCTGCTTGCTAGGGCTTCCACCCCGCCCCCATCCCTCCAGCAGGTCCTACATTGCCTGGTTCTAGAAAACACGGTAGAGCAGTCCTTCTCAAATTTTTTGGGGAGGGGGGAGTTTCGAAATTGTGCGAGGCGCGAAGGGCACATTATTTGCGCACAAAAGCTTTAGCAGCTCGGAGTTTTCTCTCGCTCCCCTGCTCTCTAGCAGAACCCCATCCTTGATCATCCTATTATAAGCGAAATAAATAACGTTCGTAACAAGAAAGAAAATATGGACAGGACCGAGACGGTGGGGCACAGGGGAGCTCCATGGCCCTAGCATAAGGCACACAAACAACCAGCAACAGCCGCAACCGACAATAAAGAGTCAGCCTTCATTGTGTTAGTTAGAGTAAACATGGGCGAACGAGGCTAGAGGCTCTTTTCCATCTCCACTTGTGCAGCAAGGATCTCTGGTCCTGTATGTACGTACATACATACATATATATACATAAGAAAGTAAGGCTGCCTTTCTCGCTCCTCGAAAATCTATGTCAAGGTTAAACTATGTGCTCTAAATAAAATGTATCGTCTGCTCTTCTGCTAAGCAATCGCTGTGCTCGAGCACATCATCCATCACCTTTGGGACTTTGGTACATCGAAGAAAATGGTCTACTCGCGACGACGTTATAATATCCACCCGGGCCGATGAAAGGTCGTTACACTCTCCGTACAGCCTCCCCGTATCCCCACTACCAAATCACAGGATATAATAATAATTGCTCCTTTTGTTGTTTGTTAAATTGTTTTCGGTAGTAGAAGACACACCGGGACACTTCCAGCAGCACCAAATAATGGGAATTCACTGGAATTCGGGCTCGTTTATTGATTGTAGGACACGGTTTTAAGTAGAAGATCCTTTTGTTGCTAGCAAAACAATAAGTTTGCAGCCTGCGAAAGGATTTCCGCTCCTTTAACAAGATAAACGACAGACGTCTAATGTAAATCGCGAGTTCTAGGCGGAACATAAATCAGTCTCCTTCCCCTTCCGCCACCTGGCGATGGAGACGTGCAATATTCAAAGGAATTTTTTTTCGGGGCCTTTCAATTTCAATTTCAATACTGAAGACGTCATCTTTACAAGATTCTGATTGATGGCGGTAATTTAACATCATAAAACGCTCGTGCATGACTGAAGGTGCGTTTTTTCGGAAGAGTTAATTTTCATTGAATCGTGATTCACACAAGGCTGGATGGATATTGTGGAAAATGGTTTGGTAAAGCCTTCACCAATGCCATATGCAATCCTCAACTCGATGATGATGGTTTAAACTGGTCAACTTTGGAGACTTACATGCTGCATACAAAAGTTCTTAAATATGGGCTATTTTTGGATCGTGATTACAGGGATTAAGGAAGAGCTTACGTGCACAGTTTATGAGATGTCACCCACGATTTGCTTAAGAAGAACCCTTCATCTACCGACCATTGGTATTTTTGTTTGGTAAGTTGTTTTTTTATACTTTTTGAGAGTTTTCCGAGTTTTCTTATTACTTTCATGGCTGGCTATCCAAGATGTTTAGGAATGTTGTTTCAACTCGGCACTTGGTTTCAGTGATTCGATCATGGTGATTATATTTAAGTAAGTGCCTTCTTTAGTAACATCTATTGCAAACTCATATCCCAATTCTTAGTTGTGACAGGTCAAATATCATAAACAACTATGACAACATAATCTTGAGACGAATCTTGTGACAAATCAGCTGTTTCAGATTTTCAGTGAAATATCGGAACATTCATCACTAGAATTCCACCATAATTGTGGCGGAAATATGAAATGTCAAATGTTTTGAAATTGTTATGTGAAATGTCAATCATTAAACGCGCGCCAAAATGGAAGCAGGTAAATTTTTCTGTAAATTTAAAAAAAATTGACTCTTTATATAATATAAGTTTTTACAGAAGGAAAAGTCTTGCCAGAGAACCTCTCCAGAGCAGCTTGAGTATTTCCTGGAATTTTGCCGTAATCATCCGGAAATTAGACAAAATAAAAATGACCCCACCAACGCGAAGTCCTAAAAATCCGCTGGCAAGATAGAATTTCAAACGAAGAACTATGGCGCCGTGCCGGCCAAGAAAGGATAGACGACCAAATCAGGCGAAGGAAATGGAATTGGGTCGGCCACACCTTGCGACGCGTAAACGAAAATCTAGCCAAACAGGCCCTTGACTGGAATCCGCAAGGATCCCGTCGAGTAGGAAGACCTAGAACAACGTGGAGGAGAACTCTACTAGCAGAAGCCGCAACAACTGGGAGATCCTGGCAATAAAAACTCACCATACAAAGGACACAGATCCCATTGCATACTTCTAACCACCAAAACCTCACCGTATCACGGACATAAATCCCACACCATATATCTACCCCCCCCCCCCTCCAGCTTCTAAGTAAGGGGGATAAAGGAACCCACTATACTACTTGGGGGGTCGGGCTCTTTCCAACCTGAATGGCAAACGTTTGTACTCGTAGCGGTTTTTGTTCTTAATAAAACTGTGTTAGAACGATCTCGGTGTTAAAAACTGACGAGGGCAAGGCTAGTGAAATGTTTTGAATGGCCGAATTGATCTAAAATGCCCCGAGTTCTTGATGGAAGTGCGTCGCCTATCCTCTTTTCGTTGACCTTTCGAAAATTGACAACTTCTCGTCACTTTTTTGCCGCCATCGAGGTCCGATTTTTTGGCGATTTTAGGAGTGAGTTCCAAGAATCCATATGTTAAGATCAAAGTACACCAAGACGTATGCTTCTTGAACCTAAGAAGTAAGAGCGTGAAAGTTTAAGCAGGTGGTGTAAATGGACCACATAGCCCCAGCTAAGTGCAAAAAGTAATTATCCATTAGATTTTTAGAGTATGAACTAGTTCTTGCTGAAAGTGGTACGAAGGGGTATCACGACGGTGCAGCTGTAATCTTTAACCTAACTTAACATTCTATTCACCTGCATCTGCTTTAAAAACGGAAAGATTTAGCCGTGAAGAATCGAACCAAATTCTCTGCCGGCCTAACATTCTATTATGGCCTAACAAGCCTAACCGTCTCCTTATCTACTACCAGGCTGAACCGTCACATTACCTACTAGTAAAGTGTGACGATTTTGGGCAATTTCAGCCGGTTACACAGGTTTCTCAGGGAGAATACGACATTAGCCTAGTCTCAGCTCAGTGGTTAAGTTTCAATTCATCATAATTTAAGCTGCTCTCCTTGCCTTTAGTACCCAGTCCCGTAGAGATAGGCAAACAAGTTTTAGAGCAACAGCATTAACAATTTTATTCGTTGCTTGCTCTCAGTATTGCTTTGATATCGCAGAAGTTGTTCTTCTGATGCAAGAGTTACTGGCGTGGGAGTCGAAACTTGTTTTTTTATTTGTTTTTGGGTGGGCAGGCATCCCAATATTCAATTAATTATCAAAGTCCGTTTTGTATATATAATTAAACTTTGCAAAAGTATACTACAATCAGCGACTGAAAGGGTAAAACCTCCCACTACCATCAATATTTTAAAGAAACTTGTCATAATTACAGAACTTAGTCTCTTCCACAGCAAAAGAAACTTGCGGCCGACTTTCGCCTAAACAGTAAAACAAATACCCACACACACCCACCCCCGCCACAGTTAGTTAAAGAAATGATCATAAGCCAAAAATTAATAACAATATTTACACTTTAAACAAATATACTTAAGCCGCAAAAATAACAAAATAAAAAAGCGTAAGTATACTTAAGACCTCTGCTAAAATGCAGAAAGTTAAGGACGAACACGGATAAAAAGGACTAAAATACTTTCATCTTCGGCAAATCTTAAATTCCTTAAACAACCGTAGCCGGCCAGCATTTTGCGGAGTTCCCAAAAATTTCTCAAGTCATAATCGTGTATTTGAGGTCCTTTATTTAGTTGCCTGTGAAAGGACATTAATTGGATGAAACGAACCGAACTTTCCTGTTTTGGAAAGTTTTATTTGATGTTGGATTCCTAGAAAGTTTCCCACCAGCCCCTTTCATACATACTTACATAGAAGATGGCCCTGGTCCCTCGTCTTTTTCGGGGAGGACGAAGGCAGCACAGGAGCCATTCAACAGCACATTCAACACTTTGATGTTCACTTACTCAAGGACGAGACAAACTCTTATAAATGCTCACAGAGTTTTATGACTTGAAAAATTTTCGTTGCCCCTTTTTTTCTACATATACATGTAGGTATAGGTGCGTGTATTTGGCTAGTATTGATTTTAAATTAAAGATGGATCAAAACTGTTGTTGGGGAATTTACTTAAATAAGAAAAAATGTTTATTACAGAAAAAAAGTACTACGTGACAATCTCGGAAAATGGCACGAGATTCTGAGAAGTTTTCGACCGTAAAATAAATAATTGAACTAGAAAAATGTACAGAAGAAGAATTTTAAAGTAACATTATTAAGTTAAGTACAAAGTATAGAACCTACGCGATTTGGAAATATGAGGGATGCCCGGGGGTAGTGCTTTTCAAGGAATTCCCATCCCAGTACGGACTTGTTTCTAGGCGCATTAAGTATTTTTTTAAAGTTCAATCTATAATATAACAGACAAATAGTCGGAAAAAATTCCAAACGAAGCACGGAACGTTCGCACTTTTCCTAGACTAAAGGGAGCGAAATTGGAGCTTTAAGATATTGTATACGAGGAAGAAAACGGATAATTATCTTGGTGACCATAAACGGTTCCATTGGCATACACAATACACCGGTTCTCATTCGATTGCGTAGGTCAAGCAGCATTGGTCGTGGTTAGTACTTAGTTAGGGGACCGCATGGTAAAATGACACTTGCGTTTGGAATGGTCGATTACGAATACGTTCACATTTGGAACAAAGGGTGCACACATCTGGCGGGCGCATTTTTAGTTACCCATACCTGCATCAGGAATTTATTGTTATAAATAACATTGATAGGAGATACAAGCCCAACTTTGTCACTAGCAGGTTACTCCTGACAATATCTGGGTTCTGGATGAAGGCTGACTGTCGGATCATTTGCACATCAGGTTCAATATTGTCGGCCTCTCACCTATACTTGCCTCTTCCTGGTTTCTAAAAAACCAACTGGGCTAACTTTCAGGGAGTTGTGGCCTCGAAATCAGACCTCCCTGCCCCTATTAGCTCAGTGTGTGAACCAAAGATGGCTGCAACGCAATTTAGTGAGGTGCTGATCTCCTCCTACCAAGACAGAACACTGTATCACCTCCACAACCTAGGACTGTCTCAGAAGAGACAGAGAGCAGACTTTCAATGGAAGGCGAAAAGACTTCCAAACATGTGCTCAATGAATGCGCTGCTCTGATGTGGCTTAGAAGAAGAACGTTTATCAAAGAGCTATCAGCCCCGCCGGTCTTTTTCGTTCCTGAAGTAGTTGGATAATATGCCTAACTTGGGCACGGTGTTCAACATATGCGTTGCCACATACTCACATAATAATCGAAATCAGCACAGAGCTCTGCAATGATCTATGAATTGACCCAAAATTGTCAATAGCTGTGAAGTAACATGGGTATGAGCTGTGACAGAACCAGGTCTAGATATTAAAGCCCAGTTTGACATATTGTATAACGGCATAGCATTTCAACAAGCCGTTCGTATAGTGCTAAAATTTAGTACTAAATACAATTCAGTAGGTAATGGAACACTTGGGCCTGGGAATTAGGTCAGGATGGGCGTGGCAGAGGCATGGTAATAATAAGTTATAATTGAATGTCATAAAACTATAAAGTCTGAAAGAAGGACACCTTTCTTTGGATGCATCGTTAGATTTACATAAGACAGAGCAAACTCGCGACGGCTGAGATCCTGATTCAGGACCCAGAACCGTTCTCTGGAATCTCATAGTCCACCTTCATTCCTTGTGAATGTCCTGCTCTAGGCCTGCTTAGGTCCAGTCTTCTGCAGCTAAAGACTTTCTTGCCTGCGTTTTGAGGCCTGACGGTCTTTTCCGTTAGTGGGCATGTACACGATAGGCCAAATTTGGCCGCAGTGATCACTATATGGGCTTCCCCTCTACACCCATTAGTAAGTCCACCTGAAAATCCAAACGGCATATTTTGACGTATACACAATAATTTTGTTACATGTATAAACATCAAATGAAACGAAGTCCTTTCACCACAAAAAATTCTCTTATCCACAAGGGAAATTTTAATTTAGCTTCGATCGCATGTACATGGTTGGTACTCTCTCCTCCCCACCCTTGTTGTTGTATAACCTTTGAAATGCGTACGCAACGTAAGAGGAACATGTGCCTGTATTCTTGTCATATTTAGTATCATTATGAGCGAGAAAAACACAAAAAAATCCCCCAAACCCGGGTGGTGGCTGCGGCTAAAGCACACCCCCCATTAAAAAGTCGGTATGTAATAAATCGGGTGTCTTTTGTGTGTAATTACATTTGAGCGAGTTGATCCTCCTCACCCTCCTCCTCTTACTCCCGCTCCATCTTCTGGCAGTGATTTCAATTTCAAAGATGACCTTTGGCGCTGCTCTGGCAGATCCTTTTCATTCTTTTGATTATGAATTTACTTTTATACTTCCTCTCCGCGGTATTCCCCAGAAAGGCTTCCACAAACAGAACAGGTTCCACACAGGCATTTGAAATAATAATAATAATTACCGACCTGAATGATGATGGGTATATATGTGTGTGTGTGTGGCGGTGTGTGTGTGGGTACGTGTGAATTAATGATGGGATTTTTGTAAAATTTAATTAAAAGGATGATGTTAGTCTAGGTTCATCCCTGTGAAAAGCGGTCGGGGTAAATTCCCAGGCGATTCTTTTTACTTTGTGAAATGGAGGCGAGGGTGTGTTTGCAGGAGGTTGGTATGTGTGGCATGTAGTGAAAGGTGAGTTGTGAGTAACTAGTGTTTGCCTTGTACTAAGCTGGCGTGAGTTTAATTATTGAGAGTGCTTTACAGAGGCTAGTACCATTAAACCTTGTTCTGTGTAATTGCTTTATTCGATATTGACTATTACGTTTAATGAAGGAAAACGGTCCTCCAGCTCCTCATGGCACTACAGAGTTAAGACTGTTTAACCTGCCATTACTGACTAGACAGATTGTCGCTCGACGAACTTACATCTGCAGTCGGGGCAATCAGGGCGTCGTCAAGTCCGGTCATACAAATTTAAAGTTCCGATGAAGTTCCGTTTATGCACAGCACCAGAAAAGCCCCCTAGTTTGCTTGTTAGATTCATTGAATGAGGTTCCTCTGTTCTCTTTTGCTTTAATTAAGAACATGGAGAACAACAGAGGACTCTATACATCGCTGGCTCGAACTCACAAGCAGGACTAGAGGACTCTGGAACTTCGTGGAAAGCTCGTGTGGCTCCCAAGAGCTGCTATTGCCCAGCACTGGCTTACTGCTAGAAATTGGAGCCGATATGGGTATCTACACTAGGGATATTCGGTATACATCGACGCATCGAAGCACTCGATTTTCACAATACGAATCCATCCAGTGTTTTGAGAATCCGAGTAAATATAAAAGATAGCCCTACAACGGGCGAACAACGGCCGTGTTTGAAACATAGCCCTCGACCATGTGCAAGCCTCAGAAGGATGTTTGTGGGACTGTACGGCCGTATAAGACTGTGTACAATGGTCTTACACTTCCAATAAAGGGCATATGACGACGGTGGTACAGTGGCTGTTCACATGATAAAATGGTTGCATGAATAAAATCTTGGTGGCCTAATGTGGCGACTTTGATCACCACATCCTCTCTACTCACATAATAATAGAGTTATAACCACCCTTAGTAAGTCCAACTGAAAATCCAAACCGCATATTTTGACGCACATACAATAATTTTGCTACATGTAAAAACATTAAATGAAACAAAGTCCTTTCACCACAAAAAATTCTCTTATCCACAAAGGAAATTTTAATTTAGCTTCGATCGCATGTACATGGCTGGTACTCCCCCCTCCACACCCCGAAATGTTGTATAACCTTTGAAATGCGTACGCAACGTAAGAGGAATATGTGCCTGTATTCGCTATTTAAATATTTTGTACAAGTTTGGCTGTCGTGGGTCGGTAAAAATGGTTAAAAAGTTGACGGACATCATATGCCCTTTAAAAAGCCCAGCGGCCGGTGTTCGCCCGTTGTAAGGCCATCTTTTAAAGTTTTCCGTTTTTAGCTTTATTGGTTTGGATGAATCTTTTAGCTTGGCGAGCACCCTGGAAATAGTGGTAGCAGGATTGCTAAGACCTCTTTCAAGCCTCTCTGAAGGAGAACTGGGAAGATGTTGTCCTTTCCAGCAGCCTTGAAAGGGTTGAAGGTGCCAATGGCCTTCTCAATCTTTCCTGTTTGAAAACCCTGTTTGCCAGGACTTTGTTGCAATTGTAGGACCGGTGGGCAAGTACTACCTCCGATTCGATGGTAGGTTCTAAGGCCAATCCAGGGTCAGTTAGCCGGGAAATGAGTGCTCATTAATAGCTCCATAGTATCCCTGGTGCTCTCCGTAAAGGACTTTTTAGGAGTCTTAAGAGAGACAATGGCATCGGAGTGATCCTTAGACAGAAATTTGTGTAACATCGTGGAGGCTGGAAGCTTATCTATTTCTTCGCAGAAGGCTTTCTATGACCTTCGTTTGAATCTTCTCAAATCTTTGATATAATTGGTGAGGGCTTTCCTGTAGAGCTCCCAGTTGCCCGAGACCTTGGCCCTATTAAATAGTTTCCTGACCTCTCTCCTTTGCCTGCAAAGGGCATTGTTCCTTTTGGTTGGTACTTCGAGATTTCGCAGGCCAGCGATCATCGTTTCCTGCAGATTGGTAGAGACAAGGTCGAGAACAGCCTCAGTGATGTGTCTATTATCAACATGGCTGATTCCTAACCTGAGGGCTGTGCGATAGGCCTCCCAGTCAGTCTGAAAACTGAATCAATACTGGCAATAGTCCCCAATGCTGCCTTCGAACAGGATGCTGTGATAAGGGTTTGAGATAAGATCACAGTTTTGCCTCAATACGGCGATATTTCTCCAAGCTCAATTCGCTATGGAGACCAAATGTGATCAGAATTTTCGATCAACGCGTTGCGATATTTATTCTTGCTGTCACAGGAGAATTTTGTGTGCCGCTTGGAGTCAATGTTATTGTGAATAAAATTTTCTGGTTTCCATTTTGGAAATTAGCTGTTTTTTCTGACAGCAGTTTTGTTGATTTGTTTACCACGAGGTGAGATATTATTTTTATTCGGTTTTTATTTAATTTAAGTTTTATTTTACCGCGGTAAGATCTATGAGGCGCGACAGCAACGGAGACCCAATCTTTGCTGGAAGGATGGCGTAGACCAGGACGCTCAAAGCTTAGGGATGCCAAGCTGGATGACATTGGCTCAGAATCGGGACCGGTGGAGAGAGCATCTGCGAGAGGCCAGGATCGGATCTCGGTTGTAGAGCCGTTAAAGAAGAAGAAAAAGTTTTATTTTGTATATAAATTTTTTTGAGTAGAGATTTTGCAGCTGGAGGGATTCTGTCAAATACAATTGGTGTTGCCAGGGTAGTATTTTGTATAACTTTGAATTCTTCTTTTAATATGTTTACTTTTTTAGGTGAATTTGATCAGATTGTAAAGAGAAGTATTAAAAATCTTAACTAAACTTTTAGATCACACTCCTCACATCAATTACTCCAATCAATATACTACATCTGTACTACATCCTGTGTCGTTATTTTTTTTATCATTTTTCCCCCCTTTTTTTTCTTCTCTCACATAAAATATCTGACGTAATCCCCCTGTAAACCAAACAAATCGGCTTTTTTCTTTCTCTCTATCTAAAAAAAAGTAAAAAAATACCTTCATTGTTAGCAAACTTCTATGCGGTTTTTCCTTTCAGTACAACAAAAAAAACAAAAAAAAACACTGAACTTATGCCCTTGGGTACCTCTCTCCATAAAACAGGAAAAAAGTTACCTATTCATAAAAGGATATTTAAGGATATTTAAAATACTCACGCAACTTACACAACGCAACAGTGTGTTGGTTTCTTCTTTTTTTTTTAATAATAATGTATATATCTGTCGACGTTAATGAAGTTGAATTGAAACGTTTTTATCTTTATTCAACACGAAAGATTAACTGCAACTTTTCTCGTCCTTTTCAATACATAGAGACAAACAAGGATATATATATATAATGATGAGAGATGGGAAAAAATATGTTTTCTATGTGAGTATAATCGAAACGTTTTAAGTCTTTTGTGTGTTTTTTTTGTGTTTTTGATGCGTGGGGAGGGGGAGGGTTTTGATAGATGATAAAGAAGAAGAAGAAGTGTGAAATATGTAAAAAGGAAGAATTGAAGCAAAAAAACAGAAAAAAGTTTGAAACACCAGAGCAACAAAAATGATAAAAGAGAAGAGATAGAAGTTTTTATTTTTGTTTTTTTTTTTGGGGGGAAATAAAGTAAAATATGAAATTCCTGGGAGAATAGAAGAAAAATGCGAAAGAAAAATATTTTCATCGACTTTCGTCCTTTATTTTTTTGTTGTTAGAGCTGTGACGCTGCCGCTTCGCATTCCTCTCCTTTCTGACTATATCCTCGCGCCAACTCCGGTATCCTTCGGTGCCTTCCTTAACTTTTGGGGAACAGTTGTAAAACGCAAAAACAACTTTTTTGCGCTATATTCTTCGTCTTTTTGTTGTTGTTGTTGTGCTAAAAGCAGTGGGTATTATCAGTGTGTGTGTGGGTATGTGTATCCGTGTGTGTGTGTGCGGAATGCTGTGACATGCGCTGGATACATATTCTTGCATCAACTTTTTTTTACCTGTGTATATGAATGTTTCAAGTCAACAAATACACATACACACACAAAAAAACGATATGCCCCACACACATACACCCAAACAAATTGACGGGGGCCCCCAAATATAAACGGGCAAAAATTTCGCCTAATGAATCGCTGGGTTTTGTACAACCACACCTGCAATTATGCTCTTATACATACCACAGGGATTCAGCAAGGATTTTCTCGTTTCTCGACAATATATTCTACGGCGGAGAGAGAGTATGGTATGGTTGCCTATGGTGTATATCCTTATACAAAAAAAAATAAAAGGGCGGCTTGACGTTGTTAGCTCCGACAACGACGACGACTACGACTTGTGTTGTGTATATTGAGAAACGTGTGTATATTTTAGCTAGCTTGAATATCTCATCAGCGGGAGAAAAACCCGGGAGATAGATAGGGACCCTGTGAACGAACCCCACTTTGAGATGTAAAGTAACTGTGAACTGGTGCTTTAATGAATTTATAGTTGAAATTGAGTTAACAGGACACAAACAGGAGTCAAGTGAAACGACAACAAGTAAAACGGGTGTAATTGTAAAATATAAAAAATAAAAAAAAAAAATTTGAAGTTTCAGTTTAAAAAAAAAAAGAAATATACTTAAATGAAAAAAGCACACAAAAAAATAATACAAATACAAAAAAAAATACCCGACAACAACAAAAAAAAAACTGTGATTAAATTTCCTTCTTTTTAAAAATATCCTACCTGTCTCGTCCTTGTGTTTATAGAAGGCATATTATATCCTGTGCGTGTTGTTTATTCGGTTCAAAACAGGACACAACACAATTGTTGTTGAAAAGTGAAAGTTTAAATACATAAAAAAATAAAAATAAATAAATAAAAGATAAAACAAAAAAAAAACGTAAAATAAATAAACAGAAAAAAAAGGAATAAAGAAAAATATCCCCAAAAGATCCTTAAAATACTCTCCAACCAATTCCAGGTGTTGTGCTGAGGTGAACACGGGACTGCATAACAGTTTTCCCAATAGTGCGTTGTTTTATGTTTATTTTCACCTTATCCTGAAAGGATATACACCAAAGGAAATTCGTTACAATTTTTGAAAAGGATAATAAAAAAAAAAGAAAATTTCGTTTGGTTTTTTTTGCGAGTTATTTTTTTCGGGGGCGTGTTTTACAAAATAAAAAAAAACAAAAAAAAAATAACAAGAAATTAAATATAAATATAAAAAAAAGCAATATTTAAAAAATTAAAAAATAAAATATTTACTAATTTATTATTTAAGTGTAAAATATTCGTATTAAGTGTTTAGAGAGATTTTTTCCATATTTTCTAAGTGTTTTAGAGCAGGAATTTAAATGTAATAAAAATAATTAAAATTAAACGAATTTTTTAGCTTAACGGATACACCGTTTTTTTTTAAAGTGGTGGTTTTTGATTAGTAATAATATTTATTATAATATATATTAGTGTTAACCTTGAGAAAAAATTCTGAGTGTCTTTCTGTGTGTGGATATTAATCAACCATCCTTAACAAGAAATTAGTTTGCTCCTGACAATCAAAAAACAAAAAAAAA